>JAKFHU010001798.1:13750000-15000000 GCA_023783475.1 Daubentonia madagascariensis
CTCATTTACAAAAATTTAGATAGGTAGATGGATGGACACAGATGATAGATAGATATAAAATTTTTACACAAATGGAAATACAATTTATACAGGACAATTTTCACTTAAAACCTAAATACAGAGCCTTTTCTGTATCTGTCTCATTTTTAAAGTAGCCATTTAGTACTTGGCTTTGTAAATATGCCATAATTTATTTAGCCAATAATCTGATGTGGATGATTAGCTTGTTTCCTATGATTTAGTATCACAAAAATACCACAATGAACATATTATATGTGTGTATTATGTGTGCATATGGGTATATTTATATATATATTCACATGCAATATACTTTTAAAATTAATCCTAAATGTAGAAAATGTACACTTGAAACATTGACATTGGCATATTTCTCTCCATTGAAATTGTACTAAATTGTATTCCCACTAAAAATAGATTAAAATTTCCATTTTCCTATACAATTTCTAACACAT
This sequence comes from Daubentonia madagascariensis, assembly GCA_023783475.1. Classification (NCBI taxonomy): domain Eukaryota; kingdom Metazoa; phylum Chordata; class Mammalia; order Primates; family Daubentoniidae; genus Daubentonia; species Daubentonia madagascariensis. Next base: position 13,750,474 of record JAKFHU010001798.1, read on the forward strand.
TCTAATAGATCAAAAATGTAATATAATTATAATTTTAATTATATTTCTCTTCTGATTTGCATGAGTGAGATGAAGAACCTTTTCATATGTTTAAGGACCATTTGTATTTTCTTTCAAGTGTAACTCTGTTCAGTGTCATTTTTCTATTTTTCTAAAGTGTGTTAATTTTTAGAGGTATTATTTGATGCAGCCTTTGTATATTAAGGAAATTAGCCTTCATCTCCGATATGTATGACAGTATTTTTTCTCAGTTTGTTGTTTTTATTTTGACATAGTTTATGTTTTTATTATGCCATTCAGGTATTTTTTAGTTTTACATGGTCAAATACATTAGATTTTGTGGTTTCTGGGTTTTATTTCATATTTAGAAAATCATCCATTCTCTAATAAATTTTTAATTTTTCTTACTTTAGTCCACATATTTTTTATACGTGTCATCCATTTTGAATTATTTCAGTGTAAGAGGTGATATAGTGATCCAATAAATAATTTTTCAAAAGTGACCATTGACCATACAGCTATTATAAAACCATCTATTGAAAAATCAGTTTTCACCACTTATTTCCAAAATTGCTTTTATCATGTAATAAATTCATGCACATATATATTAATACATAAACATACATATATAATCTCTCTTACACTCTTCATTTTATTTATATTTCTCTATTCATGCTTTATTAACTATTACTTTGTTTTAAAATTCAATAAAATACTTCCTCCTAGTTTTGAATTTTTATTTTTCCATACGACTTTGGATCTGTTTTATCTGGATCTAAAATCAAGGTCCTGTTGACATTTTTATTGTGGTCTTATTAATTGAAATTTAGTACAAGAATGTGACATCGTTATGAAACTGGATCTTTCACCCAGAACAGCATATAGAATGGCTTATTATTTAGGATAGTCTGTTATTTTCTTACCTCATCACAATAAAATAGGTCACTTATATGTTAAACAATGTGTTATGAGACAATTTTTCTCCTGTTCTTGACCCTTCTGATTTATGATGAACCTCACCTGCCCTTCACTATCTACTGATGACCTAACCCTGTACTTCCCTCTACCTAACCCTCTGCATTTATGGTGAACCTCCTTCATCCCCAAAGCAATGGGGACCTAATGAAGAGTTTTAGCAAGGCAGTGTAACAATCAAACATGTCCTCGAACAAGAACGCTATGGAAGAAAGTAGCTGAATGGATTTGTGGAAATTAGGAGAAGTTGGCATAATGGGAAATATGCAGATTAGTTAAGAAGTTTTTCGAGAGATGAATTTCCTGCTCTTCAGAGTCACGTACTCATTGCTTTTGGCATATAAATATTTCCTTTAAAAAATTTCAGATACGTCCACTTCTTTCCACCAAATCGCCATCATTATTGTCCAGAATATCAACATCCCTTTCCTAGATAATGGAAACAACTTCTTAACTAATCTGCATATTTCCCATTATGCCAATTTCCCCTAATTTCCACAATCCATTCACCGACTTTCTTTCATAGTGTTCTTGTTGAGGACACATTTGATTGTTACACTGTCTTGCTAAAACTCTTCATTAGGTTTCCATTGTTTTAGGGATGAAGGACGAGTTCCTGACCATGGCTTACAGGAAGGAGATAACACGTTCTGGCTTCTGTCTATCTCACCTGCCTGGTTTTGCTCTAGTCCTTGTGTCACCTTGTGAGCTCTTGAGGTAGGAATGTCAGTTTCTGGAATCTTGAATCTACCATTCTTCTCTCTACCAGTGCAACTTTACTCTTTTTTGTTGCTTTTCTCTTTGCCTGAAACTTTCTTCTCTCTACCCCAACCCCTAAAGTAAAGCCGTCTTAATTCAGGTCAACTTTACTATTTACCTGACTTATTAGAGGCAATAAGGTATAGTAATTAAGATTATAATATTTGGAATCAGAATTTCAGGGTTTGAATCCAGTGTCTATCACTTACACACTGTGTGATCTTGGACAACTTGCTTAACTAATCTGAGCCTCAGTTTCCTAATTTAAATGAAAATAGTGATAGGATCTAGTTCACAAAGTTATGAAAATTAAGAGGTACAAAATACATGATGTGCTTAGGACATGGTCTGGCTTTGAACAAGCAGTCCATAATACTAACTCACTCTCTTATCACTAGTTTGCCCTTTTTCCTGAGGCCCTTCTTCACAAAACAGTGACCTCTTCAAGACACAAATATGCTTAAAATTATCAGGGTCTATTCAATATCTATATGACAAAGAGAAAATTCCTTCCTTCTTTCACTCATCACACATTTGTTGAGATCTTTTTATAAGCAAGTTACTGTGTGGTAAAATAGTGGTAAACTAAAAATATGCAGTACCTTGCCTTGAAAAGCATACATTCTAATTAGAGAGACAGACCTACTATTCATGTCTAACTCTCTCAAATTCTAAAGGGGGGTTTTAGGGGGCTGTTGAAACAATGAAATCATATACCATGTGCCCTCATGGTTTACAGAGACATAAATTGTTTCCTCAGGGAAGTTAATTTTTATCTAAGCCTGATAGTATGAATAGAAATTACCAAGGAGGACACTGGTGATTTCAGGGAAAGTAGATTTGGCTCACAAGTCTTTGATGTGGCTATGAATCCTTTCCTAAATTTTCCCCTTCTTGCTTATCCAGCTCCTTCTGTTGTTATTTCCCTTTCAAAATCTCAGATTAGGCCATAATAATTAACTATATTTTCTCAAAGATACCAGGTTCTATGGACTCAAGGCCTTTGCATATGCTCTTGTCTCTCTTGGATTGATTTATCTCATCTTCTTTTCTTAGATAACTCACCGTTATCCTTCAGGTTTCAGCTTGGACATCTCTTGTTCTGGCAACCCTTCCTGTACCTTCTAAAGCTGTATTAAGTGTTCTGTAGATTGCATAGTACCTACTTTTTCATAAACAACATTGTATTCTGATTGCCTCTTTAGTTTGTAAAGCTCCACAAAGACAAAGGCCATGTTCTATTCTATTTTGTTTTCTTAGTTCCAAACACAGTGCTTGGTACATTGTAGGTGCTCAATAAACATTTGTTAAAAAAAATATGAATTTGTAATATAAAAAGAAAATGTATTTAGCACATTCAAATCAGAATGCAGCGTTTTCTATGTTGCTGAATAATGTAGTGCGTGCCAAGAATTTAGGAAAGATGACATCTCTTCTTAAGCCAAACAATAGAATATCTCTTTTTCTAACAGAACAAAATCAGGAAAAATTTATGGTGTAGAAATGGCTTTGGAATGTGAACTGTCACTTTGAATTGATACCTTTTCTGGAAACACTCTGCTACTCTTAGCAATATTGGAATTGTTTTTTTTTCATATAACAAGTGAATACACACATATATACACTTATACATGTGTAGTTCCATGTTTAAAATTGATGTAGCGAAAAGGTTCTAGCTAGATTGAGAGAAATGTTAAAAATCTATGTCCATGCAAAGACAAAAGTTTTCATAGTGGTATTGTTCATAATTGCAAAAAAATTGGTAACAGTCCAAATGTCCATCAACTGCTAAAATGGTAAACCACATGCATCATATTTATACAATAGAATGCTATTTAGACATGATAATGACCAGAATACAAATACATGCTATGATATGGATAAACCTCATAAGCACTACTAAATGGTGAAAGAAACCAGACACAAAAGACTATGTATTGGATGATTTCATTAATATAAAATTTCTAAAAAAGGTGAGTCTCTAAGAGACAGAAAGCAGTATTTTCCTGGGACTAGGGGGTGGGAGTAGGGATTGACTGCAGATGGACAAAAGAGAATCTTTCTTTTAGGGTGATGGAAACATTTGAATGTTGTGGTGATAGTTACACAACTTCATAAATCTACTAAAAGTCATTGAAATATAAATGTCAATGGGTGACTTTTGTGGTATATAAATTATACCTTAATAAAACACTTTACAAAAAGGTTGAAAGAAACACATACTAGTACATTTTCTATTGGAGTATAAATTAGTACAGAGTTTTGGAGAATATCTTAGTAACACGTATCAAAAGCCTTAAGATTATGTTCTCTTTAACATAGCAATTACACTTATGAGATATTGTCCTAAGGAAATAATTAAGAAATTACAGATGTGCACAAAAGTTTGGATATAAGAATTTCATTTCCGGGTGGATTTGTTTTTCTTTGTTAAAGACAAAAGTGTTCTTTATTTATAATTGTCTCAAATTTTCCATTTGGATTTAGGATACAAGTTTTGGTTTTAGGATGAATATTAACAATAAAAGAAATTGAAATTAACCTAAATGTTCCAAGGAAATTATGGAAGAGTTTCCTCACTCTCCTCCCTTATCAGTTATCCCCTTTTTAATTCAAGTAATAGAACTCCTTTTCCTCCCACACTCACACCACCAGTGTTAGTTGACTGCATGGACATACAGATAGAAACTGCTTTCCCAGCCTACTTCATAGTTAGATGTGCACATGGGATGAGGTACTGGCTGATTGTTTGTGAATAAAACTAATGTGCTCAATTTCTGGGTCATGTCACTTACAATGAATCTGCTTGCAATTAATTTCTCCTTTTCTTCCGTTGGATTGAAGTGTAGATGTGGTGTTGGTGAGCCGGTTTAAACCCCATAGATGAGGGCAACGTACTGTAGGTTATGGCAGAGTAACAAGGTAGCAGGAAGCTGGGTCACTGAATGACTTCACGAAACAGACCTGTCCTTCCAGGCTGGACTGACCAGACTGTTAATATAAAAGAGAGAAACACAGCAGGTCCTTGAATAACATTGTTTTATCCAGTGCCGTTTCATCATGATGTTGATGAGAAAAAAAAATCAATTCCTTTCCAGGGCCACTATCTGTGCAGAGTTTGCATGCACTCTCCACATCTGTGTGGGCTTTCTCTAGGTACTCTGGTTTCCTCCCACATCCCAAAGATGTTTACGTTAGGTGAATTGACGTGTCTAAATAGTCTCAGTTTGAGTGGGTGTGGGTGTGATTGTGAAAGAGCGCTGTGATGGTTAGTGTCTTGTCCAGGGTGGGTTACAGTCTTCTGCTCTTAGCTACTGGGATAGGCTCTGACCACCCATGACCTTGAACTGGAATAAGCCTAAGCAGGTAAATAATTATCTTACTTGTTTTTAACTTTCGTTAAAGGTATATATAGCTAACACTTATTGCAATGTTTAATATTAGAAGTTCTTTGATCTTTATTTAGAAGTTTGGTGGGATTTGGGGCCAGAAATATTCCATAGGAACTTAACTCTTTTTTATATTAATTAGCCTAGGATAAAACTAGTTTCTTCATAGGTCATTTTGCAGCAGTTTCCAAGAACCTGTCAATGATGTTAAATGAGGACTTCCTATACTTTGATTGTATGTGAGCTGCTATAGTTCTTGTTATAGGAGATTATAATAGCACATTCTAATACAGGAGAGGTCAAACAAAAATAATATGTAATACAATTAAGTGCAGTTTAACCACTAATTATATATTAGAATTGAATATTTGAGAGCTGTGGGCATGGGGAATGCTATATTTCTGGAAATATATATATACTTGTGTGTATATATATATATATACCTGATGAAACATGTGTGTGTGTGTGTGTGTATATATATGCATTTCAACAGGTGACACACCAAGTTATAAGAGCACTAAAAATTGACAAAGCATATAAGCAATTTGTCTAGCGAAGATATTTGGGATTTCTAAAGTAAAAATGTGTTGTATGCAGATGGTTAAATGATGCTAAAACATTTCCCACATAACATTTTACAATATTCTACAATGTGACAGTATGATATTTTCCATTCCTGTTCAATGCTCTGTTCTTGAGAACTCATTAATTCATAGAACTTCAACTCCTACTACTACATGCACTACTCCCAGATCTATTTCTCTAAGCACAAAGAATCCTTCCAAAACCTAAGGGGCACACAAAGTTGTGGCAAATATTTTGTCTGTTCATACAAAAGAAGAGTAAACTTGACTCCAAGGAATCTATGAGCACCTAGGACCAATAACTGTGTACTACACAGAAAAATCCCAGATTGATATTTTATTGAACAGTGGAAGCTATCTCAATGTGAAATGAACTACCTTAGGTAATATTGGAGTTATCTTAGTGTAGATCAGTCAAGTGCTGTAGATACTAAAGATGATGTAGAAGAAATTAAAAGTATGTTTTGGCCTAAGTGACCATTCAGACCCTGGTTATCTCAGAGGTCACCACATTCTTTGTCAAAATGCATGTCCAAACAATGCCACAGTTTGAAGGCAATACTTGCTACAAATAGACTTCTTTAAAATGATATTTTCCTGATTTTTTAAAAATAATATTGCATATCAAATTTCAGGGTCTATGCTAGCTAGATTTCGGCATGGCTTTATAATCAGAGTTTTAGCTAAATTTATTGCAAACTCACTGTTGTGGTGTGCTACTATTGGAATTCATTTTGTTTCACTCTTTTAGGGCCTAAAAGACTAACTTTGTGAGACGTTTTCACAAAAACCACACACATCCTTATAGAAAAACATGTAAGATACTTTTTGGCATCTGGAAATCTTACAGTTAATTTTTAGCTTATAGGTTTGGTCACCATTCGTAAGTTTACTTACAACAGCAAATGCATTTTACATGGGTTACTAAACTATAGATTTCACATGTTGGTGTAGCATAAGACACAGAGCATGTTGACTTGGAAAAATACACAGAAAAACATTGTAAAATTTTAGAAACAACTGCTGTTTTATGTCCCTACTACAATGTCAAAAATGCTTAAGTAAAATCATAATGCACTTATGACTAATTTTTCTTATTAAAAATAAAATTAAGTTACTGATTTTTAAAACGTACTCTTGATTTTATACAGACTAGTAATTTCATCCAGAGAAAAGGAATGATGTTGATTTGTGCCTTTGGAGACTTTAAGAGAGCCAGCTAGAACTGCAGGTTGTAATTCAAAAATCCCATAGCTGGGAAAGCCTAAAAGTCAGAAAGGTCACATTTATTGTTGAGTGAAGACACCATATGGTCTAAATTAGCCTAAAAGCATATTCAAATACAAAGTGAAAATGCTAAACATTTAAATGTTTGTATTCATGTTTGTCTCCATGAATGAAGAAGCTGCCAAAATAGAGAGAATGCCTGGCAGCAGAGGCAGTGGCTTAAATGTGGCAGGCAGAGATGAGATGGTTACACCCTTATGTACAGCTTCTCTACAAACCACATAATAAGGGTGCATGGGCCAGTGTGAAGTGAAATGATTAGCCATATAATACAGAAATATGTATTGGCTTAACACATCAGCAAATTAAAATACTGCCTACCTTCCTCATTGTGAGATACCATTTCTCTTTTGTTTTATTTCCTCCAAGCTAGTCTTCCCTGTTTTTTTCTTTCTTAAACCTTCTCCCCACACTCTGATGGAGACAGTTAAACATTCACTAGCTCTGTTATCCCCACCTCTAAATGAAAGAAATGTGGTTTAAGTTTCAAAGGTGCTTGCTGCTACATGAATAAGGGCAGCAGGCACTTGCCTCAGCAAAACAACAGCAGGTGAAACATGGTGAAATGCACATATTTATAGATGACCCAGCAGCATTTATAATGTGAGGCTGGAGTCTCTATGGTTGAGCTCTGGCTCTGTGTGACTGCGCCACTGAGGTCAGTTCAAGGCAGCTGACTGGCTTTCTATATGTGACCTGGGGAACAGCTGTTAAGTTTCAAGACTAGAGCATTTAAAACAAGTCTTGGACCTGTTAAAGTCTAATAATTAGAATGTGAGATGGCAGGACTGGGAGTTTAAGATGCCATAGTCCTGACGTTAGGGAAATATTTCCCAAAGAAATGATTTTGTGTCAAGTTGTAGTTATTAAAATGAAAATATTTAATTATTTTTCTGGTCTGAGTAACAAGTAGAACAAAAAATCAATGCAATAAAGTTTATAATTTTGATTATGTGACTCTCTCTTTGAGCAGTACTTTAGCAGAAAAGCAGATGGGCTCTGATTAGGCTTATAAATATAGAAATGTATTGATCATCCACACAAAACTCCTTGAAGTGTTCCCTGCATGAGGTCAATGCATCTTTAGAAAGAGAGAAGGAAGCTGTACCTTGTCTTTCCAGGCTCCATCTAAGTTTGTGGAACTGACATCTCAATAAATTACAGAACTGTATTGACTCCTTTATGGACTGTCCACAGACAGAAAGGGATTATGTTGAGCAGCATTTAAAGAATGTACAGACTCCTATTTTGATTCCAGTATATGGATGTAAATTTTGTTGATGTTAAAGAGTCCAAAGGAGCAGAGGGAACAGTGGATCAGACATATTTGCATGAAGGAACTGGCATTTTCAGCAAAGTTGTGAATATTTTGGCTGCTCCCAATTCTGGCCCATTCATCTCACTCCCTTCTCTTTTGTTAATATAATAAATGAGATATGTTTTCACTTTTTAAGTTTCCTATCCACCCCTAATTTTAGTGCCTTTGAATTATCTCTAAGCACACTCTCTAAACCCAAACAAGAATTTGTTCCTGCTGAACATCATCCTATCATTCCAGCTTCCCCCAGGAATTTTGAAATCTTCATGGAACCTCCCTAATAGCTGGTGGGAAGTTTTCCTTTCTCAGAGGTACACCTTTGGCTTATTTCCCTCTTTTCCCAGAGCAAATAAGGGACTAGAGCATGCCTCTTAGTAACCAAATCCACACGTGTAATAAAATGATGTTTACATGAAACACATAGAAAACAGAAAAGAGAACTAAGCACTTCATAAAGCAACCTCCATGGTCTATAAGGACTTTTGTTAGAATATCAATTATGTAAAATGCTTCAAATATTTCTTCATGGCAAGAAAATTCTAGAAACACTTTCAAGAAAGTAGTCAACATTCATTCAGTAAGCTATAGCGCTATCACTTATGTGTCATAGTTCTATTCCCAAGTCACTGAAGCATTTTTAGGAACAAAGCTCATCCTTCCCATCTTAAAGCAGGCATTTTATCCTGATCAGTAGAGAAGTAACTCAGCCCAAAATAAACCAGGCTAGAACTGAAGGGATTTATAGTAGAGACATCTCTATTTAAATTATGAGTATTAATATCCTACTCCAGTATCATGTTTCCAGAGTCACGTGAGCTATTTTCTCCAATTACTATTATATATCAAAACAGCATCTTAGAGAAGATTTGGAGAAACTATTTCAAAAATAGGGGAAGTCAAAATTATAATTATAGAATAATAAAACTGAAAGAAACATCAGAGATATAAAAACATACAATTATCTCATTATACATATTTATTTATTTGTCCTTTCAGTTAATAAAAACAAATTATTTTGAGTGCTTATCATGTCCTAAGTAGGTGTCATGCTAAGGGTTTTGAAAATATCGGTTCAACCATTTCAAGAATCATTTGATACTATTAAAATTATTCCCATTTTATGAATGAGGAAACTGAGACTAAATAAGTAAATAACCCACAGCTTATAAAAGGCAGAACAGAGAGTCAAATCCTGGTCTTTAACTACCTCTTAAAAACTATTACACTACATATCTGATGGAAAACAAGAACAACTTTCTATTTGTTGTATTATCTAAGCAATTACAATAACTAAGGTCACCCATCTACCTAATAGCAAAGCATGAACTGAGACTAGAATCCGACTCATGACCATTGATATATTTTTACTATATGAAAAAAATAGTAAACTTGTTTGCATGAATATTGTGTATTATATATCATCTTATAATATGACTATTTATAACTCTTTATAAATCATTATATAAAAACAAAAGCATATTTAATATTTTATTATTTTAATGATAAACTTTGCAATTTTGCTTATTGCTGCTAAAAGGGCACTCAGAAACATCTCTTCCATATATTCTACCAATGTATTGTGGAAAACCCCTGAGAGAATTGCTCAATGATAAATGAGTCATTCATACCTTAGAGTGGTTTACTTTGGTTGAATAATTTAATTACTCTCCTTTTACTATCTAGCTAAGTTTAATTGCATGGAAGGCATAAGAATATATTTTATTGGCCACCATTAATTGTTGAATTAATTAATTTTTGGTTGGCATAGTGAAGGGGTTCAGGAAGAGAAAGATTTGAATTTGGTGTCCCAGGTGGTTTATACAGAAAAAACCTGGATGAGCTTTAGAATGCAGAGGATAGGGTAGGATGAGAACCCCACCCTCCGGAGAGCGGGATAAATGCATGATCAGAAATTAAGAAAGCTGCCAAAATGGAGGAAACTGTACCACAGATATTTCAGCTACTTGCTCATTTTTCTGAGGAACCAGGCACTAGATTTCATGTGATACTAGAGGAGACACAGATGGACAACATCCCAACCAAATGATTAGCAGTTTAGACTGTGAGGGGCCAAGAATGACAAATGATGACTGCCTTTACTCATACTATATTTTCTTCCTGGGACCCCTCCCCTCTTCCTGTGCTATAGTTTGGTTTGTTTGACCTCTCAAATTCCATGTTGAAATTTGATATTCAGTGTAGCAGTGTTGGAGGTGGGGCCTAATGGGAGGTGTTTGGGTCATGGGGATGAATCCATCATAACTGGCTTGGAGCCATTCTTGCAGTCATCCGTGAGTTCTAGCTCTATTAGTTCCCATGAGAGCTGGTTGTTAAAAAGATCCTGGCACCTCCACCCCTCTCTCTTGCTTCCTCTCTGTCCATGTGGTCTCTGTACACGCTGGCTCCCCTTTGCCTTCCAGCCTGAGTAGAAGCTCCCTGAAGCACTCACCAGGAGAAGATGCTGGCACCATGCTTATTGTACAGCCTGCAGAGCCAAGAGCCAAATAAACCTCTTTCTTTATAAATTACTCAGTCTCAGGTATTCATTTATAGCAACACTAAGCAGACTAAGACACCTTATAGCCACCTGTCAAATCTTACTCCCTACGTACAGCCCTCTTTTGTTTGCCCACACCAGAAAAAGAGTCAGCAGCCTGAAACCAAGCTTTGTAAAGGTTGGTAATCTGTGGTTTTAAAAGTTCAAAAGCCTTCAGGAATCAGGCAGGTGACCCTAGAATTGAAGGAGGAAGGATTATTCTGAGAAAGGATTATGTGAACAAAAAGGGACATCACCCTCAGACACAGAATGCTCAATAATTATTTTAACAACTTGAGTTAGGATTCCTTCTGAAAGATTTTTTTATACTTCTTTGCCAATTTAACAGATCCCCCTGGGTATGATGGCTCATGGTTGTCAAAGGAAAGTCTATTATTACACTCCATAGTGGTACTAAAACCTGGGAAGGTGCTAGCCCATTTCTTCCTATATTGAATAGCTCCTATACCTAATGGCAATAATTTCAAGGCCATTGAACCTATATTTTATGGATTTTTTAATTACCTCTTCACTGCATAGAGGCCAGTTCATGTCAACCTCTTTTGAACTTTTTCTTCTACTTTTCAATGTACTGCTTCTAATTTGTGTTGGCCTAGCACTCTGGATAAATACATTTTTGGATATTTTGTATAAAATGACAATAGGTTTTCAGCAAGCAATCTTAGACCTATGTGTAAGGTGCAAGATGTAATACTTGATAGATATTAAGCAATATATGTAACATAGAGGTAAGTATAAAATATTAACTATAAACTCACCATCAAACTTGTAGACTATTAAAATACCAATAATATTGACATCTATTTTTTGTTTTTTCCCCAATTTTATTCCTAACTTCCCTCCCAGAACTAACATTCTACTGTGATTACTGCAAATTGTATTTACCCTTACTCTTGTTAATGCATTATTTCCACTTTTTTTTGCTACTATGAACAATACTGTTCTGAACATTACATATTTCCTGGTTACATATGCAAAATTTCTTCTAAAATAGTTTTCAGACTATTTACTATGATTTATATCAAGAGATAAATTTTAGGTTATAGACTGGAAGATATTTAAAAATAAAGAGTCTTCTGGTCCATTAACATGGCATATCACTACACTTATGTAAGTCTTTTAAATATCTTTCAATAAATTTTCCTACTTTTTTTTCCATGGACACCATTAGCCTTATCCAATCTTTCTATTCTCTTGAGATTACAAGTAGAAGATAGACCTTCATTTGTCTCTTAGTTCTCTTAATATTTTTTTCTATTTTCTGTTTGTTTGTGTCTTAGAACTGTGATGTGGGTACTTTCTTCAGATATATCTTACAGTTCTCTAATAACCTTTGGCTGCTTTGTTACCTATCCATTAATTGTAAATTTTTATTCTAGAATTTTACTTGTTTGTTTTTCCAAATCAGTTTTGTAATTATAATAGTATCTTATTCGTTGTTTACTTAAAAAAAAAACTTTCTTCTTTTTCTCTTCAATATTTTACATTACCTTATAATTTTTCTGATAATTCTATTTTCTGAAGTCCTTGAGAGGTCTAAAGTTTCTTTTAATATCTGCTGACTCTCCCTCATGTTATCATTTTCTCTAGGTATGTTTTTATGATTAAAATATATTTTAGCTATAGTTGGTTGAACTTAATGTGTGAGAAAACTGGGTCTGACTCAGTGATATTTACTTCCAGAGAGGATTTTATTTGTTTCTTCTGGGACCTGCTATTAATCTGACACTACTTTCAACTCCTCAGGGCTTCAGTCTTAATTCAGGCATTTTAGATCCAGCTTGTCCACTTTATGGTGGTCCCACGGCCTTGGCTCTAATCTCAGCATCACCATAGGTATTAGTCTCCAGGGCAATCATATACCATTCCCAGCTGCTTTCTCTCATTAAAGTTTATAGTTTTGTTATCATTGTTGTGGTTTGGCTTAATTTTTACCATTTGGAGATTTTCCCTATTTGTTGTGAACCCATACATATCTTTCAAAGCATGTTTTATCCAGATTTTAGTAGTATTGTAGCAGGAAGGCCTTTCAAAGTAACTAGTCTACCTCTCTCACTGCCAGAAACCCAAGTCCAAGTGCGTGGTATTGAGTTCATGGCTCCTTGACATCTACCGACTGAATGATGCCATTCATTAGCAAAATAGCGAACATCATCTTCAGGGTAGAATCACAGCTGGTGTATGCATGTTATTGGGGAGTGTGCTTTTGTATACGTGCCTAACTTAGACAAATAACTGTGTGTTACTTTGGAGAACTGAAATTGATGAATGTCTTCAGGGACTAGTCAAGTATTTTAAAAAATCCTGAAAATTTTTATCTGCTGGATTTAATGTGGAAATGTTAATAAGAGTCAGATAACAATTTCTATTAATAAGAAGTCTTTGGTGCTAAAAAAAAAAAAGATTTTTGCTGCATTGATGGCACAATAAACTAGCAAATATTAAGTAAATACCTTTACTTACATGTGTCCACATTAAGATGAAAGAAGTTCAAGTTGGAAATATAACACTTCATGCTCCCTCATTCTTCTAAGTAGGTTGAAACCTTTCTTTTTTCCTTTTGACAACCACTTAGGAAACATAAAATAGAGTGAAGTAAATGCCAGTTTTTAAGACTATGAGGGATTTAATAGTGTCTTAGAAAAATGTCACCTATTTGTTCATTGTTTTAAGCCAAGGAAATACAATAAATTATCCAATTAACCTTAAAATCCTGTGGTTCTTTCAGTGTATGTTGTACATATCACCTTTTGATGGAATATTCCACTCTCTTCATGGTTTTGCTTTATCTCCTTGGCAAGTACTTTCAAGTTTGTGCCTACATCAGGATGGCAGAACAGGTTTCTTAAGCCTGTGATCCCCAACCCCCAGGCTGTGGACTGGTACTGGTGCATGGCCTGTTAGCAACCAGACCACACAGCAGGGGGTGAGCAGCAGGCAAGCCTGTGAAGCTTCATCTGTATTTATAGGCACTCTCTGCTGCTCATATCACCACTTAAGCTCTGCCTCCTGTCAGATCAGGGGCAGCATTAGATTCTCACAGGAGCGTGAACCCTAGTGTGAACTGTGCATGCGAGGGATCTAGCTTGTGTGCTCCTTATGAGAATCTAATGCCTGATGATCTGAGGTGGAGCTGAGGTGGTGATGCTAGTGCTGGGGAGTGGCTGCAAATACATATTATCATTAGCAGAGAGGTTTGACTGCACAATAAATGTAATGTGCTCGAATCATCCCAAAACCATCCCCCCACCTTCCGTGGAAAAATTGTCTTCCATGAGACCGGTCCCTGGTGCCAAAAAGGTTGGGGACCGCTGCCTTAAGGCATCCCATGAGGTGGTGGCAGAAAATCCCCAGGGCAGAGATGGAGACAGAAGAGGGTGCTAAAGCACAGTGCTGTCAGGTTACTCCCGCACCTGGCTATGTGCCACAGCAAAGGCTGGAATGGAGGAGGGTTCAGAAGATGTAAGGAGGAGTTATATGAGACACAACTGTGCCTAGAACACTCATTTTGGACAATCAATTGGGAATCTCTACACAGTCTGTGGACTTGCTTGGTCTCTTTTTTTTTTTTTTTTTTTGAACATATTACTCAGTAACTACGCATTAGATTGCTTTGCCTCCACTTTTTGCAACTTTTGAAATTATTCACTTCATTTAGGTGGTATGTAGAAAATGGAATTGTCTCTTCCCTTAATTGTAAGATAGCTGTTCTATAGTGTGCTCTTTATAAAAATCCTAAATATGCCTTAGATTTTATGGCAAATATAAATACTATAATTATTCTTTTGTGCTACAGAAAAGCAGAAAAATTTAATTCTATATTTGTGACATGTAATGCAGGAGATTAAACTTAAAATTTAGATCAAGCAGCTGAGAGAAAGTCCATGATTAATTTGATGAATACTTTATTGAGAAAGGCACAAAAGAATTATCATAAATGCATGTGTGTGTATATATAATATGTATAGTGATATATTGTAGATAATCTGATTGCTTATTCAATTGCAAATTTTAAAAAAGGCAATATCTTTAGTTTTGTTTATATAACAATTTGAGCCTAAACCTCTCAACCACACATTCAAATATATGCAAACTATAGATGTTAATCACTCAATTAATCTTTCCAAATGTGACAAAAAAGAGGTTAGAGTAGAATTGAGTGTATGAGTTTTTCAAGATAACTGATGGTTGAAAATCTGGGCAGCTAACTGGGTTTTGTTGTTTTCCTCTGGTAATGAGAATCATGGGCTACAGCACATAGGAACAATGTTAAAATCAAACTGGAATTTGAAAAGAGATGGTCTCTCAGAGAGCCAGCAAGCCTGAATGGGATAGGAGAGAAGAAATGAAATCATTAAGAGGAGGAATTTAAAGATTCCTGTGAGACACAACTTTATTCATGAAGGCCAATTACAGAAAGCATGTGGGAGATGATAAAAAAGGAAAAAAAAAAGAAAACAAGAACAATGATTATGTACCAAACAGACAGGAACAATTGGAAATGAAAAAACATCATTTCTGTAAAGATATTGGGTAGCTGGTGAGGCTAAGGGCATGAGATGCCACCTAGGACAGAGCCTAATGGTCTCACATGAATCTTTGTAACCTCCCACGTAGACAGAAGCACTAAAGACATAAAGTGCAGTCATCTGATTTGGTAAATTGGTCTCATTAAGGCAAGCTATTCGCATGCTTTTTATGACTCAGCCATTCTATTTTCAGACATATATTCCACAGAAATTCTCATACACATTTGTGAAGGTGTTAATTGCAACAATGTTTATAATGGCCAGAAGTTGGAGGCAATTTGTGTGTCATAACCAGAAAATGTGAGTGAATGTGAGTAAATGTGTATCATAGTGAACCTTTCAGTGATTCGAAACACTGCCAATTACACATGGCACCATGGATAGATGTTTCTTTTAAAATAAAGTTTATTGAGGAATAATTTGCATACATTAAAATTTACCTTTTTAAGTGTACAGTTTGTTGGGTTTTGACAAACCTCTATAGTCAGGTAAATACAATCCTCATCAATACATTCATGATATCCGTTATCCCAAAAGTTCCCTTATGCTCCTTTGTAGTTAATCCCCTCAACTATACTTATTCTCAGGCAACCATTGATTTGTTTTCTGTCCCTGCAAGTTTTGCCTTTTCTAGAATATTATAGAAATGGAATCATAGTCTGTGTAGTCTTTTTTGCCTGAGTTCTTTCCCTTAAAATTATGTTTTTGAGATTTTTCTGGTGTTGAATGTATCAACAGTTCTTTGTATTGCTGAATAATATTCTATTATTAGGCTATAACCAAAATGTGTTTATCATTTCACCATTTGATGTATATTTAGGTTGTTCCCAGATCTGGGCTATTATGAATAAGCTGCTATGAATATTTGGGTACAAATATTTGTGTGAGCATATATTATCATTTCTCTTTAGTAAATACCTGGGAATAAAATTACTGGGTCATATGAAAAGTGTATATTTAGCTTTATAAGAAATTGCAAAACTGGTTTGTAAGTGTTCATACCATTTTACATTCCCACTAGCAGTGTGTATAAGAGTTCCAGCTGCTCTATATTTACATCAGCACTTGATAAAGTCTTAGCTATTCTTATATGTGTTTACTCATATGTGATTATGGATTTAATTTACATTTTTCTGATAGTTAATGCATTTAAACATTGATTTCATGTACTTTATCAGCCATTTGTAGTCTTTGTTGAATTGTCAAACCAATTTTTTGCCTTGTTTGTATTAGGTTGTTTGTATTCTTATGTTCAGTTTTAAGAGTTCTTTTGAGATTGTGGATATAAATCTTTTATGAAGTATGTGTTTTACAAACATTTTCTCCCAATCTGTGGCTTGTATTTTGAAACAGTATCTTTGAGAGTGTACATTTTTAATTTTGAGATAGTTCAATTTATCTAATTGTTTCATTTATGGTTTGTGCTTTTGTTATCATAACTAAGAAATGTTTTGCTGTTATAAATATTTTCCTGTTTGTTTCTATATATTTTATATATTAAGGACTTAAATGTATGCCTATGATCCTTTTGCATTAATTTTTTGTGTATGGTATTAGGTAAGAATCAAAGCTAAATATTTTGCACTTGAATAGGCAATTGTGCCAGTGACATGTGGAAAACAATACCTTTTTTTCATTCAATTAACTTGCATAGATGCATATATGTGTGGGCATATTTCTCTATTTTATTCATTGATGGATCTATCTATATCTGTCCATCTCTACATTCAAACCCTATTAATCCTTTTAAATTTATTGATTACTATAGCTTTATATTAATAGTAATTATTGACATGAGGTTATTTGAGTCCTCCAACTTTGTTTTTCTTTTCAAAACTGTTTTTGTTATTCTGTATCTTTTGCTTTTCAATATAAATTTAAGAATCATCTTCTCAATTAATATAAAAATAGTCCTACAATTTTGGTTGAAACCTTATTGAATCTGAAGATCAATAAATATAAAGAGAACTACCCTAATAATATTGAGTCTTCTGATCCATGAATATGGGTCAATTTCTTCACTTACTTGATTTTTCTCAACAATGTTTTATAGTTATCAGTGTACAGGTCTTACATATATTTTGTTAAATTAGTACCTAATTGTTTCATGCTTTTTGTTGGAATAAGCATTATAGATATATTGTTTTCAAAATTTAAAGTTACATATTTTATTTGCCAGTGTATAGAAATGCAATTGATTTTTGTATCTTGACTTATATCCTGTGTCTTTGCTGTACTTATTTTTTAGTTTAAGTGGCTTTTCTCTAGATTCCTTGTGATTTTTTTTATATAGAGGATATGTGGTCAAATAAGATCAGTTATGCTTCTCCTTTCCAAACTGTATGCCCTGAATTCGTTTTCTTATCTAATTGAATTTCCTGGAACCTCAAGTACAAATTTAATAAGAAACATTAAGATTGAAGATCCTTGGTTTTTTTTTTTTTAATTCATGGAGGTAAAAAATTCCATCTTTCACTAAGTAAAATATTTGCTGTTAGTTTCTCATAAATGATTTTTATTAGTTTGAAGAAGCTCCCAGTTTGCTGAGAATTTTTATCATGAATGTGTTTTAATTTTGTCAAATGCTTTTTCTGCATCTATTAAAACAATTGCATGTTTTTACAGTTTGTTGCAGTCTGTAGATGTTGGTGAATCACATTAATTGATTTTCAAGTATTGAAAATTTCTTGCATTCCTGGATAAATCTATTAATGTATTGTTTTTATATATTGCTGGACTTGATTTGATAATATTTTGTTAAAGATTTTGAGATTAGGTTAATAAGAGATATTAGCCTGTAGTTTTATTTTTTGGTAATGTCTTTGTTTCTTAGCGTTGGGATAATACAATCTTATCAAATGTGGTGGGAAGCATTACCAAATTTTCTATTTTATAGTAGAGTTTGTATATAATTGGTCTTATTAATTACTGAAATGTTTGGAAGAATTTACCATAAAGGCATCTGGGCTTCTAGTTTTATTTTTTAAGAACTAAATTTTAATTTCTTTGATATTAGGCTATTCAGGTCATAAATTTCTTTCTGAATGAGCTTTGGTAATTTTTGTCTTTTAAGGAATTGTCCTTTTCATTTAGTTATTGAATATAGTATCATAAAGTTGTTTATATTATCTCATTTTCTTAATGCATACAAGAGATGTAGTGATATACTCTCTTTCCTTTCTCATATTGGTAAGCCATGTTTTTCTCGATCAGTCTACCTAGAATTGTATCAATTTCATCAATCTTTAAAAAAATCTGCATTTATTTGCCTTTTCCTTTAGTTCTTTTTTCTGTTTTATTATTTTTTGCTTTTACCATTATTACTTCCTTTCTTCTGCTCACTTTGAGATTTTTCTTCTCTATCCTGTTTATTATATAAGAAACCAATGTCGTTATTTGAGACCTCTCTTATTTTATGATATAAACATTTAATGATATTAATTTCATTCAAAACATTGCTTCAACTATATTCCACAAGTTTTGATAAGTCATTTTCATTTTCATTCAGTTCAGTGTATTGTTTAATTTTCCTTGTGATTTCTTTGAACCCTGGGCTACATAGAAATGTGTTGTTTGTGATTACTTGAGGATTTTCTATACATATTGTTGTTATTTATATATGTAATTTAATTCTGTTATGGTCAAATAATACATTTTTTATGATTTCAATTCTTTTAAATTCATTGAGATTTCCTCTGTGCCTTAAGTTATGGTCTCTCTTGGTAAATGTTTTATGTCCACTTGAAAATAGTGTGCATTCTGCTGTTGTTGAGTTGAAAGTTCTTTAAATATCAATTAGTTAATTTTACTCCCTGATAAAATTTTTTATTTTGAAATATACTTTTTCTGATATTTACATAGCCACTACAGTTTTCTTTTCATTATTGTTTTAATGACATATATTTCTATCCTTTGACTTTTAGTCTCAATATCTTTACATATGTATTTTATAAACAGCATATACTTGGGTATGGCTTTGTTATCCAAACTGATAATCTTTTTCTTTTCATTAGTGTTTAGACCAATTTCATTTAAAGCAATTATTGATATGCTTGGGTTTATATCTTTCTTCTCACTTTTATCTTCAATTTGTTCCTTCTGTTCTTTGTTACAATTTTCCTCTTTCCATGCTTTCTTGGGATTAGGTGTTTTCATTATTCCATTTTATTTCCACTAATGGTTTATTTGTTACATTTTTTTTCTTTTTGTAGTGATTGCTCTAAGATTTCTAATATATATATTTAGCTTATAATGGACTACCTTCAAATCATGTTATACTCTTACACATAGCATGTAAGAACATAGAGTAAACTTCCATTTTCTCCCTGCCTTCCTGTGTGCTATTTCTGTCATACGTTTTACTTCTACATATATTATAACCCCCAAAATATACTGTTATTAATATGGTTTACACATTTGTCTTTTAAAGAGATTTAAAATCAGGAAAAATATGGTTTATACATTTTCTCATATTTTCACTATACCTGTCTTTCTTAATTTTTTGTGTAGTTATAAATTTATCTGTTACCATATTTTTTCTGCTTGAATACTTTTTTAAAACATTTATTTTAGAATTTTGGTTTGGCTGTTCTTTCTTTCAATATTGTATGCCACCCCATTTTCTTAAGATTGCATACTCTTTGATGATATGACTGATGTCTTTGTTATCTCTGTTTCTTTATATGAAATGTATTTCTAGCTTGGGCAAACATTAACACATTTTATTCATCTTTGTTTTTCAGAAGTTTGACTATAGTGCACTTATGTGTATTATCCTTCATATTTATCCTGCTTTGAGTTCTCTGAATTTCTCAGATCTGTAATTTATTGTCTTTCTTTAATTTTGTAAAGTTCTTAGCCATTTTCTTTTCAAATGCTTCTTCAAACCTAATACCCTTCTCCCCTCCTCCTCCCCATCCAAGGTTAGGATTCCAATTATACATATGTTAGATAATTTATTAAGGGTCTTGGACATTCTGTTTTCTTCTCTTTTGCACTTTTTATATTAATATTTATATTTTAGTTTGGAAAATTTCAATCAAAATATATTCCAATTCACTGATAAAGTTCTCTAATGCATCCCGTCTGCAAATAAAACTGTTGAAGAAAATTTTCAATTTTGATATCATGTTTTTTTTTTAAATCTGTCATTTCATTTAACTTCCTTTATAGTTTCTCTGTCTCTGGTAAAATTCCCCATCTGTTCATCCATGCTGTTCTTTTTTTCCACTAAGTTCATCAATATATTTATTATAGTTATTTTAAAGTCCAAGTCAAATAGTTTCAACATATATACCATCTCTGAGTCTGGTTCTGTTGACTGCTTTATCTCTTGATGGTAGGTCTTTTCTTCCTTATTTGTGTCTCTTGCAATTATTTTTTATTAAATTTTAGACTTTGTGTGCAAAAGAACAGTAGAGACTAAGGTAAACAGTATTCACTCTTGGAAGTTGGTATGCCTCTGTTTCTGTTGGGTTGTGTTGGGGATTGAGGCATCGAGTCATTAGTGTCTGTATCCCTGAGTCTCAGGGCACGGGGAGGGAACCCATTCTCAGCATTTTTGTCCTCCCTCCACAGCAACAAAACTGCCTTTTATATGTCTTGCTCACAGGGTTGTGAACATAAGCTAATTTCTTACTTCTCCTCCAGTGGCAACAACACTTTGCTTCGTATTTGTGTAGGATGCTTGAAGCTAGAGATTTTTTAATTCTTCTTTTAGCAGCAGCCATCTTTTGCCTGGAAGAGGAGGAAGGGAGATTTTTCCCTAAGAGACAGATAGCTTTTATTTTATTTCTTCTCCAGTAGCAGCTCACTTTTTTCTGGGATCAGTCACTGGAATGTTTCTTGTGCCATACCTAGAGGAAAACAGCTTTTGCTGTATATGAGAGAAGAGTTACAGTCACTTGTGGGTTGCATGCCTGTTCCACAGCAGCAGGTTATCATCACCTCCACGCTTTCATCACTCAGCATTGTGCTTTGCCAGGGCAAAACAGTTTGTGTGTCCTGTCTCTTTTTAGAGAATATTGTCACCCTTTGAAATTCAATTTACCTCATTGTCTTGAGACCTCAGTTCACTGAAGGCCTGAAAAGCAACCAAACAAATAAACAACAGACCTCTGGGTCTGTAGATTTCCTTTGCTTTTCTTATTTTTAGGGTCAGAACAATGTTATCTTATGATTTTCTATAGTCTCTGCAGAAGTAAAACTCTGGATGGGTCTTTAAGAATAATCCTTAAAGAAAAAAATGGGAACTATAATTGAGATACATAAAATAATACCATTTAAGTAAATTAAAATTTTTACATTATACAATTTGCATTTTGTAAAAGCACATTCAAATAAACTGAAACACCTTAAATACATTAAAATTGTTGCCTGAGGATGAAGGAAAGGGAAGAGGTATATAGGGATATAAATGAATGAATAAAGCAAGAGAGGAAACTTTCATTAAACAAAGTTGATTATGTACAATAAACTGAGGAGTTTGATAAACTCAGTCCTCTGTACCTGAAATCCAGAAGGTGTTAATCAACAAACAATCAAACACAAAACAGATTGGATAATATGGCATTATCTTGTACCAGTTGTACTGCCATAAGGTGCTACTTTGCATGCATATCATATTTGTTTAAACCAGAATATCCTGCTCGTAAAACTCTACTTTTTTATTTTAATAATATTAAATGACTTGTGAAATATAAAATTTGACTCATTGCATTACTGAAAAAGTTTTAACAGAATTTTTTGTGAATAGTTCATTGGAGGATAAAGTACAATGATTTATACAAGTCTTATTAACATAATAGAACACACAAATTACTATATTTTGGGGAAAAAGTAAAGCAAAACACTAAGAATATATCTCATGTAAGAAATATTGTATTTGTTAATATAATGTTTACTTATTTTCTAGAAGTAATTCTAGTTGTATTTATCCATTTGAGATAAAGTCAATAGACAAAGTGACTTATCTAGGCTATGAACAATTTATAGTACCTTGGATCAGGTGTTATACCAATTTTTAGCTTCACTTTTTTTCATCAGACTCATGAGGTGATTAGATTTTAAGGCACTTCCAAATCTTTTAAATAAAGAAAACCCAGAAGAAGAATGCATAACTGGGCCTGAAGGAGTTTAGATAAGATGCCAGGAGAGTACGACCTAAGAAAGCATATCTTGATAAGGGAAAAAGAGAAAAATCCTTGTAGGTTGAAATTCATCTAAGTAGTTAAAAAAAAAAACCACCTAATATAATAGTGAAAGAATATAAGGAGCAACTTTCTCTGATGGCCTCCATAGATAAAGCCTTGGATAGCATTGAATAAAATCTAAATTCCACTCTCTTGTGCCTGGACATACACCTCAGTAGGAGTCTTCTTGGCTCTGTAGATTCAGAAAATTGGGAGTTCTACTTCAAAACCACTATGAGTATTCTGAATAAGATTTAGATTGCCATCTAACTTAGTTTGGTTTTTCACCAAAAGCAGAGACTAAAAATAAGGATTTGTACATAGGTGGCTTATTTGGAAAATGATGAGAGATCAATTTAGGGAGCCTAGTTGAGGTATCAGAAAAAGAGCACAGGTAAGGAAGAAGAGTTCACACAAAGGTACCCAGATTACTCACTGGGTGGGTCCATTGATGTTCAATCTTATCAGGTCCTTCTGAGCGGTCATTAGAACTTTTCTCAAATTGTCCAAAAAAAGATCTCTAAGGAAAAGCACTTGTTACCCCTTTTCGTGAAAGCTACCCTGGGTAGGTGGCAAGTAATATCTCGGATTTCTGAGCTGTGCATGTGTGCACACCAAGCAGCCTCTCACTACTGCTACAGATGAGGGCATTAGAAAAGCCCCAGAAGAAAACAAAACTCATACAGAGCATGTTTGAGTCAAGGCACTATCAATATAACCTAAGTCCAATTCTGCCAGAAACTATTCACAGAATCAGGTGAGTCTGAGAGTATAATGCAGGGCAGAGTAGGAGAGGGTCTGATATACCTGAAGCTTTGGCAAGGCAAGTAGGTGATTGAATTCCCTCCATCTGGGATTTGCAAGACAGTCCTCCAGTATGATCTATAGAAGAATTTACTTCTTACCTTCTCCTGGCTAAACTTAAGACTTCACTTAAGTCTCAGAGCACCAGCTGGGTCTCTGCCTAATCTTCCATTATACGCAAGGATCTGTCAGTGGTGTTGGGATGGAACATTTTTCTAGTATATACTTCTGTTTCGTGGAAAAACTAATATACATTCTAGGTGTGACACTTAGGGCAATGATAATTCTAAGAGGTAAGAACTTTTTGAAATAAGAAACAATATTTTTATTCTTATACACTTAAGAAATCATTTTTCCTTGTTGTTTCCTTTGCTCTCCTCACTCTGCTTGGGGGAGGTTTCCATGTATTTGAAAAGCTTCCCAGGGCTAGAGTTGTCTCATTCAAAGCTTGCTTTCTCATAGTTCCAATAAACTCAAATCCATACCATCTTCATAGTAGAAAATTTCAATGTGCTGGTTTTCAACTATTCAGAATAAAGGTTTTAAAATTTCTGGTTGTTTTGTTCCCATCTCACTTGTCATCATAACACAAAAGCAAGGTAAAGAAGCGGAAGCATTTATTTCCTCTGCAATAAAGATATCTGTTGGACAATAGTATTAGTTATCAAATCTCCTCTAAGTGGAAGATTAATTAATGAAAGAAATGAAAATTATTGGAGTTTCCACAAAAGTACTTTTTAAAATTAGTATTTCATTCATTTTGATATGTTTAGAAAAGTGAAATAAAAAGGTCATTTAGAAAGGGTAATGGGACGGAATCTTTAACAAAACAAGGTTTAGGGACACACTTCTAAGAAAAAAGTAATACATTTGGCATCAATAAGAGAGATGTCAGTGGGTGACCATGAGGAGACTGGAAGTGAAATGGTACTAAAAATGGAAGAAGCCAGCCGAGAGGTTAAATTTGGATCACAAAACCCTGAGAAAAATAGATGTATCTTGGTGAAAATCTCAAATACATTTTTAATAGTAAAACAATTACAATTCCAACTTCTAACCTAAGATTTAAAGTACTTGAAACCTCTAACTCAAAATATCAAAAACAGTCGATGCAATGCATCCATATTGTTCTTTTAGTATAACTTTATGTTTCTCATGGACCTTACATTGCTATAAACCTTTTTACTTTCTTTCATAATTATTTACTCAACACAGAGTTTTCGCTCAGTATGAAATCGAATATTTCATTACTTTTTGATAGACCTTTATCAAATGATCATGCTATGAACTAATCAACAAAAGGCAAAGCTGACATTTAAAATAGCCATCCACCTTTTGGCATTATCTACTGTGAAATTCAAAGAAATAAAGATTCAACAAATGCCTGCCTCCCCGCTGTCCTTGCCCAGTCACACAGGCCATGAAAAACCCAACCTCGTGGGCTGACACCACCACTGTAGAAGAGTGTGTCCTGTACACTTCTTATACAAGTAAGTGCTCAACATAACAATGTACATTCTAATCCAAACTATTTCTAAGTTTCCCTTTTGAAAATCAGGAATGTATGCAAATATTTTCTCCCATTCTGTAAGTTGTCTGTTCACTCTAGTGATAGTTTCCTTGGCTTTGCAGAAGCTTTTTAATTTGATCAGATCCCATTTATTTATTTTTGTTACTGCTGTGATTGCTTTGGGGGTCTTCTTCATAAATTCTTTGCCTAGGCCAATGTCCAGAAGAGTTTTTCCAACGTTTTCTTCTAGAATTCTTATGGTTTCACGTCTTAGGTTTAAATCTGTTATCCATCGTGAGTTGATTTTTGTGAGAGGTGAGAGGTGTGGATCTAGTTTCAGTCTTCTACATGTGGCCATCTAGTTTTCCCAGCACCATTTATTGTATAGGGAAGGGCTGATAACCAGAATCTATACAGAACTTAGGAAAATCAACAAGAAAAATTCAAACAACCCCATTAAAAAATGGGCAAAGGACATGAACAGAAACTTTTCAAAAGAAGACAGAATAATGGCCAGCAAACATATAAAAAATTGCTCAATGTCTATAATCATCAGGGAAATGCAAATCAAAACCACAATGAGATATCACTTAACTCCAGTGAGATTGGCTTATATCAAAAAGTCCCAAAACAACAAATGTTGGTGGGGATGCAGACAGATAGGAACACTCATATTCTGCTGGTGGGACTGCAAATTAGTAAACCTCTATAGAAAGTAATATGGAGATAGCCCAAAGAACTAAAAGTAGAACTACCATTTGATCCAGCAATCCCACTACTGGGTATTTACCCAAAGGAAAAAAAGACATTCTATAATAAAGTCATCTGCATGCGAATGTTTATAGCAGCACAATTCACAATTGTAAAGATGTGGAAACAACCCAGGTGCCCATCAATACAAGAGTGGATTAATAAAATGTGGTATATGTATACCGTGGAGTATTAGTCAGCAATAAAAAAACAACGGCAAATTAACACATCTGGTATTATCCTGTTTGGAGCTAGAGCCCATTCTTCGAAGCAAAGTGTCACAAGAATGGAAAAACAAGCACCACTGGTACTCACCATCAAATTGGTACTAACTAATCAATACTTATGTCACACATGGCAATAATATTCATTGGAAGCAGGGAGGTGGGAGGGGCGCGGAGGGGATGGGAAAACTCTCACCTAATGGGTGTGGGGTGCACAGTTTGGGGGATATCCATAATTGTAGCTCTGACATGGTAGTGCATGGGCAATATATATAACCAAAGTGTTGTACCCCCATAATATTCTGAAATTAAAATAAATAAATAAATTTATTTATTAAGAAAAAAAGAAAGTCAGTAGTGCATTTTCCTATGGAAACAATTTTATAAACTAGAGTCCCAGATATACTTGTCAAAGTAGTTTTAGTACACATTTAACAACTAGAATATTAATTATGACAGTGTTATTGCTGGGGTCTTGAATTGGCTTTTGGAATGGGATGAGGAGAGACATGCAGTCACGCAGAAAAAAGAGAAAGAGATATTCTCCCTATTATGGGTTCAGGCTTCATCACAGGGAAATGTCAGGACTTGAAATAAAGATGAAGCATCTTTCTTGGCTTTTCAGTTCAGAGCCCATGCTCTAAGTCTCCCTCAGCCGGCATCTCAGATAGATGTTAAGAGGGAAGCCATCAGATACAGTCTAATTGGTTTTGACTGATGTATCGCCTCTTTAATTCTGTCAAAAGGTTAAAAAGGAATATTTATTAATCAAAAACTCTGTAACTAGCATGCATGGGAGAACACATCAGTTCTCATTTCAAATCCAAGTTACTTCTTACCTGGGCAATTTTTCTCTTTGATAACCTGCTCCTTCTTTTTGAGGGCAAAGTTCAAACGTCACTTCGCCTAGCATAACATCACAATTTTCTGAGCTCCCAGAGCACTTGATTGTTATTTGATTAAGCCAGTGCTTCTTATATTTTACAAAAAAAAGGAGGAGAGGAAGGGAGGGGAGAGAGAGGAGGAAAAGGAGGAGAAAAGGAAGAGGAAACTTTCTGCTCTCTCTCTCTCTGTCCCCACAAGGCTATGACCCACATCCAATAATATTATTGGTATTTGGAGCTTACTTGGAGTGAATTTTATATTTTTAAAAACGAATGGTATTTAATACTTAGCACATCTTTTCAAAATATTAATTTCAACCTAGTGCATATGTTTCATGAAATAAATTATGTCCAACAAGAAAGTCTCTTCTGGGAGTTTATTCTCTTTATACTTTGCATCCTATTTACATGTTTTATACAAAATCCATCACAGTATCTGTGGCTTGAGTATCTGAGTATATTTAATGGAAGGAGTGGCCAAGAAATGGTCTGAGCACAGATTAGTTCAGAATTCCTACTCTTCCATGTTTCTCCAAACAGCAATCACGAGAACAAGTGATTAGAAGTACATATAGTGATATAGAAGCACACTTCCAATTATTATAGAATTCATTTCTTCCCTCCTGTCTTCTGTTTTATGAGATTTCCACAGTAATGTCAGCCCCATGTCAGACATGAGATAGGCTGGACAAAGGTCAGATTCAGGAGAGATGGACAGGAGGGGTACCCTGACTGTGAATTGGGTTCATGAAGTTAATTGTGTGTGTGAAATGCATTAAAGGAAATAATTTTATTATGTGATTTGAACATTAAATTTACTTTGTATATAGGGTTTACTTATTCTAGAAACTAACATTCTGGCTTGTGTAATTCAGAGATGACATTTTTTAAAGAAAATCCATTCCATACTTGCCCCCAATTTTAAAAAGGTTCCTTTTCACAAATTATTGGAATTATTTCTTTATCCGTCCTCTCTCATAGTAGTCCATGAACTTCTAGAGGGCAAAAGTATTCTTATCATCTTTGCACTTTGCAGTCGTTAGCAAAGATCTTAGTGTAAGACAGGGGTTCAATAAATATTGAATGACTGAATGGAAATTGTCCAAATGTTCTCCTTTCTATAGAATCTTTTCATCCCTTACTTTTGACTACACAAATCCTCTTATAGTTTCTATTATTAAATTATTAATTCAATTAAACATTATCTCCCTCAGGGCCACAGGAAAGGCCCTTCTCTACAACTACAAGGTCAGCCAGAGCAATCACTTGTAAAAAAGCTGTAAGGGAATGTGCTGCTGAGGTTTCTCTGTCCTATGAACCTCACCTTTTATTTTGCAGAAATGTTCCTAAACGGATGTTATGTTGTGATTTTGTGGTATTTATCTTAATTGTTTCAAGGGAACTCAAAAATCTCCTAACAGAGAATCTTTATAAAAATCAAAAAAATCATGTCTCTATCCATAATCTGTTTTTACAGTTTATATAGTTGGATGCTTTGTTTTATACCAAGTTTTCTTAACTCTAGATATACTTGTGGTTCAATTAGCACCTTCATAAAATTTTTCCCTACTGTTTTCAAAAGTCTAAATTACAGATATACAAGAATTTTTGCATAGAACTTAATAAACTGAATGTAAACTTCTCAAAATTCTTTTATTTTACATTTATCTTATTCTTCCTATCTTCTCATAAAACATATCATCCTCTGTAGCTGAATGGGAAAAACGGATAACCACAGAAAAGAAGTTTTTGGTTTAGGATTGCAGAGAAAAGAATATGGGTCTTCTAAATTTCATTGAAACCTCTGGGCTGGCAGAAAAAGCTCTGTCCCCTTGCCAGAGATGAGAAGCCTCATTGCCCAGCAGTCTGGACAAAGACCCCACCTGAGGTACAGAGCTCAGAAATCAGCATTTATTCCCCTCAGGACTCTGCCTGTGTTAGTGTGTTTTGCATTTAATTCCTATAAGGAATGCTTAAGGCTGGGAAATTCATTTAATATAAAGAAAAGAGGTTTATTTGGCTTACAGTTCTGTAGGCTGTACAAGAAGGATGGCCCTGGCATCTGCTTCCAGTGAGGGCCCGAAGGAGCTTCACATCAAGGCAGAAGGCAAAGGGGGAGGAGGAGCAGGTATGTCACACGGTGAGAAAGGGAGTAAGAAAGAGAGGAGGAGACAAATAACCAGCTCTCCAGTGAACTAATCGAGTGAGAACTCACTCATGACTGCAGGGAGAACTCCAAGCCATTCGTGAGGAATTCATGACCCAAACACCTCCCGCTTGGCCCCACCTCCAACACTGGAGATAAAATTTCAACATGAGATTTGGAGGGACCAAACATCCAAATTATATTAATCACCCACCATCTTCGTTGCCTCTAGGTGGATAAGCAGAGTCCCCTTTCTGTACAGTCCCTTCAGGAAAGTGCAGTCCATGGCCCGGCGGAAATAGATCACACCCAGAAGGAATTGCAGGAGTTGAGTAATAAACACCACAGGACGCAGGGGAATATGTGTAGAAGGGGGGCAATGGACTGCAGACTTACACAGTGTTTCTCAACATGTGGTTTGGGGCCAATATCATGGCATCACCTACAAAATCACCAGAAGTGCAATTTTTTCACCCCACCGCATAACTACTGAATCAGAAACTCTGGGGGGTGGTACCCAGCAATCCGTTGTGTAACAAGCCCTCTGGGTGATGCCTATAACAATTTGAGAACACTTCTCTTATGCATCACTTCACATCCTTCTAGCCTCACTATACCTTATTCCAGCCCTGCTGTCACCACCTGCTCTGCATATGCTCCAACAGGTGCAGTCTGACAGTGCCTTGTCTCATGCCTGTGCTCTGCACCTCTTGCCTCCTGCCCTTGTGCTACCCTTTGGATTATAAGAGCACAAAATGCTACGGGATTCAGTTCAGTTTCCATAAATATACAATGTAAAAGGATGAGGAATTCCCAGTTCCCTAAAGGCAATCTTTGACAAATGGGAGATAAGAATGGGGGAATATATTCTTCTCACTTTTCCCTTCTGGATAGACTGTTATGAGATGCAGTTTATATAGTTTCTTAGAAAGCAGTTCTATGAGATCAAGCAATCAATAGCCACCAATTCAATAACCCATTCTTGTAATATGCTGTACTTCTTTTACTCTGTTTCTCTCCCTTTGTCCCTCAGGTCAGCTCTCTAGGATGGCATTTCCTAAAACAGTAGTGGCACATAAGACTTTGCCTCAAGCTCTAATTTCTGTGGAAAACAGGCTAAGACAAGTACATGAGATTGATTGCGGCATCATTTCTGCAGCTCTGATGTGTACTTTCTACATAGAAAATATTATAATATGCAAAAGTCATATTTTTAGAAAACATTATAATAAAAATTTTGTTGCATTTAACATATTAAATGATAAAGCAAATGCCTGATAGCAAACCAAGGTATTGAATATATGCATTTATTTTCCTACTTGTTATTGTTAGACAACTCTAACAGCTACTTGATGAGATGTTAATATAGTTAGCATACTGTTTTCTCCTTTTACTCTACATCTCCACAAAACTGAACAGAATTATGCCTTTTCAGTAGAATCATAAACTTTTGTACACTCTTCAGGAATAAGGAGCATATTCATTGAGCACTGTATTTACCTTTCTTGTAAGTAAACTGATTTTAATGTTGCTCTTTTGGATTTCCTTTTCTAAGGAATTATTCAATTTACAAATGGGAAATGTAGAGTATACATCTCAATTTCTTTTCAATTCTCAGTGGTTCTTTACAGAAATTGAGTTTCAATGCCCCAGAGGACAGAGATGCACTTATAGAGACATGCTAATGCTCTGGGTGATCTACCTGAATGTTCAATCATTCCTTTGTTGTCAGAAAAAGTCACTGT
Source organism: Daubentonia madagascariensis (assembly GCA_023783475.1). Classification (NCBI taxonomy): domain Eukaryota; kingdom Metazoa; phylum Chordata; class Mammalia; order Primates; family Daubentoniidae; genus Daubentonia; species Daubentonia madagascariensis. Next base: position 13,781,125 of record JAKFHU010001798.1, read on the forward strand.
GCTTCCTTCAGTGCCTACGTCACTATAAGGGAGTGTCTCCAGCCCTGAAGAAAAAGATTTCTGAGACCAGGACATCTTTTGTGTTGTGATTTGGGAGATGTTTAGAGAAAGACCCTGAAGTGAAATATCCCCTTAACCTGCTCACTACATTGTCTTAAATTTCCCATAAAGGATCCCTTTCTTCAATTTAAGGTTTGGTTTGCAGGAAGCTAGTGTTAAAATTCTCATTATACCTGGGAAGAATAATGCAACCATTAATACTATGTTATGAATTTGCTTACACTTTAAGAGATACCAATGTCCTAAGGTATAGGTTAGGTTAGATAAATGTGGTGGAAGAAGGAAGATGAATTAAAAGTTTTAAGTGACATTCTTTGAATATCCAAAAAAGCTTTGAGTGGAAAAAAGATTTCTTAGCTCTTTCTATTGAAACCACCACCCAAAAACTTTATAGCTCAATGGATCTTCTCTAAGCCTTCTATAACAGGCCCAGTATGGGGTGTTGGGACATGCATGAAAATCTTTTTCTTACATTCTCTGACTATTCTTATTTTAGGATTCATGGACTCAAACCCAAACTTGTCTACTTTTCATACTCTCACCTACCTCTGTTATGAACTTATCTCTGTTGTCAGTTCTAGCTCCACTCTACAGCGTATCTCTGGCTGACCCTCCATCTCTGACTTACTGGATTTTCATCAGATCTTCACATCATGATTTCTGCATAAGGCTTATCCCGAGTGAAGATCCATGAGTAATGATGCCATTTCTAATTCACAGCCACATTCCTAAAGTTCTTGCCAACAAAATGAGTAATTGGATAAAATGGTAGAGGTGCATACTAGGGGAGGGAGTAGAAAGCAAGTCACCTGGGATTTTATATTTTAGAAATGAGAAGGTAAACAAAAGAGAAAAATGCATCAATTGGTCATGAGAATGAGACAGACTAAAACAATACAAATTTCATTTATTTAATCTTCCTTAAAAAAATCCCATTATATTATACATATTTTCATGGGTTTTCATACATCACTTTTAATGATAATTTTTAGTAGTTTTAAAATAGTCATCCAGTCTACATAGACCATACTTGATTTGACCACTTCTGTATATGTTGCTCCATTGATTTTCCCCAATTTTAAAGTTAAAAGATATTGCTATGAAAATCTGATTCTGCATATAAGTAGTCCTCTTCTGTGGAATTATGGCCTTAGGATACATATTCCCAAAGGTGGAATTACTGAGTCAAATTGGATGAACATATTGTCTTTTACTATGCATTGTTTATTATAAAGAAAACAGCTGTGTTCAATTGTATTAGTTTCACACAGTCTCATAAACGTTGAACATTTTTACTTAAGCAAAATTATTTTGTCTGTAGATGAAGAATACAATGTGTCCTGAGAAATGTTTATTTTTGATTTCTTCAATAATGGACAGGAAGATGCATTTCCCGTGTTTTATAATCTTTGCTTATATAAATTATTTGTTCATATCCTTTACCTTATTTAAAATGAAAAACAATACCCCAATAAGTAATATTTAATAATTATAATATAAACATTTTGAAAATCATATTTAATGCACATATTTTCCAAACAATATTTTTATCTTAGTTACTTTCATTTGTACAGAATTTTTATTATTTTGTATATGTTTATGTTATCCTGTTAATATATTTTTAAAATCCCTCTTCTTCCTTATTTCTGAAGATTAGCAGGCCCATGGGATGAGTTGTGTGTTTATCATCTCTTCTACACCTATGGTCATTCATAGGTTGTTTAATTTGTCTCTCACCCCTTTGGCTTTAAATATCACCTATCTGTACATGATTTGTAAACTTTATGCCCTGACTTTATTTCTCCCCTGAGTTTCACACAAGCGACCAACTGCCTCCTCTTCCACTCTACTTGGATGATCATCTCAAACTCAAGGTGTCCAAATCAGAGTTTATGATTCCACCCCTAAGCCTGTTTTTCTCCACCTTGATCCCACCTTAGAGAACAGAGCTATTCTCTACCCGGTTTTGTAAGCCAAAACCTAGGATTAATTTGATTCTTTTCTTTCCCTCAACCCCAATCCTAATCATCAGTAAATCCTATTCCTACCACCTCCATCCTTCTCCAACTCCACATTAGCTGAAGCACCATCACTGCCCAGCTAGAGGACCACAAGAAAGACCAATTGTCATCCTGCCTCAACTCTTGTCCCCTAAAGTATGCAGCCAGATAGTCAAGTCAAGCCTTTTATTTGCATAGGTCAGATCACTTGATTCCTCTGCATCAAACCTTCGAATAGCTCCTCATCCCATGTAAAATGCAACCCAAACTTCTTGCCCTGGCCATCGAAATTCTAGATGGCGCTCCATGAGGGGTCCACACTCATTTCCTAATCCATGCCATTCCAGTTCTTGTTCATTTCTCTGTATTCACATGGCACACTTTTATGTCTTTCAAACATGCCAACCTTGTTTCCACCTCAAGCCTTTGCTCCTGCTGGACTGTGCATTAAATGCTTGTCTTTTTGACGTTTGTATGCTTGCCTTACTTTTGTCACTTGAGTCATAGTACAAATAACACCATCTCCAATTTTAATTTTAAGAGAACCTCTCCTATACACTCTACCAAAAAAAAAAGAAGAAGAAGAAGAAGCTTCCAAGTCACTGTTTATATAGTTTTTTACTATTTTATCTTAGTAATAACAATACCATCTGGTATCATTTTGTTTGTTAACCTGTCTATTGTTTTTCTGTCTCACTGAAATAGAAGCTCCAGGAGAATAATTGTCTTGAATCTCCAGAATCTCAAAGAGTGAAAGTAATTTAATAAACATTTACTGGATCAATTAATTAATGAGAGTTCCTTTACTGCTATAAATCTGATAGTGTTATTTTGTGATGAATCTGGACACCAGTACATTATTTTATTTGCTTGCTTTTTCATAATTTCTTTCTAAATTTAAATTTAAATTTTTTGAATCAGAAATTCCTTTGCATGGTTCAAAAAATTGAAGCTATAAAAACCTGTGTATTCATGTCTTTCTCCCTAACCTCTTTCTTGTCTCTTTAGTTTCATCACTTAAGCAGGAAACAACTGTTTTTAGCTTCTTGTGAGTACTTCAAAATATATTTTCTACATTTTATAAACACAAAAGATATCATAACATGAAAGCTGTCTTGACTTAAATTTTTTCTTTTATCTAACCATATATCTTGGATATCTTAGGAGAGTTCTGTCATTCTTTCTACAGCTATATTACATTCTCATTTATAATTGGTAAAACCGATTTTTGTCCCCTATCAATGAAATTTGACTTTTTATTATTTTACTTTTAATAATAATGCTGCAGTGTATAACTTTGTACGTACTTCATTATACACATGAGTAAGTCTCTAGGATACTACCCAAACTGGAATTACTATGTCAAAAGGTATATGCCTATGTACTTTTTTTTTTGAGACAGGTTCTCGCTTTGTTGTCGGGGTTGGTATGCAGTGGTGTCATCATAGCTCATCGCAACCTCAAACTCCTGGGCTCAAGCGATCCTTTTGCGTCAGCCTCCTGAGCAGCTGGGACTACAGGAGTGCTCTACCATGTCCCACCTAACTTTTCTATTTTTTGTAGAGACAGGGTCTCACTATGTTGCTCAGGCTGATCTCAAACTCCCGGGCTCAAGTAATACTCCAGCCTTGGCCTCCCAAAGTGCTAGGGTTACAAGAGTGAGCCACTGCACCGGGCCTCATATGCCTTTGCATTTTTGATAGATATTGCCAAGTTGCTCTCCATAAATCTTATACAAATTACATGCCCATCAGTGATGTATGATGATAACAATTTCCTCATAGCTTTGCCAACAGGAAGTTTTATTAAGTATTTGGGTTTTTGCCAATCTAATAGATGAAAAATGGGATAATTTATCTTATTATGACTGGTGATTGAGCATCTTTAAATCTGTGTAAAAGCCATTTCTACTTTCTTTTCTACACTGTGTTATTTGCCAAATTTTTAATTTGATTCATGTATTCCATTCAATAAATATTTACTACGTGGCAGATAGTGTTCTATATACTTAAGATATGGCAAGTATATAGATGAGATATACATTGTAAATATACTTATGTTTATGTGTTTTGACTTTGCTTATATTTTCTTTTCCTTTTGGCCTTGTAGGAGTTTTGATATGTAATTGAATTTTACTTTCTTTCTAAATTTTGTCTAGGAAACTTCTGCTGCCAGTCTGTATACAAGTATTAATATATAACTTTTGGATGGTTCCCATTCATTTACTCTGCAACATTTATTAAGCACCTACAGTGTTCCAGGCCCCCTGCTAGTTGTTGGGATACAGGGGGGAGCAAGAGAGATCTGGACCAGACAGAGGCCAGACCCTGCCCTTGGAAAGTGGGAAGAAGGACAATAAACCTGCAAACCTGTCTATAATTACAAATGACAGTTAAGTGCTGGGAAGGACCCCAAAGCCTGCTGTGTCAGCATATGAGGGGGCTGGTGGGGACTGGTGACCTAGGTCAGGTGGTCTTGGAAAGGAAGGCCTTCTGAGTAGGCAAGCTTTGAACCGAGACCTGAGGGATGAGGATCTGGTCATGCGAAAGCTGAGGAAAGGGTGTTCCAGGCAGAAAGAAAAGTAGGAAAACGGTGTGGAGGCCAGAAAGTGCTTGGCCTGTGTGAGGAACAGGAAACCACCATGGCAAGACAGAGAGCTGTGGAAGGCACCGGATGGGGAGGAGGCAGCAGCTGATGACCAGGGGCTACAGGCTACAAAGTCTGGATTTTATTCTCCTAAAGAGTTTTAAAGCGTAGGGGGAGGCATGTGACATGATCCAGTGTATGTATTTAAAATATCCATCTATATCCCTCTAACGACTGTGTGGAAATGGCGTGAAGAGGGGCAGGGATACCAGTACGGAGCCTTCTGCACCTGACAGGAAGCCGGAGTAGAAAGGGACCAAAAATGCAGCTAATCTAATGGCCTCACCTTCCAGATGGGTAAACTGAGGCCAGAAAGGGAAAATACCATACCAAAGGTCCCCATCACTGGGGATGTTCAAGCCAAGTTTGGATGACTGTCTATCAGGGACATTGCCAAAGGGGATTAAAACACAAGGAAAAAAAATACAAGGAAAGATCATCAAAGATTTTTTAAAAAAACCAACAAAAAGCATACTCCCATCAAAAAAAAAAAAAAATTCTGCTTACGCAATTCATCCCTGATCTCATGTTTACAATTTTTGAAGTTCTGTATGTATGGTACAAGGACTCTGCAACAAGCCTAATTGGTTTATTGATATCAACCTCTGAGCACAATTTGATGTCTGCAGTTTTAGGCATAGACCTAACTTTTTAATGAGAAATGTCCTAGTGCGGGGTTTTGTCCCCAACCTGGTTTTGGGGGCTGGTGAGAGAGTACGTGTCCTTGGTCCCAGAGCCAGCTCTGCTGCTGGTGACACTCACAAGGCAATGATCTCTCTGGGGAACTGAGAAGGGACATGGAATATGGTCAATATATTGATAGCTTTACTTATAGCCAACTAAAATCTACATAGCTCTATTTTTGATAATTTTTTAACTTTTATAATCCATTTACTCAAACAAAAGGCAAAAGGTAATTCATTTGTTTTCTGCCCTTATAAAATAGGAACCTCATGGAGTTAGTTCTGAAACTTAAGATTCTACTTAAAGAAATATCCTCATTAATAAGATAGATTGGTGATACTGTCTTTATGTGATACTAGAAATGTAAAGCTTATAGGATAAAAGAAACCTGTGTGCATTAGCCAATAAATTGGGCTATATAGATTTGCAGTGTGAAGTGATGGAAATAGAAATAGACGGTAGGAATGAGCAGCACCAGATATGAGTGATGAAGAACCTGTGTTCAGAATAATTTAATTCTTTCAAAGATTATTCTTTAGGAACTATGTCTACCCTGCTATTTCCAGTCTTTATAGATCCAAATGCCAAAGGGATCCTTGCCATCCCAAGTCCATAAATCCAAAATTCAGTAAATTCAAGCCAGCTGTTTTGTGATTATTCATTAGAAAACACTTAATAGAAAATAGGCTAAGTTGAATGCTGCAGGACATAATTTCTAAGGAGTTTATTTATCTTGAACTTACTCCTGCCCCATAATTCTAACAATGAGTAATGTCTTTCTAATTATGAAAAGCAGTACAAGGCTATTGCCAGACCACAGCATCCTAGACTTTCCTTTACAAGTCCAATCTGGACCCCCTCTCAGATTAATACAAAGGACCTGCCTAAATGGGTCTCTGTTCCCTCTGTAAGTTTGCCGATTTAAAAGTTTTGCTTTTTTCTTCTATCCCAGCAGAGAGGTTTAAAAGATTTTATTTTTATGACACTATTTATACCAATTAGGTATGGGCTCCAAAAAGAATCATCACATTTACTTTATAAAGCAGACAATTGAAAGTTACTTAGAGGCAAAATGCTTCATATTTCTATTCTCAGACACGCCCCTATAATTATCTACTCCTAGTCTTTCATTAGGACAGGTTCTGCACACAAACAGTCCTGATGGTCATTGTTCCCAAATCCATGAAATCAAATTAACTCCTAAAATTTGCAGACTTCAGTTTCCTTTATCACATAAGCACCCAAAGACCTTTCACATCATCTGTAATGATTATTCACATTACTTTTAAAACTTAAAGAAAAACACTTAGTGATTATTTGAAAATTAAGGACTTAAATATCTTTGACTTGTTGAAAGCTTTGTATCTCATGTGTTTCTTCTGAAGAGTTTTGTCATTCAAAGCCAGCTTTAGGCTTGCGGGTACTTATGCAGTGCCAACATGACGACAAACGTCTCTCACTGCCCTCCTCCCCAGCTCCCTATCCCTTTTATTGGTAAGACTCACGGCTTTGTTATGAAATATTCATGTTTGGGATTTCAGGCTGCTCCATCCTATCAAATGGATGACAGTCGCCTGGAAGGCAGCTGTGCATGTAAATTAATCAACCTTACTTTATCTACCCACGTACATCTTCTATTTCTTTGGAATTGGAAAAATATCTAGCCATTTCCAGTGCACTGTGCAATGAGGGTAGAACAGGAAGATTTTTGTAGATTTTGTAGATTTGGACAAATCTAGCTGGATAGTTGGTATTATTATCTTTTTGAATACTTTGTAAAGCCATTTATGGATAAAGATAAGTGATGCAATTGTCCTTTCTCACAAAAATTCTGTGTGAGTTCATTGGGTTGCTCAGGACACAAAGACACACAATGAACATCACTGGCTCCCACTGCCTTTTACCCTGGTTCTCAAACTCTGATCCTTGGAACTGCTGCAGCAGAATAATCACATAAATTGGAACTCTAGAGATGAGGCCAATGACACTATTTTGCACATAAATTTTCATTGAACAGTTTAAAATCTAAACACCTTAACTGACATCTTTATAATCTGGCTCTAACAGGTATTTTGCTGCTCCTATTTGATCACTTTACCTTACAGGCACACTAAACTGTCCATGTTTTTTGACATACAACCCTCTCTCATTCCCTTATGCCTTTGTGATTTTTTTTCTATCTAGCTTACCCACTCCCTTCTGAGTTTTTTTTTTAAATGCTTGCTCATTCCTTAAAACTCAGTTCCAATATTATTTTCCCAAATAGAGTCTATAACCCTATCTTCTATGTCTCTACAACTACTTGTCTCTTTCTGGCATTAATTATTTTTTTTTACATCAGGATGCAATTAAGTATTTGCTAATCTGATTTGCTTTTGTATTTTGAATTCTCAGGGACAAGAATCATATTTTTCTTTTAAACCCTGCAATTATTGGATTTACTTTCTTACAGCATTTATTCTATTTGCAACAATCTGTAAAATTCAAACTTTGAAAATACTTTTTTAAAAAAAATTACATAGAAATGTGAATGCCTGCCATAATATGTAAGATAACATTTGTGTACTTAGTCTTTTAAATATGTCCTTTAATTTAAAGTCCTTTTTTAGAGCTTTACAAAATTGTATCAGTAGCAAATCATGAGTTCACAGATTTAAGCTTCATTCATTAAAATGGGTTGATCAAAAAATATCCCTTTGTAGCCTTGAGACACTTGTCAGTCACTTGTCATTGGAATTCAATTTGCAAAAATTATTTTGAAGAGATATGTAGATTTCTTCAAAAGTTTAAGCTGATGTTTTCTATTAATGAACTTTGATAGGAGCCATCAGAAATCCACTTTCATGACCTTGTCTCCAGTTTGAACCCAAACTATTTACTTTTTATAAGCCTGCAGAGAAGAAGAGTCTATAGCCTGAATCATTTCAGTGATTAACAATGCTCACTACCAAGACAGTTTTATTTATTTTTAATCTAAGTCACTAAATGGAAGTCTGTTTCCTTTGGTCCTGTCTTCAGAAAAGATAGAAAACAGCAGGTCATCATCCTCTGCAGAGAAACCACTTATATATTTGAAGACCATAAATAAGACTTCCTCCTCCAGGCCAAACAATCTCTGTCACTTTAGCCTCTAAAATGCTTCTTACAGTCCAACATGTTAGTCATCTTTGCAGCTCTTCTCTGAACACTCTCCTGACTCCCATAAGTCGTGTATTCCATAATGCTTTCCTAGGTGAAGACTCAGTACTTTTTTTGATTGCTTATGCAAAGGAGAATTTTTTCATAGGCAATTTAGTAGAACTTTAGAGTCACATATTTTCCAGAACATTCTCCAGTGGAAACTCTTCTATGTGCACCAAACATGATTAATATAATGAATTATAAGTACAAGAAAGAATATTTTATGGATAGTTTTATTACAATTTGAACATGTAAATTTAGCCAATTAATTATACATCAGAGTACTTTAAATGAATCACTGTGACTTAACTTCAGCAACCCAAAATAGAGCCTGACTACATTGAATTTAAATATTCTAAAAAAAAATAAAGAATTTAAATACTCTAATCAACTTGAATTTACAAATCCATAGAAACATGGTATAATACAGGTAGTGAAAAAAGATTATAAAATTACCAGGAACAGATCACTATTTTAGGAATGGTGCTAAGCTAATGTGGATCCAAACACATCAATCCCACATTCACATCAATTGTTCCTGGTGACCAGGCATCTACAAATGGGTAGCTATGGCTCCCAAGTAATCTACGGCCAAGAAAAGATTGTAACTATACACATGGAAGCCAATGGAGCATCTGCACAGCACAGGAATTGTAATCATTAGAAATTCTGCTTTGGATACAAAAATGTAACCCTTTTGGTTTATAGTAACATTTTCTTTTTATCCTCTTTGCCCATACTGGTAATCTACTAGAAAACTTCAAAGGCAAATGAATGGTAGAAACTTATCTTAGTGTGTCACCAGTGAAAAGATGTTGGAATTATATTAATATTTTTAGAAATTTTGGTGTTCCCAAGGAGACTGTTGCTTGAATTATTTCTAGTCCTTCTCTATCCCTGGTAGAACATGGGTATTCTAAGCAGTAGATCATTCTTTAGTGTTAATGGCATACTCCAAATTGTATGAAAAAGATAAGGCCTCATCTTCCCACTGCCCGTACTTGCCCCAAGAACAGTGATATTATGAATAAAGGCCAAGGATATACAGCTAAGGATGGAAATTTAGGTTAAAAAGGAGATTTGGATTTGTGTCTGTTACATTGTATGTGTTAGTGTCAATTCTTTGGTCTTTTATTAGGATATCTTCTCTTTTTTTACCCATCAGAATTGCATTAACTGGACTGCTATAACAAACTAAGCCTAAAGATTTGTATTGCTAGGAAGGAAATAATTGCCATGGACAACAGATCAATCACAAAACTGGGTAGAGGATAAAAACATTTTCCAGAGCTCTTAGAAATGCCTTGTCTAGGCAAAAAAGCAGAGTCACTATAGAAATATTGATATACAGATATAAATGTAGACATATTTATCAATCTATCAATAAATCTATGTCTATATATCTCTATCTCTATCTTTGTCTATCTATCTATCTATATGAGATTACAAGGAATTGGTTTACATGATTATAGGGAAGTAAGCTGAATCCATAGGGCCATAAGTCAGGAAGGAAGATCACAAGAAGACTGAAACTCCAAGGCCACTGGCTGAAGCTGTTGTCACAGGCAATCAGAAATAGAAGATCCCATAAAGGGAAAACAAATTGTAGACTAACAAATGTTGAATTATGGCTCAGGGGAATACCTAAGCCTTTTTTTTTTTTTAAAAAAAAAAAAGGGATTCCCCTGATTAAGTCAGGACCATTAGCACAGTTTCCTGTACTTAAAACCAATTGATTAGAACTTTAATTACATCAGCAAAATACCTCACAGCAGCACCTGCTAATGTTTGATTGCCAGACGGGAAGAAGATATGAGTATGCTACACAATGACTGTGACACTTCCTTCTGCCCTTGTAGTTTATGTAGTCAATTTGACACACACACACACCAAAACCATCACAGATAGGTTTGTGTTATTCTGGACTTTTTCACTGGGCATTTTTCTCATTCAGGTTCTATCAGGGGCTGCTCTGGCTACTGCAATTGTGAGAACAGAAAACAGAGGTCTGATCTTGACCTCTTGCAGGCAAGGCTATAGATCAAACTGTTGTATCTAGACTCAATTAAAAAAAAAAGCAAACAAATCAAAAAACTGATGGTGGCTTAAAATTAGAGAGCTGGAAGAAATTTTAGACATCACTGTGCTTACTTTCTCATATATCAATAAGGTTAAGTGATGTTCTGATTGTTGTAGTGCTAATTAGTAATAGAGTCATATCTAATAGCCTAATCATATCATATCTTAATAAATAAGATTTAAAGGCACTAATCCATATATTTACATGTAGAAACCAAGGAAAAGGAAGGTTAAATAACTTCCTCAAGTTACTGTTAGTAAGGGAGGTAGGATTGAGCACAGGTGGCCTAATTTCAGAGACTGATTTTAACCTGTTCTACTACATACCCCAGATAAGAATACATATCTTATGGCTTCAGGTAAAGTAGTTTTTATCCAGTAGTCTTTCATTTATCATAGAAAAATCATACCAAATTACTTTTACCATATGGCATTTAGGAAAATCAATCATCTAATTCTGTGTTTCTTTAGTTCCTTCTCTTCCTTTTTATGACTTCATTCTTTCTCTGCCAAGAAAAGTACCTGAAATGTATTTTTATGTTTTGATTTGTGCCCATCGGTTACTTTCCATTTTTTTTCTCCTTCTTTCTGTGACTTCGATAGATGAATTTTATCCAAGAGGTTTTTCAGGTACCCTAGGGTCCACTCCTTACGTTCACTAGCTTTCTTAACTGTAAAACTTAGTGGAGTTTCAATCTTATAATAACTATTCCTTCTGAATATCTAACATCTAGAATCTTAGTTTAATATTCTTTCCTAAATCACACACACTTAAAACTCTTTAGACATGACACATACAAAGGATTGATCATAAATCTAATGTGAATCTGGAAAATTGTTATTTCCTAGGGCAACATGGAATCACAAAATTGATATTCCTTATAGAATTTCTTCTGTAGATATGATTCCATTAGATTTTACAAACTAGATGGCTTATTTCCATAGGAAAAATAAAACTATATTTAAAAAAATAAACCAAAAGCATTAAACAAACAAACAAGAAAGAATAATCAAAGAATCTAGGGTAAGGATTCTACGAATATGGAAAGAAAAGAACAATTTTAATAGCTTTATTGAGATATAATTTATATACCATAAAATTCACCTGTTTAAAGTAAACAATTCATTGGTTTTTAGAATATTTACAGTCATGTAACTGAATATTTTCATCACCTCAGAAATAAACACTGTACCTGTTAAGAGTCATTTCCCATTCACCTCTCTGCCTAGCCCTAAGCAACCACTAATCTACTCTTTGTCTCTGTAAATTTGCCAGTTCTGGACATTTCATATTAATGGAGTCATACAATGTGGCCTTTTGTAGTTGGCTTCTTTCACTTAGCATAATGTTTTTGAGGTTTATCCATGCACATCTCAGTACTTCATTGCTTTTTACTGCTGGAAAATATTCTTTTGTATAGATATGCCACAAGTTGTTCATCCACTCATCGGTTGATATGTCTTTGGTGTTTCTACTTTGGGCTATCATGAATGATGTTGCTATGAACATTCATGTATATGTTTTTGTGTGGATGTATCTTTCTATTATATTTATTTGGGGTTCCATACTTGGAGGTGGAATTATTGGTCATATGCTAATTCTATGTTTAAAATTTTGAGAAACTGTGAAGCTTTTTATGGAGATATAGCTATTCAAATACTTTTCCATTTTTAAATTGGGTGATTTGCTTTTTTTATTATTGAGTTGTAAGAATTCTTCATGTATTCTAGATATAAATCCCTTACTGAATATATGATTTACAAATGTCTTGTCTTACTCAATGAGTAGGGTTTTTTTTCACTTTTTTGATGATGTTGTTTGAAGCACAAGAGGTGTATTTCTAATCTAAGAAATCATCAATTTCTTTAAATATTTAGCATAAGTCTAAGGAATTAACTGATTAATTGGAGGCAGAAATAATCAGGTACCAGTTCTAAAATCATTTAACATAAATTAGAGGCAGGTAGATAGCATGGCATTCAATGGCTGTACCTTGGTCAAGGATCATTGAAATGACTGTCTTAGTATTCCAAAATATTTGGAATGAGTATTTATAAATGCTTTTATGCATTTTTTATTTTCAGATAATACTCTCAGATAATGTATATAAGGATGTTTAAGGTGAGCCATTTGAATATTATCCTAGCCTTAGTTTATAGATGTAATAAGATTCTGCCTACTGAATTTTCTGTTTCCAATGAGATTTGGTTACCCCATTCCCTAGCAAACTTGGACAAATTTCTGTAATTAGTATTATAAACATTTATAAAAGACTACAGTAGACACAATTTAGCTCTTTGAATTTTGCATACATGCCACCTTATTCACCACGTCAAGTATTTCCCTTTCAAGGTAATTTTTTCATACTAGTGCATTCAGAAACAAGAAGTCTTGGGAGATTCCCTTCACCTATTAAACAAGAGATGACAAATTGCTGCTGAAATAAAATACAAGCATATTCCAAATGTAAATATTTGTCTACATTCTACATAGGTTTCCAGAAAAAGAGTCCCATCACAAAACTATCCTAAATAATAGCTGTGTGATCTACTATATTGTTTTATCCTGCTCTAGTTGACTCATTCATTTAATTATCTAAAAATTCCATAACTTTACACCCATACATCAGGAGTTGATCATCTTAATATATAATTACTTAAAGTTTATGACTTTATATGTGCTCTTTGTGTGAGGATGGTGAAGGCTTTATATTTCATACAAATTTCATACTCTCTTCAACTTTATAAGTCCTTTAACAAGAAGGGCTAAGAAGTTAGTCAACAGCATTTATTTGAGGATGTAGTTGAAACAAAGGGGCAATTATTGTGGGTTTGTCACTCCTTTGTATTGCATAAAAATTGCATACGAGTTCTCATAATTTTAATAATTAAAAGAATAGGATCATTTTTCTACTTGGAGGAAAACCAAAGTAACATAAATAATAATTAAGTGATTCAGTTACATACATTACTAATTGGTCCTTTGAATGACTCAATCCTTTTCCATTTAACTTGTTTGTCTCTCTCATAATCATTCATTGTAAAATAGATTCTAAATCGTGGTTTTAAAAACACTGTGATATAATCATCATGATTTGTTATCCTTCTAGTAACAACATTAAAGTGATTGATGCATTCTAAAGAGCTACAAAAATAAAATAAAATAAAATAAAAGTGTGAAAAGTATAAGCTGTTATAAGGTCATAGCAGATACACCCTAAATGAAGGTAGGGATTTTATGAACAAACTCTTTGTAATAAGCGATAGTGCTAAAAAAATAAATAGGTCACAGCTTTATATAAAGCTCTTCTCCTTCTCAAGAGAAAGCTGCTTTTTTACATGAAGCCTCTAATTTAACATAATGTGATTTGAATCCTTGTCCACGAAATGCTTTGTGCAGTTCTTTTTTATTGTCCTGGGCCCAGCCCCTGCTGAGACAAGTCTGCTGTGAGAGATTGAAATTCTCTCCTTCACTTCAGCTGCAGCTGCCAAGACTCTGCCTCCCAGGCCTATGTTCACCAAAACAATGATTACCTTGGACACTTGCTAAATCATGGAAACCTAATTTGCACCTAAATATAGTCTATGTACATGAATAATAATTGCTCATCTTTCGGGTAAAATTACATAAACATACAGAGAAGTCACATACTTGGACATATTTATGGCAGCTTGGCTAAGAGTTTTCAAAAATCATTACATCAGGCTAATTAATCTTTTAAATTTTGCACAAGAAGGTCTGTTCACATTAACCAATGCCAACCTTTTCTTCTCCTCATCTCCTACTATTCTACATCTCAAACCAAACTGCCTTGCCCATCCAAGTTCATTGAACAAAGCCTTAATAGACAACATGACAACATTTACTGGGCATTTGACATGCATTAGACTAGCCTGAGAGCTTTACATGCAGGAAAAATATTGTGTGTGATAATAGAGAGATGGTCGTTGTACAATAAATTTAAAAAGCATGGATTTTATATTTTGATATACCTGAATTCAAATCTTGGTTTTGTCCCATGCTAGCCTGGACTTAAACTTTCTAAGATTCATTTTCTGCATCTTTTAAGTAAGGAGGGTAATCATAATTTAGAGATTTTTTTTTAGTGACTTGCCTAAGGACACGGAGCCAGCAACATGGAGAGTCAACATAAACCTGAGCTGAAGCCCATGTTCTTAATCAATGTGTTTTACTGTCACCATTAATTTTTAGTAGCTTTTCTACTATTAACAAGGGTGTTGAGACCCTTCAGGACATTGAAAAACATTGTCCTATTCATAGCCTATCAGAGATAGGGAGAAACTGACATTATCTTATATTTCTGAACAATTTAAAGTCATACCATGCATTTTAAGTTTTGGAAACTATTCTTCAGTGTTTCCCACAGCTTCTCCACTCCTTTCTTTCCAATTGCTTTTCTTACCCCAGCTCTCAGAAAGAATTTTGTGCATTGCGCTTTGTTGTGTGTGGGCAGCAGGTCAGGGAGTGGAGGCTTTTGGATGAGAAGAAAGTGGGGGACTGAATGCAAGTAGAGGTTTTAAAGAAATAAAAAACTTGGTTCCTTTTACTTTCTAACTTCACGTTTTGTCATAGGTATTCTTTGACTGTGAGGGCAACATGTTTCTCAATATTGATGACTGTCCCTAATAAACTGGAGCCTTTTGGTTCTACTTGCTTTTAGAACACTAGTGCAGAACATGGTAAGAAAAGATTATGGGAAGGAGTGAAGGAGAGAGGATAAAGAGAACTTTTGATGTTACTAAAATCTAAGTAATAACCATAAAGGGTTACACAAATGAATATCCATCCACAGGCCTTTACAATGAATTTGCCTTTTGTTTTTATTATGAAGAACTTGGAGTGAACTCTTGAGCTCTCGTCATTGTACGTACTTCATCCAAAACCATCTTAAGGGCTGAATCAGGGGAAACACTGTAAGAGTTATAAAATGTTATTTTAACTCTCTTTATTGGCACTTTGTGTACACATGAAAATGTAACTTTACAACACCCCTTCATTGTCCATGATAACTCGAAGATGCTGAAGAAACGGAGCCTTGGATTTCATTGGATTAACACTTATTTTTTTCCAGTGGCGTGCAGGTCAAAGGCACTCCATAAACTGAATTTGTGGCTCTAGGAAGCAGTGTTCTGAACCAGAAAACAGGAAGGAGTATTAATCAAAAGTGAAAAGGCTCTGCTGAAAGCAGAGCAGTCTTGGAAAATGATTTCAAAAATCACTTGCCATGCACACAATTATTTTGTAGTTGCAGTTCATGCCAAGATTTTAAAGAAAATGGATAGGGAATTTCATTATTCAAGTATGCACTATATATACAGTGTAAACCCTGTCACTCACTGAGGCAAAGCAATAGTGACACTAAGAATATTTTAAAAATCTAATTGTTCCATATTTTACAAAGTGAACATTCACTGCAAATATTTATTTCCATTATAAGGTCTACAGAGGCATAATATTGTTAAAATGAGAATAGTTTCTGAACCGTATAGACTTTTATGGGCATTTTAAAAATATGTTTCTGAAGTGGTGAATGACTGGCACTATATTCCTTATTTAAATTTTTTCATGTATTTTACCAGTTCAGGAAGGATCTAATTTAATATAAATTCCCATCACAGTCTGTAACTTCCTCTCCATTTTCATAGTAGTAATCCAATACCCTGCTTCAAACACGGTTAAGTCCATTAAAAGTGTTGAAGACACAGTTTTGTCATTTTTAAAAGACACTTATTTTTTAAAGAAGGGGCAAAGTTGATAGACTTAAGATGAAGTCTAAGATATTCTGTCTTATGGAAAAATCAAATGAACCCAAAGTGATTTTTTTTTTCTTTCCCTCAAGTGCCAAACAAGTAGACCACTTCCTTGACCTAGGGATTTCTGTATAAGGTCATAAACATGCATTTTGAAGTATCTGTCAAATCAGAGAAGCAGATAAACTTTTATTAAAAAGATAATAATAGAATCAAGTGGAACAACTTATCATATTGAATGGATTTTTGTTTTGTTGAAAACAAAACTGGCTAAACTAAAATATTTTGTCTGTAGCCTCTTTTTTATTCTAATTCCAATCATAGACTTGCTTCAGCTTATCTGACAATAAGATAGTGTTATCTTATTATCCAGAGATAATTAGAGAATAAAATAAGTATAAATCTTCAAAGTATTGGTAAAATACACTTTCAAAAATAATGGTGGGGAGGAAAGAGGTGGTGTCTTTTGAGATTCACCACCAGTTCCAGTCTTTGAACTTTGTGCTTCACTTATTCTACTTTCATGGAACTAACTCTGTATGATTCCAAAGTTCATTCTCTGAGGTAGAAATGATTATGTCAGTTCTGCAAGGTTTCTTCCTCCTCATCCAGACTACTATTCCTTCTGAAAAATTCAAGCAAACGATGTAATACATACATGATACAGCATAATAAAGTCAGTAAATACCTTAGAAGAGTTTTCATCTAAGTGGTATCACTTTTTCCATGGATACCTTATTATTCTTCTGGAAAATTGTCTTCATTTTTAGAGATAATATATAGAAACTGCCTTTATATTAATGCACAGGGCATTAACATATATTAAAATCTCAATAAAATAAGTAACCTTTTATCCTCTTTCCCTGAGCATTTGAATTGGTTGCTACTTCCATTCCCTACAATGTATTCTTTGTTTTAATATGTGTTTTCATTCAATCATCAAATATTTATTAACTTCCAACTATAGTTATGACTATATATTTAGTTCAACAAATGCTTCTTGAATACATATTATGTGAAAGGAATTATACTGTGGAATTTGGGTGTAAAAACACATGCTCTTAATGGTCTTGTCCTCCAAAAGCTTATAAAAGGTGAAGTAATAAGCCAAGTGCTATTCAAAATTAAAAGTCATTGTGTAATTTTAAGACCTTTGATGTGGTCACTAAGGAAATATTACCAGAGAAAATCCAATAGCTCATTTTAAGCACATTATTTATTTTGGTAATTAGGCTAATTACATTCAGAATATATTTAATAGTTATGTTATACTTTGCTTTAAATTGGATAAGACAAGTATTTTTTCTAATGCAAGTGTATCTGATCTAGTGAAATATTTTAATTCCTAATGACATTATAGGCATATGTCACTTTATTGTGGTTTCCTTTATTTTGCTTCCCAGATACTGTGCTTTTTACAAATTGAAGGTTTGTAGCAGTCCTGCATCCAGCAAGTGTACTAGTGCCATTTTTTCCAACAGCATGTGCTTACTTCGTGTTTCTGTGTCACAGTTGATAATTCTCACAGTATTTCAAATGTTTCCATTATTATTATATCTGTTATGGTAATCTGTGACCAGTAATATTTGATGTTATGATTGTAATTATTTTGGAGTGCCACAAACCAAGTCCATATGAGATGGCAAACTTAATCAATAAATGTTAGATGTGCTCTGACTGCTCCACTGACAGGCTGTTCCTCCATCTTCCTCCCTCTCCCAAGGCCTCCCTATTCCCTGAGACACAACAATATTGAAATTAGGACAGTTAATAACTCTATAACAGCCTCTAAGTGTTCAAGTAAAAAGAAGAGTTGCATATCTTTCATTTTACATAAAAAGCTAGAAATGATTACATTTAGTGAAGAAGGTATGTTGAAAGCCAAGATAGGCTGAAAGCTAGGCCTCTTGAACCAAACAATTAGCCAAGTTGTGATGCAAAAGTTCTTGAAGGAAATTAAAAATGCTGCTTCAGTGAACACACAAATGACAAGAAAACAAAACAGCCTTATTGCTGATATGGAGAAAGTTTTAGTGGTCTGGATAGAAGATGAAAACATCCACAACATTCCCTTGAGCCAAAGCCTTATCCAGAGCAAAGCAGTAACTCTCTTCAATTCTTTGAAGGCTGAAAGAGGTGAGGAAGCTACAGAAAATAAGTTGGAAGCTAGCAGAGGTTGGTGCATGAGGTTTAAGGGACGAAGCCATCTCCATAGCATAAAGAGCAAGGTGAAGCAGCAAGTGCTGATGGAGAAGCTTCAGCAAGTTATCCAGAAGATCTAGCTAAGATCATCGATGAAGGTGGCCACACTAAACAACAGATTTTCAATGAAGACAAAAAATATCTTTATATTGGAAGAAGATATTATTTGGACTTTCATAATTGGAAAGGAGAAATCAATGCCTGGCTTCAAAATTTCAAAAGACTGGTTGACTCTCTTGCTAGGGGCAGATGCTGCTGGTGACTTTAAGTTGAAGCCAATGGTCATTTATCATTCCAAAAATACTAGTACCATTAAGAATTTTATTAAATCTGCTCTGCCTGTGCTGTATAAATAAAACAACAAATCCTGAATGACAGCACATCTATTTTTGGCTTACTGAATATTTTAAGCACACTGTGGAGACCTACTTCTCAGAATAAAAGATTCCCTTCAAACTATTACTGCTCATTGACAATGCAGCTGGTCACCCAAGAGCTCTCATGGAGATAGACAAGGAGATTAAAGTCATTTTCATGCCTTCTAACACAACATTCATTCCACAGCCCATGGATCAAGGAGTAATTTTTGCTTTTAAATCTTATTTAAAATTACATTTTGTGAGACTATAGATGCCATAGACAATGATTCTTCTGATGAATCTGGGAAAAACAAATTGAAAACCCTCTGGAAAGGACTCATCATTCTAGATGCTGTTAAGAATATTCTCCTTTTTAAAAATTTCAGAATATTATGGGTGTACACATGTTTTGGTTACATAATTTGGTTTTGTACAGTTTGGGTCAAAGTTGTAAGTGTGTCCTTCACCCAGATAGTGTGCATTGTACCCATGAGCTGTGAATTTATCCATCCCCTCCTCCCGCCTCACACCTGCTTGATTTCTGTTGAGTTTTACTTCCATATGTGCACATAAGTGTCGATAGATTATTTCCAATTTAGTATTGAGTACATGTAGTGTTAGTTTTTCCATTCTTGTGATACTTCACTTAGAAGAATGGTCTCCAGTTCCATCCAGGTGTTCTTGATTCATGGGAGGAGGGCAAAATATCAACATTAACAGAAGTTTGGAAAAATTATTATAGATTCCAATCCTCAGGGATGACTTTGAGGGGTTCAAGAGTTCAGTGGAGGAAGTAACTGCAAATGTGGTAGAAATAGCAAGAGAACTAGAATTCGAAATGGAGTCTGAAGATGTGACTTAATTGTTGCATGATTAAACTTGAATGTATGAGGAGTTCCTTCTTATGGATGAGCAAAGAAAGTGGTTTCTTGAGTTGAAATTTATTCTTAGTGAATATGCTGTGAACATGTTGACATGACAACAAAGGGTTTAGAATATTACATAAACTTAGTTGATAAAGCAGTGACAGGGTTTGAGAGGATTGACTCCAATTTTGAAAGAAGTTCTGCTGTGGGTAAAATAGTATCAAATAGCATTGCATGCAACAGAGAAATTGTTCATTAAAGAAAGAGTCAATCAATGAGGCAAACTTCATTGTTTTCTCTTAAATTGCCACAGCCACCCCAGCCTTTGGCAATTACTACCTGGAAGTCAGCAGCCATCAGCTTTGAGGCAAGACCCTTCACCAGCGAAAAAATTACAGCTTGCTGAAGGCTCAGATGATGGTAGTTTTTTTTTTAGCAATGAAGTATTTTTAAATTAAAGTATGTTCATTGTTTTTTTAGAGAATGCCGTTGCCCACTTAAAAGACTACAGTAGAGTGTAAACATAACTTTTACATACATCGAGAAATCAAATAAATTTGTGTTACTCACTTTATTGTGATATTCACTTTATTTATGGTGATTTGTAACCAAACTTGCAATATCTGAGAGATATGCCTGTAAAAATTATTTTTAACATTAAGACACTTTAAAATACATTAAAAGGATTTTTATTAAAATTGACCTCTATCATAAATTCCTTGGTAACTAAAGGCTTAGTCAGCAAAGGGAAACACTAAGTTATTTAGGTTTTGTATAATTTTAAAAATTTCTATGTTGAATGAATGACTATTTTAATATACTATGAAATTATTGCCATTTTTTGTTCTTTAAATCAATTGAAGTTTTACTTTAATTTTTCTCGTATTCATCTTCAAAGTCTGCTTATCATTAGCATTTGAGATCAGGAGCACTAACCCTTTGTTGTAGCTTTATTTCATCAATACTTGACCAGCTACCTCTCTATGAGTCTCTCAGACAAGTGCAAGGAGGTGATTAAAGGTCAAGATGGAAGGTGCAGCTTCACACAATGTCATGAGGGTGGTCTGAGTATATGCGTGTTATCCCTGCTCCAATTCATTTGAGCTGAGAATGCTGACATTACATGGATAATTCTGGGTGAAACACTTACTACTAATTGTATATAATATGTGTTATTTTAGAAACAATCTACTATATTTAACTCAAACTAAAGGATAAACTTCTTAGAAGAAAACATAGGGGTAAATATTCATGACCTTGGCAACAAAAGAAAAAGCAAAAAAAATTGGACCTCAACAAAATTAAAAACTTTAGCACATCAAAGGACATTATCAAGAAAGTGAAAGGACGTCCTGTGGAATGAAGAAAAGATTTGAAAATCATATGTCTGATAGGGGATTAATATCCAGAATATATACATAACTCCTACAACTCAACGACAAAAAGACAAACAACCCAATTAAAAAAATGGGCAGAGGACTTGAACAGACATTTCCTCAAAAAAGATATAGAAAAAACAATAAGCATATGAAAAGATGCTCAATATCTTTAATCATAAGGTAAATACAAATCAAAGCAACAAACCTCAAACCTACTAGAAGAGCAGTAATAATAGTAATCTGGAAAGTGCTGGTGAGAATCTGGAGAAACTGGAACCCTCATACATGGTAGGAAGGTAAAATGGTGCAGCAGCTGGGGAAAACAATATGGCTCTTTTTCACAAAACTTGTTATGGACTGAATGTGTCCCTCCCAAATTCATATGTTGAAATCCTAACACTCAGTGTGATGGTATTAGGAATTACAGCCTTGGGAGGTGATTAGGTCACGAAGGTAGAGCCCTCATAAATGAGATTAGTGTCTTTATCAAAGAAATCCCAGAGAGCCTCCTTACCATTGAGGACACCATGAGAAGACAGCCATCCACGGACCTAAGCAGACACCTAATCTTCCAGAGCCTTGATCTTGGACTTCCCAGACTCTAAAACTGTGAGAAATAAATGTTTGTTTTTTAAGCCATTGGCAGTCTGTGGTATTTTTGTTATAGCAGTCTGAACTAAGACAAAGCTAAACATAGAATTACAATATGACCCAGCAATTTCACTACTAGGTATATACCCAGTAGAATTGAAAGCAAGAACTCAAACAGATACTTTTATACCAATGTTCACTGCAGTATTATTCACAATAGCCAAAAGGTGTAAATAGCCCAATGTCCATCAATAGATGAGTGCATAAATAAACTGCAGGTGTATAAGCACACATCGAAATGTTATTCAACCATAGAAAGGATTGAAATTCTGACACATGCTACAATATGGATGAATCTTGAAAACGTGATGCTAAGTTAAAGAAGCCAGGCACAAAAGGACAGTGTGATTTCACTTATATGAAAAATCTAGAACAGGTAAATCTATAGACAGAAAGTAAATTAGAGGTTACCAGTGTCTGGGAGGAGGTGGGGAATAGGAAGTAATTGCTTAATGGTTACGGAGTCTCTGTTTTAGGTGATGAAAACATTTTGGAAACAGATAGTGATGATAGTTGAATAACATTGTTAATATAATCAATGCCACTAAATTGTATGCTTAAAAATGGCAAATTTTATATTATATATATATATAACCACAATAAAATTAAAAAAAATTTTTTCCTGTATTTAGTTTATTTTGACTTATTTTGTATACTAGAGTAAATATAACTCTATAAGAAAAGCAAAGAATATAAAATAGTATTTATATTTTCCAGGTGGTAATAATTATGTCAAGAAATTTTGTTGAGTGCTACAATGTTCCAGGCACTGATTTAAGAACTTCACAATTTTTAACTATTTCCTACTTATAAGTACCCTATGAAATATTATACTTTAGTCATTTTACAGATGAGGAAACTGAGGGACAGAGTGTTAAGTAACTTGTTCAAGGTGCAGTAGGCAGTAGTAGGTGGCCAAGCTGACCAACAACTCCAAGTAGTCTGATCCCAGAGTTTCTGCTCCTAACCACTAGGCTTGGATATTCAGATATTTTGGACTTAAATTACTCATCTTCAAATGAAGTTTAGTGATCACACCCAAGCCAGGGAATGCCCATGCACAAGTGATTTGAATTCCTTTCAATTCTTTCAAGACAAGTGTATTATGCCTTCTACCAATTCTCCCTGAGACTGATTTAATTGTTCCTGCTACTAGTTATTATTAAAATGTGGCAAGTGGTTATCAGCACTTTTGCATTCAAACTATACGTGTCATGTCTCATTTTCAGTCTGCCACTTGAAAATTGCTCTTTAGTCAGTTCAGCTCTCACTAAGAGCTGTGATGCTGAAAGGACAGTTACAACATGGAATGTGTTACTGAAAAAGCCTTTTCCTCTCTTTTCTGAACCTTCTGTCACAGTGGTCTGTTATATCCACAGTGACAGGAGAATGGATAAAATTACTGTTGGAAATGAAACCTCCACTGTGTCTCATTCATCTCTGTGTCCCCATCACAGGGTGCAGTGCTAAAGACACTTTTGTTAGATGAATGAATGAAGGAATGGTACAAACACCAGCTGAGTAATTTTCTAAAGACTCTCTAAGATATCCTAATTCACTGTGAAGCATCACGGGAAGACAGAGACCTGATTCCTGTCCTTTACACATGTCCCTGGCCATGCTTGGGTGTGAGCTCTACTGCATTCCTGCAATGCCCATGTCACCATGATTTTACTTTATGTTATTCTCTCTTGGGAGTTAATACATGGCCAGAATGGAGAAAGTGCTTCCTTTTTTTTGCACTACTTCTTGAATATGTCTAAGCACAGTTGGCACTCTGCCCAGGGTGAGGGAGGTGAGGTACCTGGTGTTCAGAGTTCAAGGAGGCACTCACTCTCAGGTTTATGCAAAGGCAGAGTTGGTATCAACATGAACTTGAGAGTAAGGGCTCTGTAACCTTTGCTTCCTAGGTGCCACTCTTGCCGTGAGCCTAAGATATAAAAATGGCAGCACTGGGACTAACAAGGAATGAGTCTAGAGTACTCTGTAAATGGAAGTAAAATGCTGAATTTGAGATGTAAGAAGAGTATGGAGGTGTTGAATGTTGGTTGGCACCTGGTTTGCCTGTAAGTGTGTTCAGGTATCCCGTGGTTGTAGCCCAGTGAAGATCTTGAGTTCTGAGTCAGAGGAGGTGGGGATTGGGGGAATGAATAAACCTGGAGGGTTCTAAGCTAATGTTGTCTTCTAAGGAGGCCTGAAATCTGAAGATAAAGATTGCCTTGTTGGTTAAACTTTCAGCTTTGACTAATTATTGTCTATCCTGCTGTGGGTGTTCTAGGTATGTTCTGTGAAAGGAAAACTTTTATTATTTTAAAATAATTTAAAAGAATTGTAAATAATGAGACATTGTTTATAAATGATGGTGAAATAATTTTTGTTTGTTGATGGGTAGAGCTATAATGATGTAATATATTTGTACTTGGTGAGTACCAGTGCAGTGAATAATGTCTGCATTTCAACCACATACCCTTGGATCTTTTTTTACTGTTATGGGGTAATCACCCCCCATTCACCCATTTCATCTCCCATGTTCACTATGCTGTCTGTGCGCTTTTGTTTCCAGCAGCTAACACCTGCCTCTTTTTGCAGAGGGCTGACCTTGGATGCTGAGTTTTGCCGTGCCCTCCCATGCAGAAAACCCAGAGAGCTTGGGAGTCCCTGCTTCCTCCCACCACAAAGCCAGATAGGGTGAAGACCACACTCCTTAACATGCGTTACATGGCTATATGACCTGCTTCCTGCCTCTCCTGTGAGGAATCCTATATTACACCCCTCCTCCCCATAATCCAACCATTCCAGCTTGCTCTCTCACAACCCCTGAACCTTTGCTTTTTATGTTGTTTTAATAATGGCCATTCTTACAGAGGTAAGGTGGTATCTCATTGTGGTTTTAATTTTCATTTCCCTGATGATTAGTCATGTTGAACGTTTCTTCATATGTTTGTTGGCCATTTGTCTATCTTCTTTTGAAAAACTTCTGTTCATGTCCTTTGCCTACTTTTTAACGGGGTGGTTTGATTTTTTCTTGCTCATGTGTTTGTGTTCTTCGTAGATTCTGGATAATAACCCTGTGTTGGATGTATAGTTTGTGTATATTTTCTCCTGTT
The DNA here is from genome assembly GCA_023783475.1 of Daubentonia madagascariensis. Taxonomy (NCBI): domain Eukaryota; kingdom Metazoa; phylum Chordata; class Mammalia; order Primates; family Daubentoniidae; genus Daubentonia; species Daubentonia madagascariensis. The sequence continues at coordinate 13,806,110 of JAKFHU010001798.1, forward strand.
CTGCAGGTTGTCTATTCTGTTAATTATCTGCTTTGCTGTGCAGAAGGTTTTTAATGTAATCAAGTCTCATTTGTTTATTTTTGTTGTTGCTATATTTGCCTTTGGGGTCTTAGTCATAAATTCTTTGTCTAGGCCAATGTCTAGAAGAGTTTTTTGTATGTTTTCTTCTAGAATTTTTATGGTTTCATGCCTTACATTTAAGTCTTTTATCTATCTTGAATTAATTTTTGTATATGGCAAGAGATAAGGGTCCTGTTTCATTCTTCTGCATGTGGCTATTCACTTATTCCCAGCACCATTTATTGAGTAGGGCTTCTTTTCCTCAGTGTATAATATTGTCTGCTTTGTTGGGGATCAGTTGGTTGTAGGTAGGTGGTTTTATAGCTGGGTTCTCTATTCTGTTCCATTGGTCTATGTCTCTATTTTTGTGCCAATACCATGCTGTTTTGGTTATGATAGCCTTGTAGTATGATTGAAGTCAAGTGATGTGATACCTCCAGATTTGCTCTTTTTGCTTAAGATTGCTTTGGCTACTTGGGCTTTTTTTTTGGTTCCAAATGAATAGTTTTTTCCTTCTACTCCTCAAGCAGCTAACTCTCCTGGTCCTTAAGATCTCAGCTGGAAATTAATTTTCTTATATAAGCTTTTCCTCATCTCCTAAATTTGGGTTAGGAACTTATATAATGCCAGAATGCTTTAAACTTTCATGACAATCTTACTTATTAATTTGCTATTTGTGCATGTTTAATTTCTTTTTCCACCAACTAGCCTGTGAATCTTGTGAGGACAGGAATAGAGCTTTTGACTTCACTGTAGTAACCCTAGGGTTTGGCACAGTGCCTGGAATATACAAAACATGTAATAAATATGCACTGAATAATTCATAAATATATATGAATAATTGGATGCATTGATTTAATTGATCAATATATGGCTTATAAGTCACTTGACACTGTGTCTTATTTTCTTTATTCACATGTTTATCTGCTAGGTTCTAACTCAGTGTATGTTGTTATGAAGGATATTAATATATATATATATGCTCCCTTTTCTAAAAAAGTACAAAACCACTTTAGGAATCAACACTTAAACACATAAAAATGAACATTTAAAGGCAATTTTCTATTGATTTTCTAAGGGGCTAGTGGTTAATATATAACCAAAATTCATGCTTATTCACAGAAAGTATTTCCTAACCTGGGTCAATACCTGGCCACAAATATACAAAGTGTCCTTCTACTCTCTCTCCCAGATTAAGTGTATCTATTTAAGTATTTTAAAATCAGGGTTGGGTGGGATCCTCTGCCATGAATATTCAGTAAGTATCCTGTGAACACAAAATGTTTTTCAGACAAAGTCAAAGAGGCTTTTTTAAAATTTTTTCTGAAGAAGAATTTGAAAAATGATGGGGTCTTAGCAGGAATTTCTCCAGAAAGCAGAGCCTAAGAAAGGGTCCTTTATGGGTAGTTTGTTTCCATATTCTATCCAGGAGTGGACACTCAGGAAAATTAAACCACAAGAGAGGGGAAGCCAATATAAGGATGTGTTCTCATCCTGTGTCCACCATTGTGGTTGACTGTACATGAGCCATGTACATGAACCTGGAGATCATTCAGCCAAGGGCATGAAAAGGGAAGTGATTATCAACTAGCTTGGGTACCACATTGGTCAGTGTTTGCCCCACTAGCATTTTCCACTACTCAGACTCTAGTACTGGGTGATTCCTGTAAGTACAGCATGCTGAGGGATCAGAAAAGCTCTGGGGCAGAAAAGTGAAACCTTCTCAGTGCTGCTGAACAAAAGTACACCAGCTTCCCTCTGAGGAGCTGGTTGCCTCAGGAATGTCTGGAGTAATAGTGAGTGCAGAAGATGTGAGTAGGGGAGCATGAGTTGTCCAATACACTTGGCCTGGGGGGCAGGGAGGATGAATACCTCTCACATATATGTTCTGTTTGGTCATCCCAGGATTATTTTTTCAATTAATTGCCAATGTTTAAAAATCACTAGAATTCATATAATAATCTATGTTCTGCTTCACTGCTCAAAAGTAAGATTTATATCTCTCATAGATGTGTTTTGTTTAGCCATCATGACGTCCAATTGTTTTGCCAATTAAATGCCAATGTTTAAAATTAAGGTGATGTCACGTAGCAATCTGGACTTGCTGCTTCACTTCCAAAAATGAGTCTTCTAGCAGTACTGGATTAACATCAGGTCAAGGCTGGAAGGAAGTTACATGTGTGGTGTTCATGACTTTTAGATGGGAACATGCTAGGCAGTTCATCATACACTCATGTTGCTCCTTCTTCCTATTTGCATGCCTGTCTATCCCTGGTAGATATTTGCATGAGAGAACACAGTTCTAAAGACTGGAATCTCTTACAAAGGTAGATGGTTAATGTATTTGCCCACTCAGAAACATTGTTTGCTCATCTCTACCCTACTCTGTGCTCTGAGCAGCTGATGTGCACAGATGGCATCTCTTGGGCTCCCTTTCCAATGTGTCTTCAGGTTGGTTTAGCCAGTGGGAGACACTGGCAAGAGATCAGAGGGCAAGAGGAAAAATAATTTGGTGAATATTTCTGACACTCCTTCCTGGTTTCAGCATCACAGTTCTAAAAGTGTTTGCATCCCTCTATAATCACAGCTCCCCTGAGCTGTCAATGGTCTCTAGCAGCATAATTTTCTCCCCTCACCCTTTCAGGCTGTTACTAATCTGAGTAGCTCAACATTAATGTTAGGTTCTCTTAAATCTGCCCTTACTACTGTATGTTGTCCTTTCATTAAAATCCTTCAGCTGATTGGGATTCTGTTTATTGCCAGGGTCCAGACTAATATTAACATTAAAAATATTGATAATGGAGCCATACCTTTCTCAGGAGTCATTTGTCAAACTTTCTTTCAACTTCAGGGAAACCAAATATCATTCTTTTCTGAGCTGTTCCTACCATCACTGCCGATCATGATCCAGTCCTGTTTTCCCGCTTAGCTGACCATGTGCACTACTGGGGCCTAATCTGTTGCCTTGCTTTAGTCTGCACTGTCTGCTTCAACCTGACAGCAGATTGATTGACTACTGGGCCAGGAGGCTCCTTGCTGGGTTCTCAGGTTACCCACTGTACTTGCCAAGGCTTCAAGTGACCATAATGAGTTTTCCATGCACCAGCTGCAGCCCAACCTGTCTGGCTTGCAATAAGCAAGGGCAGTCAAGTCTCTTATCTTTCCTCCCTCCTGCAGAGCAGTGTTTGTGATTTTAGATTGTTTACTTTATTGGTAATAACCTGTGTAAAAAGGCCTGTGGAGACCGAGTTTTGATCCTGGCACTCCAGGGCAAAGCTTCCTGCAGAAGAGAAGGCACTAGAGGCTTTATGAAGGTTGTACCTCTGAACCTTGCACAGCTTGACATGATGAGTAAGCTTCGGATCACTCCTTGGTCCATCTTCCAAGGTACCAGGGTGTCTGGCTCCCCATGCATGTGTAGAGTCCTGAAGATCATCTCATCCTGTTCAGCAGCTCTAAGCAAACTCTATCAACCCAATTTCAGGTTCAGTATTTCAACAGCTGTTCAAACTCCTACTCTTTCCACTGCATCACAAAAGTAGAATGAGACAGATTTGGGTTAAACACCTGCTTTGCCAATTTGGACAAGTTACTTAACTTCTCTGAACCTAAACTTTTTAATCTTTAAAATGGGAATTATAATTCCATATAGGAAAATGGAAATAGATATTATGTCAATTGCTAGCCCAGTGTTGATTATAATAAACATTCAACAAATGTTGGTTTCTCTCATAAAATGGAATCCAAATTATTCATCCCTACTAATTGTAGAATGCTCGCCATGCATTGGTCAATTTTGTTCATTTCTCAACCACAAGATAGAATAGTGTAATAAAGAGGATAATCTGTAAAATCAGAATGATCTGGATTGAACTCTGGCTCTGTACCTTCCTAACTCTGTGCTGCTGGCAAAGTCACCTGATCTTTCTGCATCTTAATGTATTGACTCTGGAATCCTATTGCCTGTGTTCAAATACCAGCTTTATCATCTTATTAGCTATGCAAACTTAGGCAATGTACTTTACTTTTCTGTGCCTCAACTTCCTCATCTGTATTTAGATCTTAATACTGGATATCATCTACCTCATTGGGTCATCGGCATAATTAAATGGGTTAATTCTTATCAAGTGCTTAAAATACTGCCTGCACAACAAATTTTACAAATTCTTCTTTTTTTAATCTGTAAGATTGGTATGATAATATTTATATATAGAATTATTGTGAATATTAAATTATGCAAAACTGATGAAATTGCCAATATCTGGCCATATGGCACTTTTGTATGTTTTAGTAACACATAAAGCTGTTAGCACAATGGCTGGCACGTATTAAGTACTCAATAAATGTTACTCATCACCATTTTAACATCATGTTAAATCACAAATCACACCGATTTCTCTGTATGTAAATGATACAATGAAAACCCTGTACCCTCTCTTCAATAAGCTCCCTAATGCTGCCTGGCCTCAAGTGTTGCTTTTGTAGGTATAGAATGCTGGGTCTATTTGGTCTAAGCTCCTGTAGAGAAAAGCGATATGAGCTTTCTTTCATTATCCAAATGCATTTCTTTTTTTTTCCCCTTTTTCTTTTTTTTCCCCAAACGCATTTCTTGAACCCAACTGCACGCTCTCTCTCTCTCTCTTTCTTTCTCTCTCTCTCTCTTTCTATATATATATACATATCTTAATATGGCTGCACAGGGACCTGGCTAAGATCTTGTCTAAAAGACATAGTAGTAATCTCTTCCACCCCGCCCCCCAAGGCTCTGTGAGGCTGTGCACTGACTGACATTCCTTCTGGTTTGGGCCACTTCCAGATTGTGACAAGTCAGGATGCCATGGCTAGCTTCAAAGTTGCAGTTGAAAAACCTCTTCCATTCACTGTCCCTATTTGGCTCCTGACCAATTATTGCCCCTCCCCGCCCCAAGTGACAGCTATTTCAACAAAGAATTTATGGCTTTTGGTGTGGGGCAAGAGAGCAGCTGGCAAAAACTCTGCAGGCTCTTTCATTGAGCTCAGTTAACCATGTACCACTTCAGTCCAATATCAGAGAAATGGGGTAGCACCCTCTCCAGGAAACAAGACAGGCTTTACCAGAGCCAAAGGGGGAAAAGTAGTGGGGGGGGGGCCACCGGGGAGACTTGGCAACCAGCTCCTCTTGTAGTGAGTGGTTCATGAGAAGATGACCAAGAAATGTACTCAAGTGCTTTTGATTAGATATTTTGTTCAAGAGTATTTATATAAATCCACACAAATGGTTAAGTTTATAGAACCGCTATGCTGAAGAGAGGCCTCTGTTCAGTTCTTTCTCCCTGATTCTAAGCAGAACTGAATGAACATCTCTGTAGAGCGTGTTTTGTAACTCATTTGGGCAAAAGTGGCTAGATGGGGTAATCGTCAGTTAGGTAAAAATGTGCTGGGAGAGAACAAGGAAAAATCCTTGCCATAAAAATATTTTTATTAAATAATTGAAAAAATGGAATGAAACACCTGCAGTTTATAAATCAAAGTTACGATATGGCATAGAACATTTGCTAATAAATTCTTATAAGAACAACCCTAGAAGTGAAGCCTTTTTCAAATTTTTGCTGTGCTGCAATACCTTTTTATATTGGTTTACTTCAACCTATGCACTTTTTTTTCAGACTTTAAGTTAATTGATTATAAAATTGTTCTTTGAGGTGTCTCCAGACTCCTTTCCATAGAGGTTGTACTAGTTTTCAGTCCCACCAGCAATGTATAAGTGTTCCTATCTCTCCGCATCCACGCCAACATTTGTTGTTTTGGGACTTTTTGATACAAGCCATTCTCACTGGGGTTAAGTGGTATCTCATTGTGGTTTTGATTTGCATTTCCCTGATGATTAGAGATGTTGAGCATTTTTTCATATGTTTCTTAGCCATTAGTCTATCTTCTTTTGAGAAGTTTCTATTCATGTCCTTTGCCCATTTTTTAATGGGGTTGTTTGACTTTTTCTTGCTGATTTTCTTGAGTTCTATATGGATTCTAGTTATTAGTCCTTTGTCAGATGTATAGCGTGCAAAAATTTTCTCCCATTCGGTAGGTTGTCTATCCACTCTAGCAATAGTTTCTTTGGCTGTGCAGAAACTTCTTAATTTGATCAGGTCCCAATTATTTATTTTTGCTGTTGCTGAGATTGCTTTTGGGGTTTTCTTCATAAATTCTTTGCCTAGACTCATGTCTGTAAGAGTTTTTCCAACATTTTCTTCTAGAATTCTTAATTCGATCCAGTTATCCCACTACTGGGTATTTACCCAAAGGAAGGAAAGACATCCTACAATAAAGACATCTGCACTCAAATGTTTATTGCAGCACAATTCACAATTGCAAAGATGTGGAAACAACCCAAGTGCCTATCAATACATGAGTGGATTAAAAAATGTGGTATATGTATACCATGGAGTACTACTCAACCACAAAAAACAACAGTGAACTAACACTTCTTGGATTATCCTGGATGGAACTGGAGCCCATTCTTCTAAGCTAAGTATCTCAAGAATGGAAAAACAAGCACCACATGTACTCACCATCAAGTTGATACTAATTGAGCAACTTATATGTGCACATATGGAAGTAACACATTAATTGATCGACTTTTACGTGCACATATGGAAGTAACATTCATTAGGTGTTGGGCAGGTGGCGGCGGAGGAAGGGATGGGTAAATTCACACCTGAGGGGTGCAGAGCGCACTCTCTGGGAGATGGGCATGCTTGAAGCTCTGACTTGGGCAGAGTTAAGGCAATACGTGTAACCTAAATGTCTGTACCCCCATAATACTCTGAAATAAATAAATAAATAAAAATAAAATAAATAAAATTGTACTTTGAAGCTCATTTCAAACTCTTGCTAGTGATAAAAACACACAGCAGAGCAAATTACCGAGGCATGAATGGCAGCAACAAATTAACAGTTGAGGTATTAGACTAATCTTTGGATATCTTTTACTCAACTTTTTATTGGTACTTAGTTTTATGTTGATACTTTGGGGTGATGAAAGCAATAGTTTGTCAATGGTAAGGCGGCTGTATTGTATATAGCTCTGATGATCAACTATTGATTAGCTCATAAATTTTTTTCCAGCCCTTCTTCTCCCTCTTGGAAAAGGTAAAGCAGTGACAAAAACATAATCATAATCACTTCCTAAGCCCCCATTTATTTTTGACATATAAAAGAACAATTTCTTTGTTTTTAAAGACAGCTATCTATCTGTCTTTAAAAAAGAAAGACATCAGTGACTGTCTATCATAAACACTTTTCTGGACACAGACTGTCATAGACCCAAGTGTCAAATATTCCAGTCCTCATTTGCTTCCCAAATATTTCATGCTGATTAATTGTCATACCTTAACTTAAATACAAGACTGTGAAGTATAGAATTGGATTCATTAAAAAGTGTATTATATGCACATATCTGAGAGAGTGTTGCAGAGCCAAAACAATACCAATGTCTAAGGTTTCTAAATTTGTATTGAATTGCCTTTGGTGTTTTGGCATGTGCTTTTGAATATCCTTAATGATTCTAGCTCTTTGCCCTCTGATGGTAAATTTAATACTTCCAATTGTCCAAAGGGCTCTAGGAGCCAAGTTCAGTGCAAAAGGAACATTAACGAGCTTTATTAGAAGTAATTGCACTTATAAAATATTAACTCCACTTTTTCTTTGTCAGTAAATTCATGAGTCATTTACTTTTAAACAACTGAGTATAATGATACTATAGGTTAAAAGAAAATTTTACAGAGGTATTTATAAAGTTTGGTGTGTAAATCTGACATGGTAAAAAAAAGGATAAATTTAAAATTAATGAAATAGATGCTTCCAGTATTCTGGATAGGCAAAAACATTTTATTTTTTATAAAATTCCTATTCTAGAGTAAATGTTTATAAAAATCATGGGGAAAAAAACAAAATTTAATGCATAAAAGATGATTTATATTTAACCAAAAAGATTATCACTGACAATATCTCAAAACTATTCACTACATTTTAAAATCTCTCTTATTTCTAAAATAATAATCTGATATCAATTGAAATAAAGTCACATGTCAACCTTGTAGTGAGCTACTGATTTAATTGTAGGTGAAAATTTTTATATATAATTACATATATATTTATATACATATATAGCAAGATAGCAAGATAAGAGAAAGAATGAATATATACACACACAGTTTGCAGATGGTGCAGATAACTTACTGTGAACAAATTTGTGGTGGAATTAACTTTATGCCTTTTACAGAAAACAGTTTCAAACTCAAAAATAGTGTTTTACGTTTATTTTTGTGTAGTTTTTCTGTATATTTTTCTCCGCCTATTCTTAGCCAAGTTGCACAAGAGCTAATGTTGAATGAATAATATACTTACTATTTTAATTAAAGTAAATCAGAATTATACTTGTACTTGTGCTAACAGCTTTGTGTGTTACTAAATGGTACCATAATATACTTTATAAAATATACAAAGCATTATAAAAGCAATATTGTGCTTTATAATATATTATAAAGTATTGAATAAAATTAAAATTGAAGTTTTCAAAAGTATTATTTGATCTTTCACGTTCTTATTTTGAAGAAAGTATCTTCTTTTCAGTCCAAGCCAATAACTATGATTGTATGTACTTTAAACAATTTTTCTCATTTTCTATTTATCTTCTGAATCTTTTTCTATGAAGTAGGGTAAGTAGAAATTCATGAATTTACATCATTTTTAGAATTCATATGTGTTTTGCATTAAGATAATAGTAATGAAAATACTATTATTTAATGAAGGATTTTTTATACAAAACCTCCCAAAATACTACAGGTAGTTATTATGTAACCACTTTTACAATATGCACAACTACAAAATTTAAAATTAAAAATTAACGAGAGCTCTGAATGGTCATAGAAAGTTATGGAAATTATATTTGGCATTTCCGACCCCATTGACATTGACCATAGATGTCAGCTGAATGGCACACTGATTCCAGAAGTGGTAGCTGTCACCACCAAACCACTATAAAATTTTCTGTGTGAAAAAAATGATGTAAAGACTTGAATACATTATTTTCAATCTAAAACAAACAAAAATTCTGATTATTCTTCACCTTCCTTTTTGAAAAATGAAAAAGCTCTCATAAATTTAAACCTCAGAGAGGACAAAGAAACAAATTATAATGCTTTCTAAAGTACTATGGTCTTCTGTTTGCTTTCAAATGTATTTTAATTTCTTTTTGGAAATCGTGGTGATAGAAAGAAACATAAGATTTTGCTTATTTTATTTCTAATGAGGAGAAAAGTTTACATAAATCATATAAATGAGCTCAGAAAAGGGAAAGATAAATTTCAAAGAAGAAAACTGGTGAATATTTCTTGAGTTTAAGTGAGATACATAAACATAGTAATGACCAAAAATTCTTAAACAAATAATCAAAATGCAATAAGTCAATGTTCTTTTGTCTCAATATTAAAGATAGCATATGTATAGAATTACATGTCAAATTGAAGAAAAAAAACCCAAATCAATTATTAGAAACATTGTCCATTGATGAATTTGATAGAAATGGTCTTTAGGGAAAATGAAAGGGGAACTGGTTCACTTTTGCCACGATGGAATGAAGAGGTTGAAAACGTCTCGCCACAGAAAGTGACTATAAACCTGTGTAAAACTGTCAAAAACAACAATTTAAATGCTTGGGAAATAGAAAAGATGTATGCAACAAATCAAGGAGTGTTCTTTCATAAAAACTACTAAAGTTTAGTAAGAACAGTGGAAATATGTGGCATTCTTATTGGCAGTGGTCCTATCCACACCTCATCTATTTTGGCAAAGGCGTTTAACCAGGAAGGGCAGACTTGAAAATCAACAGTTTGGCTACTACTGCCAGAGGGGGCTCACTTGAAGTAAAGCACTGTCAGTTAATGTGATGATCTCAGTGACAAGTGGATAGGCAGAGCCAACAGGTTTTATTAGCCTGAGGTTGAAGTCCTGTTTTGGGCACACAGTGAATTGACAGCCAGGGAATTTCCAAGGAGTTCCAGGATGTAAGCCAGCTGTGGGGGGTCCTGATAAACTCTCTACATATCCTGGGTTGACCCAAGGCTGGGCTCAGGCACAGCAGAGTCTGAAGGAGTCTCAAGCCACCCACGCATCACTGGCCAAGGGAAGCTATATGTACATACAAAGGAGACATGAGAAAGCATGGCATAAAATAAGAGCCAAGGCAGACTTGAAAATGGCCTATAATTTGAATGTATTCCCCAGACCACACAGAGATTTATTGGCAGAGAGTAGAAGACATACTACCTTGATGTATTTGAGCACAAGTTATGGCCAGTCTTTGGGTGAACACCAAGATGTTCAGATACAGGAGAAACCCCTAGGGGGCCAGGATTACAAATAAAACCTACAACAAAGAACAAAAACTGCAAATTCACATTGCAGGGAAAAGAGATTTCACAGATTTAATTCAGAAAAATTACTAAGAAAACAAATAAATCAAAACACAATAACAACCCTTAGTAAAAAAAGAAATCAGAATCTATAGTAATTAAAATATACCATCTAAAATGTCCAATATTCTATAAAAATCTTAAGAGACAGACCAAAAAAAAATAGAAAAAAGAAAAAAAGAGGAAAGAAATGGGATTCATACTCAGAAACAAGAAGCAAAAGAAAAACTAGCCAATAGAAACTATCATTAATTGTCCATAGAAATTTGATTTAACAGACGAAAACTGCAAATCAGCTATTATTAATATTTTCAAAGAGCTACAGACAACTACATTTAAAGAATTAAAGGAAAGTATGACAACAGTGACTCAAAAAATAAGGAATATCAACAAAGAGATAGGAATTATAAAAACAAACTAGAAGGCAATGCCCTACGATGTGGTTACCAAGCTTAGCACAACTATTAAAAAGTTCAAAGTGTGAGAGTTCAGTCATTTTCAAGTGCTCTGGATGCTATACCATGAACCCATCTTAAAGGCTTATATTTTTCTGAACATATGTATTGCTGTGTATAGTGTTTAACAAATACTTTATGTTTATCAGGGCTATAATTGGTGCTTTCTTCCTGGAAAAATAGGTCCTGGGATTTTCTGGTCTTTTCGTTTCTCTTCCCTCCAACCCAAATACTTATTTGCTCAAAAACAATAAGTAATCCACTATGCCATATTTTGGAAGAAGAAAAAGGACTAATAAAACCAAATGTAACAATTTTTTGTGCAATCTAAGTAGGAAAGAAAAGATAAAATTAATACGCTATGTATTTTTCAGGATAATAAGACTGAAAATACATTTATAGATGAAATGCATCAGTCTGCTACTACAAAAACAAAACCCAGCTGAATATGGTTATTTGAATCAATCAGTTTCATATATTGATGTTACCAAGGTGTACCATCTACCAAGTTACTCAATAACCCAGAAATATAACAAATTGAATTATTCCTGTTAATAAATTATATAGCAAAAAAAAGTGTGAGGTCCAGTTAAAGTAAATATGGTAATATTAAGTGCTAGAAGAGTTCAGAGTTGGACAAGAATCCCTCTGGCCTTTGTGATTAAAAAAGTTTCACAGAAAAAGTAGCATGTAAGGCTGGTGTTATCAAAGGTCGCATATCCAGATTGTGCTGGGAGGAATCTCAACATGACTGGGTTACACAATATTTCTTTGCAGGGAAATGGTGGACCAAAGCTTGAAAAGTAGGTTGGAATTAAAGAATTGAAGGCCATATTAAGAAATCAGTATCTTAAATTCTTGCACTCAGCTGCTCACAGACCATCAATCATTCCCCATTGCTAAATGTAAAAAGACGGCCTTGAAAGATCAGTGTGGTAGTCACATAATGATAAATTGGAGAAACATTATATTGGAGGCAGAAAGATCTCATAGACACGTATTTTCAGAACAAAGTTGGAATCAGAGGAGTCCTTTTGATCACTTCCAGACCCCCCAAATCAAATCAAATGTTAACCTTCATTTTTATGAACATGAACCTTCCCAAACTCTGACATGTTTACATGCATAAATGAATAGCTTTTGACCTCTGACTCAACTCAAACATTCTTTGATGACTTTGCAATTTTTTGGTCACATCTTACAAGCTGTATGAAACATATATTTTCAGAAAATTTATTTTCATGTATATCTTCTAACAATGTAATTAAACTTGCAGTTCAGCTGTAATATATATTTTTAAATACTATACACTGTCATAAAAATGTTATGCATAGCACCATCTGTTGGCTGAGGTATCTTTAACAGATGAGAAATGTTTTATGTAAATTGCATTAGAATATCATTAAGAAGTTTGAACAGAGAAAGAAAAACAGTTTTAATCTAGATGAGAAAAGCATGAGGTTTATATGTGGCCACTGATAAGGAGTTAAGCCTGATACAGATTATTTTGGCATCTGCCAATAGTAATAGTATCAACTATGACAAATTGGCTTTGTAATAATTTATCTTAATCAGAGATGATAAAAATGATTTTAAAAAGCCATACTCCATTCGTTTTTGGCACACAGATCTCACCTATAACAGGTATAAATAGTGACTACAGTCAGCCTGAAGAAGAAAAGCAATGTAGAGAAAAATCTTATGAAATAGCAATGCTATTTACTATGTAGTTAAAGGATGAAATTAACCAAATACTGTATACTGTACATGTTCAATTTAGCCCATCTCTGTATATTCAATAGTATAATATGTATAGACATGTATCATTAGTAATTTTGGGGGGGAATTCTAGTTATATTTACATGCATATCTTTGGGAATTCAGCAATGGAATAAAGCTCGGTTCTTTCCTCAGTATTTATCTCTTTATAGGTATTTGTGTCAAGGGCATAGGCAGCTTGTGGTTATTTCTTTCTTTTTTTTTTTTTGGCTTTTCTTGAGGTTGTATCTATTGCCTTTTAGAAATACCAACAACTTATAATTATCAGAGAAATTCAAGCATACTATTTTCATTGTTGGATTTTCACTATCTACTGTATAAGAAATTCACTAAATACCCACTGGGTGTCATGATCCAATGCTAGGCAATCCCTTTCTTTAAGGAGTTGACACTTTAAAATAAATTATAAGACATTCACTTAGAGGACACTGTAGAAAGAAAGGTAGTATGATTTTAATATGTAATAAATATTTAATACAATAAATGATAAAGGTGTTCAAAGAAGAGATCTTTTATACCAGAAGTGGTAGGCAAGGCACAATGCTTATGTCTTTGCCCCTTTGATGCTTATTCACCAGCCACTAAACTGCAGCCCATTGACCTAATTGCTCTTTGCTAAATAAGGCTTTTATAGTTCTATGCATTTGTGCAGACACTCTCCCTTTCTAGGAATGCCTGTTTTCCCATTCTTTCCTCCACAAACTCAGATTTGCTTTTCCATAGTCATCTTAACACAACTTTCCAAGTGCTTTATAACATGGCCTCTGCTCATTCCCCAGCTTCATTCCTCATCAGCATCCCAATTACATGATATGCTCCATGTATACTGAATTTCCCAAAGTTCCTAAACATGTTAAAGTGTCTCTTATCAGAACCTTTCCTGATTTTTCAAGATGGATTAAAAGTTCTTCTGAAGTGCTCCCTTGTACTTCTGTGTATAACTATTTAGCACAACCATATTGTAAATTCTCAGTTCCTTTCTGAGGAACTATAATTTCTATATATCATCTTCAAGATTGAGATCTTACCAGATAATACAATGTCTAATAGACAGTATTGACACAGTAAATGTTTACAAGTAAATTAATATGTGAATAAATTATCCCTCTTTTATGAGACGCAGAGTTAGTTGTTCCCCTTTATATGTTTCCAAAAAATTTTTGCTTAACCTTTGTCATAAAAGTTACCATATTTATTTTAAAGAGTTGTTGATTCTTCTTTAAGGACAGGGGCTATCTCTGCAATTGCAAACCTTAGCTTAGTAGATGGCAGGATAGGTTTTAATTACATGTATATTGATAGACTAATGATGATAAAAATAGGGAATCAGATTGGTAGATCTAGAAAACTGAGACACTACTGTTTGCCTTTGATTCTGCTACAAATCAATTGTAAACACAACAAATATTTCCTATCAGACAAAAAAATTCAAAACTAGTTCTCTGAATAAAGTTTTATTTCTCTTTTTCTTTTTTCTCTGAGACACTATGAAATATGCTTGAGATATATAAAAACATTTTTCTTTTTAAATAAAATCTCTTTACTGTGTGATTTTCTATGATTACTCTGATTTCTATCATTTTAAGTTTATTGTGGCAATGAACATAAATATAAATGGCATGAACCCATTTGAACTTATTTTACACGTTAGCATAACATTTTGCAGTTTTATCAGAATATTAAACATCTTTTGTTTTTCTTTTAAAATCTTGAGTCAGTCTGTATATCCTGGAAAAAAGAGAAAGTAATCTCAGGAAGCTAAATTTAGGAGAGAAATACAGGAACCCAAGTAATCTCAGGAGGATTGCAAATACAGAGTTATTCAGCATCCGCTAGGCATTCTTCTAGATGCTGAGATACAGCAGTGAAAAAAAGATCATGTTGCTGCTTTCACAGAACTTACAGAATTTTAAAGACCAAAAAGAACAAAGAAAAGAAGAAAAAAATTTAAAATAATGATCATTAAATAAGATAATTTTTTCTGATTATAACTTCCACTGAGAAAATAATTAGATAATAAGAAATCCAAGGGGAGGTAGAACTTTAAATACACCAGTCAGGAAAGGAGCTGAGATCTGAAATAAGTGGTAGAAGTTGCAAATGAGGGGGAAAAAAAAAGAAGAAGAAGAAACAATGCTTTAAAATAAAAATAGATTAAAATTGAGCAATCAAATGATCTGTTTTCTTTGACACAAGTTTTCATTTTACTGGAGGTGCACAAAAGGGTTCTTGAATGTTCCACCAGAATGGACAGCTTGGTGGACTGAAAGGAGTTACAGGAGTATAGCTTCTCACAGTAGATAATAGCTCTTGGTATAGCTCTGTGCATTTAATAAGTGCTTAGGAGTACCTGTTGACCTGATTTGAGAATTTCTACTGGGATGTGTTGCCTTCTCTCTTTCATGACAAGAATAGTTTTAGAATAAAACGCATTACCTAAAATCAGGACACTAAGACCACAGAGACCATTATGTAAGGCATGTCCATTTTTAAGCCTGACAACCTTGAAGGTGTCCCTTGGAGATGGAAGTATTACGTATATATCACGAAGAAATAGCTTCATTACTGTGTCCTTTCTTTAGGAATCAGAACTATCCTTTCAACTAAAAAGTTTGCTCTGTCTCTTGGGATATCATTTGGGTCTTTGCGAAGGAATGTACGATTGTTGGTCTTGCTTGAAATGTTTGCACATGGTCATCTAAATCCCTGAAGAAACTTTCAAGGTCCTGGCCAAGGCTGCTCCTATTGAAAACAATAAATATGTTTCAGGAACTTAGAGCAATAGAGAGTGAAATATTTCACCTGTAACCTTTTCAAAACTTTAGTTTTCTATTGGGAGCATGAGTTTGGTCTTTTGCCTGATTTGACTATCAATTTTGAGTTGCTTCATTAAATTTTTCACTGGGTCAGGGCCAGGTTTCTGGGAAGGGGGGCAGGAATAGAAAACTGACTGGATGTAGTCTGCTTTTGAGGCACGTTTTCCCCTATGTTTGAAGTTTAATGTGTTTAAGAGTTTTGAGAAAAGTAGTTGTATTACCTGCAATGTAACAAATTCTGCCCCTAAAACCTAAAATAATTGATTTATAAGTTAGTGGTAATACAGACAAACATTTATTTGTATTTTTGTCAATATAATTATTAAGGTAAAGGAAGGGCTAATTAGTATAAATATTTAGTTTCACAATCTCACTTTTTGTATTAAAATAGACATTCTCTAAAAGGAAATCCAATCATGGAAATTTATTGACAGACATAATCCCATTATATGTGGGAATTAAGACCATTTCGGCATGCATACTTTACTTCAGGTATTGGCACATCAATCATGGTCATTGTCATCATCCTCATCATCCCTGAGATGTATATGAGAGTATATGTGTTCCAGGAACTCTTCTAAGTGTTTTATACACTTTATCTCATTTAATATTTATAGTAACACTATAAAGTGACTATTTTTTATGGCTATATTTCATAAATGAGAAGCAAAGAGGCTTAGAAAGTGTCTGTAACAAGTCCAAGGTCATACCAAAAATTCCCAGTTTGTGCACAGATAATTTTCAGTATCCATTAAATAGCCAATGGATAGATCCAAATAAAAATGCCCCTTAATAATTTCAGTTCTATTGTGTGAACAAGAAACCAGTTTCATGGTCACATAAATACATTTTCTTTAAAAGTCCTAAACATTCATGGTTTACAAAGTTTCTATTAAGAAAAGTTTGTTATTTTTAAAAATCTCAAATGGTGGGATATACACTATGACAGCGTTTTTCCTCATCAGGAGGTAATAGCAAGTGAAAAGTTGTCCTTCTCTTTTATCCACACCAAGGAATACCAGAATTACAAAGTGTCAGTGATGTGACACACTACTTCTGAAAACTTGCATGTCACAGTCCCAAAGTTAACTGATGGGGTCCTTATTAAGACTAAAAGGAACAGAAGAGTAACCCCAGAACAGTAAAAAGTCCTACTTATATTTCTGTTTTCCAATCTAAGAAGCACTAAATCCTTTTATTAAAAAGATTTGTTCTGTAAAATTTGGATTCAGTCAAAAGGCTGCACTCAAGGATCCAGCAGGTCACATGTGGTGCCAAGGCTGCAGGTTCCCCACCACTGAAGCTGAACTCTGTAGTCATACAATTTCTAGTGGAAGTGAGTAAAGAGGTCATCAGTTCCTTCAGGGTGTCCGGTAAAGACAGAGTCCCATATACGTACTCATACACTGCAAAGAGAGTATGATGGAGTCAATATAGTCCGGAGAACAACATCTGGGCGAGGGAGTCTGAAGGCCTCTACTTTGACTATATGACTGAGGGGCAAACTCCAACTCTATAACTTAAAGATAATGACTTTGAGAGTTGCTGTCTGAGGTCTTCTCCAGATATTTCTAAAAATACATATGCATGAATTATGTCCTTCAAAACTTTCTTAGTGGGACTCTCCTACTCGAAGAATGATATTTTAGCCACCAGAACCATTCTCCTGAGGAGATCTGAACCCAGTATCCTAGTTCATTATTAACCTGTGTCTTTGTCATTTAATATTGCAAATTGGTTTGCTATTAGGAAAATAAAATTCACAAGTAATGCTTATGTCAACTGTGTGACATAGGTAGACACTCTTGTCACAAAATTTATTGCACTTCTTTGGCAAAAGATATTGGATCATGAGCCAACAAGAACTTCAAAGACAACTAAAAGAAATATCACAATAATGCAGCGTCTTGTGGTGAGATGGGTTAAAGCAAAGAACACTGGTATATTGTGAGCAAAAATATACAAACAGTTATAAAGAGAGGTCATGACACAACTTCATTCACTTTTAAACAGGCTAGAAAAAAAAGAATCAGGTTATTTCTGAAAGTTGTTGTGAGTAAGATTGATGCTTATAGTCTCAGGAAATCAATACTGTGCTGTCTCTATAGTACATCTTGATTTGTAATTCATAAAGTGTTATGAAATGTTATAAATCTCAAGGAACAAAAGGGGCTTATAGTCTAAGAAGTTCATGCAGGAGAAACTAAAGTTAGAGCAAAATGATGACTATCACAGATTTTACACTTGTTTCCTTCTCTTCTACCTATTAAGTCTAGCTTTATGGGAAAAAGCTATAATATCTGTCATGATGTCATTGAAGGTCAAGCGTATTTGCTTTTCAGTTATTGTAAATCTAACTTACAAGTTACATGGAACTGAGAAAATTTTTTATTTTATAAGGCTTACTTAAAAATATAAATAGATGGATATATTATTTTAAAATTACTTGAAATTATTCAAACTTGTTAACCTTTGTATTTTAATTTATGACCTAGGTGTTGAGCATAAAGTCACCATGAAGAAGAAAGAAATAAGATCTAGTTTTGTTTAATATATTAAATATAATATGATATTTTAAACTTAAATGAAAACTACTAAAATAATATAACAGCTAGGGATGAGGCTAGTTTATGTGCCCTAATATATAAAAAATATATAAACGTATATATCTACTTATACTTTAAGGAGGAAGATACAAAATACTCATTATTTTTTTGAAGTTTCATTCCAAATTCTTAACATGTACCTTATCTGTTTCTTTTGACATGTACCTTTGACATGTACACTATATAATAATTAAGATTGTAAGTTTTTAGAAGAACGGACAGTATCCACATTGGATAGAATAATTTGGGCACATCACTAGGCTTACAGCAAACACTTATGTAATACATAACACATTATAGCATAAAATAGAGTAGACTGGAATGTCTTATATCTCAAACACTTTCAGTGAAATCTGTCTGCATGTTAGTAGAAAAATGGACTACCTTACGTTATTGTTTGTAACTAAAAAACAAACAGAAAAAAAATAGATTTAGGTCTACAACCACGGATGGGTGATTCTGATCAATTTAGCTACAAACCTAACATCAGTCTGCTGAACTCTACTTTTTGGATCAGATGATAAAAATTTTCCATTATTGAGGCATGTTTTTATTCAGACTTTCATTTTTTTTCAGCATACCACCACAGATTTCCTCATCGCATTAATAGGAATACTACACGCCACAACATTCATTGTTATAGAATCAAATGAACCACAGCACACTTTATTACATACATATGTTCCAGCTACGTACCCACCCTGCTATCTGCAAACTGATTTAGAAGAAACCTTGGCCCTTAACAAAATATTGCTAGCTCTATTCCATGAGCAAACAAGGTGGTTTTTCAGTAGCATGCTAGAGCTAGTGTTCACAAAAGCCAATTTTGTACATTTCCCTACTCTGTATTTATTGACATCACATTGGTAGCTTGAAATTGACCATGGTGAGAGTATTTACAGCATGGAAATTAGCAGACACTATGAATCAGGACTTTTTTTTTTTCTGATGGCTAATGTTATAAATTTACCAGCCTACCACTGGCTTTCCTTTCTCTTTTTAAAAACAGTATTCTGTTTCTCCTATCTTTTCCCATTTCTATTGGGAAAAAAAAACATAGTGGTGCTTTAATACTTTTATTATAACCTTATAACCATAAATAATCATAGGATCAGACAGGCCTACCAAAATGGAGATTTATAGATTTATTTCAGAAAAGAGACATCTTAGTTTCTAATCATGTGCAGTAACTGTAAGCAAATGGAAAAACAAATCTGTTACTTTTAATATCCATTTCAAGTATATATTTTGATATATTGTGTTTTCATACTCAATGTCTGATGAACCTTACAACTTTTGATAATTGGAAATTTAGAAAACATTCCTTCCTATCTGGGTCTATAGGTTTGTTTCACTGGGGATTGAATTTTTCTTCCTATTATTCCCTACCTGCTACATTGCACTTTTGGAGTTGTCTGCATACAGTGGTGGGATGCACAATATTAATGATTATCTTTTAGGATGACAGTATTAACAACATAACAAAAATATTATTAGTGTTAAATTGTAACAGGTATATTTAGCCTTTTATGTTTGTTTACTATACTTAAGTGGTATTTTTTCTCCTTTATTTTCTGTGTGGATCTAGAATTTACACAGCATTTTCTCTCATTCTTAATCTAAATAGAATTATGAAATAAGTATGGAATTCATACGGGGATACTTTCCATTTGTTCCATTATGTACGTCAAAGTATATATGATTTATACTTTTCTCCTTAAGTCAAACAACATTAGTTTTCTTTGAACATCTGGCTGGCATCTGGGAGATCTACTCCATGCACTATTAATCAGAATATCGTTGTGAAGTATGGGTAATGACTGATGTGAATAGAATACATTTATATGTAGAAAAGTTCACTTTACTGATTTAATACTACTCGGTGTCCCGAAGTGCTTCGGTTTTCAACACAATTTAAATACATAGCCAAAGCTTTGTTTATTTAGTAAATTTACATGATATTTTTCTTCCAAAGTGCTATATAGTAATGGCAACTGGCAAGATCCAAAAAGCACTTTGTCTTCCATCTTTAGTCATTTTCCCTGAGCACTTTCATGGACGCTAACTTCAATGCCCAACAGCTGTCTGGTTTAAGATATGATGCAGCCGCCTCCTTTTCCTTCTAGCCTCTGTCTAAATCTTTACACGCTCACTTACCAGTTTTGCCAACAGTCAGTCTGCTTCTCTCTCCCTCCCTCTCTCTCTCTGTCCCCCCTTCCTTTCTCCTTCTCTCTGTTTCTCTGTCACTCTCTCCTCATTAGAAATCATTCCAACATCCAATCATGAAAAACAAAAATATTAGAATTAAGTCATTAATATCTTGATATGTCTTCTCTTTAGTTTTCATGCAACTTTCCTTCTACCCTATGTGAATTGTTTGCTTTCTTGTTGCTCTTCTCTAAGTGTCTCCTATTCTTATCCTAGTTGAAAAGTCCATATAATGCAGGGCTAATTATTATTGTTTACAGGTCAATCTTACTATCTCAATTTAAGAATGAAGAATAAAATAATATAAAGTAAAGAGAAAAATATAAGAAATGTGGATTGAAATGAACATAAAGCTAATGGATTTTGGTGTCTAAATTATTGGGTGTTTACATGGTTTTTAAAGGCATCCTTTAAACCCAAACCCTCAATTAATGAATACACACCATATTTAAACTTTTAATTCTTGATTTCCCTTGCTTTTATTTATATCTTATTTTGAATGTCCCTATGTTCCTTAATTGTTAATCTCCTTTCCTAAGAGGCTGTTTAAGTCAACATATAAAGAACATTTTGCAAAATAAACCCTAAAGTATGTTTCACTGGTGATCAAAATAATAATAAAATATTAACAGGTTTTATTATTATTTTCCTTTTACTTCTAGTAACAAA
Organism: Daubentonia madagascariensis; assembly: GCA_023783475.1. Lineage (NCBI taxonomy): Eukaryota > Metazoa > Chordata > Mammalia > Primates > Daubentoniidae > Daubentonia > Daubentonia madagascariensis. The sequence continues at coordinate 13,827,154 of JAKFHU010001798.1, forward strand.
TGCTCAGCATGGAGAGAGACAAAAAGAGAGAATTATCTCTGAAGTTCCTTTTTCTTATGATATATCTCTAACAATGAGATTTGAATATATCTATAACTTTGAAATTCTGATTCTGAAGCCAGAATTCCAAATGCAAAGGCAGTGGGAGTACCTGCTGAACATATTCTTCCTGACACATTATCCCAGTAGCCCAGAATCACTAGTGATAATCACTCTCTTTTCATCACATCAGATCTTCTTCAAGATACCAGATCTTAAAGACCAGGTCAATCAGATTTCTCGATTGCCAGGGAGATATTATGGCAAGTAATCTTGATTTTAAACAACAGCACATACTTTTAATTCCTATGGAAATGTGAAATTTGATATTTCTCTCTAGTTCCTATCCAAGTTTCCATATGACTTTGCCCTGTGATGAGTATGTACTACTAACTTTGACTGAGGTCTTCCCCAGATGTGGCCCTGTGAGTCACTGGTTAAGGAATTCCTTTACAGATGTCTGGAAAGTGCTCTGGGAGTTGGTATAATAGAGGGTGTTTACTTATATACTGCCTCAGTAAATCAGGGACTGTTATTTCACATACAGGAAGCCTAATGAGCCAATGGTGACTGCAAAATAAAAGCAAACTGGGTGTTATTCATCCCACACATTGCTATTAGGAAGAGGGAGAAACAGCTGTAGATTATGCTGAGTTGAAACAGCGGAACAACCAATTTTACCATTTCCTACCATTGCTTTAACAGTTGAGTTTAGCACTTAAGAGGTCACAAAGCAGTTCTGTATCTAACAGCTGTCATGTATTAAAATAATTTAAATAGACATCTCTCTCTTCTTTATAAGAAAATAACAAGGCAGTCTAATGCAAAGGATTTATTTAGCAGGTAACAACTCAGAAAGGAGTCTAAATAGAGGAGAGTGGAGCAAAGGCACAAGGCAGAGGTGACCCTTGATATCTTCTATGCTTTCACTATAACCCCCTGAGCCCCTTAGTAGCTATTTTCTGCTGGATATGTGGGTCATTATTGCAGCTGGGAGAGGGTGCATTGGGATTGGCTCTTTTACTCCTGCATTCTGAGCTGCATTTTTCTTATACATGTGTACTTATAAAAACAGACATATACCCTTTTCTAATTATACTCTTATCCTGGAAATTTTTATTTCTAAGATGAGGCTACTAAGAAGAAATCATGGAGTAAGAAAAAAGCACCATTAAATTTCAAAATTTGGGGGCAGGTGTTTCTTTTTTCTATACTCCAATGGCTTGAAACTACAATTCTCTTGAAGAGTTGGTGCTGATTGAACTGACTAAATTTATGAGCAAATTGCTGAGTTGGAGATGTGAGAACAGACACAACTGGGAGAGGAGGAAGAGAGAAAATAAAAAAAACTGTTCCAGTGAAAATGTACCATGCGATTGATTTTTAGAACAGAAAGTGATCAAAGTGAAGGGAAATCCAAATTATTGGAGGAAATAAAACTATACCACTATTCAATTAAACAAAGCTGGGTTAAGCTGATACATCTATGGTACACACACACTTCCACACATACATACAGGCACACGCCCCCAATGAGGAAATGTCAGTCACTCTTTTGTGCTTTTATTTCACTATCAACGATCAAAAGAATTACCCTGATGGTGGCTTCAATATCAATATACTAAAAATAACCAGAAGTATTTTTCCAAATTGTACATTCTTGTTTCAAGTTCACTAGTCCACTTATGAATTCCCCACGAGAACCAGGGATTTTAAACTCAGATGGCGTGAGTGAAGGGGTGTACCTTTCCTTGATCCTTGTTGTTCTGAGCTTGTGGACAGTCATGAACTTTTCATTTTATGTGATCTCATGGGTGAGAGAACTGCACACCTGCTTGGCTCACACTAAACTACATTTTTTAAAAGACTAAATACATGACAGATGCACCAGAGGATTTTATTCTGGGAGGAATTTGCTTATAAATTCAGACAGTTAACACATCCCCCACAGTCATAATCCTATCCCTATTCCATAATTATGGTATAGACTGGGAAAGTTGGCATTGTGTGTTCCTCATGGAAATGAATCCAATATATTTTCCACATACTTGTTAGATATGCTCAATAAAACATACTGCACATATATTTAAAATATGAGACAGTTTTATACATGCTATTGGAAATATAACCTAGTAAAACATTTCTAATGACAGTAACAGTGGACAGGTGACATTCTATTTGCAAATCGTTCTAGAACCTTATCAGGCCATCAAATCTGTAAAACCACTCTTGAAACCTGCTTCCTCCAGGAAACTTCCCTCAATTAATTAAAGAGTGATGCTGAAGCCCCCTGACATGGAAATTCCACAAATCCTCTGTCTTCACAGCCTCTCTAAATGGAGCTCTGCAGAGTCAAAATGCTTCATTTACTCATTCTGGGTTTCCTCAAAGTAATTATTCTGTGCCATTACTCTTGTTTGAGACAGTAGGTTTCACAATTAGAGTTTCTCAAACTTTGCTTTTTAGTGTGCTTCCAATAAAAAGTTTACAATGTGCAAGTATCAACTGTATTACAAGTTCTGAAATTGACTGATTTTTACACTTAAAGTCATTTATTTGAAAGGGAAATTTGTATTACTATTATAGATGTGAAATTAGTATTCTTTTAAGAATTGAAGATAAATATAAAGGTAAATCAACAAAAACAAAATGATGTAATTAAATTCGAACTTGAGACATTTGCCAGCTGAAACTTGTTTAATGCCTGATTTCCCATTGTCAAAAAAGGAAATAAGCAAGTGTTAGATGTTAAGGGTTTGATAATACCAGCCTGAGACTTGCCTCTAACGTAAGCAGAGAAAAAAATAAGAAATAGTAATTCCTAGAAAGAATTCTTAGGAAGAATAAGAATTAAAAAGGAGTAACTTTCTCATCATTATTTAGTGATGTATTAGTAAAACTGACTAAAATTGTCTTATGTACCATCACTGTAGTAAGTCACGCATTTGGGGACACTGCCTTGTTGATGTGCTATATTATCATCATCTGTAAAATATAAAATATGATATAAAGTGTAGAACGTAACTTGTTCTATACAGTAAAAAATGTAAAAAAAAATATGTGAAGTTCAAAAACACTATAATCAAGAGTGATGGAAAACAAATTAGTGGTTACTTTTTTAAAAATTTCAGAATAGTATGGGGGTACAAACACTTTAGTTACATATATTGCCTTTGCACCACCCAAGTCAGAGCTACAAGCATGCCCATCCCCCAGACAGTGTGCCCTGCACCCATTAGGTGTGAATTGACCCACCCCCTCCACCTCCCCCACCTGCCCGACACCCGATGAATATTACTTCCATGTGTGCACGTAAGTATTGATAATTTAGTACCAATTTTATGCTGTTTTTCCATTCTTGGGATACTTTGATTTGAAGAATGGGCTCTATCTCCATCTAGGATAATACCAGAGGTATTAATTCATCATTGCTTTTTATGGCTGAGTACTACTCTATGGTATACATATACCATTATTTTATTAATCCACTCATGTATTGATGAGCACCTGGGTTGTTTCCACATCTTTGCAATTGTGAATTGTGCTGCTATAAAATTCGAGTGCAGACGTTTTTATTATATAATGTCTTTTTTTCCTTTGGGTAAATACCCAGTAGTGGGATTGCTGGATCAAATGGTAGTTCTACTTTTAGTTCTTTGAGGTATCTCCATATTACTTTCTATAGAGGTTGTACTAATTTGCAGTCCCACCAGCAGTGTATGAGAGTTCCTATCTGTCTGCAACCCCACCAACATTTGTTGTTTTGGGACTTTTTGGTATAAGCCAATCTCACTGGAGTTAAGTGATATCTCATTGTGGTTTTGATTTGCATTTCCCTGAGGATTAGAGAAGTTGAGCGATTTTTATATGTTTCTTGGCCATTATTCTGTCTTCTTTTGAAAAGTTTCTGTTCATGTCCTTTGCCTACTTTTTAATGGGGTTGTTTGATTTTTTCTTGTTGATTTTCCTAAGTTCTGTATAGATTCTAGTTATCAGCCATTTATCAGATGTGTAGCATGAAAATATTTTCTCCCATTCTGTAGGTTGTCTGTTTGCTCTAATGATAGTTTCCTTGGCTGTGCAGAAGCTTTTTAATTTGATCATGTCCCATGTATTTATTTTTGTTGCTGCTGTGATTGCTTTGGGGGTCTTCTTCATAAATTCTTTGCCTAGGCCAATGTCTAAGAGTTTTCCCAACATTTTCTTCTAGAATTCTTATGGTTTCATATCTTAAGTTTAAATCTGTTATACATCATGAGGTGATTTTTGTGAGAGGTGAGAGGTGTGGATCCTGTTTCAGTCTTCTACATATGGCCATCCAGTTTTCCCAGCATCATTTATTGAATAGGGATTCTTTTCTCCAGTGTATGTTTTTGTGGCCTTTGTCAAAGATCAGATGAAAGTATGAGGATGGTTTTATATTTGGGTTCTCAGTCCTGTTCCACTGGTCTATGTCTCTGTTCTTGTGCCAGTACCATGCTGTTTTGGCTACTATAGCCTTGTAATATAGCTTGGAGTCTAATAGATTGATGCCTCCCAATTTGTTCTTTTTGCTTAAGATTACTTTGGCTATATGGGATCTACTCTGGTTCCATATGAAGCATAGAATTATTTTGTCTAGATGTGCAAAAAATGATGTTGGTATTTTGATAGGGATTGCATTGATTCTGTAGATCGCTTTAGGTAGTATAGACATTTTAACAATATTGATTCTGCTGATCCAAGAGCATGGTAGCATTTTCCTTCTGTTTACATCCTTTGCCATTTTTTCTCTCAGTGTTTCATAGTTCTCCCTATATAGGTTTCTCCCCACCTTAGTTAAATATATTCCTAAATATTTAATTTTCTTTGATGCTATTGTGAAAGGTATTGAGTCTTTGATTTGATTCTCAGCTTGACTGTTATTGGTGTATAGGAAAGCTACTGATTTGTGTGCATTGATTTTGTGTCCTGAGACTTTGCTGAATTCATTTATCAATTCCAGGAGTCTCTTGGTTGAATCTTTGGGGTTTTCTAGATATAATATCATATCATCAGCAAAGAGTGAAAGTTTCACCTCTTCTGCCCCCATTTGGATACCCTTGATTCCCCTCTCTTGTCTGATTCATCTGCCAAAGACTTCCAGCACTATGTTGAATAGAAGTGGAGATAGTGGGCAACATTGTCTGGTTACAGTTCCAAGTGGGAATGCTTTCAATTTTTCCCGTTCAGTATGATGGTGGCTCTGGGTTTTTTGTATAATAATTTTAAGGTATAAGCCATCTATGCCTATTTTGTTAAGAGTTCTTATCATAAAATGGTGCTGAATTTTATCAAATGCCTTTTGTGTGTCTATTGAGAGGATCATATGGTCTTTGTTTTTGCTTTTATTTATGTGGTGAATTACATTTATAGATTTGCATATGTTGAACCATCCCTGCATCCCTGGAATGAAGCCCATCTGGTCATGATAAATTATTTTTTGATGTGCAGTTGAATTCGGTTTGCTAATATTTTATTGAGAATTTTTGCATCTATATGCATAAGGGATATTGGTCTGTGGTTTTCTTTTTTGCTGTGTCCTTTCCTGGCTTTGGTATCAAGGTGATATTTGCTTTGTAGAATGAGTTGGGGAAGAGTCCATCCTTTTCAATGTATTGAAACAATTTCTGCAGTATAGGTACCAGTTGTTCTTTGTAGGTTTTGTAAAATTCAGGTATGAACCCATCTTGTCTGGGACTTTTTTTTATTGGAAGAGTTTTTATTGCTGCTTCAATTTTGATGCTTGATATTGCTCTGTTCAGGAATTCTATTTCTTCCTGATTGAGCCTAGAGAGGTTGTGTGTTTCTAAGAATTTGTCCATTTCCTCCACATTTTCAAGTTTTTGGCATAGAGATTTTTATAGTATTCAAAGATGATGTTTTGTATTTCTGTGATATCGGTTGTGACTTCTCCTTTTTCATTTCTAATTGAGCTTATTAGAGTCCTATCCTTTCTGCTTCTGTTCAGTCTAGCAAGAGGCGTATTTCATTTATCTTTTCAAAGAACCAACTTTTTGTTTTATTAATCTTCTGTATAGTTCTTTTGTTTTCAATTTCATTTATTTCTGCTCTGATTTGGTTATTTCTTTTCTTCTGCTGGGTTTAGGATCGGTTCTCTGTGGTTACTTTTGAGGGTTAATACATTATAGGGGATATGCAGGAGGTTTCTAGGGCTACCAACCCTTGAGGTCTGCAGACTATTAGGGATCAGGCTGCAGAACTCCACCCTCCTTCCCCTCTCCACCCTGTCTGTGGAAAAATTGTCTTCCATGAAACTGGTCCCTGGTGCCAGAAAGGTTGGGGACCACTGTTCTAAAGGATGACAATGTCCTATATCTTGATCTGGGTGGTAATTAGTTGCATGAGTATTCACAAAGTTTACTTTGTGAAAATACATGCAGTTGCATATTTAATGTATGTGTACGTTTCAGTTGTGTGTTATACTTCAATAAAATAATACTTAATATAGTAATGATAAAAGATGTACTTGCTTAAGAGGAAGTTCATGGGAAGAATGTCTTGATGCTCACTAGACTCTAGTGGTGTGCTGGAGCTGGCTCATACTGGCTTGTGAGGACTGATAGCTAATTTTCTTAAATTTTGTAAGCTGGCTGTTAAAGCCATTATTAAAATCAAATTACATAAACTTGTACCTAAAAATTATATTAAAAGCAAGAATAATAAATATAACTCATTATTTCTTAATTATTTTACTACTAGCTATATTCTTGAGGTTGTTTACATCTTTTTTTATTTCTATGTTGGAAATACTATATAATGTTGCACTGCTCCACATCTCTTCCCACCTCTGCTTAGTGACATTAGGTTGTTACCTAAAATCAGCCATGGTGGGAGTATTTCTACCACAAATATTAAATACTATAAATCAGAAGCTTTATCTCTAAAGAACTGATTGTAAAAGCATTTATACCACAACATTGCTAAATACAATGTTTCAACAATGACATCAAGGGTCAAAGATATTTGTAATACATATAGCTGACAAAGGACTGATGTCAAGAATATACAAAAATACCTAAAAATCATTAAGAAAAAGATAGGCACCCAAATAAAAAAAATAAGCAAAAGACCTGAACTTTACAAAAAGGAACATATAAGTGACCAAAAAACATATGAGAATATGTTATACCTCATTAGTCAGTGGGAAAATGTAAATTAAAACCATAATGAGATACAAATATAAATGCATCAGAGTGACTGAAATAAAAAGAAACATCCAAATGTTGCTGACAATGTGAAATGATTGGAACTTTTATACCCTGCTGGTAAAAGTGTAAATTTATACAAACATTTTGAAAAGCCACATGGTAGTATTTTTTAAAGCTGAGCATATGAATACCCTATGACCTAGCAATTCCCTTCTTAGGTATATACTCAACAAGAATGTTCATATATTTTTATCATAGAATTTTCACTGAAGCACTAGTCATAATAGTTCAAAATTAAAAAAGAAAACAAATGTCTCTCAATAATAGCCTGGGTAAACAAAAATAATGGCATATTATATAACTATGAAAAAGATACACAAAAATCATCAAAGAATCTTACAAAAATAAGTTGAAAAAAGAAAACAGACACACAAATATACATAAAGTAGAATTACAATGATTGTAAAATTAATCTAAGGTGTTAGAAAAGAGGATAGTGAATACCTTTGTGAGGGTAGTAACTGAGGCAAACGCAGAGATATGACAATCATAAATATGTATGTGCCCAACATAAAAGCACCTAAATATATAAAACTAGTATCTGAAAGACCTGAAGGGAGAAATTGACAACAATGCAACAATAGTAGGAGACTCCTATTCTCCAATTTCAATATTGGATAGAATAGGCAGGCAGAGAATCAATAAGGAAATAGCTGACTTGTACAACACTATGAACCAAATAGACCTAACAGACATATAAAGAACTTTCCACTAAACAGCAGCAGAATACATATACTTCTCAAGCACAAATGGCATATTCTCCAAGATAGATTACAAGTTAGCTCACAAAATAAGTCTTAAATATAAGAAGATTGAAATTATACCAAGTATCTTCTCAGATCAATAACAAAGAAAACAGGAAATCTACAAACACATGGAAACTAAGCAACACACTCTTGAACAACCTTTGAGTAAAAGAGGAAATCAAAAGGAAAATTTTAAAAAATACCTTCAGAGGAACCACAGTGAAAATACAACCTACCAAAACTTATGGGGTGTAGCAAAAGCAGTACTAAGAGTAAAGTTTATAGCGTTAAAGGCCTAAAATAAAAAAGAGGAAAGATTTCAATTAAAAAAAAAAAACACCTAACTTTACAACTCAAGGAACTAGAAAAAGAACAAACTAACAAGGAAAATATTAAAGATTAGAGCAGAAATACATGAAATAGAGAGTAGAAAAATAATAGAAAAAAATCAATGAAATTAAGAGTAGTTTTTTTGAAAAGATAACATCAAAAAACCTTATGTAGACTAAAAAAAATGAACAGGACTCAAATTTTTAAAAAATCAGAAATAAAAGAGAAGATAATGCAAAGATGGCAAATGAAAAGGATCATAAGAAAGTATTATGAACAGTTATAAACCAAAAATTAGGTAAACTTGAAGAAATTGATACATTTCTAAAAACATACACCCTACCAAGACTGTATCAAGTAGAAACAAAAAACCAGAATAGACAAAAACAAACAAGGGTTGAATCAGTAATCAAAAACCTTCCAACAAAGAAAAGCCCGTGGCCAAATGGCTTCATGACTGAATTCTACCAAACACTCAAAGAATAACTAATACCAACCTCCTTAAACTCTTTCAAAAAATAGAAGAAGAGGGAACACTCCAAACTTATTTGATAAGGCCAAGCATCATCCTTATTCCAAAGCCAGACAAAAACAACACAAAAAAAGACAACTACAAGACAATATCCCTGATGAGCATAGATGCAAAATCCTAGCAATCCAAACTCAACAGCACATTAAAAGGATGATGCATAATGATCAAGTGAGATTTATCCCTGGAATGCAAGATTGTTCCAGCATATGAAAATCAATCAATGTGATACTTTATATTAACAGAATGAAAGACAAAAACCACATGGTCATTCCAATAGATACAAGAAAAGCTTTTGACAGAATTCAACATTCTTTCATGATAAAAACCCTCCACAAATTAGGTATCATTATAAGTTAAATGACAGTAATAAAGGAAATTTAAAAGACACAAGTAAGTAGAAAAACATTCCATGTTCATAGATTGGATAATTAATAGTGTCAAAATATCCAAACTGACCTTCCATGGGGTGCCAAGAACACACAAGGGAAAAAGGAAAGTTTCTTCAACAAATGGTGTTGGAAAAACTGGGTATCCACACATAAAATAATGAAATGGGACACCTGTCTCATATGATACACAAAAATCAACTCCAAATGGATTGAAGACTTAAACATAAAACTTTAAATTGTAGAACTTCTATAAAAAAACACAGGGAAAACCTTCTTGAGATTGATTTTGGCAATAATTTTTTGGATACGACACCAAAAGTAGACAAGTTGTATTACATTAAATTAAAAAAACTTCTACACAGCAAAGGAAACCACCAACAAAATGAAAAGGCAACATACAGAATGGGAAAATTGTTTTAAAACCATATATCTGATAAGGTATTAATATCCAAAATATATAAAAAACTCATAAAATTCAATACCAACAATACAAATAACCCAATTAAAACATGTGCAAAGCAACTAAATAGAAACCTCTCACAAGAAATTCAGGTGGATAACAGGCATATTAAAAGGTGTTTAACATCTCTCACCATCATGGAAATGCAAATCAAAACCACAATGAATGTCTTTTTTCCTATGGGTAAATACCCAGTAGTGGGATTGCTGGATCAAATGGTAGTTATACTTTTAGTTCAAGAATGGAAAAACAAGCACCACTGGAACTCACCATCAAATTGGTACTAACTGATCAATACTTATATTACACATGGCAATAATATTCATCAGGGGGCAGGCAGGCGGGAGGAGGGTAGAGGGGATGGGAAAACTCTCACTGAATGGGTGCGGGGCGCACAGTTTGGGGGATGTCCACAATTGTAGCTCTGACATGGGCAGTGCATGGGCAATATATATAAACAAAGTGTTGTATCCCCATAATATTCTGAAATAAATTAAAAAAAATAATGAAATATCACCTCCCAGCTGTTAGAATGGCTATTATAAAAAAGACAAAGATATCAAGTATTGTTGAGGATGTAGACAAAAGAGAATCCTTGTACAATATTGGTAGGAATGTAAGTAAGTACAGCCATTATGGAAAACAATATGTAGGTTCCTCAGAAAACTAAAAATAGAACTACCATGTGATCTAGTGATTCAATTTTGTAAATATATTTATTATATCCAAAGGAATTGAAATCAGTATCTCAGAGAGATTTCTGCAATCCCATGTTCATTGCATCATTGTTCACAATCGCCAAGATATGGAAACAACCTAAATGTCCTCTGATGGATGAATGCAGAAAGAAATCATATGTGTGTGTGTGTGTGTGTGTGTGTGTGTGTACATGGAATCTTAGCCTTAAAAAATAAGGAAATCTTGCCATTTATAGCAACATGGATAGAGCTGGAGGACATTATCCTAAGCAGAAAAAGTTAGACACAGAAGGAAATACTATACAATCTCACTTATATGGAATCTAGGAGAGTCACACCCATACATCAGAGAGTAGAATTGTGGTTTTTAGGAATTGGGGGTTGAGGATAATAGGGTGATATCTGTCAAAGAGTACAAAGTTTCAGTTATGCAAAATGAATAAAGCCTGGAGATCTAATGTATAGCCTCATGGTGACAATAGTTAAAAATATTAATACTGTATTGTATACTTGAAATCTGCTAAGAGAATAGATCGTAAATTAAAAGTCACCACACACAACACACATACACACACACACACACATATACACACAAATGGTAACTATGTAGAGGTGATAGATATGTTAATTAGCTGGAATACAGTGATCATTTCACAATGTGTAGGTATATTCAAACACAAAGTTGTACACCTAACACATGTACAATTTTTTTATGTCAGTTATATCCCAATAAACTGTTAAAATATATAAAAATAAAATAAACCAAAAAAAAAAAAAACAACACCTGTACGAGAGAAGTTTCTCAATTCTCTCTCTAAGGATTGGGAAGGACTTTCCCACAAGTCTAGAGCTATTTTACCTGTGTATATCACAGGTCAGAGATTGTCTAGATGTTTACTCTTAAATCAGCAACCATTAAGGGAATGATATTCTCTTAATCCCAGTTCAAGTAAAAGGCCTGACTAGAGTAAAGTCTTCAAACATTAAGCTATTTAACAATGCAGAAAGGATAAAATGGATGTTAGAGAATTGCTTCCAATGCCCTAGCTGTTTTGATGCTTACTGGTGGACAGTTTTAACTTGTGTTTCATACTTAAGTCATCTTTTGAAACCCGGAAATTTCTCATCATAGACTGCATCACAATTTACATCATAATGGAAAGCAGTGATTCTCAACCCCTTCACAATGAATGACCCCTTCAATGTCTGAATGAAATTCACAATACTTAAACCTACCTTCACATATCAGTTTAAAGTTTTAATATAATGTTCTAATAATGTGTAAAGAAAAATAATTTATAGTTAAAAATATTTCATTATTAAAACATGTAGGAATAATTGCACTAGTTGGCATAATGATATAGCTGGATGCATGCAAACATTTTACAATGAAAAAAGTTGTATTTAGGAGAAGTAAAATGATAATAGACAGAATATTTTGACATGTTTTCTTTACACTAGACATTTTAATATGAGGACCAAATAAGCCCCTGACTACATCAACTACAATTGCACATTGATATAGGTGACTGAGGCAATTCTGGCAAGTTCAATACCATGAGTAGCAATGCCATAAGCAAAGACATCTTTGAAACGGTAAATAACTCTTGGGAAATTTCCAAACCAAATTATAATCGTCCCCTGACTTACACTGAAGTTATACTTCCAGAAAATTTAATATTTTAAAACTTAGAAAATAATCTTTCTCTTTATGCAAAGCAGAGTTAGGCTTGAGGCCTCTAATATTATAAACAGGTAGTTTTCTACGATAATCTCCAGGGAAAATTTCAAAAGTCACATAACGCACAAGTTATTTACATATTATGTAAAATTGTCTTAATATTGGAATATGTCTAAACATTATCCAGGACACCACCCACTAAATGCCAGCAGTGACTCCCAAAAAATTTTGACAACAAAAAATGCCCTTAAAGATTTCTAAAACATCCCTAGAGCCATTCGCAACCGGGTTATAAAAAACACTCTTAAAATGGAATGAGCCTAGATCCTTGAGTGTGAAAGTCCTGATTTTAACTCCTTGTCCTATTCTTCTTGGTTGTGTGGATTTGAGAAAGTTAATTCAGGGCCTTTGTTTCCTCTTCTGCAAAAGAGAACAACATTCTGGGATTGTTTTTACAATTAGTTACGTTACTAGGCACAGAATAGATGTTCCCCAACAATTATTTCTTTCTTCTTTCCCCTCATTTCCTCTCCTGTTTTTCTTTCACATTACTCTACATTACTATTTCCAGCATCTTTATTTCCTAAGATGCTATTATCAAGAGGGGAAAACATAAATCAAATATAGACTCTAATCTAGTATACGGGACGTTGGCAGCCATGTGGGAAAATATGGAAGGATATAATTGATACTATTTTTTCTTAAAAAGGGATAGTTGAAGAGGTCCATTTGGTCACTCCTACTACTAAATATTAACTATTGCTTTAGTTCTCAAAATTAGCAAAATAAATTAAAAATGTCACCTATACCAAATTGAAATTTACATTGTACTTAGAAAAAAGGCCCAAGCCATGTAAATATCATCTCTCTGTAAGAATAGATATTATCATTACAGCAAGATTTTTCAAAATAACAATGTCAAAAAAGATTGGCTGGGATAAATAACCACACAAACCCACCTGCAAGAAGTACATTGAGTTTTTTTAGTGTGTTTGTACAGTAAGTTTGGAAAGTTTTGGAAAGGAGCTTCCTTTATTTTTTTTGAGACAGAGCCTTCCTCTGTTGCCCTGGCTAGAGTACAGTGGCTTATCATAGCTCACTGTAACCTCAAACTACTGGCCTCAAGCGATCTTTCAGGGGTTTAGCTTCCCAGAGTGATAGGATTACAGGTGTTAGCCACCACGCAGACCCTGGAAGGGAGCTCTTAAGCCAATTTTCTCCTGTTAGCAATTCAGAGATTTCAAGTGGAGCAAGCCAGAGTATGGCAATGACAGTTTCTTTCTTTATTAGTTGATTAGGAAATCTTGATTGATTATCGAAAATATACTGGGATTTTCTTTTGGTAATTCTAGAAATATTTCTTCCATGTTCTTAAATGGTAAAAAGGTCTTCTGTTTGCTGTGTTTGAAGTAGGTTTTCTACACTGGAAGTCTGAAGGTTGTAAATATAGCGTATTTATTCAAAGGTCACCAAGCTCCACGACACTATTGTGCTAAATATCACCCACATTCACATCAGAAATTTTACCACAATTTAACTTCCTGCATTATTTTTAATTTAGGCAAGATGCTCTGTTAATAAATAAATTCCTATAAACAAAATATATTAGTCCTATATTAAATACAATGAAGACACATTTTAAAGGGGGGTTACATTTCTAAGGATAAGAACATTGGTACAATCAATATAACCCTCAAACATTTTTTGATCCTCAGGAAGGTGTTATATTGAATACTGGTGCAATGTTTCCTAGTAATTCAAATGCTCTCAATTTTGCCCCTAGTGTTGGGATAAAACCCTGCTTCTTTGATAGAGCAGTGGGTAACCTAGTTTTCTCGCATTTAGCATTTGTTTTGTGTGAAATACACAAATCATAAAATATTAAAATCATATTCAATGTGTAAGAGATGCTCACACAGTGAAAGAAATTACAAACTGAAGCTTCTTGGAGAAACCAGATTAATGGTTTCTAGAAATAAATTTAAATAAAGAAGTATAAAATCTCTATAAGAATAGAGATTATTGAAACACATAAAATATGTCCTAAATTAAAGGGGAGATATAGTATTTTCATTGATGAAAAGACCTATTGTCTTGAAGATATCACCATTCTAATTAAAGTTCCAACAAGCATTTGTAGAAGTTAACAAATTGGTTATAAAATTTACATGGAAGTATAAATGTCCAAAAATAGCCAAGAATATATTAAAAATAAGGAAAGGGAAATTGATTTCCAGATATCAACTATTTTTATAAAGCTAGATAATTAAAATTGTGCTATACTAAATCAGAAAAAGATAAACAGATCAATGATACATAGAATTCAGAAACATATCCATGTATATCATAAAATCATGGAATATAAGAGTAGACATTACAAAGCAGTGGTGGTTAACAGTTCTTTTCTTTCAGTGCTTGAAACATGTGCTACATCCTTCTGGCCTCCACGCTTTCAGATGAGAAATCTGCTGTCATTCAAATTGTTGATCTCCTATAGATAATGTGTAGATTTTTTAAAAGCATTATAGCAGTTTAAATGAATGAGCTCTACATAAGTTTGAATAGTTCTCAAAAACACAGTGTTGACATGAAAAAAAGTCCAATAGTGGAAAAATACACACTATTCTAATAGAATTTACATACAAGTAATACTTTTGAACAAACTATATTGAATGTGTGTATACGTATGTCTAAAAATTACTAAAATGGTCTAGAAGTTGTCATACACAATTTGTTTTTCTTTTAATTATCTAAAAAATAGAAGCTGTCATTTTTGCATATTCTCGTTTCAAATTGCTCTAGTAATAGTAATTTTGATAATACAATTAAAATATTAAACTAATATCACTTATGAAATATGCTCTAGAGAACATGATGACGGTTCAATGGACACATATGGGAAAGTTGCGGTGCCAAAAATGCAGAAGCTGGGCCCTGGAATCAATTACAGTTCACTCTGTCGGTCAAAATATGGACACTCTGGTTGAGAGCTGTAATTAACCATGGCTCCCTCTGAACTATAATTCTGTCCACAGGTGTCTAGAGGAGGAATGCTTAGAATCAAAAGGGGAAATCTTGTGATAATAAGTAACTTACTCTCTTATTATAAATTATAGAATAGGCTTCCAAATCTGTTATTTTTCCACATAAACTATAGTAGGTGGTATTCTTTAAAAGTTATATTCTGTGAAGCAGTAAATTATAAGGTTCTTAAAACTACTAGCTATCATAATTTTTAAAAACATAAAACTCTCTTCACTAATGCAACTGTACTTACCCAAAGTTAAAGTATTATATATTTAGGTGTTGAAAAATTTATATAGATGCTTCTGTGCCAAACCATATCATTCACAGACCTATGTTAAAGTGTTGACATTTTGATTTAGGTATATAAGAATTTCCTTTTATTAGACATTTCTAATAAAGTTAAAAAAAAAACTTCTTGGAGGAGAAAGTTTCATTTTTGAGGCTTCTAACCACTGTAAATCTCAGCAATATTTACCTTGTAAATCTCCTATGCATATGAAATTTCATTTGTCAAGTGTAGAGGCTATCATACACCCAGAGTAAGTGTATGCTGCTGTGCATGCATCAGATCTAGTTTGCTTTGTAAAATGATCATGTCTCTTCACCTGTTATATTAACAAATATAAGGGGTTTCTAAGATCCTAACCAATCTTTTTCTTTTTTTTTAAATCAAAAGTGTTATAGAACGATGTAGAAGGGGAGAGGAGATTGAGAACACGTTCCTTTTAAGGATAACAAGCAACTAATGAAAATAGACAGAATCCTACACTTTTGCAGTTCTTCCAAGGAGTAGACACTGTTTTAAGTACTTTACAAATGTCATATTATTTTATTTTTACAATCACTCCCTGAGATGGATACTATTATTACGGTATTTCCATTTTACATAGGAGGAAATAGAGTTGCAGAGAAGTGTAGAAACTTGCCCCAGATCATACAGCTAGTAAACAATGTAGCTGGAGTCTGAACCCAGATATCCTAACTACAGAGTCTATATTTTTGGGTGCTATGCCACATTATTACCCAAAAATAAATACAAGCTTGTAAAAAGGCGGTTATGAAGAAAAAACACAAGGGTTAAATATGGTTTTCATATCAATATTGTTTTAGTTAGAGGAATTTGAAATATTTTTATAACATTTTTTTCGTGCTGAAATTGCTGTTTCTACTTCTCATTGCCTTTCTTAGTAAATATGACCAGTAGTTATCTCTTAACACAGGCCACAAAACTTAGACTCATCCTCGATTTCTACTTTTATACTTTCTATATCTAATCAGTGGCCAAATCTTATTGATTTACATATGCACATGATTCAAACCGCTATCATTTACTGAGCAACTATGGCCATATACTGTACAAGTTCCTTGATCTGTGATTCCTAAATATCTTATTCCATGAGCAAAGATTTAGGTAGGTATTATTATCCCTACCTGAGGTTTATAGAGTTTCATTAATTTGTTTAGATCATGTTGCTAATAAGTGGCTGAGCTGGGATTGGCTCATGTTGTTTCAACTCTAACATACTACGTTCATTCTTAAATCTCTCTCCTGTGCAACCCATCTTTTCCATCCCCAGTGCCATATCCCTCAATCATAACCTTATTATCTCATCTCCACTACTATAAAATGTTCTTAACAGGTTTTCACTGTTGTCAAAATGCTTGTACTCCCATCTGTTCATACCCTGCTGACAAATTATTATCTAAAAGGCACATTTGATCATGCCACACCCCTGTGAAAAGACATCCCTCTTTTCTGCAAAATAAATGCATTTGCCTACATTCATAAAACACTTCCAAATGTCTCCCTACTTCACTAGCTTCATATTTGCCAGACTACTCCCATCCCTTGCACGCACACACATCCCATGCTCCAGTAAAATTAAACTATAGAAAGGTCTCTGAATGCACATGAGTGATTCATGTTTATATGCATTTGTTTATTTAAATCCCCTTTGTTCTGATTGCCCTACCATTTTTTCTTAATCAAACTCAATTCAAGTCCTATTGCTTTATGCAATCTTTCCTACATTTGTTTTGCCCTTATGACAGTCTAAGTTATATTTCTCTTTGTGTTTATATAATTTTACAACACGACTATGTTGTAATTGTTGGTTTTATTTTCTTTATATATCATATATAGCATACGAACTTTCAGGACAGAATTTTAAAGAAGACTGGGAAATCAACAATTCTTCAGATTTTAGTGGAAGAACAAACAGCTACATTTCTGAAAGAGTTTAAGTAAAGTCAGTATGTCAGCAGTGAGAAGGGTCATCCTCTCCCAACTCCAACTTGACAGCATGTAGTTAAGCTAATGCATATTTTCTAAGCAGACCTGCAAATGAACTCTGTTATGACAGAATTTTGCATGATTATTTTTTATTTTGAAAATATACTCTTTTTAACCAATGAAAATATGCATTAGAACGCTGAGTAGAATGCATTAGAATGCTGAGTGTGGGTAAACAATGATTTTTCCACATGTAAAGAAATATTATACGTGATCCAGTAAAAGCAAATCTATTTATGTGCATTACTCTGGACATCAAACTCATAAGATTAAATTAATTGGGTGTTCATGTTGTTAGGGAAATTATATTTAGTTGTTCACTTAATAGATACTTAATGTCCCAGATAGAGGAGGAGAAGGAAAGGGCAGCATGTTTGTGGGCACTTTATGAGACATGACATAGAGGGGTGCTAGTCCAGATAGGCGACAAACCAAGTGGTGGAAGTGATCATGAACAATGGTATGCAGAGGGAGGCTGAAGGGCCGTGTGTGCTAACCCCAGAAGATATGACTTTGTCTTAAGGTATTGTAAACCACTGGAAGGTTTTAGACAAGGAATGTCATAAATGGATTATAATTTTAGGACTTTAGCACCATCATGAAGTTGAGATAGGAGGAGAATAATTGGGTAGGGTTGTTATGGGGTAAACTGACAGAAGGAAAATAAGATTAGAGGCTAGTCAGGTAGGTCTGGAGATGAAGCATATAAAAAACAGTAACATAGGATAAGGAATGATAAGGAATGAACAAGATATGATAGTTTTTTCAGGAGTTGAATATTGATAATTATATCAGTTTCCTATTGCTGCTGTAATGAATTACCACAAGCTTAGTGGCTCCAAATAACATAAATTCATTGTCTTAGAGTTCTGGAGATCAGAAGCCTAAATTAATTTCATTGAGCTAAAAATCAAATGACAGTAGTACTGTGTTCCTTTGAAAGGCTGTAAGAATAATCTGTTTGCTTGCCTTTTCCAGTTTCTAGAGATCACCTGCATTCCTTGGCTCATAGCTCCTTCCTTCATCTTCAACGCTGGTAGCACAGTGTCTTCAAAACTTTTCCTCTCTGATCTCTGCTTCCTGACTCTGCCTCCCTCTTATAAGAACTCTGTAATTACAATGGGCTCACCTGGATAATCCCAGATAATGTTTTCATCTCAAAATCCTTAACTTAATCACATCTTCATAATCCCTCTTGCCATGTAAGATAATGGATTGACAGTTTCCAAGGATTATGTCATATTATAATGGGGGAGCATTATTCTGTCTACCACAATGATGAATAAAAGATTGAGTTGCAGACTGACATTCACATATTTGCCTTGGAAGTATAGGTAGTTGGTGATACTATTTACTGATGCAAAGAATGAAGGGAACAAGGAACAAAGGAAAACAGATTGAGTTTGTATGTGGCATTTTGAATTTGAGATAAATCAATATGGGATATTATATAGTTAAATAATAGAAAATTGGCCATATGTAGTAAAAGTTCAGCAGAAGGGATTTGGCAAGATATATTGATTTCAGAGTCATTGATATTTAAATGAATGGTGGGCGTTCCACTTCAGGCCATGAAGGAGTAAGGGGTTCTGAACTTGCCCTCTTGTCAGCTATAAAACTTGACATATATCTAAGGTGGTGATTTTCAGACACTACACAGCAGGCATCAAAAATTATAATCCCTAAACATTGGAAATCATACAAAGTAATATCCACAGTCAGCTCAGCTCTTTGCTTGGGGACAACCTCCTGACCGTAGTACAAGGAGCTCTGACACGAGCAAATCATGGTGATCCCATCAGATGGAGAGGCAGAGATCAGAATTCAGGGAAAGACGCTGTAGAGAAGGAAACTAAACAGGTGAGGTCTGTAGAAGTCTACGCGAGTGTTTTCTTTATGTTATTGGCTGTGGGTTTGGCTACACAAGTGAAGTGAGTAAGACTGGTAGGTTTACCAGGGAGCAGCTGCTTCAGAGTTGAGAACAGAATAGATATATTAATAGTGCTGTGAGACATTGAAGTTCTAGTTCAGCCAAAGAAGAGAGACTTTCCTTAACCCTCTGGAAATCCATCTGAAGCAACAGAATGCCCCACCTTCGGAGTAAGGAAGATGCCCTGTAGTAAGGGTCAGCAATTTTTCTGGAATAGGCAAGAATATAAATATTTTAGGCTTTGTAGACCATTTGGTTTCTGTTATAGTTATTCAACTCTGTCTCAGTAGAACAAAAGTAGCCATAGAAAATACATTAACAAATGGATAGAACTTCGATTCAAAACCTCTATTTACCAAATCAAATAGCAAGCTAGATTTGACATAAAGGCTGCAGTTTGACAGCCCATCTCCTGGAATAAGGCCTCATCTACATCTAACAATCTCTAACCCCTGGCAAAAAACATAACAAACAAACAAAAAACCCAAAACAAAAAATACCTAAAACTAAGCCCTGATAAGCTCCATAAGAGAACTGTAGGTTGGAGGTTAAGATCTGCCAAGTTAGAGAGGAAGGAAAATTCCTTGGGCTCTTCAAAAATCTGACTTAACAAAATATACAACCAAGCCTAAATAAATTTAAGGTGGTCAGCTTTTAAATGAGCTGACCAAAGAAATAAAAATCAACATTCTTCAGAGGAAGATAACAGAATTCAGATTTTTTACAATTCTTCACCCAGATGTTCAGTACATAAAAAAAGATTACTAGATGTTCAAAGAAATAGGGAAGTGTGACCCATACTCATGGAAAAAAAATACAATTAATATAAACTAACTCTGAGGTTTCCCAGATGTTGGATATAATAGAATAATATATACTAACTGCTTTCTATAATCAAAGACATAAAGAACACTTAATAAGGCTTAATATGTGAAGAGATAGAGAACCTCAGCAGAAAAATAAAAATTATAAAAAGAAACCAAATGGAAATTTTAGAATTAAAATTATAATAACTGAAACAAACCAGAAAAGCACTTATAAGCATGTATGGGATGGCACGAAAAAGGTTCAGTGAACTTGACAGATTAATTACGATATCCAATCTAAAAGACTAAGAATAAAATTTGAAGAAAAATAAATCAAGCCTCAGAGACCTATGATGCAATATCAGACAGTCTACTATTCATGTAATTATACTCCTCAGCAGAGGAAAGAATGAGAATACAGCAGAACAAATATTGAAAATATAGAGTTAAAAATTTTTCCAGTTTAATAAAGTGAATTAACTCTCAGACTCAAGAAAGTCAGTGAAATCCAAGCAAGATAAACAGAAAGAGAATTGTATCTAGGCACATTATAGTCAAACTTCTATACATCAAAGAAAAAGGGAAAATCTTCACAGCAGCCATGGCAAAAAAAAAAAAAAAGAAGAAGAAGAAGAGGATGCAGTACATACCGAGGAACAATGACATGATTCATGAATGACATCATGTAAGAAGTAGCGAAGGCCTGAAGAAAATGAAACCTCTTTAAAGTAATGAGAGAATGAAAACCTGTTAATCCAGAATTCCGTACCCATCAAAGACATACTGTCAGTACTAATAGCAAAATAAAGCCATTTTCAGATAAGTAAAAACCGAGAGAATCACTTTCCAATAAACTGGCAAGTTGAGAAATGCTAAATGATGTGCTTCAGGATGAGGGGAAGTGATGACTGTTGAGAACTTGAATATATGGGAAGGAATGAAGAGCTCTAGAAATTATACGTAAGTGGGTAAATATAAAGAACTATTTTTCTCATAATTTCCCTAAAAGGTAACTATCTTAAAACAAAAATATTTAATATCATAAAGTAGGATTTATAAATATGAAGACATCAAAACAATAGCACAAAGGTTCAGGAAATGGGTTAATGGCATCATACCATTGTAAGGTTATTGTATTTATAAAGTTGGAAGTGGGAAGTATGAGAAGAGAAGGATACAATCTTGACTCTAAATGAACTTTCATAAATTAAGGATGCATACTTTTAGTCCTAGAACTATGACTAAAAAAATTTTGAAGGAAGTCTTTTGGCAGATGGACCTGAATTTATACTAATTATTTTCACCTCAGATATTCACACCATGGTATAATTCCCTCCTCTTGACTGTGGGCAAGACTTTTCATTGGTTTGTAACTAAGAGTACCTGGCAAAGGTGATGGGCTGTCACTCCAATGATTATCATTCCCATATAAGACTCCATCATGCTCACAGACTCTCTCTCCCTACCCTGCTGGCCTTGATGAGATGGGGGCCATGTTGTGAACTGTCTCTGCAGAGGGCCATACGGCAGGGAACTGTAAGTGGACTCAACTAGTTGAGTGTGGCTTCCAGCAAGAAACTGAAGCCCTCAGACATATAGCCACAAGAAAATGAATTCTGCTGACAACCTACCTGTACTTGGAAGTAGATTCTTCCCTAGATGAGCCTTCATATGAGGTTACAATTTGGCTGACACATTGATTGCAGCCTTATAGGACTCTGAGCAGAGGACACAGTTAAGCCATACCTAGACTTGTGACCTATACACGCAGAGATAAAATAAATTATTTGATCATAATCTGAACAATACTGTCAACAACTTTGACCTAATTGCCATATACTACACACTATAACCAACAACTCCAAAGTATCTATTATTTTTCAGTGAATATGGAACATTCATGAGATATACCATGTGCTGGACCATAAAATAAGTATCAATAAATATCCAACATATAAAAAATGATATCAAGATTGGGAATAAGACAAGGATTTCTGCCTTTTCTATTTCTATTCAACATTATTCTTGCAATAACATTTCTAAATTTGATTTCTAAACAACTAATCTCATTTTTAAATAACTATTTCTAAATCAGCATTATTAGTTCCTTGCTGTAACAAATTACCAACATTTTAGTGGCTTAAAACAATACAATTTTATTCTCTTATAGTTTGGAATTAAGAAGTCTAAAACCAAAGTGTCAGCAGAGCTGCATTCCTTCTGGTGACTTCTGTGGCTGTCTTGCCTTTTCCAGCTTCTGATGGCTACTTGCATCCTTGGTTCCTGGTCTTCTCCTTGATTTTCAAAGCACATCAGTCTTATTTCTAGTTCTGTCCTCATATATGCATTTTTTGACTTGATCCTCCTGCTTCCCTCTTATAAAGAGCCCTATTTATTATGCTGGGTCCACCTGGATAATCCAGAATAATCTCCCTATCTCAAGGTTCTTAACTTACATCTGAGAAATCTCTTCTAGGTTATGTAAGGTAATATGTTCACAGGTTCCAGGAAGTAGAATGTGAAGATCTTTGGGGGCAGGAGGTCATTATTCAGCCAAACACAATAAACAACATATATGAAAAGCCAATGGCTAGTATTGTACTTGATGGTGAAATATCGAACATTCTCACTTTATGATTGGGAATAAGACAAGAATGTCTAGCGTGATTGTCTCAAAGTATTTAGACATCTTACGTGGAAGCTCAGGCTCCCAGGTGAAATATTAGGCTTCTTATGTCTCAGCTACAGAAGTCATACAACATAATTTCTTCCACATTCAATTGATTATCAGCCCAGATTAAAGGGTAAGGGAAATTGATTCTATGTCTTAATGGGGGGTAGTAAAAAATTTGTTACCATCTTTAATCTATAATACTGTCCATTCTCCTCAAATTGATTGATAGATTAATCACAATTTTAATAAAAATGACAGCAGACAGCAGACTTTTTTCCTTTCATAGAAATCAGCAGACTGACACTAAAGCTCAAAATAGAAATGCAAAGGGCCTAGAATAATGCACATCATCCTGCAAAATAAGAACACACTTGGAAGACATACACTAACTTATTTCATTACTTATGTGAAGGCTGTAGTTCAAGACTATAAGAAATTTGTGAATGACAGAGTCCATATATAGACTCATGCATACACGGCCTTTTGATTTTCAAGAAAGGCAGCCCATGTTGGAGAAGAATGGTATTACTAACAAATGGACATGGGACAAGTGTATATATGGATGGAAAAATAAGCCATGATCTCACTTGAAACCATACACAAAACAAATTAAAATTTATCATAGACCTAAATGTAAATCCGCAAGTATACAACTTGTTGAAGGAAACCTAGAAGATATCTCAGATATCTCTGTGACCTTGAGATGGACAAAAATTATTTCATAGGACACAAAAAGCATAAAACATAAAAGTAATAGTAAGCTTAACTCATTAAAATAAAAAAAATGCTGCTCTTCAAATGACATCCTTAAGAAATAAAATGGTAAGCCACATACAGGGAGGCAATATTTGTAAGATATATACTTGACAAAGTATGTGTATCTAGAATACAACTCAATAGTAATAATAAAAGAACACAATTAAAGTGAATGGGCAAAATGTTTGAATCAAAACTTCAAAATAGATGGAGTACAAATGACCAATAAGCACTTGAAAATATTCTCATGATCATGTTCATCTAAGATATGCAAATTAAAACTGTAATAAGATACTACTCACAGCCACTAAAATGGCAAAAATTAAAAAGTATCAATGAGGCTGTTGATGAGTAAATGCAAATCTAATAGATTTCTGGTGGAGATATAAAATATTATAAACATTTTGGGAAACTCTCTTGTTGTTTCTTATAAACACATTCTGGCCATTTGACCCAGCCATTAATTCCTTTCCTAGGAATTTACCCCCCCCCAAAATAACAACTTATATTCCACCAAGATAATTGTATATAAATGTTTATAGAAGATTTATTCATGTTACCCTAAACTAGAAACAACCTAAATGTCTATCACTAAGTGAACTGATTAAATATATTGTGGTATATTTATACAGTGGACTGCTATTTAACAATAAAATACAGCAAACTAATTATAGACATCATAACATGGGCAATATTATGCTAAACAAAGGAGTCAGACATAGCAGTGTACATTATGTATTATTTCATTTATATGAAATTCTAGAAAAGGCACCATGATAGAATATATTCTGGACCATAAAACAAGTCAATAAATTGAAAAGAATTGCAATCATGCAAAATGTATTTTCTGACTTCAATGCAATTAAATTAGGAATCAACTGTGTTATCCAAGAAAAACCTCAAATATTGAGAAGTCAAATAACACTTCTAAATAGTTTATGAATCCATAAAGAAGTCATAAGGGAAGCAGAAAATATTATCAACTGAATAATGCAAATACAATATGTCAAAATCTGTTGGATATAGTTAAAGCAGTCCTTAGAGGCAAATTTATAGGTTTAAATGCTTATATTAGAAAAGAAGAAAGTTCTCAGAACAATGATCCATGTTTTTACCTGAGGAAGAAAAAGAAGAAGGGCAGAAGAGGAGGAAAGAAAGAAAGGAGGAGCACCTTAACTCTCAGAGTAAACAGAAAGAAAGAAGTGACAAAGACAGCAGAAACCAACAAAATAGAAGGTAAAAAGTTGAGAAAATTAACAAAACCTAAAGATCGTTCTTTAAAAATTTCAACAAAATGATCGGCTTAAGCCAGAGGGATCAATAATAAAAATAGAGGGATTTCAAATTACCAAAATCAGGATAAAAAATAGGCTGTCAGTAAGACCCTACAGAGATTGAAATGATAATAAGGGAATATTATGCGCAATTTATGCCAACAACTTTAAGAACTTAGATGATATGGACAATTTCCTTGGAAAGTACAACTTTCCAGAACTGAGTAAAAGGAAACAAACAAACAAAAAATATAAATAGCTCTATATCTCTAAAAGCAATTGAATTTGTTACTAAAAACCTTCCCACATAAAAACCTGTGCATGAAAATTCATAACAGCTTTATTAATAATTCCTGAAAGCTGGAAACAAACCAGATATCCATCAACACAAGAATAAATAGGTTGTATAATATTCATACAATTGAATAATACATAGAACTAAAAAGGAAGGGCCCATAGATAACAATATAGATAATTTTTAAAAATGTTGAGTGGAAGAACAACCTTACACAAAAGATTATATAGTGTTTTACTTCGTGCATGTAAAATTGTAGGATGGATAAACTGGATTAGATGAGTGGTTGCCTCTGAAAATGAGTGTGGGCAAAGAGTGACTGTCCCAGGGCCTGGGGAACCTCCCGGGGTTATAGTAACGTGTCATAATGTGAAAGGACTTTGCATCGTGCAGATGTATGCATCTATCAAAATTCGGTAAATGAACACTTAATTTTGCACACCTTGTATATAAATTTTATCTAAAAAAGCCCTTCAAATACTGAACTTTCATTAATGATGTGCATGCTGAAATATTTAGGAAAAAGTAAAGTGATGTCTGCAATATACTTTGATGTCTACAATTTACTTTGAATGGACAAGAGAGATGATATAGGAATAAACATGATAAAATGAGTATAGTAAAATGTGTGGAGTGGAAACTAGATGGTGTATGTACATAAGGGTGTTTACTATACAATTCTTCCTACATGGCTGTATGTTTGAAAGATTTCTCAATGAAATTATACAAAAAATATTTGAAAGATGCTATAAATGCACATTCCTAATACATTAAATGTCATTGTGTGATAGAATACTGTTTGCCAAATATTCTGTTGCCACTACCTACAATGGTCCTCCCTGAGAAGATTATACATTCCTGCCCTGTTGTATTCAGGTATGGCCATTTGACTCATGAATAAAAGTGAGGAATGTCATTTCTGAGCAGAAAGGTTACGAACAAGAGCATAGGTTCACCACATTTTTCTTTTCCTTATGTTATAAGCCTGGCATCCTCTAGATAATCTAGACTCTTCTCTGTGACCTGGGCACTCCTGTTAAGATGATGGGTGCAGGGCTGTAGCTAATCCAAAATGTATGAGGGAAGACAAAAGCATTTTTCTTGGAAGCCACAGCACAATCTACCCTATTCTAGTGTTTTGAGGAAGAGGAAGAGAGAATAAGATATATTGTTTGTATGTATGTATGTATGTATCTACTGTATAGGTTCTATGCAGTCATATGTTGCTTAACAACAGGGATACATTCTGAGAAATGCATCCTTAGATGATTTCATTGTTGTGCAAACATCACAGAGTGACTTACACAAACCTAGGTGGTATTAAACCTAGGCTATATGGTATAGACTATTACTCCTAGGCCATAAACCTGTAGAGCATGTTACTTTACTGAATACTGTAGACAATTGTAACACAATGGTAAGTATTTGTGTTTTTAGACATATCTAAACATAGAAAAGGTACAGTAAAAATATGGTATAAAAGATAAAAAATGGTACACCTATATAGGGCACTTACTACTAATGGAGCTTGCAGGACTGGAAGTTGCTCTGGGTGAGTCAGTGAGTGAATGTGAAAGCCTAGTGCATTGCTGCACGTATACTACTGTAGATTTTGTAAACACTGTACACTTAAGCTACACTCAATTTTGAAAATATATATTTTTCTTTCTTCAATAATAAATCAACTTTAGCTTACTTAACTTTTCCAATTTATAAACTTTAAAAAAATTTTTAACTTTATGACACATTTGTAATAACACTTAGCTTAAAATACACATAGTAAGGCTGAACAAAAATATTTTCTTTTCTAGTAGTTGGGAGCTAATCAATGGGCACACATGGGCACAAAGAGATGTAAAGTTCATTGGAAATAAGAAGGGGGAGTAGGGGTAAAAACTTACCTATCCGGTACAATGAATACTATTCAGGTGATAGACACACTAAAAGCCCTGACTTAAGCATTATAAAAGGTATACATGCAACAAAAACATTCGTACCCCCTTAACATTTTTAAATTAAAAAAAAGAAAAAAAAATTTCTTTTTTTATAACCTTATTCTATAAGCTTTCTTTTATTTTTAAAATTTTTAATTTTTTAACACTTTTTAAACTCTTTTGTTAAAAACTAAGATACAAACACACACGTTAGCCTAGGCCTACACTTTCAGAAACTGTGTTTGGTTTCTTGGTGATTTAAACTAGCAATTGTCTTAGAGACTGGGGCTGGAGATACTAAATTTCTCGAATGCAAAATTAAGCCAGAGATTAAAGACCAATCTCAATAAGTAGTACAATTTGTCATTTAAGAATGCAGTACCTCATATCAAAAAAATCCTTCTCTAATTCCATATCACTTTACCTTTGAAGCCTTCATTTCTTACCATTGTATCTTTTTGGTAAATTCCATATTTCCACCATAAATAGCATTTATCTTCTTCTGACTTAACAATATTTACATTTATAAGGTCTTTGGGACTATATGTTTGAATATTATCACCTCCCAAAAAAATTGAAGAAGAAAGAAAAATAAATTACTAAATCACATAGCACTTCCAATCTTATTATAATTTCAGGGAACATCCAACAGATTAAAAATGTCAAACCAATAATACTGCATTATGGGATTTTATTCAACAATGATATTGATCCTTTTACCTTTAACAACATAACAGATTCTATCTCAGGCAGTGGGACTTGTGAGAAGAAAAAAATACAGAACGGCAGGACTGAGAAAAGGAAAACAAACTTGTCAGAGGCAAAATGAAGAATCACAGGATGGAAAGAAAAAATACATATGCAGACGTGGGGTGATAGCCTTAAAAATGAGTAAATAACTAACATAAGGTAATGTACGAGGACAAATTTCTTTGGATGCTGCATTTTATAAAATTTGGGTGGCAATCATTATAATGGCAATACATAAAATAGTAATCCATTTTTTTCATTTACCTTCTATGAGATCCAATATTTAGGAGATGCCCTTTGAAAGTATTCAAACAGACTCAACATATTGGCTCAGCTTCAAAGGGAATAGACTACAATAGTGGATTGGAAAAAAAAGGGGTCTTCCAGCAAATGATTGAATAGGTAAGAGGTAATACAAAGTAAAGTTGCTTGAGCTAATTAAAATATGTAAAAATGTGATGGTAGAATGCATTGTCACCTTCTAGTTCCTTCTTTATGGGTTGTTACCTTTTTAAACTTTTTGTTGTTGTTGAGGCTGATATATGATCAGTTTTTAAAAATTGTCTATGTGTGAGAATGGGGAACTTCTGTGTCAGCTTGCTCACAGAGCAAGACCAAGCCATGAAATGCTATTGATGTCAGTCCATTAAAAAATGTGTTGTGGTTTTTGTAACTTTATCTCTTATTATTTAAATTGTTTTAAAACCAGTTTTTCTCTGTTGAATCTCTGTCAAGGTTCTCTCTCTATTGTTCCTTCTTAGACTTAGTTTCTAGTTCCAGCACTTAGTGTTTCTAATTCAATCCTTTTCCATTTTTGTCTCTTGCACACCTATTTCTTATTTTCATAGATAGGCATGAAAACAAAAACAAACAAAACCTGTGTCTTCTTGTCTACAAACTTGTACGTGTGCGCTTGGGTCTGAGTATGTTTGTGCAAGGTGGAAACATGGAGAGGGTGACACGGAAGGATGATGTGAAAAAATGTCATGATAGCTCCAAAAGTTCTTTCTTGGAGAGAGAGAGGAGGTACTGACAATAAGATAAGAAAAAGAGACCAAAAAAAAAAAAGACAAACAATTTAATAATTTCATTTCTTCCTGGAGATTTTGGGTCAATATTCACATTAAAATAAATTTGGAAATTTTGGATAATACTAATAAACAGAAGAACAATTATAGTTGTACAGCAAGCACAGAAAAGAGACTCTAAGAAAATATGCTGAAATAAACATGGCAAGTTCTGCCTACAGCTTTGAAGTAGAGGTGAGAATGATATGACTGATAGTTGTTAAAGGGTGAAGAAAGGCAGGTGAACATAGAATTAGCTTCCATATAATGTAAGAAGAGAAACTTGAGAAAGTATGTCCTAATATTTGTTTTGTTAACAAAAGGGGGAAGATTCAAATAAGTTGGAGGTTTAATTAAATTAAGAGTCTCCTCAGAGAAGGAAATGGAAAAAAAATCTTGGGAAAGGAAGGAATTGATTAAAAAAAAAAAAGTTTACTCTAAAAGTCCAGAGAGGATTTATAAGCTCTCATTCCAATTGGATTTGAAGATAAGAGGAGTAATTTAGTGAAGGGGTTAGAGGAAATAGTTGATTATTTCTCCACTATGTGTAATCATGTAGTAGCCTGGCCTTAGGATGACCTTCTAAAGTTTAGAGTATCTCAAGAGCAAAATTGTACCGGGGGAACTATAATAGTTAGGAGTGCAAATTGGACTTCACTAGTCTAAGGTTCAGCCGGAGGGTCAATTCTAGTATTTTTTCATAACTATCATTCACAGGAGAACACAGATTTGGCCATAGAGCTGTATATGTGGTCAAAAAACAGGAGCAGAAACAGGCCTTAGAAATAAAAGTAGAGTATAGGTGAAGTGGGTGATGTTTCAGACACATACAACAAAGAGAATTTTTGTTGTTTTCCTATTTTTTTTTAAACAAGGAAGGAAGACATCATTCTCAAAGGCCTTCAGAGAAAGGAAGCCAGTTAAAGCAAGACCTGTCCGTTCAGGCAGAGAGGTCATGGGGAAGCTCCTATAGAAATGAATAGGCATTGGATTGCTGCAAAGAATTAGATACTCTTTCTAAATTCAGCCAGGGCTACACCCCACTTTTAGTGATGTTAGTGACTTGTGTGTGATCTGGTAAAATAACCTTCTATTCCAAATTTTTCACCTCTTATGAGTAGACAATGCACTTTTCCTAAGAGTTCATCTTATTTGGTGAGGGTCAATGCAGTAGGGGAAAGAGAAGTGTGGGCTCGGCTGTGAGTTGGAAATGATGGTGGTTCCATTTTCAGATGACGAGAAAGGAAAGACCTCAGCACTGAATACTGAAGAAGGTCATCCAACAGAGTCCACGCACATGAAAATAGTCCTTTACAATCAAAGAGGGGACATCAGAGTCACATTTTCTTATTGCACATGTTATTTGATGAATGTGATAAATTGGCATTTTGAAAACTGCAGTGATGACCAGACAAGGAAGAGATAATTTAATAAAACTTTCAAAATAGTCTAACCTTCCCCTGGGGCTTTCCTTATATACATATGGTCAAGAAAATCTCATGATTTAATAACTTGCCTTGTTAATCTGAGCAGTGATTTTTTGAAGGCTACTAAATATTATATTTTAAACTGACATTGTAACATGACACTTCATCCTGTATTGGTTTTTCTTATTGTGTCAAAACAACATAATTCATTTTAGTCTTTACAAATTCCCAGACCCAGAAAGAAGGAACTGTAGTCATGTCACTGTGTATATCCCTTGGGGTCAGAGATTAGGTGACACCAAGAGGCCTAAAGAAAAAGAGATGTAAATTATAACATATTAGAAGGGACCAAGAGCACCCCATCTATGGTGTCACCCAGGTAAAAAGAAAGTGAGGAAGAATACACAAAACTCCGGAGTGATGAATTATTCCTGTACTTTAATAAAATAAAAAATAGACCTCTTAAATGATGCCTTTTAAAATAGTATTGATTTAAAGATGGCTGTGTTCAAAGTATGGATTAGGATAGTCTGTGTGTTCATATTTTCACAAGGTAAGACTGATGAAATTATCCCAAAATGCTCTGGGCCATAAGCAGAATGCTTGAACCATGCTACCCCCTGGTCTTGTATAAGCTTACATTCTCTCTTCTGTTGTGGACCATTATTATGATCTACAGTCCATATCACTGCTGTAATTTTCAAAAGGTTAAGAGTTTTGTAAGAAGTATTTACACAATCATCTAAAGCAGGGTTGTGGTAAATATTTTTGTACTCACCTTTTGCTGTTTCTCCTTTTAATGTTGGTTGTATTTATTTTTTTGAGTCTTAATTTTTATTTTTGAGGCATAAATCAAATTTAGAAGTTGATAAAATGTGCACATAGAGCACATACATGGTGTTCGTAAATTCTGCAGATCTTCAAGTTACCTTACTAAGAATCAGCACTTTTAAAGATAATTTTTAAAAACTACACAGCATTTAAGAGTTCTTAGAGTAAAATCTGAGATGTGTCATGTATGGATTGGTTGAACTTTGATCACGCTTCCTGTTGCTTTTTAACTTTGTAAGTCATGTCAATAATTAAACAGGGCCACTATGCATATAGGAAGTGGGGTTGGGGGGAGAGAGGAATAAGAGGCGAGAGGGATGAAAGGTTTGGTGGAGAGAAGGCAGGAGGTGTATATAGTCACAACGATAAATTTAACCAGAAAACGAGCAAGAAATGCAAAGTAAGGAATTTAAAATTATCTTTTGGCTCAGAATATTGTGTCTCCATAACATAATGCAGAGGAATCAATTTTTAGTCTGTTCTGAACCCAGGATGTGACAAGTGGCTGATCTCCACCCTCTACTAAATCCAGAGCCTCAACTATGGATTGAATTCCTCTCAGTCCTTGTATTTTTTGTTTACTTTTCACAAGAAGTGAAATAAATCAGTGGTGAGGTGAGAAGAAGGAATGAAGTGGAGAATAGGGGAGAGGAAATAGCGTATTGACTGAAGACTATTTCGTAACGATTTCTTGCTCTCTTAAAAAGACACTGTCCTGCAACCTGAGTCTCTATCTTCTTCATAATGATGTTTCTTTTGAGACAGCTGGAACTCACACAGGAAGTAAGAATGTTATTCTAAGCTTATCTGTTTAATTTACTAACTTGTGCACGTTAAGCCCATTTTGAGGCACACCCTGGGGTTAAAATATCTTTGAGGTTATGCAGCAGATTTCACAAACAAGGTGTGGTACATTTTTTGAGACTAACTTCTGACATAGATGGAATTATTTTGGGTCCTAAAAACAATTGTCAAAAGTTCAGGGCTTTCTAATGAGCTAGTTATTGGCACAATTAATAAAAGCAGTCCCGAGGTAAGCATGTCTGTCTCTTTCAAAGTATATAAGACACAACTGAAGAGATCAGGTGTGTTTTCATCTAAAGTAGCCCTTGAAACACTGAGATCTATCAGTTCACCTTTGCCATCATAGACCAGCGATTGTCAATTGAGATACATATTCTATTTTCCTTAGGCAACCAATTGACAGATATTTGGTGTGAAACTATTTGGTGGAGACTAGTTTAAGAGAGATTTGTCTCTAGCTTCATCATAAAGAAATGTAGGCCTGGCTGAAGGGCAGACACCCAAGCCCATAGAAGTAAGTCATCTAGTTTTTAAAAATTGTAGTTGTCCTTTTTTTAAACTTGAAAACCTTTTAAAGCCATAGCTCACATTCAAAAAATAGCAGAGTCCAGTTTTCAGATAAGAAGGCAGTGGGGATCTTGTAAAAATTTCTTTTTCTTTGTAATATTAGGCATTACAATTTTTACATTCACATCATGTAGACAGGTGATCAAGCAAATGCAGACCAGAAAGTGATTGCTTTAAGTTAAAGAAAAGCTGAGGGAATTTGTGGGGCACAATTTGGCATGGAATTTTATATGATCTGGTCACTATTTTCCTATTTTCTACTTAATTTTCTTTTAGAACCCTTAAACATATTTTTAAAAAAGAATCTCTAACCCCCCTTTCCCTCCACCGTCCCTAGTGTGTGGATACATTGTCCTGCCATTTTGGCTCAAAGTGGAAAGCCTGAATTATTGAATGATATTTACATTGGTAGATGAGTACATTTCTTCAATTTTGGTATTCCTGTCATTTCTAACGATTTCAGTAGCACTGAGGTACATAGGGACAATAAATCTGAAAAGGAAAGTAAACAATTATTTCCAGTCACTATTTTTATAATGGCTTCCCAGCAGCTATCCACTTGATAGCTATTATTCAGGATGAGGCCAACTAAAAGTTGGTAGATAAAGTTGGCTGCGGCAGTCAAGGTTCCAGGGAAAGTAACTCTGCCTCCTTTGAGGTGAGACTATTATGCTGTTCTGTTGTACTTCTCAGTAACAATAGTAATGTTAATATAGCTACAATTTCACACAATATGTGAGTACAATACAATTATATCTGACAATAACATTTGCAAATATATTATAAAATCTTACACTTAATAGTTATTGAACAAATGAATAAATCTTAAAATACATTAGTGAGTGATTTTCAAATAGTTTTTCTTTTGTAATCTCTTTATCAAATATTAAGATCCCTATTTTGCAGACGAGACAAATGATACTGCAATGATTTACATGATTAGCTTAATTCCACCTGGCTTAGTAAATAAGAGAGGCAGAAACCCAAATTTGGTTTTCTTCTCCTGTGCTGGTTTCTTTGGCCCAAGCATATGGAAAATTAATTTCCACTTGCCAGTTATTCCAATTGAGTCTGCCCTGAGTAATACTAAGGCCCAACTCTCTATGTAAGCTGAGGATGTTATACAATTTTTCTCATACCTTTTATTTGATAGCCCTTCCCTCCTATTTAAATTCTGGGTTCTCAGGAAATCTTCAAACTTTGTTAGCAAAGATTATTGCAGACTGAAAGGCAAGTCCACAATTACCCAGGTGCAAGGGGGTGAGTTTATTTACATTTTATTCCTATATTATAAGAGAGAAACTTCTACATTAACAACCAGATACAGCTCAACATTCTAATGACCCTAATGAGATTAACTTCCACTTTTATGTCTGAGGCAGTGCTAATAATCTACTCAAAAATAAATGAATAGTTCCCCTTCCCTTTTTGAGAAATTCGTTTTTTCATGTACTCAACTGTTTATTGAGCACCAAGGATGTTAAAAGGGCTGTGAGAAGTGCTGTGAGTCCAAGGGTGAATAAATACGCCATCACTGGGGTCCTGCACATGGATCGTGCGTTTGGGTGGAGAGGACAACCCTGCACATGTGGAATAGTAATTGTCCCTCAGAGCCAATCACTCATTACCAGAATCATAGTGCCTTAGGCCTTGATCTTTGCTGGCACATGTCTTCTTGGATGGAATAGGTTACTTCCTTCTATAGGAAAGTAGAAGGAAAAAAATCAGTGTTAGAGTCATTGCGACAGGCACGAGCTGGCAAGATCCAACTGCTGGAGCTACTGTGGAGCTGAGAACTTTCCCAGATTGGGCCTTAGACTCAATGATCGTAAGATCCCCAATCATTGGCACTGATATGCTGTGTCACAGTTGCAACTGTGGTCAGGTGACTGGTCTGCAGCCCATGTGCTGGAATACAGCTTTTTCATTGCCTCATATGGGAAATTAGGAATTGATACTCAGAGACTACAGCTGTCCTTACTTGCAAGTAGGATTCATGAAGCTTCGGTTTAGGAAAAAGGAGAAATGCTGAAAACAGCATACCAGTGGCCTTGATTTATTACATACCCTGGGAACACTGGGCTTGAAGACTCCCCTGAAACTCATAGCTGTCTCCCTTAGCAGATGTGTGAAATTCCAGCTTTTCTCATGGTGGTTCTGCACTATGACAATCTCTTAACACTGCTGTTGTCATTGTATGTGAACAGTGAATGAACAAGGACACTTTCTAACTGGGTAAGCCACAAGCTCAGATTTATTAAAATGCCGAAGAGACTAGTTATTATGGGATATTACCACAGCACTGCTGATCCTATTGCTTTAAGCAACAAGACTTAATAGCTAACACCATGTGCCTCTTGACCTCAACGTGACTATTGCCCTGCTCCAATCCTTCATGTCAAAGCTGGGTGTCTCAAAGCATCAAAGGGCCGTCCTTTATGATTAAATAAAAGTTGAACTTTACTTCCCCTCCTATACCTTACCAGTACATGAATGTTTAGATGTTATTAAGAATGAGTCCTGTGGGTGTTCTGAACTTTGTAAAGACAACAGGTGAGATTTTAGGGTGTGTATATGTCCTCAACAAAGTAGAAGTTCTGTTACCTACTTCATGAGATAAAAAGTGAATTTACCCTCACACCAATGCAAAATTACCTGAAGATAGTCATAGAATGGAAAATATACTCCAGGTTGGACTGATGAACTGTATCTCTGGGGGAGAAAAGGCTCTTATTTGTATCATTTGCCAATTTTTGTGGTACAAATACTTCTATCATGTCAGTTTAACAAATGGCTTTGAAAATTCCTGAATACTTAACAATTGACTCTTACAAGCTGTTGTAAGCTGGTTCCAGTAGAGCCTTTATAAACTACATACTTCCCACATAGGGAACAAATTGACCTTGATATGACCTAGTTTATTCTTTTGGATCAATTGAAAATAATTACAGAGCAGATCAATTCTCCCTCTCCATTTGGGTGGAAATTATGCATAAATTGGGCCCTTTTGTTTAGGTTGCCAAGCCACTAAAGCATATCCCAAGTATACCTTTATCCTTGACTGGGGTATACTGTGTTGAAGTTGTGGACTAATGAGATATCAAAGTCAGATACACAGAGAGAAGGCCCAGACTGGGTTCCAAAGAAAGGAACCTGAAGATGTGATAATGATAAGAGATGTAAAGGGAAAAGGAAATCAAAAATCATAAAAACCTAGGAAGAGAGAATTCATTCATTCAATCATTCATACATTCAACACTAGTGACTTTTGTCCTTAAGGACTGTATGTTCTTATGGAGGATGGGGAAACTAATACATAAGTAAACAAAAACACGCATTAGATGATTGAAGAAAGCAACATATGCAATAAAGAAAATGAAACAAGATGATGAGAAAGAGTTGGGTTTTTGATAAAGAATTCAGAGACATTCTGTCTATAAAAGTAATGTTTTTACATAAGTGGCTTTATTATTTTCTTATTGCTGCTGTAACAAAAAAGTACCAGAATCTTAGTGGCTTAAAATAGCACCAATTTATTGTCTTATAATTCTGGAGGTCAGAAGTTCAAAATCAGTCTCATTAGGCTAAAATCAAGGATTGGGAGACATTCAATTATTTTATTTTAGTCCAGAACCTGAAGTCTAAAATGCAATTGATTTTTATATATTGACCTTGTATCCCAGTGATATTAGAAAATTCCTTTTTAACTTCAGTACTACATCTTTATATTATCTTAGATTTTCAATGCATACACTTGTGTAGTCTGTGATATATAATAATATATATAATAATCTAATATAATATATGATATACTATTCTCATCCATTTCAGTGCTTATCAACTTTTATTTTCTTTTATTTAATTGGGTGGTACCTCCAAGGCCATGCTGAATATAAGTCATCATAAGGAATATACTTGAGTCATTTCTAATCATAGGAGGAAAGACTCCAAATTATTGCCTTTAAAATTGATGACTAGTGTAGATTTTAAACATGCCTTGAAAAAGTACCATAGTGGTGAGAGGAAGGGGTCCTGTTTCATTCTTCTGCATGTGGGTATCTAATTTTCCCAGCACCATTTATTGAATAGGGCTTCTTTTATCTAGTGTATGTTATTGTTGAATTTGTTGAATATCACTTGGTTGTAAGTAGATGATTTTATATCTGGTTCTCTGTTCTGTTCCATTACTCTATGTCTCTATTTTTGTACCAGTACCATGCTGTTTTGGTTACTATAGCCTTGTAGTATAGTTTGAAGTCTGGTAATGTAATACCTCCAGATTTGTTCTTTTTGGTTAAGATTGCTTTGGTTATTTGGGCTCTTTTCTGGTTGCAAACGAAGTGTAGAATTATTTTTTCTAGATCTGTGAAGTATGACATTGGTAATTTGATGGCGGAATTTGTAAATCACTTTGGGTAGTATAGACATTTTAACAATGTTGATTCTGCCTATACATGAGCATGATATGTTTTTCCATTTGTTTGTATCCTCTGTGATTTCTTTCCTCAGAGTTTCATAGTTCTTCTTGTAGAGATCTTTCACCTCCTTGGTTAAGTATATACCTAGGTATTTTATTTTCTTTGTAGCTATTGTGAATGGTATTGAGTCTTTGATTTGACTCTCAGCTTGACTATTATTGGTATATGGAAATACTACTGATTTATGTACATTGGTTTTGTATCCTGAGACTTGGCTGAATTTATTTATCAATTCCAGGAGACTCTTGGTGTACTCTTTGGGATTTTCTAGATACAAGATAAAAAACTTAAATTGAAGGCATGAAGCCATAAGAATTCTAGAGGAAAATGTTGGAAAAACTCTTTTAGATATTGGCTTAGGCAAAGAATTTATGACTAAGATCCCAATGGCAACAACAATCATGGCAACAACAAAAATTAATAAATGGGATTTAATTAAGCTAAAAAGCTTTTGTGCAGCTAAGCAAATAATCAACAGAGCAAATAGACAACCTACAGAATGGGAGAAAATATTCACAAGCTATACATCTAATAAAAGGCTAATATCCAGAATTTACAAAGAGTTCAAACAAATCAGCAAGAAAAAAACCAAACAATCCTATTAAAAAGTGAGCATAGGACATGAACAGCAGCTTCTCGAAAGAAGAAAGACAAATGGCCAATAAACATACGAAAAAAATTCTCAACATCACCAATCATCAGGGAAATACAAATTAAAACCAAAATGAGATATTACCTTGCCCCTGTTAGAATGGCTTTTATTAAAAAGTCCCAAAACAGTAGATGCTGGTGTGATTGCAGAAAGAAGGGAACGCTTATACATTGTTCGTGGGACTGCAAGTTAGTACAATCTCTATGGAAAACTGTATGGTTATTCCTCAAAGAACTAAAAGTAGACCTACAATCCAATCCAGCAATCTCACTATTGGGTATCTACCCAACAGAAAGGAAGACTTTTCATCAAAAAGACACTTGCACTCAAATGTTTATTGCAGCACAATTCACAACTGCAAAGATGTGGAATCAACCCAATTTATGAATGGATTAATAAAATGTGGTATATATACACCATGGAATACTACTCAGCCATAAAAAATATGAATTATTACCTTTTGCAACAATCTAGATGGAACCGGAGACCATTCTCCTAAGTGAAGTATCTCAAGGATGGAGAAACAAACACCATATGTACTCACTATTAAACTGTAACTAACCGATTACCACACATATGCACAGAGGGAAATAAAACTCAGTGAAAATCAACCGGGGGGAGGGGGGAGGAAGGAAGGGGCAAAAACCTACCTAATTGGTACAATGGACACTATCTGGGTGATGGGCATACCTATAGCTGGGACTCAAGCATAACAAAAGCTATCCATGTAACCAGAAACCTCTGTACCCCCTTAATATTTTGAAATTAAAAAGAAGTAACATTTAAACCAAGAGCTGATTTACAAGATAGTGCCAGCAAAGCAAAGATCCGTAGTTGGCTATCAGGGAAAAAGAACAGAAGTAATACAAGGTACTCTGAGCTACGAAAATGCTTGGTAATTTCAAGTGACAGTTATTGTGCCTAGAGCCTGCTGAAGGAACATAGAGAAGATTGGTAGGAGATCAGGCTGAAGACAGAGGCAGGAGTATATTATGTGGGGCCTTGTATGCCACATTAAGATTTAATATTTCATTTTAATTTTAATGAGAAATCTTTAGAAGGTTTAAAGCAATGAGTGATATGTGATCTACATTTTCTAAAAGATCACTTGTTTTCTATGGCGAATACAGGTGGCAAAGGAAGAATGGAGTGAATAAGCATGGGCTAGTCTGGAAAAATTCAGAGACAGACTTCTATGGTTGCTTATCACACAATCCTAGCACAGACAGGCGGATGAGCAGGGCTCGTAGGGGGCAGAACAGGACATACAAATGTGGCTTCAAAAAGAACTGGCAACTTCTATATGGAAGAAACATAGAATCACAGCTTTTTTTTTTTTTTTTTAGCTTAACTGAATGCAACACACAATGGCACAATGTTTCCTGCATAGCACAGTCCAATCCAGCCTTTGAAATTAAATGCTTAAATGGAATGGAGCCCACCTCAACTTTAATATTGGTGATTGCTACTACAAATAATTGGTTTAGTCAGCAAAATGCTAGTAGAAAAATGA
Source organism: Daubentonia madagascariensis (assembly GCA_023783475.1). NCBI lineage: Eukaryota > Metazoa > Chordata > Mammalia > Primates > Daubentoniidae > Daubentonia > Daubentonia madagascariensis. Next base: position 13,866,357 of record JAKFHU010001798.1, read on the forward strand.
AACTTGGAAACTTTCTGACAAATAATGGCTCACAGTACAGGAATAAAATTTAGTGAATATCTTTTCCCCAAAGAAATGAGTTAAGAAGGAATAAGTTATTTTTCATTTAATTGGGTAAAAAGCCCTTCATGTGATGACTTTAATTGTACATCCCATGGGCAAACATTTCATGAATTCACTACTGACTTAGAAGTTCATGGACAACAAAAGCATTTTCTTCATTATGTCTATTTATGAATTCTAAATTTCAGTAACTAACCCAGAAACAGAATAAACCATTTTTAATTAACTTGAAGATAAAACTTTTAAGGGATTCATTTTTCTATAAAATTTTAAAATGGTACTGTAGGAAATATTTCATTTTAATTACATAAAATTAAAGTTTTAAATTCTATTTTGAGGCCTACTAATGTGCCTCAAAATTAACTATTACTTACAAGTAAGAAATAAATTTGCAAGATAACTTGCAAATCACACCTGTGTTGAATTTTCAACCTTGTCATTATGATGTTAATACAATGGTTATTAAAAACAGTAGCTATCTTATGACTTTGAAGTATTCCTTTTTACAGAGTAATTTATTATACATGTCTAGAAATCAGATATATTGTGATTCTCTTTGCAAGTATGTTTATTGTATTACGCCGTTTCAAATCTGCTATCAAAGACCTGCGGTATGCTTGTAAAAAATAAATGATAATGAATTCAATTTATTACAGTTGGAATTAATATTCAGTAATTAGTTATTGGCAATATGTACAAGGGCACATGTGAAACACACATACATTATACACCATCTATTTTCTGAATATGAAGTGTTCTGCAAGAAATTTTGCATGTCACTTTTTGTTTACATCATCGTTTTCTAGGTTAACTATTGCTGCAAGTAGTAGCCTGAGATTCATAACACCGTAACACTTGTTCTGTTGACTGAGCAAATAGCATCTGATGAGTCGGAATGAGAAAGGGCGGAAGAAGGAGGGAAAGAAGCAGGAAGGAGGAGGAGGAGGAAGAGGAGCTAAGAATAAGAACAGGAAGAAGAGGAAGAGGAGGAAGAGGAAGCAAAAGCGCAGTGGGAATTGCTCTCCTTGGTTCATTGACTGAATCTGGGTAGTGACATTTGCCTTTCCCCAAAATGAAATCAGCATTGGGTGGTAATTTTCCAGCCATGCTGATGATAAGACATCAAAACTTTTTTTTTTTTTAAATGTTGTGATTTTCCGTAAAGTCTGAAAGGTCATTTTTCACCCCTAAGCTACAGAACTAATTTTTAGGTCAAATATAATTCTGGGGTGGATTTTCTATTACTTGGAATTATATAAGGCTCTTCTGTTTATAAGAAACAGAGACTCATTTAGGTTATTTCAACAATAGAAAATTTATTGTATGGACACATCAGGCACACATGGGTCAGGTCTCAGAGAAACCTAGTGAAATATAAATATCTGGACCTCCCAGGAAGAACAGGAGCTGCAGGATAACCATGCCTTATGATAGGCTCCCAGGATCCTTGAAAGTTCTGCTGAATAGATTATTTTCTCAGACCCTCAGCAGCAGAATTTCATTGTTTTTCATCTGCTCCTGTCAGTACCAATCAGCTGGGCCTCTTTACTCTCTCACTGAAACCAAGTCATCTGTTCCTCCTGTCTGATTTTCCATTTAATCACCATCTTCCCTATTTAAGCAGAGCTTTGCCATTATGCCACCATGAAGGCCACTGGCAAACTTATACATGAATTTATTTATGGGCTGCATGTTGCTCCTGTCCAGTCAGCTGCGTCCAGGAGATTAAGCCAATAGGAGCAGCAGACTCCCTTCCACGTGGACCAGGGAAATGGCTGCAATTTTGATGTTTGGCTTCTGTGGTCACCAGATATTTGAGAGATGATTCTGATACAGCTCTGAAAGTTCCCACTTTTCAGAATCTTACTATCTAAGTAATCAAATAAAGGGAAGGACAGGATCAAAGGAAAAAAATTTTATATAAAGTTCTCATGGCAACCGCATAACAATGGAAAGTGAAATGTCTCAAGTAAACAAGTCCTTGACTTTCTGAGAAACAACACATTCATTCAGTCACTCAGTTAATTAGTTATTCATGTCATACATGTTACCGATGTTCTACTATTTTTTACAAACTGAACAAATAGGGTACCACCCCTCATTTTCAACCCCTCCCCTTGAATTTCATGGGACTTAAGAAATGATATGGAATTAAACTAAATAAATGATCACAGAACTATAAATAATTTTATATTGGAAATTAAATGGTGATGTCTATTTTCGGAGATTAAATGAGGGAAGAGAGTGTGTTCAGGGAAGATATCTCTGATACTTGCCCTGAGACCTGAAGAATGAGAAGCAACCAGCCTAAAGTAATGACATTCAGCTTCAGTGTTAAGTTTTGCGTTGCCTCACAGTGATGAGGATGAACAGAACAACAGTTTTTAACCTTAGCTTTTGACCTAGCTCATTCAGTTCTTAGGGCAAAAATGGGTCTAATAGCAAAGACATGTGGGGCATTTTCTTCACCTCTTAGTCCTTTAGTACTACAATTGTACCCTTATAATGAACCATTCATTGGCTTGCTTGAAATGTTTCTGTAATTTCAGAATAAGAAAAGAAATTGCCACCTGGAAGAAAATATTTCTCAAGAACAATAGGACAACACACACTATGAAATTACAGTAACAGCAGCTGAGCACTGATCCATCTGGAAACTTTAAACAACACATCTGGCAATTTACAGGTAATAACTTGCCACATTTGACAGAAAAGGTCATAAATATTTCTTCTTATTACCAAACAAGACACCTGTGAGCTCAGAGCCAACATTTATAAATCTAGAGGCCATATTGGCTGTCTGTCCTGAAGTAAACATAAAGTCAGCTAATCTTTCATATTGGAAAATGCCATAAGCATAGAAAGAAGCCAAATTCACTTTTCTGAATAAGAGTGATCTGTGTGATGATAGGATGTAGTTGGAATTTTAAATGTAAGTGGGTCTTTGATAGGATAAACACAGATTTCTGTGTTCCTGGGACTCTTCTCTTTATGCTAGTTGCTCTGGTGGATTGTTGAAGGTATCTCCTTTCATTTTCAAATTTGTCCTTGTCTCAATGTGAAAAATAAATTATATTGTCTCCCTAGTCTTAAGATACCCATCCTCCAGAGGACAAAAAGATATAAGTGAAAAAGAACTGAACAAACACTAAGATCTCCAGCAGTTATAAAAATAGGTAATAAAAAAGCTGTTAGCTTTACTGAAGATGCTACTGCTTTAGTAGCTCTTGCAACATTATTGGCTCCTGCTCAAGGGTTAAGCAAGGCTCTCTCAGGAAAAGCAGGCCAGCATTCTGATATAGTGAGATAGATATATATATACACAAACACACACACACACACACACACCCCATATATATGATTGGCTAACCTCTTTACTCAGCTACGTGCAACTGCTCTCATGTTCTGAGAAGTAATGCTGACCTACTAGCATTTTCTAACTCCCTGGTAATGCAACTCTTTTTTGAAAACCAGTAGATATATTTTATGCATACTCTAAAAGTCCAGGCAAAGAAACAAATCATTTATGAAAAATGTCAACTCAAGCCTAATTTTATAAAGAACAGAAATAACTATATTGAGCATAGAAGTTCAAACTTCTAACTAAAATGAATTAACTTAATATGATTAATTCTGGTAGATATGATCCTTATTACAGGATCAATAATTTAAAACATACAACATTAGTAAAGAAAAGATTTTTGAACTAATTCAACTTCACTAATATCTCTTTTAAACAAATGATAACATTTTATCATGATGAGCAATGGTTTCTTCCCATTACAAACTAATCTCTCCCTTCCTATTCAGTGGTCTTTCTTCCCTAAGTTTTGAACTTCGTTTTTTGGGGGTTTTTTGTTTGTTTGTTTGTTTTCTGGATCAAACAATTTATTCAACAAGAGTGGCTAGCATTTTCTACATAATGAAAGTCAATTCATTTAAATTTCAGGATATGATCTGCAAAATGAATAGGATTAAACCAAAAAAATAAGTAAAAGCAGGTTAAAAATACTCAAAATCACACTTTTCCTGAAGCAGTGTATAAATGGTCATGAGTTCAGATTAAGGATTAGAGACAGTGAGGGGAGTTGGTGAAGTTTAAAAGCAATCTATTAGAAGGCTAAACCAGAATGTTTACAGTTATATAGTATTTTTAAAAATTACTTCAAAGCCATAATATCTGCATGTGCATATATCTTAGCTAAACTCCACCAGGCAGGAAAGAGAGGGAAGATTGCTAATGCATTAATTACTCCCTTGCCCCAGTTAAAAATACATGTTAATTAGGATCACTTATTTCATTAACACCCCAAGACAACCATGTAATATCTGAATTTCACAAGTTTTTTTAAAATTCTGTTTTCAGGGAAGCAAAATTGAGCAACATATTAAGATAATCATCATTAAAATTAAAGCATAGTGTATTTATAAGGTTTTAAATGGCTATCCTCCAAAAGAGAAACATAAATAGGAACTTGATTAGCAGAATTTAAAACATTATTTTACTCAGCCATGAATTTTATCTATATTTATATATATTTAAGACAATTTTTATCTCTACATGTTCACTTTTTAACTATACTGTTTTTATTGATGATATAATGAGATCAATTTTCATTCATCCAACCTTACCCTGAAGTGCTGCTCAAGGGCACCTTGAGGAAAGGGTAGTGGCTTTGAGGAGAGGGAGGAATCCCCCTAAGCTTTTGAGTTGATAGAAATCTGTGCTGTAAGTCTTGTCTTGATCTGTGGCAAGATGAAAGCAATGCCTATTTAGTATGGCTAGAGACATCCATCCCTAGGTGCCAGGGTCCCTACATTCTCATGTCTGTGTAAAATGCCAGGTCTGGGGATCACAAAAAATTAGGAAGACAGGTGTCTCTGGCATGAGTAGTGTAGACAGATGATGCCTGGAAGGTCTGGCTCGTGTATCTGTCCATCAGGTGCAAGTACCTATGCTCTCTCACCAAGGAAGCTTTTGGCTTATATTTAAGGATACTCAGTGTTGCTACCCTTTTTGTTTCTTTCCTTTCTCCATCTTTTCTCTTGACTTTATTCGGGGAGCTTAAAGGTTCCCATTCCCAGAGAGGTAAGGAGAAGGCATCAATGGCGCCAATTTGCCTAAGATTTTTTTGTTAGTTCAAGGAAAAGAATCTTTAATAAGTTCCTTCTAACTCTCTGGAGAATATTTTATAATTTTATAATGTGGAATCCTAAATATCTGAAAACCACATTTTTAGAGACTATATTCCTGCTTTGTGCATCTTCTTTTTGTCACTTTTCAAATTTTTTTATCCTTTCTTTTATTGCCAAGTAATCAGTCCTAAAAGGCAGTAGCCCTTTTTAATAGAAATACTTCCAGACATGAGATCAAAAATGTTCCCCTCAAGGCACCAGCTACCATAATTAATCTGAACTTCATGTACCTCTCCCCAGGAGAGAAGAGTAAACTTGCTTCCGAATCTCAGCAGATCTAAGCTACTTGTGAATTAAATCATCTACTTTGATTTTGTATAATGTTGAGTATTTTAACCCATGTCAATAGTTAAAAAGTTTGAAATCATAATAACAAATATTAATATAATTTGTAGTTAGTAAAAAATTTATCTTTGGCATCATCCCTTTTCTCTGTCACTTCCACCTCCAAGATCTGATGTCTCCTCTTACACCTCACGTGGTCATCTAACAAAAACCCTCTTGCAGATCCCATCTAAAATGACACTCCCAGGCATTCTACATATCTGGAGGGAGAAAACATGGATGACGTAGAAAGTGCATGAATCAGACTGACCTCCTTTTGAATCTACTGTGCCAGCTCTGGAACATTAAACATGTTGTTTTGACTCTTTTAGCATTAGCTTTCTTATGTAAGAGTGAGAATATTAGTGTTTCTCTTTTAAGTTTGTTGGAAAAATTAAATGAAATAAAAGTTTAAATCATTCTTGTGTCTGGCACATGGTAGGTGCTCAATATATAATTAACTTTTCTATTCACCCAATCAAACACATCTACATTGAATAATATTTTAGTGTACCAATGTGTCAAGTGAGTCCTTAATACCATAATTTTCTTGCAATGAAACATGAGAATTAAAACTCTAAAACATCACAGAAACTAAAATTTATCCTTAACATTACACATATCTAAACAGAACTTAGTTTTACTTTTCATTTTCCCTATAATGTTTGAATGTATATAATTATAGATTTGAAACATATGTATATACATACATGTACATTATAATTTTCAATTTTTTAAATTATTACTTTCAATATTTCTTCATTTTTTCATAGTTGTTGCATTTATAGTTGTATAACATCCTCATTTACTGTCATTGAAAACTTAAGAGTATTTCGAGAATCTACCATGATAAGTAATGTAGCCATAAAAAGCTTGTTTTATACAATCTTTTACAAGAATTTTAAGAAGCAAAATGACTGAACCAATCTGGGTAATCACTGCATTTTAAGTGGCTCTTAACAGCAGTATGTGAAAGTGGGCTTTAGAGGCAACACCTCTGTCTTTACTCAAAGGAGTGGTGTTAAAATTGGAGTTGAATTAAAAATGTCTTCCTCAACTATCACTAGAATGAACAGACAACCTACAGAATGGGAGAAAATATTTGCATGCCACACATCTGATAAAGGGCTGATAACCAGAATCTATACAGAACTTAAGAAAATCAACAAGAAAAAAATCACACAACCCCATTAAAAAGTGGGCAAAGGACATGAACAGAAACTTTTCAAAAGAAGACAGAATAATGGCCAACAAACATATAAAAAATTGCTTAACATCTCTAATCATCAGGGAAATGCAAATCAAAACCACAATGAGATATCACTTAACTCCAGTGAGACTGTTGCATATCAAAAAGTCCCAAAACAACAAATGTTGGCAGGGATGCAGAGAGATAGGAACACTCATACACTGCTGGTGGGACTGCAAATTAGTACAACCTTCATGGAAAGTAATACGAAGATATCTCAAAGAACTAAAAGTAGAACTTCCATTTGATCCAGCAATCCCACTACTGGGTATTTACCCAAAGGAAAAACAGACATTCTATAATAAAGATATCTGCACACGAATGTTTATAGCAGCATAATTCACAGTTGCAAAGATGTGGAAACAATCCAGGTGCCCATCAATACAAGAGTGGATTAATAAAATGTGGTATATGTATACCATGGAGTGTTACTCAGCAATAAAAAACAATGGTGAATTAACATATCTGGTATTACCATGGATGGAGCTAGAGCCCATTCTTCGAAGTGAAGTATCACAAGAATGGAAAAACAAGCACCAGTGGTACTCACCATCAAATTGGTACTAACTGATCAATACTTATATCACACACATAAATAATATTCATCAGGGATTGGGCAGGCGGGAGGGGGGTGGAGGAGATGGGAACACTCTCACCAAATGGGTGCGGGCACACAGTTTGGGGGATGTCCATAATTGTAGCTCTGACTTGGGCAGTGCATAGGCAATATATATAAGCAAAGTGTTGTACCCCCATAATATTCTGAAATTAAAAAAAAATGTCTTCCTCTTTGCAGGCCTTAGGGAAATACCTTAGAGCATTCAATGCCTTTCACTTCTTGAATCCTTCACCTAATTATAGGGTTGATTGCCTTACTCATGAACTTCCAAGTAAATCACAATATGAATCTGGGATCACTCTACAAATATGGACTTGTGTGCCTAGTGGGAAATATTTGCCAAAACTTTACCTCTAGTATAATTGGTCAACATTAATTATATACATTTTCACATGTAGTCAACAATGTTTATCTAGAAAACACTAAATTCTGGAGAGTTCCATAATCAACAATTTTTCCAATAGATAAAGTATGTCCTCATATGCAAATTTACTCATTTATTTTCATTTATCTATTTTGTAATTTCATTTTGATTACTGTTAACACCTTCACTTTTATCTAAAAAGTATGGCATCTTCCTAATGCCAGTTTTTTATTCAGTTTCAACTAATTCAGAATATGAAGGGTTATTTCCTAAAAAAGTAAATTGCCCATTTTGTGCATATTTCATTTCCTTAGTATGCATTTCTATGTTCAACCGTGCTAGGATATATTTGACTTTTCTCTCTTGATTTATGCACCTTTCTTTTTCCTTCTCTGCAAAGCCCTCTCGCCTTCCAGCCTTTTCCGCTCATTTGAGAATTTGGAGGTTTGATGTAGGTGAGCTGGCCTCCCTCAAAACAAGGAATTTGACACAGATTGCAGAAACTTTCCTCTAAAGTTGTATATCAGATGAAGAGTTATTAAAAGAAATAGCTGCCTAAAGCAAGTCATTTCACATTACCTGGAGAGGGAGTTTTTGTCAGAAATCTTCATATTGATAGGTGAACATACATTGCCCAGCATATTCACCAACATGTTATATATGCTATTCCCATGAATAATTGTTCATGGGAATAATTGTTCAGAGTTCACATTATTAGCATTTATTGGAGCAACATGATAAATTCAGAGAAAAAACTCTGAATATTTAATAATTAATTTGGCACTTTTATGGGATATTTTCAAGTGAGGTATAATGAATTAGTGAGCTCCACAGGACGTACTTTGGAGCCAAGTGTGGCTTATTACGCCCATTTTGCAGTTTAAGAAACAGAGGACCTGGTCTATTAAGAGATTTGCTCAATATATTCTCATATCTTCCTTTTATTAAGGTCTGCGGTCAGAAGACATCTAATGATTCTGTTAGGAAAGGGGAAATTAAGATACAAATGCACAATAAGTGTTTCTTATTGAACTTCAAATATACAAACAGCACTGACAATGACTTCTCACTTAAGATGGCAGGTAAAACAAATGACACTGAATTCTTGATTTTTCAAAACTCTTCCAAAATAAAGATGACTGTAAATAGATATTAGGCCTATAAGACAACTGCAGAGTAGTGGCGACTTTTGGTGAATTGCCCTTGAGATTCAGATCATGAGGCTTCTTCTTAGTCTAGAAGCAGTTCTACAAACTGATGTGTGGGCTTGTGCCACATAGAAATAAGGATCTTCCCCTGGATGTCTTTGTCTACAACCAAATTTCAAAGCATTTTGTAACTTGCCATGAGAAATTCAATGCTGAATGTTACAAGGTAACCAGGCATTCAGGACAATTAAAAAAAATTCCTAATTTCTGAAAACTAACGAAGTGAGAAAGGGCCATTTCCCACACATTTCCAGTTTATTAGTTCTAATCTAGGAAAAGAGTCTAATGGCCATTAAATATGTATATCCTTTCTAGTTGACTTTGGTGTGTTTTTTTTTTTGCCAAAAAATAAAACTATAGGGAATATAGTAGATTTTTAAATCCTTACAATACCATAAACAAAATAATATTTGTATAATGAAAACATACAGAGGCATAATGTGTATCTATGTCTATATAGTATATACATTTTAAGAGCATATATTTGCTCACGTAAATTATTCCATTATTAGGCTGACAGAGTATGATAAAGTAGTGACACATTCAATGCTACCTATAAAGTAAGTATATTATCTAAAACTGTCTGATCATAAGTTGGGATATAAAACATGTTGTTCAAGTCAAAACTTCATTAATATAAACTGAATAGAATATAGAATTAAGGAGCTTAAAGTTACCAATACCCTTGGTATATTTCAGGACTAGTCCCAGAAGATCTATGGTCACTTTTGACAAACGTCAGAGCCAAGCAAAAGGTGTTTTCAGACAATGTACTAAGAATAGTAATGGAGTTTTGGAAACTGAATATACTACTATTGAAAGAGATCGTGAATCTAATTTCCTCACTTACAAAAGTATATTTATTTTGGGGCCCAGAATGACTTATCCCATGTCACAGAACTGATTAGGGGCAAAGATCAAAACAAAATTCTGATCATTAGAACTTTACTTTAAAAAAAACCAAAACAACAATAAAAAAACCTCTATCTTCATCTCCTTGCCTCTTGATTAGAATAGGAGCAAATTGAGAGTTATCCTTTTTAAAAATTAATTTTTATCTTTCATGAGTAGATGTTATAAAGTTAAAATACTCTTTACTTAAAATATAAACATCATGGCAGTGGAAGCTGGATTTGTCAACCGCCCTCCAGCCACCTCATACCCTAAAATTTTAGAGTTCTCCATTGACTACAGAATAAAATCCCATCTCTTTGGTTTGATTGAAGTTTAAGGCATCTCCTTATTTATCCATAGACAAACATTTGCTATTATAATTTACCTTTGATTTTCATTGTCAACCTGTGTTTTGGCCACAACAATTTATTTATTTGGAGTTTCTTTCCGAATATTTCTGACCTCCCTGGTTTTTCTCACACTCTTGTCATTGCACTAAATTCTATTTTCTCTCTCTCCACAGAGCCTAAATCTGCTCAGCAGCAAGGCTAATATTAAATTTTATGTCTTTCCTGAAGTCTTCTCTGCACTCAAGAGCTTTAACTGAGCTCTCCCTTCTCTCAAGTTCCTGAGATCTCTATCTAGAGCTTATCCATTTTAGTCACATCCAAACTGCCAGGCTGTAAACTCTTTCCAGGTTAGATTTCTGGATGATTAATCTTTATATCTTCAATAGCACTCCCAAAGTGTAATGGTTTTTCTTCACTCATGCGTTCATTCACCCATTCTACTAATACTGTTTTAAAACACTCTAAACTCAATAACTATTTTTTTTTTAATGAGCAAGAGTAAGCTAAAAAGGGTCAGTTCAAAAGGACCTAGAGGCTGAAGAATACCTGGCAACAGGGATAAAATAGACTTGTTCATTAGACTTCCACTCAGATTAGTAATATCGTTAGATAAAGCCCTATTATGAATAGAGAGAGATATCTATATTGATATCTCTCTCTCTCTCTCTGTAGTGCAGATTCCTTTCTCTCCTATCATTGATATACCACGACTGGCTGAACTAGGTTTTATGGGTCAGAATTAACTTTGAAAGTTAACATTTATTTGAGTTCTGAGGTGTTCCTCTATAGAGTTACTTTTCTGTATATAAAGCAGTTTCCTTTGAACTTAGTAAGAATTCACACACAGCAGAGATAGAAATATTAATAACAGTTCTTTAAAATTCCTATCAAACACATGCAAGAATACCTAAAGAAAGACTTAAGGAAATCTTTTTTGCAAGACCAAAACAAACAAAATATAGCTTCCAAAAATATAAGTAAAAATCACACATGGATATTTTTAAGGCACAATGTGAGTATCTATTTTGTATATTTATTTACTTATTTTAAACTCCAACAATTAGTTTCAAATATCTTGAAATATAACTCATGGCTCTCCATATGCTAAATGCATATATTATATGCAAATTCATAGCATTTAAACATATAAAAAATATTTTTGTTGAAATTTTCCAATAAACATCATTTCCAAAGTTAACTGTTTTGGCAGTTAAAAGATGGCACCATACCTAAAATATAATATTTAGTACCTTTCACAGGCCTCTTTAAAGGGTGATAAGAGTTCTTTATAGTATATATCATATTAGTATACCAAAGCCCAAAATACGGATTGCTAGGAAGAAAGATAACCTCTAGCCAAATTATTCTTTTCTGGAGGGGAGAAGAACCTGGGGAATTGTACATGGGTGATGGAAATTAAAAAGGAATTAAAAATATTATCAGAGTTACACACTTGCTGTCAGCTTAGAGGTAAACAAAGACCGCTGTTAAATGAAGTGTGTTTGTTCTTACCCACTCCTTTCTGTGAACTGAATCACGTTATTAGAAGTCACAGTTTGGCACGTAGGAGCCAGGCTATTGATTGTTTCTCCGCAGTGTTGATTGCAAGCTTTGATGATTTGGCGTCAATTCTTCAGTCCACTGGAGAATCAATATTATCTAACCCTTTTACAAAGTAAGATGCGCTCACACACACACACACACGTACACACACACATATATGTATATAAGTTATACATAAGGTCATCATAAATATTCCTATCTTTCTATTTTTCTGCAACAAAATTTAAATCTCAAAGCCTTGTCTGACAAGGTAAAACCGTGTTTAAAACTGCATAAATTTGGTAACATCTTTACTTGGAGATTTCTTTTTCTTTTGCATAGTCATTCTTGCAGTAATTCTTGCCATTCTTCTTGGCAATTTATTTCAATGTAGATGAGACCAGAGTACCTCAATATATGATTTCCTTACTTTTTCTTTTCCATTTATTTACTTACCAATTTCTTAGTCTGCCTTCCTGTTTAGCTGCCAGAGTGTGATATTACTTCAGCACTTCCAAGTCTGCTTGTAATCACTGTGAACTCAATCTGCACCTTATAACCAGGTATTTAAATGATTCCACATATTCCACATCAGATTAAATTTTCCATTGTCTTTTAATACTTAATGAAATTTTTGTTTCAAATTCAGCATCACCTGCAAATTTGCCTGCATCACTGGTAACATCTGAAACACATTTTTTCTTTCTTTTCTTGTCCCATTCCGCTATTTAAAATACTCATAAATGCAAATTAGATTGCCTTCTTGAGCGTAAGAGACTGTTGTGTTGCCTAAAATACACCTCAGGATGAAATAAGAAAATTTAGGAAGAAAAAAAATCCTGTAAATGTATTTCTGTGAACGTGTTTTATAATGTCAAAACTCAGGAGTAATAAGTAATGCTAAACTGCTCATTATCAATACAGCTGCGGGGGTTCAGTTGCAGTTTAAGGGGGAAGAGAATTATGAAAAGTGAAAGACAGTATGAGCAGTTCCCCCAAAATTTGAGAATAAAAACAATCACGTGAGAAAGACAGTGACGGAGTTCTATTGAAAGGAGAAAGTTTAATTTCAAACTATTTTTGAAATTAAATAATTTAAAGTCTCATATTTATCTAACAAAACATGAAGATAAAAATACAAAATAATTATTTAGCATCTTATTCAAATTATATTATGTACATAAAAGTACATAACGCATAAGTGTATACATCAGTAAAATTTCCACAAAGTTAATACACTCATGAAACCATGACTCAGGTAAAAAAATAGGAAACTGACAGTCCCCAGAAACCTCCCGTGTGTTTCCTCTTGTGCATTTCTTAGCCCACAGGCCTACCTTACTGTGACTTTTCTTATCATTTGTTTAGTTTGCTGGTTTCAAAATTTATGTTGATTTTTTTCACCCAGTATCATGTTTGTGATTCATCCAGTGTATATGTAATATCTAAGACTGAAACTGCTGAATCATTTAGCGTGCATAGGTTCAGTTTTTTTCTTTTCAGTTGAAAAGACTATTTCCCTATTCACTTATCTGGACTCCTTAGCCAAAAATTACTTGATTATATAAATATTGGCCTATTTCTAGACTCCCTGTTCTGTTCCACTGACACACACACACACATATATATATAAATAAAATGTCTTTCCCTGCACCCACAACCCATTATCTTCATTACTGTAGCTCCATAATAAGTTTTTAAATCAGGTAGTATGAATCCTCCAACAGCGTTTTTCTTTTTCAAAATTGTTTTGACATTTCTAAGTCTTTTGTTTGTCTATGTAGCCTTTAGGATTAGTTTATCAATTAGTAAATGGAACAAAAAGCCTTCTGAGGTTGTGAGACTGCATTAATTCCATAAATCAATTTGAGAAAGAACAACATCTTAAAAATATTGAGTCGTCCAAATAATAAGCATGGCATATCTCTCCATAATTTTATGTCTTCTTTAATATCTACCAGCCATATTCTGTTCTGCTTTGTTTTGTTTTGTTTTTTCATTCAACAGGACTTGTACATATTTTGATAAATTGTAAGTATTTTGTGATTTTATGATATTATAAATGATAGTTATATTATATTGGTATTTATATTATAAATGGTATTTTATTTCAATATTGCTCATTGACAATTATAGAAATACAATTAGTTTTATATATTAATTTTCTATATTGTGACCTTGCTAAACTTATTTATTAGTAATTTTTTTGTAGATTATTTAGGATTTCCTATAATCACAATCATGTCATCTACTAATAAAGAGTTTTACTACTTTCTTTTGTCTATTTCATATGCATTGAATTTCTCTTCTTGTCCAATTGCATTGGATATAACCTTTGTTACAATGTTGAATAAGAGTAGTGAAAGCAGGCACCCTTGTGTTGTTCCCAATCTTAGGGTGAAAGTATTCAGTTTTCTGAGATCGTGTATGATATTGGCTTTATTTTTTCTCATAGCTATCATTTATAAAGTTGAAAAGATTTGGGGTTTCTTTTGAGAAAGAGAGTTTTATTATCAATAGGTGTTAATTTTGTCAAAATTTTTTTCATCTACTGAAAAATTTATTTTCACTTTTTCTTCAAATTTGACTGATTTGCAGTGTTAAAACGACATTGCAATGTCGAGATAAACCATACTTGGTCGTAGTGCATTAATCATTTGAAATATTAGTGGATACTTTTTGTTAATATTTTGTTAAATATTTTTGCATCTTTGTTCATTAGTGATATTGATCTGTAGCTTTCTTATCTTGTAATGTCTTTGTTAGGTTTGCTACCGGCTTAATGCTGACTTCATAAAATTATTTGGAAAATGCTCCCTCCACCAATATTTTACAAGCTTATGTAGAGTTGTTATTATTTTTTAAAAATGTTTGACAGAATTTACTAGGAAACTAACTTTCTTTCTAGGGAGATTTTTAATTATGAAATTATTACCATATATAGGTATATATAGGAATATATGGAATATTTATACTTTCTATTTATTCTTGAATTGGTTTTGCCAATTTTGTTTCTCATTTTTTCCATTTCATTTGAGTTGTCAAATTTATTGGCATGAAATTGTTTCTAACATTTTTTAATTGTACTCTCAGGATCTGTAGCAATATCCCCTCAGTCGTTCTAATGTTGATAATTTGTTTCATCTTTCTTTCCTGATAAATCTGGTTAGAGTTTTATTAATTTCATTAATCTTTTCAAAACAAGGGTCTTTTGCTTCATTGATTGTCTCTATTGTTTTTGTGTATTATAATTTATGGATTCCTGGTCTTGTCTATTATTTTAGTTTTTCTTTGGCTTATTTTGAATTTTATTAGGACTTCTTTTCCTAGGATCTTATTGTAGATGATTAGGTTCTTGATTTTTTAACTTTTTAAATCTAATATATGCATTCAAAGGTGTACATTTTCCTCTAACCTCTGCTTAGGTTACATCTGACCAATTTTGATATATTTGGTTGTTAATGGTCACTCAGTTCCAAAGATTTTCTTATATACTATGATTTTTTTTCTATAACCCACATGCTAGTGTGAAATGTTTTGTCTAATATCCAAATTTGGGTTTTTTTCTAGATTATTTTTGCTATTGATTCCTAAATTAATTCCTTTATGGTCAGAGATTGGTATTATTTAAATTCTTTTAAATCTGTTATAACTTATTTTTATGGGCCACAATATGGTTTAATCACAAAGAGTGTGTGTTCTGGTGTTGTTTGTACAGTGTTGAATAAATGTCAATTAAATTGATATCAGTTGATAATGTTGACCAGTTCTTCTGTATACTTTCTGAAATTCTGCTGAATTGTTCTATCAGTTAGTGAGAGTGTCATGTCAAGTATCCACCTATAATTATGCGTGTGTCTATTTTTTCTTCACAATTCTGTCACTTTTTGCTTCAAATAGTTTAAATCTATGTTAGGGTTTGTATATCTTTTTAGGATTATGTCTCGTTGAAGAATTGACCCTTTAATAATTATTAAATATGCCTCTTCATCCCTGGGAAAATTGCTTTTGCTAAAATCTAATTTGTCTTAGATTTATAGCCACCACACTTCCTATGGTTAGTGATTTTATGGAGATCTCTACCACCCTTTCATTTAATCTATCTGTGTTTTATATTTAAAGTGAATTTCTTATACACAGCATAGTTGAATCTTAATGTTTTTAACTGGTCTGACAATTTTTTTTTAATTTCCGTGTTTAGACTATTTATATTTAGTGCAATTCTCAATGGTATTTAAATCTACCATCTTAGCATTTGTTTTCTCCCTGTCCCATCTGTTCTCTGTGTACTTTCCCCTCTTTTCCTGTCTTCTGGATCACTTGAAGATTTTTTTCAATAATTAAATTTATTTCTTCTATTAGCTTATTGAATATACATAGCTGTATTTTTAATGTTTTTCTAGGGCTTACAATATACTTCTTTAAATTTTTTTTTTATTTCAGAATATTACAGGGCACAAATATTTTGGTTACATGGATTGCTTTTGTACTGCTTGAGATAAAGTTATAAGTGTGCCCCTCTCCAAGATAGTGTACACTGTACCTGTTAGGTATGACTTCACCCATCCCCCTTCTCCCCCCTCCCACCCATTTGATTTCCATTGAGTTTAACTTCCATCTGTGCACATGAGTACTGACTGGTCGGTTAGTTCCGATTTAATACCGAGTACATGAGGGGTTTGTTTTTCCATTCTTGAGATACTTCACTTAGGAGAATGGTTTCTAGATCCATCCAGATTATTACAAAAGTTATTAATTCATTTTTTATGGCTAAGTAGTATTCCATGGTATACATATACCACATTTTATTAATCCACTCACGTATTGATGGGCACTTGGGTTAATTCCACATCCTTGTGATTGTGAATTGTGCTGCAATAAACATTAGAGTGCAGGTGTCTTTTTGATAAAATGACTTTTTTCCTTTGGGTAGATACCCAACAGTGGGATTGCTGGATCAAATGGTAGGTCTATGTTTAGTTCTTTGAGGTATCTCCATACTATGTTCCACAGAGATTACATTAGTTTGCAGTCCCATCAACAGTGTATAAGGGTTCTTTTCTTTCTGCATTCATGACAGCATCTGTGGTTTTGGGGCTTTTTGATAAAAGCCATTCTCACTGGAGTTAGGTGATATCTCATTGTCGTTTTGCTTTGCATTTCCCTGATGATTAGTGACGTGGAGCATTTTTTCATATGTTTGTTGGCCAGTAGTGTATCTTGTTTTGAAAAGCTTCTGTTCATGTCTTTTTCCCACTTTCCAGTGGGGTTGTTTGATTTTTTTCTTGCTGCTTTGCTTGAGTTCTTTGTAGATGCTGGTTATCAGCACTTTGTTGGATGTATAGCATACAAATATTTTCTCCCATTCTGTAGGTTGTCTATTCACTCTATTGATTGTTTCCTTGGCTATGCAGAGCTTTTTAATTTGATCAGGTCCCAATTATTTATTTTTGTTGTTGCTGTGGTTGTATTTGGGGTCTTCTTCATAAATTCTTTGCCTATGCCGATATCTATAATGGTTTTTCTGACCTCTTCTTGTAGAATTCTTATAGTTTCATGCCTTAGGTCTAAGTCTGTTATCCATCGTGAATTAATTTTTGTGAGTGGTGAGAGGTGTGGATACTATTTCAGTCTTCTGTGTGTGGCTATCCAATTTTCCTAGCATCATTCATTGAGTAAGCATTCTTTTCCCCAGTGTATGTTTTTTATTCCTTTGTCAAAAATCAGATGGAAATATGAGGATGTTTTTATATCTGGTTTCTCTGTTCTGATCCATTGATCTATGTCTCTATTTTTGTGCCACTACCATGCTGTTTTGGTTACTATGGGCTTGTAGTATAGCTTGAAGTCTGGTAAATTGATGCCTCCAGATTTGTTCTTTTTGCATAAGGTTCCTTTGGCTATGTGGGGTCTTTTCTGGTTCCATATGAAGCATAGAATTATTTTTTTCTGGATCTGTGAAAATTGGTAATTTAATGGGAATTGCATTGAATCAGTAAATCACCGTGGCTAGTATAGACATTTTAACAATGTTGATTCTGCCAATCCATGAGCATGGTACATTTTTCCATTTGTTTTCGTCCTCTGTGATTTCTTTCCTCAGTGTTTCATATTTTTGTTGGGGTTTTCTAGATGTAAAATGATATCATCAGCAAAGAGCAATAGTTTGACCTCCTCTTTCCCCATTTGGATACCCTTGATTTCCTTCTCTTTCCTGATTGTTCTGGCTATGACTTCCAGCACTATGTTGAAGAGAAGTGGTGACAGTGGCAACTCAGGACCAGCACTCCACTCCCTGGCACAGTCCAGGATCAATTTTCGGGGTCCCGGAGACTGGCCCAGGAGCTAGACCTATCACCCTCAGCTCTCAATTGAGAGGGAAGATGAGTAGGAATCAGCAAAAGAGCTCCAGAAACATGAAAAATCAGAGTGAAAAGAAAGTGATAGCTCCTTAACAATGGATACCAACCAAATTGAAAAGATTGAAATGACAGATGAGGAATTTTGAATATGGACTGTAAGGAAGCTCAATGAAATACAAGAGAAAATAGAAACCCAACACAAAGAAACCACAAAAACAATGCAGTAAATGAATGAAAAATTCACTAAAGAAATTGAATTATTAAATAAAAATGAAACAAACTTCTGGAAATGAAAAATTCATTAAGGGAAACACAAAACATGGTGGAAAGCCCTAAGATAGGCTAGATCTGGCAGAAGAGAGACTATCACACCTTGAAAACAATACATCTGAGTTAAATAAGTCAGTCAAAGAGATAGAACAGAGAAATAAGAGGAAATGAACAAAGCCTATAAGAAATATGGGATTATGTAATGAGGCCTAACATAAGAATCATAGGCATCCCTGAGGGCTAAGAAGAAAATACACAAGGGTTGGAAAATTTATTTGAGGGATTAATTGAGGAAAATATCCCTGGCCTTGCTAGAAATCTCGATATCCAGGTACAAGAAGCTTAAAGGACTCCTGCGCAATTTATTGCAAGGAGGCAAACACCATGATACTCGGTCATCAAACTGGCCAAAGTAAACATGAAAGAGTCCCTCCTACCAGCTGGAAAGTCAAAGCATCAGTTAACTTACAAAGGAAAACCCATCAAACTAACTGCAGACTGCTCAACTGAGACCTTACAAGCCTGAAGGGATTAGGGCCCCATTCTCAGTGTTCTCAAACAGTCTAGAATTTTGTATCTTGCAAAACTAAGTTTCACATAAGAGGGAGAAATAAAGACTTTCTCAAAAAAGCAAACACTGAAGGAATTTGTCAAGACCAGACCTGCCCTGCAGGAAGTGCTCAGAACTGCATTATACATGATCAGCACAATAGACACCCAACAATGTAAAATCACCCAAAAACTAGAGGTTAAACCCTGGATACCACAATGGCTGAAGAGGTAAAACAAAGCAATAAAGTTCTACTCAACAGGATGAACAGAAATCCACCCCACTTATCAATCCTTTCAATAAATGTGAATGGCTTGAGCTGCCCACTAAAGAGACATAGCCTGGCTGAATGGATAAAAAAAAATGTAGGCCAAATATCTGCTGTCTCCAGGAAATACACCTAAATCACCAGGACCCATTCAGACTCAAGGTGAAGGGATGGATAATATTCCATGCAAATGGAAACCAAAAGAAAGCTGGTGTAGCCATTCTCATATCAGATAACAAAGACTTCAAATCAACAAAAGTAAAGAAAGACAAAGATGGTCATTATACAATGGTGAAGGGAACAATTCAACAAGAAGACATAACAATCTTTAATATTTATTATTTTTATGTCTGTCATTATTTTTTTTAATATCCCAGGCATCATCTCTTCAAATACTGCTTCTTCCCTAGTTGTCTCCTTCTTTCTTACTGAAGTTCAAATTACATGATATTAGACTTTACCATTTTTCATAAATTTTCTTATCTTCTCTTCTGCATGTTTTTATACCTTTTTGTCTCTCCATCCTTTATTTTGGATGTTTTCTTTTGATCTCTCACTAGTTTTTTGAGCTATATATTGTTGTATAAACTTGTCATTTGTGTTCTTTCTGTGTGTGTTTATTTTTTTTTATTTCTATAACCTACATTTGATCCTTCTTTGTAATTTCTCGTTCTCTGTCAAAATTCTCAATGACCAAGAATTTTGACTCCTGTAGTTTCCTGTTCCCAGATAGTTTTGCTGTTACCACCATCCCTATTAAGGGATTTCCTGGGGGTACGGTTATAAGAGAACAGAAAAAAATAAGAGTAAATAAAAATGGGGGATTTCCCTCATTCTCTCTGAACTTTGAAAGTTTCTTTATCTGTTCCTTGAGGCAGACTCATAGGTTTCTTCTGTATCTCTCCCTGTCTGCACTGTAGAGCTTACTTACAGTTTTCAAATTGTGCTGGGTTCAAGCCAGGGGATAGCAAAAATAGGAAAAAAATGGTAAACTCACCACTGGTTCAATGGTACATAAAATTATGCTATTATTCCTTTATCTGCCTGCTTATTTTTAATTTTCAGAGTTCTCAAATAACTCCTGTGCATCTGTCCAGATTTATTTGATTAATTCAGTGAGACACAGAGAGATGTGTGCTGAATTCTTCTTACTCAGAACCGTAAGCCTCCTCCCCAACTTTTTCTTTTATTAACTATAAAATAGTGACCATTTTACATTCCTGCTTGATAAATACATTATCTGCATTTTCTATATTTATGTTTATATTGTGTATTGTTAATCTTGGTCTTCATTGTATTGTCTTATCCCCTAAGGTATTTTTCCTTGTGTTGCTGATCTTCTGTAAAAAAAAAAAAAGTTATACAAATAAAATGATGGCAAGACTCTTGTCAAGCAGTTAGTAGCAATGGCAATCACTGACAATATTAATTTGACTTCAGGGACTAGATAATTCAAAGATGTGAGGTCTGGTTCATTTCCAATTTGGCCTAACTCCTAAAATATAGTTTTTCATGATTTCAACCTATGGAACTGTCTCATCAGCAGGCCTTGAGTTCCAATTGTGTCATGCTAGCCCAGAAGTGCTAACAAAAGCTCTGTTCAGCTTCTCAGCCTTTCAGATTTTCTTCCAGAATATATAATTATCAAATATACAAAGCCAATAGGCTCCAAAGATTAACAGGGAAAGCTTTGTGATTTCTTTCTTGATTTCCTTCTGTTGTATTTTCTTAGTGCTACTATGAGGTGATTCTCAGTGAATGCGTATTATTATTGTTGCTTCTTGCTTTAAGAGACTGTTGGGTCAATATAGCTGTGGTGGCTGCATACTTTTTAGTTAAGAATAATGCCATTATATACATTACTGCATGTTGTGGTTTCCAGATCACAGATATACAACCTGCAAGAAAAATAAAAGAAAATATGGGGCGAAGGACTTAACTTGGAATTCATGTCATGCTTTAGAAGAGGTTGATTCTGAATATCAATTTAGCAGATGCAAATTTTGAAAATATTAGACTAAAAAATACAAATTATCTATTAAGTGCTAGGCCATATACTAAAAATCTTCTAAAAATAATTGTTAGTTGTGGTAGATCTGGATTTGTTCATGCTGAGCATAGGCATTTAAGCTTGCTCTGGTTTTCCAGGTCCTTCACAGAATTATATGGCCTACTCTATGAGAGACCATTTATTCCTGGGTTTGTTCATTTAGTACACATTTATTTAACATATTTATTATAGGCATTTTGAAATATATTAAATATAAAGAATGTATGTGATGAATGCAGCACTTGGTCAAAAGGAGTGCATGGTTTAACACAATGGACATTGTTATAAATTCAGTGAAAGAGCTATTACTTGACATCTTACGCTGTAAAAGTGTGTGAGCTATCACATGAGTAGAGATGAAAATCAGATACTATTTCTATTTAAGGTATTAAAAGGTCATTGAATATTTTTAGTGGTTGTGCATAGTAGACATTCAATACCTGTTTTTATGACTAACACAATGTTTTAACTAATACTATGATATACAACCATGTATAAGTCTTTTTTTTAATTTTTAATTTTTATTTTTTGTAGAGATGAGGTCTTACGATGTTGCCCGGGTTGGTCTTGAACTCCTGACCTCAAGCATCCTCTCACCTCAGCCTCCCAAAGTGCTGGGATCACAGGCATGAGCCACCAAGCCCAGCCATGTTTAAATCCTTAGTTCTTACAAAATGAAGTGGAATATAAATTAATGCATAACTAATTTAATTCTTTCATCTTTCTTTCCAACATTTACATAATACATTGACATCATCATAGACTATCATAAGGTGATGAAACAGTGGCTCTACCTGCAATTTTGGAGCATAAACTCCTCAAAGAAACATTTGAATTGCTTTCTAATTATATAGAAATTATATATAGCTTGTAATATTATTGCATTATTTCCTCTGACCTTTCCTCTGATCTGTTTGAAAATAGATGTGCATTGAAATTCTGGGAAAAACATATTCTTCAGCTTCCAAATCCTTCAGGTATGTCTACAGCAGCCCTTCACTGCAGGGATTCTCTTGAAAGATTGCCTGGCTGCTGGGACTGTCAGGAATGTCTGCCTCCATTAAGCAATGTTTTGGATTCTATTCACTTGACACAATTGCTATTCCAAGTAGGTGTAGATCAAACCAATTCCATCTGAACAATTGGAGGTCTAAGTAAATGATAACATTTCCTAACCTCCTTCTGTCCCATGTTGTACTAAACGAGGGGGAGTTCAGAAACATTGCCAAAGACTCTTTTGTCTAAAAAATATAAGTTCACAAGTCAGTAGAGTGGGCAGCTACTTCTTTTACTGTGTGTAATATATAAAGCAAGACAGATAATATTTGTTCTCCATTTTCTAATTAAATAACAAGGAACAGTAATCTAAAATTACTGACATACTTTTCCAATCCATGCACTATAATACTCAGGAGCCTGTTTTGTTTTATAAGAAGGCAGGAAAGACAGGAAGCAGCATGGGCGGTGCATGGGCAATATATATGAACAAAGTATTGTACCCCCATAATATTCTGAAATTAAAAAAAAAAGCAGCAGCAGCATCCACCAGACTCTGCCCCTAAGCTGCTAATCGGCTGAATTACCTATAAATGCTTGTAGACTGTAGCACCTATCATGGGCTAGACATTATGCTGGGCCCAGGGAACGCAAAGATGATTAAAACATACTCTGCTTTGAAGTACGATACATCTACTGGTGGCCTTCCACTGATAGGCTTCTTCAAGAAGTTTGCCTCTAACTCTGCCATATCTTTTCCTTGAAGGTTTAGAGTATTTTAAACGTTGAGCATTGTGTTTAAATCTTTGAGATGAGTCAAAGGGTATTTCTCAGGGATTTTTTTAGTGGTGGTTTTTGATAGAATAAAATAGAATATTTTTGCAAGTGTCTGATCTTAAAGAGTTTGAGCTCACTGCACCTAAAAATTTGTTTGGATTTTTTTTAAAAAGAAGAATGAGTTTTCATAATAGTGACTGGAAAGTATACAAACTACAATTTAAAAAATGACAGCCTCTGAGACTAAAGTACCCATATATAGCAAGATTTATTCCTATCAATCAGGAAGATGCCAAAATAAATCTATCTGCACTTCATCTTAAGCACCAGTTAAGTCAGATCAGATGGAAAGAAAAATTCTAGGCCAGTAATGTTCTCTCCATTTTTTGTGGATGAAGGAATCCAGTGTCCAAGTATTTTTAAAAACTTTTGTTCTCACAAACTAAATGTATGCTCATCGTAAAAATCAAAAAACTCAAATATGTAAAGTAAAAGTGAAAAGCCTCTATTTTTCTTTAATTAAATGTTTAATGTAGTAAAAGCTATCTCATTAAAAAGGGTGATAAATTTTCAAGACAGCCAACACAAATGAGAGTTTTGAACTTATTTAGGCTCCTTAATATAACAGTAATTTGGGAAATCTCAGGACTTTTACAGAAGAGTAACCAGAAGGTTGGACGGTCAGGAAAACTGCCCAAAGAAACTGCACAGGTTTACTCTAAAGAAAAAGAGACTACCAGGGAGAATGGTTTCTAGTCTTCAAATTGTTGGAAGGTCAGCAAGCGGAAAACAAAATAGGCTTGTATCAGGCAGTGCAGGACCAACTGGTGGGAAATAACAGGAAGATGACACTTCTGCCCTGCATGAAAGTCAGTTTCGCAGCAATTGATGATGTCCAATAATGGGATGAGCTGCCCTCTGAAAAAGTAGAGCTCCCCACATGGTATATGCTTAAGAAAGGACGAGGCGGCTGTTAGTCAAGGACACTGCAATAGGGTTTCCAGTAATACATGGGAAATAGTTTTAGTGGACTTTCATTTCAAAGAGCGTTCCTGCTTCCCCTCCTTAGCTCTCCTCTTTTTTGTTCTCTCATTTCAAACATCTAATTTCAAGCAACTGGACCCCCTACCCCCAACAAAGACATGAGACATAATTATTTGGCTTAAGATAGATGGACAAAACAAGGGTAGGAAGTATTTTCAGCACTTTGTAAAGGAAACCTGAGCCGTTTCTAGATGAGAGCCCTGGGCACTCTCTTTTCCCAGAGCAGACGAAAACAAGATGCACCAATGTGGCACTTTCTTTTGCTCTAATTAAGAGAATTTATATCTCCTTAGCGTAAAGGGCCTAGTACCATCATGCTCAGATTAAAGCAAACAAAGTTTCCTGCATCTACACAGTGTGAGAATATTGAATTTTTCCCAGAAAAACTCATAAGAAACTCTTGAATGAATACAAACATATCTAAAAAGCTGTTTATACCTCATATTGCCTGTGCATTAAACAATAATCAAAGCATATGAAATTCTGTTATACTTGTGTTCACTAATTACCTCTTCCTCCTCTATTGCTAATTTCAGTTGTAGAGTTTCAAAAAGAAAAAGAAAAATAGCAGAACAGTATGAGGAGACAGATGGCTCAGCTGATGACAAAATCCATTTGACTTTTACCACATTGGGAGATGGAGAGCTTGATTAATAGTTGGTCAGCCACTGAAACAATTTGAGAAGAAAAGTTTCTCGGAAAAATGTGTTTTAAATTGTATGAATACCTTATAATTCCTTGATTTAAATGTTTCTGTGGAATCACCATTTTGCATCAAACCTCTTAAATATGCCTGCTTGAACAAGCTCAAACCAACATAAAAATGTTTCTAGAGTTAAGTAGAGAACACAAGCCAATATAAAACTATTTTAAGTGCATCTACTGATTAGGTAAAAAAAAGAAAATGCCATTGAAAACTTCTTAGTGCCTTTCCCTGGATGGTGCTATAATCTATTACAATTACCAAAGAGAAAAAAGGATCAAAGAAAGCTTGCCTATACAAATTATTCTTAGAATAATAAAACTTCAGAGTTGGAAAGAGCCTGAAACTTCTTCTAGCCAATTACCTCTATTTTACAAGTGAAGTAATGAGGCCCAGATGAATGAAATGATTTTGCTGAGACCACATAGCTTTTCAGCAAAACATAGGCTAGAACCTAGAATTCTAATCTTCTAATTCAATATATGCACTACCCTTTGCACTATCGTCTACTATGTGTATAGTCGTTATCTTAAAAACTGTTGTTAGGATTATAGTTTCTTCTTTTTTAAAGTTAAAGGGCACAATGAAAATTAAATTACATGTGCCTGTGCTTTACATTTATGTGAAACTGGAAGTTGTGTATCTGAAAATAAACATATAAATAGCATTATTTAAAGTTAACTTAACAGAACTTATCTCCATGTGAAAGCCGGAGGATACATAATGATATGTGTTAATTTTAACTAGATTTTTTTCTAAATAATGATCTAGAAGAGGAGAGAATTTCCAAGTCAATGATTCACTTGTCATCACTGACCAGATTGTTGGTAACTTTTAGTTTTGTGGACCCAATGTTAATATTATGGGAGAAAAATAGCCAAGAGGGGCAATGACTATAGAGTAGATGCTCCTTTGAGCTAAACTTTTCTAGGGAAATAAATTTAAAAAAAAACCCAGCAATTTTAGCTTCAACTTGAGAGTAAATGCTCAAAATGTTATGGCTGTGGTTATTACACAATGATATATTACGTGGGTGGTTTCCTAAGGAGTCTTCTCTTTCTCTTGTTATTATTATTTGACCATGCTGGTGTATTTATGCAATTTTATACTTGGTGCTTCTCCCGTTTACTTGGTACTATGGCTGCACACACACAAAAAGTCTCTACGGCTGTACAATGTCCAGTAATACCCTTTGACACATGTACACTGCAAATCAATATGTGACATTTTCTTTTTTTGGTACATTTTGTATAACATATAGCAGAGTTTCAAGTATATGATGTATCAAGTCATGTCTTCTGTATTATATTAACTTCATAAAGGAAAAGGCTGATATAATTAAATTAACTTCTTAGTTTAGATTACTTTTGTCCCCACTTAAAAACTGCCTCTCATGTTTTGAACTGAAAGTTGCTTGTTAAATTAGATAAACTAAATAATTATATTCCTAGATGTCTATATTAAAGATATTTTTACATTTTTATAGTGGTTTTGTTAATATGAGAGTGACTGTTGATCATCTGTTTATGGTCTTTAGACTATGATAAAAAATTCTCAATAAATATTTTCCTGTATGTATATTAAATAGTCACATGGATCAAAAATAGACATACCATATAACTCATTAAAAAGTATTCATAAGTTTTATGAATATTACTGTACATACATTTCCCCCCCAATATGATCCACATATTATTATTGAACTCTAGTGGACCCCATGCACATTGATGCATTTGGAGGCAAAGTGTACTAATTTAGGTATGTTCTTTTGAAATGCAAAATAAAGATGGATATAAATATAGACAGAGAGTGGCATAGATGGATTGACATGTGATAAAGAAAATATAACAATATATTAATGTAGAATTTATAAAATCAGTATATGGGTGTTCATGGCATCATTCTTTCAATATTTCTGTATATTTGAAATTTACGTTAAAAATATTGGAAAACCTTAGATATGCCCAAATTGTGGCCTACTACTTGATATATTCCTTCAAATATGTCTAATCTCAGAGATGATTTTATAATTTTAGCATAAGCAATCAACTCAAATTTTATTAGAAATGACTTGTGACTCAACCAATTTTTAAATTTAATAATTATGGTCTCAGAAATGAGTGGCACTGTACTTCAGGTCAGGTACTTTCAATATTCACCTGTCTCTAAAAGCTAGTTTCAAAGTGTAAGTTGTCAATACCAAATAACCCTAATTGGCAGGTCAGCTTGTCCCATTACCTGAGGATAGCATGCATGCAACTCATCCTGACAGCCTTCAAGGAAGTCAGGGCTGGTATCCATCATTCTTGAACATTACATACACTACAGTGTGGAATTCTGGCATCTCAATTATGTCTTGCTTCGGGTTCTTGAACAGATACGATGTCAATCTCTGGCAATACCTTGGCCTACTTCCAGGGGTGGTGCAGTGGTCTTTCATCCAAGTGAGAACACCTGCCAGATCCTGAAACTCTCATAATGGAATGTCAATCCAACTATTTCTAGACTATGAGAATTTATACTCAATTAGTATCAACAAAGCAAGTACTACCCAATTTGTGAATATTTAACAAATGGTTTCTATGCCAAGCCTTCTGCTAGAACCTGAACACAAAGATGAGAAAACTAATATGGGATATGGAGTTTACCAGAAACTTAACAAAAACTGTTAGTCATTCACCATCTATCTAACTATTTTTTTTAAAGAAAGCAACTCTAAGGGAAAGGCATCTAGTCTATGGGAATCTCAGGTTTTAATTTAAATTAACAAGTGAGACCATCAGAGAGACACATATCTGTAACATGTATTAACTTCAAATATTAAGTTTTCAGGTTTCATCCAAAGAAATAAAACAACAACAAAAATCACTTCTGTCTTGATGCTAAAGCTGATTTATAAGGCATGGTATATACATGTTCCCTGTAAGGTTGAAATAATCAATTAACTTTATAATTAAATGTAAGAAAATTTTAACTATAGAAAATTTGATATGCAATTTCTATCAGGCAATGAAAAATATGTAATATGTTTTTACACAGATTTCCAAGAAATTCAAAGTGAAATTAAAAGTTCAATAACTATGACTATATTGCTCTTCTATTTCCATTTTAATAATCATAATATATGAAGGTTCTTAAAATGTAAAATCATTTTTAGGAAGAGAAAGATTGTGAAAATACATAAAATATTAGTTATTTGCATTAAATGCATGTGTTGCCAAATATATGTTAAAGATTTTAGATTAAATTTGTTAAGTTGTAATTTAATTTATTGCATTGATAAGAATGCTACTGTATACTTTCTGACTACAAAGTACTTTCTCATTATACAAAAGCCAAGGCAAAATAGACATTGAAAATAAATTAAAGTTTTAGAAATAAGTCATTGAAGTCATTTTAAAGGGCAGCACGTTAAAACTGTGTAAGAATTCTGAAGTGAAAAGAGGGTCACTTCATAGGTACTGGTGGATGATGAGATGGCATTTACTTTCTCCTCACTGTGTATCTTCAAGAAAGTTGAAAACTTAGCAGCATTTCTTCTGATAACAGGTCCAGGAAATGAGATTTGAAAAGAACTGAAAGCATTTTCTGTGACAGACATAGAGCTTCCTAATTCATTTTAGCAGCATCCTTGGGATCCATCTCCAGGGTACTATATAGTCTCTTGTGAGCCAGAAAGTGGTGGCTGGGGAAGAAAGAAAATGGAAGAAACAGAGAGAGATAAAAGGAGAGGGAGAGGAGAAGAAGGGGATGAAAGGGAGAAAAGAAGAAAAAGAAAGAGAATTTCACATGAAGTCTCCCAAGAGTCCCGTGTGCTTCTTGTACCTGGATATCAAGATTTCTGGCTAGACCATGGAAATTTTCCTCTATTATTCCTTCAAGTAGATTTTCCAGCCCTTGTGTATTTTCTTCTTCACCCTCAGGGATGCCTCTGATTCTTATGTTTGGCCTCTTTACACAATCCCATATTTCCTGTGTGCTTTGTTCATGTCTCTTGCGTCTGTGTTCTTTCTCTTCGACTGATTTGTTTAGCACATAGGAGTTATCTTCCAGTTCTTGAGATTCTTCCCTCTGCATGACCCAGCCTATTCTTAAGGCTTTCCACTGTGTTCTGTAATTCCTTGAATGTTTCTTTCATTTCCAGTATTTCTGTTTGTTTTTTCTGTAATACTTCGATTTCTTTAGAGAGTTTTTCATCCATTTCTTGCATTGTTTTTGTGGTTTCTTTGTGTTGGGTTTCTATTTTCTCTTGAATTCCATTGAGCTTTCTTACAATCCATATTTGAAGTTGTTTCTCTGTCATTTCACCCATTTCAGTTGGTATCCGTTGCCGAGGAGCTGATGATTTCTTTTGGGGGGTGAATTTTCGCTCTGATTTTTCATTGTTCCTGAGTTCTTTCACTGATTCTTTCTCACCTGGCTTCTTGGTCTAGAGCTGGGGGTGCTAGGGCTGGTTTATGGCCCTGTCTCCAAGTCCCCAAGAATCGTTCCCTGACACTGCCAGGGAGAGGAGTGCTGGTCCTGTATTGCCTTAGGTGTGTTTTAGCAAGTTTGATGAACCTCTTGAGTTGCCTCTGACCTCTTCTCTTCACCTCTTCCCAGTGGAGTGTAGTGAGTTTGGTCCCCCAGCTTAAGCTCCAAGCTGGTAAACTGCACTTGTGGGTACAAATCCACTACTCCCTAATAGCTTGAGATGGAAGGCAATATGTTTAGTTATGGGGTTGTTCCTGCTGTCATTGATTGTAGTTTGCATGGAGGAGCCAGGTACCTAGGTAATCTGTTGTGCCCGTGGCAGGCTCTGGAACCCCAGGTGGGGTATATGAATGCCCCAAGCTTTGCGAGGGGCCTTGTAGCTCCCAGGGGTTACTTGGACCCTGCTCCCCCCGATGTGGGGGAAGGAGCAAGATAGTTCACAGCTACAGTGCAAGAGCCTGGGTGTGTGGGAAGATCAAAGGGTCTGTAATTTCATGCCTTTTATTCAAATTCACCCATTTCATATTCCAAAAAAAAAGAATGCTAAGATAATTAATGAAATAATGTGAAGTGTAAAACTCCAAGTCCCTCAGAAAATTTAACGTTACTTAAAGATATTGTTATTGACTGTATGTCAATTATATGTAATAATCTCTGACAAAGTACTTATTTCATTGATTGATAACTACATTGATTGATAACTATAGGGCAGTCCCTCCCTCAGGTAAGTTTTGTACAGCTTATAGAATGTTTCATTATAGTATTGAAATATCCTCATTTCCCCTAAAGATCTTTTGTTGACTGTTTCATCATTGAGGCAGTCCTAAATAGTGTTGTATCTCAGGGAGTGAAAGCCAATATAATGCTCCATTAAGTCTATATAAGTAATTGATCTATATTATCAGTCAATTATAAATGACTTAATTTCACCTATGCTTATTACTCTGGAAAATATGGGACAGAATTCTCTTGTTTTATTCCGTATTTAAAAAATTTCTGAGACATGATACCTAATATCAAAATCACTAGCTCTATCTCCACAAGTACCATGTTATTTGTACCAAGAAAACATCAGTAAATAACCTTTGATTCTGATATTGGAACAGCTTATATTTTTTCTCAACTAAAATCACTCAATCTGTCTCTGTTCACCCATTTTTTCCTTTAGTGGACAATTTTCATATTTGAAGATTCACTTTCATTTCAAAT
This sequence comes from Daubentonia madagascariensis, assembly GCA_023783475.1. Taxonomy (NCBI): domain Eukaryota; kingdom Metazoa; phylum Chordata; class Mammalia; order Primates; family Daubentoniidae; genus Daubentonia; species Daubentonia madagascariensis. The sequence continues at coordinate 13,896,868 of JAKFHU010001798.1, forward strand.
TAGTCTTTTTTGTGTGTTCAGCAAAGCCCAGTATCAAGTTATAATTATTGCCAAATATTTTCCTCATAAATATTTAAATGATCTGATGAATGCCTGGGTAAAGAACAGGATATTTTATTCAAGTTAAATAGTGAGACACACAGAATAGGAGAATATATTTGGACAATAGTGAAGTCTATTTAAATCTTCCAGTGTCTATGCTTAATGGGAAGCTGTTCTTTCAGCAGTTGCATTTTACTTATTCTTGGTAAATCAGTGATTCTGTCACCATGAACAACAGCAAACACATCTAATGCACTGACAAGGTGCTAGGTACTATCTATGTATATTCAATGTATTAACTCATTTCCTTACAGTGATCTATAAGGAGATATTATTGTTACTTCAATTTTATAGAGGAGGAAACTAAGGCACAGAGCAATTAAGTAACTTAGCCAATGTCATGACAAGGAGGTGGCAGAGCTAGGGTTGGAACACAGATTGTCTCCTTCAGCATCAAACTTATAAGTACCTCCTGAACTGGCTTATAGAAAAACACCTGTGAAGAAATTTTAGAAATCAACCAGGTCTCACAAAAGTAATTTCATTAATAACTTAGTGGTAGTACAGTATAAACAGAATCACAAGCTAAATCCTCTTGAAGTACAACTGAGTTGATGATGCCCACCATTTTAAAATCAAAACACTGAAAAATAAATTGGACTTTTGTATTTAGAATACATTCAAATGTTTAATGCTTCCTATTCCATAATTTATCTCATTCATTCTTGTCGACTGCTGAACTTAATTCACAATGAGTTTCTAGTTTCCTTATTTTATTGCTAAATACACTAGCTGTTGTGGTTTTAACAAATGTTCAAAGAGTTTTTAAAAATACATTTTATTATATATATTTAAGGTATATCATGACATTATAAGATATATACATATAGATAGATAGATTGATAGATATATAGAGAGAGATAGTGAAATGGTTACTATAGTGGCACAAATTAACATATCCATTATCTCCCAGTCACCCATTTTTCCCCTATGTGGCAAGAGCAGCTATAATCTACTCATTTAGCAAAAGTCCTGAATATAATACACTATTATTAACTATAGTCCTTGTGTTGTATGTAAGGTGAACAAGTAGAAGAAACATCTAATGTACAAAGATATTTGAAAAAAAACCATGTTCCAATAAGTTCAATTAATTAAACTTGTACAATATATGAGACATGATATTTTGGTGAATTATAAACAAGAGGATGGTCTGTGCCTCCAATGAGGTTAAAATCTAGAGGGGAGAAAGATGCAAGAAGTAGAAACTTTGTGAAGTCAGATTATAGAAGAAATTGCTCAAAATAATGAATACAAATCAGCAAATAAGCAAGGAAAGGGGTATAATCTCATGTTATTTAAATTATGAATTTTTCACTAAAGAAGTAAAACAAACCTTTTGGTGCCTCACGTGGTGATTCCTAATGCACTACTGTCATCAGAAATGGCACTGAAAAGAGATTCAAGCTAAACACTGAGAGTTTTCAGTAACCTACCAATTAGGAGGGAAGCATAAAAACAGCGGGTAAGAAGGCAGCACTGAGAAACCTACTTGCCAAGGCAGGATTTCAGAACAGGGCCATCAGAGGCTATTTTATAGGATTCTTTATTACATTGGATGAAGAGCTGAAGGTTAAACAAAGGGGATACTCCCTGCCTGAATGGCATGGACCCTAGTAATAGAATCTAAGGTTAGATGGTTCAGGACTCCAGCAAAGGCTGCCTAGGACACCAGTCAATCTCTCCTCTGCACTCTTCTCTTCTCTTCAGACTACAGAAAAGTGGATAGAATACTTTAAGTTAAAATTTTGGGTGGAAGACAAACATGTGTCAAACATATATCAAAAGGCAATAATGGGGCCAAGAAATGTTCAATGGTGCCACATCAATTAGAAAATCTGACCATATAACCGCAAAGAGATAAAAAGACATTATATGCCAACTATACCAAACACATAAGTAATAAGAACAACAGAAAAGAACATGATACAAATAGGAAAAAATGGGGAAACCAAATTGGAAGAAAATTTAATTCAAGGAACAAAAGAAAACTTTCTCTATAGTATTCCTATGTAATAGGCCAAGTAAGAAAAGTAAGATTTTAAAACAACAGACCGCTGTGGTTACCTAAGAAAAGAAACTGAAACCCAAAATACTTTCAATGTAAGACTAGGGAAAAAAAATAAATCATATAGGAGAATAATAAATACTATTGAAAATCCAATTACTAACATTGTGAAAGGTTTGAGTTAACCATCTTGTAAGTGAAGAAAAAAAATTCAGAGATTTTTAGTAACAGTGGGAAGATCATAGACATGGAAATAGTCAAAGATGACCCTGAATAAGGATAATTGGTGACCTTCTGAGAAAAAAGAAAATTCAATATAATGAAGTAGCAGACAATTTTCCTGGAATGAAGGAAAGACTTAATATGCATTTCAAAGGAGTGCACTCAATTACAGGAAGAATGATACTACAATGGACACTGAGACATAGCCTGGCTAAGTTATTGAACTTCAAAGATTAAAATCAAAATTCTTAGATATGCAGGCTGACAAAAGCAAATCACCTATGTGGGTTAAAAAAATTCAGGCTAGCATCCACAATAATGTTCAGTTCCAGAAAACAATGAGGCAATGTATATAAAGTGTTGAGGAAAAAGTAAATCTAGAATATTGTCTTCAGCCAAGTTGTTATTCAACTATATAAGAACAAACAGATATTCTCAGACATAAAAACTCAGCTGATTGGTGGCTTCTTGTTTTGCTAATGGATGCCAATCACACCAAGATGACTTTTTGTGGGAAGATGCTGCTCTCTTCCCAAATACATGGGAATAGGGGACACAAGATTAAAAACCAGGAGTGTTCACACCATTGTAGCACAATGTTTTGTAAAGTGTGATTCCCCTGACCAAAGGAATCAATATCACCCGGAAACTTGTTACAAAAATAAAATTTTGGACACCACCCAAAACCTACAGAATCAGAAACTCTGGGAGTGGCCTAGATGTCTTTGTTTTAACAAGTCCTCCAAGTAATTCTGATGTACGCTACAGTTTGAGAACAATAGTGCTAGTACATTCCTTGTATGAGTAGGTTTGAACACTCAAGGATTAAAATCCAGGGGGAGTGTGCACTGTCCAAGATTATGATTTCAGCAGCAGCTCTGAGGCTGGAAGGCCAAATTTAACATACAGGAACTCTGGAGCCAAGGCTGGATGCTGAGCTATGTGCTGAATTATCCCTCCAAGTATTGATTGAGTTCCCACTCCTGCCTGTGAATGATTAAATAGATTGAATGGAATTGGCCATCTTCAAAACAGCTTGCCATGACCAATTAAGTCCAATGTCTTCATGAAAAGCAACTGAGGAAACAGATGCATATGAATTTGGAAATAGGTCATATGAGGGTGTAGAAAGAATGACAGAAAATGGCAAACAAGCACAGAATCACATGGGGATTATTGTGACTCTTGAGGAGATTAAAATCAGCCTTGACATGAGTCAAAATTCTGAAAGAAGCCCTTGTCACAGGTGTGATTTAGGCCAGCTGGTCTCCAAAGTCAGGGTGCTTTTACCTAGGAGATACAAAAGTCAAATGCTGCATGTAGAGAAGGAAAATGTTAGGACTTGATTTTATTTTGTCCTTTAATAATGTATTATCTGAATGTATGATTTATAAACTGCAAATTAGTACATGATACAATCGATAAATAAATGTGTTGGAAAAATCCACAGAGACTATAAATATGTGAATTGAAAACATTGCTTGATGATGAAATCTAGTCATCAGTGAAATGAATAAAACCATGGGATTATTAAAACCATTTAAATGAAGGGGTAAGGCCAAGTAATTGGAGAATTATGGTTGCAGAACAGAAAGTGTTATATACCTTGAGAAAGAAAATATTTATCATACAACGAACATGGATTGGAATATGAGAAGTATAATGGTTGCTGTATTGCACAACTCCAGGGGAGTCATTCCTGCAAAGTAAAATGTGAATGGTACTCCCTGCAGTTACACACTGCAGGACCTTGAGGCAAAAGGACTGTAAGAAGAAGTGTGGGAGAACCAAGTCCCTTGTCAGGTTTCACACCAGGTAGTCAACTAATGATATTGTTTAAAATTGAAAAACAAAATTTAAAGTACATAATGACCCTACATTCAATGATTTTTAATGTTCTTCTTTCACAAACTTAATTTTTATGTACTACTATCTCTTGTATAGAAATAAATGAAGTTTATATAAACTCCTTTAGTTTTCATTGTTTCCTTTCTTTCATTAAATTCAAATAAAAAGAAATTAATATTTTACTTAATAATAGCATGCATTATATTATAAAATCCCGCTTTTAGATACTTATCTCTCTGTGAGCAATTTATTGTGTTCTTTCTTATTTTGCCAGAATTTTTAATAAGAATTTACCAAAAAAATCATTCTACAAAAAAGCAAAGTGTCCTTTTTAGCACTGTCCTTCTCAAGGCCCCACATTCTCACTTTTACAGTGAAGGCAATTTAGGTTTATTTTGCCAGTCAATGAGGACTTTCTTATAAAGCCATGAAGTTAGTTTTGCACTCAGTTATAAACACTAAGTCTTATTCTCAAAACTTTCCCTCCATCTTAGGTTTACAGAACTTTATTTAAAAAAACCAAAATGAGCAATAAAAACAATGATTGCATGCCTCTTTCCGATATTGAAGGAACGGGTTTTGTATTATGCTCCTAATATTTAAACTTCTCTGTTAGACCAATGAAACAATACACACACACACACACATATATATATATATTTGACTCAATGTTTTTGAAAAAAAATTATAATAGAAATATTTGAACGAAAGAAATTTGAATATTTATGAGTAAAAAGTGTAAAATGGTGATATACTAGATTTTAATTCTCAATTCTTAGTATATGCCACACCTCCTTGAGGAGAAAGACCTTAAGTATCATGTACGCATGACCTGTAAACAAGCTTGATTAGAGGCATGTGCACTGGTGTAATGATGATAGTACCATATTGGAATGGTTTTCTAGAATAACAAAAAGGAAATCTCAGAGCGTCAGAGGAGACTATTGGGATCTTTGGTCATGGAATTTTGTAAATAAGTATATTTTTCCAATTCAGAAAGTAATAAATATTTATTCTAGAAATTTTAGAGAAGAAAAATAATCAATCTGAAGGAAGAGAAAAACAATCAACATGATTATTTTATCATTTGAATTATGGGAATTATGTATCAATTATAAATGTGACACAAAAAGTGAAGAATCACGATATTTAAATGTAGTGAACACTTTTATGTTACCAAACCTTTTACTTACTTGATTTGTTTCAAACTTTAAACAACCGTTTGTATTATATCTCCTTTTTCAAGATGAATAAACTGAAGCTTTGAGAGATGACAAAACCTGTTTAGCATCTCAGGGCTAGTTAGGAGTAGAGCTAGGATTCAAATACTGGCTTGGAATTTTCTAAAACCCAAGCTTAAAGCTCTATGCTAGCGGTCCTCAGCCCCAGCTGCGCATTGCAGTCTCAGGAGAAACTTTTTACAAATCTTGACTTTCATACCACACTCAAAAATATTCTGATTTGATTGGCCTGGAATGTGGCTCAGACATTGGTATTTTTTTAAAAGTCTTCCAGGATATCTACTATACAGCCAGTTGGGAAGTAGGTCCAATGCCAACCTTCTTTGATGAAAAGTCTAGCAGCCACCACACACCCTATCCTTTTGCCTTAGATCCAGATTATGTAGTAAATAGTTTTCCCTTTGTTAGGGTTTATGTTACAATAAAGACATTGGATGTTTTCATTCCTAATGCCAAACATATTAATTACCCTGAAAAAATTTAGTACAAGACATAGTATCATAAGCAAACCTATTAAATCTTAGCTAATGTAAGTTCTGACAGTGCGTGTTTTAAAGATAGATCCAGCACCAGAATAAATCTTTGACCTCTGCCTTACCCTTGGTATTTTGAGGGTAGAAAAAGTAGGTGCTGAAACAGTTGTAGGCTTTGCATTTTACTGGGATTTTTATGAAGTTCCAGGTTTAAGCATTTATTCACATCAACAAAGACTGGATCAATTCATCTGGGAAGGTTTTCATTCAAACAGGAATCAGAGGGAATAAAATAAAGGAAAACATCTGCTGGAATCTGGAACAGTCTGCAGATTGGCTTTTACCAGAGAAGCCAAACCAGGAGCTAATCAGCTTTGCCCTCACCAACAGGTGTCACTGCAGTCAAGATTTACCTGGTGAGGCTCCTGTGCTGAGGCAGCACAATCAGATCAAGGTGCTAAACGTTAGTAACTCAAAAATACAAATGTGAATGTTTCTCTCTCTCTGTCTCTCTGTCTCTCTCTTTCTCTCACACACACATATATATCCACACATACATACATATATATACAAAAATTTTACTGATTATCTTTTATTTGCCACTTTTCCCCACTTCCCACTCCTTCCCTTTGAGTTATTCCTTAAAAGCACAGCTTTAATGTAAAAGAATGTTGAGCAAAGGGAGTTGGGTTTACAAATAACTTGGTTATACTCACTATTGGACCCATGCTCTTGGTTTTCATCTTCTATACTGATGATATTTAGTGATATGTGAATTTTTTTATTCATTAGTAATTTTTTTTACATTGACAGATAAAACTGTATATGTTGACTATGTAAAACAGGAATTTTTGAAGTATATATACATTGTGGAATGACTAAATCTGATCAATTAACATATGCATTACCTCACATAGTTATTTTTGTGGTGAGAACACTTTACGTCCACTTTCTTAGCATTTTTTAAGAATACAATATATTATTAACTATAGTTACCATGTTGAACAACAGTTCTTGTAAGATTAGTGATGTGAATTTTTATAGGTAAATTGTACTATCTCAAAGCTATTAGCATCATAACATATGTTTCACCCTTTACATTGAATTCCATGTACTTTTGATCTTTCCTTTACACACTTGGCAATACTACATTGTACAACTCTACACTGAGAGTTTGACAGGGGAAGAATGAGTGGATGTTCTTCATGGTATTCACATAACACCTCCCTCCAATGCTATGCTTATGTTATACATTCATATACCTATTAATATAGAATAAAAACTTTGAGGAAAGAAGTTGGGACTTTTCCATCTCTAATCTACCACAGTGCCTATTAAGGTATTTTGAACTTAACATTTATCATTTGGGGTCTCTCAGTAGAATCTGCAGACAACCAAACTTCACTGGCTTCAAAACAAAAGGAAACAAATAAGCATGGCCCACCAGAGCAGAGTAAGCATTCTTGTGTGCAGCTCATTCCATGCACTTATGAATTGGATTCCTTCCAGAAATGATCAAAATGGTAGCAAATCAATCTGGTTCACTCTGAAAATGGAAGCACATCTCAAGTGAGGATGAAATAAATTGTTGCAGAAAATTTAGAACACAATATTCACATTGCATTTCCCACAGAGGGAGTGCTCACTAAGCTGAAAGCCTCATTTTAAGACTTTCAGAGAGTCAAATTCTGGAATGTAAGATTTAGACAGAGAAAAACTCAAAAAACAATAAAGAGAAGCAAGAGAAATAAATACCAGTTTGACGTGGAAATGGACTACTAAATGGGGAATGGTCTACATTGAGACTTGAGAAGCAGTTAGACACCCTTAGCTAGTTAGGGGAGTCTTGACCTGGGGAGGGGGGAAGGACAAAAACAGAAAAAAAAAGACCAAAGAATGAGGCTTAAAAAGAATAAGAATAAGAAAAGGAACCTAGGATGAGATGGGTCTGACAGCACAAAGCCAAACCTAGTTGCCTACTATCTGAGCTAGTGGGTGCCTGGCAACTGAGAAAGAACAGGAAATATCCCACAGACTGAAGAGGAGAAGGAGCTGCTGCAGGGAGCAGCACACATGGCCCACAGAAATGTCAGCCCAGAAAGAGAGGCAATCGTCCTGCTTCTGCCAGTGCTAAGGCTTATTCCGTGAAGGTTTAAGCCTGGAAAAACCACAAAGGTCCGTGGATATGAATCATATCCTAGAAAATTTTAATTATTCTTCATCTCTCAAGATATGAACTAACTGTTTATGAAAGAATAATTTTCTTGGATTCAAACTCTGGTTTTATAACTGAAATAAAATTTTTAGAAGTACTTCTTAAAGCTTCCGGGTCTTATTGGAAACCACAGTCTAAAAACAAATGTGTCTTTAGTCTGATTCTTCCTGTAGAGGGGTACCATATATACTATTTTCAGCAAAACAAACAATATAAACTATCTTGTTGCAGTTTTTTGAAGTGCTAAAGGAAACAACCATGCATCAGAAATCAAGCTCTTTAAACCTTCACTAAAAAGTAGCAGGGCAACATTTAAAAATATTTGTTCTTTTTAGTAAGCAGAAGAGAAAGTTCCTTTGTATCAAAATATTTGTTTATGTGCTGAATGGTACAAATCAGAGTACCCATGCCACCCTTACATGAGATTGAATCAGGAAATGATTTTTCCATCTCAACAGAAATATGAAACTTTCCGTTTCCAGAAATTTTCTAAAAAAAAGAAACATAGCAAATAATATTCATTTGCCTCTGACAGCCTACTTGGACAGAAAGCATGCAGTAGATGATTCTGAAAGAAGTGCTACTCTGAAAATTATTGGCAGTCAGTATTATTGAAGGGACATCACTAGGCTCATTCAATACCCAATTGTATCTTGCATTAAATGAAGATAATTCATCATAGTGTTGTAAAGTCAGGCTTTTTAATACTCACCCTCAGGGCATTGGGACATAGTGGTATTTTCTTAACAAACAAAATAGATATTTGCAATTCCAGCAATACACTGAACAGTAACTCACAGTGCCTTAGAACCATCAATGTCTACATGTGCAAATAAACACATATCCATAAAGACAATTAACTAGAACAATAAGGATCCTAAACTCACAGATGAACTTCAGGTCATCTATTATTCTAATTCTGTGTGGTCAAATTATTTTCAAGCTGCCATACTACTTTTAGAGGAGAAGAGCATCAGAAAATTCACACAAAATTGCTGTTTGGGTACCATAGTGAAGGTCTAAATACTAGGGGTTAGGGAAGTGAACAAGGTGAAAAGCAGTTATTAATTTACAACACATCTGTGCAAAACTGGGAGGAATAACGTCATGTTTCAATGGGGTGAGTTAAATGTACAAATCCCCTCAATATATTTTGATCCTAGGAAGTTCATTTATGGAAAAAGAGATCAAAACTCTTAAACAAATGGAATTAGGAATGAAATGTCATAGTACCATGTAATGAAATGATAAGTATCAGTCATACAATATACACAAACACACATGGAGGCAAGTTATGCAGTTGATTCCTTCCCCCTTTGTTTATTTCCCCCCTTTCCTGTGTCTGGTAGTATAGATGAATACACATGGCCACTACTTCAGTTTTTAGACTTTAGAGAGAGAGAGGGAGACCCGTAAATGACATAGATATCAAAATTTAGGAAGAAAACAATAAACAAACGAAAAAAAACCCAATGCATTTTGAAGTTTTTAGATCTGGGTTTGAGTCCCTGCTTTACTCCTTCCTGTGTTAATCTGAGCAAGTCACAGTCTCTCTAACATGGAGATAAGAATATTTATCTTAGAGTTATTACAAGAAATGAATAAAACTATACATGTATGTGTATGTAAGTGAATGTGTTTGTTATATAAGGTCCATGCAAATGTTGCATATTATCAACTGGAGAAAAATATACTTCCTGTACATTTAAAGTGGTTGATTAGGCAATACATTTAAATTCTTTAACATAGAAGCTGGTTTTAGGTTTGTTCTTGTTTTGTAGATCTTATAGGAATTCATCTCTTCCCTGGCTCCCTTTTAGTGAATGAGTTCTGTAGCTGGTTTTTAATGAGAGGCAGCGTAGGCACACAAACTATCGATGTGAGCTGCTGGTACTCTAACTCTGGCTCTACCTGCCTCCAACCTGTTTGACTCTGGACGGGTTACTGAACTTTTCTAAGTCTCAATTTTTTTTCATCTATAAAAGAGGTATAATAACTCATACAGTCACTGTGAGGATTTAATATGTTAAGAGTGCTTGGAACCATGCCTCGCACATGTATTCAGTAGATATTATTATAATTCCGAGTGGTTCCTGGAGTTCTGCAGCCAAACTCACAAAGCTCATGGAAACGCCAGCTATTGCCAGGTTAGCTTTAGGAGGGTCACAGAGCAATAAAGCATTTTAAGCCACAGTGGATGGCAGAGAAAATTCCTCTAACCTCCATCTCATCAAAATTCCATTTTAACTGCTCTTATGTGGGGGAATCCTGATAAAATATGTCCCAGAAGTATTTATTAGGAAGTTATTTGGTTTCATAAGGAACTAAGTAGAAGTACAATTATTTGAGTCCAATTTAAAATTTTTGATTTTGAAAAGTTTCAGCTGAAGCCCCAGACTTTCTCTCCATATATAGTCACGTTACATAAGTGATTCTAATACAAAGGCAAGGTTGAAAACCACTGAATTAGAATATTTCGTACCTAGAATGTGTTGGTGATGATTGGTGGATAAAGATACAATTAAAACTCAGTCCATTTTCTCAGAGACCCTAATAGGGAGAAAAGCATAACAAACAAACTAATAATGATGCTACTATTATTAAGAGCTGTGAACAAAATTTTTTGAAAACTCAGAGGAAGATACAACTAATTCTAGAGTCTTAGAAGAAAAATAAATAAATTAAATGCGTTGCAAATTTTAAATACTGATTAAAGAACAATTTTTCAAGCAGGTTGCGGGGAAGGGAGGATATTCTGAACATGTAAACTGCACCTGTAAAGTATGGAGACAGGCAATCTGATGACCTATTCAAGAAATATCAGGTATTAATAATAAAGCGTACTGAGAAAGGAATGTGTGTGTGTGTTTGTGTGTTTGAGACAGACATTAATACAGACAGATACAGATGAGGGACAGAGTTGTAGGGGAAAGTGACTACTGCATAGTATGGAGAATTAATTCATTAAGGAAAAAAAAAGAGGCAGAGGCCATTTAGGAAGCTGGAGAAATAGCTTGGAGAAGATCTGATGAAACACTAACCTAAGACGGCAGCAATGGAAATGACGAAGAGAGAACAGATTTAAAGACTATTTCTAAGCTAGACATGGCATGACTTGATGACATTGAGGATGTGATGTTGAAATAGGAGAAGTTGAGTATCTTTATTAAGGAAGAGGATAGATGATGTACTAAATAGTGAGAGAATGTGAGAGAGTCAGCAATTTGAGAAATAAGTTAGGATTTGCCATCTCAAGCATGAGGAGCTTGTTACTAGAATTAGGGCGTATCTTCTCTTTAACTTTATCCCCTGAGGTCCAGAGTAACTTGGGGGAGGCAGAAACAGGTTGGCCTAAAAAGATATATAGAGACTTGAAGACCACCAATCCATATAAAGTATGATCCACACTTGGCCCTAGAGAAGGAAACTTTCAGAAATAAATATATTAGGCTGAATGTTATAATAACTACGTATAATTCCTGTAAATTCTACCCATGGCTGACCCATCATGCCATAATGATCAAAACTGAGCTTTTGAAGATAAAGCCCAGTAAGAGAGAGAGAAAGAGAGAAAAGATAAATAATTTAACATACACAATGTTGGAAACTTTAAAAGCATGTATATGTTACCATTACGTATTTATTTAAATTAGACTTCTATGATCATTTAGTACTTGCATTTAAAAAGGTCCTATTCAGGCCCAAACCATTTTATTTATATTTTCATATCAGAAAAGCTGAGTTTCTTTCAGAAGGCCATGAAGAAAATAAACAAGAAAAATATGGGGAAAAATAAAGCCATTCTAAATTAATTAGTTGGTTCAACAGAAAGGAAAGTAAGGAAAGGCATTATGGAACTGTCAAAGCATATAACATCTTTCATTTAGAGGTGGAAAAGCCTGCTTTGGACCAAGTTTTCCTGCCTTTCTATCTACCTCACAGCAATCTATAATATTTGAATATTAGTCTTTCTTATGACTGAAATAAGAACTCTGAGTCTTCTACTTCTTCAATATTATTTCATTAATAATTCCCAAGTACAGTGAAGCTGGAAATATTTGGTGGTTTAAATTTTGGTTAATGAGACTGTCTAGGAAGGTGATATTGAAAGATATGGGAGGATGACTTGAATAGAATCCTGATCAAAAGCAATAGTTCTTGGTGATATAAGAGTACACCACAAGAGTTGTACCAATTTGCAGTCCCACCAACAGTGTACAGGTGTTCTTTTCTCTCTGCATCCATGCCAGCAGCTATTGTTTTGGGACTTTTTAATAAAAGCCACTCTCACTGGGGTAAGGTGATATCTCATTGTGGTTTTAATTTGCATTTCCCTGATGACTAGTGATGTTGAGCATTTTTTCATATGTTATTGGCCATTGTCTTTCTTTTTTTGAGAAGGTTTTGTTCATGTCTTTTGCCCATTTTTTAGTAGGGTTGTTTGTCTTTTTCCTTGCTGATTTGCTTGAGGTCTTTGTAAATTCTGGACAGTAGCCCTTTATCAGATGTGTAGTTTGCAATCCCACTATTGAATATCTACCAAAAGGAAAAGAAGACTTTTCATCAAAAAGACACCTGTACTCAAATGTTTATTGCCGCACAATTCACAACTGCAAAGATGTGGAGTCAACCCAAGTGTCCATCAATTCATGAGTGGATTAATAAAATGTGTTATATGTATACCATGGAGTACTACTTAGCCATAAAAAGGATGAATTATTACCTTTTGCAACAATCTGGATGAAACTGGAGACCATTCTCCTAAGTGAAATAACTCAAGAATGGAGAAACAAACACCACACGTACTCACCATTAAATTGTAACTAACTGATGAGCACACGTGTACACAGAGGGAAGTAAAACTCAGTGGAAATCGATCAGGGTGGGGGGGGGAAGGAGGGGCGGGGCATAACCTACCTAATGGGTACAATGAACACTATTTAGGTGATGGGCACACCTATAGCTGGAACTCAAGCATTACAAAAGTGATCCATGTAACCTAAAACATTTGTGCCCCCTTAATATTTTGAAATTTTTTTAAAAAAGAGACCAATCCAAAATGAAAAAGGAAAGCAAGGAGGGACTAAGATGTCAGATAATAGGTGTGGGCAATGCTGGAAGTATTTATCTGTGCTTTTCCTAGGTGAATCAGAGCTCACTCAAGAGATGAGTCATTTCTTGATACTCTAAATATGAGAGGCTGTTAACAAATTAGAAATACTTCAGAATCTTTAAAATACTAGCTAAGTATTATCCTAATAAATACTTTCCCCACATTCTACATATTCTAGGATTAAGATATGAGGCCTTCCAAAGGGTCAATTCTTTGAATAAGAAAAGATGGGTCCTCCTGGTTTGTACTAATTGAAGATTCCTTATGCGATTATAAATTATGTGCTGTCCTGACTTATACCAACAACTATCAGAAATTCTATAGTGTTAAGTTATAAGCTACAGGAGAGCTTTATAATTTACAGCAAGTAGTTATACTAAAGGGGTAGCAATATAATTTACTATAACCCATTGTTATATGGGCACAGGTAAGCTATTGCTCTTACCTTCTAGAGGGCTGAGACCTATAGGAAACTATTGTGGAGGGAAGATCTCTGGGATCTTCAGCTTGGAGACCAAGATGAGCTTTGGGTAGCTGCCTAAGGTCCTAGGCTTTCCGGAAGACTATTGTACATGTATAAGTACTTATGCGATGGAATGAAAACAAAGAAACACTTTGAGAGAGGAGATACAAGGGATCGTGAAAACAAACCTTCCTTCTCTGTAAATAAGTCTAAGATTGGCCCTGGGCTAAATGGGCTGTATTATGTTCTGCTCTCAATTTGGACATTAGATGGCTGCAGTTATTCATTGACATTAACTTAATAAGAACAGATAATATATATTGGAAACCATACTAAACATTCAATCACATAGAGATAATTTCCTAGAGGGAAGAAAGTTTGACTGGAGAAGTCAAATCTCTACAATTTTTCTCCTTGCTGTTCTAACAAAGCTCTTTTTAGCTACTTTTGAATATGTGCAATGTACTGTATTATGATGAGCTTCCCAAATTTTTAAAGTTTTAGTTTGTAAATAATATATTGTCCTTTGACACTAGAAAATGTAAACAGATGAAAGTCCACCAGAATTACAAAGTTCAGTAGCCTTGTCAGGTGAAAGAAAAAAATATAGTCAATAAAATTTCTGTATAATAATGATCACTTATTAAAATAAAAAGAGGTCCAATTTATAATATAAGAACCATATATATTTTTATAATTTATACATGTACAGTACTATGGTTTAATATTAATAGTAATATTAATGAGAAGTTTTGTGATCATCCTAAGGAATGCTTAAAAATTATTGAGATATATAACATAAACCTGACCAAATGGAGACATCTAATATATTTCTGTTTGGTGAGAAAACTAAATATTTTTAAAAGAATGATTATTCCTATATTAATTTAAGAATTTAGTGTATTTCAAAAATCCCAATAAGATTCTGAAATATTGCTAATGTGTAGGAATTTTTTGAGGTTTCCAATTGTGAAGAGGCAGCAGAGAAGGGACAGTTCCTAGTGTTACACTGAAAGTTTTCATATTATGACACACGTAGAAATTCTTTGATATGGCAATCCAGGGATAGTTGACAAGGCTCTTTGCAGCACAAACCTACGTGCTCCTCTCAAGGTTGAGGGGCCCCGTATCTTGGCACACCTGCAGACTGCATCCTGTATACCAGGGTATCCTATCACACCCCTGTTGGGAATCTCTGGCTAATTCTCTGAACCACTGTGGATTTTCTCAAGAAAACAACAGAATCTATGGAAATAAGTATAGCATGAATAATTAATGAAAGGAATCATTACAACTATAGATTATATTCCCCCTGAATCACCCTGAATATCAATTTCTACCTTGGGAAAATATGAAACAAAATGGAGTCAAGGGAGGAGGGAAAACCAAAAAAGTTATAAATTATCCGTGTGTTTCTCACTACACTTAAAAAAAACCCTTTTTGTTTAAGTTAATTTTATACCTGTCTGATTCGCTCACTGACAATAAAATCCTTCAGTACCTGATCCCCTGCTGAGGTAAATTGGTATCAATCACATATACTACGTGGTTAATAAATAATATAATAATAAAGATGAAAGGAGGGCAGGTGAGAGAGAGAGAGAGAGAGAAAATTAGTGAAAAGTAAGAGGAGATGAAATGAAGGCAGGAGGGAAATAAACTTAGTACTTTTGCATACGCTTGTCTTAACAAATAAATTACAAATGTATGTTAAGATTCATCAACAGAAACCATGAATTCTATTTATTTAGATATCTCCTCTCATTTAGCAGAATGCTAGTTACATGCTATTATAGAAACACAATGTAATTAAATAAAACAAGGACTAGGAAATAAAATGGACACAATGAGAGGGTGATTTTTGACTCATTTAATGTAAGAGCTGTTTAGCTTGTGAAATGCAAGCCCACTGCCTATGCTAAAATATAGATTTAGAAATAGGTAAGAGTTTCAGCATTTTGCAACCTGCTGTGTTACTGGTGAAACAGCTAGGTTCAATACTTCTTCAAATCAATGAAAACATTATGGATGAGTCTTACATTTTCTATAGTGAAGTTGTCACAGGAGTTTTGTGTCGATTCTTTGTTACTTAGTTTCTGCAGCTAATCCATATTAGCCAATATCAGTTTGATTTAAAAAGAGCTGATAAATACCACACCAAAGGCTTCACATATAACAAAAAAAATGAGGGTGACAACTTTGTCCTTAAGTGATTATGGCATTTTTTAATAAGAAAGATAGGAAAACTGGAATATATAATTGTGGATTAGCTTTTTTTTACTTATTCTTTTCCTGAGAGACAACATTTAAATAAAGTGGAAAAAATTTCCCTAGGCACTTTCTCTGCATATAGAAACTATAGATTTTTACTTCTTTACATCACTTACTACCCTTTGATTTAATATGCTTATATTTATGCAATTCCAAATGATGATTAATTCGGATATATTTATCAAGTGCTCAATCTTCTATAGTTAATTCTTATGTATAAGCCTATTCTAATAGGTTATTTTATAAATTTAATATAGAAATTCAATATATTATTAAGTAAATTACTTCCTTTTAAATAAAGTACTCCTTTGGAGATAATGGATAACATCCTGGCATCCATCTATATAAAATATTGAAAATTGAATCTGCCCCAAATAGGAATATTAGAAAAGTTGTATTTCATTTTGAATAGAGTTCCCATAACTTAAAATATTGTATGGCTTTTATCACTATTTAAACAGACTATTCAGACTATTGGGAAAAAAAATCAATAGTCATTACAAATATTATTTACCATAATCATAATTCAACACCAGCTGCTATTTCACACCAAATATTTAATACTTAGCATGGGTATATGATGCAGTGCTGATGACTGGATGAAATTACTATTAAAGATTTATAGATAAGGAAAAAATGAATATTGAGTCTGAGAAGGTGTAGTGGTAAAAATGCAAAAATGTATTTAGTGTGATTTTTATGGTGATGCTAGGATAACAGCTTATTTACATTTGTGAGTTTTCGCTAATTGATCTCAAATGTTGCAATATATACTTCCTTAATATAATCATGGACTCAAACAAGGTGTTTAAAATTTATCAAACGAGGATACATAGATGCAGGGACACAGTCCTCAACTTGGAGGCACTTATTGATATCCTGATAAATGGTATATAATTTATTAATATATGACTGATCCTTCAGTGGCTGAACCTTAACAATATTACTCTTCTGTTTTGAATTGTGACTTAAAAACATAATAATAATGACAGAATTGATCTAATTCTAGAGACCTTCCAATTAGGAAGCTTGTGCTTATGAACTGTGCAAAAATGACTCACTGTTGGCTGTCTGTAGTCTACAAATAAATCTATGATCTAATGCAGTCCTTCAAGATGTCTACACCTCCATTATGTGCTAAATATCTTCATTCTGTATAGCATCAGAATGTATCCAGTCTATCAAAGCTAGAACTTTTCTGCCAAATTTGATTGGGGCTGTTGGCAGAAACCTGTTGTTATATCAAGAACATAATACAAAAAGATACATAGATGTCAGCCAAATAAGCGGCAATGCTAAAAAATGTTGTATAGGCACTTTTTAGGAATTGAGGCTATAAATTCTGCATAGAACGAAATACTGTAGTGAACACAGGTAGCAACCATCAACATGTCAACAAGTAATAAAAACATGTTTGAGCAGCCTTTGTATATGATGATGCTATTGATCCACCATCAGTGGGGCATGCACTTGGAGCTGTTTGAGCTGAAGGGATGATGGATCTGAGCTGATCTGCCTGTACTCCCTTATAAACAACAGCTTGCAGTTAGGAAATAGATTTTTCTCTCTAAATGAATCTACCTGATCCTATTGGCCCTGATCTATATGTGTCTACCTCTGCTCTCATAGGCAGTAGTTGTGAAATAAAGTATGCTCACAATTTTAGATTATATGTTCTAACTAAATTATAACTTGTGTTGCAAAAGCCATTTGCTATTCAAAGGCAAAGAGTTCAGTCCTATTGGAAGAATAGTGCCCATTCAGACAGCTTAAAAAGTGGTAGTCACTCAGCCTCCTGCTTCCCTCTCATGGGGTCTGGTTATACAATTGTGCCCTGGGAACAGTGGTCACAGTGATAGCAAAAGGTTTGTGTTTTTAACGTGGTTGTGTAAAGTCTTCAGGAGGTGGGATTATTCAACTTGATTCTGAATCCAAATACCATAATATACTATCTTGAGAAAATTATTTACTGGACCTGAGTTTTGTCATCAATAAAACAGAATACTGACAAAATACAAATACAAATAAAACAAGAATACTAATATTTATCTCAAAATGTTGTTGTGAAAATTAAGTGATAATCTGACTTAGAGTAGGCACTAGAAAGTTTTAGTTCACATAGTCATCCATTCATTCAACAGTATTTATTGAATGCCTACTGTCTTTCAAGCACTGAGCCAGGGGCAGGGTTATTATGGTGAACGGTACAGACACAATCAATGCTATCTCTTGAAGCTTACATTCTAGCTTCCTTTACCTAGTCTGTCCATATTTCTTTTCCCTCCTCTAGCATTCAGTGTTGATAATCTATATGACAGCAATGAGTAAATTGCTCAGAAGTGTATCCTTCAAAATATGTGAAGAAATTCAAAGCAACTGATTTGACAAATCATTTCATCTGGTTAATATTGTCTTGGTACCAACCTACTGTCATCCACAACTTAATGCCTGGATTTATTTCTTTTCTAAATGTACTTTTGCAATTTTTGCCAGCGTAGCCTAAGCATCATGGCATTTGTGAATTTCATGAAAGATTTTTATAACAATTATGATAATAATTGTTAGAAAATAGGAAAAACATTGTGAAATAGTGGCCCAAATGTAACCCATAATACGTTTTCCCTTTGTCTTGCAAATGAGTTAATATAATAAGAGATAACTCTAAGTTTGGTAATGTGACAACCAAAGAATAACATGACAAAACGTTTTCACGTATTTACTATGTGCCAGATACTGTTCTAGGTATTTTTACTTATTAACTCTGTTAATCCTCATAGCAACCCTATGAGGTAAATATTATTAATTTTTAAAATTATAAAAGATAAGAAAATGAGGCACAGAGTTTAGGTGTCTTGCCTGAGTCACAGACCTAGGAAGTGACAAAGCCTGGATTTAAACAGAGGCCATAGGGCTTTCAGAGGCCATACTCCCTAGTAGGGAGGCTTTAGGGAAAATAGTAACACAATATTGCAATCATCTATTACATTCCATAGTCTGTGTACATATCCATGCATTTCAACACAATCATACTCAGAAATGAAATTGGATGAGAATTATAATTCTCTGCTTTGCTGGCTTGGGAGATTTGGCAACTCCTAACCCCTCTTGATTTGTGCTTTTTCTTTGTAGCATCTCTTTCCTCTTTTTTCTTTTTAAATTATTATGAATATATAATAGTTGTATATCTTTATAGGGTTATAGCATCTCTTTTGAATGTGCTCTCGTACTAACTGCTGGATTCGACTTACCTGTACGTGAGTTTCCTATTACTGCTATAATGGTTTGCCATAACTTTTATGACTTAAAACAATACACATTTATTTTCTTATAGTTCTGACAGTCAGAAGTCCAACATGGGTCTCACTGGGCTAAAAATCGAAGTGTTGGCAGGGATATGTTTCTTCTAGGGGCTCTAGAGGAGAATTCATTCCATTGTCTTTTCCAGCTTTGGGAGACCTCCTGCGTTTCTTGACTCATGGATCTGTCCTCCCTCTTCAAAGCCAGCAATGCAGCACATTCCATTTCTCTCTCTGACTCTGGCTCTCCTGTCTCTCTCTCATAAGGACTCAAGTGATACATTGGCCCAAACAGATGGTCCAGGTCAATTTCCCCATCTCAAGATCCTTCACTTAATCACATCTGGAAAGTCCCTTCGGCTATATAAAATAACATATTCACAGGCTCCAGGGATAAGGAAGTTGTCACCTTGGGGACTATACTCAGCTTATCTGTTCTAGTATCCCTGAATTGTCGGCACTTCCTGGATGCTATTTATTTGATCTATGATATGATTATTCTCTCAAGCAAAGCTTGTTGAATGCAAAGTGGCCTTCAGTGACTCCAGCTATGTCTTCCTTTCCAGTCACCACTGCTTCAGGTGATGTTGCTGACTTGGCTTCCTTTGTAATTAAGACAACAGGGGTTACATTAAAAATGCTTTTGCTCTGTTGAAGAGAGTATTCATTATATAGGCCAAATCTATAAAACCCTTTATTAGTCTCTACTAGTTTTACATAGAAGAATGATAATTCTGATCCATTCAACTTATTACATCTAAGAGTTGTAGCTTCTCTAAGTCATGCCAATTCTTCATGTTACAGAATTCAACAGTTTATACTTTTATGAAATCTAAACTTGGTTGTTCAAAATTCCCATGATATGCTTGTTTCAGATGATGTAAAAACTAAAGTAAGCCCTTTGAACTGGGCACTGCTATATGCCACAAATATTATAAATATTATCTTATTTGACCCTTAAAAAACTATCTGGATGACCTGAATTCTGACTACTTCTGGAATTCTATTTCCTAAACCCTCTCTCACTGTGTGTCTGAGAGGAAACCACCCTGGCCTTTTTGCAATGCTTCAAATATACCAATCATGATTTCTACTCAGGGCCTTCATCCTTGCTGTTCCACCGAAGTCACAAGGCTTCTTCATTTTATTCAGGTCTGCTCAAATGCCACCTATTCATGAAGGATTTCTTGACCATTCTATCTATAGCAACCCCCAAACTCTATCCTCTCACCCTGTTTTTCTTCAGGGAACTTGTCACTAAGCTCATTACCTATTCTTTTTGAATGTCTTTAGTCTCTGTATCCTCCTTTGGCATGCCAGCACATCAGGACACAGAAGATGTGCTGGCACAGGATTCCATCACCAGTACCAAGAATCATGCATGGCAACAAAGAAGCATGCAAGAGATATTTTACAGACCGAAAAAAAAAATGAGGTTTAACAATTTTAGGCAACTTTCTCAAGGTCATAATCTCTCCAAATCCACATCCATCTTATATCACAACTGTTTCCAATGTGTAGTTCCATCCTATTGTCTCAGTCAATTTTTGATGTATGAGTATTCTCTAAATCAGACACTGACAATAATGCACATAGACATTTGGAATAAAATTATCTCATAAATGTATATGCCTTTTTCTGGTATACAAAATATAAATGAGGTCTTGCTGCTCTTGATAGCAATTGCATCCAGATTGCTTTTCTCTGTTGGGTGCTGCCATCTGGCTTCTGCCATGCCAAGATCCTATTACCCACCCCCCTCACTTTGATATCAGGAAGCCCAGCTGTCCAGCAGCATCTCCTCTGGTCAAGCCTATGTGCAGAGAAACAGCCAGTCCTGCTCACCAGCTCATTTCTTTTCTTATATTTTTTCCATTCAATTTTCTTTTTAAAAAATGGACCTGTAATAATTGTACATATTTATGGAGTCAATAGTAATGTTTTGATACATATATATTTATAGTGATCAGATCTGGATAATTAGCAATCTATTATCTCCAACATTTATCATGTCTTTGCATTGAGAATATTCAATATCCTCCTTCTAGCTATTTGAAACTATATAGTATATTGTTGTTAACTATAGTCATCCCACTGGTATAGAACACTAGAACTTATTCCTCTTATCTAGCTGTATTTTTAACAAATCTTTCCCAATCTTCCCCTTCCTTCTATCATTCCCAGCCTCTGGTATCCTCTGTTCTACTTTTTACTTATATGAGATCAACTTTCTCTAGCTTCCACATATGAGTGAGAAAAATCTGATTGCTCTAGTGAAGGGAGTGTCTTCCTGTGGAGCAGAGTCAGGTGGTGGGGTCTCTAATCTTACATATTAAATCCATTCTAATACCCCCATCTCCCTGAGTCTTCTGAATTTTTTATCAATATTTATACAAGGCAGTTCCAGCAGCTTCTCCTCATTTATAAGAGATCATTGAGCAAACATCAAAGATCCTCCCACAGTGTACTATGCAGCAAACATACTCAAAGATAGCCCCAAAATATCCCTGCCTGCTGGTCCTCATGGTCTTGTATAATCCCTTCCACTTGAGTATGGACAGAAATTTTTATTTGCTTCTAACTAATAGATTATGGCAAAGGTGATGGGATGTCATTTCTGCTATCATGTTACAAAATGTTGTAATCCATGCTGCTCGGAGACTCTCTCCCTTGCTGGCTTCAGAACCATATTGTGAGCTACTCTACTGAAAAGCCATGTATAGGAAACTGAGGCCTTTGGTCCAATAGGCCACAAGGCACTGAATACTGCCAACAACTGCATGAGTTTGGAAGTGAATCCTTCCCCAGTCAAGTCTTGAGGTAAAACTGCAGTCCAAGTCAATACCTTGATAGCAGCCTTGTGAGATCCTAAAGCAGAAGAACCAGCTAAGCTATGCCTAGACTCCTAATCCACAGAAATTCGGACAATAAATATATGTTTTTATAAGCTGCTAAGTTTGTGGTAAATTGTAAAGTAGAAATAGATAGTTAATACAATCAAGAAAAGTTCCACATGTCCTTGCCACCCCATGTCATAGAGTAGTGCTCCTGTGTCAATAAATTCTCCCCTATCCAGACCCATAGGCCACACATCCCCAGCTCAACGTCTCTAAGACCCAGGTGTCTTGAAGGCCCTGGGGTAATGGATTCAAGAATCTCAGGCTGTATCTATCCAAATTGCAGCCTCCCACTATTTTCCTATTCACTCAGTCTCATATATTTTGTCTCATTTGAGATTCGACTACCCTTACAATTAAATCCTGGGCCTGATTTTCAGCACTATGGCTGTAGGTGATAAGAATTTTTTTAAACTCTGCTAATGAGGCCTTCTCAATTTTAGAGCATGCTTTGAGTTGATAATTGGATGACCTAAGCCAGTCATTTTATTTTCTTAAGGCTTCTGAAGCATTAAGGAAGGTAACCTGACAGTTGTTCTACTTATCACTGACCCTACAATGCTCCATTGCCACATAAGCCAATGCTTTACTTTCACCTGTACTTCATCCCAATCTACCTCTCAATAATTGTGAAGCTATAGAAAGCCAGGGATTAACACCACCCCACATTGTATCAGCAATAGGGTTCTTAGCAATATTTCACTCTTTAATCCAGTTTCAGAATTTTATTCTGTGGGTCTGTTTTCTACCTAATTTAATAATATTTTACTGGAATCAAATGTCTTAGCCTGGGTTTCCTGTGGAAATCAGAACTGGAGAAAAAGCATTTGCATGAAGCAGTTTATTTTGACCTGTGATCCCAAGGAATTAGAATGAAGGGCTGCAAAGACTAAAACAGAGGAGAGTTATTGAGTTAGTCACTCCTTGTAGGCAACTGGGACTTATTCCAGCTGGGACTTCCTATACAGTTATTTAGAATATATTTCAGAATTGTCTATCTGAAGGATAAAAGGCACATCAGCTCCCATCATGCATCTGTTCTGGGTGAACACAGGTGGAGTCTTATCTTTTCCACATTTCTGAGTTGTCCATAAAACCTGTGATTTCCAAGTGTGCTCCCATAGGTATCCCATACCATGTGGTCAGAAATACCCTGGTAAAGGAAGTAAAAGACAAACAGATCATGCCTGAGTTAGATGCTGTTAGGGTGATGCTTAGAAGAATATTTTTGAGTCATACTTTCTATATTTCAGAACTTCATTGAGACTGTTCTATTGTCTTCTGATATTGTACACTTCTGTTGAGAAAGAGAAGTATAACTTGATATTTCCAACTTCTATGTAACTAATTTTATGTATATAGATGATTGAAGAAGTTTGTCTTAATTTTTGAATTTTGAATTTCATTACCTTTCCTAGAACACAGTGGGCTATTTTTATTTGTAATTTCTATCATTTATCTCAATTTTTAAAATAAATTTTAGTTGCATTGATAATTTTGATATGTAGTCCACTCTAGCAAACTAATTACCATTAAATTAAATTATTTTCTGTGTTTACTATTTACTCTTGAATTGTTTTTATCTTGTAGGATCATCTGTATTCACGTTAATTATCTCAAGCTTTGTCTCTATGTCACTTTCTTGTTTGTAGCCATGCTCACTTTCTAATTGGATTGTTTGTTATTTTATTGTTGAGTTTTGAATGTTCTTTATATATTCCAGATAATAGTCCTTTGTCAGATATGTGTTTTGCAAACATTTTCTCCCAGTCTGTTGCTTTTCTTTTTATCCTCTTAACAGTCTTTTGCAGAGAAAAGGTTTAATTTTGATGAGGTCCAAGTATCTCAGTTTTTCCTTTTACGACCATTTTATGTTTATTTTCAGTTGGAGTTTTAAAATAATCTGATACGCTTACTGATGAATTAGTAAAATGGGAGACATTGACTATATAGGAGCAAGAAATTGCAGATGAATGATCCCTGAAGAGGGAGGTAAGTTCAGGTTTAGAACACGATTAAAGGGATTGACCATCGGCAGTCATGAACAAAATTTTGAGATAAGTATGTCAGAGTCCTACTTAGGGGTATGTGGGAAGCACAAAACCTCCCCCTGGGGCTTGGGCTAAGATTGTCAAAATCTTTAAACAGCAGACCTCTTATTACACTACTTTAGTGAATAAAAAATAATAAATTTAAACACGTTAAGGTGGTCTTGTACTCTTCAGTTCTGCACAGGCTGTAACACCTCTCTTACATCTTGTGCTTATATTAATATATTAAAGTTTGAGACCCTACTTGAGACCGTGTATTATGTGGGTTCAACGGTTTGCAGCAATCAACATTGATCTTAACTGTTCTCTTTTTTTGACACTGCTGCAAATTGAAGCACAAGTGGTCACATTAGCCAATTTATGAGGAAAATGGAGTTTAGGAATCTTGTTCAGACACTGTTGTGATTGAATACAAAGATTGTTTTTTTTTTTAATATCTCCACCCCACCAGCTGTTGACCATAGAATGCATTGCTATTTTACTGGTTATTTTAAGTAGAGTACATTTGTGTTTAACAATTCAAGCTGTCATATACATATTTTTGTCACCAAATTTGTTCACTATCAATAGGATATATAGTTTTTATTAGGAAATAGAGTACACATCCTCACTTCATGGACAAAGCAAGTATCCACATTCTTTGTTATATCGAAACTGGTGCAAAAATAGCAAAGTGGCAGATGGAGATTTTTATAGGCCTTGTGATTGAAGAATGAATCAGAAAAGCATTTGTCAAAAGCCCACAGCCTTTGATGGGAAGGAGATTAACTGGGCAAAACATATCTGCAATGTCACTGAGTAACTTTGAAGAATGTACTTTTTTATTTCAAACAGCAAGTATCAATCATAAAGGTCTCAAAAGATATTTCAGATTGTTACTCTTCTGAATTACATTTACAAAATTTCCTTTGTAGAAATATAATAGTCTAATTATTGTGGTAAATGTGTCAAAAATACCCAAAAGTAACAACTAAGTATTGACTTGGCTTTTTCAGATAAATAATTTTAAGACAAGAATGTGAAACCATATTGGAGATGAAATTAAGTAAATAATTAAATAAAAAATGGAATTGGCATTATGGAACCCTGTTTCAGAGGAGAGTCAAAGTGTGAAAAGATATTTGCCAACTTCTAGTAGGCGATATCAGAATCAGAAGTTGTAGTACATATTATGTGATCTAGTTTAACAATAGGAAATTCTTAACATTTCAGAGTGGTGAATTATACAAAAGGGGTCACAAGGGTTCCAGTTTCAAGTTAGAATTTGAATTTAATAGAAATTTAGCATTAGTATCATTTCTTGAATATTCAACAATGCAATAATTGTAAAGAGTGATTAAAAACATACAACAATGATTGCATTTAAAAACACATGGGCAAGTACCTTAATTCTTTACCCAATTCATAGCCTAGATAGTTACTAATTATATATGTCTACTTCCTTGCAGATGTGTAAGCAAAGTATACCAGTCAGGAGAAATGTCCTGATGTTACCTAGAAAACCTATAAATCTGTTATTTTATCTCATTGTGAATCAGAAGTTTCTATTCCATTATTAATAACCAATTATGGAAAGGGAAAATATTCACTGTATTTTCCTTAATACTTAATCCATTATCTTCCATTTTTAGGTTATCATCTCAGGTGATTTTTATAAGAATGGGTATGGGGTTTCTTGCCTTGTTTTAGAAATGAGGTTAGAGATAATTATTTTATAACTCAAAACATGGTTTTGAAAATATTTAACTATGCATGTTGACTTGTTCTTCATAAGCAAGCATTATGTGATTCTTTTATAATGTGATCGTATTTATACATTATATGGGTAATTTAGAAAATTAATGTTATGAAAAGGGTAGAGGGAGGATAAATCAGATGCAAGCAAAAAGGCAGTGTAGTCAGACAATTTGGAGATGCTTACAATTTTCTGAATAATTATCAGATAAATAATGCAAAAGTATCTGAGCCACAAAGTCTTTCTTTTTCTAACCTTTGGTTTCACTATATCTGCTGTTGGCAGGCAAGAAGTAAAAAAAGCTGTGAGAATTACCTGGGACTTTAAGCTGAGTAGCACTGGATGATTGAACCATGCTTGACTTTATTAAAACCCAGTTGAGTAAAACATATAACAGAGAAAGAATAACTAAAGCACCAAAGAACTCCATATCAAGTGTTCGCTGTCTGGTTGTTGGGTCTCAGCAGTTATAGTTTTGAAGTATATTCTGTAAAACATTTATCATTTTGTTTCATAAATCGTCTCTCCAGTTGTATGAATTTTTTTTTTTAAGATAAGGGAAAGAACACAAAATAGAATCGGCTTTGAAAATTAGAATTTTTCAAAGCTCTGAAGGCTGAGAACTGGTGGAAGAATTAGTTTTCTTTATTAATAATTCTGCTGATCATCATGATATGAACTGATAAATTCTCTTTCTTTAAAATGTAACTGATAATAAAAGCTTTAAAGTAGATATGGTAATTTATTATTATGTTTCAATATGCAGCAAGACAAATTTTCTTTGGATATTAGCATATATTTTATGGGAAGGATATAAAAACAAATGTGTGTTTCCATATGCATCCTGCCTGATTCACAAATATCTTTTCACACTTTGACTCTCGTCTGAAACAGGGTTCCATAATGCCAATTCACTTTTTTATTTAATTATTTACCTAATTACCTAATAATGCCTATTCATTTTATCCTTCTGAAAATGTTGCCTGAGGACCTACTATGTGAGGTATTCATTGTGGCTGTGGTGAGAAATATATGAATGGATAAATAATCTCCTTACAAGCTTACAAAAGAGAAAAACACTCAAACAAATAAAAACATGCTATTTTAGGCAAGGTACATACCATCATGAGATGCTTCCCTGAAGGATCTATCCCTTCACAGACAGGCACAAAGAATTATAAGGAGTCATTTCCTGGGAAGACTGAGGAATCTGTTCACTATAGCTTTTAGTTTAAAACTCATTATCATTGAGTATATATGGATATTATAAATTATGAAGTACCCACAACTTGGTCTCCCATAATACAGATATGGAATCATTTACAAGGACCCAAAATGAGACATGGAGAA
Organism: Daubentonia madagascariensis; assembly: GCA_023783475.1. Lineage (NCBI taxonomy): Eukaryota > Metazoa > Chordata > Mammalia > Primates > Daubentoniidae > Daubentonia > Daubentonia madagascariensis. Next base: position 13,924,153 of record JAKFHU010001798.1, read on the forward strand.
ATGGAAGACTCAATCAAGAAATCATGAAAGAATTTCTAAAGAATAATTAGATTCTTTTGGCTATCTTTTTAACTAGACAGAAGGCAAGTTAGTCAGAACTCCCCAAGCTTTAGCATTCATTAATTTATCCAGTATATTATCAAAATGTTTGAGGATGATCTGAAGGCGCTCCCCGCCTGCATCCCTCCTCTGGATGTTCCTTTATAAATGTGTCTTAGTGCTCTATTTTATCAGCTCCCACACCCAGATCAAGCGTATTGGGAATGGAGTTCTGACCCAAGCCAGACCAACGGACTATCACATGTTTCAGAACAAGAACTCCGCTAAGAAGTGACACTTCACACTCTATGGTAACTGGCTAACCTAATCAGGTCTTGTTTTTCTTGGAGAGTTTAAATGTGAAACATACAAGGTACATGAATTTAGTAGAAAAGCACAGAAGTGGAGGCACATGGAGAGACTGCAATGAACATGAGCCGTGAGAGAGCAAGTGGCGTAATGCAGAGGAAGGAGTGGAATGTGGAGTCACTAGAACTGTGGTAGCAGGCACAAAAGAAAGGGGATAGCTGAGTGACCACAAGCATTAAACGCCAAGGAATGAAATATCAGGTGCTTCTCTCAAGGATTAGGTAACTGAAGTTGGACGTTACAAGGTTCACTGTTATTTGCTCTGTACTCTGTGAGGCCTATCAGTGAGACTGCATTCAGAAAAAGGAAATGGCAAGCCGAAATCACTGGAAGTGCAGTGACCATGGCATATTAAAGATTCCAAAGCCGTCCAACTTGGTGATTGAGAATATAGTGAGTGAGGAGGAGACTTTGGTAGAAGAAGAGGGTGGAGAGGTAGTCATGGGCCGCATCGCATGGGCCCTAGTCTCTCAGGTCAGGGGTGTGAATTTTATTTGAAGTACAGTGGGAAGCCAGTAGAGAGTTTTAAGCCCAAAACAAATAGTTCTGATATTAATTGTAAAAATGCCATAAAATTAATTTAATGTTTGCAGAATGGATAGTATGGGATAAAAATGGATAAAGGGAAGTCAATTTTGTCAAATATCACACTAACTTAGGAAACGGTTGATGATGCTTTGGGCTCGAAGGGTAACAACCACCTCTGTATAGGTGTGTTTCTATACAGAGCACATTTGGGAGTTAGAATTCTGAAGCTTGATAGAAACACACCGGAACAGAGCGCATTTTGGAGGTAGAGATTTGGGACTGGCTAAAGAGCTAAGTGAAGGGTGTTAAGGAAAGAAAGGAAAGAAGGATAATGCCTAAGAATTTTGGCTTGAGCAACTGAGTGGACGAAAGTGCCTGAAATCTGCTGAGATGAGGAGAGATACAAGATTGGCAGAGGTGTGTGGCATGGAATGGAGATTTCTCTTCTGCACACGTGAAGTTTGAAATGTGTGTTAGATCTCCAGATGAACATGTTGAGCAGGTAGTTACATATATTAGTCTAGAACTCAAGGGAGAGGCCAGGGCTAGAGATACATACTTCAAAAACATCTACACACAGACGATATTCAAAACCATAGGACTAGATGAAATCACTAAGGGAGAATATACAGTTGGAGGTCACCATATGGACTTTCCTACATAAAAATTAAAGTGTTTGTGCACAGCAAACATGACAATGTTGAGGGCTGAAGGTAAAGCTGGTAAAATATGTTCAACACAATCAAGCCCAGGGTTAATATCTAATTAAATATTAACTACTCTAAATCAATAATGAGAAAAATAAGGTAGACAAGGCAATAGAAAAAAAATGTATAAAGGATATAAACAGGCATTTCATAATAGAGGAAATCCAATTGGTCGATAAATATGAACAGATGGTCAACCTCACCAGCAATCAGGGAAATGCAAATTATGACAATTGGATATCAGTTTTCATTCATCAGATTGGCAAAAGATAAGAAGAACATTAAGTCCCTTGCTGATGTGGATTTATGAATATAAATTTCATTTTATATTTGTGGAAATGAATACTCCTATATATTGCTATTAGGAATGTGAATTTTTACAGATTTTTGGAAAAGAAATCTAGCCTTATCTAGTAAAACTAAATATACATATATTCTCTGACTTAGCAATTTTCAATTTTGAGAATCTATTCTAAGTGCTTAAGGACAAGTGTATCAAGATGTTCACTACAACATTGTTTTTTAGATAGGCAAAATAAATGAATGTTCATAATAGGAGAACAAGTTGTAGTATATTTATACTATGGTATATTATGCAGTTATAAAAATAATTTTTAGACATTTGCAATAAATATGCTTTTAAAAAAGAAACTTGGAGTCTGCCCAAAAATAAAACTTGTATGTATATACATGTATGAGCATACAATATTTTCTTAAAAATATACATCAAATTATCACTTTTTAAAAAAAATCTGAGGAGTCTGGGGTCAGGAGTGGGTAATCACTTTTTTTGATCTTTTTATTACTCAACTTACTGAAACAATTGTATATTACTCTTGCAATTAAATATAAATATATTTATGTTTAAAAAGATAAAGCATACTTTAAAAAAATAGGACCAAAAGTACATTTTCAGAGTTGTTTGATATTCAGAAACTCCTATTAAAATTGTCTTTTACCACAACCTGGACCTTCAATTAAACTGCCCTGAGCACTGCTGAGGGTGAGAGTAGGGGGCAGAAGGAGGTGATTTCAAGAATCAAGAATAAAATATTTGTTCATCAGCAAGACAGCTCTACCTTGTTTATAGATGGGCTCTGTGAGAAAATTCTGAAGCTTGAAAACTAGTTCTTAGTTGCACATCTGTCATGAAAAAGTTGTTTAAAATATCCTAAAATGAGTTGGACAAGTTACCTTATAGACCAACCGATGAGGCATCCTAATTTTGATAGCTGTATACAGACATTAGGTAATAAGAAAGAGAACAGCAGCATGCAACTTTAACCCACATGGTTGTCCACCAAGACACTCTTCCCACCTCCCAAATAACAATTCAACATGAATAGCCATGTCACTGTAAATATATTTAAGTTTGTATAAGTTTTGGACCATTTATGGAGAAGGGTGCAATAAATAGTTCCCCTCCTATGTGTACTGTATGTCAGACGAATAAAATCTAAAGAGATGACTCTAAGAACCTGTATATTACCACAGAAAAGAAAGGTGTCCTTAATTTTCCCTTGTACTAATTCAATTTCAATTGAGAGAGCTGTGAAAAATATAACCACTAAAAATAGAAGCCATATGCATTTCTGGTACGAATAGTGGTATATGTATGTTTGTTTGTATAGCAAGTGGAACTGTTCATAGCACTTTTAAAATAGAGGACATAATTATAGGCCTAGAGACATAGGTGGGCTTACCTGCTTAAAAATGTGCCAGAAGAAGAAATATATTTTCATTTCTACTTGGGGAATCAATCACTTGTAATTGCTGATTTTGATACAAGGAATTGTTTACCCCTTCTTCACACTGTTCTTATGCTGTGCCGAGGAAGAAAATGTCAATCAAGGAAAATTGGGAGTCACATAATGGTAATCAGTCTGGAAATAAAGAGTACCTTCTCTGGAGGCAAAAAATAAAATAATAAAATAAATAAAATAAAAATAAAATGGACTTTAAAATCAGAGAGGAATTCTAGCCATGATGTTTGGTGCTTCTTACTTTCAGAAATGAAAGCAGAGAACCGAGTTTATTGGAGTGCTGTTACCCTCTTAACAAGGGAGATCAGGAATTATGGCTGTCAAAACATCACAGGATTTATTGGCTTTGTACTTTTGTGCATTTGTTATTATAACAGAGGAGTTGCTTAAGAGCCACTTTCCATGCCAGACTTTCTTGGATTTGAATTCTGGCCCTGCTACTTCCTAGCTGTGCACACTTGAGCAAGTTGCTGGACTACCCTGCGCCTCTTCTTCTTCACCCCAAGAGAGGGATAGTGATGTGTAATCTAATTCTGATGTGAGGTAGTGTAACTAGTACACATCATAATAGTAATAATAATAGCTAATGATAATTGCAAAGTTATTGGGTGTCTTTTACCACTCTCAGAGCTTTATACATATTAAATCCTTTTATGCTCACAACCTTATGATATTAACACTTATGAAAGCAGTAATGTTACTATCCTCATTTTATGAATGACGAAACGTTTCCTTAAGTAAGGAGCATACGTAAATTTATACAGCCAACCCATAGTGGAGCCAGAATGCCGACCTGGGCAATGTGGCTCCAAAGTTATTCATGTCCACACTTCTCACTGAAAAGATCTGCAACCCTCTGGAAATCATTACTACTACCCATAGCATGTTGGATGAATTAGGGTCAAAAAGCAAAATAGCCCAAGTGAAGAAGAGGAGCTATCTGTTCATAGTTTATGTGCACTGTCCACACTGTCACTTAATCAAGTACTGCTTCCCTTTATTCATTCTCCCATGCGCATGTGTCCTTCATCTTCACAATGAGACAATAACCTTCCTGACGCAGGAGGTAATCCAAAATTCCTTGTTGCTGCCAATATTGAAGGATAGTGAAGAGATTGGTTACATTCCGTTAGTTTCTCTCTGATTACACAGTAAACAGTCAATACATTGCTATTGGCCTAACCTCTCAATAGTTAGTCATGCCTTTCCAGTCTGTCAAGTTGATTGGCAGGCATTTCAGATCAGGTCAGCTTTCAGTGGGATGGATGTCATTTATAGATTCCCAATGGCTATCTCTTGCCACATACTTTTCTATGTTCCTTAAGATGTCTGTTTGCAGTAGAAAAACTCAGCTCTTGAGTTGAATGAAGGAAAAGCATTCCTCTTATTAGACAGAGAGCACAGAGATTCACTGAGGATGAGTTCACATAAGCTCCAGGCTTATAAATAATCTCTACCCTGGCATAAATACAATCATAAGGGATACAAGGTGAATGGTGTTAAAATCTGGGAAAACAAAGGCAGATGGACAGTTTGCACCAAATGGTCTCCTGGGCACAGGCACAAAAAATATGCAAATAGTTAAAAGAAAGTGTAGGTCCGTTCGAGATGTAATATTACAAGCTGAGGAAGACCCAAACAGGGGAAGACACATTGCATTTGGACTTTGAAGGTCCTTTTTGTTGCTACCTAATCATTTTTTCTCTCTTGTTTGCTTTTAAATATCATGTACATTTTGTTACAGATCTTCAACCTCTGCATGTTCTTACTTTTCTGTTTAAAATATTTTATTTTCTGACACAGTAAGGCAGAAATCTTGCAAGCTAGAGTATTGCAGCCAACAGCTTGCTAGACCGTCACGCTTCTAAAATGCAGCTGTGCAGGCCAAGTGCTGACAGGTCAATTATCATGAGGAGGGAAACTTCTGGGAAGGGCACAAAACCTGCCAACCAGAAGCAGATGCTTTGTCATATGCATTCAGATGGTTGCCTGCACAAGTGGGACTGATGTGGGGCCATGATTACGTTTAATGATTCAGCATATTATATCTGCAGTGAAGCACTCACACCTTGAAAGTGAACATAGCATATGGGAGGCAGGGCTCATGCTCTTGCGGAAGACCTCTGTTCATCCCATTCCCCTGACTATTTCCAAAACTTACCTGTAACTTATACATTCATTCTTTCATTCAACAAGTATATAGTGAGTTTCAGCTCTGTACCAGGTGTTATGCTAAGCACCAGGGATATAAGGGAAGAGAAAAATAAAATGTCCCTGCTTTCATAGAGTTTATTTTCTAGTGGCAATAAAATGCAATAAACATGTTAACAAATAAACAAATGAGATAATTTCATATAGTGATATTTAATATGAGGAAAATACAACAGAGTGGCATGAAATAAATTAATTAGTGTGGAGGAGGTTATTTAGGAGTGGGTGGTCAGGAAATTCTTCTTTGAGCAGGTAACTTCAAATATGAGATAATAAGGTAAAAAAATATGAGATAATAAGGCCTTCAAAAAGAAGCCACAGATTAGATAATCTGTATGGAAGGACGTAGTCAAGATAGAATTAAAACCGGTGTAAAAATGTCAAGTACTAAGCTTGTCAAACTGGATATGTTCAGAGAAGGACAAAAAGGCTGAAAGGTGACATGTGGCATCACTGACTTGAGATGTCAGGGGATGGAATGTGGTGCTGTCAGAGCAGCTGGCAAGGGAAAGAGGAAATTTTTCAAGGGTGGGACCCACCAGGCGAAGGTGTGATCCAGACTCTATTTATAAATTCTGATCAAACACTTGATTAACCACTGAACTATGAAGAAAATTCCGTAGGGCCAAAAGAAAAGTAAGAGCTGGAAGGCTGAAAGGACTAAACAGAAATTTCAGAAACTTCTCACCACAGAGGAGGAAGAATTGAGGGTGCGAATCCAGCTTGGTCAACTACCAGCTAGGACAAAACTCAACAATATTCAGGGGAAATATGGAAGAATCTAGAATCTCTATAATGTGTCTTTCACTCTATGTAGTATAAAATAAAAAGACATGCAAAGAAACACACAAAAAATGTGACCCATAGTCAAGAGAAAAAATAGTCTATTAAAACTAAATTTAGAAGACATAAATGCCTGGATTAGCAGGCAAAGCAGCCATTATAAATATGTTCAAAGGCATAAAGAAAAAGATGGTCACAATAAATAAACAGATCTTTAAAAAACCTTAGTATGGAAATGTAAATTATATGTTTTTTAAAAGAATCAAATGGAAATTTTAAAACGTAAAAGGTGAATATTAAAAGAAAAAAATCACTGGATAGGCTTCAAATCATAATGGAGATAGTAAGAGAGCAAAAGTCAACACAATTGAAGGTACATGAAATTATTCAATTTTTAAGTCACAAAGAAAAAGATTGACTTATAGAACAATATGCATTTCTCTGATGTTTAGTGTCATTGAGCATTTTTTAAATATGTTTATTGGCCATTAGTCTATCTTCTTTTGAAAAGCTTCTGTTCATATCTTTTGCCCACTTTTTAATGGGGTTTTGATTTTTTTCTTGCTGATTAGCTTGAGTTCTTTGCAGATTCTGGTTATTAGCCCTTTATTGGATGTACAGCATGCACATATTTTCTCTCATTCTGTAGGTTGTCTATTTGCCCTGTTGATTGTTTCCTTGGCTGTGCAGAGGCTTTTTAATTTAAATGAAGTCCCATTTATTTATTTTTGTTGTTGCTGTGATTTCCCTTGGGGTCTTCTTCATAATTCTTTGCTTAGGCTGATATCTAGAAGTTTTTCCAACATTTTCTTTTGGAATTCTTATGGTCTCATGTCTTAGATTTAAGTCTGTTATCCATCTTGAATTAAAATTTGTCAGTGATGAGAGGTGTGGATCCTGTTTCAATCTTCTACAGGTGGCTATCCAATTTTCCCAGCACCATGTATTGAATTGGGATTCTTTGCCCCACTATATATTGCTGTCTACTTTGTCAAAGATCAGATGGCAATATGAGGATAGTTTTATATCTGGGTTTTCTGTTCTGTTCCATTGGTCTATGTCTCTATTTTTGTACAAGTATCATGCTGTTTTGGTTACTGTAGCCTTATAGTATAGCTTAAAGTCTGGTAAAGTGATGCCTCCAGATTTGTTCCTTTTGCTTAAGGTTGCTTTGGCTATTCGGGCTCTTTTCTGGTTCCAAACAAAGGGTACAATTATTTTTTCTAGACCTGTGAAAAATGACTTGGTATTTTGATGGGGATTGCACTGAATCTGTAAATCACTTTGGATAGTATGGACATTTTAACAATGTTGATTCTGCTGATCCATGAGCATAATATGTTTTTCCATTTGTTTATGTCATCTGCAATTTCCTTCCTCAGTGTTTTGTAGTTCTCTTTGTAGAGTTCTTTCACCTCCTTGGTTAAATATATTCCTAGGTATTTTATTTTCTTTGTAGCTACTGTGAAAGGTATTAAGTCTTTGATTTGATGCTTAGCTTGACCATTGATGTATAGGAATGCTACTGATTTGTGTACATTGATTTAGATCAATGTCCTGAAGCATTTCTCCTATGTTATCTTCTAGTAGATTTATGCTTTCTGATCTTAATTTTAAGTCTTTAATCCACTTTGAGTTGATTTTTATATATTGTGACAGATATGGGTCTTTTTTCATTTTTCTGTAGATGGATATGCAGCAACATTTATTGAAGAGGATATCCTTTTACCCAATGAATATGCTTGGTGCTTTGTCAAAAATCAGTTGGCTGTAAATACTTGAATTTATTTCTGGGTTCTCTATTATGTTCTATTGGTCTATGTGTCTGTTTTTAAACTAACACCATGCTTTTTTGCATCACTATAGCTTGGTAGTATATTTTGAAGTCAGGTAGTGTGATACCTCCAACTTTGTTCTTTTTGCTCAGTATTGTTTTGGCCATTTGAGGCCTTTTGTGGTTGCATACAAATTTTAGTTTTGTTTTTTCTATTTCTGTGAAGAATGTTATTGGTATTTTGATAGGAATTACATTGAATCTGCAGATTGCCTTTGGTAATATGGTAATTTTAGTAATATTAATTTTTCCAATACGTAAGCATGGGATGTCTTTCCATTTGTTTGTGTCCTCTTTGATTTCTTTCATAAATGTTTTGTAATTTTCCTTTTAGAGGTCTTTCACCTCCTTGGTTAAATTTATTCCTAGATATTTTTTATAGGTATTATAAATGAGATTGTTTTCTTGATTTCTTTTTCAGCTAGGTCATTACTGGTATATAGACATACTACTGATTTCTGTATGTTGAATTTGCATCCTGTAAGTTCATCGTATTTGTTTATCAGTTCTAAGAGTTTTTTGGTGGAGTCTACATTTTCTATATATAAGTTCATGCCATCTGCAAAGGGGGATAATTTGACTTTATCTTTTCCAATTTGGATGGCCTTTATTTCTTTCTGTTGCCTGATTGCTCTGGCAAAGACTTCCAGTACTATGGTGAATAAAAATGATAAAAGTGGTCACCCTTTCCTTGTTCCAGTTCAAGGCTTTCAGCTTTTCTCCATGAAGTATTATTTTAGCTGTTGGTTTGTCATATATGGCTTTTATATGTTGAAGTATGTTCCTTCTATGCCTATTTGTTGAGTGTTATTATCATGAAGGGATTTTGAATTTTATCAAATTCTTTCTCTGCATCTATTGAGATGATCATATATTTTTGTTCTTCATTCTGTTGATATGATGTATCACATTTATTTATTTGCATACGTTGAACCATAACTTACATCCTTAGTATAAATCCCACTTGATTATGATGTACTATCTTTTTGAACCATTGTTGGATTTGATTTGCTAGTATTGTATAAAGGATTTTTGCACCCATGCTTATCAGGAATATTGGCCTATAGTTTTCTTTCTTTGTTGTGCCCTTGTGTGGTTTGGTATAAGGGTAATGCTGATCTTGTAGAATCAGTTAGGAAGAATTTCCTCCTCTTCAATTTTTTGGAATAATTTGAGAAGAATTGGTATTAGTTCTTCTTTATAAATCTGGTAGAATTCAGCAGTAAAGCCATATAGTCCTGGGCTTTTCTCTTTTGGGAGACTTTTTATTACTGATGCAATCTCGTTATCATGGTTGTTTCATTCAGATTTTCTATTTCCTCCTGGTTTGATCTTGGTAGGTTGTCTGTGTCCAGGAATTTATCCATTTCCTCTAGCTTGCCCAGTTTGTTAGCATATAGTTGTTCATTGTAGTCTCTAATGACCATTTTTATTTTTGTAATCTCAGTTGTAATGTCTCCTTTTTCATTTCTGATTTTATTTATTTGTGTTTTCTCTTTTTTGCTTAATTAATCTAGCTAATGGTTTATCAATTTTATCTTCTCAAAGAATCAATTTTTCTGTTTTGTTGATTCTTTGTATTTTTTAAATTTTACTTTCTATTTCATTTGTTTCTGCTGTGATCTTCATTATTTCTTTTCTTCTACTAATTTTGGGTTTGGTTTGTTCTTAACTTTTTAGCTCCTGGAGGTGCATTGTTACATTGATTCTTTGAAATCTTTCACTTTTCTGATGTAGGCATTTATTTCTATAAACTTCCCTCTTAACACTGCTTTTGCTCTCCCATCAATTTTGGTATGTTGTGTTTTCATTTTCATCTGTTTCAAGATTTTTTAAAATTTTCTTCTTAATTTCTTCATTGATTCAGTGGTCATTCAGAAGCGTATTGATTAATTTCCAAGTAGTTTTACAGCTTCCAAAGTTCCTATCATTATTGATTTCTAGGTTTATTCCATTGTGTTCTGAGAAAATACTGTTTTTAATTTTTTAAATATTTTGAGACTCAGTATGTGGCTTAACATATGATCTGTCCTGGAGAATGTTCCATGTGCTGATGAGAAGAATGTGTATTCTGCAGTTGTTGGACAAAATGTTCTGTAAATGTCTGTCAGGTCCATTTGATCATAGGGCAGAGTAAGTCTAATGTGTCTTTATTGATTTTCTATCTAGATGAACTGTCCGATGCTGAAAAAAATGAGGTATTGAAGTCCCAACTATTATTGTATTGGGATCTATATCTCTCTTTAGCTCTAAAAATATTAATTTTATTTATCTGGGTGCTACAGTGTTGGTAAATATGTATTTACAATTGTTATATCCTCTTGTTGAATTGATCCTTTTTAATATTATATAATGACTTTCTTATTCTGTTTTTTCTTTGTAGTTGTTGTTGCTTTTAGATTTAATCTATTTTGTCTGATACAAGTATAGCTGTTTTTGCATGCTTTTGGTTTCTGTTTGCATGGAATATTTTTTTCCATACCTTCACTTTCTTTTTTTGTCTTTACAAGTGAATTGAGTTTCTTCTAGGAAGCATATTTTAATAGTTGGGTCTTGTTTTTGTTTTTTTTAAATTCATTCAGCCATCCTATATCATTTAATGGTAAATTTAAACTATTTACATTCAAGGTTGTTACTAATAGGTGAAGATTTACTCTTGTTATTTTTTTTCATTGCTTTCTGATTGCTTTGTATATGTTTTGTTTCTTTCTCCCTTTCCATTATTTAGCTTTACAATTTGGTGATGTTTTGTAATGATAACCTTTGACTCCTTTCTCTTTCTCATTTATGTGGCTGCCCATGAGTTTTACATTTTCATGTGTTTTCATGGTGGTAAATATCATCCTTCTGCTTCCAGATTTAGTCCTCCCTTAAACCTTTCTTGTAGAGCTGGTCTATTGGTGATGAATTCCCTCAGTTTTTTCTTCTCTGAAAAGATTTCATTTCTCCTTTATTTCTTTAGTATAGCTTTGTTGGGTATAGTATTCTTCTCTGTCAGTTTCTGCTTTCCTTCCAGCACTTTGAGTATACCATCCCATTCACTCCTGGAATGTTTTCTGCTGAGAAACCTACTGTTAATGTGATGGAAATTCTCTTATATGTGACTTGAGGCTTTTCTTATGTTATTTTTAGAATTCTTTTTTTGTCTTTGCTATTTGATGGTTTAACTATAATATTCTTCAGAAAGGACCTTTTTGGGTTCAATCCATATGGGGAATATTTGAGGTTCTGTATCTGGATTTCTATATCTCTTCCAAGACTTGGAAAGTTTTTGGCTTTTTTTGTTGTTGTTAAGTAGGTTTTATATGCCTTATTTCAACTTTTCTCTTTCTAGAACTAGGAAAATTTGAATATTTGTTTGCTTGATGGCATCCCATATGTCACTTAGGTGTTCTTCATTCTTTTCCATTCTTTTTCTTTTTTATTATCTGTTACTTCAAAAGATGTGTCTTCAGGTTCAGAAATTCTTTCTTCTGCATACTTTAGTCTATTTTTGAAGCTCTTGATTATATTAACATTTTTATTTATTTTATTGAATTCTTCAGTTCTAGGATTTGTGTTGGCCCATTTTTATGATACCTATCTCTTTGTTTCATTGAATTTCTCAGTCAAATTATGGATTGTCTTCCTGATTCCTTTATATTTTTTATCTGCATTCTCTTGTACCTCACTGAGTGTCCCTAATATCATTATTTTGAATTCCTTTCCAGTCATTTCATAGGTTTCCCTTTATTTGGGGTCTATTATTGGAGAATTATTATATTCCTTTGGAAATGTCATGTTTTCTTGCTTTTTCATGTTTCTTGTGTTTTTATGTTGTTATCTGCACATCTGGTGTAACAGTTGTTTTTCCAATTTTATGAAGTAGCTTTTTTTAGGGAAAGCCTTTTTTCTTTAGATATTATATATAGTATCCATTGAGTAGTGTACTTTGGCTTTCGTTCTGTGTGAATGCTATACTGTGGTCTCTGTATGATTTCTTCAGTTGTAATCAACATTAGCAGTGTCTACAAGTTCCTCAGTGGCTTAGGCTGTGGTTGTTTGTACAGGTTGGCATGAGGTTTTGCTGGGAACTGGAGCACAGGCTGGGCTGGCCCCAGGCTCCTGCATAGCATGCTCATTCACTGGTGGTGGCAGTGATGTGTTGGGTTAACCAGTTTTGGGGCCCCTTGGCAGTGTGCATGGGCACTGGTAGTGGCAGCAGCAGCCTGAGTTGGGCTAGTTGAAGTCGACTGTTTTAATGGAAATATATTGCTGCATGTTATATAACATGTTATAAGGTGAAATCTACATAGACTGAGATAAGTCAAGAATGTGTATTGTAATTCCTAAAACTACCACTAAAAATTAAAGAGAAAACTAAAATGTCAATAGATAAAGTAAAATTGAAATTCTAATAAAATATTCAAATATTTCAGGAAAGGCAGAACAGAAAGCACGTAAAAACAGCAAACAGATGACACAGATGGGATATAGCAACATGTTGGACCTAAATCAATTAATATTCATAATTTTATAAAACATAAATGGAACAGGCACCAGATAATAATGAAAGATGTGACTTGACTGTATGCTAGTGCCAAAAGATGGACTTTGAATATAGAGACACAGATAATTTTAAGGTAAAAGTATTGTGAAAAAGATACATCATGCAAATAGCACAACAATGCTGGAGTGACTATATTATTATTAGACAAAATAGATTTCAAGACAAGGAGTATTACAAGATATTGATAAAAGATAATTATTTTAAAAAGTTTAATTCAAAAGGAAGACTTAAAGATCATAAATTTGCACATACCTAATAAAAGAGCTTCAAAATACATAACACAGAAATTGACAGAACTAAGGAAAGAAAAAGACAAATCTGCAAATATAGCTGTAGATTTCAACACCTTGGGTCAGTATTTGAAATAAAACTCGATAAAAAAATCAATATTAAGATAGAAAACTTGTGAAAATCATTAAAATCCACCTTGACTTTATTTAACTGAGTTTATATTTCACTTCCTACAACAACTGCAGTATAAAGTCTTTTCAGGTTTATACTTGGAATATTCATCAAACATAGACTACAAAATACAAATGATTGAAATCTTATAGAATACAATCTCTGACGGTGGGAATTAAATTAGAAATCAATAACAATAATGTATCTAGAAAAGCTCCCAATATTTGAAAATTGAGTAGTATACCTCTAAATAACTCATGGATTAAGGAAGAAACCACAAGGAAAATTAGAAAATACTTTAAACTGAATGCTAATGAAAATACAACTTATGAAAATTTGTGAAATGCACTTAAAGCAATGCTTACAAGAAATTTTTAGAGTTCAATGCTTATATTAGAAAAGAAGAAAAGCCTACTTTTGTGGTTTTATCTCTGTAAACTTGGGTCAAGGGGAGAGTAAAGACGACATAAATTCTGCATCTGTGTTTAGGTAAATACATTTTCATTGGGTCTAGCTGGAAGAGAAATTTACTTGAAGGCAAGAGCTAGACTAGATACTTCTTAGAGATTTCTTCCTGCTCTATTATTCTAATTCTGTAAATATTTCCATGAATCTGTTGGGATATGCCTTAACCAGGCTTTATAGCAAAAGTCCCTGAAATACCTTCATCCATTGTGACTGAGTCTCTACCAGGTTCTGGAGCCATTCAGTCAGTCAAGGCAGGGTAAAGAATGTTTAGTAGCCTTATTGCACTAACCAGTAGGGCTTGGAATTCAGCATCATCACCAATGGACACAGTTCATGTTGGGACATAATATCTCCTTGGATGTCCAGATAATCTCCAAGCCACCCGGTTTCCTGTTGCCCATACAGCTGAAATCTCCCTAGGATTCTACCTGTTCTCCTCTACCCTCTGTCCCATTATGATGGAGGTCCTAAATCCAGTCAACTGGCTGGAGCTAGAATTCTTCCTCAACCAGGCCTATCCTTTCCTAAATGAAGGCTGGTTAAAGCAAAATGATGAAATTGTTGTTGAAAATTATATAGAAAGTAACAATATACTAGTGCCAAAAGATGGACTTTGAATATAGAGACACAGATAATTTGAAGGTAAAAGTATTGCAAAACATATATTTCATGCAAATAGCATAATAAAGCTGGAGTGACTATATTATTACCAGACAAAATAGATTTCAAGACAAGGAGTATTACCAGAGATATTGATAAAAGGTAATGCAAACTATACTTTCTATCCTGTCCTAGGGTATGAAAATATACTGTCTTCTCCCTTTTCCCTTGTAGTTCTATAAATATCTATTATATGCTTAAATAATATCTGCACATATCCTCTCTGAAAGCCACAGAGAAATATCTCTGTCACATACCAGCTATTTCACAAAAAGGAAGATGTTTCCTTTCTCACCAACCAGAAGAAACTTAGATCCTTACCCCTCCCCTCCAAGCTTTCTTTCTTCCATCTGAGTTGAAAATTTTTTCCTGGAAGGACTCTCCTGATTACTCAAGACATTTCATCCCCTTTTAGCACCGGCCAGAAGTTCCATGGCAAGAGTACTGGTCTGTTAACATGTAGGAGCCTTTATACCTTCTATGCACTAATGATTATAGGCTTACAGTGGGCTCTTAACTCAAATTTCTTACAGAGCTTTCCTTTCTCTAAAGGAGATCTAGGCTGCACAGTATCTCTTCTAGATTCTGCTGAGACATGAAAGTGCTCAAATCCCATGTCAGCTGTCATGACCTCATAGTTAGAAAACTTCATCCCATCACTCTTGCTGCACAACATTCTTTCATCCACTGGAAACCCCATTTCTATGAAGAAATAGGGAAATACATTTACTCTCTGTTTGGCACACTACATATTTTAAGTGTCAACCATCCAATTCCCAAACCACTTTGGTAAGAAATGTGGTGAGAACAAAGTTAGAGCTACAGATTTTCCTTATTAAAAATTGCTGATTGCTTTTCCTTTCAGTGTAAGAATGTGCACCTTATATACAAAGCCCTGCAATTCAAATGTAATTAAAACACATCCATTACCTCACACAAATACACTGACACAAAAAACTAGTTTAAATAGGCACATAGACCCCAAAAAAGCCTTTCAAACACCAATGGGAAGTAATTTCCTGTAATTATTTGATAGTGATCAGGGCCAAGAAAATTTCATGAAATAGCTTTTATTTCTATGATCAATAGGCTAATCTTCCTTGGCACATTAAAAATAGCTAGTAATAGGTAAAAACAACCCATGACAGATGAGATCAGTAATCTACATTTTGAAAATGTTTGCAGTGTCATATTAGAAAGTCTTTTTTTTTTTTTTGGCTATTCACTTTCAAAGCTCTCCTTTGAAGTATGACACCAATCACTGCATGTCAATTTGTAGCTCCTTCTTTGTGCTGGACTTTACGTTTTAAGCATTGTGGTTATGACTTTTGTGTATGTCACCACAGATGCCTAGGATTTGGGGGCCATGAAACTGCCTTTATAGCTTATGCCTTTTCTGACAACCCAAGAGAGGTGGCTTTACTATCTTTCATTCCCTTCCCTTGGCTATGATGTGTGAAAAAGGTTTGCAGCATCCCCAGGATTATTATGGGCAGAAAATCAAAAGCTAGTGTCTGACAAAATAAACAAAAATTACCTGTGTTGAAGCACGATTTTTTTTTGTAAAGTTAGAGGCAGAAAGCTGGTTGAGTCCATAGATTGTTTAATGGATTCATTCATAGCATTTAAATATTAGGAGTGTTTACTTAAAACTACAAATTTCTGGATTCTGTTGAAAAATCAGAAGCTTTTGAAATAAGAGATTTGGGTCCTTGAGGGTCCACATTCAGCTGACTCTTCCTTTTAGGCTGGCTTCTCTTGGACTGGCCACTCTCCACCTGGTCTGCTTCACTCACATATGTTTCCTTCTAGGCACTATGGTCAATGGTGTTTGAGATCCCTGGGTAATGACTTTGTCCCTTATCAAAATGCCAGTATCCCCGGGAAGAATAACATGTCAATTTGGCCTTATTAGCATTACTGCTTAAATATGAGTGTGTTTATCAAATACTTTGACAATTTTACTTAGTATTAATTCTGGCTGGAACTTGTCTGAGGATTCATGACTTTAAGTCTTGCAAATCATGCGTCTCAATCATTTAAGTCTTCGGATGCTTATTTCTCAATGGGAAGGGAATATTTTCATTGAAATAAATCCTCTACTAAATAATAACAAAGGAGGCATGGATATGCCTGCATTGTTTAGGGAAATGCCCTCACAAAGCCAGATGATAATCCCAGGAAATGATGCTGGAAATAAAAAAAAAAAATGCCCATATACCACTGAATTATAGCGCAGTAACAAAGCCACCCAACTCAGATGCCCAGGAGCGCTTTTCATTTTTGTCAATCATTTTTGGCCATTTCTATATTAGAGAGAACATCAATATCCCTTAATTTAATTTCTCTATTGGGGTGGATTTTCTAAGATATTCAGAGACAGATGTTACAATGGTTTGGGTCACTTACAAAATTATTACATTCTTATGTGTTACAATTTTACACTGGTCTAGTTATACTCTATAATACATCACTGACCGTTCCATATTGAGGGTTTTTATTACATAGCAAAATGCACAAAAGCTTTCTAGTCAGAAAGACTTTAGTTTTACTCGTGGTTCCATTATTTTTTTAGCTGTTTGACGTTAGGCAACTTGCCTAAACTCTCAGGCCCTCACCTGTAAAATAGGTCTAGTACCGTTAATTTCATGTAGTTAAAAGAGTTACATAAGATAATATACATGGCAGTAACTGACACGTGCCTGGAACTCTGTAGTTATTTAATAAAAATAGTATTCCTCACTTGCCAACATTTATTTAAAAAATTGCTGCTGTCATTTCACGCTTCCCAGCATTTATTTGTCCCAGCTATTTATATTGAAAACCAACATCTCCACTTCCATTTCTGTAAAGGTGCAGTTGCATTGAGTGCTATGGAGTATTTATGGATAGGTTGTGGTTGTAAGACAACCCAACCCAAACTTTAAATAATGAAAGGAATGCACTGGCTCAAATAGATGAAAATGAGGTTAGTTTTGATCAAGGACCTGAATGACTTGACCAGTGTCCAGTTTTTCTCTTTCCATTTTTAGGACTGCTACCACATTATTGACACATATCTCAGGCAGTCTTTACCCTCAAAATTCACAAATTATTGCCACTCATAGTAGGTCTTCATTAATATTCAATAGGAAATAGAAACAGTTATTTTCCCCATAGCTCATATATAAGACCAAGAATTGAGTCTCATTGACCTGATTAGCTTGAGTTACATATGTCCGCTGTGGTTGGGGAATTGGGATATGTTTATTGGCAGAGTAAAATTAGGGTCCAGTCTCATTAATATAGTGGGGGATTTTTCTCATCTAAATGTCATGTCTAGGAAATTGTAAGTTTCCAATAAGAAGATGAATGGGGGGAATAGGTGCCGAGGAGGCTAACAACAAATGGCTAAAAAGCCAGAATGCACTGGCTCACTGCTCAGGCCAGCTAAAAAGCACCTCCTTTCTGATGTTGTGTGCCACATGCTACTCTTTCCGGAACGTGGATGATACCTCCTTAAGCAGAGCTCCTAAAAACCGTGTCTCTCTTCTCTACCTGGTAACCTCTTCTACATTCCTCAACAGATGGGGGCCTCATGGAGCCACAGCCAGTGTGGTTCAGAATTGTGCCATAAAATTTGAAGTCAGAATCCTGGTCTGCTTCCCACCAGGGGAGGATTAATTATTTTTCTAACGCTAGAGGACATCATGGTATCTTTCCGATACTGAGGATAAAACAGTGTGTTTGGCATTTGGAAAGTGTCTGATACATTAAATATAAAACATTTCCCAACGTCTCCTAGGCAGAGCCTGTCTCAAACCTGCTTCTTTGTCCCTTAGACAAGTACACAAAAATAAGTATATACAACGTGAAAAGTGACACATACCTGCCATTTCCCCAGTACAAAATTGTAAACCCCTTGACGTAGGAACTTACCTATTTTTACTTCTACCAGACCATTTAACATATTACCTTATATAAAAATCTGCCTGCAGGCCAACATTTACTACAGATTATACCATCAGTGCTCAGCCCAATTTTAGGTGTTGTTAGGTATTAACAAAATGGCACCGTCAAGATGCTCTGGGAGCTTTCCACTTAACAGAGGTGGCAGTAAAAATATAGGGACATACCAAAAAAAGTGATATATTCAGCCCTATAGGAGTTCCTCAGTGAGGGAAATCACTGAGGCTAAGCCAGAATAGATATCTTCACCCAAAGTAAAATTAGGTGAGCTCTGAGGAGACCTGGCTAGAAGCTCTGGGAAAGAGCCCAGGCTAAAGGAAGTGGTCTGTAGCAGTGATGGGCAAACTTGTAGATGTGCTGGTATCTCTGTGCAGAGAGAAAGAGAAAAGGCAGGTGTGTGACTACTAGAAATATCAAAGCAAAGGTTGACAACAGAGATATATAATGTATAGGGAAATTGGAAAGGATCACAGAGCTGGCTACAGAGGATGTCAGGCTTTACATGTTAAATTATGAGCAGTGCCTTCTCTTATTAGTGTCATTTACTTTTATATATTTTTCTCTCCACTATTTTTCTTTCATCAATGTAACTTCAAATTGATTTGATTATTGCTCTTCTTTTTCCTCACTACAGGCCATACTTTCCCTTGTGGTATCATTTCCTGCTGCTGGAAGATAAAAAACATACATTTTTACATTTTTATGTGATTTGCCAATAACATTGACTCCAATTTCTCCAATACAGCTATCTTAGCATCTGTAAGCATTTGACTTCCTTGTTCTCATAAACACACACACACACACACACTTCACATCCTTTTAAATTATGCTGAGGTTATCAAGGTATAATAATGCTACATCTGCTATGGTTCTAATAAATTCTAAACTAAGATTGTTAAAACCAGAATGTCCCTTGTCACTAGCCCATGCCTTGTCTAGAGGAAACATTTACTGTTTTTGGTTCTCTTGAAAATTTCCCAGATCTCCAGAAAACAAGAGGATTTGAATGAAAGGAGAAGATGAAAGAAACACTGTTCAATCATGGGTATTGCTGAGAGGAGAGACTGTGTTAGCAAGATGCATAAATGAAAAATTCATAGAGGGTGATGATGACAGCTTGAACTGAAAATTTTAAAAGTGTTTTAGTGTTATAGGTATGCTTTTTCATGAATCTGTGAGTACCTCACATTTATAAGTATTAAATATTGACCTTGTATAGCCAAAGCAACCTTAAGCAAAAAGAACAAATCAGTCTACCAGACTTCAAGCTATATTACAAGGCTATAGTAACCAAACCAGCATGGTACTGTCACAAGAACAGAGACATAGACCAATGGAACAGGACTGAGAACCCAGACATAAAACCATCCTCATATGGCCATCTGATTTTTGACAAAGAAGACAAAAACATACACTGGGGAAAAGAATCCCTATTCAATAAATGGTGCTGGGAAAATAGGATAGCCACATGTAGAAAACTGAAACAGGATCCTCACCTCTCACAAAAAACAACTCACGATGGATAACAGACTTAAACCTAAGACATGAAACCATAAGAATTCTAGAACAAAATGTTGGAAAAAGTCTTACAGACATTGGCCTAGGCAAAGAATTTATGAAGAAAACTCCCAAAGTAATCTCAATAACAACAAAAATAAACGAATGGGACCTGATCAAATTAAGAAGCTTCTGCACAGCCAAAGAAACTATTGCTAGAGAGAATATACAACCTACAGAATGGGAGAAAATTTTTACATGCTGTACATCTGACAAAGGACTAATAACTAGAATCTATATAGACCTCAGGAAATCAGCAAGAAAAAAATCAAACAACCCCATTAAAAAATGGGCAAAGGACATGAATAGAAACTTCTCAAAAGAAGATAGACTAATGGCTAAGAAACATATGAAAAAATGCTCAACATTTCTAATCATGAGGGAAATGCAAATCAAAACCACAGTGAGATACCACTTAACTCCAGTGAGAATGGCTTATATAAAAAAGTCCCAAAACAACAAATGTTGGCATGGATGCGGAGAAATAGGAACACTAATACACTGCTGGTGGGACTGCAAACTAGTACAACCTCTATGAAAAGTAGTCTGGAGATACCTCAAAGAACTAAAAGTAGAATTACCATTTGCTCCAGCAATCCCACTACTGGGTATTTACCCAAAGGAAAAGGACATTCTATAATAAAGACATCTGCACTTGAATGTTTATAGCAGCACAATTCACAATTGCCAAGATGTGGAAACAACCCAAATGCCCATCAATACATGAGGGGATTAAAAAAATGTGGTATGTGTATACCATGGAGTACTACTCAAACACAAAAAACAATGGTGAATTAACACCTCTTGTATTATCCTGGGTGGAACTGGAGCCCATTCTTCTAAGCAAAGTATCTCAAGAATGGAAGAACAAGCACCACATGTACTTACCATCAAGTTGATACTAATTGATCAACTTTTATGTGCACATATGGAAGTAACACATTAACTGATCAACTTTTACGTGCACATATGGAAGTAACATTGATCAGATGTCGGGAAGGTGGGAGAGGAGAGGAGGGGATGTGTTAAATTCACACCTAAGGGGTGCAGAGCGCACTCTCTGGGAGATGGGCACACTCAAAGCGTGCAGAGTAATTAGCTTCACTGACTTGGGCAGAGTAAAGGCAATACATGTAACCTAAACATCTGTACTCCCATAATACTCTGAAGTAAATAAATAAATAATTAATAAATAAATAAAAGTTCATTGAACGTAAAAAAAAAATTAATAAAATATTCTTCTTTCTGAAAATGTACCTGACAAAGAAATGTACCTGACCACTGTTCTCCACTAGTCCACTCCATAAAGAGTAAACTATTTTCTTCCCATGAATACCTAAAGGAAATTTCAGATTGGGAAATCATTCCTATTAAGCCAAGTAATGTTGATTTTTTTTTTGCTAGGGCTTTGACCTTTTATTTATAACATCAGATACATTTCTTATCAATTATTTCCCTTCATTGGCCCTTTTCACTCAACGTGGGGCACCCAACCTGTAAGAGAACGAATCTTAAAGGAACTGATCTCTAGAGAGGGGAATATAGCCACCACAAAGCTGGAACTGAGTATACAAGTATTTTGGAGGGTCACCTTTGCTAAATTAACTCACAAGTTATTTCTGGACAAGTCACATTGGTTTGTTGGATCTCAGGACCATACATAAAATAATTGTACTTGAACTAGATGAAAAATAGTCCTTTTGTATTGTTGGCCTAGTGATTGCCAAATACATTATATACCTTGCCTTTAGTATCTACAATAAAATCCTGATAGGTGTATTGTGGCAAATGAAAGAACTGAGGCTCAAACAGGTGGAGCAGTGTGCTCAAGTCCACTTAGGACTAAATAGTAGAGCAGGAATTTGAAGACAGTTCTCCCTGGCTCTGCAAATCACAGCACTTTGTTGGCTACAGTCATCAGCCCTGGCGATGGTAGAGGAGACAGCTATCTAGCCCTAAAATTCTTTCACTATATTCAGGTGAAGATTCTCATCTCCAAAATAACAGTTCAAAACCTTAAAAACAATAAGAATTTATGGAATGCCTGTTACATGACAAGTACTATAATAGGAATTGAAGATAAGAGACATCTATTTATTTTTAAAGGAGGGAGAGAAAAGCTAACATTTCATTGCATTTGGGAAACATGATTGCATCTACTGCAGAAGGAAAAAAAAAAGTAAAGCTAATTACAATGCAACATGGCAGATGATTGGATATTAGGATATTTATCACTCTATTCTGATAGCATAGTAATCAGCATTAAAAACGACTTGAGAGAAGTGACTCTTTTCTGATCAAATATTGCATTTTCTATAGCTTCTAGCATTTGGATAGGTATTCCTCATTTTTTAAAGAAGTCAAATTTTTGAAATAGCTGTTACATAAATTTACAGTGTAGTTGACATTATCAACTACACTGTAAAGATATAAACATATTTAATTTTTAAAATGTTTACTTTCAGTATTAAAAGTAATCTAAAGCAAGAATTTTTGTAGGGAAGGACATACATATGGTGTAAAACTCTGCAGAGCATCATGGACTTGACATCCAAAGCAGACCGTGGAGGCCACTCCAATTAGTTTACAGCTAGCAAATGGCCAGAGAGCTCTGGGGTAAATGGAGAATACTCAAGTAAAGTAGACAGGTGCTAGGTGAAAGGCAATTCAAGCAAAAGTCAAAAAGAAGGATATTTTTACTATAGTTATAAGAACCAATGGGATATTAGCAGTTGTAAATTATGAAGGTGAGAATTAAAAAACCAAGAGAAATTTGGAAATAATTTTTACCCGTAGCCAGAATCTTCCCTACAAGAGGGTACTCATGTTAAGCTAAGTTGTTCAGAATGATTCATCCTTTGAGAAAAAAAGTAAGAGCCTGCCAAGTTTCAATGAGAGGATCCTGATATAGCTTACTTAGCCAGAAATAGGTGCCTGAAACTACAACAGAAAGAGAACACTATTTCTGGAAGACACAACAGCAATTTTTTGGCAATTGCTACTCAAACCATCAGTAGTAAAGGACTATTTTTCCAAAAAAGAAAAAAACAAGATAAAATAAAACAAAGGATTATTTTTTTAAAATTTCTAACCTATCATAGACCAATATTAAGATCCAATAAAAATAGAAACATGAAATAAGAAAACATACACAATATAAGCTTAACTTTTTTAAAAAATGTGATGCTTGACAGACATAAAAGTACACTGTCCAATTATTATAAATCTTCTAAATTCTTACTCTTAATTTCTATATTTATTATCATGGACCAATAACAATTAGCAGATTTTGCACCCACATTGTATTAGTTAAGGTATCATTAGCTATGGTGGCATGTAAACTCCCACATATATAAAGGTTCAAACATAGTAAGGATTTATTTCTCACAAAAGTGTCTGAGGTAGCAATCTTCAATGCAATAATGCAGGGACAAGAGTCTTCTATCTTAGTAACTTTTCCAGGCCTACTGTGCTAAACATGGCATCTTAATCCAGATATGGAAAGAGAAAGTAAGTGTGCAGAGGAACCTACCTCTAAGAAAGCCTAGGCCTAAATGAAGCTCACATCCTTTCTACTCATATTGGTGAGACTTAGGCAAGGGATCACACATAGACATGAGGGAATATGGGCAATATAATACCTGACTGCACAGACACCTCTTAGCAGTAACTGTATGCTATGGAACAGGAAGTATGAACTTTGGTGGGCGGCCAATTCTCTCTGGCTTGCCTCATCAAAAATGAACCCTTGTTTTGGCTTCAATATATCTTTTGTTATAAGAGTAATGACAAAAACAAAAACAATTATAATAATGTCAGATAAAATAGTCAAATTTATTGACAATCTCCCATATACCAGGTATAGAGCTAAGGATTTTTAGTTGTGACTTTATTTTAAACAGATAAATTGGCATTTCAGTTATTAGTAAGGATTAGTGAAAGGAATTTTGAATTGATTGCTTCTGCATGAGCTAACAGGAGGGATTTCTAAATTTTTATGGCTGAGGGCTGGATTTTAGAAAAAAAATGCCTTAGAGAAGAACATATATATCTTTCCCTTGCTTTATTGTTTCCCACTGTGTATATATCAATAGGGACACAAGATTTTAAACATATGCCAGAGGATATAGAGGGAGATTCTCCGGCATGTATAGCATTTGGGATTGGAGAGATAATGAGTTAAAACAGTGGTGTTTTTCTTTCTACTTTGGCTGGGAAATTTATAAGACAATGAGAAGTCTCCTCTCACATATTTTGGCATACTTTCTTTATGATTATTTATCAACATTCCAGTCCAGATGGGGCACAAGGAAAATTTCCATAGTTAGCAAGGCAAAAAGTCACTGGAAAATAATATCACATGGTTTCCAAGGAAATTTTTAAAACATCTTCCCAAACATTGAGGGTTTCCTTTTCCTTCTTAAAGGAAAAATTATTGCAACTTGAAGTATTCTTGATTTGACATCCCAAAAAGAAAACAAACATGTCTGAGATGAAATAGGAACTGGAAAAGGAGAAAGTAAAAATAGGTGAACTTACTTTTGACTATACTGTTTTATCATTTTACCTTTAATATGGAGTAAATGCCCAGAGATATATTTTCAGCTGCATTGATATGTCAACAAAAGCATTTGAGGAGGCTTTATGCTTCTATGTTATTGATTTTATTCTAACAAAAAGAAAAATTCAGATAGTCTACAAGATCGTTGAGACCATCAGAGAGCTGAGGTCACACGGCAAGCAGATAGAATTTCAGAGGAGATGAGACACTCTATGGAGAAACAGGATACATAAACTGTTTCACCTTAGATTAAAAGAGGAAGAGGTAGCCCTCATGAAAAGGGGTAAGATGAAAACAACTAAACTTTAATAAGCTCTTATAGACTTAATGATGACTAGTATGACAAATTTAATCCCTTCCATATTCAAGGGGAGTCTGCACATACTTGCCAGCACTTTTCTGCAGGCCTCTATATGGGTTTGCCTTAACTACTACGGGCAGGGCAGGAGGTGTGCGTGAGAGCACCCCTTAGTGTTGGAGAATATACTACTCTCTTCCCAGATTCATCTCCTATTCAAAGCAAAAGCTTTAGGTTGTTGGGAGAGGGCTAGGAAATATTTTCACCCCAAAGGCTCAGGCAAAGTTTGCTACTATTAGGTGAAGGAGAGAAGCAAAAAGCGTCTGCTTGGGAAGGGACAGAAAACTTGTTGGGGCCCAGGATCCTGCACTGAAAAAAAGCAAAGGTCTGTTTCTGCTGGTAGGAAAAAATACGCTGAACACTGAGCTTTTCTCTCCCCTGCCAATTATAGGACAAAGTTTGGCTGTCACGGGAGGCATGCAGTGGCTGAAATGTGAGGAAATTCCACTCCAAGGCCCAAATGCACAGGGTCTGCCTCAATCTGAGCCTGGAGCAGAAGACTGAAAAACCCCCATTATATTCTAAAAACACTTCACAGCATATAATAAGCAACCCCTTGGGAGGGATGGGAGTTCAAAGAGAGAACCCCCCACTCTGGGGTGTAGGCATGCAGGGCCTCCTGAAAGCTGAGGTAGGATGAGAACTCTGATACAAATTTGGGGACTCTCCAAGAACCAAACTAAAGGAGATAATATTGGGGCATTACCGAAGTATGGTGAACTGAATGGAAATATAGAGACAAAATCAAAAACTCAATTTAACTACTGACCTGACTGGCTTATTGACTTGACACCCGTATACACTCTGACAGTCTGACAGAAGAGGCACGCCGGTTGCTAAACTTAAATGCTATTGACTTGTCTCTATTGTCTGTCTACACACAACGTATGAAGTTTAATTTTTTAAAAATTGAGACTCACAAAATGTAGAGGGAAGACTGTTAAATGATAAAGAAGTTAACAAAAATGGACCCAAAGTAAATCCTTTGGTTTGAAATTATTCAAAAGAGCTAAAGACAACCAGTGAGTAAGCTATAAGAAATAGTGAAAAAGTTAGAATATGTATGAATAAATGGAGAATTTTGGCACAGAAATAGAAATTATAAAGATTAATCAAATGGAAATGTCAGCAGTTAAAAAAGACGAAGAGAAAGAGAGAGATGAAGAATTCTTTCTTTCAATGAGCTTAGCAGCAAACTGAGCAAAAAAGGGACAGGAATTAGTGAGCTTGAAGACCAGCCAATTAAAATTATCCAAACAGAAAAGAAGGAAAATCTCAGACAGAAAATATAAAATAGGATGGAATAACCAACATTTGTAAGCAATATCAAACAATTTCACACATGAATAATTGTAACCAAAGTCCTAAAGGTTTACTGACATAAACCTGACTTATGTAATTTGGGGGAAATTAAGGAAAGTATGGGACGTCCTAGATGGAAATAATTTGATAGAAAAAGGTCTCCTCAACACAATTTTTCACCTAAAATTGTGGTGAAGTCTTTCTGCTGTGTCTTAATTTCTAGATTTATTAGTTCACTGATATCATTAAAGATAGGCAAAGCATGGTTTTGACTACAACTCCAGAGAATATGGTTTTTTAAGAGCTGTCACTGAACGAGAAATAATAAGGTAAAAGACTTGTAGGAAGATCCCGCATGATGTGATAACACTTCATACTTGAAATATTATGTCTTTAAAATGGCTCTGAGAAGAACTTTCCCTGTTTTTTTTTAAATGGCCCCATAGGAATTTTTTGAAAGACACGATCTTTTAAGTCACCTTGAGTCACCTTAATCTATTGTGAAGAAAATAGGAAATTAAAGCTGAGGGAAAGGTGGGTTACTTTACCTCTTAAAAACACATTTTGGATAAAAGTTATTAAAGGAAGATTTATGCTTTTGAATCAGAATTTCACTCTCAAATCTAAAATAAGGAACAAATACAAAAGACAAAAATGTGTGAAAATGTTTATAAGTAATAATTTTATAAAAATATTTGAAACATTTTAAATTTCCCAAAGTGTCCAACACAGAAATTATTAAAATTGTGACTAATATCAATAGACTATGTTTCTCATTAAAAATCATTACAAAGGCTATATATTAACATGCAAATGCATAATGATTGTATTTCCAATAAAAGCATCAGCAGAACATAAAGTTAGATTTTAATTGTTATTATAATTGTGTAGAAAACAAAAAATACAAATATATACACAAAAAACAGAAATAAATTTTCAAGTAAATTAATATTGGTTTTTCTAAGACTGCTGGTATTATTCTTTCTTTTCTTTATTTCACATATTTTTGGGTATTAATGTTAATTATGCATGAAAAATGTTTTTTAAAATCTCATGCTTTCATCATTTTGTCCCTAACATAATCCAGAGAAGCCAAGATTATATGTTAACTCATAGCTCTAGGTTAACAGTTCTTTTCTTGCCTGAGCAGTGAGGTTGCATCACATTGAGAAAAGGTAAGTGTGGTAGAGAGAACAGTTCAAAGGGGAAGATTACTAAATTGACTTTAATTGGCAAGCTTTTGTTATTATTTTGGTTTTTCCTCTGTTGCAGGCTGTTGTAGAATGGATATTAGACAATCAGAATTTGCACTGCTGTTGTATTGGTTATCTATTGCTGTATATTGTTCCAAAACATACCATCTTAAAACAACAAATATTACTCTCATAGTTTCTGTGGTTTGGTAACCTGGGAGTGATTTAGATGGGAGCCTCTAGCTCAAGCTTTCTCATGGAGTTGTAATCAAGCTGTTGGCAGGAGTTGCAGCCCCATCTGAAGGTTCAACTGAACAAAAGGAGTTTGTTTCCGAGCTTACTCACATGGCTGATGCCAGGCGTTGGTCTGGAGACAGAGAGAGAGAGAGAGAGAGAGAGAGAGAGATGGAAAGACAGAGAGAAATCACCCAAGATAGAAGTCACAATCTTTTTAAAACCTAATGTAAGAAGTTGCATTTTATCCCTTCTGCCAAATCCTGTTAGATGTGAATCAGTAAGTCTAACCCACATTCAAGGGAAGGGGGATTATACATAGGCATGAAAACCAGAAGTCCAGAATCACTGGTAGTTATCTTTGAGCCTGCCTACCACAGCTGTCTCCAGTTTTTCCATCACCAAGTTTAACCCTGGCCCTGGAGGAACTCTTGACTTTTTTCCGCCTGGCTTGCACCTATGTTGGCTGAAACATGCACACACATTCACAAACATGTTGATATGATCATTTCTAATCTGGTTTAGTGACGTTAGTGCATTAATACTTCAAGCATTTCTACTCAATGTGTTAAATAGCCCTCTTTTTTAATCACAACTTTTTTCTGAGTGACTAATAATAAATATCAGTGGCTTGAGGGTCTCTCAGAAAACCATTATTTCTAATTGTTTATACTGGGTAACTGATCTAAAATGGTAGGTAACAGATGCTGAGCTAATTTGTGTTAACAGTAGGATAAAAGCAGCTGTGATTTCTACAATAGGTTTATAAAACAAATCCTCATGACTAAATGCCTAAGAATGTAAAGCATATTCATAAATATAAGCTGATGTGTAGGCAGTAAATGCCATAAGTAATTTTACTCTTCCTAGATATTTCTTGCTCCTGAAATTGAAAGGAAGCAACTTAACCTAGAACCCAAGCTTGTACCTCGTGGGATTGAAAAATAACCAAAAGTTGAAATACTTAGTTTAATTCTAGAGTGAGAATGACATAAGCTTATTACTCAAATAAGACTCTTGGATTATCTATGTGGTCTACCAAATATAGTACTGCAAATCTGTTCAGATTGATCGTTGTGGTGAAGTTTGTAATTTACTTAAAGATAGTCACTGTTTTACTTTTTTCTCCTTTAAATGTCCACATTTATTCTGAAAAAGCACACACTTTATTTTATTTTATTTTATTTATTTTTTTAATTTCAGAATATCATGGGGGTACAACACTTTGGCCATACACATTGCCCCTGTTCTGCCCGTGTCAGAGCCACAATCGTGGTCATCCCCCAAACTGTGCTCCCGGCATCCATTCAGTGGGAGTTTTTCCCATCCCTTCCACCCCCCTCCCGCCCGCCCGCCCTCAGATGGATGTTATTGCCCTGTGTGATGTAAGTGTTCATCAGTTAGTACCAGTTTGATGGTGAGTACCAGTGGTGCTTGTTTTTCCAATCCTGTGACACTTCGCTTCGAAGAATGGGTTCTAGCTCCGACCAGGATATACCGATGTGTTAATTCACTGTGTTCCCATGCTGATAATACTCCATGGTATACATATACCACATTTTATTGATCCACCGGTGTTATTGATGGGCCTGGTTGTTTCACACTTGCATTGTGAATTGTTTCTGCTATGACATTCGTGAGCAGATATCTTTATTATAAAATTCTTTTTTTCCTTTGGATAAATACCCATAGTGGGATTGCTGGTCAAATGGTAATTCTACTTTTAATTCTTGAGGTATCTCCATATTCTTTTCCATACAGGTTGTACTAATTGCCGTCCACCATATGTTGGGTTTTTTCCTAATCTCACATCCCGCCAACATTTGTTGTTTGGGGATTTTTGATATAAGCCAATCTCACTGGAGTTAAGTGAATTTCATTGTGGTTTGATTTGCATTTCCTTTGAATTAGAGTTTGAGCACTTTTTTATTTTGCTGGCCATTATTCTGTTTTCTTTTGAAAAGTTCTGTTCCTGTCCTTTGCCATTTTTTAATAGGGTTGTTTGATTTTTTCTGTTGATTTTCCTAAGTTCTGTATAGATTCTGGTTATCAGCCCTTATCAGAGTGTGGCATGCAAATATTTTTCCCATTTGTAGGTTGTCTGTTCACTCTAGTGATGTTCCTTGGCTGTGCGAGTCTTTTCAATTTGATCAGGTCCCATGTATTTATTTTGTTGCTGCTGTGATTGCTTTGGGGGTCTTCTTATAAATTCTTTGCTAGGCCAATGTCCATAAGAGTTTTTCAACGTTTTCTTCGAGAATTCTTATGGTTTCATGTCTTAGGTTAAAATCTGTTATCCATTGTGAGTATTTTTGTGAGAGGTGAGAGGTGTGGGTCCAGTTTCAGTCTTCTACATATGGCCATCCATTTTTCCCAGCACCATTTGTTGAATAGGGAATCTTTTCCCCAGTGTACGTTTTTCTGGAATTTGTCAAAGATCAAGTGAAAAAGCACACACTTTATTTTGTAGAATTAGTCTATTTGTCCTCCCTCCAATTATAATATATAGTCCCCAAGGAAGTTGCCATCTCCTTAGACAATCTGCCATTTCCCAGTCATGTAGAGTCAGAGCATCTGAAGCATGTTGAGATATTTGTTGTTTTCCATTTTGTTGAACATAGTTATTGGTTTTGGATTGGGCACATGACCAAAGGTGAGAGAATCCGAGCTTTTCTCTGTGATATTATGAATAAGCTAACAAGAAGAGCCCTTTCCTCTCATGCAGTAAAGGTGAGAAAATGAGAACCTTGGCCTGTGGCCGCTGCTGCTCCAGAGGCATGGAAATGGGTAGTGTGAACGCAGCTGACTCATGTGGGTACAAGCCAGGTGATCTCAGCATCCCTGGTTTCAGTCATCTCTAAGGTCAGCTCTACCTGCTCTTGCCCACGTTTTTTGCATGGATCAATACCTCATTTTTTTTTTGGTCTAAGCATATTTAAATAAGTTTAATGTTATCAGATATCACATCTTAGCTTATGCAGAAATATTTATACTTACATATAATTGGGAGATAATAATATGAATGAAATAAAGAGCTAAGAAAGTAAAATGGACAATAAATAGGTTTTAAAAACCCTAAATAATATAATCATATAGAGTAACAGTAAATGATAGGGTAAGAAAGAGAGTGTGAGTTAGCCTGAAAAATAAATTAATTTATAATCCAGGAAAACAGAAATAGCTCTAGTTTATTGAGAGCTTATTACATGCCAAATGCTGTATGGTGGTTTGAACATATGTGGATAAATCTTCCTAATTATTACCTTATTGAATTTTTTAGCAATGCTGTGAGGCAGGTATTATTATTTTCATTTTACTGATGAAGAAACTGGGTCTACTAGAGGTGACTATACTTACCCCAGGCCATCTAGTAAGCACAGAGTCAGGATTTGAACTAAGTCTGTCTGACTCCCAGTGTATATTAATGCTATGAGGGCCAGACTAAGCAGATTACAGATTTGCTTTGTTCTGTAGGCAGTTGAGAGAGACTAATTTTGTGTGTGTGTGTGTCTGTGTGTATGTGCTTAAAGCAGGACCTACCTTTGTGAAAGCTCTATTTTTAGAAGATGTGTTTCCACAGCAGTGTGCAGAAATGGATTGGAAAAGGGCCAGGCATATGTTAGGAAGCCATTTAGGAAGCTCAAGTAGCAGCCCATGTGTGGGATGATACTGGGAAACCTTTAAAAGAAGCAAAATTACAGGTTTAGTGAGTGTGTGAAAAACTTCTCACTGTAAAATACAGGACCAAATTTTGTATGTATGGTTTACATTCCCAGGCAACGTATATAATAGGAACTCTGATTATTAAGGGAAATGTGTACTATTTCTTATCTGATCAATATTTACAGCAACAAACGTGACCTTTCTTTGTAGGACAGTGTGATGCAGGACCACTGGAACAGATTCAGTGACACTGTGCTACCCAGCTTGGAATCACATGTAATTGCTAGGTTGGTTTATAGTCACTGATTGCCCCTATCACCCCAGTTGTCTGTAAAACTGCATATAAGTGCAGCCTTCATCTCATTACTTCTAGTTTCTTCCCCCTTGCTTATATTTTGAAATCACTCAGGATACAGGGAGTTGATCAATAAATTTTACCATAGTCCTGGTGAAGATGACTCACCTTTACTTTTGATTTTTCTCTACTTCTCCAGGAAGAAGTATAACACAAAGGCAGAGCAAAGAGAAATTCCCAGATATCCTGACTTTCAAATTTGAATCTTCAGTCACAAGATGAATACTTGTAAATAATAAATTAAGAATGCAACATTTTATTCAGATCCCATAAATTAAAGCCAACTTAGAGCCTCAGGGATTACCAGGTACCTTGCAGGAGTCAGTGACAGAAACAATAGCTTTTCCAATTATGATGAAAAGATGATGAGAATCCACACTGCCCCCGTGAGACATTTATTCATCCACGATCACAATTTAGCCTCACTCTGGACTATGCACATGTCAACAACCCATCTGATCGCCTCCCCAGTTCTGGGGCTCTTCTCAAAGACAAGGGCATCTAATGACAATTTTTGTGTTCTCCAGATCCAATGAGTCACTCACCAAAGTGAAAATCCAGCTTCAACTGAATTTAAAGAGAGTCACATTGCCTTAGAAAGGGAAAAAGGAGGAACTCAGTGGAGGAAGGACATGATGTTAATTAAAGTATTCAAACAACTTGATATTCACTTAACATTTGGATTAAGTATATTAATATCTTTATTCACAGTAGTGAGTTTATGATTTTTTGGTCAACTTTATGTAGAAATGTAGAAATGTTCCTGTTGACACCAGTAATGTTTCCAAAATTTCTTTAAAGGAGGGATTTAGGAATATCAATCTGGTTTTGAATGGGCTAAAGGGAGGGGTGTTTCAAACACATTTTCTAAATACTTCATATAAGTTTAAAAAATATATTGTCCATATCAAAGAATGATAGGGGTACTTTGGAGCTGAAGAAGGCGCTTTGAACCCTAGTCAGGCCAGTGCCTCACCCTACCAGTCCTTCCACCGGCCGCTCCTTGGCACTCTCACTTAGTGACATTATTGACTATTTTACATTTTTAGGATGTCTGACAAGGTCTTAGTACATTCAAATTTAACACAACTGTTTTGAAATTTCAGTCAATTTTCAATTATTTTTATCTATCAAACATCAAACAAATATCCTAAATGAAATTTTTATAGAAATAACAGAATTGGTCAATTGTGACACCAGATAATCATAGCCCAAAGCAACACTGCTATAGTTGGAAAGAAAGCCATAGCAAATATTTCAGAGTTTATGTAGAAATCTATTAATGGAAATTATAAATCCTCAAAAATGACATTTTGTATATATAAATTAATTTTAGCAAATTAATTTGTTCTCTCTACAATAAATTCCATACACTTTGAAAATATTGCTTCCAGAATTATGAAAAACTAACATTTAGACAATGAAAAAAGCTAACTTTGCTGACTGCATACTGCAAACCAACTTTTAATGATAGCTCATATTTACCAAGCACTTACAATGTGCCTAGCACTATAGACTAACATTTGATATGTTTATTCAGTATCCAAGATTTAGATGAGAAAATTGAATTACAGAAAGATTAAACAATTTGACCAGTGTAATAAATACAAACTGTTACAGAACATTTGCTTGTAACCTCTATCTGAAATTATATGTCTTATGGGAATAATGGACAAGGAAATTATGTGAGTCATTCTGAATGACTTGTTAATAAAATTGCAATTAAAAAAGAAATGCATAAGAAATAATTATCTTTTTGCTTAAATTGTTTCAGCTTTGGCCATTGGGAGTTCTTTCAGTAGGTTCCTGTGTCCTTTTGATACATCCTATTTTTGTGATTTTGTTTTGAACACGTCTTTACTTTATGGCACTTCAAAGTGCCCCAGGGTCATCCGGTATATTCATGTCCCAGTCTTAGAATCAACCATTTCTCCCAGGAGCCCTGTTCTTTTATGGGAGAATGGTATTGGAAACCATTCTAATAGGTGTGCTCATTGCTACTGCGGTGTCATTGTCAAAGGTCCTCAGCAGACAGCAAGAAACTATGTGCATGTATACCAACCCATGTATATAGACACATCTATAAATATTCCTATATGTATCCATATATGTATATATCTTAGCTAAATGTTAAGTGCCTACTGATGTCTCCAATTCAGATTTATTACCATATGGAACATTCCAGCCTTCTTTCCTTGCTTGAGTGTATTCTCCAACTTCCATAGTAAGAAACCTGGCTCCTACCATCTGACATCCATTTACTTAATTGTTTAATTCCAGTATACATGTATAGGGTTTTCAGAATTGTATACCAGTACTCCCTAGAGAAACAACTTTAACAACTAGAGTATTGTTCTTATGTACAGTTCCTTTTGTCTTTAGTCTTATAGTTCCCACTCATTTCTAAAGTTACTTAAGTCAGCACCTTTCTCACCACCAGCTTTAGTGAGGTAATTTCATATATTTGTAATGTAGTTAGATTTTACCATAGTACTCATTTTATCCTGAGGTCCTCTGACTTTCTAAGTGACTTTTTAAATTGCATACATTAATATTCACTCTTTGTGCTGTAAACTTTATGGATTTGTGCAAATTCATAGTATCAAATATCCACCACTGCAGTATCATACAGAATAGTTTTATAAATAAAGTCATGGGGAAAGATAGTGAAATTTCCAGTGCATAAGAATTCCAAATAAATTTGTAGATACCACACATTCAAGATGATGGAGTATGACATCCCATTCCTTAAGTGCGGACTGCACATAGTGACTTCCTTCCCAAGAGTTTGGGATGGAAAGAGATAAAAATGGTAACTTAATGGTGAAGAAACCTGACAGACTACTTCAGCTTCGTGATCAAGATTAACAATAACAGTGATATGTCATTTGATGGCATGTACTCTTGACATAATATAATGAGAATGGCCCTTTATCTCTGTGGTCTTCCTTCCAAAATCCCATAATCCCAGTCTAATTATGAAAAAAAGTCACATAGCCCAGTTGAGGGATATTCTACAAAATGTCTGATTAGTACTTCTCAAAATGTCATCAAAAACAAGGCAAGTCTGAGAAACTGTCACAAGCCGAGAGGAGCCTAAGGAGACAGGATGACTAAATGCAATGTGGTGTATTGAATGAGATCCTGGAACAGAAAAAGGACATTTGGTAAAAAGTAAGTAAATCTGGATAAAGTATGAACTTTAGTTAATAATAATATATAAATATCGGCTCATTAATTTTGAACAATATACCATCCTTACAAGATACTAATTCTAGGGGAAATTGGGGGTGTAAGTGTGGGCTATGTGGAAACTCTATCTATTATCTTCACAACTTCTCTGTAAATCTAAAATGATTCTAACACAAAAAGTTTATTTTTAAGAGAGAAATTTAAAATATGAGGCACAACCTTTAAAAGAAGCATAACTATGGCACACATAAACTTCTTGTAGACTAGGTAAATATGTGTCAAATTTGTGATGAGAAATTCCATGGAAAGAATAACTCTTACAATTGCAAACTAGAATTTGAAGAAGGGTAGGCATGGCAATTTGGAAGGAAGAAGTCATTCCAAGCTGGAGGTGAGTTTGGGAAAATGGGTTAGATGGAATTTTAAAAACATACTAAAATACTCAATGCATGTGAGAAAGATATGAAATTTGGTGATCTCTATTTCAGGAATTTATAAATATTTGAAGTTTGTAATTGGCAAATAAGATTTAGACAAATCTAAGCTTCACAGGTTTCTGGGGGAAAAAATGATAGTGCTTTTCAGAGATGATGTTAATGGATCTGTTGAACTCTGTTGGTCCACTATAGTATCTTCCTTAAGAAAGCCAAACTTTCTGAGATTAGCTAATGCTATTTTACTTTTCCTATTCCAGAGATTGCACTGAATTCTAAATAAAAGACTTATTCAAAGGTACTGGCTTTCCCATATCTTTGAAAATAAGGCATTTTAATACAACTGAGAATTTTTTTTTCCCTTCCAGGAGTCAATATGTTTCTTTTTTTTTTTCAGCAATAGACGAAATTATGGGATATTTTATTTTCCTACTTTGTTAGGCAGGATTGGTCTGAAGTATTTCTTCTGTCTGGCAACGAGAAATCAGTGGTGCCTCTTAAACTTGAATTGCCTCCTGGTAATAAGCAATTGGTACATTTCAACTGAGCAAATTTATTTTCATTAATTATGATTTTTACTATCAATTTCCTTGAAGTGGGGGAGGAGGGGCACAAGAAAAGATGTCCTGAATCACATTAGCTTTCTAAAGGGTTTCTCTTTTCATGACTGTGACTGTAAAGGAATCAGCAAGGTGCCAGCAATCCCTTTCACAAATAAAATAATAAAGGCTTGTTAATTTTTTAATAAGTCTAACACTATAAGAAAAGATTACATTCCAGCAAGATAGTCACATCTCACTTTTAGTTGGTTATAAGACAGGCCTCGCTCATTCTGAAGGGAGGAATCTTGGCAACCACTGCAGCCAAATCCTTAAAATGGCCGCCAAACTTCCATCTCTTAGTGACTAATTCTTACGCAGATTTTTGCTTAAATATAGCATCATGAATGCACAGCTGCAGAGGATGTACAAAACAGCCAAAATTGTACACATTGCAATCTGTGAGGGATTTTTTTTTCTTTCTTTTTATGTCTGGGGCGTTGTTTCAAGCAACCATGTGGATGCTGTTTTTGGCAACCTGCCATTTCTCTACCACATTCATAAAACAACTGGAATGGCAGTACCTGGGTGCTGTTTCCAGAAAGGCATATAATGTGAAACAGCTGCTCTTCTATTGAAATCATTATTGAGTGTCAGCCTGAGATATGAGTGGGCACTGGTTGAAAGATCACTGATGAATAATGACTAAGTGAGTTTTTGAAGAAGCAACCTAAGGTCCCCCCTCTCTGTCTTGCATTTTCACACAGGAGCTGCCTGTTGGGAAGTTCAAGAAGAACCACCATAAATGTCACTTGGGAACACTGTCATATTGACTTTGGCACAAAATGTAACAGCTGTGTCATTGTTAAGCAGAATATTCTTCAGTGAGTTTGGGGGTATCATAGTTCCTAAAGAGTAAAGTCTATAGGGTGTGTACGACTGGGAACATAGAAATGAGGAATTTCCTCAGGTTCATGGACCTATGAAGTAAATGTTTGCTTTCATGAAAATAAAAATTATTAATCTTTTCACTTTACAACAAGTTTTATGCATATGAATGACATTCCATTCTATCTGTGGTATATTTAGAAAATATTTTAGTAAATATTCATTACACACCATCAATATATTAGCCAGTGAACCAGAAAAACAGCTACAAAAAGAATGAAGTATGGATATGCTTACTCATATGGAGTTTATTTTTAATGGGGAGACAGAGTCTCACATGGCAATGTGATTAAGTTATAAAAGAGGCCTGAAAATAGTTCATTCTTCCTTTTAAACTCCCAAAGCACCCACATTGCTCGGGAGATAGAAGACCGAAACAGCTTCAGAGGAAACGCATTTGGACTGTTTCTTAAAGAACCGATAGGTCACCAACTTGAGCAGATTGGATAGAGGGAGAATGTTAGGGGAGAGTGTTTCAGAAACCAATAACCTTATCTTCAAAGGAGGGAGAAAAAACTACAAAGACTTATTTGAGAACAAGAGTGACAAAATAGTAAGTGTGAAGCTGAGAGAGCAGAGAGAAGCTGAGACTGGAGAGAAGGGTGGCCAATAAATCTTGTATATTTGCACGAAGAGGTTTGGACTCACTACTGTAGACCAGCACTGCCCTGTGTTTTCCTTGTAATCATGCCCAAAAAATGCTCTGTGAAAAAAAAAAAAGTGTTCGGTGGGCAAATGTGTTGGTTCCTCTCCCAGAGATTCACAATGACATTAGAAAATAAAAGGCTTGGAGGAGACTTACGATAAAGAAAGCAGTTTAACTAGGTAATAGGGAGCCAGTCAAAATATTTAAAGCCAGAAAGTGCAGTAATAAGTTTATTTTTTGGAGGAAATTCCACCAGAATTGTGGAAAATGAACTAAAGAAGCCTGGGGAAGGGAGCAATAATACTTGAGTCCATAGGACTGTGAGGAGACTCAGGACAAGAGGTGACAATAGGGATGGCGTGAGTCAGAAATGTTTCTCAGGAGAAACGCATCAGGCCAGTGAGAATTAACGAGGAATGTAAATCCAACGGCATATTTTCCACTGGACCACAGTAAGCTTTCAGGAGCAGTATACTGCCATATCGATGGTCATAAAATTAACTACCATAAATTGAATTTCTTATTTCCTCTTCACAACAACCCAGAAGAGTAGGCATTATTGAGGGAAATGATCCTCATACAGGTTAGGTAAACTATCCCACGATCATATACTTAGCAACTAACCAAGTTGTAATACGGTACTGATTTTTTGACTCCGGAGATTCTATCATTGTAGCATTGGTCCAAGAACAGACCTCAGAGAATAACTTCTGCCTAGAAGGAACACCTCAGTGCAGTTACAGGTAGTAGAAAAGTTATAGTCACTAAGTCTAGTACCCTGCTTGGAGAAGATAGCCTTTTAACCCTCATGTAGTGATGCTTTAAGGTCTAGAGAGTTTGCCAGTAGCAATTGGGAAAAGGTGAATGTTTAGAAAACATGGTTTGTGGCTAAGTATTGGCAATGACGCTGTACCCTCAAGGAGGCCATTCAGCCAGGAATGTCAGTTCTTCAAAACTTTTCCAAAAATCAAGGTGAAGAATAGAGGCCTCTTAGACAAAAGTTATGGCACAATGCTCTTGCACAGTTGTTCACATATCTAATTTATTGGAGGACATTTTGTATTCTCACCAGGGCCTTAAATTAATTCCTTGCAAATCTAATTCTTAAGTAAATTTGCAATCTTACTCCCCAGACTGCAGCGATAGAGTGCATACTCGGTGATGAGCAGAGGGCTGCCACCAGAGCCAGCATAGTGAGAGAGGCAAATGATGATCACAGAGGAAGGCAGAAGATGTCTGTGGAAGCCTAGGAAAAGGGGTCACCATTTCTGGAAGAAAATGAATATTCAAAGAACAAAGCCAGTACATACTAAGTAGTAAATTCAGGAAGAACATACACAAATAGCGTGATGAGAATGAAGTGGCATGGGGCACACTCTTATTCATGTATTTACTCCACAAAATGTATATGTGCTATCTTGGTGCCAGTCTCTGTGCTTAAGGTTGGGCAAATAGAAACACACAGGACATAAAATATGTACATGGAGATGCTGATCAGATATTCCCTATGCAGCCCCTGCAGTAAAGACTGAAGAGACATTCCTTCCTTCTCACCAAGGAATCCTCTCCAACAGCACACTTGAGGGGCTGCCAAGGAGAGTTAGGATCCCAATATAGTGTATCTGGGTGTGGCCACAACTGGAAATCATGATGGGAATCACATTGGCCAATGGCTTAGGAGATGCTTGAGCCTATAATCCTGCCAGTTGGATAATGTTTGCAGTATTCAATGGTTGCTGGATGACTTTTGACAGCAGCACAGACATTTTCTGAACCCTTGATTGATTGACTACAGTTAGCCTGGAACTACCGTCATTTCATCTAAGACTTGGAGCAGTATGTCCTGGAATCTACTTCCTTGTGAGAGGAACTAGCAAAAAATTTGGAAGGTGAAAGTGAAGAGAGACATCAATCTCCAGATATGGTTGTAGCTAGGTGAACGTAGACAGATGAGAGATTCCCAGATAGAATTTGAAAACCCCTTTTTCTTAATGATAAATTACCAAATTAATAATAATGTAAAGTATATTAAAAGTAATAGTCTAAAAATATAGATAACTATAATAAGTTGCTTATTATAAAACAACTACACAGACAGTAAAACTGTATTCTTGAAATTGAAGTCAGAGCATCACCTTCATGGAAGGATTTACACAGAGACAAATAAATGCAGCTAATTTATAGCAGCACATCAGTCAATGTCTCTTTCTCAGGAGAAATTGTATACATGTTCCAATATAGGGCTGGCTAAGAAGATGAGCTCTTCAATCAGGGGATGCCCTTACACTTTACTTTGGTATCATGCTGAAAATCTAACAGAAATTAAGACATTGCCAACCAAGGAGAGGGTGATAGAGGCTTTTATGCTCACAATATGATAAAAGAACTGCTTGTGGTTTAAGCAACTACTCACGCTGCCTCTGCTAATCATTCTAAAGGCCAGCCAAGATATAAGCCAGGTGTTTTTGTAGATTGTAGAAGCAGAGAAATAAAAGATGAAAATAATCGGAGGGAAGCACCAAAGACAAACTTCACTTCGTTCCTAATATTGCAGCAAGATGGCCAGGCCTGACTATGATCACAGCAGCATGGCCACAATGGGAAAGATTAACCTCTGCTTTTCCACTGCCACCTACACAGACACCATTAACTGACTTAAACAAACCTGTCCCCAAAACTAAAAGAATAATTCTATTCATGATGAGAAATACTGAAGAATTTTATAATCACAAAAACTAAAAAAAACCCTGCATTTTGTTATTGGTGTCTGAAAGAAAATCAGAGGACAAGGCTTATCACCCAATGTGAACGTTTTCCTTGGGGCCATAGCATTATGTCCTTTGAACTGAATAAATTAACGCTGATCTTCATGGTAATCCTATTTTAAAATGTCAAACTAGGATCAAGAGGCTAGCTGTCTTGCTTTGGAGAGTCATTCATAGTAACATTTTATAGCATAATGGTGAGGCAGTTAACAAGCCACTAATTGCAAGTGTTATATATTTAAAAGACATGCCAAAACATTAAACTGATTTTTTAATAGCAAATAAATATAAGAAAAACTTTTAGGCCTGGGCTACTTCCTTTGCACTAAAAATCTCTCCTGTAGGACTTTGCCAGAGTAAATATATTTTATCCACATGCAGAAAAGGGTACTGTGGCTATGTAGCTGGATCAAAATTTTTAGTAATTCCAAAATACAACTTCATTTTCTCTACCTATTCATTTTTTACTCCGTCTCTGAATCCATGTAATTGATTGAAGCTTAAGAAAGGTTTCAAATCATGCTCCAAATCCCTAAATGCCTCCGTCTGAATAGACACCAGTGAAAGTGAGACACAGTCCCTGACGTGAACATTGCCAAGCCAGGACTTGTACCTGGAGTCCTGGATTCCCCTTAGTCACACCAGCCAAAGGAAGGTTTATCCAGGCCCTTTTCTTCCCAACCACTAAAACATAATGTAGGTTCCAATACTCTGAGACATTCTTCTCCTCCCTCTCTCTGTGATATAAGTCTGTGGCTTTTTCCTTCAAGGATGAATCCTGAAGGATTTTAGGAGCTAATTGCCTCCAGCACTCAGAAGTCTAATCACAATGATAAAGAGGTATTGTTTGGCCTTTACAGTTTGCTAAAGTGTTTATATTGAGAGCATGAAATATTGTTTCAGAAATGCCACAGAGTGAACACTTGCTCTTCATACTTGATTCAAATGAGGGCTTCTGAGATCTAATGCCTATTTTACAGCATTAATGCAGGCTATAATCAATACAGTCAAACTTCAGTACTTCACTGAATTTAAGACTGAAAGTCCAGAAAGGAAAAGAATAATTGTACATTTAAAAATACAGAAAAGGTAATAATGCTTTTTGACAGCTTATGGTGCTGATCACCAACCAAAATGGCTTGATTAAAAAACATACAGTTTTACTTGAAGTTTCAGATTGTTCTCTCTTCCTATAAACATGAGAGATATTGGCACATGACATCTCCAACTTCTAGCATCCACTGATGTGGGTAGACGATGTGTTTATAATTACCTTTCAAGTGTAATTCCATGTACAAACCCTATGTTTCTATTAGTGTGTTTTGCTGTCTCGTTGATTGCCATCAACCTTTCAGATTGCAGCAAAGAGTGAGGCTAAAACACAGAGGTGGATGATGCTCAGGAACAAAAACAGCCACATTGCAAATACACCAAACTCAAAACAGATCTTTAATCACACCCGTTTATCAGTTTAGAAATCCCATTTTACCAAAAGGTTACATACAGACTGGTTGCTTTAGGCCAGGGAGATGTCCAACCACATGTCATGCTTAAGAAACTTTTAAATACATCTTGGGGTTACAGAAGGTCCTCAAGAAAGCAGGGCAGTGGTTCAGGTCAAAGGAAAGGCTGGTCTTTGGAGTGTGGCACGCTGGTTTTGAATCCTAACTGCCATGATCCAATTATGTGACCTTGGGCAAGTTCCTATCTTCACTCAGCTACAGTGTTCACATCTATAAAATGAGAAAACTAGCATGTAACTTTTCATGAAAGGTTGTGAGTATTCAAAAAGGTAAAGAATTAAAAGTGTCTGGGTTAATAAATGGTAGATGATTGAAGTGTTAGAATTTTCTATAAAAATAGCCTCTAAGTTTCAAGGAGAAAAGTTTTCTTTCTCCATACCCCCTTCCATTCACCTCAACCCCCCAACCACACACAAAAAAGTCATCATATTAGAGGCAAGACTAATAGATCTCATAGGAATGAGGAGATTTATGCTTGCTTTTGGGTTCTGTGTCAGCATTTCTTATTTAAGACCCTAGATGTTCATCCCCACAAAAAAAGGGAATTTCTCAATGATAAATAAATAAGCCTAGTCCTCCACTGAGAGCAGCAAATTCCCTGCCTGAGAGATTTCCTTGGCTTCCAGGAAAAGATCCATGCTGCACCATTCTTTCAAAAAGGCCCCGGTGAGACAATATTTATCATCTTTAAAGCAAAGAGTCTGTGAGTGGCTTTGCCCATTCTACCACTGAGCCTTGGAGAACTGAGCCTTGGAGAACGCTCTAAAACCATTTGCAGAGGGCATGCCACAGGCTTTCAACTAACATTTTTTAAGGACATGTGTTAAGACCCCATCTAATTGATATCAAGACATCTAAAAAATTCCACACAAATATGGCCACCACTCTGTTATTTAATAACCATGTGAGTTTCTCTTTACCTAGAAAAAGTGAGGTCCCTTGAGGCTCTCCCAAACTATGCTTGTGTTGCATCTTTGCCAACAGAATTATGTTCCATCATTGCTTTTTTAATTGAAAACTCACCGAATGCAATTGAATCTGTTTTCCTGGAGTGTTCCATAGCACTTTTCATTTACCCAGGCTGCCAGATAACAGACTAACTTCAGAAAAATGCCTTTTTCTCTTCAGTCACTTCTAAATTAACACATGTTTGGGTTTATTTTCATTTTTATGTATGGTCAGTATTTAAAATGTTCATTGGCTATAAACTTTAAAGCACTTTGTAAATCACTCATCAGGTCAATAACTGCACAAAATATGAAATGCTCTAAATAAATGTGGTTCTATTTATCCCGAGTATAAGTACAGGATAACA
Source organism: Daubentonia madagascariensis (assembly GCA_023783475.1). NCBI lineage: Eukaryota > Metazoa > Chordata > Mammalia > Primates > Daubentoniidae > Daubentonia > Daubentonia madagascariensis. The sequence goes on from JAKFHU010001798.1 coordinate 13,966,999, forward strand.
TTTATTGACAGAAATTTTACATGGTCAGAGTTAGTGTGGGTCTGCTATTCTGATCCAGTGAGACTCTTCAAATTGGAAGGAGCCATTTAGATTTTGACATGATTGACACAGATTTCTAGATAAGGCATCCTGGAAGGAGTATTTGTATTCTAAATGGCCCTGATTTCTAAGTTCAGTAATTCCCTTCTGTGCCAATTAACTGGGAATGATACCATTTACATTGGAATTAATACCCTGAATGGGTTTTCTCAATCACAGTATAACTACAAAGGCCAATTTCAATTGGTTGTTAAATTTTCCTACTAATGTAAGGATAAAAGTTAAAAATGGTATCACCTATTTGTTTTTAAAGTAAAGATTTTTAATTATTAATAATGCTTTGTGAAAAAATACTTTAACATAAAAAATCTTTTGATGTGTTTTATAACCATGTAAATATGTAGCCTTGGGACTTTGGGGGTTGACTTTATACTATTATTAATAAATAAAAATTAAAGGAGGCCATTGTTTTGGACTCTTGTAATAGGCCCAATAGACCAAACCAAAATAGAGTTTTACTCATGCTGAAATTCCACACCACCAAGCTGAAACTGAGTTTTTTATCTGACCTTCCAAAAAACCAACAGAGAAAAAGAGAATATACAAATTCCCAAGCAAGCTAATTTTTAGCCTGCACGATTAGGAGGTCTCCTCTGCTTTAACCTTTACAAGGAAAGTAACTTTGATATGACCAATTCACTTTTTGTTCTGTTTCTGCTTTCTTTAGCCCTTTTCTGTCTGTACAGCTAAACTTCTCTGCTCAGCTTATCAGATCACTCATTCTAGTGCATAGAATGAGGTGTTGCTTGATTTGAGAATTGCAAATAAAACCAATTAAGATCTTTAAACTAAATTTGTTCTCATTTTTTTCTTTTGACAACAGCATCATTTTGTTTTAAGTAAAACTCACTTTTGCTATATTATCTTGAAGATTAAACAATGACTCCTTTATATTCTAACAAAGGTGAATGTTCTGAAATTGTTGTCTTTCCCAATTAAACTTGGATGCTTGCAGAAATCTTAGCACCATCTTAAAGGAACCAAAACATACATATTTTCTAAATGATTTCTCCTCAGTGAATTTACAAAATATTTAAAACTTAGACTTTCATCTAGTTTCAACAACTGCAGTAAAACTTATGAGGAAGGAGGAAAGAGCTATGTATTGGAATTTCCAGAAAGAAAAACATACATCATTTTCTTCTGACTCAGTCTAAGGGTAAATGCAATAATCAGCCATTGGCTTAAGAAAGTCATAACTTTATCTGGGTGGAAAGGGGGAGGGGCTTGTAATTGCTTGGCCTAGAGTCATGAGTGACATACACATCTGCCCCCAAAGAGGTCAATGCACCTCATTAAAATAAGCAGGCATTTCAAGTGCTAATAAATAAATCAATCCATGAGTAAATGCCAGAAGAGGGAACTAAAGCCTGGAAATTCACTGTTCTTTTGGAACATGTTTGTCAGATGAACTGTTGCTATGGCCAGGCCGTGGAGGGAACAGCTGTGAGAAGGCAGGGAAGCTTCTTAAGCGTTTCACCCATAGTTCTTCTCAATAGAAGGCAATGAAAGAAATTAAATGGCAAAGCAAGTGACTGAATATTGGGATGCATATAAACTTGACTTATCTAGATTAACTTGATTGGGCTAATAATAAAGGAGATTAAATAAGATAAAACAAGATTTCTCAAAAAAATCTTTAGCATAAACTTCATTAATATTCTTTACTCAACCAAGTATATATACAAGGTGGTACACTGAAAGTAATGAGGCAGAGTTTTTGCATAAAGTTTATTTGGAAAAAGTTTACACACAAATCTCAAACACAAAATGATAATCAAATTGAGCTGTTAAACATTTAAGGATTTCTCTATTACAGATTCCCTAAATGTATACCCAGCATTTGGAAGGATACAGTATGTAAAAATAAGTTACCTTTCTCTGAATTTTTTGCCAGAATCAATTTAAAGGAAAGAAGCTTAAGATTTTTTTTTTTTTTTGGTCTGGTTGTTGCAATTTCAAATGTAAACATAGCTCACTTTGTTCCCCTACAGAATACCATTGGATATATGAAGACTATATAATGGAGAGAAAATAAAACAAGGAAATATTTAAAATGGCCTATAGAAAGTATAAAAAATAACTGAGTTCTTGCCAGAGAAGAATTCAGCAAATTAAAGAATTTCTGTAACTTACATGTATCTTAGGCTAAATTTTAATAGTCAATTTGTTGGGTAAACATTCTCTTCACCCTATCACATGTAGAATGACCTGACTAAAATTTTTCATACCTAATCTATTCCCCAATACATGTCCTCACCCCCATGTCCTTAGCTCCACATATAGGAAGAATGCTGACTGCAAAAGTATGAAGATTGATTTATTAAGCATTAAAATGAAGTTATGAGAAGTGTCAGAGTATTATCTTCAAAATCATCATACATCTGGGATTTTCTGTAATAGCACTACTTTAAATGCTTATTTCTATTCTACATAAGAATATCAGCAATCTTCAAAGCTGACATTGGATAAAAATGAGATATGGTTTCTATGATTATATTTTTAAATAGAGATAAATGTAGATATAAATAATGTTTATTCTGATATAGAGCATTGTATTCACTAGGTTTCACACCTGTTCTGTGATTGGAGTTGCCATTAGTGAAGAACCATAGGGAGCTTAATTTGCCATCTAGCGATGTAGTAATTCAGGCATGAGACCAATTCTGCATCCTAGGAATGTTAAGAAAGAGGGTGTCTGAAGAGCCATGAAGTTAATAATAAAAATATTCAAAATACTTTTAGAGGCTATTACAGCAAATATCTGACTTAAGATTCCTGGCACCAGCTTATTAAGAAAGGCCCCTTCTGATTTGAGGTTTCACCAAAATATTATATTAACTACTTTAAAACAAAAACAAATATTTGACATATTTTTGTGTAACAAAGATCATTGCTGATTGAACAGGGATCATATTATAAGACAGCTTTGAGTTCCCTAAGTTGATATTATAAATGTGTTTATATCCAGACAGCTCTTTCCACAGACATGACTGGAACAAGATGGTGCTGCTCTTCTCAACTGGCTCCTTAGTCTAGACATAACTAACATAGATGCAAGAATATTAGGAGGACTGGAGGTCATAAAACTCTTAATGACTGATTAAAATTTAATAAAGTGAAAGAACCCAAAACCAAGGGAATCCGAATGTATATATGTGTCAATATACAAATAGGTGGATAGATAGATGATTGATCAATTGACCGATAGATGATAGACATATAGACAAAAAGATATAGTTTGTTTGTTTGGTTCATTTTCACAAAACTTAGGGCAATGATGTCCTCCCAAAATTCCATTTCACAGTTACCAGCATACTTAACAGAGTTCTGAAACATTTAAATTTTTTTTTCATTAAACATACAAATTCTTATCCCATAAAATCTCCCACAGTCAATGCCTTTTACAAGTTTATTGAAAGATATCGTTTTTAAAAAATGCCTAAGAATTGTGAAATACACATATGTTCCTGTGCGTGGGTGTCAGTGTTTATATGTGTGCATAATTAAAAGAATGATGAATACCAAATTCACAACACGTGGTTACTCCTGGGGGGAGGTAGGGGGATGAAATTATGTAATTGCCATTTGGAATGTGTCTTTACGGCTAGGTGATTGAACTAATTCCACACTAGTCGGTAAGTAGCTGCTATTCCAATTCATCCGAGTGTCTCCTCTACCCAGTCTTACTACAATCCCTTCCCTCTGCCACTACCCCTTCCATAGCAGGGGATCTCCAGAACCTGGCTCTAGGACTTAGGCCGGTATCAACTCCCTTTGTGCTTCCATCTCACCTGTGGTTATATAATTTTCGTATCACTGTAGATCTTTTCTATATCATTTGCTAAAGTATTAATTCTTGAGTTGGGTTATAGATTTATGGACGTTTGTGATATCATGAGTTAAACATACAGCAAATAAAAGAAGGAGAAGAGAAAAAAAAACAAGTGGACAATTCAACTGAACATTCTTCTGTGTTTGTGACAGTTTTTCCTAAGTTTTGTGACTTATTGCATAATAGGCTTTGGTTCCTTTATTCTTCTACCTCTAACCGGGGCCAAGCCAGGAAATTTATCCTGCATGCTTCCTTGGGAGACATAATCCTCACTGACATCATCAATACTGGGCACACTGCCAAGTGAGTGAGATTCAATATTAATTATTATTACTTATCGAACATTGTGTACTCTGAATTACCCAAAACACAGAAGACAAGGTCTTTGGCCTGAGGGTGTGCAGAGAGCTTAAATTAACAAGACAGGATAATTCAGCTGATGAATAGACAGCAGGATCTGGGTTCAGTAGTGTGCCAACTAGCTGTTACCACTCACAATGGGAAAACATAACTAGGTCATTATTGATCCTGCTAGAGAACTTGCTCAAAGAGTTAAAAATTTGTTGTTGTTTCTATTTTGACTTTTATTATTTGTTTGTCTAGTTTTAATGCATTTTTACGTCCTTAAATATAGGTAGCTTCTTAAGTCATACAATTTGAAGAGTACTAAATAATCCACTGTCCTAATGTATCCCCAATAAAAATATTTTCCAACATTTGTTTCTGGCTATATTTCTGGAAATATACTAAGCAGTTTACATGCATTATCTCATTTAATGTTCAATGATAAAAAAAAACCTTTGGTGTAAGAATAAGAATTTATAAGAGTAAGATTATGCAAGCAGTTTGAAAAGGTAGAGGGAGGAAAAAGCAGAATCCTTTTTAGGAAGAAAATTCTCATTTTGTCAATGGGCATATTTAAATATGAAAAGTGAATTTCCTCATCTATCCAAGACCCTGAGAATTGTCTCTAAGGAAAGTATTGTAGCTAAATTCATCTGCCTGTGGAAGTAACAGGAATCTGGAAGTTTTTATTTGGAAACCAGAGGGCTTAATGACTGAGGTACTTTAAATGTAGCAATAAAGAGAAATAAGAAGGAAAGAAAAGGAGAAGAGTTTTCACACTTAGAAACCTGGTATGTCTTCTTAGTTATTATTTTTTAAGATAGTTTTTAGTAAACCTTGTGACTTTTATAAAATATATATATCCCAAACATTAATATTTATTTTAATGCAATTCTATCTTTTCAAATAGTATTTTATCATCTATTATTAATGAGATTTCTATTACTTTCATAATTTTGAACCATGTAAAATTAAAATTGTAAAATTTATTATGAGAGGAAAAAATAAAAGAAGCTACTTAAATTAAAAAAAAAAAAAAAAAAAAAAAAAAGAAAAGGAGAAGAGTCCCTAAACAGCACTGGAGGCTCAGCCCAGACATTCATCATGACTGTCCCCAGGGCAGAAAACAGCCAAGTTTTTCAGGGTAATGATATCTAATATCATATTTTAAGCTATCTATTCTATGTGTTGTGTTGAGTTATAATCCTCTCTAGTAACCCAAACTTTGAGTAAAAATCCATTATACATTCCTGATGCTAACGATATTTTTGCAGGATAAAGAGTAGAAGTATGGTAGGTGGAATTTATAAAATGACTTCTCAAAGATGTCCCAGCTTAATCTCTAGAACCTGCTTATATACCAATATATCACCCCCACGATTACATTATATTATATGACACAGTTGAACTTAAGATGGGAGATTATCAGGTAAGCCTGATAATCACATGATAAGCATGATAATAGCATGATATCATAATAAACATGTAATTACATGAGCCCTTAAAAGAAGAAAGCTTTCTCTGGCTGACAGCAGAAGACAAAGTCAGAGAGACTTGAAGCATGAGGACTCGATGCACCATTGCTTCACTAAAGATGTATGGGAGCATGTGAGAAAAAACGTGCGTGGCCTTAAGGAGTTGAGAGTGGTCACTGGCTGACAACCAACAAGGATATGGGGACCTTAGTCCTACAACATCAAGGAAGTGAATTCTGCCAACAACCTGAATGAACTTGAAAGAGGATTATTTCTCAGAGACTCTCGGTAATAACCAGGTCCAACTGACACTTTGGTTTCAGCCCCAACCATAGAACCTAGTCAAGTTCACCAGGACCTAAAGAACAGTGAGCTAGTAAATGGGTGTTGTTTTAAGCCAGGAAAGTTATAATAATTTGTTATACAGCAATGGAAAACTGATACCAATCGTAAGAACTATGGGCTAAAAAGGAGTACGTGTAGAAATCATCAGAAACACAACAGAAAGCATAAGGGAGGGATAGGATAAGGATGACAGACAGAAAGAGAATTGTGAGCTTCCCAGGAAGTCTCAGTCTCTTTAGGAGGACTCAAGTTTTCCCACGGTGGGATGGATGTTCATCCATTTTATTTAAATACCAAATGAATGGGAATCCCCCAAGTGTTCAGATTTGTAGAAATATCCTGTGAAAGAGATACAATAATCGCTGCCCCCATTTTATGAAAGTATTGGTGAGTAGGAAATTTTAGTGACCTGGGGCAGGAAGGAAGTTAGAAAATCCCTAGCTGTGGTGAACACATAGAACTGTATTTATCCAATCTTGAAACAATCTATTTTTTTTTCAGATGGAAAATGTAGAAAGTTATAAAGAGTAAAAACTATAAACTGTAGTTAGCCATCGAATATTTCAGAGGCAGCAATGAGAGATCAGAAGTCCTTTGTTTGCTTCAACATATTATCAAGTAAGTCTATTGATAAAAGTATGCTTTGGTCTATAATGGTATTATACCTGCAATTGCATGGCATTAAATTAAGGCTAAAATAACAAAGCTCAGAATATCAAAGTACATATATGCTTCCTGAAGACTTCCAGTTAAACATGGAAAACTCATCACACATATTTACAACTAATCTTAACATAAAGTCCATTAAAATATCAGTTAAAGAATTTTTAAAAAGATAAAATCCAAAAGAACAAAGGAAACAGGAGAGGGGAATACAAAAATCCAATTTTCAAAACCAGAAAACACTTGGATGAATGGTTACTGACTTATAAGTGGTTACTATAGGCCAGATGTTGGCAATGGTCATAATACAGCATCCTAGAAAGGCTCAGGAATTGAAGGCACCAGGTACATCTGACAGTAGGGGAGCAGGTAATGCTGAAAACAGATGTATTGTTTATGTTTCTCAAATCACATCCATCCTCTGTAGAGTTCCTTATTCCTCCTTCCCTTTCTCAAAGACTGTGAGGCACTTTAAGCTCAAGGTATTTTAAGCTGGAGAACACAAGTTGCAACTGAGGATAGGCCATCATTTTGACAACAGGAGGGTTTAGTAAAAGACAACACATTAAATGGTCAGGGTCTGGTCCTTCTTTTACTAGATTCTGTGAAAATTGACAGTCAAGTTTATAGCCCATGGAAGGAGATTAGAACAGGGTTGGAAACAATGGCCTGCTGCTTGTTTTTATAAAGTGGTATTGGTACATAGCCACATCCTTTGTTTATGTATTGTCTATGGCTACTTTTGTGTGAGAGTTGAGTAGTAACAACAAAGACCATATAACCAATAAAAGCATAAAATATGAACTGGTTTTTACAGAAGAAGGTTGCCAAACCTTAGACCAGAGATTCCATTCAAGGAAACTGACTGGGACAAGAGACAAGATCTATAGACACTAAAAATAGGAGTTTACAAATGAAATGGCTCAGCAAGTCAATCCTACAATAAAACCACCACATGACAAAGCCCATCTATGCAAACAGAACTTGAAAAATTTTTGCAGTGCTTAGCTTCTCTTTAAATATAAAAGAACAACCAAGGATTATCAGACAGTTAAACAAACCTAAAATGACATACAAAGATTAGGAAGAAAAAGAAAGAAATCAGAGTAAAGAGAGTCAATGAAGGTAGAAGAAAAAAAAGAAAGGACTATAATTACACATATATATGGAATGTTCTTGAAGAATTAAATATCATCCATTAAACAAGAAAAGAGTTTTACAAAAGGAGTATTCAGATAAGAAAAGTTTTCTTGAAAATTGGATACAATAACTGACAAAAAGATCAGATGAAATTTTGTAAGCTCAAAGAAATCTAGAAAGTAGAACAAAGAAAGGAAAGCATCAAATAGCTAATCTCAGAAATTTCCTAAAATGGAAACACTAGTGTTTATAAATTGAGTGGAGAAACTGAGTACTCACCACAAGGTAAGAAAAGGTCCACATTTTGTCTAGGGCTTTGATATAATATCTAATTAACTGGTAATTCTCAGCTTTTGAAACTGGCAGACTTTATACAATACAGATTTTGTAAAAATACATAATATATAGTCAATATAATCAGTTTTCGTCCTAGTAATCTCATTGTATTTGTTTTATTTGTTGCAAGTTCAGGTTCTTTTGAAAAATTATTTCAAAACACCTGGGCTAGAAGCTTCATAACTAGTCTAATGGATCAACAATCCACGCAACATTTTAGGACATTCAATGATAAATCTGTCCCCTCTGAGACAGTATAGCTATTTAGTATCAAGTAGTCATAGAAAACCTGAAGTTTCCAGAAGTGATCCAGGAGGTTCCATTTGACCAAAAAAAAAAAAAAAAAACCAGTCTTTTAGGGGAATATATACCAAAAATGCTATGACAAGCATGAATATGAAAAATTATTTAACAGTTTTTCTTCCTCTTCTTTTTATAACTCACAGAGATGCAACCGAAATTATAATGTTTAGTTAGCATTTTAGTGGGCAGATTATAATAGGTTTACCTATAGTAATGGATAAATTTCAAAAACCAAAATAGAAATGTGGGGTTGTTTGCTTGAGATCTCAGTGCCTATCTCTTAGAAGGTAATCAATCAGAATATTTAAATTTAATTTGAAAAGGTTGAATTATAGTCATGTCTTTAAATTCAATGAGAAATAAAACAAAACACATCAGGTGTTCACATTATTTTCACCTCAAATATAACCTAAAACTGATTTGAAAATGTCTCTAAACTTAGACTTGGGACTTTGCAAACACAATTTTAACATATTTAAAATGAATCCATAAATAACCACTCATCAGTTTACAGTCCTGACTTTTAATGTTCATGAGTCTATATCTTCATGGGCAAAAAAACCATTAAATCTTAGAGTAAATCTCGGAATACTCTTCTAAACCTTTCCTTACATCTGTTCACTTTTCAAGTCCTGTTCAATTAAAGTATCTCGTTTATACATCTCTTCCTCTCTATCACCACAGCCATCACTGCAGGTCAAGCTCTAGTCACGTTATGGGTAGGCTAATGCAGTAGGAACCCGAGAGGTCTTTGTGTCTTGAGCCTCTGGTCTAGTATATCTTGCAGGCTAATTGTGATAAGTTACTCCTTTGCTCAAAACCTACGAGTGGTTTCTAAGGCCTCCTGAAAAAGTTCAAGATTTATTATCATTCTAGCCAATAACCACGTGACCTGCCATCAATATCTAATTCTGGCCCTATTGTGTACATACACACACACACACACACACACACACACACGTCAGTTGGGATCGCTCAGTGTCACTGACCCTGCCTTGCTCTCCCTTATATCACTTTCACCACTTTCAATTCCAGAAAGCTCTCTTTTCTACATTTTCTTACACTTATAGCCACCTTTTGCAGACCCAGATATACAATAGAGACTGCAAATATGTAGTCTGCAGGTCAAATATAGGCTTTAGACATATTTTGTTAGGCTGACTGTGTTTACATATAATTTACATACATATATATGAGTTTACATATAGAATATAATCAGTTCATATAATTTTATAAATTACATATAAAGTATGTATATAAATTACATATATACATATACATAATTTTGAAAAATTTGAAAGTATGGAATTGCACAGAAAACTCTAGATCTGTGGCTTCTTTTGAGAAATCAGAAGGCTTTGCCACCTAAAGACCCTTATTCCTAGATGGTAATAATCAGCTAGAGCTAAGGAAAGGTTGCCCCCTTCACAAAGAACATACACTCTCCAGTTTTCCTCAGTTCCCATCACTCTAAAGATTTTTAAAGTATTCCTCTTTTGTCCCCTATATTGACAACAAATCCAACAAACAAATATCATCTACAACCAAAGGCAAGATTAGATACCTTTCCCTACTAATACTTTTTAAACTCTTTGAAAAGTCTCATTTGATGTTTTTCCTCTTAAGAAACTTAGTTCAGTAAAGCACTACTTAGCAAAAAAAAAAAACCTATTTTTAAGAGGGTAAATGAGTAAATAATGAAGTTTGCCTAAAATAATTTTCAATAAATTTAATTTGTCATTTCCATTCAAACAAAAAGTATATAGATATAGCTCAAATGAGATCACTGACATACATAAGAATCACTTGGAATTATCACTTATGCATGTAACTATTTTTTTTGTATTTTACCTTCCACAGCTAAATAAATGTGCTATTCTTCAAACTCTGTATTTGGTAGTCTCATTTGCACCTGTGTTTTTCTCATATTTTCTGTAATTGTCTTAATGGAATGCTTATTTGGACCCTCACAGGTCGAGCCCTATGGAAATAAGTTGTTATTTGATATGACCTTATATCATTACTTCAGCCCTCAACACACTTTTGTATTCAAAGTGAAAAAAACTAGTCTTCATTAGTGGTAGAGGGATTTGTTCAAGGACAGAGAGTAATTAAATCTCACAGAGTCAATTTATTAAACCCGAATTACTTAGAAGATTGTAAATTTGGAAGCATTGCTCTTCTTTCTAAGTTGCATAAGCCACAGAGTTTAGTCTCATAGACTCTTGGTCTCAGATTTGTTTGAATGGTTTAAGTATTTGGTTCCAGGGAATTAGAGAGTGAACTAATATTTTTAAAAGTTGACTAAAATGTAGCTGTTCAAACAGAATAAAAATTAACTAATGGATTACCTGAGAATCAATAGTGTAACTCCTGTAGATTAGAAGCCCTAGCATTCTTCTTTATCATTGGATCCGGGAGGGGAGAAACATAAACAATCCCTCTACTTCTTAAATTTGGACCTTCATTTAACCTTCTAAGTACTCTTGTTCCTTTTTGTATGCCTTGGCTCTGGAAAATATGAATGATAAGCTCATCAAGAGAATTAAAGTGCAGTTGTTGCATATTAGCTTAATGGAATTGTCAGGTCTCATTAATAATAGGAGTGTATCATTTGCAATAAATCAACTATTCATTGATCGAAATAGCAAGGTTGTCTCCATTTTTTAAAAATACCATTTAGTTAGACTAAGATTGTTCCTACATGTCTTATAATTGTTTTACAAACCCTTTTAAAATTACTGTCGTTTTTACTTTTTTTTAGCAGAGTTCATTTCTGTCATGTCCATGTGACTGCAACAAAATCAAATTAAACTCAAAGATTTAATTTGGCTTATTTATACACCACTAAGTGGTTTTTTCCCTTGAATTTTGGTAAATCAGATAGTAATTTGTGGTTTGAAAGTGAACGTATTCTATATTACTCATTATATGTACATATTAAAAAATTAAAAATAAGCCACTTCAATGACAGTATCAGTATGGGCAAACAAATACATTGAATTTAGATTAAATGGCCCCTTTCTAACTCTCTTTGGCTTTTGAAAATTTCTGCTGAACTGGTAAGACTATAAGGCTAACAATCTGCTTTCCTGTTCCTAGTGTCTTTCTAAGAAGGTTGAGCCAAAAAATATCTTCTTTTTACTTGAAATTTCTCCCTGCCAAATAGGAACAACATATAAGTTTCAGGAATTAAATAAAGATCGATTTTGTCCAAAATGTTGAGAAGAGTAAAATATAATTAGTTTTGATATCTGCATGCCTGTTTGTTTTAAATATGATTTTTAAAATATTTTAAGGCTAGTGGTATTATTCACTAGTTTTGTATATAAATAAAAAAGTGCATGGGCTTAGTGTCATGCAAACTGTTATTTTTTAAAAATTCATTAACAGTTTCATCTATTTGTAGTTAGTGGAGATGACTGGTAAACATCTAGATAATGTTCTTTTTCTTTTTTTTTTTTTTTAGGTAAATTCTTCCTGAAATTTTTAGGTAAATTTTTCATTCAGGTAAATTTTTACTAAGTTTTTATAATATGCCAAAAAAAAGCACATAAATCATAATTATACAGCTTTTTCTGTACAGTTATACACAGACTGAACATAGCCATATAATCAGTACTCAGATGAAGAGGTAGAACATTACCAAGCAACCCTGAAATCCTCTCGTATCCTCTCCCAAGCACTATCCTGCCTAGGGTAACTACCATCTTGAATCTTACACATATAGTATTTTTTTTTCTGTTTCTGTACTCTTTTGGCTGGCTTTTTAATCTCTCCATCACATTTTTTAATTTAACCATGTTGTTACCTAAAGCTATAATTTGAACATTTTAATGATAAATAGTATTTAATTGTATGAATACAGCAAAAAGAATTTGGTTCGTTTTTTCTTAGAGGCTTTTATAAATAGTGACGTCATAACATGATTAAACATGTCTTTCTATTGGACATACACCTAGGACTGTGATCACTAGGCCAAATGGTAGGCATATATTCAACTTGGTAGATGTTGCCAAATAGTTTTTTAAAGTGATTTTTCCAATTTATACTCCCATCAATAGTGTACGAGAATTCTATCTCTTCCACAACCTTGCCAAGCACTTCATGTTGTCTGCTTTTTTCATTTCAGCCATTCTGGTGGGAGTATAGAGGTATCACAGTGTGATTTAATTTGTGTTTCTGGAATGAATGACTAACTCGGGAGCCTTTTAGTATGTTTATTTGGTATGCTGTTTGGTATTCTAGCAGTTTGAACAAATTCAAATCTCTTCTAGATGGGTTCTTAGCATTATTGCTCAAACTGTCTTTTTGTGAGACTGATACTCTATTGGTGGGTCTGAGACTACATGTTATAAGGAATAAAATCATTAAACAAAAACCTTCCTCCTGTACCCCTCCAATCTCATCCTGCCTATCCTCAAAGTCTTGCAAAAGTAGATTGAGTTAGGGTAAGGCTGGAATTGGGTAAATATAAAAGAGACATCTAATGGAGCTAAGGAAAAAAAATGTCATGGCATCCATAATTTTTCTATTGTGGAAAATATGTTTAACGTCAAAAATTTCAATCAAACAAACCAAAAAAGAAACACAGAGCACTCAAAGTGGAGGCTGAGGAAGAGATGAGGCAGAACACAAGCCTCCCCTGCATTCTGTGGTCCACATTGGAGGAAACCATCCCCACCATCACCACTGTCACCACACACATAGGTATCAGCAATCAAGCACGGTGCTAAAGGGAACACAAAGCCAATGTGCAGCACATACTCAGGACTTCCAGAAAATAATGGAAGGCCCTAAAACAAGAAAATACCAACATCAAAGATCAAGTATGAGATGACAGTAGCAAGGGCCATATAGAAAAGGTATAGAAACTATTCTCTTGGCCACATTACTTCAGGCTCCTTATCAGGTACTTAGCAAAGGGATCTAGAAAACTATATTGGAGCAGAGTTATATAAAACTTAAAGTGGGTTTTAAGCATGAGAGGAATAATCAGGTAGAGGAAAAAAACCTTCAAGTGATTATGTTCTTTAGACAAGTTATGTTTGATCTCATCTTAAATACAGGTAAACTCAAATGGCCCAAGTGAAGACATATCTGAGACAGAGGAAATTAAGGAAGGACAAAAGGGAAGAGAGATCACTGGGACAGGTAATTTGGAAAGTGAAAAAGAAAGAACTAATAAGCCAATGTGTATTGAACATCTTTTGTGTTCAGGGCAAGGGGATGAAGCACCTGTTTGAGAGGAAATGTACGAGCTAGGGAGGAGAAAGTCAGCCAGCAGTAACAATTCCACACAGCAGTTCTTGACTCGATGACGTCGTACAAATGTTGCCACTATGTGCCCCTTAATCTTTGTCAACCCAGAATTTTCTATGGAGTCTATATACAGATAGAAAGAACAAGTGTAAAATTGTTTTGCTTTCTTTTCTTTTCTTTTAAAAATATGACTATATAACTAAATTTCCTGCTTTGTGCCTTATGAATGGATGTCCCATTTTGTCATTTTGACAGATATGGTTTTCCCTGTGCCATCTTTGCCTTGTCAGTTCCCCTCTTTGTCATACCTTTCTCCTTTCCTTTTTTTGGAAAGGCATAACTCTTTTTATTTTTTACACGGGAATCTGGCTGGGTGGGACAGAAGGGCTATTTTTCCCACTGGCGTGCTGTCAGGCATTTGTGGCACGCTGCAGTTGAAACTATATGTTGATTTTGAATTGTATATCACTCTCATTTAATATGATTCTTGCATAAAACTGTCCACCCAAACATACACATTTATATATTTTATTTTATAGTTAGGGAATAAGGGTCTTTCAGCTCTAAAAGAACAACTGGCAAGCTGTGGTTGCTGCTTGCCTACTGAATATTTATTGAGAGCATAGTTATATTAACATGAGCCTTGTCATAACACTTCAATTTATTTTTGGAATAGGATCAATGATTTGTCTGACTTTTTTTTTTCTTCCGCTGTTAAATGTATTTTCATTCTATTCAGCTCAGGGTAGGCTTAACCCAATTAGTGACTTGGATTCGACATTGTACCTAACTTTTTTTTTTTTTAACTTACGAATTCAAGTTTGAGAAATAAACTTCCAGATCTAATGAAAGATTTCTTGGTGTTAAATTTCATAACTCTCTCCAGCAACACATTACATAAAATGAAAAAGCTGCCATGTTCTCCCTGTTTACGAGGAAGCTAGAATAGCAGGACAGTCCACCTGGCTTTACAAAACAGTGTATCTCCCACTCCTCCACCCCAGCCCTGGGGACTTTTTAAATGCATTTATTTTATTCTACCTTTTCAGATTAAAGAAAAAGTGGAGGGGAAAAGAAAGTAAATCACTTGGGAACTCAGAGTAGATTGTACTGGAGGGCAGTAGGTCTCTACACCATAGAATTGTTATGTTTATTTTGATCCATACAAATCATTGTTCTGTGAATCATATGATACCCTAAAAGCATATACTAAGAATTTCTGGTTTTTCTTCTCTTTCAGATGGGCATGCTTTGTTCTATTCTCTTCCTCTCAACTGACTCCTTCTAAAAGAGTATAATTAGCAATAGCTTCTGGGCTACTGTATCTATTTAGGATGTCAGTAAAGACTTACAGATCAATGGGCAGCATCAAGGCAAAAGTCCAGGTTTCATGAATAAATTTCCCCAACCATGAAATTCAAATAGGTTCATCTGGATGCCACTTATAAAGCTGGAATGTGAAGCCTCCCAAATAGATTTGCAGGGAGTGACTTCAGCAGGGAAATAATGGTCTGGCAGACACCGCTCTCCATGAGGGGTAAGTAGCAACATCATGAAGCTGGAATCAAGACTCATTACAGGAAATTCTGAGCATTTGCCTCAGATGCTACCACCCTGGGACCCCAGGCTTCCTGGGGGAATGAGTCCAAATGAATACATCTGGGACATAATAAGCCAAACCACAGAGATTTTGCACTGAAAAATAGAAAACAGCAATGCTGGAAGTGAGCCAAAGATTATAGTAAGTCATGATCATATCATATAATATGGATGTCCAAGATGAAATATGGATGTGCCTATATGATGAATGACATATGGCCAAAACAGAAAACACATCTGCCCTTTGACATTACTTTCCAGGCATCTACATATGGGAGACATTTCTATAAAGGGAAAAGTGTTCAAGATTGGAAAACAAAGCAATTGAGAAGTTTGTGTTGATGGGGGAAAGATGAAATGAGTTAAATAGGGATAAGCTGCCTTTATGGACAAAAAGACAAAGAATTACACAAGTTATGGAAGAATTTTTTCTCTACATCCCTAATTTCTAAAAGAGTTCCTGGCCCAGGTTGGTGTTTAATAAATATTTGTTAAGTGAATGAATGCCTTTCAAATATAAACATTACTAGAAAGAAGAAATCACTGTTCTTTACAGGAACATATAACCCCAAGATATTTTTAATATTTTTCTTTAAAAGCTTGAGAAATAATTTAAAGAGAGCAAATTCAGATTTTCTCTCTAAGTCCAAGACAAAGTTCATGTGCTCTCATAATGTACAAAGAGTTAACTTCCTATTGATGCTGCTGAGCAACACTGTCTCAAATGTGGGACATTCCAGGCCTTTGCACAAGCCCTTACAGTTGTGCCAACATTCACAGACAGAAGTGGGAGCTTTTTATATGTTACATATCATAGATTCTCCAGAAGAAATTGAAAACTATGAAGGCGTGCACTCCATCTGCCACCCAGTCCCCTGTTCTTGCTCATATTTGGATGTATAAATGAAACTTAGTAAGTTACACTTTGTTGTATATAAGAATTTTTGGCTTTGTCTTGGCTTTGTCTTGAGTAACTTCAGCAATAGAATGATACTGTAAATCTAGGCTGATTTTTAAATAGCCAAAATGTATTCACTGTATGACTGCAAACATGTAATGTGGTATGCACTTGATCAAAACTTTTAACAAATTTTAGGAAAAGATACATGTTTCCCATATGGGAAGTCAGAAATGAAAGGGCAATGCTTATGACTCAACACTGCTATGTTTAAATAGTTGTTCCTGGTAAAATTAATCCAGGATTCTAGCCCCATAGAGGAGATCAAAAGGGAAAATTGTACAAACTGTTGCCATCTTTGAAAGATCATCTGCAACTAAAACAAAAAAGGAATAACTTCTATTAAGACATCAGGATGTGTGAGCACTGAGGCTTACTAAAAAGTCCATTTAATGGTCTTTTTTAAAAATAGAGTTTGAATGGTCTCATAATATGCACATTATTCACAGAGTTTTGGGACATGGTGATGTCTATTTTGTGACCACCCAGTTTTCTCTGGCTAGAATTAAGTACATACAAAATAAGAAATAAGTGTAAGAAGATGTAAAGTGGATGACTGGAAAATGGGCTTACTAACATGTGAATGGGCTGCCATGGCCTTAGATCACCCTCTGCTTCTAAGTAGCTACTTAGAATCCTTCCTGTTTAATCTTAGCTTTCTATTGATTGAGGTGTCCTTCAATCCAAATCCAAGATGAGCCAACAAGTGCGATGTTTTCTACACTGAACACCTACTCAATGCAAAGTAATTTTAGGTTTTTGATCAACATTAAATTCTTTATTATTTATTGAAATAATATGGAAGGAATGCAGCCAGGAAAAGCCACACATATCAAACCATTGCAAGTTCTCAAAATGAAAGGACATCACGTGGGTCCTCTACTGGTTCTCCAGCTCCCACTCTGTGTTCCACACTGGGCAGGGACGTTTGGAGCCACATTGCTCTTAGGTTACTTTTCTTTTTAGAAGTTAGCAGTGAACGCTTAGTCACAAAATCCCATGCACACCCTCCTTACTCTCTCTTCCGCATTTATCTAGTTGTTCACTCCCCTTTTCACTGGATTCCAGGCAACTAAATCGCTCTTATTTTTGCCATCTCTCTAACTCTAACCTGGCTACCACTTGTTCCTATCCTTTACATAAATTTCTCACAAGATTCTGCCTTCAGCCCTCTTTTCTTCTCCCTTCTAGAGCTGATCCCTTGCTCAGGCCTTCTGCTAAAGAATCCTAAATCAATAAACATGTCTTTCACTCCCCATTTGCAAGGAACAACAGCTGATCTTCCCATGAATGTTCTGTCAGCACTTCAAATTTGACATTCCTACAACTAATCATCCACTAGAAATGCTATTGCTATTGCTATTCTTCTTTTTCTCATCATAATCTCCATTGGCAGAAGCTACTGTCCCAGACAGACAGACTCAAAACCCCAGTTTAAAGTACTTCCTGTAGTAGGTCTGCATTACAAATTGAGTGCTAATCTTATAAGAAAGTAACAAAGTAAATTGTACTTCTTTACTCTTTTACATGTATGCCTTTCCTTTTTATTACTACTACTCATAATCTAGTTAAGAACTGTCTCTCTCTTGTGAACAATATCAATAAGAGGATTTGTCCTATTATAATTTCTTCCTTGAACCCACATCTCTGTGCATCAGAGCAGCAGTGCCCATTACCATTACCACTGTGTAGAACAGTAATAGATGTATTATTAAAGTAGAACGCTGATCAAGCCATCCCCAATTACGTAATTTTCAATGGTTTCCAAATACTTATAATGTAAAGGGCAAGAAAAAAATGACTAATTTTAAAGAAAAAAGACATTGGGTTAGATGATTGGAAGACTCTAGGAAGAATCAAAATAATAGCAAATATTTTTCATGAATAAGCTGAAGGACCCTGGATATGTGGTGAGGTGTCACTAAATTATGTAAATAACCATAATGCACTGGTCCAGATAATTACCCTGTTAGACAGATTCCTTCCCTAGACCCCTTAGTATCATTCTATAGGTTTGCATGTATTAATATAAAATGAATACACTGTCCAATGATGTATTATGGGATATGATCAATTTTATGGTTGTAGACGTGAGACTGGGAAAACAAGTGAGGAGCCTGTGGGGTGATAAGCCTTGGGGTGACATCTCAATGGCTGAGCAGCTTCTATATTGGGTTAAGTCAGGAGGAATGCTGTTATGATACATCTCTAAATATCACCAGGTCTCTTTTGTGTCCATGACCAGCTGTGACTTCTAGAAAGGAGGTAATGCTGTTAAGAGTTAACAGCCCTTTCCAATCTGTACCAATCAGATTTATTTCTGAAGAAACCCTTTGATGTCCCCTAAGCTCTAGATCAAGAAAATTACTCTTTCTATCTGAAAGGTCCCATTATATGTAACAATAAAAGTCACAAATAATCCTTCAAATCTAAATAAAAGTCCATTTTCTGTAAAGCCTTTCTAAGCCATTAGAAAGGTTTTGGTCCTCTGTATTTTATGGCATTATGTCTGAACCTCAGCTATGATTTATTGTGTAAAGTGTCAAATATATTATAAATATAATATAATGTATTATCTCCCAATGTATTCTACATTCCTTGATTGGCTACAGTGGAAACTCTGTGTTTTCTTGGAAAGAACACGAAATATGAAATCAAAAGACTTGTGTTTGAGAAACATCTCTGGCACGTATGAGTTATGTGGTGGACTTTGAATGAGGTTTGTAACCTTTTTGAGACCTACTTTTATCATTTGCAAAATAGCAATAATAATGAGTTTCCTCAAATAAGTGGCTGCAAGGACTTTTGTGATCAATCTAAGGTACTTTGTAAATGATAACATGCTCTACAGATATTACTTAGTATGCACATCCCACTCTGCACCTAACCAGAATCTTTAATCTATGAGACATCCAGTAAATGCTTGTAGAATCAAATTGAATTTCAACCCTTCAAGGTGAAATAGGAAAAGTTTATTAAAAAAAAATTTAGAAAAGATATTTTATATACACAGATTGTTTTTCTGGATAAATGATTTCCCAAATGAACACCAACTAATAGGAAATTGCATTGGCAGTAGGTCAATATCTGGAATGTTCTGGTTTAAACCAAAGCATACCTTTATCATTTTTATTTGGCATTATCAAGAAAATAGAATGTAGTCAGGCTTGATAGTATCGCCTTAGGATCTAAACGACAGAAAAGGCACATTTATAAAAGAGAGACAAATAGAAAGTGAACGAGGAGAACAGAAATCAGTCACTGGGGAGAGAGACAGGGAATACGTATCTCCAGCCTAATGACTATTCTGATTGCACTTACCTGCTTTCACATTAATGGGGCAAGTGAACGTCCAGAATAACAAGAAATCATTTTGCCTTAGAGAAATGCTGATTTTGATATGAAGCGTGAATGTTTTCTGAAATCTGATCAGACCTATTTATATCTTAACTGTGAGGATAAGAGATGAGTTTGGTTTAGGTCCTAGATACTCCACATTTCATTTGTATAAAAATGATAGAAAAAGGTACTGCTACCCCTACTTTACAATTGAGAAACCTGAAACACAGAAAAGGGATTTATGCTGATGCCTGAAGAGAATTTACAGGAGCCTAAAATTATACTGTCTTCGTGCCTAGGAGATGGGAGTGCAGATGATAAGATCCGTATTCTGTGCAGAAACCAGTGTGTATTCCAATTCATCAATGATATTGTCCTCTTGGGGCCTGGAAGGCAATATCCCAGTTTCAGATATCAGTGTTTTCATGGGGGGCGGGGGTCAACCGCGGTTTGCTACAGGAGACCTGTGAGTCTTAAATGATTTCTCCTTCTTAAGAAGGAGCACTTAATGAGAGAGCCAGAGAAGGCGGAAAAGAACAGGGCAGGCCTAATAGCAATAATAACAGTGGTTAGCACTCACTGAATGCTTGCTACGTACTAGGACATATTCTATACTCTTGAGACATAATTTCTTACTGATTACTCACAATAACCCTATGAGCCGGGTAGTGTTATTATCTCAATATTACAGGTCCGGAAATGGGGGCAGAGATAGTCAGTTGGCTCCAAAGGCTTTGTTCTTAACAAGTGAAAACAATGCCTTCATGCTACACACACCCCATGAGATAAATGAAGTTAGCAGACTGTTTGTGAACAGGTGCCAGATAATTCACTTGGGAGTGCCTGTAAACAATCTTGTGAGTTCGCGAAGGGAACTAAGGGACTGTGTGAATGGGAAGTCCTAATGGACTTTCACTGCTAAAGAAACCCACATATCCTAGGCCTCACTAGCCTGAAAGTATAACAGGAGTTATGCTGTCCTGGATATTTGGAAGATGCTCATGGGGCTCATGTTCCTTTCAGAAATTTTCCTCAATTTTCTGGGATCCAAAGATAGTAGGAAAAATATTTCTATGTTACTACTTTATTCTACTTTCCTGGTCAGAAACTCATCAAGGCTTCTCTTATCGTTGTAAATCTTTTGGTTCAATCTTAGTCGGTTATGTTGTCTTCTGACTTCCTATGGTGGAAATAACACGGACAATAGTATGATCAAAATATGTAGCCAAGAGGAGGAAGTGGAAGATAAACATGTAAGTTAGAGAAGAAAGGCTGACCTTATAGTGTGTGTCTAACAGTATAGTTAGTGTTTCCTTGTGATGTTTGGAGGCCCCTTTTTGTAGAAAATGTAAACAACGTAGTATGTCTTTTGATGACTCCAACTTGTCAGAACCTTGTTCTCCATGCATGAATTCTCTCTGCCACCACATGTGTAAACTATCCTTCCTCCATACTATGGTGTGAGTGAATAATAACAATTTAAAGCAATGGTTCTTAAGTCTAACCTTTTTGTGCTGTGAATCACTTCAGCGGTATTGTGATATATTTGGAACTCCTTCTTAGAATGTTTTTTAAATACATAAAATATTTGAAAATAAAATTATAAAAGAAATTCTTTATCTTTAAATATAGTTATCTAAATATTAAAAAACAAACTTGTATTATAATAATATGTCATTTTTAATAGCACCCTAAATAAAGTTCTGACAGCAAGTCTAATAATTACTATCATTTCTAAATAATTATAAGAGTAAATAATATTTCACCATATTTGCAATGTCACCGTGAATGTTGCACAGAAATATTAACATTAACAATGGAAGGGAATGCTAAATCTCAGTTAGAAATTAGTGAAAATAAAAATATAATTTTTTTCCATCTTTGATTGCCATTCATGGATGTCTTGGAGATTTTGTGGGCCTAGGATTCAGAAGGCTGAATCAAATGGTGTCCTTTCCAGAGATTCTATTTCTGATTTTTCAGCTTATGAATGATAGGCTGTTGAATGTTAAATAACAGTTATATGGGAGAGAAATTGAGCAATGCACTGCCTTCTTCCCATTCCTAAAATCATACCATAAACCAGAGTACCTGCTATACACACTGACATTCCTGAAATTCCCTTATTTCTCATCATTGCCATTAAAAAGGCAGTAAAATTTACATTGGTATGTAGGTAAGGTAATGCAATTAACAATTTTCACTCTTGTTTAAATTAATATTCAATTGTCTATCTAGTCATGTGTCAAAAAACTAAAGAAAGAAGTCACAGGCCAGGTAATTTTGAGTTAGAGATATCTGTGCATGCAATGACCTACAAGGAGAATTTCACAAAGCACCTGTATCCTAATGAGGCAAATGGTGACTTGATGGCCGTGGATAGCTAAAAGAATAGTGAATGGTGCACAACATGGAGAAGGCATTATTAGGGGTGGATAAGTAGGTACTACAAGCAAATTTTTCCTAGGTACTGCCAGCCCTGTGGATAACCCAGAAATCAGTTCATCTGCTTCTGAACGTGGAATTGTGTACTATAAGAATTAAGTTTTTTTTTTTTCAAAAATCACCTAAACTAGGACTTTATAATTTATTTTAATTACATATCTGATACACAAATGCACAGTCCTTATAAAATCAGCTATTGTGGATAAAACCAAAACATCCTTTATCCCCATCCACAATCCAGTTCCTTCTCTAGGTGTGTCTATTGGTGAGTAAACTTCCATACTTTTCTATTGCTTATATAGGTGGTTTATGAGTTTATTTTTATATCATATAAATGGTATCATATATATATATATTTTTAATTTTCTCAACAATACAATTTTCACATCTTTCCATGTTAGTGTACACATATCTACTCTTTTTAGTCATTGTATGTGAATATAGCAATCATTCCTTTTTTATTGGTCACTTGGTTTTTCCCAATATATTTATCATTATAAACCATGCAGCAATGAACATCATTTTGCAAATTTCCTTGAACTCAGGTGACTGTGTTTTAATAGTATATAAACTGATAAGTAGACTTGTTGGGTCTTTGGACAGATGTATGTATATCTATATACACATATATGTGTGTCTGTATACATATACACACATGTGTGTATATACATATATACATATATATACACACACATATATATAAAGTCGTATGAGACACTGCCACATTGCTTTTCAAAATGTATAGATTTATACTTCTGTCAGTGGTCGATAAGAATCCAACTTCCCATACCCTTGCTAACACCTGACTTTGTGATATAAAAGAACACTAGGCTTTTATTTCTATAGCCAATCATAAGTGGAAGAAATGCAGAAGCAAGGTTAAAGTGATTTCTAAAGAGAAATTCCAGGGTCCTCTCTTTCCAGATGGACACGTTCTCTTAAGTTCATTAATCAGTGATGAGAAAACCTAAAGACTCTATTCACAATAGCATATGTAATCCAGAAACTCAAATGTAATACTATAATTTTTAGTTTTAGTCAGAAAGGGAGAGAGAGAGAAGGGAAGGCATTGGAAGAGGGACTGAGGGGAATGACTAAGAAGGAAGGGAGCTGACATTCCTCAGGGAGGTGTGGTTATACATCAGACCCTGAGGCAGGTGCTCTGGTAGGTAGAGAGAGGGTGCCCTAAGAATCTCCCGATCTAGGGATAGAGGGAGTAATGGACATTTATATTCAAGTATGACACATATTAGGATAGAGGTATTGTGGAAACATGAGAAGGGATACATGACCCCATCAGGAATCCAGGACCTCCAACATGACGAGGAAAGCAAGGCAGGGGTGCCAGCTGAGAGAGCTGCTGCACTTGGCAAGGCAGGTGCCACACTGGACTTTGGTATTTACAATGAACTCTGGATACAGCAAAATAAGGAGGCTGTTCTCATAACCCATGGAATGGAATGGCCTTATAACTCAGACAATTTCTTAATGAGTTCCTTTGGGATTTGGATGGGATTCAACAGGGCTCTGCCTCCTTATGAATTCTATAATCTAAAAAGCCTTTGATGGAGAAGATCCTGATGTCTTTAAAACACTGAAAAAGGAAAAATGGCTCTCAAGTGTAAGTACTAAAGTGATGAGAGGTAAACAAAAATATTTGAAAGTTTTTTCTATTTTTTTCTTCTCTTTCTTTTTTTTCTGGTTTATTGTGTGTGTGGAGTTAATTTTTAGAAAATGCAAAGAATGGCATGTGTATAACTACTGTGGTAATGCCATATGTGGACATGGACTGAACAAAACTTTGTAACTATGGAGAGACGACAAGAGAGCAGCAGGATGGATATGTATATGTTGATGTATACTCATGTTCATACAAAGCATCTGCCCATTGCCAAAATCTTTGGGTACATTTGCATAATTAAAAACAGAGACATAATAATCCCTGGAAAAACAGCAGTAATTAGATAGTGCCCCAAACATAAACTCCTCTGAATATTTTTTAGAAAATACCTGTTCCTAGTGAACTCCATCAGACAACAAGCTGAGTAAATTATTGAGACACATTCAGTGCCTTGAAGGTCAATTTATTTCAACCCATAAAGATATGGCATTTTACAGTATGAGACCTTTGGCTGGGAATATCTTTTCAAATACAGAACTTTCCTCTAGTGATCTCTAAATTCAGCAAATCTCTTAGGAAAATAAGTGGTTTCTTTGGTTGGCAGAATAAAACAATACTTTTCAATTGCATCCAGAAGCACTCAGAAACTCAGAGAGCATGGCTGTTTCGTTCCTGTTGTGTTTGTGAGGCATCCATGGCAGGAGGAGGAATTTTAAGGAGCCAGTTGTTGCCACAGACAGCTAGAACCAGCCCTCCTTTCTCTTTCTCTCTCTCTCTCTCTCTCTCTCCTCTCTCTCTCTCTCAGCAACACCTCTTGGAGGGGTATAGGATCCCTGGAAGGTTTTCTTCCCTAGCTCCATGATGAATACCTAGTGAAGCTTATTTCCACTTTCTACGCTATGTGCCTTAATAAAACTCAATCAGAGTTCCCAGTCATGTTTAAAGTCTTAATGTCTTGGTTTGTTTCATGGCTCTATTCAAGCACAGGTGCTAGTCAAATTAATGAAACCATCACTGATGGAGAAGAGGCAAAAAGGACAAAGCATTTTTCCATCAGATCCCACTTACATACACCTATGAGAGAGGTACACTGCAGGGTAAACAGGGAACAGGGCTCATGCATCACTTGAGTTGTCTGAGGCAATAAAGACTCATTTCTCTTTGTATGGGAATAGAACTGATGTTGTGTTTGCACTTAATGTGGACACAAACCAGAAAGCATATGCTCTTGAAATAAAATACATTATGTCACTTCTACTTTCCCTAATGGTTGTAAAAGAGAGTCTGGAACCAGGCTGAGTCAGAATACTAGAATCTTTAGATGTAAAATAATTAGCCTATTACCCTATTGAATCTTTATGAAGTTCTATCTTCATAAATTGATATGTAAAGAATTAAAATTTTCCAATCTTGGTGGCTATAGGCTGCTTGTTTTTAATGAAAAACACTGATTTCTCCAGAAACATGATTTGGTGCCCAGAGTGAGAATTTCCCTAATGGAACCCTTGAACTTGGACACAATTATTGGCTTTGGACTGTCAGTTCTCTTTTGTCCTTATTGGACCTCTCTATAGAATGTCATATCATGCAACAGTTCCAACCTTTTTGACACGAGGGACCAGTTTCATGGAAGACAATTTTTCCATGGAGAGGGGTTGGCGGGGAGAGGAGGGGAGGCTGGGGGGCGTGGGATGGGGAGGCAGAGCTCAGGCAGTGATGCGTGGCCCTGTTTTCCTAACGGGCCACGGACTGGTACTGGGCCCCAGCCCAGCGGGTGGGGACCGCAGTGCTAAGGCACCCTAACATCACACATCTACAGAGCAGGAAACATGGCTACATAAAACTGTGGATTGAGAAAGGGTTGAAACTAAGGTTGAAAGATTGAAACAAAATGCATGAAAGGATAAAAAGGACACTTCTTTTTCACAACTGTTCTCTAGGAAATAATCGTGATTGTCATTCATTCCAATTTTAGTAGTTTTGTTTTCAGCACCAATTGCAGAGTGGGAGACAATCATGGCCCGAATGGGCAGTGTTCAAACTTACAAACCTAAGGCTGGTTACAGTCAAGATTAGCTTCGACTCAGCACTTGCCCCCATTCCTCTGTCTTTTCTCCTTTATGTCATTTGTGTGAATCCCTCTATTTTCTGCTAAATTTTAAGCTCCCGTTAAAACCTACATCATATTTTTATTCATCTTTATTTATCTTCCAACTTATCTCCTGACACAGTGTATTGTAAACACTAGCAGTTCAGTAAATATTTGTTGAAGGGAGAAATAGAGGATGGTGTTTCTCAGAGTGAGCTACATAACATGGTTATATACAGTAAACAAATTAATCTCTTTAGCTCAATAGTGTTAGAATTATTTTATGCTTATTATTTAAAAATAACATAACATTCACCAGATCTATAATTTCAGTTATATTTTTGTGATAAGTTAAAAATGCGGGTAAATATTCAAAGAACAATATTAACAACATTAAATACTAAAATAGGTTTTATGTGAATATGGGGAAAATTGTGACACTGGTATTTGAGAATAGCAATATGGACAAAGATCCATAACTGGCCAGTAGTTGTTATCAGTGAATTTTAGCAGGAGAAAAACCAAAACACTGAAGTCAGTTTTAGAACAAGGAGTAGAACCCAGAACTCAAAGTATGTTGGGAGATTGGGCCTGTGATTGTTCTAAACCTTGACTTTTTCATCTAAAAAAGCAGCTGATTGGACTAAACTGCATGGTCTCTCCTGGGTGTGCTGTAATGTGTGCTTTAAAGAGAATTTTTCTGTTGCACTGTTGTTATTTTTTTCTCTGTAAGTAAATTCTCTTTGTTCACTCTCAACTTATACAACATGGCTCTGATCCAATTTGCTGCCAACCACAATATAATCTGTCTCTTTATTATATAGGCCAGAATGTGAGAATAAACTTAATTTTGGGTTCTGGCAAGTCAGATCCTGATATGCTATGGCTCCCCTGGTAGTAATGCAAGCAAGTTTCAATGTCCTTCCAGAGTATATGAATGTAGGTGGTTTTTTATATTTCTTTCACCTACAGAAATTGAAGGTTTAGATAACACTTTTCTCTTGGTAAATAACACATTTTATATAACCAGTTTATGCTCCCATATGTTACTCATCATGGTATCTTTCTATTAAGGACTTCTTGAGCACTTACAGCCTTGCTTCATCAATAAACACAGATTTATATTGCTTCCATAAGCTCTAAAGTAGTAAATTTGCTTTAACCAAGGCTTATGGCAAATATAATTGAATTATAGATCCAAGGTACATATTTATAGAGGTATCATGTTACTGGAAGCCTATGCAAAATGTAGTGAGTATAACTAATAGAATATTTCCCATTAGGTACAACCACACCAACTTTTAGTTCTGCTTGATCCTAATATTCATATCCTCTTGCTTTCCTATATATAATTTTTAGGAAATGAGACATTTTGAAATAAACTACAAATATGGTTCTTAGATTTTTATCTTTTTTTCTAACTTTAACTTCTTTAACACGTCACTTTGTGGTATCTATTAGTATGGCAGATTACAAGAAGTTTCCCTTTTGCTACATTTCAGGTGTGTTTAAACTATAAAATGAATAGACAATTTTACTTCATTCCTTGCATGAAACGACATGAATTAGAATAGTCTCATATTAAATGTAATTGCTCTAGTAATGCTTGAAACTGGCCTCTGAGGAATGGTGTTTGAAGATCTCTGTGGGATATTAATTCAGTTGAAATTTTTGCATCCCTCAGGTCAGCCTCTAACTTTCAATTTTTCTTTAGCAATACAGTATGACACTATAGAAGTATGTTCACAATCAAATTTACTCTCCTAAGCAGATGATACAGCAAATCTTTTATTCACCTAGGTCAGTTGGCATGATCTAAGCAAAATGCCTTATTAGATGAAATGTTCCCAATTACTCAGTGGATTAATACAAATCTGTTTATCTGAATCTGCAGCTGGCAGTGTAAACCCTTTTCTGAGTTCATTGCTGACCCTCTAAAAAAGGTCACATTGCTGAAGGGGGAAAAATGAAAGACTAAAAACAATGAGCAATACATTTCTTTCAGACCAGTGGGGCACACTTTTAAACAACCTGCCAAAGAAATTGACTAGAGACCCTATATCCCAAAGGGACAACCAAGAAAGCAATATTGTATCATTTGGAAACACTTCCTTGAGTATCAAAAATATCACTTTCTGTCTTAAAACCTTTAGACTAGATACTCAGGACTCCCCAAAAATCATTTTTTACTCATTTAATTGTTTTGTCTATTTCACTTTTTACAGCAAAGCAAGGTCACATAGAAAACATACATTTGTTTAGGGTCTACCATGAACCAGCCATTACATTAAGCATAATCACACATATTTTCTTATTGAATCTACTTAATAAAGAAACAAATAAACTATTGTTGTCCATATTTTTGAAGTGAGACAACTGAAATTCAAGAAGACTAAGTAATTTTTCTCAAGGTCATAGAACTACAAGATAGAGAAACTGGGATTTTCACATATACTACTCCAAGGCCTGTGTTCACTATACTGTATTATGCTTCTCAAAATACTTGGTTGAATCATATAAAATTGCAGTTTTTATTAGTCAAAAACAATTGAACTTAGGCAACTTCATATGATTCAACCTAATAAATTTGGAGTTGCTGGACTTTAGATGATGCACAGAACACATGATTTTACGTGTCTACATGGCAATATAAGAGGGGCTCTGAGTTTGGGGGACCAAAAAACCTTGGTAAGTAGCTTTGGAGGGTTTTAAGAAAGTGTTTAGTATAATAACCTATATACTTTTGACAAATGCTTTCCAAACTTTTATGTAGATACCATTATCTAGGGATCTTATTAACATACAAATTCTGATTCAGTAGGTCTGTGGTGGAGTTCAAAATTCTACACTTCTAACAAGCTCCCAGGTGATGCCAGTGTTGCTGATCTGGGAACCATACTTTCTGAGTAGCAAGGGATTAGGCAACTATTCTTAAAAATTAGCATTCTTTCTTTAAGAATTGTTTGGCTGCTGTCTCTAGCCTGCAAAGTTGCTAACAGTAGGCGAGAAATTAAGAACAAGGACTTCTGGACTCTCTGCAAGACTCACCATAGTACACGCCCTGGCTCTGCCCTCTTCCTAGCAGAAATTTCTTCCAAGTCTGAATAAGTGGGAAGTGTTTAGAGAATTATAACCATCATCCTACATAGATATTACTAACTCTGTGATAGTTTATGTTGGTTATAAGGAGGGAGAAAAAAATAAGTTCAAAAATTTCCAGTTATAATTAAAGTAAGCAAATTAATTAATGAGTTAGTAATCTTGGGAAGCTATGTCCTTAATTCAGTAATGAGGACATTGTGAAGATTGATGATTATAATTACCTTATATAGACTATATAGATTACTACTTCTCTTATTTATCTTTTGCTGAATAGCACACCACCTTAAAGCTTAATGCCTTAAAATAATAAATATGTAATACTGCTCAGAATTCATTGGGATTTCTATGCTGTGTCAGGTGGGGCTGAGTGGTCTAGGATGACTGAGACCTTAATTCAGACTGCTCTGTCATATCAAAGGGTAGGACCTCTCTCAATGTGATCCCTCATCTCCAAGAAGATAGATTAGGAGGGGAAGCCTCAGCTTGAAAGCCCATTTTAAACCTCTTCCCACATCATTTTTTCTTATATTCCATTGTCAAAGTAATTCACAAGGCCAAGCTTAAATTCAAAAATTGGAGGTATAGACTTCACAACTTGCTGGGAGGAGCTGTGAAATATTCTGAGCATCTTTTCAATTTAGCACACTTCACTGTCTGGCTACAATTAGTGCCACTCAATCCACAGGTCTTGATGCAGATGAGGCCCCTTGGATGGAGTTCTTCTTTATTCAGAAGCCTGTGAACTAAAATACAAGTTACCTGCATTCCACATATCCCACATACAATGTTGAGATGGGGACTGATAACTACAATAGATACTCCCATTCAAAAAGAAGAAGAAAGAGAAGGACATGGCAGTCACCGACTCATAGCAATTCTGAAATCCAGCCAGATTCATGTTAGCAGGTCCCACTATTCTGGGGGCAGAAAGTGATTCCTGATTAGGGCCCAATTCTGGTCCTTAGAAGTGGCTCCCCAGTAGTGCAGTTGCATATCACTTTTGACCCCATTCTCTGGGTTTTTCACTCTGTTCACTGAGATATCCTTCCTTTTCCACAAGAAATGGCCCATGTTTACAGCTGAGTAATTGTCTCACCTTGCTTCTTACAGCAGAAAATTTAAGAGCCAATAGTTTTTTGTTTGTTTGTTTGTTTTCAGTTTAAATTATCTCTGCTCCTTTTAGTCTAGGATTGTTTTTAACATGAATCTGATTCAGGTCCACTCCATGCCCTGAAAGCCACATTCTTAATTTTTTTTAAGATCAGCCTTTTCTACTTTGGGCCATGTGTCAAACTGGCATGGCATAACACCCTTAGGTTCCTAAACCTTTAATCTAGCTATGTTCCCCAGAGGACTTTGACAAAAGATCGTATAGTCACATCATTGATTTTATCTTTGGTTCTGTACCTTGTTTCACATTGAGAAATTTTTTTATAAGCTAGAGAGACCATTTTATTTTCTAATCACACGAGTCCTTGCTATTCTAAATTCTGCTTGAAACTGAATAGTTCCTTCGTTAGCTGATGATTGATTTCTTCCTCAATTTTATCATACACAGCCATAAACATCCACTGGCACTTTCAGCATTCTGTCTGGATATTTCCTTAGCCAAAATCCAAAAGTTGATTAAGTACACTTTCTGTCTTCCAAATTATCACAAGCAACAGTTTTGCCAATTTGTTTTGCTGCTACATGACATGGGTTGCTATTTTTCTGGTGTTCTACAGAAATTTCTGTGCCATTTTTCCAGACTTCACTAAGAGTTTCCTACCCATTTTTCTAGACTTTATTAACAATATATTCACAACTTTTCCAGTCCCTTCCTGTTCCCTGATCCAAAATCCAATGCCATACATTTTAGCTGTTTTTTGTTCAATAGCACCTCATTTCTAGGTATCAATTTATG
Organism: Daubentonia madagascariensis; assembly: GCA_023783475.1. Classification (NCBI taxonomy): domain Eukaryota; kingdom Metazoa; phylum Chordata; class Mammalia; order Primates; family Daubentoniidae; genus Daubentonia; species Daubentonia madagascariensis. The sequence continues at coordinate 13,997,861 of JAKFHU010001798.1, forward strand.
ACTTAGCTTTTGCTGTATAATAAATCATTCTAACACCTTGCAGCTTAAAGCTATATATATAAACGTTTATTCCTTTTAAAATTTCTAGGGATTTTCTGAGCAGTTACTATGGTCTGAGTTCTTAGCTGGGAGGGTTGAGAGTCTATGGGTATCTGGGAGCTCTTTCCACATGATTTCTCATCCACAGAAGTCTAGTCTGGGCTTCTGCCTATCATGGTCTCAGGGTGCCTAGTAGCAAGAGAGAATAAGCCCCAAAGTGATAGTATTTTTAAAACGTTGCTTGCAATACATTTGTTAATGTCTCGTTAATGAATTAAGGGCACATGGCCAAAGAGAGATTCAAGGGGAAGCAAAATAGATTCCACATCCTAATGAATGGAGCTGTAAAATATTGTGCTTTCTCTATCTACTACTCTAGATCCCAAAGAAATATAATCTTAATTAATTGGAACACTATTTGAATAAATAAAAACTGATTTTTAACATAGAATATGATGTTAGAATTGACATTTCATGAAACACACATAAATGCATGCATATATAGATAAATAGATATACACACACACATACATTTTATATATATATACACACACACACATTTGTATGTATATACATAAAGTATGTGTATGTGTATTCCTAATTCAGATGTCTCTCTTCTGAACAAAAATCATGAGATTCTTATCTTCTTTTACAAATCCTGTGCAATTTTTTCTTCTTCATTCTATCTTACAGTTACAGTCTATCTTAATTTATTTTTTTGGCTAAGAATGTTTTAAGATGGAAATTTAGTTTGTCAAAATCATACTATTTATATATATGTGTAATTTAACATCTATATTTTCATGCAGTCTATAGGTCAAACCCCCAATTTTTTTAATACATAGTCATATAATACATTTCAGTTTTTAAATGTTCATTCAAGAATACTATTCCTACAATTAGTACAATATTTACTTTCTACATGTCAATTTAAGTTAGGTAGAATGTTAACAAATGTAGAATTGAATTTGTTACCTTCAGTTACCAGAATTTTTCTTGAGTGTACTAATTTAAATTACCCATTTAAATCTTTCCAAGTAAAACAAATGATTATTTTGCATAATTGGAAATTTTTTCCACCTAAGAAATTTAGCCAATTGCTTCAATGTTGCAAATTTAATTCATTTGAAAAGAGTAATATACATGCAATCATGAAGTTTATCCATTACTCTGCTAGCATCTGGAATACTTTGATAGGTGATATTTTGCCAACATAATTACAAGGCAGTATTATGGTTTTTATTTGCCCATGACAACACAGAGCACAATTTTTCTTTTATAATAACATTTCAGATAGTCCAGAACTTATTTATCCAGTAACTACAATTATCTTAAACATAATAAAAAACTGTATAGTACAAAAGGGGTTCTAAAATGATCTGTGTCATTAGACCTTGCACTCAAGCTCTGAGTGCCTCTCCAGGATTCATTTGCTCTTATTTTACCAAATAATTCATTCACCAAATAGTTTTTGAAAACCTAAATCATATCAAATAGGTGTTGGGGATAAAATTGTGGAGAAGTTGTACATGACCCTGTCCTCCTTGCTTTTAGGGATGAAGAGATGACACAGGCAAGGAAAAAGACAATCATGATGCAGTCAACACAGTGCGGTTATGATCTGATGCACTGGAAGAAGAGTCCTTGATAACACAATGTAAGAACTGCAAACCAGGTTGAAGGACTGTAAAAATATTTCTGCAAAAAACAGCTGCTACGCTGAAACCTGGAGGATAAGTCAAAATCCATCAGATGGGAGGTGTGGTAAAGAGGGGAAGGAGGGAAAGGAGGTCATTGAGGTGGGGGAACAGCATGTGCAAAGACCTAGACATGACAGAAGGCAGCTCTCCTGGACTCTTCTAAGTTCTGCCAGTGGGCCAAATTTCAAACAGGCTGGTTTCCTCTGTCTGGAATCTCTCCTCACCCCAGATCATTTTAATTTTCCAATTTCCTTGCTCAAACCACACATAATCTCATTTCTGCCCTAATCCCACATATCACCTCTTCAGAGAATAAAGACACCAATTAGGGTATCTTTCTCAGTTGAATGCTCTCATAAAACATTGTGCTTTGCCTTTGTAACATTTATCATGATGGAATCACTTCATGAAGTCATAAACTGTTTAAATGTCTGCTTACTCTCATAGATCGAAAGCTACACCAAGGCAAAGACTGCGCTTATTTTAATAACTTTGGCTTATTTCAGAAAGTAGACACTCAATGACTCTTTTGTTAGATAAATGAATAAAAAAAATAAAGCACTTAATATTGTCTACCAACATAATTATATATATTTTTATCTGTAGCAGCACTGAATGACCCTGATATAGGCATGGATGAGACTTGTTGAATTTATTGAATGTTGGAGTTTTCCAAGGAGGCTGTAATAAAAGGTTAATGTCATAAGAAAATTGGAAATATTGGAAGGAAAATATTGAAGTGATATTTTCCACCACAGATAGTAAGCTGAAAAGGAAACTGAATGGAAGAAATTGATCAAGATAGAAAAAGTTTAAGGTTAATGGGACTAAATATCTCACAAAAGAAACCAGGAGTGGAGAATGGGTACATGAGAGAATTATAGATGTATTCCTCAGAATATCTTCCTGCTAATATTTCCCAGTAGAGTGCTTCTTGGTTTTAAATTTTAAAAGGTAATGGAATATAACTATCTCTCAATATAAATTTTTCATCCAATGTTTATAAGGAAAAAATTTTATTTATGCTCTTATAACAGTATAACATGTAGAAGCCATTAATCTTTTTGCGTTCTCTATTTTTATCATCTTTTACATGCAAGTAGTACAAGAAGAGTCACATAGTTAAACAAGGTTTGTTTTAAATTCAACAGTGCACCCTCATACCTCATTTCCCGCTCTCACTTATTTGGCTATACGTGACATGCTAATAAAGATTGTTGGTTTTTAAATCTTAAGCATTATCTTTTGATTGCTCACTTTAGATGAGGAGTTAGCTCTCTTTTATCCCTTCCTCATTGCCACTACACGCACGTGCCCTTTTCATACCCCCATATTGTAAATATTGTAATTTACATCAATATGCAGTATTTATAATAATTTATATTACTATTACTACTACTTAGGGTCTCCTTTCACCGTCATCTGGTGGAAATATTCTTTATCTCTCTTCTTCTGTATTGTGTCCCTTGTTTCCTAACTGCCACATCTTCTTTCTCTCTTGGTTTACTCCCTCATTATGAGAGATCACAGCCTCCAATAACTTCCTGAGAAAATATATACGGGATCATGGGAAGTTTTCTTACATGATGATGTTTTGGCTATGTAAAGCATTATCTATTGTGAATAATTCCTCTTTGAAGGCATTGGGTGACTATTTTCTAGTTTCTGATGTTGCTGGTGAAAAGGCCTTAGCCATTCTGATGTTCTGATTACTATGGAAATGTAAACAAACCCTCTCCCCTCCTGAACCCCTGTGGAAACTTGTAAAACATCCCTTGTCCCCTAAAATTTTGTAATGATGTAACTTGTTGTGATCTATTTTAACCACGTGTGTAGATAATCAGTAAGAACTTTCAATCTGATAATTAAAATTCTTTAGTTCTTGAAATATATTTGAATTGTTTCATAGATTTTCTCCATTTGTTTTTCTCATGTCTTTTCTTCCTGGAACTCCTGGTAATCAGATGTGAAATTTTTTGAGCTAATCATTTATTTTCTTAATATTTTCTCACATATTTTCCAAGTTTTTTTTCCCTCTACTTCATGGAATATTTCTTTGACTTAGTTTTCCAGCATTCCTTAAGCTTTGCTTTCTGTTATCACTTTTTATTTGAATAATTGTTCAATTTGCATAATGGATTTTATGTTGCTTTTGTTTGCAAATGTGTGAGGGGTTGATCTTTATAAATTGCTTTTTATTTATTTTGTTCTTTGATTTTTTTATTATAGGCTTTCATCAGATATTGAGTAATACATAATTTTCTGCTCATATTTAAGAATGGAATACCAAACAAATGATTGGAACCTCACGGATGTACTGACTGGATTTCACCATTGAGTGTTCTGCCTGAGATTCTGAGATTTTCTTTTAGTAGAGTTAAGATGCCCATACCTTTGTGGTTCTCCTTTTGGAAGGTCCAATTCACCAGAGAAGGTTGTTTCAATCTCCTGCCAGCATTTTATAAGCCAAATGGCAGAAGAAGATTCAGAAACCTCAGGAACTGGTGTGCAAATATTCCCTTAAACCCCTCTGTGTTCAGTATAGTATCCCTACCAACAGCTGTGCCTAATTTCTCCTATTCCAGAGACTGTCTTCTTATTCTCCTGAGAGAAAAAACCTCCAGAGTTCTACTGACGTAGAGGAGGAATAGCTTCTTGTCTAATGGAACTTAGAGTGGGGATTGGATCAGAGACATGCAAAGCCCATCAGAGAATCTTCTGGGTTTCAACTAAATATTCAGATTCATAACACTGCCATAGGCCACACTTAGACCAGGCTACTCAGAGAGACACAGGCAGGAAACACAGCTTGACAGGAGGGTAACATCAGGCATTCCTTCAAAAAGCAGGCTATACATCATTTATCCACCAGCCATCCTCATCCTAGATCACATCTCAAGGGTTAGGACTCTATATTTAGAGGTGCAGGAGTCATTTTGGCTTGAAAGACTCATGTCCCATAAAAGGTGATATCTCTTATAAGAACTCTATAGGTTTATCTTCCAGAGTAACAAAAAAAAAAAATCATACCAGCCACTATACTCAGGATAGCCTAAAGCTATATCCAATCCAGATGTAGTTTTTCAAGGGTCATTTTTGTTATAAGCAACGTTGCCTGACAATATGGTTGACATACCATTTTTATCAAGCTACCAGAGGATCAGAGTTAGAGAGTTAAATGAAATTTCAATTCTCAGGCCCAAAGGAATGAATTTTATTAAGCCTTTCCCCACACAATCTAATTGCTTCTTTTACTTTTTATCTTTTCCTTTTTCTAAAATGCAACAGGAAGGAAAAAAGGAAGTGTGAATAGAAATGTGGGAGAGAGGCACATTAACATGGTGTGAAGATAAGTGCATTTGTATTTACATCTTTATTCTCAAGGAAATATGAAGTAAGAACACTGTCATAGAAAAAGGACAGGAAAGAAGGTGTGGGTGATTTGTTGGAGGAGGAAGTAAAGAGAAGTCATTTGGGAAAAGTATTTAAAGAAGACCTCAATTCTTCCAAAAAATTATGGTCAGGAATTTTTTATTTAAGAGTACTGGTATGTTACCTAGGATATGTTAAATGCAATAACAAGTAGACTCCAAAATGTATAATAGTCCAAACACAATAGAAGTCTATTTCATGTTCATGTAACAGTATTAGGCAGGAACATAGGGTGATGGTTGATCCTTCTCCACACAGTCAAGTTGGAACCTCTGCATCTTCAACACTTGCTTCTAAAGTTACCGGGTCCTCTTTATTCCAGGTGGAATGGAAGAATGCAAATGAGAATTTTGTTTGAGTTATGCTTGGAAGTGGTAGCTATCACTGCAAATGACCACACCTGATTGTAAGCAAGATTGAGAAATGTAGTCCAGCTATGTGCGCAGTATACTGAGAAGAGCATGGATTTTGTTATACAGCTAGTGAGCATTTAGATTTTAAAAAGTTTTTATCAAACACATAAAAATAAACATTATCTTACAATCAAAGAATGTATGGTAGTCAGTTATTAATTGTTTTTTATTTCAGAATATTAAGGGGGTACAAATGTTTTGGTTACATGGATTGCTTTTGTACAGCTTGAGTCAAAGTATAAGTGTGCCCACCATCCAGATAGTGTACACTGTACCAGTTAGGTGTGATTTCACCCATCCCCTCCTTCCCCAGGCCCACCAACTTGATTTCCATTAAGTTTTACTTCCATATGTGCTCATGAGTGCTGATCAGTTAATTCCATTTTAATGGTGAGTACATGTGGTGTTTGTTTTTCCATTCTTGTGATACTTCACTTAGGAGAATAGTCTCCAGTTCCATCCAGGCTGTTACAAAATGTATTAATTCATCAGTTTTTCTTATGGATGAGCAGTACTCCATGATATACATATCATGAATACATATACACATTTTATTAATTCACTCATGAATTGATGGGCACTTGGGTTGATTCCACATCTTTGCGATTGTGAATTCTGCTGCATTAACATATGAGTGCAAGTATCTAATTTGAAACATCTAATTCCTTAAAACTTTCCTGTCAATAAATGCTGTTTAAAAAATTAGTAGCAATGATTTCAATAGCATCACATTAAGGGTTATATCATTTTAGTAGTGATTTATATGTATATAAAAATGTATACTGTTCTGTTACAAAATATATCACTAGACTTTGCAAAACAGCCCATGGGTCAATCACCTTCATAGTAAATAAAGTATTCATCTTCATTTTAATTAATTAATTAATTAATTTTTATTTCCAAATATTATGGGAGTACAAAAGTTTTGGTTACATAAATTGCTTTTTGTACTGTTTGAGTCAAAATGTGCCCATCCCCCAGATAGTGTGCATTGTACCCATTAGGTGTGAATTTACCCATCCCCTTCTCCCCTCATCATCTGCTTGATTTCCAATGAATGTTATTTCCATAGGTGCATGTAAGTGTTGATTGATTTGTTCCAATTTAATGGTGAGTACATGTGGTGTTTGTTTTTCCATTCTTGTGATACTTCAATTAGAAGAATGTTCTCCAGTTCCATCCAGGCTAATACAGAGGTTTTAGTACATCATTTTTTATGGCTGAGTAGTACTCCATGGTATACTTATACCACATTTTATTAATCCACTCATGTATTGATGGGCACCTGGGTTGTTTCTGCATCTTTGCATTGTGAATTGTGCTGCTATAAACATTTGAGTGGAGGTGTCCTTTTCATAGAATGTCTTTTTTTCCTTTGTGTAAATACCCAGTAGTGGGATTTCTGGATCAAATGGTAGTTCTACTTTTAGTTCTTTGAGCTATCTCCATAATACTTTCCATAGAGATTGTACTAGTTTGCGGTCCCACCAGGAGTGTATGAGTGTTCCTATCTCTCCACATCTATGCCAACATTTGTTGTTTTGGGACTTTTTGATAAAAGCCATTCTCACTGGAGTTAAGTGATATCTCATTGTGGTTTTGATTTGCATTTCCCTGATGATTAGAGATGTTGAGCATTTTTTCATATGTTTATTGGCCATTAGTCTGTCTTCTTTAGAAAAGGTTCTGTTCATGTCCCTTGCCCATTTTTAATGTAGTAGTTTGATTTTTTTTATTTGCTTTAGTTCTTTATAGATTCCAGTTATCAGCCCTTTATCTGACATATAGCATGCAAATATTTTCTCCCATTCTGTAGGTTGTCTATTCACGCTAATGGTTGTTTTCTTGGCTGTGCAGAAGCTTTTTAATTTGATCAGGTCCCACTTATTTATTTTTGTTGTTGCTGTGATTGCTTTGGGGGTCTTCTTCATAAATTCTTTACCTGGGCCAATGTCTATGAGAGTTTTTTCAACATTTTCTTCTAGAATTCTTATGGTTTCATGTCTTAAGTTTAAGTCTGTTATCCATTGTGAGTTGATTTTTATGAGTGGTGAGAGGTGCAGGTCCTGTTTCAGTCTTCTACATATGGCTATCCAATTTTCCCAGCACCACTTATTGAATAAGGATTCTTTACCCCAGTATATATTTTTGTCTGCTTTGTCAAAGATCATATGGCAATATGAGGATGGTTTTATATCTGTTCTGATCCATTGGTCTATGTCTCTGTTCTTATGCCAGTACCATGCTGTTTTGGTTACTATAGCTCTGTAGTATTGCCTGAATTCTGTTAAACTGATGCCTCCCAATTTCTTCTTTTTGCTTAAGGTTGCTTTGGCTATACAGGTTCTTCTCTGGTTGAATTATTTTCTGGATCTGCGAAAAATGATATTATTGTTTTAGTAGGGATTGCATTGAATCTGTAGATCACTTTGGGTAGTATAGACATTTTAACAATGTTGATTCTGCCGATCCATGAGCATGGTATGGTTTTCCATCTTTTTTCATTCTCTACTATTTCCTTCCTCAGTGTTTCATAGCTCTCCCTGGAGAGGTCTTTCACCTCCTTAGTTGAAAATATTCCTAGGTATTTTATTTTCTTTGTTGCTACTGTGAAGGGTATTGAGACTTTGATTTGGTTCTCAACATGATTCTTGTTGGTGTATATGAATGCAACTGATTTGTTTACAATGATTTTGTAAACAGACTTTGTTGAATTTATTTATCAATTTCAGTAGTCTCTTGGCAGAATCTTTGGGGTTTTCTAGATATATGAACATATCGTCAACAAACAGTAATAGTATGACCTCTTCTGCCCCTATTTGGATACCCTTGATTTCCTTCTCTTATCTAATTGCTCTGGCTAGTACTTCTAGCACTATGTTGAATAGAAGTGATGACAGTGGGCAACATTGTCTGGTTCCAGTTCTAAGCGGGAATGCTTTCAATTTTTCTCCATTCAGTACGATGTTGGCTGTGGGTTTGTCATATATGGCTCTTATCATTGGAGGTAAGTCCCATCTATGCCTATTTTGTTAAGTGTTCTTATCATAAAAAATAAGATAATGCTGAATTTTGTCAAATTCTTTTTCTGTGTCCATTGAGAGGATCATGTGGTCTTTAAGAGTAACTTATTTTTTATCTCTATGGCTTATTTTCATAGATAGTGACTTCTTTTAATTTAGGCAACACAGTATTTTACTCAATTCTACATGACACCAAATTAACATGTTACAGTTGATATGCCATTTTATGGGCTCAAAAGCAGCCAAATATGGAAGTAGGTATATCCAAATTATTAAAATGCTTCTGTTACTCTGCCTTATGTGGACTGAGCCTCTGCATTATTATCTTACATTTCTTAATGGAACATGGGAGCTGCAAGGGAGCTGAACAAATACCATATTCATTTTAAAAAATACTTTATGACACTAAAATAAAATAATAATTAGAGGATAAGTCCTTTTGACTTATAATTAAGATTAAATGTTAAATAGTTATTACTAATAATAATACCTATTTCATAAATGTGAATTGTTTTAATTTTACTATTAATATCGCCCCAGTTTTATACATATATGAGATATCTTTTGTTTTACTGATGGTGATTTAGGCATATCCATTTTTTTCTTTTTAATAAAATGACTTCACAGAAAAGAGAAGAAAATAGGAGTTAACTCACCATTTGACAGCCTGTTTCCATTCATTCACATCTTTCTGTAACATTATCCTTTTGATCTATTGGGCTCCAGCAGAAGATGAAAGTTTTCATGGTACGTGAGCCAAACTTGCATTGCTGTTTTTAAGTTACACAGGGATGAAAGGAAAATGCTGTCTCTACTCTTTGATTATTTTTGCATATGCGTAACTTAGAAAGTGACTGTGAAAATTGAAACTTTCCATCAGCCTCGTTTGCAAAAAGGAAGCTTCTTATGCCTGATTTAGAAGAATAAACATCCAAGTTCTGATGTTTGAAAAATTACTCCAAGGCCAATTCTATAACATTTGCAACATTTAAACTTGCCTTCTTTAGTGACAGTCTATCTATTGCTAAGGAGGTTCACATGTGTTACATAATTATTTCACACCTATGCTGTTCTGGAATCTTTGGAAGCCCATTCTTCTCCTCGTAGCTTGGGGAAATAACTGTGAATCGTGTGACCAAAGTGACTCTCAATTTCAACAATACTGTTTTGCACAATGTATCAATGGGTCTGTAATCCCTCAACTTTAGAAATAAGGATATAATTACAAAAGAGATCAAGTCTGCATATATTGTTCATACATACTTCCTATGCTTATTTAAAAAAAGTATACATTTGCTTAGACCCTAAAAATCATCAGGAAATATATTTCTAGCCAGAGGTTAAAACATGCAAAATGTTCACTTATCTAATTTCATTTGAGGGGAAGGGAAATATCTTGTGTTAATGTTGTGCTAGCATTCCAAGCCCTATAAACACGAGAGCTAGTAAGATGTTTCTTTGCCAAATGATGCTTTTCAGAATTTAATGCTAAAAATAATACTATAGAATTAAAAGTAACCCTATAGACTATCTTATAAAAATTCCTTCCTTTTATCAATGACTAAAATAAAACAAAGTGAGATTATAAATTGAAGGTGATGCAAATCATAGGCTTTAGTTCAGTGTAATAATCAAGATTACCTGATGCAAGGTGATATCTGGTTTGCTATGTCTTGTTGGGTTTTTAATATGATACTGTGATAAGCATAGAATGTGAACATCATTCTCTGAAATTGTGAGCAGAATGGCAGAAGATCTAGATGTCTGCTTATTGTCCTTCTTTCTTTTTATTGGTGAAAACTTCATGCTCATATATTATAGAAATTATATTTCTCCAAAACACTGCTCCCTTAAAATTTGATGTTATATAGATTTCTCTGATCCTGCAAGGACCTTTGGTCTTCACTAAATGATCAATGATCAATGAACATGTCAAAGAAACTTTTAGAGATTATTTATGATTCAAGGTAATCTAGGCACATAATTTCTAAAAAAAAAACAATTTAAAAAAAAATCTGCATCGTCCTCATCATACTTATTTCTTTATGTATCAATTTGTCAAGCTTTTATCGAGCTTTATTTTCCTCTTCTGGGCACTGTTGTAGGTACTATGGATAGAATCATGAATGAGACTTATAATATTCCTACCTTCATAGAGCTTAAAAACTAGTAGTAGGTGAATCAAGAAAACAAGAAAAAATGAATAAACAAGAAAATTACAAAAGTGATAATTCCAATGGAGAATATGACCGTGATTGGAAGGGGTCATATTTCATAAGAGGATCAAGGAGGGACTCTTTAAGTAAGAGAATCTATAGGGAACCTAATGATAAGAAGAATCTAAGCATGAGAGATTTAGGGGAAGGATGTTTCCAAGCAGAGGGATCAGCAAGGACATAGATCCTGAGGGGGAAATCAGCTCTTGTTTTGTTAAGGGAGAGAAATAGAGTCCATGTAAATAAGCATAGGCAGTGGAGATAAGTTTGATATGAGACGAAATTGGAAAATTGGGAGGGCAGATCATGTGGCATTTATAAGCTATAAAAAGTATGGATTTATCACACTTGGAAGTTAAAAGAAAAAAATCAGTGTAATACAGTATTGTCCTTTAGGGCAAAGGTAATGTTGACACTCCTTATCTTCTTAATGCTTATCAGACTGCCTGATATGTAGTAGATAATCAATAAGTATGTGCTTAATAAACATATAAAATTTATTGGTAGAAAATGGCTGATTTGATACTATGAGAAGTATGTTTTTAATAATCTCGCATTTTAATTTCATATTCAATTCTTTTCATTTCACATCAATTCATATGATGAAAGATGTGACCAAGGGTGTGGATAGCAAACAAGAAATTTAGTGTGCTTCCATTTGAGAATCTCCAGAGTACCTACCTGAGGATAAAATGAAAATCTCTCAATTTGAGAATCAAACTTTTAAATGTGACCCAGATTAGACCACTATAAACTGCCTTGGATTTTTTGGCAGGGACCATTTGCATGTATTTATCAGAATTTCAGTCAATTTTCATATATTTCACTATAATTTTAACATTTTTAAAAGGTATCACCACAAAAGATCGTGATGAAGAGCATTACAGTACTCACAAAGGCACACACACATATACCCTAAAAGGCTAAAATTGAATGGGCAGACTTTCAACAATACATTCCTTATTATTACAGAATTGCTCTGATACACTCTAATTTCTGATATATAATTGTATTAGGTCATTAAATATGAAATGTCCGATTTCGAATCAAAAGTGTAAGTTTACTATATCTCAGATTAGAAGCATCATAATTAATCAAAGTATGCACCTAAACTATTGACACAGTTTTGCCATCTTAATGGCAGCTTGTTTATGCCAGCAGCGAAGAAGCCTGGAGAGCGAGTGGCAATGAAATCGCAAAAGGCGTTTTACACGGTTTGTTGAGAATTGAATATTTTTCCTTGCAAGAAGTGGTCCAAAGCCTGGTAGAAGTGGTAGTCAGTTAGTGCGAGGTCTGATGAATACGTTAGATGACAGAGAGTTTCCAAGTCCAGCTTCTGTAGTTTGAGAAGCCTTGTTTGTGTGACATGTGCTCAAGTGTTGTCTTGCAAGAGAATTGGCCTGTCTCTATTGGCCAATCTTGGCTGCTTAATCACAAGCATCCTCATCATTTCATCCAGTTGGTTGCAGTAGACATCTGCTGTAATCAATTGATCAGGTTTCATGAAGCTGTAGTGGATAATACCAGCTCTGGACCACCAAACAGACACCATTAGCTTTTTTTTTTTTTTTAATGAATCTTCGGTTTTGGACTTTGTTTTGGCACTTCATCAACCATTGTGCTGAATGCTTGCGATTGTCAAAAAAAATCCATTTTTCATCACACATCACAATATGGTGTAGAAATGGTTTGCCTTTATGTCGAGACAGCAAAGAAAGGCAAGCTTTAAGACGATTTCTCTTCTGACGCTCATTTAATTCATGCAAAACCCATCTATCCAGATTCTTTATCTTGCTGATTTGTTTCAAATGGTCCAATATTGTTGGAAGAGTAATGTCAACCCTTGCTGCTAATTCATGCATAGGTTGAGATGGATTCGCTTCCACTACAGCTTTAGCTCATCATTACCCACCTTGGACTCAGGTTGCCCATGTGACTCATTGTCAAGATTAAAATCTCCAGAACAGAACTTCTCAAACCATCGATGTACTGTGCGTTCATTAGCCACATCCTTCCCAAACACTTCGTTGATATTTCAAGCTGTTTGCGTTGCATTGTTTCTATGACGGAACTCATATTCAAAAATAACATGCATTTTTGACTTACCCATGGTTTCACAAAAATTGCTCTAAAAAAATTTGAAAGATACTCACAAGCCAAGACTGGGGATGTACCTTCACAATAAAAATAAAATGAAAAGTGTCAGATTGAAACGTCAGAGACATCAACTCTCAAATTTAGTACTTAAGGAAATCAGACATTTCATACTTAATAACCTAGAAGCTCAAACAAACCTCAAATCTTTAACATGTCCCCAGCCTAAATAACCATTGCCTAGACTTATGAGCCTTGGCTGAGGAGGAAAGTTCCTTACTTCAGCACTCTTGCTATAATTTTGTGATTTCTCTCAGAGTAAAATTTACTGTGAACCCTGAAAATACAGAGTAGACTTTGAATGAAAAGTAAAATGCCTGGTTTGTATGTCAGCAGAGATATTAATTTGTGAGCTCCATGGTTCACACCCACTCATACTTTTCTCTGCACTGGATCATACCTGCTTTTGGAAGAATAGAATCCCAATACTAGCACCATGCAAATTATATCTGTAGAGTAGACTTGGGGGATGCAATGACTTTCAGGCAACTCTGATGCCATGGGGCAAATGCAGATTGAATATGCTTAGCATATGTTTAGCAATTGACTGATAGTGTCCACTAATTGATATTCAAGTTGCTTGAGAGGTAATGTAAAGGTATATGGCTGCAATAGCAAGAAGGAAAAATGTGTTTGACTATATCTGAGTCATACATTCTCATTACCGTTGGAAAGAAGGATTTGCATTTGGCAGATCTTTGCAGTTACACACTATAAAAGAAGAAAATGTTTTGTTCATCCTGGCAGGAATAATATTTTCCCTTTTAGATTTATTTTTAAAATAATTTGCTGATTGAAAACTCACACAGGTAAATCATTTTTTAAAGAAATAATGACATTCTCAGGCCAGCAGACTTCGGTTTAAAATGCTAAACCAGGCATTGTCTGGAATATTCATTTCCAAACTCTACGCCAATGGGATCAACCCTTGGCATGCTCAACCAATATTTTAAAAGTAACATGCTTCTAAAATAGAACTGGCAAATCAAAACCCCTTTAAATTTCTGACCTTTGCTCAGAGATATAACAACAAGCTTGAGGTTGATTTTATTATTTAATATACAAAGCATCAACACTTGGCTGCATAGTAATCATGGAAAAAGGTGACATTCAATTATTAGAAAAGTCACAGACTTGTCCAGAAACAAAGCCTATGACTTAAATGTATATTAGAGAGCTTAAGAAATGTCACTTCAATGATCCTAGTCAAAATTGCACTGTTTATTAACCTCACTCAGACATTCTCTTGCATGAGTTATTCACTATTCAACGTTGTGAGACTTTTGGTTTCCTAATTACATCCTAAGTTCTGTAAGAGTAAGAAAATGATCATCTGTTACATTCCTTCTATAGCCTCCATCTCTTTTTCATTCAAGCAATGTTTACTGAGTGCCTGCCACTTTCCAACAGCAATGCTGAAGATTGCAAATACAGTGTTCCCTGCTCTTGAGAATTGCTAATCATCATGGAAATGCAAATTAAAACCACAATGAGATACCACTTTACCCCTGTCAGAATGGTCATTATTAAAACATCAAAAAGCAATAGTTGCTGGCATGGATGCAGAGAGAAAGAAACACTTATATGCTGTTGGTGGGACTGCAAATTAGTACAACCTCTATGGAAAACAGTATGGAGATTCCTCAAAGAAATAAATGTAGATCTACCATTCTATCCAGCAATCCTACCATTGGGTATCTACCCAAAGGAAAAGAAGTCATTTTATCAAAAAGACACTTCTACTCAAATGTTTATTGTAGCACAATACAAAATTTCAAAGATGTGGAATCAACCTAAGTGTCCATCAATTCATGAGTGAATAAAGAAAATGTGGTGCATGTGTGTATATACACACACATACCGCAGAGTACTATTCAGCCATAAAAAGGAATGAAATGATGTCTTTTGTTGCAACTTGGGTGGAACTGGAGACCATTATCCCAAGTGAAATATCTCAGGAACAGAAAAACAAACACCACATGACCACATGTACTTTCTAATAATTGGGAGCTAAATAATGGGCACACATGGTCACAAAGAGATGTAAAGGACATTGGAAACCAAGAAGGGGGGAGAATGCAAACAGGCGAGGGACAGAAACTTACTGATTAGGTGCAATGAACACTATTTTGGTGATGGGCACACTAAAAGCCCCAACTTAAGCATTATACATGTTCCATGTAACAAAAACATTTTTACCCCCCTAATATTTTAAAATAAAAAAGAGAATTGCTATCTAATGGAAAAGACAGCTATTAAAACAATTATAATATACTGGGGAGAATGGTACACTATAGGCATGTAAAGAATGTTATGGGACAAGAAAGGGAACAACCACATTGGCATGGGGAGTTAGGGAAATCTTCCCAGACATCACTTTGGACTTGGCCTTGAAAAATGGGTGGAATTTAAACCAGAGCAAGAAGAGGAAGACCATTTCAGGCAATGGTAAAGGCCCAAAGGCCCAAAGGCCCAAAGTCCCAAAGCTCCAAAGGGCAGAGTATTCACATTAGTGCTTGCCCTGTTTAGCTTTGGATGAAAGAAAACACCTTCCCTAGAAATCTTGCAATAATTATGTAATTTCTGTAAGAGTAGTAAGAATATAATAAGAATGTAAATTCTTAGCAATATAATATAGCAGAAGTATGTGGTTTAAGGCAAGTAGTTTGGAGCCAGACTGCCTGGATATGGATTCTTGCTTGAACACATAAAGGCTATATGACTTTCAGCAAATTGCTTAAGTGTTATAAGCTTCAGCGTTCTGGCCTATAAATTAAGGATGATACCAGTAACTACCTCATACAAATAATTGTTTAGATTAAATAATCCTTAAAAAAATTCTTGGAAAGTGATGAGTATGTGAAAACTTTCCATAAATACTTACAAATATCTGAATTATTCACTTTTTTAATAACTTTATTGAATTGCAATTCATATACCGTAAAATTCACCCATTTAAAGTGTACAAATCAATGACTTTTAGTAAATTACAGGTTGATAACCATCCCCTCAATCTAATTTTAGAACAATTTCTTTCCCTTGAAAAGAAATGACACACCTATTAGAATTCAATCTTTATTTACACCCAACCTATTTCCCGGGCCTAAATAAACACTAATCTCCTTTCTGTCTCCATAGATTTTCTTATTCTGCCAATTTCATACAAATATAATCATAGAATGTGGTCTTTTGTGTCTGGCTTCTTTGACTTAGCATGTTTTCAAGGTTCATCCATGTCATAGCATGTATCAGAATTCCATTCCTGTTTGTGGCTGATTAATATTCCACTGTATGAATATGCCACATTGAATCCATTTATTTTTCAGTTGGTGGCCATTTTAGTTCTGCTTATTGGCTGTTAGGAAAAAATGCTGCTGTGAGCATTTTTCATGAGTATGTATATGTTTTTGTATAGATATATGTTATTTATCTTGGCTGTATACATAAGAGTGAAATCACTAGGTCATATTGAAACTTTTAACATTCTGAAAATTTACCAACTATTTTCCAAAGCATTAAATAGTTGGACAGTTTTACTTTTCCACAAGGAATACAGGTTCAATTTAATCACATCCTCACCAATCCTTTATTTATTTATTCAAATCCTTTTCCCATTTTAAAAATTGAGTTGCCTTTTTTATTATTATAATAAATTATTAGACTTTTTAATGTATTATTGATACAACTGTTTATTAGATAAATGATTGCAAATATTTTCTCTCATTTTGTAGGTTGTCTTTTGCTGGCATTATATGCAACACAAATATTTTTAATGTTGATGATGTCTAATTTATCTATTTTTTCTTCAGTCACTTGTGAGTTTGATGTTATGTTTAAAAAATCATTTCCCAACCCAAGTTCACAAAGATCTACATTCATATTTTCTTCCAAGAATTTTATAGTTTTAGCTCTTATATTTAGGTCTGTGACCTATTTTGTGTTATTTTTATGTACCTTTTATAGTTTTCAGTAAATTCTATACTTTATTAAATTTATACCTAATTACGTTACTTTTTAATGCTATTATTAATGGAATTATTTTCATAATTTTATTTTATTTTTCATGAATTATTCATTGCTAAGATACAGAAATACAATTGATTTTTGTGTATTGATCTATATACTACATATTTGCAAAACTCATTGTTAGTTCTAATAGTTTTTAGTGAATTCCTTAGAATTTTTTATATACAAGATCATATCATCTGCAAATACAAATAGCTCTAATTCCACCTTTTAAATCTGGATGACTTTTATTTCTGTTTTTTGCTTAATTGCCCTGTCTAGGATCTCCAGTACAATGTTGAATAAAAGTTGTAAGAGTAGATATTTTTGACTTGTTCCTCATCCTAGGGGGAAAACAATCAGGCTATCACCATTACTTATGATGCTAGTTGTGTGTTTTTCCTGGATAACTTTTATCAAGTTAAAGAAGTTTCCCTCTGTTGGGAGGTTTTTTTTTTTTCCTTTCTTTCTTTTTTTAGTCATAAAATGGTATTGGATTATGTTAAGTTTTTTCCTGCATTGATTGAAATGATCATATGGGTATTTTTATTTTTATGTTTTTGGTTTTTTATTCTATTTACCTGCTGTATTACATTACTTGATTTTTGGATTTTAAACCAACCTTGCATTCCTAGGATAAATCTCACTTGATCATAATGTATATTATTTTTATATGTTAGTGGATTCTGTATGCTAGTACTTTGTTGACGATTTTTATTTCTGTGTTTATAAAGAATATTAATCTTTAGTTTTATTTTCTTGTCTTTGCATGGTTTGAGTATTAGGGTAATGTGGCTTCACAGGATGAGTTGGGAAGTATTCTTACCTCTCCCATTGTTGGATATCATTTTTTAAAAATTAATAGATCTTTTTTTAGAGCAGTTATAGGTTTACAGAAAAATTGATTCAAAAACACAGAGAGTTCCTACATATCTCTCACCTTCCTTACACACTCTTTCTTATTATTAAGATCTTGCCTTAGTGTGGTACATTCATTACAAATATTGAACCAATTTTGATGTGTTATTACTAGACAAGTCGATACTTAACATTAGGGTTCACTCTTTGTGTTGCACATTCTATGGGTTTTGGCAAATGTACAATGACATATGCCCATCACTACTGTATCATGCAGAATTAGTTTCACTGCCCTAAAATTCCCCTATTCTTTATCTGTTTGTCCTTCCCTCCCTCTCTCTAAAACCCTGACAACCACTGACCTTTTTCATGTCTCCCTAGATTTGCCTTTTCAGGAATGTGATGTACTTGGAATCGTACAGTAGGTAGCTTTCTCAGATTGGCTTCTTTCACTTAGGAATTTGTTTTTAAGATTCCTCCATGTTTTTTCATGTCTTGACAGCTTATTTCTTTTTATTGCTGAACTGCAGAGTTTGTTTATTAATTCATCTACTGAAGGATGGTTTGATTGTTTCCAAGTTCTGACAACTATGAATGAAGCTGCTATAAACATTCATGTACAGGTTTTGTGTGGCCGTAACTTTTCAATTCATTTGGGTATATATCAAGAAGCACAATTGCTAGATCATATGGTAAGAGCATGTTTAATTTTGTAAGAAACGGCCAAACTGTAAAGTGACTATACCATTTTGCATCCCTACCTGGAATGAATGAATATTTCATTCCTGTTGCTCCACACCCTCACCAGAATTTGGTGTGGTCAGTGTTTTGAATTTTAGATACTTAGTAATTACGTAGGGCTCTCTTTGTTCTTTTAATTTGCAGTTTTCTAACAACATAGGATGTTAAGCATCTTTTTATTTGCTTATTCACCATCTTGATATTTTCTTTGGTAGGGTGTATGTTCATATTTTTCCATTTTGTTTAAATTGGGTTGTCTGAGTTTTTAAATTTTATTTTTAAGAGTTCTTGTATATTTTGGATACAATATAATATTGAGCCTTCTTATACATGATCATGGAATATCTCTTCATTTGTTTAAATCTTTTTAAATTTTCTTTTTTTCTTTTTAGTTATTATGGGTACATAATAGTTGTATATCTTTATAGGTTACATATGATGTTTTGATACAGGCATATAATGTGAATTAATCAAATCAGGGTACCTGGGGTATCCATCACCTTAGGCATTTCTTTGTGTTAGGAACATTCCAATTCCACTCTTTTAGTTATTTTAAAGTATATCCCAACTTATTGTTGATTACAGTCACTTTGTTGTGCTATCAAACATCATTCATTCTATGTATCTATCTATCTATATTTTTACACCCATTAACCATCCCCACTTTATCCCCCTTCCCCACTACCCTTTTCAGCCTCTGGTAAGCATCATTTTACTCTCTGTCTCCATGAGATCAAATGTTTTTAATATTTGGCTCCCACATATGAGTGAGAACATGTGAGATTTGTCTTTCTATACTAGGCTTATTTCACTTAATGTTCTCCAGTTCCATCCATGTTGTTGCAAATGGCAGGATTTCATTCTTTTTTGTGACTATGTAACATTCCATTGTATGTACCACAATTTCTTTATTCTTTCATCCATTGATGGACAAGTAGGTTGATTCCAATCATGGCTATTGTGAATAGTGCTGCAATAAATATGGGAGTATAGATATCTTTTTGATACACTGAATTCCCCTCCTTTGGCTATATACATGGCAATAAGATTGCTGGGTCATATGGTAGTTCTTTATTAATTTTCTGAGGAACATCCATGCTGTTTTCTGTACTGGTTGCTCTCATTTATATTCCCACCCACAGTGTACGAGGGCTCCCCTTTCTCCACATCCTCGCCAGCATTCGTGATTGCCTGCTTTTGATAAAAGCCAATTTGACTGGGGTGAGATGATACCTCATTGTAGTTTTGATTTGCATTTCTCTAATGATGTTGAGCATTTCTTCATAAAATTGTTGGCCATTTGTATGTCTTCTTTTGAGATATTTCTACTCAGATCTTCTCCCATTTTTTATTCAGATTATTTGATTTTTGGTTCAAAGAAGCAACTTTGGTTTTGTTAATTTTCTCTATTGAGTTCCTGCTTGAAATTTTATTGATTTTCCTCTTTTATTATTTCTGTCTTCTTCTTGTTCTGGCCTTACATTGCTCCTCTTCTCTAGTTTCCTGAGGTGGAAATTTAGAGTATCAATTTTAGATCTTTCATCTTTCCTTGTGTTCGCATTCAGTGCTATAAATTTCCCTCTAAGCACTGTTTTTGCTACATCTCACAACTTTTTGATTTGCTATATTTTCATTTCATTTGTTCAAAATATTTTTTAAATTTTGAGACTTATTATTTGAACCATGCATTATTTGTCAGTGTGTTTTTCTTAATCTCCAAATATTTGGAGATTTTTCAGCTATCTTTATTTTGCTGATTTTTATTTGATAATGTGTGTTTTATGGCCCAATGTATGCTTTATCTTGCTAAATGTTCCACATAAGCTTGAGAAGAACGTGTATCCCACTTTTATTTAATCAAGAATTTCATAAATGTCAACTAGACCCAGTTGACTGATAGTGTTGTTCTATTAATTAGATGAATTAATTAGTTACAGCCCTTAACATATTAACAATCATAGCTGTAAGTGCCAGAGGCTTCAAATATTTTGTGTTATTCCTTACTACTTACTACTTAAGTAAAGACTCTATTTTATAACTCTTTTAGTTGTAATCCACTGTTAGTATATTGAAGTCATTTTGATGTGGTGGTAAGGTGTTAAAGAAGGGAAGTATTCTATACTCTTATGATTAAATCCCATTCTTTTAGTGGTCATGACTCATTGGGCTATAACTTTTGGAAGTATTTTTTAGCCATTTTTTTCTCTTCTTATGTGAGACAGAAAGACTCTCTAGTCTGGAGTTAACTATCCTTTACCTAGGTCAGAAATGCCCTATAAAATAGGTTTTTGTTGTGGAGAAATGTTTGGAAATATTTCAAGATGATTACTTTCTTCCTAGGTTTATTTCAGAATGGTGACGTTTCCTTACTCCCGCCTGGAACAAGGATTTTTCTTAGTCTTTCACTGTCAGTACTTGGTGGGGTTACTGGAAGTTACAACCATGTTTTAACCAAAACTGGGACCCCAGGAGTTTTTAACTCTTAAGATTAAGCCTTCTTTGGAAATTAGGATTTAACCCTTTACTATTGGATATCTTAGAGACTGCTATCCAATCCAAGAAATTTACATATTTTACCTCATTTTCATCCAGGGACTATTAGCTAGAAGATTCCCTCTCTAGTTGGTTTTAAGAGGGAACAGCCACCTTGGACATGCACTCCTTCATCAAGACTGCCAGGAAAGAGAGTGATTTATTTTTAATCCTGGCATTCTAAGAATCACCCCTAGAACAGAGCTGCTCATTGTTTAGTCAGGCACACAGCCCTCCCAACCTCCAGAAATGACTATGATTCCAGGAATACTCCTTTTGGCAAAATCTCTTCCCCTAGTTCCATTTTACTTCTATCGTGGAACAACCAGCCTCCTTTTAATTGCTCTCCATGAAAATCTCCAATGCCTTTAGGTATGCCATTCTCCATGCTCTTTTCAAATAAATTCAGTCCCGTCAACTCTCATGGCCTGCCTTTACCCTGGACAGAGCCAAGAACTATTGCACTGGAACTAGAGTCGGGGCGGGGTGGGGTAGGGAGCTGAATTTTCCTAAAGTGATGCCCTCACACTATGAGTGGTCGTGGGGGGGTGGTAACACCTTCTGGTCTTCTCAGTTTGACTCTTCCAGCATGGAATCTACACTCTAAGAACATTCTGAGACAGGAGCCATTGGGGCTTCATTATTCTCAGCTTGCTCCATTTGGAGCAGAGCTTCTGCTTTATAAGTGGGGGGATGGGTTTGGGGGAGGGAGACCTTGTTCTTTTGACCATGCTTGTATGAATAGAACTTCTGCAATGTGAGATGACAGGGAGTTAGAAATATCAACAGCCTGTCTTTTCCATGATGAAACTATAGCCCCAGAATAGACAATGCGGAAGAGCGAGAGCCCCCATCTTCTTGGTCTCACTTGCAAATTGTAGAAAACCCAGGGTAGAGCTTCTATTACACAGAGCTGGGGGCAGCGGGGTGATGGTGGTAAGGAATTGGGTCACTACTCTTGGTATTCTTACTGAGATTTAATAGATTTTCTTGAGTGAAGTTTTCTTCATTTGCTATTAGCCTTAAGGACAATATCCAGGGACTTTAAGTAATTGTTAGACAACCCCCCAATTGCTTTTAATTATGATAAAATATACATAGCATAAAATTTACCACCATAACCATTTTTAACAGTACAGTTCAGTGATATTAAATACAATCATAATGTTCTACAAGCATTACAGCCATTCATCTTTAGAACTATTTTTATCTTGTACAACTGAAAATTTATACCCATTAAACAATAGTTCCCCATTTCCCCACTACCCAGCCCCTGGAAATCACCATTCTACTTTCTGTCTATGTGATTTTTGACTACTCTAAGTACCTCACATAAATAGAATCATATAGTAATTACATTTTTGTGACTGGCTTATTTCACTTAGCATAATGTCCTCAAGGTTCATCCATGTAGTAATATATTCCCGAATTTCCTTCCTTTGCCAGGCAAAATAATATTCTACTGTACATATACACCACATTGTGCTTGTCCATTCATCCATAGATGAACTCTTGGGTTGTTTCCACATTTTAGCCATTGTGAATAACGCTGCTATGAACATGGGTGTGCAAATATCTCTTCAACACCCTGTTTTTAATTTTTTGGGTATATACAAAGAAATGGAATTGCTGGATGATATAGTAAGTCTATTTTTAACTTTTTGAGGAACCATCAAACTGTTTCTCACACTGGCTATACCATTTTACATTCCCCAAAACAGTGTACATCCTTGGCACATTGTTGTATTTTAATTTTTAATAGTAGACATCTTAATGGGTATGGGATGGCATTTCATTGTATCTTTGATTTGCATTTCCCGAATGTTTAGTGGTGCTGAGCATCTTTTCATATGCTTATTTGGCATTCACATATCTTCTTTGGAGAAATGTATATTCAAGCCTTTTGACCATTTTATAACCAGGTGTTTTTTTTTTTTTTTGGCTGTTGAATTTTAGTTCTTTATATGGTCTATATATTAATCCATTAATCCTTTATCAGCTATATGATTTTGCGAATACTTTCTGCCATTCTGTGATTTGCCTTTTTACTCAGTTGATAGTGTCCTGTGGTTCACAAATTTAAATTGTTTTTCTTAGAGGTGGGGTCTCACTATCCTGCCTCATCCTCCTGGGTAGCTGGTACTACAGGCATACTCCAAGGCACCCTAGTTTTTAAAATTTTAGTGAAGTCCAATTTTTCTATTTTCTCTTTTTTGCCTGTGCCTTTTGTGTCATATCCAAGAAATCTTTGCCAAATCCAATGTCATGAAGCTTTTTCTTATGTTTTCTTCTAAGAGTTTTATAGTTTTAGGTCTTACATTTAAATCTTTGGTACATTTTGAATTAATTTTTCATGATGTTAGGTAAGAGTCCAACTTCATTCTCTTGCATGGGGATATCCAGTTTTCCCAGTATCATTTGTTGAAAAAGTTGTCCTTTTCCCATTGAATGGTCTTGGCATCATTGTCTAAAATCATTTGATGATGCATATGAGGGCTTATTTCTGGGCTTTCTGTGCTATTCTATTTTTATACATGTCTCTCATTATGCTGGTACCTTACTGGCTTAATTACCATAGCTTTGTAGTAAGTTTTGAAATCAGGAAGTGTGTGTCCTTCAGATTTGTTCTTCTTTTTCAAGATTATTTTAGCTATTCAATGTCCCTTGAGAGTCTATATGAATTTTAGGATGTGTTTTTCTATTTCTGAAAAAAACACATCACTGGGATTTTTATAGGGACTTCATTGAATCCAGAGATCACTTTGGGTAGTATTAACATCTTAACATTACTAATTTTTCCAATTCATGAACATAGGATGTCATTCCATTTATTTATGTCTTCATTAATTTCTTTTAGAAATATTTTGTAGTTTTCATTGTGCAAGTCTTCCACCTTGATTAAGTTAATTTCTAACTATTTTATTCTTTTTTATGGTATTATAAATGGAATGGTTTTCTTAATTTTCTTTTCAGATTGTTCATTGTTATTGTATGGAATGTAAGTAATTTTTGTGTATTAACTTTGTATCCTATCACTTTTCTGAATTTATTTATTATTTCTAGGTTTTTGTAGAATTTTTAAGGTTTTCTATATATGCAATTTTGTCATCCGCAAATAGAGGTAATTTTCCCTCTTTCTT
This sequence comes from Daubentonia madagascariensis, assembly GCA_023783475.1. Taxonomy (NCBI): domain Eukaryota; kingdom Metazoa; phylum Chordata; class Mammalia; order Primates; family Daubentoniidae; genus Daubentonia; species Daubentonia madagascariensis. Next base: position 14,022,114 of record JAKFHU010001798.1, read on the forward strand.
TTCAATTTAGGTGCCTTGTATTTCATTTTCTTGCCACATTTATCTGGCTAGAAATTCCAATACTATATTGAAGAGGAGTGCCTTGTCCTGATCTTAGAAGAAAAACTTTAGATTTTCGTGATCGAATATCATGTTCACTGTGCATTTTCATATATGGCTTTTATATGTTGAGGTGGATTACTTTTATTCCTAGTTTGTTGATTATGTTAACATGAAAGGGTATAAAATTTCATCAAATACTTTTTCTGCATTAAATGAGTTGATAATGTGTGTGGGTTTTTTTTTAAATCTTCATTCTGTTAATGTGGTTCATTGCAAGGATCAATTTTTGTATGTAGAACCATCCTTGCATTCCAGAAATAAATCTTATTTAGTCTAGAATATCTTCCCATCATGACTTTTTCAGAAACAGTTTCTATTAATCTTTTTTTCTTTGAATGGGCCATACTTTATGTTTCTTTCTGTTTTTTGATTTTTTTTGTTGAAAACTGGATATTTGAATCTAATAATATTTTAACTCTGGAAATCAGATTTCCCACTTCCCTAGGGTTTTTTCTTATGTTTATTGCATTTGTTTATTATTTTATTTTTTATTATTATTGTTGTTATAAGTTGTCTCTGTACCAAGCATCAGGCTGAGGTGTAAACTTAAGGTCTTCTCAGGTCTTTTCTGGTCCTGCATCATATGTGGTCACTTTCTAACATGAAGCTGCTTTTGAATGTCCTAGACTTTAATATCTGTCTCTTAAAAGAAGAAAAAGAGAAAATTGAAAATGGCGGTAAAAACAGGGCACCAACCTTTTAAGTCCCCTGGAAGTCACTTCAGTCAGAGTTGGAGGTACTTGAAACAATGTGTAGAGGTTCAACAACAATGGCCACCTGCTTCTTTGTCTGTACCTCAGTGATCAGAAGCAGTAATCAGAGATCAGGGCACAGATCCTCAATATTGGGAAAATGTCCTCAATATTTTCCCACTCTGGCTCCTGTAAACTGAGTGTAAACTATTCCTGGATCATAAACACAGCTGCCTGCCACAGGGATTGGGGGTGGGTGATGGCTAGCTGCTAATGTGATAAGAGCTGAAATTGAGCAAATTAACCACAATTTACTGTCCAAAACTTCAGTAGACTCCAGAGTCCAAAATAGTTACATCAGAGAGATTCTCTCAGTGCAAGTATTGTCTAAGTCAGGAGATTAATTCCTGGTCTTTCCTACTCTGCCATCTTCCCAGAATCGTCTCCTTTATTTCAAAAATAATTTCATCAAATTGTTTTGTTGGGGAGAGGTTGTGCCAAGCTTTTTACTCTACCATTCAAGAGGTCTCACCTTCTTAAATTATTCACTTTTATCAGTGCATTATCTTTCCATATATTATAATATTCATCATTTCATTCTATAGTTGTACATTATGCCATCTATTTTTATAAGCAGCAGCATTTCCCCAAGTTTGATAAGAACATCTGTAATTTTTTAAAAAGTTATATAGTCATCTGTTTTGAATCTATCTTATAGAACCCTCTTGCATAATCAAATTTCTCACTAAAACATTAAAGAATCTAAGGAATCTTTCATGAAAAAAATGGACTCTATTGATAAACCAGTGTTTCCTGGAGGTGTGGCTGAGCTAAGCAGGAATCTTGAAACACAACAAGAACAGAAAAAAGTACATGATCTGAATACTGGGGTCCATGTTGGAGCTACAGATGCTGGAAATAGATGCCAGGACACAACCAGGATCATGTGCAGAAATTTCTATTTCAACAGAAGTCAGTGGAAGTCTATTTCTGCAATGACAAAATGAAACATACACACTCCTACCCCTCACCTCTGCCAGAACTTTTATGCCATTCCAGGGAGAAGGAAGGCTGAAGAGAAAATTCTTGCCTGATCATGCATTTACAGCCAAAGAGATGAGGGTTTAAACTAAAATGACTGAGTTACCTTGATTTTTCAAGGTTAAATTTCCCCTTCAAACATAAGAAAATTTTCTTCAGAGGTAGAAACAATAAAAAAGTAAACAAATTAGCCAAATAAAAGATCAGTTCAGTTATAGAAATAAAGGAATTTACATATTTGCACACTTGAGTTTTGTGATTAAAAATTCCTATCTGTCATACTCTATTGTGCTATCTTTATATACATGTCACTTAAAGAATAAGAAAAAAATACAAGGTGAAAAGGACAATTAAAATAACATTATAAAGAATGAAGATTTATCTCCAAGTTTTTAAAAAGACTAATATATTGTCCTAAAATATTAAACATAAGAGATGCCCTCCTAGGGCATAGATGCATGTCTATGAATGTGCATGACCACAAAAACACACATGCAGACACACCACTTAGTTCAAATATACTCATAAGAAGTTGACTTTTAAACTTCCATTACTATCCCAAGCTGATGATCAGAATGCACTAATTTTAAATGACTAAAATTATATATAATAGTTCATAAGATTTTCGCTATATAAATTTATAACAATTTGGACAGATACTGGACAAATTTTTTCATTTGAGTGATATGTGAAGGCAGGAAATGTTCTGGAAAACAATAGCATATAAACCAGGCCACTTGATATATGTCTAAACAACTTAAAGAGTACACAAACAATTTTGAAGCTGCCCCAGGCAATTTATAAGCTTTTATTTATAAAGGAATTGCTGAAAGTTAATGTAGAAGGCTTTCATATCTATTCATTTAAGCAAGCCCCTTAGGACCATTAAAATGCAACAGTTAGATGAGTTCCATTTACTGTACTGTTTGAAAGACTGTGCAGTTGAAACACACAGCTTCATTCATGACCCCAAAATTCAAAGCAAGACATAATTCTATAAAGACCTTTGAATTCTGTGTAATTCTCACACCTTGATCTCACGAATTAGTACTTCTTCCATTTGTATCTTGCTTCATTATATTATTATTTTTTTAATTCTCAAATTCTTTTTAATATCTCTTTTCTTTTCTCCTTTTCACATTTTATTCCTTCTTTCTAGATCACCCTACCCTCAATATTTCTTTGAATTGGAATTTTCAAGATGAACAGGACTGGTAAGAAATTTCTCTTCTGGGAATCTTCGTTTACTCCTCTCAGCAGACAGAAGCTTTTTTTTCTTACTTGCTATTTCTGTACAACACAATTCTGTGCCGGAAACAAAAGGTTTTGGCATGTTTATATTGTGATGTGATATTTTTGTTAGCTCTGAATCCTGAGTAATATGATACAGTAGTGTCCATTAGCTTTCAAAGGGCTTAAGTTAATAAAAGTGACACATACCCACTTCACAAAAGCAGCAACTGACGACTTCTTTATTTCTCCCAAGTGGACCTTCCAACTGGGATCCTATCAGAGCTGTGAGAGAATTCCTGTGTAGAAATTTGGTCAGCCTTTCTGACATGAACTTAAAAATTAAGACCGATGATGCTCAAATCTTCCAGCTGAATGATAACAGCAACCTTCCGCAAAGTTCTCCAGAGCCTATGGCAGTCAGCAGAAACATTCTGCTTTATGAGCTATCAATAGCGTGTTATCCTCTAAAGGCAAATCTCCAGAAAATAAAATCACACGTATTTCTCTTATACAAATTTTACTGCAAGTAACAACACTAAAACTTATTCATACATGTCCAATGTTCACATTATTAATATGAGTTTAGGAACCTTGGGGGAAACAGTTTTGTCATTTAACTTGGATGTGTTTTCTATTACTTTGCAAGAATTTTAAGGTTGCTTACTGGAAATTCCTGTCTGGAAATCATTTCATAGTTCTTGAATAGTAAATGATACATATTCTGGATAAATTAAAGTTTGAAAAATGCTTCTTACATGTATTTTTTCTTTATTAATGCCAAGTTCTTTTAAACCAACTATTCTAAAATATGGATGACTTTATGTGTCAAGTGACTAATATGATCATCAACGTAAATAATGGAGTCTCCATGTGTTCTAAACTTCTAGGGAGCTGTACAGATTGGTGCTGTGAAGTGCTATTTGGCTATTTTCTGTTTTCATACTCTGTGTAGAGTCTATATTGAATTTTCAGAAAAGAAATAAATGATATAAATTTTCAGGCTTATCTAACTTCAAATAAAGCCCCCAATACAGTGATGAGTCATTTGTCACACTACATGTCCTCACACAAAATCAACTTTCAAACTAATACAGTGAAAAAAAGAAAAGTTTTTGAGAGTAGGTTTAAGCTCCAATTAAGATTCTATCTATAAAGGGAAGCCTGGCATTGGAAAACTTGAACAGTTGACTTCTCTTTTGCTTGCTGAAGCCCACATGGATCTTTCTACCTTCACTAATGCACCCAATTTGGAGGCAAGTGTATCTTTGGAAAATGTACAGTTTTTGCATCCTTAAAGATAGTATTAAATATTTTATTTTTCAGGCTTTTGGATAAGTGAAAAATAAGTAACCTGGATAATTAGAAGTATAGATCTGTAACATGATAATTTAATGCGTCATATACCACTGTGTGTATTTCAGCTAATTTTCAGACTAACTTTATAGGATGATAAGAGAATTTTAACCAGTTTGGGGACACTTAGCCCATCACCATTTGAGCATATATTAGTAAGGTCAACATGAAGGTTGAAGAAGTCCTACTGAGTACTTATTAAGGGCTTCTTCAGAGAGAGTTGTTAGTATGTGCATGTCTGTACACAAACAAACATACATATATACACATGTGAAGAATGGGTGCTTCCTCATTACATAAAGTCACAAAAAGCACTTAGAAGATTTGTCTGTCTCCCTGAAATTTTTTGAATGTATATAGGGTAGTACCTAATACCTTTTGGGATCTGAGGGTGAAAGGCTATGGATGGTTAGACCAAGTGGAGTGGGGCTTGAGTATAGGGATTTACCAAGAGGAGACAGGGCTGCCACGGGAGCACTGACATCAGGGCAAAGTATGTGGCTCTGATGGATAAGATGTCAACCTTGTGGAAAGGAGCCATGATGGTTTTTTAGTCTGTAGCCACAAATTTCTTTGATGTTTTTCTCTGGTCAAAAAGTGTAATCTATGTCTCCTCTCCTTGAATTTGAGTGGTTTATGACTCCTTTGATCAAAAAAGTTTGGCAGGAATGAAGCTATATGACTTTTAAGGCCAGGTTATAAATGCAATGCAACTTTCAGCTATCTTCTAGGACATATAACATTTTTGGATCCCTGAAGTCCAAACAATTGCTGAGTTTTCAAGCCACATGGGGCAGCCACATGTTGACATGCCTTTCAAGAGTCACAGCTGAGCACTGAGCAGATAGTCAGTCACGTGAGCGAGCCATCTTGGAAATCTAGCCCAGTTGAGCCTTCAGATGACTGCAGCCACAGCCAACTTGTGACCACAATCATATGAGAAACCCAACTGAAAACCGCCTGGCTGAGTCCTTTCCAAATTCCTGCTCCATAAAGCATGAGCAAAATAAAATGGTTGTTTTAGACATCTCAGTTTTGAAGTAATTTATTATGCAGCAATAATAACCAGAACAGGATCCAACCACTAACTGAAAGCTCAAAAGAGATGTTTTAAAATTAATGATAGTTTGGAATTTTGATATTATATTGGATTGGGATATTTTGCTGTTTCAAAAATAGAGACCATTAAGACAATATTTGAGGATGTCAAAAAAGCAATGAGATTGTCTTAGATTTCCTTCTGGGAGGAAAGGTATAAACCCATAGAAATGATTAAAAATAGCAGTTTCAGAAAATAATTACGTTGTTTTTCCTTCCAGCATCATTCTGACTCCACCTAAGTGAGTAAATCAGGTTCCAATCTACATAGACCACCACCAGTTCCATCATCACTCTTACTATTATAAGAAATTAGTGTGGTCTGGTAAATTTGTCAAAGGCTTCTATTAAAAATATTTATTTTGGCAGACATATAGGAGGCATGGTCACATTCCCTTCTTACCCGTTTTAGTGATTAGTTAATTATCATTGGGTCAATCATAGATGATTCAATAAAAGACAAATTCTTTTCAAAGGGATGTCATAGTCCAGGAAGCTAGACTCAGCCTCAGGAAATAGTAGAGGAAGGGAATGGAGATAATCAGAAGAAAATCTACAGACTAGGATCTGACCAGTTTTGCTCTCAGAAATCCACAGCAAGGGAGAGTTGCAAGATGATACCATGCCTTTTTCTAGTAATCATGTTTTCTAAAATGAATAGAATGGAAAAGCAATTTGGAGAGAGAAATCATTAATAATAATATTAAGTTAAGAAAAGTAAATTAGTCATAGGAATCACTCAAACAGGAATGAACCAAACTGGTGTCTTCCCGCAGGTAAAACCTATAACTCTGAGATTTGCCCTTTTGAGGCTAGTTTCTAGATCTTGTAGGTGTAGTTCATTCTTTTTTTAAATTTTTTTCTCTTCTGACTATATGTTTTCAAATAGCTTCTCTTCAAGTTCACTAATTCTTTCTTCTGCTTGATCAATACTGGTGTTGAAAGACTCTGATGCATTTTTTGGTTTGTCAATTGAATGTTTCAGCTACAAAATATCTGCTTGATATTTTTATTATTTCAATCTCTTCACTAAATTTCTCTGATAGGCTTCTGAATTCCCTCTCTGTGTTGTCTTGAAGTTCATTGAGCTTTTTTAGAACACCTATTTTGAATTCTTTGTCTGAAAGGTCACATATCTTCATCATTCTGGGATTGGTCGCTGGTGCCTTACTTAGTTCATTTGGTGAGGTCATGTTTTCCTGGATGCCCTTGATGCTTGCAGATGTTCATAAATGTCTGGGCATTGATGACTTAGATATTTATTCTAATCTTTACAGTCTGGGCAAGGCTGTCCTTCTTGTGAAGGCTTTCCAGGTATTCAAAGGGAATTGAGTGTTGTGATCTAATTCTTTTGTGACAGCAGCTATATCAGCACTGGGGATGCCTCAAGCCCAGTAATGCCATGACTCTTGCAGACTCCTGGTGGCACCACCTTGGTGGACTTCGATATGATACAGGAAAATTCACTGGATTACCAGGCAAAATCTCGTACTCTCTTCCCTCATTCTCCATGCTGGGCTGCTGGAGTTTGGCAAGAAGAGACATGGACACTCCCTCATGGCCACTGCAGCTAGGAGTGTGTTAGGTCACATCTGATGCCAGCCCAGTCTCACGCAAAGCCCATGGGACTGCTGCCTGGTTACCTGTGATGTTTATTTAACACCAAAGGACTCTTTAATCAGGAGGTGGTGAATCCTGTCAGGACTTTGCCCTTCTCTACAGGGCCCTGTGTTTTCTTCTGGCCCAGGGTGGGTCTAGCAATGCTGTCCAGGAACTAAGGCCTGGAATAAGGGACTTCAGGTGTCTGCTTGGTACTTTATTTTACTGTGGTTGAGCTGGTACCCAAGTTGTAAGACAAAATCCTTTGTGCTCTTTCCTTTTATTTCCCCAAGTGGAAGAAGACTCTCCCCAAGCTGCACTGCAAGTTCTGACAGGCACTAACTTGGCCACCACCCCGGTGTCTCACCGGGTCACACGTACTCCAAGCCCACTGTCTCTGAGCTAAGATAACCTCAGGACTTGCCCAAGGACTGCAGACTTGGTGGTCTGACTGCCTTTCAAATTTATTCCAGGCCCAGCCTTTTTTTTCAGCCAGTGGTGGGGCTAGCTGGAACTCAGGTTTCTACTGCTGGGGCAGGGGATTTCCCTCTGGCTGGGCTGCTATAAATGATCCCTCCTTGAGCACTGGCACAATTTTGCCCTGTGCTGTGTTGCCCTGTGAGAGGGTGGCCCTGAGCTACAATGCAAAGTCCCATAATCACTTCACTCTCCCTCCCCTGGGCACACAGATTCTCTCTACAACTGGCCCTCGTGCAGCACTGCAGGGGGTTGGGGGAAGGGTGACATAGACTGTCTTTGCTGACCCCTTTTGTGCCTTTTTCCTTGATATAATGTTAAAACCAGGTACTGCGATTGCTTACCTGATTTTTGGTTCTTCTAAAAATCCTTTTCTGTGTAAATAGTCATTGAATTTGGTGTTCCTACAAAGGGATGTTAGTGGACAGTTCTATTTATCCATCTTGATCCCAATATTGGCTATTTCTCCCTCTCTCTCTCTAAGATAGACCATAAATTTATTGTACAGGATTTTGCTTTAACTCAAGTTTCTTCTTATTGTTTTTGTTGGTTTTTCCTTGTTTTCTTATTTGTTTTTATTTATTAAAATCAAGTATTCAAAATTGATTCAGGGAAGGTAAATTTTTAAAAATCTACAGATTGGCCCATGCACTTGTTTAATAATTTCCAAGTGTATAGATATGTAGATTCAAGTTTATTCCCTTTAAACATTTAAGCACTGCTACATTATCTTCTAGCACCTTTTCCTAAGTTAATACCTGATAAAGAAGAGTATCTGTCTTTTGTATGAAATCTGTCCATTCTTTGTTCTCTCTTTGTATTTAGTATCTTCTTTATTTTTTGTGCAATTTCACTACTATATATCCAGACATGAATTTTTGTCATTTATTGTGCTAGGTGTTCAGTCAGTGTTTTCAAGGAAACAAAACTTTTTTCAAATGTGGGAAATGTTTTTCTGTTATTTCTTTGATTATTCCCTCTTGTTTCTACTCACTTATTTTAATTTTATTTTTTCCAATTTTTGGAAATGCTATTAGATGAAGATTGATTTTCTTAGATTTTCCTGTATTTCTTTTCCTCCTAAATTTTCTCTATTTTTCGTCTTTGAAATTTTGTTCTTTGCTATCAAAGATTTCCTTGAGTTTATTTTCTAGGCCTCTAATTACCCCATTTCATTTTGTCGAACACAAGTTTCATTTCCAAGAATCTTTTATTTATTTTTTTCAGAATATTATGGTGGTACAACACTTTGTTTATATATACTGCCCATGCACTGCCCATTTCAGAGCTACAATTGTGGGCATCCCCCAAACTGTGCACCCGCATCCATTCAGTGAGAGTTTTCCCATCACCTCCAATCCCCCCCACCTGCCCGCCCCCTGATGAATATTATTGCCATGTGTGACATAAGTATTGATCAGTTAGTACCAATTTGATGGTGAGTACCAGTGGTGCTTGTTTTTCCCTTCTTGTGACACTTCGCTTCAAAGAATGGGCTCTAGCTCCATCCAGGGTAATACCAGATGTGTTAATTCACCATTGTTTTTTATTGCTGAGTACTACTCCATGGTATATATATACCATATTTTATTAATCCACTCGTGTATTGATGGGCCCCTGGGTTGTTTCCACATCTTTGCAATTGTGAATTGTGCTGCTATAAATATGTCTTTATTATAGCATGTCTTTTTTTCCTTTGGGTAAATACCCAGCAGTGGGATTGCTGGATCAAATGGTAGTTCTACTTTTACTTCTTTGAGGTATCTCCATATTACTTTCCACAGAGGTTGTACTAATTTGCAGTCCCACCAGCAGTGTATGAGTGTTCCTATCTGTCTGCATCCCCCCCAACATTTGTTGTTTGGGACTTTTTGATATGAACCAATCTCACTGTAGTTAAGTGATATCTCATTGTGGTTTTGATTTGCATTTCCCTGATGATTAGAGAAGTTGAGGACTTTTTTATATGCTTGTTGGCCATTATTCTGTCTTCTTTTGAAAAGTTTCTGTTCATGTCCTTTGCCCACTTTTTAATGGGGTTGTTTGATTTTTTTCTTGTTGATTTTCCTAAGTTCTATATAGATTCTGGTTATCAGCCATTTATCAGAGGTGTAGCATGCAAATATTTTCTCCCATTCTGTAGGTTGTCTGTTCACTCTAACGATAGTTTCCTTGGCTGTACAGAAGCTTTTTAATTTGATCAGGTCCCATTTATTTATTTTTGTTGCTGCTGTGATTGCTTTGGGGGTCTTCTTCATAAATTCTTGCCTAGGCCAATGTCCATAAGAGTTTTTCCAATGTTTTCTTCTAGAATTCTTATGGTTTCACATCTTAGGTTTAAATCTGTTATCCATCATGAGTTGATTTTTGTGAGAGGTGAGAGGTGTGGGTCTAGTTTCAATCTTCTACATGTGGCCATCAAGTTTTCCCAGCAGCATTTATTGAATAAGGAATCTTTTCTCCAGTGTATGTTTTTGTGGAATTTGTCAAAGATCAGATGACAGTATGAGGATGGTTTTATACTTGGGTTCTCAGTCCTGTTCCATTGGTCTATGACTCTGCATTGTGCCAGTACTATGATGTTTTGGTTACTATAGCCTTGTAGTATAGTTTGAAATCTGGTAGATTGATGCCTCCCAGCACAAAGAAACCACAAGAAAAATACAAGAAATGAATGAAAAATTTTCTAAAGGAATAGAAGTATTATGGAAAAATCAAATAGAAATTCTAGAAATGAAAGAAGCATTCAACAATCTACAAAACACAATGGAAAGCCTTAAGAATAGGCTGAACCAGGCAGGGGGAAGAATTTCAGAGGAAGAAGACAACTCCTATGCATTAAACAAATCAGTGGAAGAGAAAGAACACAAAAACAAGAGGCATAAACAAAGCATACAAGAAATGTGGGATTATATAAAGAGGCCAAACATAATGATCATAGGCATCCCTGAGGGAGAGGAACAAAATTCTCTTAGGCTGGAAAATCTATTTGAAGGAATAATAGAGGAAAATTTCCATGGCCTAGCCAGAAATCTCAATATCCAAGTACAAGAAGGACACAGGACTCCTGGGAGACTCAAAGTGAAAAGGCATTCACCACACCACATAATTATTAGACTGACCAAAGCAAACACAAAAGAGGCACTCCTCAGGGCTGTAAGGTGAAAAGAGCAGGTAACCTACAAATGGAAACCTATTAGATTAACTGCAGATTTCTCAGCTGAAACCTTGCAAGCCAGAAGGGGATGAGGACACATCTTCAGTCTCCTAAAAGAAAACAAAGGCCAACCCAGAATTCTGTATCCCACCAAACTAAGCTTCTTATATGAGCAAGAAATAAAGACTTTTCCAGACAAGCAATCACTGATAGAATTTGTGAAGTCCAGACCTGCCTTCCAAGAAGTGCTTATATCTGCATTGTACACTAACCACCACGACAGACACCCACCAGTGTAAAACTACCCTAAGCTAAAAATCCAGAATCCAGTTTTCCCAATTACTCAAGAGGTAAAACAGAACAAGCAACTACCCAACAGAATAAACAGAAATCTACCCCAAATATCAATTCTTTCAATAAATGTGAATGGCTTGAATTGCCCATTGAAGAGACATAGGTTGGCTGAATGGATTAAAAATACAAGCCAAGTATCTGCTGTCTCCAGGAAACACACCTTACACACAGGGATGCATTCAGACTCAAAGTGAAAGGATGGAATACAATTTTCCAGGCAAATGGAAACCAAAAGAAATCTGGAGTAGCCATCCTTATTTCTGATGATATAAACTTTAAAGCAACAAAAGTAAAAAGAAGAACAAAGATGGACACTATATAGTGGTGAAGGGAAAAATCTTACAAGACGATATAACAATCCTAAACATTTATGCACACAAAAGAGGAGCAACCAGATACGTAAAGCAAATACTGCTTGATCTAGACAACATAATAAATAGCAATGCCATAATAGAAGAGGACTTCAACACCCAGATGACAGAACCCTGACAGAACAGGACAGATCCTCCAAACAGAAAATAAGCAAAGAAACAATTAACCTAAACAGGACTCTACGACATTTGGGCCTAACAGACATCTATATAACACTCCACCCAAATAACACTGAACATACGTTCTTCTCATCAGCTCATGGAACTTTCTCTAAAATTGATCACATCCTAGGCCACAAAACAGATCTCAACAAATTCAAAAAAATGGAAATCATACCTTGTATCTTTTCAGAGCACAGCGGAACAAAATTGGAAATCAATTCCAACAGAAAACTTACATATTCATCCAAAAACATGGAAATTAACAATCTGTTGCTGAGTGGCTATTGGGTCGAGGAGGAGATTCAAATGGAAATCAAAAGATTCTTCAAACTAAATGATAATGGGAACACAAGTTATCAAATCTGTGGGATACAGCAAAAGCACTCCTGAGAGGAAAACTTATCGCCTTAAATGCTCACATCCAAAAGACAGAAAGATCACAAATCAGCAAACTAATGAATCATCTTAAGGAAATGGAAAAGGAAGAGCAAAGCAACCCTAAAGCAAGCAGAAGAATGGAAATAACCAAGATCAGAACAGAATTAAATGAAATTGAGAACAAAAGAACAATATAGAAGATTAAAAAATGAAAAGTTGGTTCTTTGAAAAGATAAAAAAAAAATAGACAGGCCACTTGCCAGGTTGACCAGAAGCAGAAAGGAAAGGATTCTAATAAGCTCAATTAAAAATGAAAAAGGAGAGGTCACAACTGATATCTTCAAAATACAAAACATCATTTTCAAATCTCTATGCCCCAAAACACAAAAACATGGAGGAAATGGACAAATTCTTAGAAACATACTACCTCCCTAGGCTCAAACAGGAAGAAATAGAATTCCTAAACAGTCCAATATCAAGCACTGAAATTGAAGCAGTAATAAAAAATCTTCCAAGGAAAAATATTCCTGGACCTGATGGGTTCACACCTGAATTTTACCAAGCCTACAAAGAAGAACTGGTGCCTATACTGCAGAAATTATTTGAAAACATCCAGAAGGATGGAATCCTCCCAAACTCATTCTACAAAGCCAATATCACCTTGATACCAAAGCCAGGAAAGGACACAACAAGAAAAGAAAACTACAGACCAATATCCCTTATGAATATAGATGCAAAAATTCTCAATAAAATCCTAGCAAACTGAATTTAAATGTACATCAAAAAAATAATTCATCATGATCAGGTGGGCTTTATCCCTGAGATGCAGGGATGGTTCAACATACACAAATCTATAAATGCAATTTACCACATAAATAAAAGCAAGAACAAAGATTCTATGAGCCTTTCAATAGATATATAAAAGGCTTTTGACAAAATCCAGCACCCTTTTATGATAAGAACTCTTAACAACATAGGCATAGATGGCTCATACCTCAAAATTATTAAAGCCATATATGATAAACCCACAGCCAATATCATACTGAATGGGGAAAAATTGAAACCATTCCCCCTTAAAATGGAACCAGACAGGGTTGCCCACTATCTCCACTTCTATTCAACATAGTGCTGGAAGTCCTGGCCAGAGCAATCAGACAAGACAGAGGAATCAGGGGTTTCCAAATGGGGGCAGAAGAGGTCAAACTTTCACTATTTGCAGATGATATGATATAATATCTAGAATACCCCAAAGATTCAACCAAGAGATTACTGGAATTAATAAATGAATTCAGCAAAGTCTCAGGATACTAAATCAATGCACACAAATCAATAGCCTTCATATATGCCAATAACAGTAGAGCTGAGAAACAAATTAAAGACACAATACCTTTCACAATAGCACCAAAGAAAATTAAATATTTAGGAACATATCTAACTAAGGAGGTGAAAGACCTATATAGAGAGAATTATGAAACACTAAGAAAGGAAACTGCAGAGGATGTAAACAGATGGAAAACCCTACCATGTTCTTGGATAGGTAGAATCAACCTTGTAAAAATGTCTTTGCTACCTAAAGTGATTTACAGAATCAGTGCAGTCCCTATCAAAATACCAACATCATTTTTTGCTGATCTAGAAAAAATAATTCTACGCTTCGTGTGGAACCAGAAAAGACTCCATCTGATTTCCGAGAATCTTATTCTAATTCTCTGATTATTTTGTTTACAAAATAGCTTCCAACAATTTTAATATCTGTTCAAACTTTTCTATCAATGTATTAATCAGAATTTTCCTAAATTATTCTTCTCTATTACCATAAATATATAGCTTCCTTTAAGCTTCATTGTTCAATTTGTTCGCCTTGATCTCTATTTCTGGGCAGATTGATTTGCTTCTAATCTCAGATTTTTATTGTTCAGTGTTCATTTGTGAACAGGAACTGTTGACCAACAGACTATATTTTTAATTAACTTTTGATTTAGAAGTTATTTCAGAGTAACACAATTTGTAAAAATAAAAACAATTCATAGAACACCATATAACCACCACTCAGATGGACATATTGTTAGCATCATGCCTCATTTTGTTTGCTTTGTCTTTGTGTGCATAAGTATATATATATGTGTGTATGTGTATGTGTGTGTATCATTTAACCACTGGCAGGTTATTTGTACACATCATTGCCTTTTACCCCTAAACACTTCAGTATGCATTTCCTAAGAACAGGGATAATATAACCATGTAAAAAATCCTGCTTATTATCAAAATTTTCCCTAGACTTAGAATCCATTGGTGATTATTGTCTGATTCAGTCTTTATTCTGATAATTACAAAATAATGATTTCCTCTGCATATATCAGCCAGTCCTTATATTCTACTGTAAGCAAGAACTCTCCACTGTCCTCCATTAGTTATGTGCTTATTCATCTTATTATTGTTGGTATGGGCATGAATTGAAATTTTCAATGGTTAAAATTTATTACTGTACTTTCTTATTTTGATGTTCTGTCCTAGCTTTGGCCAGTTGGATCCTATTTAAGCTGGATCCTATGTCCTTGTGTCATTCTCTGATCATGTTTTTTCAAATTTTTTTAGCATTTGTTTTTGTTTTTGTATAGCAAGATGTGCCAGGCTCATCTTGTACCTAATTTTGGGCCAACCCTGAAATAAGCCGTTTCTACGAGGAGTCCTCATTTGTTTTAGTGAGGAATAGAATTAGAGGCCAACACCTTAGCACCAAGTACGCTCACTGCCAGTTGAGTGTCTTATTTTTTGACAATTTCAGAGGACAGAGCTAGGAAATACATGCATACATGGGTACATAACACATACATACACACGTATACATATGGATATATTTACACTTACATATAAACATGTATATGTACATGCAAACACACATTTTAGAAAATGAGTTTATACTGATACTCCAGTTCCAATCCACAGGGATACCTTCCCCCATTCTGTATTTGAATGTCCCTTCCTCCATAATGAGAATCCTGGTTCTCCACAAAAATTAACACATTCATTCATTTGTTCAATCCAATAATTGATGCAAAATAGTTAAGAACTGCTTCACCTATACCACTGCAATAAATAAGAATACAAAATAGAGTTCAGGGTTTGTTAGCATTTCTTCTGCTCACCCCACCTTACCCTGTTTAAGATTGAGGTCATATAGTCAAATACTTTGCTCAGAAATGATTTGGATTAGCTCTTTTGTCTGCTTTTCTGCCTGCCTGCCAGCCTTCCTTCTTCCCTTCTTTCCTCCCTCCCTCCCTCCTGTCCTCCTTCCTTTCCTCCTATCTTCTTTTTCCTCACAGACTATGTTTTGTTTTTAATTTTGGTAAGATACATATAACATAGAATTTATCATCTTAACTATTTTAAGTGTAAAGTTCAACACTATTAAGCATACTCACAATGTGGTGCATCCATCACCATCATCCATCTCCATCGCTTTTTCATCTTCCAGAACTGAAATTCTATACCCATTAAACATTAACTCCCCATTCCTCTCTCTCACTTAGCCCCAGGAAACCACCATTCTACTTTCTGTCCCTATGAATTTCCCTAGATACAATCCTAGATGATTCTTCCTATCTTCCTTGCATGCATCCTTTCTCCCTTCAGCATGGTTAGAGCTTTCGTTTGAAATACAATCAGGATTAAACTTTGTTCCAGTTTATTTTCAGTTTTTGGTTTTCCCCATTTCCTTTGTTATTGATCTGATTTGATTTTTTGAATTTGAAGATTATTGACATACATTCAAATTCAAAAATATTAAAACAGATACACTCAGAGAAGTGTCATTCTCTCCCATGTTCCTTCAACACATGACCTAACTTCATTATCTCTTGTTTTATCCTTCCTTTATTTCTCTTTGAAATGATAAGCAGACATATATTATTCTTTTATTTCCTTCTTTCTTATACAAAGACTAGCATACTACATAAGCTCTTTTAAACTTTATTTTTTTTGTCTAATAATATCTCCTGGAAATCATATTTTGTAAGTTTACACCGATCTTCTTCTTTCTGTTCTACAGCTATGTAGTGCTCCATTATGATATATTTTGTATCATAGTTTATTCAATGTTGTATGCTTGGATGATTATGTGGTTTCCGGTATTTTGTAATTAGAAATAATGCTGCAGTGAAATACTTGTGCATATTTATGTTCTCATTTTTATTAGTATATCTTCAGGATAAACTCCTGAAAGCAGAATTACTATGTGGAAGGATAAATGAACTTGTAGTTTTGTTATATATCACCAAATTTCCTTCAATAGGTGTTGAATTGTTAAACCATTTTGAGGGAAATGTAAGAGGGTTTATATTTTCTGAGAGTGACAGGCTATATGTTGGTGAGCCTGGACAGTAAGCAGGCAGTGAAGCTGGGTACCATCCTCCTCTCCATCAATGCCAAAATACGATATGCTTTGGGCTTTCACTTTTTAAAAGATTTTTTTTTTATCAAACTGTGGTAAATTTTCACCTATGACAGTTTTTGTGTGACTTTGGAGGTCACAGAGGAGACGTAGATATTTTTTCACTATCTTTAAATTACTCCCTCATAGCCCGGTCTGTGCATTTTAGAAATGACTATACTAGGAAACATTGGCTCTGTGGGGTGATGTTATTTCACGAGGCAGAAAACTTCTGCTCATTGGAGCTTGAAGAATCTCTAAATTGGCTTCGTATTGAAAATAAAGCAAAACAATAGACACATTTTAAGAAGGCAAAAAAAAAAAAAAAAAACACCTCTGAGGAATTTTCCTCTAATGAATAAGGTGATATTAGCTGATATTTATGGTAATAGCAGACTTTGATGAGGCATGCTGTTCTTTCATATCCTTTGTTATTTCAGGACTTATTAAGTTCACTCAGCTCATTTTATTATCGAGGGAGAAAGGCAACCATTTATTCTGACTTAGATACTTTGCACCATCACCAACATGTTTGCGTTGATACATTTTCTGTGGAAGACAGGCATTTATTAGGCACTCACAAATGTTAAGGTATCTCTTAAAGATAAAGTATCTTTTGAAATGGGAGGAAATGATTTTAAATTAATGTCAGGATAGGGAAAGAAATTAGAGAAATTATTTTCAGTTCTATTTATATCTTTTCATCTGATTACATTAGGAAAAATAAAGAAATTTTGTCATAATAACCATATGTATTACATTGCCACATTGTGCATATTAATTTCATTTTTTAAGCAAAGTACAACAATGATAATTTGCCCTTTCTTTGCATTTAGCCAAAAATGAGATTTGTTTTGACGATGACTTATTTAACAAGGCTGGCCCCTGTCTATAATCTTCAAAGTATATTGG
Organism: Daubentonia madagascariensis; assembly: GCA_023783475.1. NCBI lineage: Eukaryota > Metazoa > Chordata > Mammalia > Primates > Daubentoniidae > Daubentonia > Daubentonia madagascariensis. The sequence goes on from JAKFHU010001798.1 coordinate 14,039,472, forward strand.
ATGATGAACATTTTCAAATTACATGGTCTGCAATTCCTGGTTCCACTACATTTACACCTGCTCTCAGACCCACTGAACTGCATTTGATGAGACTGCATTTTGTCCAAAATCATTCTTTGGGTACATAATTGAAGCTGTTCTACCAAATCTATTTCACTAAGACAGTCTGCAGCCACATCATTCTGTCAGCTACTGAAAAATACCTGATTCTGCCACAGATACTTAGCACTTGTGTTAAAATGCCATTTAATCTCTCTTCTAGGGTGTGGGTGACATCCAACCCAACTGTTCACGGACAGGCCAGGATGACAGGTTCCAAGATGAAAAACTGAATATTCTAATGGGTGTAATCTCTGAACACTACGAGAATTCAGACATGAAGATACCACATAAAAAGGATTAAAAACAGGTCTCCAGTTCCAAAAACAGGTGACTAAAAAGCTTAAAGTGAAGGCTTCCCCCTGCCCAATCATTTACAGCTCTCAACTATTTGGCCCTCTGTTCCCCCAACAGGGACACTATAAAGCATTGGTGGGCTTAGAGAGTTATATAAACAGACGCCAAGTACAGTTGTCTTAACTAAATTTTTTTACTCACACTTAGAAAATTATTGATTTATTTCTCCAGCCAGGCGTATAGAGATAACAGTAAGCTCCTCCATTTGTCTTAATTCTGTACCAGAAGAAAATCTCCCTTTAAACTTTCTTTGTCTATATATGTTTACCCAAAATGGAAAAATTTTTAAATGGTGCCTGTTCACTAGTGATTCCAGAGAGGACATGCTGAAGTGCAGGACAGAATGTGTGTTTTATTTTATTGAGGTCGATATCAAGGTGCACATAAAGAAAAGTGAATTATCTTTTTAGAGTGAGTCCAAACTAAATGAATGAAAAATCGAAGTGGCACAATCTTTAGAATATACCTACTAGTAATGCTAAAAAATAACTTTTCAGCAGCCCCCTCTGGTGAAAATTTGAGTCCTGGATGTAGACTACTTTCTTGTTTTTATTTAGATAAAGGTCACAGAGATGCAGTATTATTCTTAACCGTGATAATGCTATAGACTTTAAAAAAGCCAAGAGAAAATGGTTTCTAAACATGGCACAAGAGGAAGAATTCCATACCAATATGTAAAATCTAGACTAAAATCTCGTTGCCTGATCCTCTATATAGCCTTAAACTAGTCACATAAACTGTATTACACATCTGCTTTCTCAGGTACAAAAATATAGCAATAGCAATGAATAATCTCTACACCACAAATATTTTCAAAACGACCAAATGAGAATACATTTTTTCAACCAGAAATTGTTACAAAAATTGAAGCTGTTACTGAAACAGTATACTATCCTTAAGGAAGATGTCTTTGGGTTAATTGCCCCAACCCGTATCTTCCTATGGCATACTATGCTTATCTCTAGCTCAGACACACAAACAAGTATAACCAGATGTGATAAGAGCTCTCTCAATTGGGAGACTATGACCTGATATGGGGAAGGGAACGTGTCATTTATGTCTGTATCTTAAGTGCCTAAAATAGTGCATGCCACTTAAAAGGCACTCTATAAATTTATGATCAAATTATTGTGTTACCAGGTGCAATTATTTGGAATAAAATGTGAATACATTTATTTCTATAGCATATGCAACATCAAAAGTGTTGGGGAAAGAAAGTAAACAAATAAACTCAAAAGTTATGCCATCATCCTCCCATTCCAATAAAAATTAGTTCCCTATGCCACAAAGATTATGACCCATGAAGACCACTGTTTGTCATTACAAGGGACAAAAGAGGATCTGGTAATATAATCTTAAACAGAGGTGGCCTGAGTATTTGGAAAAAGTAGTTTCAGAAAAATTCAAACATCACTTTCTATCCACCAAAATAAAGTCAGAGAAAATGAGAAGGTAATAACACATAGAAGAAAACCATAAAAACTAGGACTTGATTCAAAAACAGGAAAACTGTTTCTTTCATTCAATTTTAAATCTTTGATGAGTGAGCAGATGTTTTCAGAATATCCCAATAATTCCATAGATGGTATTTTGTTCTAGGATATGTCATGGTTCCCAACACAATACCCCAACAATTTACAGATAAGAAAGAGAAAGCTCCTGGGATTGGGACCTTAGTAACATTTACTGACTTACAGTTCATACTACTGCCCACTAATTAAACTTTGATTCATATAACTTTGTGTGACACATGTTAGCATGAGAAAGAGTTAGCAGAGTACTTGTCCAATGTTTTCACTGGTCTCAAGGGTTCAGAACAGAAAGGCCTATGTCAGTAAGGCAATGTTCCATCAAATACACTTTCCAGGGAACTGACAGAAGGATGCACAGATTTGGGTGTTATTTATGATTCAAACCTAATTCTTTTTTAGCTAATTTTAAATAGCTCATGGCAGAATGTTTACTATTTCTCTTAGGATACTTATTCTTTTGATGATTCCATTCTTCTTCCCCAACCAAGTTAGATTCATTTGCTTGTTCTTTAATTACATTTTATTATTTCTACCAACTTTGAGCTCAGATACAAGATTTGTACCTTTCAAATATTTATATTTCTTTCATGCTCTTTATTATTTATTACTTAGCTAATTAAATACACATGATCCTTTAATCTTTCCTCATGCATACATTTGTCCATTATTGGCATCATTATTTTTCTTTGAGCTATTTCCAGGTGTTTGGCATTAAGTGCTTAGAAACTACTAGAATACCACCAGTTAGGGCAGGGCTGATCACCTAACCAGAGTGATTCAAATTATTAAGCTTTCATTTTGTTAATAATACATTCTATTGATGGTAAAAAAAAAAAGACCCTATATCTTACTAAATGGTTACTAATGGCTTTTATCAATTTCATTTTAAACAATTTCTAAGATTCTTGGGAGTGTCATAAGTGAGGAAAAATAACACTGAATTGGGACTTTTAAAACCTGAGTCTTGGGGACTTTACAAAAATATGACCTTAAGAACCTTAGAATATTTTTCACTTACTTGTAGAAAGAAGGAAATAATAGTAACATTTTAATACCTGCCTTGCCTTCTGCATAGAGCTGTTGAAAGTTTCAAGTAAGATCCTGGTGATAAACATGGCTTGTAAACTATGTAGTGCATTAAAATTATGAAGTAGGATTAGTCCTTCATGCTTTGCACATTGGCTTATAAAAATGGTAGCATTGCTACTTTTTCATGTCATCATTTATAACTGAGTTTAACTCAGTGACCATGAATCACAGAAAACCATAAGACTCTGATAAGAAAGTATTTCATAGGTAACATCTCAAGCTATTACTAGGAAGAGGGTTGAGAAGGTTACAAATGGCCACATTAAAGTTGGGGAATGACTAAGCATTTGAAAAGAGGAAAAAGAATGTGATTATTTTATTAGAAGGGAGGTGGGAGGTCATAAATACAAAAGAAGAAACAGGAAGCTCTGAAATGGGAAAAGAAGAGTCATGGAGTCAATTAGGTGCAGAAAGGCTGCTCCAGATGGCCAGAGGAAGCGTGGGAGAGGGATCTTCTGGGACAGAGACTCAGACAATTGCAACAGACTGTGACTGAGACTGAAGATTGTAGATCAAAAACACTGTTTTTCTTTGTTGGGAGGAAAAATAACACCTATAGAAACATTACTCTCTATCTCATGTCACACACACTAATTTTAACCTTGCCTTTTGGAATACGCTTACAAACACTGTCCTGTATTTTAAAAATCATATCGTTACATTTAAAAAAATCTTTCTACAAATTAACCACATCCAAAGAATTTTCCAGCAAAATAGGCAGAAAAAATACAAATTGTTTGAAGTAGCACCAGGTTGAAAATCTTGACCACACACAGCAAGGCAGTCTCTCAGACGAGATTGTGTTGTGGTTTTCTAATATTCCCTCAAGAGAAGCTTCGGCAGGTTTAGCAGCTGGATAAAAAACAAAACAACTCTGTTAATTTTTTTTAGAATTTAAAAATCCTCAATGCTGTTGAAAATTTTGTAAGAAGAAAATTTATAAAAGTGTTCTCTGAGTTTGTGGCATCATCATCATCGACTTAAGAGCCCGGCTTAAAAAACTCAGACATTAAAAATAAATTTCTCCCATTCAACAGCCTCAAATTCTCTCAAATGCCAGCTTTCGTTTTTTGTTTTTTTTTTAATTTCAGAATATTATGGGGGTACAACACTTTGGCTATATATATTGCCCATGCACTGCCCGTGTCAGAGCTACAATCGTGGACATCCCCCAAACTGTGCTCCCGCATCCATTCAGTGAGAGTTTTTCCCATCCCTTCCACCCCCGTCCCGCCCGCCCGCCTTCAGATGAATGTTATTGCCCTGTGTGATGTAAGTGTTGATCAGTTAGTACCAGTTTGATGGTGAGTACCAGTGGTGCTTGTTTTTCCAATTCCTGTGACACTTCGCTTCGAAGAATGGGTTCTAGCTCCAACCAGGATAACACCAGATGTGTTAATTCACTGTTGTTCCTTATTGCTGAGTAATACTCCATGGTATACATATACCACATTTTATTGATCCACTCGTGTTTTGACGGGCACCTGGGTTGTTTCCACATCTTTGCAGTTGTGAGTTGTGCTGCTATGAACATTCGCGAGCTGCTTGAGTGCATTTTGCTTTCTCTCTATGGGGCGGGGCACCGTCCCAGCAGCCTCCTGTCTGCTTTCCCTACAGACAGGATTTGCTCTTCTCAGTCCTTCTTCCATTCATCTTGCATTAATGAGCAGTTCTCAAAATTTGGTATCTGGACCTATTTTTACTCTTAAAAATTACTGAGAACCCCAAAGAATTTCTTGCTTATGTGGGTTACATCTACCAATATTTACATACGTGAAGTCCTCACTTTGTAAGTTACCTTGTTAACTGAAACTCATGCGTATCAGAGATTTCACTGGAGATACTGCAAAGCCATGCCAAGTGAGGACACATTTCCTCCTGAATTATCTCAGGAATCTTCAGGGGCCACAGAACAGAGTTTGAGAATCACTGCTTTAAAACAAGTCTGATATCAGCTCCTGTTTTAAAGATTTTCATATTTTGTCCCGATGGCCAATTAAATAAACTCTGAATTTGGTGTACTGAACTTTGACAATCTGAATGCCACCTGCCTTTAGATCCTTGGGTACCATTCCTACTGCACAGGTGTTCTGTGTCCTAGCACTTGTAGCTGCTCACTATGCAACTCATTCCAAGCTTTTCATCACCTCTGTGCAAGTGCTGCTTTCTGCTTGGTATATTTCTATCTCTGTTTGCCTGAAAAACTCCTCCTCATTCTTTAAGATCTATTCAAACATTGGTACTATGAGAAACCTTTTCTCTCAACCCCAGCCAGATGACCAGACTTAGACATTTCCTCCTTTGGGCTTCTAGAGTACTTCATTTATTCATTCAACAAAATATTGGGGGCATCTATTTATGCCAGGCACTATTCTCAGGTATGGGAAAACAGAAATGAGCAAGAAGGAGAAGAATCCTAATCTAATCCATTAGAACTGATCTAATAGAACTTAAATATTAATGGGGTGCTGGGAAAATTATAGTAAATAATTAAATCATATGGTTTCAGATGGTGGTAACTGCTATAAAAATAGGATAAAGGGATGGAGAGTGTTAAAGTACGTTGTAAATATTAGTTAAGGTGTTCGGGGAAGGATTCTGTATGGAAATAATATTTTAGCTAAGACTTAAGGGATTTAATGGAGTGATGCCAAGAAAAGGGAAAAGGCACTTTAGACAGTAGATTTATTAGTCAGAGTTCTCTAGAACAACAGAACCAATAGCATGTGGATACATGGATGGATGGATTGATGGATGGATGAATGGATAGAGGGATTTACTATAAGGAATCAGCCCAACAATTATGGAGGCTGGCAGGTCCTATCTAAGACCTGCAGGGTGAATTGGCAAGTTGGAGCCCCAGGAGAACTGACGGTATAGTTCTAATCCAAGTCTGAAGGCCTGAGGACTAGAAGCACCCACCATTTTGTTCCAGTCCACAGACAGGCAGGCTCGAGACCTCGGAAGTGCTGGTGTTTCAGTTCTAGTCTGAAGGCAGGAAAAAAGCCAATGTCCCAGTTCAGAGGATGTCAGGCAGAAGGAATTCTCTTTTACTTAGGATAGGGTCAGAATGTTTGTTCTACTCAGGACTTCAACTGACTAGATTAGAGCTGCCCACATCATGGTGGGCAATCTGCTTTACCCAATTTGCCTACCTATATGTTTGTTTATCTCATCCAAAAATACCCTCACAGAAACATGCAGAATGATATTTGACCAAACATCTGGGCACTTATGGCCCAGCCACACTGACACATAAAATTAATCATCACCATAGATATAAGGGCCTCAAGGTGAAAATGAACTTAGGGTGCTGGATGAATAAAGAGAACTCTAAACTGCACAACTGCTCTTGAAAAGGAGTCAGATGCTAAGTAATATCCATTTGGGTGAGGGTAGTAGTGGAGACAGCCATTTACCAGAGGCAGCCTTAAAGAGGCTCTGAGAGAGACCCACCATGCCCCCAAAAGTGGCAGTGTAAGCACAGGTATGGCCACAGGAGTGTATCCAAGTGAGCAGTGTGTAGTTTAGGGCACCTGGGCAGCCTCCAAGCCTGATTCTCAAGTCCCACAGATGATTCCCTGAGTGACTATATGTCCCATAGTAAATTATTTTTCCCTTAAAGTAGCTAAGTTTTTCTACTCTTTGTTGCTAAGCCCCCTGACTGGTACGAGAGTCCTTATTAAAGACATATGTTATTTAAAACATTGGGACTGATGAGGTAATCTAGGGAGTAAATGTGGGATGAGAGAGTAGAGCTAAACTCTTGCTGCCTTCAATCTGCTACCTCCCCAGACTCATTAGATTAGCTCATAAAGTCCTTACTGATAGTCCCTTCAGCTCCTCCAATTTGAGACAATTATACTGCGTACTTGTATTCATTTTTCTCAAATGGTGTTTTATCCTCTGCCCACCACTTTATCTGCTTATCAAACCCTCTCTTTCCTCAGTCAGGTACAGACAGGAAACAGAATTCACCTCCGATATTGTAGGCTGTTTTAAGAAAATAAATATGGGAGGTTGAGGTATCAAGAAACCTAGGAAAGCAAAATACCTTTACTAATCTCAGAGCTGAAGGGACAAGAGAAGACTTAGGATATATAAGAACTGCAGCCTTGATGCCCGCCAGAAATTCAGAGCTAAAGCAGGGAAGGTCAGCATCCTGTTGGACAAAAACAGGGTAGGGGAGTGTGAAGAATAGATATGGGGAGGCAAGGTGGGAAATAAACAGTATACCCTTGTATTAGTCAGCTTAGGCTGCCATAACAAAATACCATAGACTGGGGGCCTTAAACAAAAGAAATTTATTTTCTCACAGCCTGGAGGCTAGAAGTCTAAGATCAAGGTGTCAGCAAGATTGGGTTTTGAGGGGGGCCTCTATCCTTGGCTTGCAGATGACTACCTTCTCTCTGTCCTCACCTGGCCTTTCCTCTGTGCACATGCATCTTGGAGTCTCTGTGTGCCCAACATTCCTCTTATAAGGACACCAGGCAGATTGAACTAGAGCCCAGTCTAACAGCCTCATTGTCACTTAATCTCCCCTTTAAAGGTGCTATCTTCAAATACAGACACATTCAGAGGTAGTGGGGGTTAAGACTTCAACATATGAATTTTGAGGGGACACAATTCAGCTCATAACATCCCTTACTGTTAGTTTCATACATTTTTATTTATCAGTTTTATTTAAGAATAATAAATCATCTACAGCTCACATTCTTAATCTCCCTCCTACTGCCAGGTCCATGGTCAAAATTGAGTTTCGTTGTCTGGTCCTGCTTTCTCCTCACCCTGCTTGCAGAAGCCCACCCACTGTGATTTGGAACAGAATCACCCAGTCATTGTACTTCTTTTTTTTAAAACAGAGTGGCAAACTTTTATTATTTTAGTGTTTTAGTCTGAAGATCCATGATTTATGAGACCCTAAGGTAGAACGCCTCAAAGTGAGTCATGTAATCACTGAGTATGTCTTCGGGCAATTACAAGGAAAGGTCAAGGCAAAGCTCCTGTTGAATACTAAATCCATGTTGAATTTAAAGTGGAAGTTCTTTCAACTCGTGTGCGATTCCTCCTGACTCACTGAAATAGAATCCACTGAAATGGAAAATCCAAATTCTAATTGCTTTATAAATCAATCAGTTAAAAACAGTTATGGATTACCAGCAACATCCCAGTCCTCTGGGTGGGAGAAAAAAAATAGGAGGTGAAAAACAGTAGAAATCAATACAGAGCCACATCCACACATCCACACGCATATCTGGCAAATGTTTTTAATAAACAACAATTAACGAATGTTGTTAATAAACAATCAATCAGAGAAATAAAGTCTCAATTAAAAATGGGGGAGTCCTTAGCCATGGAAGTATCTTTCATGGAGCAGCAGGTATTAAGCCTGGGACTTGGAGATGGATAGGGTATGAAAAATTGAAGAACACTGGAAGATCCAAAGGTGATGACAAAGGTGAAAAGCAGAGCTTGACTCAACTTGTCTGGGAGGAAATAGAAGACGGCTTGAAGAATAACCTTGATGATGATAAGACCTTCAAGTTTCACAAAATTTGCAAATGTCACTTATAGTTCATTTTACCTTCCATAAAATGCAGTGATATATAAATGCCAAAATATTTAGTAAATTTGTTCAGACAGTTCATTATTTTTAAAATACAAAAGTTTTGGCTAGAAATGATCACTTCTCTGACCTCTTTACTTTCTGAAAATTTACACTAGCAATAATTGCAGTTATTTCTCTTCCCAGAGCCATTTTACACAAAGTGAAAAAACAATTTATCAGGTCGTGGGAACTCACATATACTTAATAAGAAACAGAACAAAAAAAATTTGCTCTTTGAATTCTAGGTTCACTCCCAAGTGAAATGACTTTCACTGTTGAACAACTCTCATGTGCAGGATATGTATCTCGAAAATGGGAGAAACCACAGGCCACAAACAAGCAATGTCATTTACAGCATGGCATTTTAGATGGGGGACGCTGGACTAAAATTATCTGTAGAGTACTTAGAATTTTGTCTGGAACATGGTAAGTTTACTAATTTCTAGCTATTTATCCTCTGTATTGTAAAAAACAAAAATACAGACCATGTAGGGTGATATCAACAGCATTGAAAATTTAATTGAGAAATGTAAGATGCAAAAGGAAGTTTTGAAAGACTTTTCTTAAATAAAGATGAAGATGATAGATGTGTTTGAAGAAAATACAATATTTTATGACATCTTTTTTCCATCTTAACATGCTGAAATTTTGCAGGCTTGTCAGATTTATTAGACCAGATATAACAATCTTACTTTGGGAGAAGTTCTAGAAATTTATTTTTTCCCAATTCCTCTTTCTCAACCAGTGAAAAAAGTAGTTTCTTTGTAGGAAGCATATTCTTATTCCTCTATATGGAATGAATTTGTAGCCTTACATGTTGATAACACTTGATTATAACCAGCAGTGCTATAAAAGAGTGTATATATAGTTTTCAGGATTTCTATCTTATTCACCAAGCAATAGTTACAGATAATCCAAGTTGTATTTTCAAGGGCACTGCTGCTACGCAGGGCACAATGCTGATTTTATCTCAGCAGTGCCGCCTTCAGTTATTTTTGTGATCTTGATCCCCCTGAATCCCCTCTGTAGAGATTCAAAATAGTATTTCTTTTGTCTTGATTTTCCTTACGAGTTTAAAACAGCATTTTGACTTTGAGTGTTTCATGTGTATGGAAAGAAACTTGAAAACTTTCTTCATGGTGTTGTGATTGATTTATTTTTTTTAAAGAAAGCACTTTTTATCAACCATTTTGATATTATAGAATTAATATGTATACCTTTCTTGGCCTAAAATAAAAAGCATCTGTCAATCCAATTCTTTAGATTTAGTCTTGTCTTATCATACGCAGTCAATTCAAAAATTTACTGAGACATAACTTTTATTCCAAGTGTATATATTATTTACATTGTTTCTATATAGTAATCAGTTACCAAACTAGGATGAAGATATCTCACTATGACTTCATCTTTCTAAATAGTTCCAACTCCACATATACTAGGAAATATAACACACAAAATCTGTAAGCCTGACAGATGTGTTCTAGTTACTTTTGGTTTAGTAGGCGTTTTTCTACCCTGTCTGCACATGAAGTTTTCTAAGAAGTCAAAAAAGGTCAAGACCCTGTACTGTGTTTCAATAAACAGCCCTAATATATCTTACTGGATGGAGAATAACATTACAAACCTCCCTTGGGCTCTAAGATACTGCCAATTGGACACACTGACCTCTTTTACAAAATAGGAAATGAAAACATTTGGCACTATATCTATAACAGGATGTCTCTGATGGATTTAGTTATACAAGGTTACAACTGTCAATTGGAAATGCCTAGTCTACCTCAGCTTGAATCACTTCTCGCATTTTTCTTCTGGAAAGGAGAAAAAAAATCTTTAAATCATTAAAAACAACAGGAAAGATTTGCTCTAAACTAGCCAGAAAAGGAAATAATAACATGCACGAATTTTCGGTAAGTCATTTGTTTAACAATAGATACTTGTGTGAATTATTCTGAATGTATATAACTGCATAAGATCATGCTTTGAAATGCCAAGAGGTTAAAAAAAAAAAAAAGGATCATGAATTTATCTCAGGGAAATGAACAGGGTTCCTTCAGTACATAAGATTGATTTTATTTTAAAATCCCTGGACAGGGATTCTATTAGTAAATTCCAGAATGGGTTAACTTGAGAATTTATAATTACCCTACAATTAAAATTTATTCTTGATGTCTAAGAAAAATCTGTGGCAGAAATGCAAGGGCATTTCTTCACTTGGTATATCTGTCATCATTTTAAGAATGCCCTTTTGAAAATGTTAAAATGGTGAATTCTTAAAATTATTACCAATGAATTTGATGCTAATCTCAACAAGTCATTAAACAGTGTATGAGAGCCTATTCATGTAAAAATCTATGTTTTTAAAAGTTGGGAAAGAAGATACATACACATGAAAAAAATGAATGAGCAAATAACTATACAAATATATCACAGGGACAATGAAGTGTTAATACCATGCAGTGCAAATAAGTGTTTTATGAGAAAAACAACCACAATGTAAATATGAAAGTCTGAAATAAGATTAGAAGAGTTTATGAATATGGGTAATAATGGACAGGAGGTAGTTTTAAAAACTTGAGCTATGTTTAAAAGTACTGTGATGAGAGAAACCGGCATACACAGGGAGTATGTAAGAGTGAGGGAGTGATGCGGGGTCTAAATCTGAAAGATGAGGAGGAGATAGTTAATCCAGCACCACTATTGGGTGGGTGGGGTCGGGGTGGAGCCTGGAGTAGGAAAGGCTCCAAATACGGAAAGGAGCGAGCAGGATGTATTCCAGGAGCTAAGAGGAATTGTGATCATAGCAGGGGGGAAGTGGTGAACGAGCAGGCTGAGAAGTAAATAGATGGTAGATCACACAGGACATAGGCAGGCAAGCAAAAGGGTTGTGCTCTATTCTAAGATTCTAACTACTGTATGGGCCCTGTGGTAGGCATTTAGACAAAGGAGCTTCAGAATCTGATTTGATTTTTCGGAAAATTCCCTAGGCGCCAGAGTAGTGAATGGACAAGGGAGCCGGGTCTATAATATAGGAAGACAATACTACTTTGTATTAAGGTACTTTGAAGGAGATGATAATGGTATAGTATAGTCTATAGTATCATTAAGAGTACAATGAGGTAAATGGATTGCAGAGATACATTGACAGCAGTTTAGTGTTGGGGGTATGGGAAAGGAAAAGATGCAGTCAGAAATAGTACCCAGAGGTCTATCTTGGGTAACTGAGAGGTAGGTGTATTCAGTCATTCTCTGGGAGTGATTTTACAAAGGAAGAACAATTGGGAAGGGGGATGGGCAGGGAAGATAGCTCATATTCGGACATGTTGAAATATTGAGTAGCAGGACGTATTTCCTCCGGTTGGCAAAGTGATCTTGTACTGTAGGCAACTGGATAAACAGATGTAAGATTTAAGAGAAGACTCTGGATTTGAATTAGAGACATGAAATTTATTCTCAAATAAATGTAATAGGGACATGGGAATGGGTGAAACCTCTCAGAGAAAATTACAGTGAAAGAAGATATTCCAAAGGTAGAATCCTGAGGAACAAAGACATTTAAAGGGAAGGCCAAAAAAGAAAGAAAACCTGAAAAGGGACATTGTCAAAAAGATAGAAAGTGTTTTATTTAAATTATAAAAACTACCATAGTAAAGAGATATTTTTGTATTGCATGAGGCTAATCTACATTTTCATAGTGTTACTATAATGTGTCAGGAAATGAGAAAAACAAACAGAGCACTGCTTGGAGGCAGAAATATCAGGAAAAATTAAGCTAAGGAATCATATTCATATATTAATTTTTTCATTGATTCATTCAGGAGCTTTCTATTAAGTACTCATTGTGAAATACTGTAAAAGATGTTGCAGAAAATATAAACATAAATCAAACATAGAGTCTACTTTTAAGAGCTTATACACTAAGGTAAGAGATGAGACATGTACTGTAGTAAATAATTTGAGATAGAACAGGACATGTTTCCTAAGGAAAACATGCAAAACACACTAAGGAAGGTCAAAAAAAAAAAAAAGAAAAAGAGTACATAGCACTGCTGCAGGGTCAAACACAATGTAGATTCTCAGCAAATACATATTAAATCGATTTATGCCATCCAGCTGGAGGAGTTAAAAAAGACTTTCCGTAGCTGTTGGCATTTACCATTAACATAGGAGAATTCCTAGAATTTAAATATAAGAGAAGGGATTTGGATAAATCAGAGGCAGGTACAAGGGCAGCAGCTGGAGCAACTTGATCTGGAGCAGAGAAATGACAAATGTATTCGTTTAAAAATATTTTGAGCATGTGTTTATATTGATCTCAAGTTAAAAACTAAAGAATATACCATATTTTTGTGACAGTGGCTGTTTCACTGATTAAGTGCTAAATATAGTAACGGTCATATCCATTCAACAATTTATAGTGTTCAAAATACCTTTGAATGTGTTTTATATTTAATCCCTAGCTACTTTAATGATCAGGACAGTTATTTCTACATGTGGAAACTTAGACCTGAGTGGTAAAATGTAATAAAATCTAATTTTTTGCACTACCTTATACCTTATGTTTTTATGTGTTCTGCGTTTTCATTATGACTTTCTCAATAAATAATTTTAACATAATTAAAAATGTATAAAGCCATTAAAGAGATCATAGCTCCTTGGTCATATGAGCTGAGAATATACATGTCTGAAAGAACAAGTATTGTGTATGTATGTTGTCTCATACATGGTGAGGGCTTTAGAATGAAATGACTGAGTTTTTCTAAACTGAAGGTCTTAAACAGAGGCTATACATATTAAATAGCACACACTCAAAACACACAGTGAGGGATATTAAGTAATCTGAGCCTTGAGTGATCATTCGGAAGCCTACTTTCTGGCTTTAAATTCATGGTTTCGTCTTAAGTCAGTTACTGATTCCCTGAATGATGTCAGTTTTATTCTATAGAGTATTTTAATAACATTTGTAGGCATGTAGGGAGATTAATGGGAAAATGAAAATAGAAGACATCTTTGAAAGACACTTCTCACCCAATGAGAAGATTTGTATGGTCTGTATTTACTATCAAGAGTCTGTGTATATTGTGCATATAACCCTGTCATTCAATTCTAGCGACTTCAACATGCTACAACTCAGTATATACTCATATTATCATATAACTCTTAAAATTTATAATTCAGCATGAAAAGAGGTACTTTTTACTTAAAATAATACTCAAGAGGGCTTTAAATATATAAATAACTAGTATTTGATATATGAAGAATGCCCATTAAGTTTGGTGTCAGAATTTCAAAATAACCTAATAATTCTTTTTGTATAAGGTGACTTTTGTGCCATCTTCTTAAAATAGCATAGCAGAGAGTATTAAATTTGTGAATACTTAAATTCTAGTGAATATTCTCAAACATACTCCAAAACTTTCATTTGTGTGGGCCTTTTACATGTTACCTAATATGTGACAGTACTTATATATCTTGCTCAGTGTTGCTGTGATAAAGTTATGTATATTACCATTTTTAAATACCTTCCTTGGATATACACTGTAATCAAATGTAGTCTCCCTAATGAAAAGGGATATAATTTCCCCTTTTGGCTACTTTACAAGGAATGCAACAAGGTTCATGTCCTGCCTCTCTGGTAGGCCCTCTTCTAGCTCCCTTGGTTACCAAGTGTGCACCATGGGTGCTTCAAGGTGCAGTGAGGAGGCATTGGCCCTTGCCAAGCTCCTACTTATCTTGAACTTTCAGCCAGGTTTGACTTTCCATCTCAAGTTCAATGACTTTGCTTAACACCCATAAAGTAAAATTGCTTCCAACACTTCAACTGAAGAGCATCCCCCAGGAAGTCAGAAGGACATATTATTTTCATGTTATGAGAGTTCACTGGAGCTGGAGAAGAGTTAACAGCTGATTTTGACATGCAGAAATGAAACACTCTTGTCTAGAAAGCACTTCACTCTTTTTTTTCACATCCCTATTCTAAATTATTACCAATGTTTTTGAAAATAGTAAACCTTGTGCAGAATTCTATAGGTTTTTAGAAAAAACCAAGCTGGGGTATTTTTCCACTTTTCTGTCACTGGGATAAACACAAGAAGAAACACTCACAGATTTAACATTCACCTACATGTGTCCAGTGAATGTCAGGTCATGCTGAAGACTTTGTTTTTAACATGTGTGTGTGCTTGTGTGTATTATCTAGGCACATATATGAGCATATGTGTAGACATATAGATAGATCCTTACATATAAAAATTATCAGCAAGAAAATCGAAGTTGTCCATATGAAACAGGCATATAGGAAAATTGACTAGGATTTTTCTGAGGATCATTTGCAGTCTGGCTGAAAATAAGAGGGTTTGCAGGAAGGACATCTGGGAGCATATATCCTACCAAAGCAACACTGCCCAGCAATGCCCACTGACTTTCTGAGTTTAGAAAGTATATTTTGCATTTTCATAGCAGCAAGATCATGGATAATTTTTTAACCCTGGGTCTTTTAGGGCTCAGTCAACAAGCTGTTGATAACAAAATCACTGATACATAGGAAAGAAGTTCACTGCACTGAAAGCTTCTAGGTCCAGTCCCATCAGCTAACAAAAAGAATTAGATTATATTACAGCATCATGGAACTATTTTGAAATTCAGATAACTTGACAAGAAAAAAAATATGTTTGCTCTCAGTAATTTTTATTTCTTTCACAGCAAATGATGGCATGAAATGTCTACCACAAATAACACAAATGGATTCTAACAGAAACGTTCTAACAAGCATAAGTAAGTTGAATCTAGGACAAGAGTATGTAATTTGATTGGACACATTAGTAGAAAAGAAGCACTACTTTCCTAAATTGGATTGTGAATTTTCCAGGTTGACTTAGCAAAAGTTTTCTCTGTGTTCGCATATGTGTGCTGCAGGGAAACAGATCAAGAATTTATTATAGTGACATTGGCCAAAAGGTCAGATGCCATGCTTCCTTCCAGAAGCAAATATACATATAATTTTTCATGTATCTTTACATATTTAGGAAAGGATCAGAAATGGGAGTCTTCACGATATTAAAATTCATGTAAGACAAAGATTAAAAAAGTTAAAATAACATGAATTTTTGTGGAGCAAAAATAGTTCAAGACAACTAATTTAACTCTCCAAATTCTTGGGAGAAAATTTTTCCTTTGCAGCATCTTCACCCTTAATTATTTAATTAATATTTTATTTTATGTCATTTTCTGCATTAGAGTGGAAATTTAAAAGAGTGAGAAATGTTTCACTTACTACTATACACCTGGCACCTGGTATGTTGTCTGGCCTGTGGTAGGCTCTGGATAAACATGCCCCCCCTCGACACACTTGGGCCAACAGACAGCTTACTCTTCTTGTTCACCTCTGAGCACTTGCTGTTCTCATCATAATCAAATGGCCTGCTAGAGGTGCTGGGACCACATCTACCAAGCACTGCCCTTCAGGAGCTATACCCTTAAGCCAACCTTATGTAGTTTTTTCCACCTATTTCTTACCACTGTTATACTAAGTTTAGGCAAATTCTCTAAAATTCTGGCATTCTAAAGTTTTCATCCAAATTTCACCTCAAATTGAGAATTTGCATGGTCTTTTTCCAGCATGAGACCTATGGTGTTGAAAGAACAGAGAGTGAGGTTGTAAATATCAGTTTATACTGTAATACATGTTTCCTTTTTTTCCTGGAATGATGTTTATTCCACTTAGCTGTAGGCATTCCAATTTAATCTACGCATATCTAACCATACTGTCATACATGTAAGATGTCAGCAGTATTTCTTGAAAGTTCTAGGGCCTGCTTTCATTACATAAAAAAAGGAAAAAGATATTAATATTATCAATCAAGCAATAATATTACAAATAAATACATATGTAAGTCAACAAGATCCCCAAAATGCTGCAAATGGATGTTACTAAGAACTATGAAGTCCAGGAAGTGTTACCAAATAGGCAAGTTGACTAAAAGCCTTAATTCATCTTTTAAAGTCCTAGGCTGATTATGTTTAGTTTTCCTAATTATATAAAATAATGCTGCTAGTCTTGCAAAATTCATAAATTTGCTGATATCTGAGATTATGTAAAGGGATTTATTTCTGCTTTCTGGTAATGACTATCTAAGTTATGCAGACCACCACCTTACCACCAGAAATAATTTAAACTGCCATGTGGAATATTAAGAAATCACTAGGATAAAACTAAAAGGAAACTGGTAACAGTGGATACAAGCAAATATTAAAGATATTTTTACCTGGATGGCATGTGCCTATCCTAGACAATTTAAACTTTTGTTTTAAAAGCCTTGTAGGCAAGAGGAACAAAAATTACACTCAATACCTGTAAAACTAAAACCTAATAAAGGAAATTTAACACAATAAGCTGGAACCCCAAAGGACTAAACCTCTGTGGTGCAAAACTAGAAATTAATAGCTAACATGCAGTCTTAAGCCTTAAACTTGGAATTAGGTGCTCTTGAGTTAGTAATACCCTAAACTACATCACAGATGCAAATAGAAATTCTCTCCCAAGGAAGATACTTCAATTATTCAATAAATATTTTTTCACATATGACCTGACACAAAGACAACTAGGCAAATATGGCAGCATAGGTGAACATGAGCAAGCATAAATAATAGAAACATAGCCAAAAAGGTTTCAGATATTTTTATTTTCAGACATAACCCATAAAAATATTATGCTAGTTACATTTAAGGAAATAAAACATAAACTTAACATCTGCAGACAATTATAAAAAAGAAAGCTAGCAATAAAAGTGCAACTTTAAAAAGTGAAGGGTATAATTAGTATGGCAGCCATACAGATAGAGGAAGAGATATAATTATAGATATATGGAGAGGATTAATAAGTTGCAAGCATGGAGAAGCATAAAGAAGAAAAATATAGGAGCATATAAAAGGCATAAATGATATATTGAAAAAGTTCAATATAAACTGAATCAGAGTTCAAGAAAGAAAAGAAAGAGAAAATAACAATGGGGCATTAGTTGAAGATATAATAGCTAATTATTCCAGAAACAACAAATATCTCTGTTTACATATTCAAAATGCCAATGAATCGTAACCTAAATAAATAAAAACAATTTTATCCACACCTAGACACATCATAATTTTGGTTTGGTAGAACACTGAAGACAAAGATCACATTTTAAAATAACCAGAGAAAAATGACATACAAGTTTAAAAGAGCAAAAATAGAAGCCAACACCAAAAAACCCACAATAGTGGAATAATCTCTTCAGCGAATTGAAAAAAATAACTATTAACCTAAAATTCTCTACCTAGTAAAATCACCTTTTAAGGATGATGATAAAATTAATATTTTCAGAAAACAAAAACTGAGTTTGCCACTAGCAAACCCACACTGGAAATTCTTTACAATGTACTTAAAGCAAAAAAATATATAAACCCAGATGGAAAATATGATATGCAAAAATAAATGAAGAAATAAAGTGGTAAAAATGTGGATAAAATTAAACATTGCTATATAAAACATTGTAAGTGACAACTTGTGGGTAAACATAAAATTAAAATATATGAAGATAAGTTGAAAGTCGATAGATAAGTTGGATCAAACTATTCAAAGTTCATTGTATTTCCCAGGAAGAAGGTAAAAGTATTTATCCCCTTAATAATTATATTTTAATTATGTAACTGAATGAAAACTTTCAAACCAGTCAAAAGTAGAAATGAAATGATAAAAAACATAATCATTGATTAAGCATAATCAATGGAGCAGACATACTTATCTCTATTCCTCTCACTAAGTACAGCTAAGTGCCCTGGACAGTATATAGAGAAAAAACATAAGAAGATTCTGAAAGGTGGAAAGAAGAAGGCAGACCAGCTAGGAAACTTGCGACCCTCACAATAATGAGGCAATAAGTTCCCTGGGTTTTCTTTTTGCCATGTGTATCCCAGACCATAGAAGGCAACAATCTGGAAAAGCCAACAGACGTAGATTTTTTAAGTCTGCTCTTTCTCTACCAAAGGACCAGGAAAGGTGCATCCTAGCAAGATAGAAAGCCTTTAGACAATAACTACCCTACTCCAGTTAAATATTACTGGGAAAATTGTGGCCCCACTTTCACTCATGCCAATAAAGGCTGAATAGATTTCCACTCTCCCTCAGCTGTAATGAGGCACTTCTCTCCCCAAGCAGGGTGGTGTCAGAGAAGGCCAAGTAGAGAGCTAGGATTTTTGCCTTTGACCAGCAATAACAATAACTCTCCACTAAGAGAATGTAGGGAGTTTGGACTTCCACACCTAAGCTGCAAGGTGCTCCTAGACCGCCTTGCCAGGGAGGTATCAGAGGAGGCCCAGTGGAGAGTGAGGACTTTCACCATTGTCCAGCAGTAACGAAAACGCCTCCCACCAAGATGTGAGTAAAGTCCATGCGGGGAAAGTAGCAAGGTGTTGCCCCTCTCCCAGCCATGGTGTCTCAATAAAGGTCTAGTCAGGGGCCTGAACTCCCACCCCTGCCCAGCAATAAAGAGGTGCCCCCCAACTGTGGGATATCAATGCAGGCTGAATGAGGGACCTATATTTCTACTTTCGTGAGGCGGCTTCCTTCTCCCTCCGTTTCTCCAGCAATGTGGACACAGAGTAGTCCTGCTAAAATAGAATACTTAAGCAAGATCCAGATTCATATAAAATAACACAAAAGATGTCCAGAAAAACAATCAACAGACACTCACCCCAAGATGACAGAGAAATTGGAATTATCTGACAAGTATTTCCAAGCAGCCATTATAAAAAGGCTTTAATGAGAAATTAACATCATGCTTGAAACTAATGAGAAAAACAATGTCTCAGCTAAGGAATAGAAAAATCTCAGCAAAAAAATAAAAGAGAAAAAGAAGAACCAAATGGACCTTTTAGGTATGAAAAATAGGAAGACCAAAATAAACTTCATAGATGGGATCAACAATAGGATAGAGACAACAGAGGGAAGAATCAGTAAACTTGAAGATATGAAATACAAAACAATCAGAACAAGAGAGAGAACAGACTGATGAAAAAATAATAAAGAGCTTCAGGAACATGTGGGACCATAACAAAAGATGTGACATTTGTGTTTATGGAGTCTTGGAAAGAGAGAAAAGAGAGCGAGCCTGGAAAAATGCTGAAAGAACTAATGGTTTGACATCTTCCCAGTCTGGTAAAAGCGACAGATTCATGAAGCTGAGTGAATTCCAAAGAAATCCATGCCAAGAGATGTCATAATCAAACTTACAAAAACTAAATACAAAGAAAGTATCTTTAAAGCAGGGAGAGAAAAATGCCCCCTTCCATATACAGGAGAATCAGTTCGAACATCAATGTGTTTCTCATTAGATACCACGAGGGCCAGAAGGAAGTGGGAGGACACTTTTCAAGCGCTGAAAAAAACCCAACTCAGACTTCGTGTATGGTAAAAATACCCTTCAGGAATGGAAGGAAAATCAAGACATACTCAGAGAAAGGAAAACTAAGAGAATTGTCCCCAGTAGATATGCCTTGAAACAATGGATAAAGGTGGTCCTTGGAAGAGAAGGGAATAATGAAAGGAGGAATCTTGGGACGTCAGGAAGGAGGAACAAACAGTGGAGGTAGAATACTACGGTAAATGTAACAGATTTTCTTTCTCCTCTTGAGTTTTCCAAGTTAAGTTTGATGACGGAAGCAAAAATTAAAACATTGTTTGATATGTCTCTTAATGTCTGAAGTAGAAAACGTAAGGCAATGATATTATAAATTGAGAATTGTAAAGGAAGTTAAAGGGATGTGAGATTTCTACGTTTCACTTAAACTTCTAAAATAGCTAATCCAGTAGATTCTGATAAATTATGAGTTACAATGTAATACCTAGAACAAGCACTAAAAATATTATACAATGTGATTGCTGTGGGTAGAATTATGTCCCCCCAAAAGTCATATGTTGAAGCACTAACCCCTATTGGGACTATATTTGGAGATAGAACCACAAAGGAGGTAATTAAAATTACATGAGGTCATAAGGACAGGACCCTAATCAAAAGGACAGGTGTCCTTATAATAAGGAAAAGACACAAGAAATCCCTCTCCAGCCTCCACCCCTCACACAAAGAGACCATGTGAGGACACAGAAAGAAGGCAGCTGTCTACAAGCCGGGAAGAGAAGCCTCACCAGAAACCAACCCTGATGGCAGCTTGATCTTGGACTTCTGGCCTCCAGAACTGTGAGAAAATAAATTTTGGTCATTTAAAAATGCTACCCAATATTTCATTATGGCAGCCCTAGCAGACTAATACAGAGATACACTCAAAGCACTGTAGATAAACAAAAATTGAATTCTATTTATTTATTTATGGTATTTGGCTGGGTTTATAGTTTTATAACTTTTGTGTCAAACCCTGACACTGTAAGAACATAAAAATGTCCATTAAAAAACCAGGCAAAAAATGTATGCTGACAATTTTACAACATTTTTACTATTACTTTACCAATAATTCTTTTTTTAATAACCCAGCTTATTTACCAAAGATTACTAAATTCACGTGAACTAAAAAAGCACTTGGGTTTGTTTAATTAACTTATGAGTGCTCCTTTATTTATAAGCCAGTCCGGAACAATGTAGGCACAAACATAGTATACATAGACATACACAAAACATATCTAAACAAATACATTCACATGCACACTAAGTTCCAATAGATTTTACCCTAGGACTCTAGCCATGAGATAGTAATACAACTCACCAGTTTGTAAAAGACAATTGGATCCAAATTTCTTCTGACAAAACTGGAACTTGTCCACATCGCAAAACTTTAGTTGCCCCGATAGGTAACCTAATTACGCCTGTGGATCAAAGTTTTGGGTAAAGCAGTTTCCATGGCAGTTTGATTTTTAAAAACCTCTTTTATCCCTTTTTTTTTCTTCAGCTTAAAATGAGGTTTTGTGTCAATGTTTCCATTTTAGTTAGAACTGGCTGTGAGATCTCCAGGTAGCCTTTCAAATGGAGATATCATAAACAATGAGTTTATCTCAATATCCATAGAAAAAGTTAGCAGGTTTTAGAGTAGCCAGAAAAGAAAAAAGAGATGGCTTGAGAGACTCAACATTTCAACTCTACAGTGGCAGGTCGACCATTTGAGCTCTGAATTTCCTTTCATGTAATTTGCCCTTTAGTAAAAACTTGTGCACAAGAATTGGCCACAACCGGCTGGAGTGCTAGAAAACCTGGCATGACCTTGAACCTTTCCATTTACACAAATTCTTGCAAGTAGAGGCACCATAAACCAACTGGGGTGCCCGAAGGGGGGGTCATTATCCTTGTCTTTCCTCATTCTTAAAGGAATAGTTTCCCACTTTTCTTTAAAAGCAGCCACCAAACTGTAATCTAGGGTTTAGTGTAGTGGATCAGAGCGTGCTGATTGCGGGTGGGGCTCCTCAGTGTTTCACCACTGAATCAATCCCACCCTCTTACGTGTCCCAGTTTCTCTCTTCAGGGGTCTAGTACCTCCAAGAGGGCTCAAAACACTGAGTGATCAGCTCTTATATGCGTTTCCTGGAAGAGCCTTCTTTTAATTAATTTTATTGGGGGGGTTCCCTATAGGGCCACTTGCATCATGGGGAATCGCCCCAAGCAACTCCCAGTTAGGTCCCTGATCACCCAGGGATGCCTTTTGGCTAGGAGGAGTAAAATGTCCTTTCTCTTCAAGGCTGAGGAACCCAGTCTCTCATTTATCTACCAACAAGACAGTTAGGTTTCCTCTTTCGCAAATGCGCAGAAAAGCCAATTGAGATTAATTTTAGGACGAAAAGACAATGGATAAAACCCTTTAGAATGCACCTCCAAATCAAAACTAGGATCACAAACAACAAATTCCTAGGAAAAGAACCAACTCAGAATAAGCCAGGACCACCAACCAAAACAGGAGGTCCAGAGCTCAGGAGGACTTACCAGTTCTACCCAAGGAGACGCTCAGAGTCGGGGGGCCCAAATGGGGGCATACCAGTACCTGGCCCTGAGTTGGGGCTACTCGTTCAGGGGTCCTGAATCTTCTCTGAGCCCCATGTTGGGTGCCAATCTTGTCAATGGAAAAGAAGCCAAACTCTGTAAAATAATTTAAAGAGGTTTATTCTGAGCCAAATTTGAGGACCATGACCCAGAGCCACACCCAAGAAGACTTGAGCAAGTGGACTCTTGAATTCCATTTATAAAACATTTTCAAAATTATAAAATTATAGCCATAGAGAACAGATGAATGGTTGCCACACATAAGGACAGCGGGCAGGAGAGGATTAAGTATGACTATAAAAGAGTAGCACAAGAGAGATCTTTGTGGTGGTAGAATAGCTCTGTATCTTTATTGCAGTGGTAACTCCATAAAGATACATATGTGACACAGCAAAATGTTATCTAAAAATTTGCCCTAAAACACCATTATCCATAAAAAAAAAGTAGAGAAGTGAAACATGAAAGACTATAAATATATAAAAAGCAAAAAAGATGACATATTTAAACCCTAGTATTTTAATAAGTACAGTAAATATAAATTATGCTTAACTTAAAAGATAAATATTGGCATATAATTAAAAAAATCAAAATATAACTGTATGCTGATTATAAGAGCCACATCTAAAACAGAAAGTTTGAAAGTAAGAGAATAGTAGAAACATACTATGACTATGCATGCACTAACCAAAAGAAACTGGTATAGCTATATTAGCAACAGATTAAATAGACTGCATGGGAAAAAAAATATTACTAGAGGTAAAGAGGGTAAATTCAAAATGAAAGATTTAATTCAAGCAACAAGATACATTATTATATGCAATTCAGTACAAGTATAAATTTTAACAAGGTTTTATTTCCCCATGACTCAATGAAAGATGAGTATTCTAAACATACTCTATTCTGGACGTTACCCCAATTTAAGTGTTTTTTAAAAAAACATAATTAATGAGCTGTACCTATGACTCATAGGGAGAAATGGTTACCTTTCAATCAATGGTTCTATGATAAATCTAGCTGACTTGCTCTTAAAAATAAATCAGAGTTCTCTACATTGCTTAAAATTTATCTAGTCATTGTGTATGTTAAGATACTGAAAGAAGATTTGGTGACTTAAAGATGATGAAAGGGTTGATATAGCTCAAATTGTATCACATTATAATAAAATAGTATTGTAACTCTGGGATGGGGGATCAGAGTAAGAGCAGGATCACAAATGTTCTGATTAAGTCAAAAGATACATACTTCAGATCATTAAGTCTTTTGTAGACA
This sequence comes from Daubentonia madagascariensis, assembly GCA_023783475.1. Lineage (NCBI taxonomy): Eukaryota > Metazoa > Chordata > Mammalia > Primates > Daubentoniidae > Daubentonia > Daubentonia madagascariensis. The sequence goes on from JAKFHU010001798.1 coordinate 14,063,435, forward strand.
TATTTTGGACCATAGTGTGCATAGTAGAGGTATATGCTTTAAGATTGGCTTTTGTAAGTGTATTACTCAGGATGTCTATTTTTGTTCTTGGATAACAAACTTAATCTGAAGAAAAGAAAAATTTTGGAAAACCATTCCATTTTTAAATCCCCTATTTTTATTTCTTGTATAGGGATACCTCATGATTCAAACTTCATTTTTATTTTCAATACCATAGAAGTGAAAGCATTTTTGTAACTTGCTAGAGACTTTTAGGTCTCAATATCCTTTTTTTGTGGAAAATTGAAGCCACCAACCTATGTGAAAAAGGAAATGAAAACATGAGAAATCAAATAACTTTTTTAAACTAATTCTTCAAGTAGAGACTGGGGAGAGCACGTTCGTCCTATATTGTCTTCTTTTCTTTATTTATGTCTGTTATCAAAAAAAGGAAAGAGAATTTTTAAAATAGACAGCCACTATTTGATCAGTACAGATTGTAATCCCGGCTTTCTGTGATCACCATCCCAATCAATCTAAAAGCATCAAGTTAGAACTGCAGGAACAAGTGCCCACTTTTCTCTGGGCCATGAGTTCCTCTCCCAGGTATTCTTTCAGTTTCTTTGTAGTATCCAGTTCTATTTAATAAACACCAATGTGAATTATCCATAGAAATGAAGAATATTTTATATTCTAGAATACATATCAAAGTGAATTTATTATCATCAGTTGCTCACTGGTATCCCCCTAGCTGAACTTTGTTTAAGGTGGGCAAAAAATGGACAAAAATAGGAAGATATTAGTATTCAGATTAATGGAAGAAAATTATACATTTCTACACATATGAAAATATATATGACAAACCATAAAATATGCTAGACTACTGCAGCCCACAGTGAAGTCTCCCTCGTGGCAGTCCCACAGAATCTATGGTCTGTACCAATTTCCCTCCACCCACTTTGATTGCAGTCTTTGAGGGTAGAAAAGTAGATGTGTGTTATACAATCCAAATACATTGGAAACCCTCAATAAATATTTGTTGACTTGTTTAAAGCTGCACTAGATGTAAAACTAATGAATCACACCTTAAAAGTACTTCCTAAAGTATTTGATTAGATACACAAGATACATGTCTTTGTTTCCTTTTTTCCAAATATCTTTCCAATTATTTTTATTTTGGCAAAATTTCTACATACCAATAATTTCATGGGATTCAGTGAAATAAATTAAATTACTTGGATTTTAATTCAAATCAACACTTATAGCCCCGAGTGAAGGATTACAAAAGCTATCCATTTAACAAAAGCATGTGTACCCCCTCAATATTTTGAAATTAAAAAATATATTCACTAGATACTTACAGTCCCTGTCTTTTAAGCATCTCAACATATTATACATTTTAAAAAATGCTTTGTTATTAAAATAAACTCCATTGAAGGTGTTTACTTGTTCAGACAAAAGAAGTGTGGGTTATGCCAGTTATCCACCAAACAAAGAAGATCTGTACAACATGAAGAGAATGGCAATAGTCAGACTAACAAACTTAAATAATCATCTTCTAAATAACATATATGCCTACTACTAAATGGGACTCCACCTTAAACTGCTAACCACAACCCTTTTTCCTATGCATAAATAAATAGGCAGTTATTTAAAATCCAGACTGCCCAAACAAGGGCTGCTAATCCACAAAATCAATTTCTCTATTCCCATTTCTAAAATTAGCTATAGTTTGGCCTACCCCGTCTTGCTAAGCCTAGTTGAACTTTGAACAGTTTGGCCCCTTCATGTAAAGCCCCATAATATGCTTGCTCTTCTTCCTCAAGTTAGAATGCTCTGAAGGAAACATCTCATGCCCAGCATCTTTGATAGTATAAGTAAAGGCTTTAGCAAAAGTGCAGCCTTATACTAGTAATGCTCTTGTTGAATTTCTTTCACACATTATACTAGAAAACCAAATCCCATGGCCAAATTCAAATCCAGAGACGCAGAAATATACTCAGAATCTTGATGGGAGGAACTGCAAGGTTACATGGCAAAGGCCACGGATGTAGAGAAGGTTGAAGAATCAGGGAGATAGTGGTTGCTCCATCTGAATCCTTAGGTTTGGTTTAGGGACAAATTTTAAAGACTTATCAATGGTTAGAGATATGTCTACAGTTTTGCTTCTACTGAACTCCTCTTTATTATAACTTCTTCCTGGTATTTCCTGGAGAAATACCATTTGTCCTAGAAAAAGAACAAGAGGGAGAGCGGGAGAGAGAGGAGGAAGAGAGAAAAATATGCTGCCAGTTTCTTTTAAATTATCTTGTAATTATATTCTTATCTTGTATGTAATATCAAACCTCAACACACAAACAAGATGCACTGAATAAATGAAAAACATCAGTGCTTTAACCAATTTCAGTTTTGGCAGACACACTAATAGAAATAGATAAATAACTGAAACCCAGGCTATTAGAAAGAAAAACAAGTATAGAGACTAGAGAAACTGGCTCAGACAAAGAACAGGAAGTGTCTGTCCTTAAAATGGATGTTTTTCCTATTGTTGACAGATTAATCACCACAAGACATTTCAATTATCTGGGCACAATGCAGGCAGAAAGAGCAAAGTGGGCCTTAGAATGTTAGTGTGACATAAAAGGGGCTTCAAGAGTCAAATAGAAGAGATGTGAGCCTTCTGTTTACCTGCAGTACTTAGAATTTTGTTTTCTTTTGAGGCCAGAGCATCTTACCTTATTCGCTCCTTCTTTATGGTCAACCTCAGGCCCTTAGATATAGTTCCAGGGGCTCTTTTTGACTTCAAAATAGAAAGAAATCTATATAGATGCTTTGCCTAATTTCTTTTCAGTTTATTTTCTTTAACCTGAATTTATTTAAATAATTTTTATCTTCTTAAAGATCTAACGCACAAGAAAGAGCAAAATCTTTAGAAAATAATCCTAAGAGGGACCTAAAAAACGACACCATGAACAAGTAGGGTAATTAGAAAACACAAAAATAAATGTTAGAAATAAATCCAAATATATTTGTTAAAACAATCACTGTAAATGTATACTATGAGTCTGTTAAAGAGATAGCCAGGGCAAATTCAAAGTAATTTTAGCTTTAAGCTATTAACAAAGCAAACATCAAAAAATTAACGACAGGAAAAAGATGAAAATAAAAAGAATGAAAAAGAAAGTACTTGGAAGTGTTAAGCAAAATAAACTTGAGGTGCCTTTATTAATATCAGATTAAACAAACTTTAAGAAAAGAGTATTATTAATGATAACTAGACGAACTACATTCTGATAAGAAAGTGAAACTTACTAAGAAGGAACAGTATTTTCAAACTTCTAGGCACCTACTAATGTAGCCTCAAAAGGCATGAAGCAAAAAATTGGCAATATTTTAAGAAAAAATAAGCAAAATTACCTTTATAATGGGAAATTTAACATACCTCTTTCAGTAATTGATAGAATAACATTAAAATTGACAGGCTATAGAATGTTAAAGCAACATTACTAATAAACTTTAGCTAATGAAGTATAAAGAGGACATAGGAAAGATATATCACTTTTGTCTTGATTACTATTTAGCTAGCACATCTTTTTCTGTCCTTTATTTTGACCTTGCTGTGAACTTATATTTTAGGTATGTCTCTAGTAAACAGCACAAATCCAATATTTTTAGAGTACAGTCTCACAACTTCTGTCTTTTAATTGGCAAGTTTGTATGTATTATACATAATGGTTCTCCTAGTTTTTTTAAAAACCATGTTCGTTTCTCTCATTTTTTTCTGTTTTCTTTTGCTTCCTTTATTTCTCCATTGTTTTTTTCCTTTTTTATCTTGGGCGGGCAGTGGTTGTTAAACATTTTCCTCTCTCTTGCAATCTCCTTTCTTATTTTCTCACACCTTTTGTAAAGTCCCCATTTTATTTTTATTCTTTTAGTTCACACCCTTGAAATTTTATCATGCTTACTAATACATTATGAAGTTAATATATATTCTAACCTCTTCCAGAACAATACAAATTATAGCACTCTAATTGCATTACTTCTCTGGTTTACTCTGTTGCACAGTATTTTCTCTCTCTCTCTTCCTCTCTCTCTCACAAACACACACACACACACATACACACACACACACACACACACACACACACTTAAATGCTCTGTTGGGCTTTTCTTCTCTTCATTTCTCAATGGAAGCTTATCACAAATTTCAAGTGAGCCTGGTTGCCAGTTCTTAATGTAAGAGAGATGCATAAAAAGCTGTGTGTATGTGAGTAGGTCTTACCATGAATGGGCTTCTCTGCAGTATGATAATGAGCACTTATGACCTCATACATTTTAGCATCTGTAGGTCTTTTCTCTGAGGCCTTTGAGCTCTCAAAGGAAAACTACACTGGGTGGAGTTAAATAGGTAAAAAAATCTTTAGTCAAGACTACTGCAATAGTGGAGAGAGATTGAACTCAACCCCTCTGAAACTAAAGGTGGGAACATTTTTAAGCACTGGGGTGAACTAGTGAAAAAGTACTAGAGGACATTGGAAGGAGGCTGGCCAATGTGATTAGGCCACCCACCTGTGATTGCTAATTGGCACCCATGGAAGTTAGACTTCTACCCTCCCATAGAGACCGGTTGATAGAGGCACTATCTTTCTCAATGATTATGTTTCAAAGAGATGGCTCCCAGGTCCTTGAGAAAGACATTCCTGGGTTGTGGAAGATTTACATCTCAAAGCAGCAGAGAAAGAATTTATAATTGAAAGTTTTCTAAAGTAAAAGCTGTAAGAAAAGGAAGGTTAGGGGCCTATAGTCAGGAAGAAGCCTGTCTAAAATTTAGTCAAGTTGAGGAAGACATTAAAAGACATCTTGGCCATAGCTTTAAAGAAGAATCTTCCAAACACTCAATGTCTGCTTTCTGAGCACGAGCAGGGGAAGAAATCTGAGGCCCTTAGGATTCAGCAGCACAATTTCCCACCTTATCTCTGAGTATCAGTCCTGCCCTTCTTCACACGTTTCTCTGTGACTGCTGCTCCACCGTCAAGAAATCCTCCTGTTTAATTGCTCCAGTGAAAAGACTCTGGTCTCCTGCAGCAGCTGCAGAAGGGCAGTATGATGTTGGTGTGGTCCTGGGAGATAACCTAACATTTCCTCACGTTTTTCTATCTCAAGCCTCATCCTGGCCTTTGCTGTTCCCTGAGACTCTCTGGTGCTCTGTTGGGCAACTAGACTTTTTTCTGTCATTATCTTTTTATGGGATTAGTTAGATTTTAGCCTCCTCTGCTAGTCTCATTACCACGCTACTCTCTGTCTCATATCTTTCCAAAACTTGTCAGTATCTCTTACCTACTGTTGTGTCATTTGTCATTTCCTTTCTTCTTGTATATAACATTTTTGTGTTTATAACTTTTTCATTTCTTCATTTTAATTGTTCATGTGAGCATGAAGAGAAATATATATAAATCAACTTTCTATGATAAAATGTAAATCTAAGCTCTGAAACTTCGAACTTTAATTCAGGTATGATAACTTCCAGCCTGCAACATGGCAGGAGATGGCCAGAGGTAGAAATATGTGCATTGCACCCCATGATTCTTACTTGCCCGAGGACGTCCTAAGTGGAGAATCAGCCAGGCTGAATGCTAGCAGCAGGCATGTACCCAGTGCTGTTCCTCCTGGTAATGGGGAATAAGAGGGGCCTAGGGATGCTCTTTTCACTTTTCCTTTTAGAAAACACTCCTCCAAGTGATATCCCTTTATGATGACATATAAAGTATAAAAAAGAGATAAACTTGGCCTATGAAAAGACATTATATGGGAGAGAACCAAAAGTTTGAATTAATATTTTCAATAAAAAACTTGAAAATGCCTCAAATGGCAAATAAAAATCCTAAAATTATTTTTTAAAAACTGAGAAAAGACAACTGAGACTTAAGAATTAAATTTTCCAAAGGAGCTTGAAACAACTGAGTAGACTATTTAAAGGAAATGTTCATGAGGTGATAAAGAAAACTGTTTTTACAAATCCAATGCACTTGCTGAATTCCAGGCAAAGGTAGCATAAGATATATGCTTGAACAACTTTTGAATTTCAAACAAAAATTTAAAAATCCTAAGGCTTCTAGGCAGTGATAAAAATGTATTGTTACCTAAAAATAATAAAAAATTAGGTTGGTTCAAAATTGAGACCTAAAATCTAGACTCAATTATATTAAGGTGGGAAAATAGGATACAGAAATGGTTATATAAAGTGATCCCAAATAGGTAAGATAAAAATTCAGAAAAATGAGAACTTTGAAGGAAACTATGCCTAAATATTAAAAAGTAAAAAAACAGAGAAAGAGAGAGAGATTTTTCCCTCTAGCATTCTTCCAGGCTAAGATATGTCAAATTGAAATCATAAAATTCTTAAGCCATTTCCTGCATTCACTTATTCTTAAGCTCTGGCTATACGTTAAAAACTTGAGTAAGCCTGTGACATTTCATTCTGAAATAAAGTGAATTTCAAAATCTTACTGTAAGCTTTCTACAGTCCTAAAACTTTAAAAAATTCTTTAGAACATTTGGAATCATCAAAGCAAACTTTTTATAGAAAACACTACTTTTCTTGAGAACTAAAACTTGAAATTTCTGTAGATGCAATAATTTGTCAAAACAAAACACCTTCATGGGTGTAAATCACGCAGCTTGTCCTAGATCCAAAGTGTGCAGGTTCTGTTGGAGTTCTAGAAGTGATAAAGAACCATCACTCTAGCACTGCTGGGTTTGTCTTTTTTTTGAAGACTAGTGTTAAAATCATATACTTTATTTTATATATGATACAATGAAATTATAGATTTAATAAGAGCTATAGTCTTCTAAGGCAGAGGTTGAAAAATTACAAAACTAAAGGACCAAATATAGCTCATACTTACTCTTTTTTTGGCTTGCATATTTTTTAAAAAAAGGAATCTATTGCCAATATTTAAAAATCAAAAGGTTGTGCTTTAAAAATTTTGGATTTGCAGGCTTCTCTTGAAAAAATCAGAAGATCTAGAAAAACCAGAAGGTCTGAGCAGTAACCTTCCAGAGGTTAGTTTCCCTGTTCTTCCTTAATGTAGGTTTATGTTCTTCAGGCTTCCACAAACCTACCTCACTCATTTAGATTGGCCCATAGCTATTTGATTTAGTGAACTCTCTTCTAAAGGATGATGTTAATTCTAACTGACAGCTATAATTATTCTGTGAAAAATGGATACTTACAGAGGCTACCTGTTGTGGTATTTCTGTGAAAAATTGCTGGCTTTTGAGTTAGATATCTTGGATTATGCATCAGTTAGGGTGACTTTGGGGGCAGCTCGAATGGCTTTAATAAAGTTAAATGAATTTTTTCTCAAAGCAAGAAGGCTTGACATGGAGTGGTCCAAGATTTTTCAATTCAGCAACTTAATAATGCCTTCAGAGACCTAGATACTTTCTATCTTCTGCTCTTCCATCCTCAGAAAATTGGTCTTTTTCTCAAGCTGGCTGTCCTTATGGGTACGAAATGGCTGCCACAGTAGTTATCACATGCAGAAACTACAATATATAATATAAGCAAAAGAAAAGGGCAACCATTTTCCTTGCATTTCCTTTTAAGAGTAAGAAAACTTTTCAGAATCCCCCCTGTCCCCAGCAAATCTTTCTTAGTATCACATTGACCAGATTTGAGCCTTATGTCTAACACTAAAACAAACAGGTGGGAGCATTTGGTGCCTATGACAAAAGATTCAAATTACCCATGATTGCTTTCCCTTAGCACATAGGAACTAGCATTGGGGAAAAAAGGCAAAAGAGTAAATCTGAGGACTACCACAAAAAAAGAAATGATGGGCAGTGGTGAATTGATGTTGGATAGATAACTAATGGTGTCTGCTACCAATTAAAAGCAGTTCTCTAGCTTTTTAATGACCTTGGGCTTATTACTTAAACTTTCCTAATTTAAAGTTCTTCATCTGTAAATTAGGAATAATAATGCCATTTTTCATAGGCTTATTGCAAATATTAAGTGTTCTTAACATATAGGAAAATGTAGGTATGTCATATATGCCAGATTTATTACCATTCTGAAAAAAGAAAACAGTAAAAAATAAATTACAGGAATTTTGGAAATTTGATATGAAATAAGGTTAATTGAAAATTTTTAAACCTTTTTGCAAAATCCTGTCTGAGGTGAAGGTTTACCTTAAGATTCACCTTACCTCCACTGATTTTTCTCAATGGATGAGAAGTGTCACTCAAAATTAGAAAGTAGATAATTGTCTGTTTATTAGGTTTAGGTATTTGTCTATAGTTATTGTTCATTAAACAATAAGAGAAAAAGTGGCATAGTTAGTACTTTATTGGCATAGCTGAAGTTTGTCTCAATTCAGCGTATAATAACCCCCCACCCAGCATTTGGATAAATGAAAATGCTTGGATGTTTGATTTTCTACCAGAGAGGATACTTTGTGGCAAGGTACAATATAAAGCAGGTGCTACAACATGCTCTACTGGGCAGAATGACAAGTGATGGCTTCCCCAGAGTCAGACAGATTTAGTGAATCATGCTCTATGATGGAGAATCCACACACCAGGGCTGCAGATTAAACTCTGCCTGTTGAAGTGAGAATATTTGTATTTGTACTCTCAGGAGAATTTTCATCAAGTGGCAGGAGTGAATGAAACTCTGAAGTCTGCTTCTAATACAGTCACCACTTCATGGTCCCTATCAAGAGGACTATAAAATCAAATTAAGACCTTGGAAAAGCAACAGATGTGAGAATCCAAATCCCTCTGGTTTTTAGAACATTACTACTCTTCCCTAGAGAAAACAGTACAGAAACTCTGCAAGGTGATCAAATATTAACTGGGCATTTTGGCAAGTTCCACATGTCCTTTGCATACATATGTTTGCAAAATCATGCTCCTTAGAGATTATCTATTGAAGAGCATCACTTGTTGACATTTTTGGTCACTTGTGGCTCTACTGATGACAGAGTGCTCATATCAGGCCTTGAAAACAGAATAAAACCCCAATGGCTTCAACTTCTAATCAAGTGTGATTCCACAGATGGGGGGGGGAAAGAAGAAGGAAAGGAAGTTGGTGACATGGTAAGAAGACTGTGATTCTATTTCTAGTATTTTCTACGTAAATGTCACATGACCATAAGAAAATTCTTCCCATTTTTATACCTCAATTTCTTCAACTGTAAAAATGGGAATAATAATATCTACAATTCCTATGTAATTCCTATTCCAAACAACACTTGTAAACTTTAAATCTTTGCATGACAATAACTTTTGAAAAAACTACCAGGCCCATATAATTTTACAAGTGATTTCCACTAAATCTACAAAAAACAAAGATCCAGAATATAGAAAAACAAAATGTATGGACTAACATACTATTGTTAATAAACAAAACAGGAACAATTTAAGCCAGGAAAAGAATTGGCTGATTTTATGAATATAAATTCAAAAGTCTTAAATGATATATTATTCATATAATTTCAGAATATATAAGCACATTAATCCAGACCAAGAAGAATTATTCCAAATATGCAAAGATGTTTTATTATTTAAGAAGTATCTTAAATATGTAATTCACCAACTTAACTGATGAAAGGAGAAAAATTCAATACTATCATTCTAGTATTTACAGAAGAAAAGATGTTTGATAAATTCAAAAGCCATTCACAACAATAAAAACAAATTCTAAGTAAACTGGAAATAAAAGGAAAGTTGGTCACTTCAATAAAAAGTACCAACTCAAACCTACAGCAACTATGATACAGAATAATGAGACACTGAAAGTGTTCCATTTAAGACAAGAAATAAAAAAGGAAATCTGTCATGTCTATGTCTAATCAACATTGAGCTAGTAGAACATCTAGCTAATGGAATAAGATTTTTTAAAAATATTAAAAATACAGGAAGATCAAAAAGCAAAGTTATCATGCATTATATTTAAGTCATTTATCCATCTTGAATTAATTTTTGTGAGAAGTGAGAGGTAGGGGTCCTGTTTCGTTCTTCTGCATGTGGCTGTCCAATTTTCCCAGCACCATTTATTGAATAAGACCTGCTTTCCCCAGTATAGGTTGTTTGCTTTGTCGAAGATCAGTTGGCTGTAGGTGGATGGTTTTATGTCTGGGTTCTCTGTTCTGTTCTATTGGTCTATGTCTCTATTTTTGTACCAACACCATGCTGTTTTGTTTACTATAGCCTTGTTGTATAGTTTGAAGTCTGGTGATGTGATGCCTCCAGATTTGTTCTTTGTGCTTAAGATTGCTTTGGCTATTTGGGCTCTTTTCTGGTTCCAAACAAAGCATAGACTTATTTTTTCTAGATCTGTGAAGTATAACACTGGTAATTAGATGGAGTTGCATTAAATTTTTAAACAACTTTGGGTAGTATGGATATTTTAACTATGTTGATTCTGCCTATCCATGAGCATGATATGTTTCTCCATTTGTTTGTATCCTCTGTGATTTCTTTCCTCAGAGTTTCATAGTTCTCCTTGTAGAGATCTTTCACCTCCTTGGTTAAGTATATTCCATTTTATGTTCTTTGTAGCTATTGCAAATGGTATTGAGTCTTTGATTTGACTCCTGGCTTGAATGTTATTGGTATATGGAAAAACTACTGATTTATGTACATTGATTTTATATCCTGATTATTTGCTGAATTTATTTATCAGTTCCAGGAGACTCCCAGTGGAATGTTTGGGGTTTTGCAGATACATGATCACATCATCAGCAAAGAGTGATAGTTTGACCTCCTATTTCCTGATGTGGATACCTTTTATTTCTTTCTCTTGCCTTATTGCTCTGGCTAGGACTTCCAGCACTATGTTGAACAGAAGTGGTGACAGTGGGCATCCTTGTCTTGTTCCAGTTCCTAGGGGGAATGCTTTCAACTTATCCCCATTCAGTATGATGTTGGCTATGGGTTTATCATATATGGCTTTTAGAATTTTGAGATATGTTCCATAAGAATTCTAGAGGAAAATGTAAGAAAAACTCTTCTAGATGTTGGCCTAGACAAAGAATTTATGACTAAGACCCCAATGGCAATCAGGGCAACAACAAAACTTAACAAATGGGATTTGATTAAACTAAAAAGCTTCTGCATAGCTAAGGAAACAATCAATAGAACAAATATAAAACCTACAGAATTGAGAAAATATTCACTTTTGATAAAGGGTTAATATCCAGAATTTACAAAGAACTCAAGCAAATTAGCAAGAAAACAACAAACAACCCTATTAAAAGTGGGCAAAAGACATGAACAGCAGCTTCTCAAAATAAGAAAGACAAATGCCCAAGAAACATATGAAAAAATATTCAATTTCACTAATCATCAAGGAAATGCAAATTAAAACCATGATGACATAATACCTTACCCATGTTAGAATGGCTTTTATTAAAATGTCCACAAATAGATGATGGTGTGGATGCAGAGAGAAAGGAACAGTTATACATGGTTGGTGGGACTGAAAATTAGTACAACCCCTGTGGGAAACAGTATGGAGATTCCTAAAGAACTGAAAGTAGACCTACCAGTCAATCCAGCAATCCCACTATTGGGTATCTACCCAAAGGAAAAAAAGTCATTTCATAAAAAAGACATCTGCACTTGAGTGCTTACTGCAGCATAATTCACAATTGCAAAGATGTGGCATCAACACAAGTGCCCATCAATTCATGAGTGGATTAATAAAATGTGGTATATGGAAGACTCTTTTCTCCTGACAGGAGGAAAAATGGCGGTCTGATAGAGTCCTCCCACCTCACAGCTCCCAGGGAAGGAGGAGAAAAATGCCATCAGCTGCCTGTGCGTGGATCGCTCACTCTGAAAACAGCATTGTAAATTTACAGAAAAGCTTTGTGGTACACTCAGCCCAAGAAAACAGATGACTGGGATATTCATTCACAAAGAACGGAGAGCTCAGGGAATACAATAGAGCCTAGAGCGTGGGAAGGACATGCTCTCCAGGTTAACAGAGTGCGACCTGACCTACAAGTGCTTATGCACCTTCCCCACAGACTTCCCATCCACTCAGTCAGGGACAAGCCTGGAGTTGGGGCAAAGGTCTTGCTCGAGACAGCAGGCTCTGTGGAGAGGAAGCAATTGTGAGAACCATAGGGAACTCTCAGCTGCACTATACAGCTGCTCAGAGCCGGGTAGAGACTGGGCTAAGATATAGCTTCCTGGGACAGTACACGGGAATCTGCAGATGGGCACATCACTTCTGGAAGTCAGCAGGACCTGGGCACAGGAGTTGAATGGAGAGCGGGAAATGCCATTAGGAGCTGCCAGCAATTGCCTCTGCGGGACCCAGGCCTGTTGAGAAAAGCACTGTTCACAGGAGCGATCTGAGCCCTGCTGTATGCCAGGTTAGCAGTCGGCAGCCATCTTTAAAGTCTCCCACCTGGAGCTGTTAGCTAGGTCTCTAGCTTCACCCCACCCCTGGCCCAGGGGCTCTTCGGCCTGAGTGCAACAGGCTTCGCACTTGGTGGCCAGGGAGAGCTGCATCTGTGGGTTGAGGGAAAATGAGATACTGGAACTGTAGTGGCAGAACCTTGGTGTATTGGAAACACTTTGCAGCCCATCCATCCTGTTCTGCTTCCCTGGCTCTGGCCTCCTAAGAGTCTGCTATGTGCTGGTCCTAGTTCCTGCTCTTCAGGTGCCAGCCCTCCTGTACCCCAGAGATCTGTCATTTTGAAGGTTGTGGTTATAGTGATTCATTTTATAAAAGTACTCGTTCTCATGGCAAATGAATGCCTCAAGAGCCACACACAGAAACAGAGCAGATCCCCCTAACCCTGCCCACTTCATTAGGGAATTTCACTTGATCCAAGAGTGTATCCAGTGGCCATTATTCCCCCCACCATGGGAACATCCCCCTGGCATAGACTTCTGGAGATAGTGACACCAACTCTCATTGTCTTGGAGTTTAGTGGAGGAAAAGGGGTGCACAATTGGAGATCCCCCTATCAGCCAGTGACACATGGAGATGCAGGTCAGAGGACCAGATAAGCAACCTCTGAGCTGTGTAGAATTTTTCCAATTCAACTCTCATACTGCAGCCAAAAGCAGTATGCACCTGAGGAGCAGCAGGGTCAAAGTAACCCCTAGGAGCTACAAGGCCCCTCCCAAAGCTTGGGGCTTTTGTATACCCCACATGGGGGACACAGTCTGCCATGGGCATAACAGAATACCTAGCTATAAGGGAGTTGTGGATTCATACCCTCAAGTACAATCCACCAGCTTGGAGCTCAAGCTGGGAGAACAAACTCACTACACTCAACCAGGAAGAGGTGAAGACAACAGGTCAGAGGTAACCCAAGAGGTCCACCAAACTTGCTAAAATACACCTAAGGCAATACAGATGAGTATTCTTCTCCCTGGCTCTGCCAAGGAACGAACCTCGAGGGTTTGGACACAGAGCCATAAACTAGCCCTAACACCCCCAGCTCTTGATCAAGAGGCCAGATGAGAAAAAATCAGCAAAACAACTCAGGAAACATGAAAAATCAGAGTGAAAAGTCACCCCCAAAAGAAATGATTGGTTCCTCAGCAATGGATACCAACTCAAATGAAATGGGTGGAATGACAGAAGAGGAATTGTGTTTATGGATTATAAGAAAGCTCAGTGAAATTCAAGAGAAAAATGAATCCCAGCACAAAGAAACCACAAGAGAAATACAAGAAATGAATGAAAAAATTTCTAAAGAAATAGAAGTATTATGAAAAACTCAAATGGAAATTCTAGAAATGAAAGAGGCATTCAAGGATCTACAAAACACAGTGGAAAGCCTTAAGAATAGGTTGGATCATGCAGAAGAAAAATTTCAGAGCTGGAAAATAACTCCTACATGCTAAATAAATCAGTTGAAGAGAAAGAACACAAAAACGAGAGGCATGAACAAAGCATACAAGAAATGTTGCATTATGTAAAGAGGCCAAACATAAGGATCATAGGCATTTCTGAGGGAGAGGAAGAAAATTCACGTGGGCTGGAAAATCTATTTGAACAAATAGAGGAAAATTTCCATGGCCTAGCTAGAAATCTCGATAATCAAGTACAAGAAGGACACAGGTCTCCTGAGAGATTCAACATGAAAAGGCATTCACCATGCCACATAATTATTAGAATGACCAAAGTAAACACAAAAGAGGCACTCCTCAGCACTGTGAGGTGAAAAGAGCAGGTAACCTACAAATGGAAACCTATCAGATTAACTTCAGATTTTCCCACCTGAAACCTTACAAGCTAGAAGGGACTGAGGACCCATCCTAAGTCTTCTAAAACAAAATAATGGCCAACCCAGAATTCTTTATCCCGCCAAGCTAAGCTTCTTATATGAGGGTGAACTAAAGACTTTTCCAGACAAGCAATCATTGGTAGAATTTGTGAAGTCCAGACAAGCCCTGCAAGAAGTGCTTAGAGCTGCACTGTACACTAACCAGAACAACAGACACCCACCAGTGTAAAACTATCCAAAAGCTAAAACTCCAGAACCCAGATATCACAATGACTCAAGAGGTAAAACAGAACAAGAGACTACTCAATGGAATAAACAGAAATCTACCCCAAATACCAATTCTCTCAATAAATGTGAATGGCTTGAATTACCCATGGAAGAGACAGGCTGGCTGAATGGATTAAAAAATACAAGCCAAGTATCTGCTGTCTCCAGGAAACACATCTTACACACAAGGACTCATTCAAACTCAAGGTGAAGGGATGCAATAGAATTTTCCAGGCAAATGGAAACCAAAAGAAATCTGGAGTAGCCATCCATATTTCAGATGATATAAACTTTAAAGCAACAAAAGTAAAGAAAAACAAAGGTGGTCACTATATAGTGGGGAAGGGAAAAATATTACAATATTTAACAATCCTAAATATTTATGCACCCAACACTGGAGCACCCAGATACATAAAGCGAATACTGCTTGATCTAGACAACATAATAAATAGCAATGCCATAATAGCCAAGGACTTAAAACCCCACGCACAGAACTGGACAGATCCTCCAAACAGAAAATAAGCAAAGAAACAATGGACCTAAACAGGACTCTACAACATTTGGGCCTAACAGACATCTATAGAACACTCCACCCAAATAACACTGAATATACGTTCTTCCCATCAGTTCATGGAACTTTCTCTATAATTGATCACATCCTGGGCCACATGACAGATCTAAACAAATTTTAAAAAATAGAAATCATACCACATATATTTTCAGAGCACAGCAGAACAAAATTAGAAATCAATTCCAACAGAAACTCATATCTTCATCCAAAAACATGGAAATTAAACAATCTGTTGCTGAATGACTATTGGGTCAAGGAGGAGATTCAGATGGAAATCAATAGATTCTTCGAACTAAATGATAATGGGGAAACAAGTTATCAAAATCTGTGGGATACAGCAAAAGCAGTCCTGAGGGAAAAACTTATTGCCTTAAGTGCTCACAACAAAATGACAGAAAGGTCAAAAATCAGCAAACTAATGAATCATCTTAAGGAAATGGAAAAGGAAGAGCAAAGCAATCCTAAAGCCAGCAGAAGAAAAGAAATAATGAAGATCAGAACAGTATTAAATGAAATTGAGAACAAAAGAACAATACAGAAGATTAATAAAATGAAAAGCTGATTCTTTCAAAAGATAAAAAAAATAGACAAGCCACTTGCCAGGTTGACCAGAAGCAGAAAGGAAAGGACTCTAGTAAGCTCAATTAGAAATGAAAAAGGAGAAGTCACAACTAATATCATGGAAATACAAAACATCATCTTCAAATACTAAAAAACCTCTATGCCCAAAAACATGAAAACGTGGAGGAAATGGACAAATTCTTAGAAATACACTGCCTCCCTAGACTCAATCAGGAAGAGATAGAATTCCTATACAGATCAATATCAAACACCGAAATTGAAGCAGTAATAAAAAATCTTCCAACAAAAAAAGTCCTGGACTAGATGGGTTCACACCTGAATTCTACCAAACCTACAAAGAATAACTGGTACCTATACTGCAGAAATTATTCAAAAACATCGAGAAGGATGAAGCCCTCCCAAACTCATTCTATGAAGCCAATATCACCTTGGTACCAAAGCCAGGAAAGGACACAAGAAGCAAAGAAAACTACAGACCAATATCACTTATGAATATAGATGCAAAAATTCTCAATAAAATTCTTGCAAACTCAATTCAAATGTACATCAAAAAAATAATTAATCACGATCAGTTGGGCTTCATTCCCGAGATGCAGGGATGGTTCAACATACGCAAATCTATAAATGTAATTCACCAAGTAAATCAAAGCAAAAACAAAGACTATATGATTCTTTCAATAGATGCAGAAAAGGCTTTTGACAAAATTCAGCACCCTTTTATGATAAAACCTCTTAACAATATAGGCATAGATGGCTCATACCTCAAAGTTATTAAAGCCATATACGATAAACCCACAGCCAATATCATACTGAATGGGGAAAAATTGAAAGCATTCCCCCTCAAAACTGGAACCAGACAAGTTTGCCCACTATCTCCACTTCTATTCAACATAGTGCTAGAAGTCCTTGTCAGAGCAATCAGACAAGAGAGAGGAATCAGGAGTGTCCAAATGAGGCTAGAAGAGGTCAAATTTTCACTATTCATGGATGATATGATATTATATCTAGAAAACCCCAAAGATTACACCAAGAGATTATTGGAATTGATAAATGAATTTAGCAATGTCTCAGGATACAAAATCAATGCACACAAATCCATAGCCTTCATATGTGCCAATAACAGTCAAGGTGAGAAACAAATTAAAGATGCAATACCTTTCACAATAGCACCAAAGGAAAAAAAATATTTAGGAACATATCTAACTAAGGAGGTGAAAGACCTATATAGAGAGAATTATGAAACACTGAGAAAAGAAATTGCAGAGGATGTAAACAGATGGAAAACCCCACCATGCTCTTGGATAGGTAGAATCAACATTGTAAAAATGTCTTTGCTACCTAAAGTGATTTACAGAATCAGTGCAGTGCCTATCAAAATACCAACATCATTCTTTGCTGATCTAGAAAAAAAATTCATCGCTTCATGTGGAACAAGAGAAGACACGGCCTAGCCAAAGCAATATTAAGCAAAATGAACAAATTGGGAGGCATCAATCTACCAGACCTCAAACTACACTACAAGGCAATAGTAACCAAAACAGCATGGTACTGGCACAAGAACAGAGACATAGACCGATGGAACAGGTCTGAGAACCCAAATATAAAACCATCCTCATACTTTCATCTGATCTTTGACAAAGGCCACAAAAACATACACTGGGAAAAAGATTTCCTATTCGATAAATGGTGCTGGGAAAACTGGATGGCCACATGTAGAAGGCTGAAACTAGATCCACACCTCTCACCTCTCACAAAAATCAACTCATAATGGATAACAGATTTAAACCTAAGATGTGAAACCATAAGAATTCTAGAATAAGATGTTGGAAAAACTCTTATGGACATTGGCCTAGGCAAAGAATTTATGAAGAAGACCCCCAAAGCAATCACAGCAGCAACAAAAACAAATAAATGTGACCTGATCAAATTAAAAAGCTCTGCACAGCCAAGGAAACTATAACTAGAGTGAACAGATAACCTACAGAATGGGAGAAAATATTTGCATGCCACACATCTGATAAAGGGCTGATAACCAGAATCTATACAGAACTTAGGAAAATCAACAAGAAAAAATCAAACAACCCCATTAAAAAATGCACAAAGGACATGAACAGATGCTTTTCAAAAGAAGACAGAATAATGGCCAGCAAACATATAAAAAATTGCTCAACTTCTCTAATCATCAGGGAAATGCAAATCAAAACCACAATGAGATATCACTTAACTCCAGTGAGATTGGCTCATATCAAAAAGTCCCAAAACAACAAATGTTGGTGGGGATGCGGGCAGATAGGAACACTCATACACTGCTGGTGGGACTGCAAATTAGTACAACCTCTATGGAAAGTAATATGGAAACAACTCAAAGAACTAAAAGTAGAACTACCATTTGATCCAGCAATCCCACTACTGGTTATTTACCCAAAGGAATAAAAGACATTCTATAATAAAGACATCTGCTTGCAAATGTTTATAGCAGCACAATCACAATTGCAAAGATGTGGAAACAACCCAGGTGTCCATCAATACAAGAGTTGATTAATAAAATGTGGCATATGTATACCATGGAGTATATTACACAGTAATAAAAAACAAAGGTGAATTAACACATCTGGTATTATCATGGATGGAGCTAGAGCCCATTCTTGGAAGCGAAGGATCACAAGAATGGAAAAACAAGCACCACTGGTACTCACCACCAAATTGGTATTAACTGATCAATACTTATGTCACACATGGCAGTAATATTCTTCAGGGGGTTGGCAGGTGGGAGGGGGTTGGGGGATGGGAAAACTGTCACTGAATGGGTGCGGGGTGCACAGTTTGAGGAATGTCCACAATTTTATCTCTGACCTGGGCAGTGTATAGGGAATATATATAACCAAAGTGTTGTACCCCCATAATATTCTGAAATAAAAGGAAAAAAATAACAAAAAAATAAAATGTGGTATATGTATACCATGGAGTACTACTCAGCCATATAAAAGATGAATTAATACCTTTTGCAACAATCTGGATGGAATTGGAGACCATTCTCCTAAGTTGAGTATCTCAAGAATGGAGAAACAAACACCATATGTACTCACTCTCAAATTGGAACTAACCCATGAGCACACATGAGCACAGAGGTAAGAAAAACTCAGTGGAAATCAACCAGGGGGGAGGAGGGAGAAAGGAAGGGATAAAAACCTACCTAATGGGTACAATGAACACTTTTTGTTTGATGGGCACACCTATAGTTGGGAACCAAGCATTACAAAAGTGATCCATGTAACCTAAAACATTTGCACCCCCTTTGTATTTTGGAAAAAAATTATAAAGCAAAGGTAGAAAAAATCCTGATGTTATTTAGGGAATTATATATGCTTATGTACATGTAATATTTTGAGAATCCACAGATATGCTGTTAGAATGATTGGAGAGTTCATCAAGTTGAATATACAAAAGCAATTTCATTTTAATGTATTATCATAAACGATTAGAACATTTAATTTTTAAAAAGACACTGCCTACAAAAAATATATATAAACTATATTGTACCTAAGAATAACTTTAAAAAATTATAAAGCTGTATTGGACAAGGTAAAAGATGTAAAAAGCATAAGAGCTATATCATGGTTCTGGATAGAATGATGCAATATCACAAAGTTGTCAATTTTCCCCAAATTAAACTGTAAAATCAACATAAATCGAAACTAAATCCCAAATGGAATTTAATGGGAATATTCTAAAATTATTATGAAAAGAATACTACCAGTAATGATCAAGACATATAGATTCATAATAATAAGATAATATACACATTGTTATTCTTTTCTGGGGGGCTGAGGGTGCTGAAATATTTGACAGTGAGTTGCAGAAATCAGGACCCTCCATCCCTATACTTTTCTTATATAACCACAAAGCAAATTGTACAAAATTTAATATTGCCACATCACTATTATATACTATAATTCACATTCATATATCAGTAATTGTCCTCATAGTGTCCTTTATAGCAGTGTTCTCCCTGTGATCCAGGATCCAATCCAGGTATTTACATTTAGTCCTATTGTCTCTTTTGTCTCGTTTAATATGTAACAGTTCCTCCCTTTTCTTTGTCTTTCATGATCTTGGTGTTTTGAAGAATACAGGCCCAATGTTTTGTAAACATATCCCTCAATTTGAGTTTTTCTTATTGTTTCTTCATTATTCAATTCAGCTTATGCATTTTGGGCAGAAATGTTACATATGTGATATAATATCACTCTCAGAGTACCATCAGGAGAGACTTAATGTCGGTTTGTTCCATGCTTGACTATATGGATCTTGGTCACTTAAAGTCGTTTCTGTTAGATATCTTTGCTATAAAAGTACCTTTTAATCCCCTTATTTTTAGTGAATAATCTATGGGAAGATACTTTTAAATCATGTAAATCTCTTGTTTTCCATTAAACTTTAACTCCTGGTTTTCATATCCATCAATATTTGTTCATACCAATTTTTAAGATGATTTCTGCTGGTGGTTTTCTAGTTCTATTACATATTCTATCTTTATTATATTTCTGTTATTTGTTTTTTGGTACTATTATGGATTATTTTTCCAATGTATTATAATGCATTATGGTCACTCTTTTTTTAAGGTTATGAAATTGGATATTTCTATTTTTTTAGTGGGCCAGTTTTGGGTTCACAGCAAAACTGTGTGGAATGTACAGACATTTCCCGTTTCACTCCTGTTGTTGTGCATTATATGGGTTTAGACAAATTTATAATCACATGTATCCACCATTACAGTATCATACAGATACTTGCACTGCACTAAATCCTCTGTTATCTGCCTATTTATCCTGCCCTCCCTCCTAAATACTTGCAACCACTGATATTTTTACTGTTTTGTTTTTTCCAGAATGTCATATAGTTGAAATCATATGTACATAGCCTTTTCAGCTTGGCTTTTTCATTTAGTTATATGCATGACTTTTCATGGCTTGATAGCTCATTTAAGTGCTGAATAATATTCCATTGCCTGCATGTACCACAATTTATCTATCCACACACTTAAGGACATTGTGGTTGCTTCTGAGTTTTGCCAATTGTGAATAAAGGAGGTTGATTACTGGATCACATGGTAAGAGTAGGTTTAGTTTTGTAAAATGTTGCCAAATTGTCTTCCAAAGTGGCTGTACCATTTTGTATTCCCACTAGCAATGAATGGGAATCCACATCTTCACAGTATTTGGTGTTATCAGTAGTCTGGATTTTGGCCATTCTAATAGGTATGTAGTAGTTGGTTTAATTTGTATTTGGTATGTATTTGTTGGTTTAATTTGTATTTTTCCTGATGAAATATGGTAAGAAGGATCTTTTTATAAGCTTACTTCCTACCTATATAGGTTCTTTAGTGAGAAGTCTGTTAAATTATTTGGCCCATTTTTAAAATCATGTTGTTTTCTTATTGTTGAGTGTTAAGAGTTCTTTGTATATTTTAGATAAGTCCTTTACCAGATATGTCTTTTGCAAATATTTTCTCCTGGTCTGTGGCTTTTCTTGTCATTGTCAACAGTCTCACAGAGTGGAAATTTTTAATTTTAATAAAGTCCAGTTTATCAATTTTTTTTTTATGTATTGTACCTTTATTGTCATACCTAAAAAGTCATTGCCAAACCAAGGTCATCTAGACTTTCTGCTACATTATCTTCTATGAGTTTTAGAATTTATATTTTACATTTAGGTCTGTGATCCATTCTGAGTTAGTTTTTGAGAAGGGTGTGAGGTCTGTGTTTAGATTATTTATTTATTTAATTTTTTTTTTTGCACGTGTCTATTCGGTCATTCTAGCAGCATTTGTTGAAAAGCCTATATTTGTTCCATTGTATTGTCTTTGATCCTTTGTCAAAGATCAGTTGACTATAATTATGTGGGTCTATTTCTGGAATATCTATTCTGTCCATTGACATATTTATCTATTCTTTTGCTAATACCACACTGTCTTGATTATTGTGACTTTAGTAGTAAGTCTTGAAACTAAGTAATGCCAGTCCTCTGACTGTGTTTCTCCTTTAATATTGTGTTGGCTATTATGGGCGATTTGCCTCTCCTTAAAACTTTATAGTCAATTTGTTGATATCCATAAAATAACTTGCTAGGATTTTCTTGGGATTGCATTGAATCTATAGATCAAGTTGAAAGAACTGACCACTTGACAATATTGAGTCTTCCTATCCAGGAACATGGAATATGTCTCCATTTATTTTAATTTTGATTTCTTTCATCAGTTTTGTAGTTTCCCTTACGTGGATTTTATACATAATTTGATAGACATACCTAAGTATTTATTGGGGGGGTGCTAAATATTAATGGCATTGTGTTTTTAATTTCAAATTACATTTGTTTATTGTTGATATATAGGAAAGTGATTGATTTTTGTATGTTAACCTTGAATCCTGTAACCTTCTGAAAAACATCTTTTACTTCCAGACTTTTTTTTTCTTTTTGTCAATTATTTCAGATTTTATCTATAACAGTCATGTCATCTTTGAATAGACAGTTTTTTTTTCCTTTATTTCCAATTAGTGTACCTATTATTTTCTCTTCTTGTCTTCTTGACTTAGCTAGGACTTCTAGTATGATGCTGAAAAGCAGTGATGACAGGGGGCATCCTTTCCTTTTTCCTGATCTTAGTGGGAAAGTTTTGAGTTTCTCATCATTAAGTATGATGTTAGCTGTAGGGTTTTTGTAGATATTCTTTATCAAGTTGATGACATTCCTTTCTATTCCTGGTTCTGTTTTTATCATGAGTAAATATTGGATTTTTTCAGATTTTTTTTTGTATGCACTAATATTATTGTGTGGTTTTTCTTCTTTAGTTTGTTGATGTGATGGATTACATTAATTGATTTTCAAATTCGAAACAGCCTTGCATGCATACCTAGAATAAATCCCATTTGGTCATGTTCATATAATTCTTTTCCTACTTTGTGGAATTCAGTTTGCTAATAGAGGATTTTTGCATTTATGTTCATGAGAGATATTGGTCTGTAATTTTTTTTTTATTGTAATGTCTTTGTCCGGTTTTGATGTTAGAGTAATTCTGGCCTCATAGAATGAGATAGGCAGTATTCCCTCTGCATCCATCATCTGAAAGAGATCATAGAGATCATAGAGTATTGGTATAATTTTTTCTTCAATGTTGGTAGAATTCACCAGTGACCCCTTCTAGCATGGTGCTCTCTGTTTTGGAAGGCTATTTATTATTGATCCAATTTATTTAATAGATATAGGCCTATTTAAATTGTCTGTTTCTTCTTGTGTGATTTTTGGCAGATTGTGTATTTCAAGGGATTGGTTCATTTCATCTAAGTTATCAACTTTGTTGGCATAGAGTTGTTTATAGTATTACTTTATTATACTTTTAACATCCATGGGATCTATAGTGATGTCCTCTCTTTCATTTTTGATATTAGTAATCTATGTCCTCTCTCTTTCTCCCTTAGTTAGCCTAGCTAGAGGCTAATCAATGTTATTGATCATTTCAAAGAAACAATTTTTGGTTTCATTGTCATATTTTTTGATGCTTAAATTATCCAGATTTGGCTAATGGAAGTGCCATCAAACTGGCTCTTGTATTATTATTTCTCTTCTTTTTTTTGAGAACTTTCTGAAACAATAAGGCATTCCATGTTCATCTTGAACTTCCAGTGAAGCAGTGTTGGAATCAGTCATTTCTCCTAGAAACCTTGGTTACTTTTAGTAAGGAACTGTATTTGAAAACCAAGATCTAGGAGATAGACGTTCTCACTATCTTTGGGTGTCACTGCTTCTAGGCTTGAAAACACCTTTTATACATGAAGGGAAAAGACAATATTAAAAAAAATTTAAACAGAAAATTAAAATTAAAAACTTGTACCACACAGAGTTTTCAAGGAGATAAATTAAATGGAAATCTTTTCATACCACTACTGTATAAATTACTATCGAATAAAACAGGAATTTTTTTTTTAGGTAGTCACCCTAGAGATGCTCTTGCATGAGTGCAAAAAGAAGCATGCCCAGAAATGTTCACATAGCATTACTAATTATAGCCCAACTCTGTGATGTAATAAACAAACTCTGGTGTATTCATAAAATGAAACCCTTTTTAGCAGTTAAAATTAGTGGAGTAGAACTTCATTTTCAACACATAAGTCAAACATAAAATGATTAAAAGAAAAAAAAGGAAGTTATACAAAGATACCTACAATAGGATACTGTAATTTGTCTAAAATACACAGCAATGCTATTTATGGCTTACATATATATTTACATATATTTTCATTGTAAAAACATGAATTAGAATGATAAGGGTGAATGGTTACTCTGGAAGGGAAAAAGGATTGGATGAGGCTTCAGGTCTATCTCTGAAGTTTTATTTCTTTAAAATTAAAAACAAATATATAATTTTATAGATTTTTGAAAAATTTCATAATTTATACAAATTTAAGTACTTAAATATTATCATATGGGATTTTCATCTAGCATTATGGACATCTAGCAGAACTATTGAGAAAAAAAAATAGAACAACAATTAGAGAAATGGAAATCTAGAAATTAAGCAGTACTACATCTGTTTTGACCTAAGTATTTCCTTTTTGCCAGGCAATGAAAACTTCCTCACCTCTCTCATGTTCCCCACCCCCATTTTGCAGTAAGGTAGAAAAATTTGAAAGTCAGTGTCTTTCTGTGAGAATGAATGAAATCTGTAATATGTTGTTTAGTCATTTTAGGTTGCAATGGAAGTAATTTCACATTATCATGAAATGCATATGTGTGTGTTAAATCCTGGATTAGGAAATATTTAGAAAATATAACATTCTAGAGGAAAAGGGTCATTTCAACTGAGTTTAGTGTTAGAAGATATTAGAGGCAGAATTAGAAACCAATTGTCTGGGGGACATTAATAATGCAGAAAGAAAATCAAACGTGGCAGATCTAAAGTAGAAGCTATAAAACTACTTATTGATAGAAACAACACAGAATGGAGAAGAAGGTATCCTGTGATACCTGTGAGCAACAGGCCAGTTATTTTCATAGGCCACAATTATGAGATAATATGATAAAAGTAAAAGAATATATTTCTTCCTGAAAAACAAAGGTAGGAGAGGAAATGGTGATTTGTATTAGTGTGTAGGTGGACAGGCGCAGTAAAAGGCCAGTAAAATTAAGAACTATGCAAGGCCTTGAGGGGCAGATGTATTAAATAATGTAAATAACATTAATTATATCACAAATCAGCCCTAAATTCTAACCCCATTTCTAGTTATTTAATAACCTTTGGTAGGACGCTTGACTCCTCTGAGTCTCTTTCTCATTTGTAAATATGGAAAATGTATTCAATTATCTCTTATGTTCCTACCTTAGCATTTTATGATTCCATTAAATTAAAATCATTGCTTAATAGATATTTACCGAGTGCCTGCAAGGTGCAAGATATTTTTATAGGTGTTATATATGCCATCTCATATCATTTTCAGGAGGGAGGTATAACAAACTTTTTTCACAGAGCTCAAAAGCTTATCAAGATTTACTAAGTAGTTCAAGGTCACTGAGCTAATCAGTGGTAGAGCTAATATTTGAGGCTGGGTTTGATTTTCAAGGCCTATGCTCTTTCCAGTATTCCACCTAAGCTAAAGATATTGACTAAATGGAATGACTGAGTGTTCCTAAATGAGGAGGTGGTTAGCATAGACCAAGAATGTGAAAAGTTCTCTGCGGAAATATTTTTTCCATTTCAAGAATCATATGGAAAATCAATATATTTTTTCAAAATGTAAAAAAAAAAGTGTTGTGGGAACTTGGGCCTTATTAATTATAACTTAGTGTGAACCATCTTAATCAGGGAAGCATTTAGCTGAGATATTACTATTTCTTGGAAATTTTGATTAGGTAAGAAGGAAGGAGAGAAAACATAAGGGATGGGTGGGGAGGTGAATAGACTTTGTAGAATCAGATAATTCAGACAAACTGAAAGGAGCAAAAAGGCACCTGAGGGCCTGCAGGATAGGAGCAAGTAAATTCAGGGTGAAAGACGGGCTCAAAAAGGAGAAATAACGGTTACAACCAAAAAAGTACACTACCGAAAATTCTTAAAATTCTGGTAGAAGCTAATGCCCCTAAACACTGAGTTAACACATTAAGGTCCTTTAGACAGCTGCACACTACGTTTCCCTGATTCAGCTCATTCTCCTCTTTCTTGTACTTGCCCATCCTCTCATTCCTTAAGTAGATATTTGTGATATTTTCAGACTAATCTTATCTCCCCAACTAATTCTCATTTTTGTAATCACTGAGATTGAGGTAGCAGTGGGTTCAGGAAAAAGAAGAGAAAAAGATGATGAAAAGGAAGACATTAAATAAGATGAAGATACACAACTACTAACCGACCTCCTCCTTTCCCTCTAGAATATCAATCCATTGAGAGATCTGCTGAATTTACCAACATGTAGGATTTCAGAATCAACCCTCCTAATTAGCCACCCAATGCCTAGAATCTGCTATAACCACTTTGACAATATTTAGTGAATACTATCAAAAAGAGAAATGGCCTTATTCATTTTTCTATTCTTTCTTCTTTTACTTCCTAGTTATCTAGCTTCTTTTACTTTCCTATTTTTCTCTTTCTTAAGAAAAAAAATTATTCAGGTTAAATTACAGAAAGGAAGAATAGGATCAATAATATTCCCTATATTCAGGTTCCTATGAAATATTACCCCTGCAAACACACACAGAAATATGGGTCTTTATTTTAAAAAAATATTTTTAATGTTTTTTTCTTTAATTCAGGCAAAAAGCAACTGAGTTTCCGCTATCCTGATACTTAAAGTCAAACGTGATTTGGATTTGAACTAAGAAAAAATAATTTTCTTTACTCAAAAGACTAATTTAGACACACACTCAAAAGGACTATGATAGCTATGTTTAAATTATTAGGGGCCTTGGGGAGTTAGTTATTTTCTATTTCTGGATCATTTACATTTGCCTGTTCTCTTGTTAGATGGTTTTCATATTCTATCTATTGGCTTCAAGTACCAACATCTCACTTCTAAATTATATTTCAACCCATGCTTCATATAAATGTCCTGGTGGAAGGATGCAGTAAAAGTGTACTTTGTAACCCTGAGTCCACTCATGCCATGATAGAAAGCACGATGTCAGCACTTCCATTTCCATTATATGCCCTATTTGTTCAGAAATTATACACACAGCCATAAAAGTTTGCCTTGCTGTGAAGTATTAGCTCAGGCCACGAATAAACAATTAGATAAAAACCATAAAATGGCTAACACAATTGATTAAGAGTAAAGTTTGGGCCAACTGCGTATGTGACCTAGGTCCAACGGCACTTCACAAGGATTCTTTCTACTATAACAAGAAAGAAGCTACTAGACGTGGCTTCCCAGGCAGGAAGAAAAATATCTAGGCATAGACACAGGTTCCTGAGGCTAGCTGTTTGTTGGGTGAGTTTGCTTGTTTCTCTGCCTTAGCTGAGAAATAAAAAGAATTAGGGTGAGTATAAAATTTACATTTTGATGATAGGTTGATATCATCACTATCATCGATGTGATCAGAATTTTTGACCAAAGATCAAGGAGATAGTCATGACAGACTCCCAAATATATAAAAAATATATAGACCAAGGAGTGAAAGTTTCATAATTCTAAGGGATAGACACCAGTCACAGTTTTTAAAAAATTAATATTAATATTAATATTAATATTTAAATTAATATTTTTTATTTTACATTTTGGATAATATGAAATAAGAATTTAGGTACTATCCACACTAATTACTCAACCATTGATAGCATCTTAGTCCAGGCTGATATAACAAAACAGCATAGACTGAGTGGCTTACAACAGACATTTATTTCTCACAGTCCTAGAGGCTGAAAGCCTGAGATTAAGGTGCTGGCCTGGTTCTTGGTGAGGGCTCTCTTCCTGGCTTGCAGACAGATACCATCCCACTGTATCCTCACATGGCAGAGAGAGAGAGAGAGAGAAGCTCTGGTCTCTCATCCTCCTCCTATAAGGACCCTAATTCTATCATGAGAATCTCACTCTCATGATCTTCTATACCTAATTACTTCCCAAAGGTCCCACTTCCAAATGTCAACACCTTGGAAGTTAGAGCTACAACATGAATTTTGGAAGGACACAAACATTCAGTCCATAACAAGTGGTGAGGTTTTCTCTTGAGGTTGATCTGTTTTAAAAGACCAGATAAAGATTTCAGAAGCCCATTGTTTTGTGATTAATTACTTTGGACAAGACCTACTTGCTGTTCCTCTCTCTGCAAATGATCATCTTACACCCAGGATGACTGTGATGACACCAATTGAACTATTTTATTTCTCATTTGGATCACTAAAGAGTGATTCTCTACTTTCTCTTAAAAAAGATATTATAAAGTATCAAGTATATTTAAAAGAACCTCATGATGTTGTACAAATACTGTGAAACATTCCATGCTGTTATATTCGTAAAACCTGGTAAGTACCTAGAATAATGCCTAACACATAGTAACAGCTAAATAATTACTAGTTCAGGAATGGAATGTCCTAAACCTTACTGGATCATACTTTTCTAGTGAGAGTTCTTCAAATCCATATATTCACAGATGAAAAAACTATCACATTGGTAATGGCTAGAAAATAAAGTCCCTTAGTTTGTGTTCCCAGATTGTCCAAGTGTCTATGACACAAATGAAAACCAAAATAAAAAGAGGAAAAGGCAATTTGTTCTTTCTTTTTCTTTCAAGTCTCAATTATTAAACTTCAGTTGATAATACAAAATCAGTTGATTATTAAGCTTCAGTTGATAATAAAAAAGTATTCATATCCCTTTAAAATCTCATCAGTTCATTGCCAGGTGTTAAATAATCAGATAAGACATGACAATATTTCTTTTAAGTTGTCATTTTTTTCCTCATGGAGTGTCAAATGCACACAACTACTAGTGTCACATTTAGTATGTTTATTGTGGTAGCACATTTCACAAAATATTAATAGATTTCCATAAAGTTACATTTATCAAAAATTAACTTAGCATCTATCATCAAAAAAGTGAAAAAAAATTAAAGATGAAATTATTTCACTCAAGTATAGACACATTTATAGATTTATTTTGGTAAAGAATATTTTGCTCAAAAGCAAACTAATATTTCCTCTGGTTTCTCTGAAATAGGGAGCAATTCATTTTCTTATAGACAATTATGAATTTCAGTAGAAGTGATAATTAATCCAAAAGCAATACTTTTATGACTTATGTAAAACTTTAAAGCTGCTTCAATTAAATTATACCTTCAAAATAAAGAAAGGAGCAAGATCTGCTGATCCAAATTGCCACTATTTGAAGTATTAAGTAAATGATCATATTACATATTGTGTTCTTTTGGCAGAGTCCATAAATCTTAAGTTCACTTATCCAATGGCTCCCCCATCACATGAGAATGTAAGCTACAAGGTAGATTGAATCTGCAAAAGGAAATCAATAATGTACAAATGTTTCTCAGGTGCTCAAGGTGTGTGCTTGTCTCTGTTACTGGGTAAACCCAATGATTGCTGTACTTCCAACAGAAGTAGAAGCTAGAAGAAGAGGTGAACATAATAAACTTGTATTAACAAAGATGAAGGGTGTCAGTAATCCTTCAAAGTCCTTGCCAGACAGAAGATGCAATAGATAGAATTATACCATAGCAATAAATAGAGAGAAGTGGAATTAAGACACAGAACACCACCGACCACCTAAGGCCCAGCCTGCTGTAGCAGCTCAGCTGATAACCACCTCTCTCTACAATCCCCTACCCTTAGACCTTCATTGCTCCTGCCTGCACAATGAAGGTTGCCAGTCTCAAAAAGGTCTGCGTGATTCCCAGTACCTCTGCTGCCTCAACCTCCCCTTCTGATTTTCTTTGAGATAAATGAACACTTAAGCTTTTGTATGTTATAACTACCTACAAACACATAAATAAATCATATTTTAAATGGATATAAGACAGGAAAAAGCACAAATGAACACTTTGCTTTGGGAGCAATCCCTTCTCTCTAAAACTTCCATAAAAAGAACCAAATTAGGAAGAAACATACAGAATGAAAGAAAAATGGGATCCATGCCATAAAGAATCAGAAATTTCAACTAAGTCTAGGGAACATGAGATTCAAGAAAAATCAAACGCCCCTTGTTTGCTTAAGAATAGTATGCATGAGAAATAACGAAAGGCGACAATGGTGGAAACTTGCCCAATCTTTAACAAATGGGGTAAGTTTAGAGATGAGTCCAGCTGTGGGACAATCAGAGGATTCATTTCAAACCCACTGATGCTTGCAGGATGGATTCTGTTTGTTGAAACCACACTGAGCAGAAAGCCCCCTGGTCTGATTAAGGGAACCTGCAGGGACTGGTTTTTGACAAGAGCAGCTGTGTCAGACCCAAAAGAGAACTCCTGATGTTTTGGGGAAACATGAAGCAAACTCTTCATTGCAGAGGCAAACTTTCCAATTCCAGCTCTCATTGCTTCCTCACTCTCAGGCTGCCATATCTCTGAATTTGCATAGTGAATGTTTCCAATTCACATGAAAGCTGAAGAGAAAATAATAGATTTACTGTAATTTCAGTTAGATATCCTCACCAATCCCAAAGGAACCTTATTTCTATTCCAATTTATTCATCTTTATCAATGAGATTAATACTTGCCAGTAAATAGGAAAAAAATCACCAAATCTTTAAAAAGATAATACAATATGTTCCAAGCAATCAGACCAAATACATCCTCTAAAATAGAGTAGTGCAAAGAAGAAAAAGACATTTTCAAGTGTTTAATTTGTATTTTTAACAAGATTTTGAGATATTACATCTATAAAGTCAGAATAGCCCTATGCAAAAAGGGAAAGAGATGAAGGAAATCATTCATCGAACAGGTATTTATTATTCAGCTGTCTTGTTGGAGGCACTGAGCTGTGAGCTCTAATAACACTGTTGTGAATGAAAAAGACACATTCCCTGCCCTTAAAAATGTCTGCATTTAAATGATAAGCTGTCCACCTAACCACAATTAATTAGAATTATTTGTAAGTGTTCATAGTGCTATGGAGGTGAACAGTACCACAGGAGTGCAGGGGACAGAAGGCTGTCAACCTAAGTTGTAGAACCATGGAAGGCTTCCCTGAGAAAGTGACATTTAAGCCAAGAAGGAAAACATGAGTTGGAATTAGTCAGGCCAAGACTTGGGGAAAGCATGAAGCAGATAGAAGAAAAATCAAATGGGATGCACTGACTTTGAAAATCAGAAAAATTAATGGTATGTTTAAAGAAGAAAGAGGCCTGGAGGCCAGGAGAAGAGGGTCAGGGAGAAAGATATGAGATTGTGCTGGAGAGGGAAGCAAAGACTAGTTCATCCAGGGGCCAAGAAGTATGTTAAAGATTTTGAACTTTAGCCTAAAAATAATGGAAAACAGAGCAATGGAACAGAATGTAGAAATAAATCTACACACTTATAGTGAATTCATTTTCAACAAAGTTGCCAAGAACATCCAGTGGGGAAAGGACAGTCTCTTCAATAAATGGTGCTGGTAAAACTGGATATCCATACACAGAAGAATGAAGTTAGATCCCCATCTTTCACTATATACAAAAATCAACTCAAAATGGATTAAATAATTAAATGCAAGACCTGAAACTATAAAATTACTAAAAGAAAACATTGGGGAAACACTACACGACATTGGTCTAGGCAAAGCTTTTTGGGTAAAACCTCAAAAACACAGATAACAAAAGCAAAATTGGACAAATGGGATCATATCAAGCTGAAAAACTTCTGCACTGCCAAAAAAAAAAATTAACAATAAAAGTGAAGAGACAACCTACAGAATAGAGAAAAATACTTGCAGACTCTCAATTCAAGCTTTCATTTCTCCTCACTCTCAGGCTGCCATATCTCTGAATTTGCATAGTGAATGTTTCCAATCCAGATGAAAGCTAAAGAAAAAGTCATAGATTTACTGTAATTCCAGATAGATATCCAAAACATATAAGGAACTCAAACAACTCAATAGCAAAAAAACAAATAATCTGATTTTATCTGATTTTAAAATGGGCAAAAGGCCTAAATAGACATTTCTCAAAAGAAAACATACAGATGGCCAACAGGTATATGAAAAAAATGCTTAACGTCACTAATCATCAGGGAAATGCAAATCAAAACCATAATGAGATATCATCTCATCCCAATTAGAATGGCTATTATCAAAAAGTCAAAAAATAACTAATGCTGGTGAGGATGCAGAGAAAGGGGAATGCTAGCACACTGCTGGTGGAATGTAAAGTAGTACAGCCATTTGGAAAACAGTGTGTGGGTTCCTCAAAAGACTAAAAATAGAATTACTATATGTTCCAGCAGTCCTACTGCTGGGTATATATCCAAAAGAAAAAAAAAATCAGTATATCAAAGAGATATCCTGTCTTCCATGTTTACTGTAGCACTATTCACAAGAGCCAAGATATGGAATCAACTTAAGTGTCCATCAGTGGGTAAATGGATAAAGAAAATGTAATACATATACACAAAGGAATATTATTCAGCCATAAAAAACTGAAATCCCGTCATTTGCAGCAACATGGATGGAACTCAAGGTCATTATGTTAAATGAAATAAGTCAGGCACAGAAAGATAAATATCACATGCTCTTACTCATACTGGGAGCTAAAAAAGTAGATCTCATAGAAGTCGAGGGTGGAATGGTGGTTACTCAAGGCTGGGAAGGGGAAAGGAAAGGGGGATGAAAAGATGTTGCTTAATGGGCACAAAAATAGTTAGATAGAAGGAATAATTTATAGTATTTGCTAGTTCAGTAGGAAAATTATAGTTAACAATAATGTATTGTATATTTCAAAATAGCTAAAAGAGAATTTTAATGTTCCCAACACAAAGAAAAGATAGATGTTTGAGGTGATAGATATCCCAATTACCCTGATTTGATCATTACACATCATATACATGTAGCAAAATATCACATGTATCCCCAAAATAAGTACAACGATGACATATCAATTTTAAAAATCCAAAATTAAAGTAATAGAAAACTACCAAAGAATTATAAGCAAAGAAATGGTACAATCAGATTTGTTTATAGAATATTATTCTGGCAAATCTCTGGAGAATAGGTTGGCAAAGACTAAGAGAATATGAAAGGAGACAAGTTAGGAAGCCATGTAAGCAGTAACGATGAGCAAAGAGAGTTATCTGATGTAGGAATCTAGACAGAGTGAAGTCATTGGGACCCTGAAACAATTCATGGAAATGAAAAGCATTATTGCCGATTAAAATCAATAATGGAGGAAATTAATGATAAATTGAAAAAAAAATGTTTTTGTTATAAGCGAAGTCATGATGCTTCCTAAAATTCAGAAGAAAAGACCAAAATGATGCATAAAATGGGAAAAATATTAGGCGGATAGGCCTAAGAAATCACACATTAGGGAATCTAAGATATGGGAATAGCCAAATGGAACAGAAAAAAATGAGCAAATAAATAATATAAGATGGTACATCCACCCTAGGAGTATTATTCAATGATAAAAAGAAATGAACTATCATGGTACAAAAAGACATGGGGGAATTTTAAATACATATTGTTAAGGGAAAGAAGCTCATCTGGAAAAGGTCCATACTGTATGATTTCAGCTATGTGACATTGTGGAAAAGAAAAATCTATACAGACAGTAAAAGAGTCAGTGATTTCTGGGGCTTCACAGGAAGGGAACAGGGATAAACAGGTAAAGTACAGGGCAATTTTAGGGCAGCGAAACTATTGTATAACACAGTAGTAGAGGATACATGACAGTATGCATTTTTTAAAATCCATAGAACTGTGCAATGCAAAAAATAGGCCCCAATGTAAACTATGAACTTTAGTTAATAATACTGTATCAATATAGGGTCATCAATTGTAGCAAATGTACCACACTGAGGAAAGACGTTAATACCTGAAACCATGGGGAGAGAGGGGAGGGGAAAGAAAAGGTATGTGGAGACTCTCTGCACTTTCTGCACAATTTTTCTATAAACCTAAAACTCCAGTAAAAATAAAGTCTAGTAAAAAAGAAATAATATAAGACAACTTTTAAAGACCAAAGGAAGGCTGGCAGAATTTAAAGACAAAAATGCTTACCAAGTGTCTGGCAAAGCAGCTTGGCTTAGAGTTTATGACATTAAAAGAAAGCAAAGCCAGACTGAAAAATGAGGTGTTTGGTAGTTATAAAGTCAACTAGAGGAGAAACAGAACAGGGCATAGAAGGAGAGAAGGAAAAAATGGTTACTATGGATCATCTAGATTACCCTTTAAAATAGGCAAAACACAAGGGGAAAAGTATCCAGAATATTTTAAGGGAGAAAGTGGAGCCCATGCCACAGGTGAGAGAGGAGTGAACATGGAAAGACCCTATTTCTTGGGTCTGTTCTATATGATATAAGTGGGGGGGGGCTATGATAGCAGGTAATGTAAACATATCTGAAAAACAAGTAGGAAATAAAATCTGTTGGACAAAAGCAGATAGGCTACACAAAAGTGGAATGAAGAAAGGTGATCCATGGGAGACACAAATACACATTATAGAAGTGAGGATTCCCACGAATGGCTCATCTCTGCAGGTTGACTAATCTGTTGCATGGTACAATCAGACTGGTTATAATTGTCTGTCGATCAGCCATGAACTAATACATTCTGGGGCTCAAGAATAAACTAACAAACCTTACTCCTTCCTGCCTTCTTCTAAGATAATATCTTTTACTTGGATGTAAAAATATTTCTTTACAACTAGTTATCCCTCAGAGGTTGAGCTCTGCCACTCATTCCTAGGAATAAGTCTTTTATCTATTTCTTTACCGAAGACCAAATACTTCTCAGGCCTTTGAGCACTTAGCCCAGTATCCTTTCTTGCTGCCCATGGTGTTTTTCTAACTCTAGTTAGAGTGACTAGAAAATTTATAGTCCAAGACTCCCTTTCCAATACATTGGCAGGAACAAGAAAACTGGGCATCTTTCAATATCAAAATATGAAAAGAACCAAAATGAACAATGTGAGACACCATTGTGGATAGCTGAGTTTCACCTTTTCTTTACAAAGTACTAAAAACCAGTTGTTCATGAGAAAGGTTAAGAGGATAAACCACTACTAGAAAAGCTGAGAAGAGTGGGCTCTTCTCTGAGACTCTCCAGGTCAAAAAAAAAAAAAACAAAAAAACCCTTAGTGCATAAATATTAACAGTGATGAGAAAAAAAACGTGTAGAGTGCAGAGGAAGAGAAGAAAGAATCTGCCTGAAAACCGGCACAGCAAGCAAATGGATTTTTCAGGATTGCTATCTCATTTCAGGTGGTGACTAAGAACTTAAACTTGTGTAGATCTAGGTTTTCTTGGCTGAGTGGTCATTTCTTATCTTGAGTAAGGAAGAAAACACTTCTAAGCATCAGTCATCTTCTATTCCTAACAGGGGATCCAGAGGTCAATGTTGCCATAAAGGCAATTTTAAGGCAGAAACAGGATCTGAGTAAACTTAACGAATCAATATACTTTACAACACAACTAAAATAGATGTCAATCAATAAATTCCCTAACAACTATCCCCTGCTTATGTACATTAGGCCAAGTTCAGCAGATACAACATTGATTTTTATATAAATTCCAATGATTCTTTCTGAGACAGAGAAAACAATGAGAAGGACACAAGGGCATGTGTAGCACTGCACAAAACTTCTCTTTGAAGAAGCAACCCCAAACAGAATTATGGCGGGAGGGTGTAGAGTGATTCTTGAGTGTACCTTGAATGTACAGTAAGTGAGAAAAATGGAGCCAGATCACAGAAACTTTGGCTTGAGTGTTAAACCAACCAGACTTTGAGTGTCCGACACTTACTAAACTTGGACAATTTACTGAATTTTAGCTCAAAAGTATTAATGACAGTACTAATATTAGCCTCATAGAATTATTTGGAAGTTGCATCAAGTGATTAAAATATATGTGATGTTTCTCAGTTCATTTGAATGACAATGAAAGACAGTCTAATTTTAAAGAATAGATGACTCATAAAGTGACCTTCGTAAATACAGGAATTTAACATGTAACAAATAAGGAATATGTCTTTAAGTCAAATGCCAATCCTTGGCCCAGTCAGCTGTGGGCCAAGGAGCATGTTGACTTCTGATTAAAACATCATCCAGACTGCCCAGGAATCTATACTGCCCAGTATAGGAGTGCAGCTGCCTGTACTGGCTCATGACTAAGAATCCAATTTACTCTCTCATTTGAGGAGATTCAATCTGCAATCTTCTCACCATTTCTATGCCCCCTCTTCTCCTTCCACTACTGGCCTATTGGGTTTCCACAATGGCATCAAAGAAGAGGAATAATAATGACTCTGCCAAAAAGACTGGAGGACCAGATCACCATAGCATTGCTCTTATTTCCAGAAGGTCATTTGGATGACTGTAAATCATAAGGAACCAAGCATTCCTCTGTGAGAGCTGTGAGGTTATTGAGAGGTTACTGTCTCACATATATTTATAACACAGTCTATTGTGCTAGGTAATATATCTAGTTTGTTACTCGAAACGCTTTAGTATATTACTATAGAATTACAAGCTTATTTGATTATAATTAAATAAAATTAAACCTGCTTACTGCAAGACTTATCAGAACCTTTAATATAAGAAGGTGCATTGTGGGTCTCCAAGAAGTGGACAGAGTATGCAGTGTTTCATCACTATGTGTCTATGCCACATGTTGCCAGACTGTGCAGCATATGTTCCTTCCATGCAGCATATTGCCAGACTAATTTTCGTTATTTCACATTTTAGAAAACACTACACTTGAACACCCCACTGCTACATTACAAACTAAGACAGCAGAACAAGACTAAGCAGAGGAAATTCTTCTATTTTCTCACTTAGAAGCAAAGAAGATAATTAAAACAGTCAGAAAAAATATGCATTTGGGATTAAATAACAAACTTCCTTTGTATTTTTCTGCTTTGAGCAAGTTTATCTTATTTGAAGAAAGTGTCCTCATTTAGAGCAATTAATTGGTAATAAGAATCACAAAGTTTATCTATTGTGGTAATTAATCAATGAGTGCACTGATCCCAAAACAATTCAAAGCATGAACTCAATGATATCGCTATGCTACAGAATGTCCTCAAAGAAAGGCAATTTTATCTCAGTGAGGTGAAGGTGGCAGCCAGCACTGGGCAATTGACTGGCAGAATGTCCCTTGTTTTGTCTTGCTTTAATGAACAGTTAAGACTGGCCCTGATAAATGTATCAAAGCATTGGCCTAAATATATATAACTCACCATTGTTTACACTGCAATTGCATTACATAAAAACAGTTGCTTCTAAAATGTTTTCAAATCATTCTTTTTCTTAAGAAGATAAATACATCTCTCACAATCTTATTCACTTTAGTCATTTGCTTAGGTACTCTCTCCCTGCTTTTTGAAGGAAAAGAACATGCATTTGAATTTTTCTAAGTTAATAAGGAGTCCTATAAATCCTGACAGCCTGGAGCTCTGAAAGCAATAGCAAAAACTGGTAAGAAAAGGGATAACTTTAAATTGCCCAATACGTAGACATACACTTTCCAGTTATACCTGAATACTTTAAAATTCCCAGTCTTTTGGTGTGTAGGCTTTTGATCCTACAAAAACTAACATGAGTTAAAATAAATGATCCATACCTGTAAATGACAATTTTTAAAATATTCTAATACTAAAATTGGGTAGAATCCTTTAAAAATGCAAGAAAAAAGAACTCTTCTGTTAAATGGAAAACAAATGCTGCTATATTTTTAGAGGATTACAACTCTCTGGTTCTCTAACTTTACCCAAGTAGAGTCTAGTAAAATATTTATACACAGATTTAGGCTTGGGTAAAGAAGATTAACTGCCCTGGTGGATTAAAAGAACTCTACAGGTCCAAAGTTTTATCTTAAAAAGACTGAACACATTTTTATGAAACTTAAAGGATTTTAACAATAGTTGGTTAAATATATAAGTAAAATTTTACCACTAGTCAAAGACATGTTACAAAAGCAGATGTGAAAAACTTGCAAAGAACAAATCTATTCTAATTTGTGTGCATTTTCTGTAAAACTAAAAGATACGTCTATTGCTCTAACTTAGCCAACATAATTAGTTAAAAAATGGCATGTATTCTTTTTTAAGTCTTTATAAAATAATATTCCTAAAGGAATGTCACATAACTGTTTAATTCTATGTCATAATTAAATTATATAGCCAAAAGTTTGTGTTGACTTTGTAAAACAAAACAAAACAAAAAAACTGCTGTCAGATGTAATGCACAAGACAATTGAGATGATTTTATGCAAGCTATTGCAATAGGAAGAATGTTCATTAATGAGAAGCACTTCCAGAAAAAGGGAGAAAATTGGGGTTTATAAAAGAAAGAGTCATGAGGAAGAGGCAGGTGGTTCTTATTTTAGAATATGCAAGGGCAAAGTGATCCTTTTCAGTAATTTCTGAGACTTCAAAAAGGATTTCAGAGAAAAAAGAAGGTGGAGAAATTTCTCTACTGTTGCTATTTTCTGGGAATGCAAGACTCAAGTAAAGTTCAATATTGTCACTGTTACTTAAAACCTTTAAAACTTTTGCTCAAATATATATGCATACACTTGCAGAGATCTCAAAATTCCTTAAGACAGTATTTATTATCCTCATTTTACAGTTGCATAGATATATGTAATTGGGAGTAACTTGGATTAGCGTCCTAGCTTATTATGCTAAAAAATTCACCTTGGGTGTGAGAGAGTAAAAGATTATTTTCTCACCTTTCTCAATATCCATAAAAATTCTGCCTAATAGCAATGGAGTAGTCACTTCCTAAAATTTACTTTTTGTCAGGTTATGAGTGAAGCAGAATTGCCAATTTTGATTTTAAATGAAAGGGGAAAAGTTATCATCTGATTTTTAAGGAGTTTTGGAACGACGCTGGCCTGACTGGGCTGCTGGACTCAGGAGAGCAAGGACGGAAACAGAACTATGTGTCCCACGGCTGGGAACGAGCCGCATGTCGGGAGCATGAGCTTCTGGAAAACACTGCGCATCAGGTGAGGAGCCAGAGAAATGGTGGGAGGCAGTTTGGCTTTTAATGTGATTTTTCTCTTTAACTTGTGACTCAAGTTTTCTGAAGTGTTTAACTTCATGGCAACAGGAAGATGCCATGATGATGCCATTGCCGGAACTGTGCTAGGAAGGACACATTTCTGTTGTTTTTGCCACCCAGTTTATGGTGCTTTGTTTTGGCACTCTTAGGAAACTAATACACTCTCCAAAAATGCTGCTGTGCTTATATATAATTGTTAGCATTTCTGACAGATGCTTACAGATATTGAATGAGACCAGAAAAATAGCACATTTAGAGTTAGGAGTGGATAACTACCTCATTAAGCCATGACTGCGGAGAGGGGCTAAGTGCCTCTGGTATTGGTTATTATGCAGATCAGGCACAAATAACATAGCACAGCTCTCATGAATATTACGTGGTCTCATTACAGAATTCAACTCTTTGCAGTTTACTGAGTTTTAAAGGAAATATTGAAATTGCCCAATTAGGTAACAATTGAATGAAGCAGTAGAATAAATCCCCTCAATTTATTACCTTAAAAACCGTATCCATGGACCTTTGTTTTCCAAGTGCAGCCTGTGAATCGCACTGGTTTTTTTCAGTCTTTATTTTCATTCAATCTGCTTCAGGGTACAGGGTTCAAGGTCATAAATGCCTTGTTAAACATCTTTAAAAACATACATACAGAATGATTCAAGTGAATTGGAAAAGTAACTGGAAACATGCAAATATTAATGAATATACTCACTAGATTCTGACTTTACAATACAGGAGTATTCCCTAAGGGCAGAAGGCAAAAGAAAACACTGGAGCGAGGCCCTGATCATCAAGCAGTCAGAAGGCAAGCGTAGCAGACAATAATGGGCATATTTCTAGCCAAATGAACCTTTTATTACTTATCCTTGGCTTCTGAATATTTTATCAGTGCTTCTCTGAAACAAAAGTGGCACTTTTTTTTTTAAATAAGATATCAATGACTACATGGTAATGGTTATTGAATTAGAAAATTTATTCTAAGTAGGATATAAATAAAGGTTATGGTGAGGAAGCTGCAGCACCTTTACTGCACCAGGCTTTGATCCCACAGAATCAGACGTTTGATAGATGTGCAGTGTCATTGTTTTAATGAGATTGAAGTTTGCAGTGGAAGTTCGATCACATCTCTTCACAGTGGCTTGTTAAACCCTACTATTGGTGCTTGTCCATTATTGAACAGTCTCCAGCCTGCACAGAAGGAAAATAATTTTTTTAAAAACCAACACTTTGTAAAGATATTATCATGACATTTTATGTAATATCAATAATTTTTCCTACTTACTCAGTAACAAATTTGTTTCAGATTTTTTTTTCTTTTTAAGTCACAGGTAAAATTTACCAAAATTACCAAATTTATCAAACTTACACTGGTTATCTTCAAGATCTATGGAGAAAATTATGTTCTGGGGTTTGTCAGTTTGTTAACAAGGAGAAGCTTCGTATTTCTCTGTATTTACACTTAGTCTGTCAGAAGTCGATGTCATTATTGGTCCCTGACCCCCTATGTGGTTGCCAGCTACTTCCTTCGCCTAGTAGTTTTAACTTGCATATTACAGCTTTCTGTATATGCATCATTTGAAGCTCCAGTTAATTGTCAATTTTCTAAAAAAATTATTTCTGTATTTTTCCACAAGTCAATAATTATTTCTGATAGACTAGAGTGATGACAATTTACTTTAAAAAGAAATATGCTTCTGATTTCAATTTTTATTTGAATGGCATTTTTAAAATTTAGTGACCAGAATTCATATGAATTAATATCCCAGGTTGTTGGTTCATAAAACTTTGTTTTGTAAAAACCCACTAAAATATATTTTGTAAATAAAATTTGAATGAATCCCTATTTTCATTTAAAAAGTTCACCTTTTAGTGTCAATAAAAGCTTCTAACATTCTATATTCTATACTATGTATGGAAAAATGATACTATGTAAACTATATCACAGAACATTTTTTAAAATACCAATTTTATAGCTATAATAGTATACATTACCACAAAGATTATTAACTAAAATTTAGAAATATATGTATGATGAATAGAAATTCAGTATATTGAACACAAATGAGGATTAGATTTTTTTCTTTTTAGGAATCTAATTAAGTATAAGTGGATCTGTGAAATGAAAGTTTTAGATGCTGAAAATATAGCTGCTGTACATACAGAGGTAACACAATTTTGAAAGCTAGATTTAAATTAATGAGTTTCTCCAAGACTTAGAAAGCAACTTTCATATCTTAACAATGAAAGTTAGGTGAAGCTAATATACAAACTTTGTTCCTAATAATTAGTTACTTATCTAAATCTTTTCTCAGCCAGTTATTCAATTTCTGGGATTAGACCTACTGCTAACTGTCTTGTTTTATTGCATTAAATAGAACCCTTTCTTAAACTGTAAGGGGCTTTTGAAAATTTCCTCTGAGATTTGATATGGAGGTTTGAGGAAGAGTGTATTGTCCATCCCTCTGTAAATACTTCCACTCAAAATACCCTGGCATCAGCCTTGTGCCAAGCACTGTGCAGACATCGGAGCTATAAAATAAACATGATGAGGTACTTTGCCCTGAACATGGTGATTGAAGAAAGAAATTAAGCTCCCTTAAAAAGTAAGCATTTAAAAATTTTGCAGCATGTAAACCTTTATCAGCGAAACAAATCAAATAACTGTGACTCATAGATAAACACACTATCCTTTTTACATATTAGATTTGCTTTAGTGACACAGTGGTTTTCAGATTACTGTGAATAGAAAACAAAACTCTTTTTAAAAAGTCTTTGTTATTTTTAGGCTATTTATACATAAACATACTGTCAATATTATTGAGTGGGGAAAGGGGAGGGGGGAGAATTGCAAGAGGAAACTAGTATATTTTATAAATCTGCTGTCTTCTAGGAGTTATATATACTTTATATATTCTTCTCTACAGGTCCTCGGAGGTAACAGTGATGACCCCATTTTACTGAAGAGAAACCTATAACATTTAGAGATTAAGTAAATTTACCAAAGTCATTCAATTAATATATGGAATAACAAAGATTTGAGCCTATACATACCTGTTCCAAAGCCCATGCTCTTGTCACTACACTATGTTCTCTTTTATAACACAATTAATTGAACAATGAAAGCAATCAACACACCCATCAGTTTTGTTGTTAACAGGATACCAAGCAGTTTAACTTTTTTCTATTGAAGAGATACACTTACTGAATATAATTCTTTTGAAAGGCAATGTTATACAATATGATCTAAAAGTTATTGTGGAAATAAATGAAGGCCACCCAAATGAGAATAAACAAAGACTATTTATTCAGAGCCTGTCATAGCATGAGAGTAGCACCATTACTTGCATTTACTAGAGACTCCAAGGCAGGCAGGGGAGTGGGAAAGCATTATAGTGAAAATATTAGAAGGCTTCAGGTATACTGGGATTGGAGGTTATTGTCATGAAAAAGCTAGAGGCAAGCTAACTAGAGTGGGGTATCTTCTGTGATTGGCTTGGGAAGCATATCTGGCTTTCTCTGGTTGGTCCTGAGTTGGAAGCTGGCAGTCATTGACCAAGCCCTGACTGTTCTGCAGAAATTGTGGTTTAGCTTCCTAGGCTGGTTGCTGCAGAAGCTATGGGTCAGAGATCTATTGTCATATATGCTCTGGCCACAGTCCATTTCTATAATCAATCTCAGTATTAATGACTTTAAAGTATTGTTTCTTAGGATTCAAAAAGAGGTATTTAATGCTATGATTTGACTGTGTAAATCTAATAACACGCACAATAGGATGCATTTCTTGCTATATTTCCCAAGTCGATTTACTCTCGCAGGCTTATGTCAGTTGTTCTAACCTCTCCCCTCTTTGCAAATTTCCAGATCCTTGTACCCTGCCAGTACCACTCAATTGCTGACTCTGATTCCTCTTTTTCTGAGAAAAAGAAATGCAATTAG
This sequence comes from Daubentonia madagascariensis, assembly GCA_023783475.1. Classification (NCBI taxonomy): domain Eukaryota; kingdom Metazoa; phylum Chordata; class Mammalia; order Primates; family Daubentoniidae; genus Daubentonia; species Daubentonia madagascariensis. The sequence continues at coordinate 14,106,214 of JAKFHU010001798.1, forward strand.
AAAAGAATATTTGAAAGTTTCCACTACTTCCTCTACCTACCTTCCTGCAAATGCAGCCATGCATTCCTATTACTCTGGATGAATTGTCCCTGCTCACATTTAAGGCCAATGCTGCTAATCACGCAGCAGGTTCCAACCTCTCTTACGTACTCAAGGATATCTTCCCCAGCAAGTCTCCTCCTTATACACATCACCCATTTTTCCATCTCTGCATATCATTCCCAGCAGCACATTTACATGCTCTAACTTCTTCCACCTTAAAACAGTCCACTTTAAGCCTTACATTCCTCCTCAGTAGCTCCCTATTATAGCAAAAGTTCATACATTTTTTTCATGCTATTTCCAAAACTTTATCATCCACACTTTCTTGAATTCACTCTATTTGATTTTTACCATAAACACTCATTTTTTGAGATTACATGGTTAAAAGTCCACTCTGTTTTTGACATATAGATCAATAGGATAGTATGGATATTCTTTGTTCTTTCAGAATGGAAGCAGGAAAAAATATAGTGTTAGATGCATTAAAAAGTTGGACTCATTATGAAGGTTTTCTCTCTCCATTCATTAATTAATTCTGCTTTTTATTCAAATATTTACTTAGGGTCTGAAAGTACATATTAGTTAGAAAATATTGAATAGGATGCAACTTTCTGAGATCCTAGAAGAGTTTGGAAATTAATTTTTAAAATGTACTTTCTCTAAAATATGAGGAACATTTCTGACAAGCTTTCTAGGTAGAAAGCAGTGAAGTGTGAGAAAACACCCCAAAGTGTAGAGAAGATAACTATTGTATTCCCTGGGGCTTGACATCTTATTATGATTCATTTTCCATATAAATGGGCTTTAAAAAGATTAAACTATGTGAGATAATTGTTATTCATTCAAACATAATAAGAATTTTATTCTTTGAATTCTGTAATAATGCTGTCCCCAAAAGATTTACTGCCTTTTTAAATATATATTTTAAATAATTCAAGCTTTCTTCAATTACAAGTGGATTATTGGGATAGTTGACAAATACAATGTGGTACACAAAAATCAAGAATGTCAGTTCGACTTCCTTCTGGCTTAGGGTTTAGTACTTTGATACTCCATCTAAATGAACATTAGGAGTTGAAGACAATGTGTTCAGGTTTTCACCAAGAACACATGTTTTAAATTAATAGACTTTATTATTTACAGCAATTTAGGTTTGCAGAAAAATTGATTGGAAAGTATAAAGAGTTCTCACATATTTCCTCTCCAAACCCCTATACAGTTTCCGCTATTATTACATCTTGTATTAGCGTGCTACACTTGTCACAATTGAATTGGTATTGATAGCTTATTATTAACTAAAGGCCATAGTTTACATTAGCATTCACTCTTTGTGTTGTGCAGTTCTGAGTTTTAGCAAATATATGATAACATGTATCCGTCAGTACTGTATCATACAGAATAGTTTAACTCCCCTAAATAGCCCCTGTCTTACACCTATTTGTCCCTCCCTCTCTTCTACTGAATCCCTGGCAACCACTGATCTTTTTACCATTTCCATAGTTTTACGTTTTCCAAAACATGGTAAGATTAGAACCAAACGGTAGCTTTTTCAGATTGGCTTCTTTCTTTAGCATTATGCTTTTAAGATTCCTCCATATACTTTCATGGCTTGTAGCTCATTTTTAATCACTGTATAATATTCCATTGTATGAAAGTACCACAATTTGTTTATTCACCCACCTATTGAAGAATATCTTGGTTGCTTCCAAGTTTTGGCAATTATGAAAAAAGTTGCTATAGACATTCATGTTAAGGTTTTTGTATAGACATAAGTTTTCTACTCATTTGAATAAACATCAAAGAGCATGAGTGCTGGAATATATGATAAGACCATATTTAGTTTGTAAGAAACAGCCAAAATGTCTTTCAAAGTGGCTGTATCATTTTTTATTCCAATGAGCAATGAATGAGAGTTCATGCTGCTCCACATCCTTGCCAGCATTTGTTGTTGTCACTGTTTTGAATTCCAGCCATTCTGCTAGGTATGCAATGGCATCTCAATTGTTTAAATTTGCAATTCCCTGATAATATATGCTGTTGTACTTCATTTCACATGCTTATTTGCCATTTGTATATCTTCTTTGATGAAGCACATATTTTTAATGAATGTTTATTGTGTACCAGGCAGTGCATTATATGCCAGGATCATTTGTCAGTCTTTCACAGAGGAAAATATATATTGAATTTACTGTATAGTTGCTTCTAAAAAATAAAAATTCACTTTCTGAGGAAAGTGAAAGTTTAGCTAATGGCAAAAGCTATCCTTTCCGTGAGGAAATTCATCTTGAAGCCACAATTAAATGAGTAGAATGGTATATAAAATCTCATGTTCTTTTCCCTTCTAAAGTGGATTTCTCCACTGAGAAAAATGTGCATATGCCACACATTTGTAAGAGGTATGGCATACTCAACTCAACACACAGCTATCATATGATACAGCAATTTCACTCTTGGAATATGCCCAACAAAAATGTATACATATGTTCATCAAAAGGCATGTAAAATAACATTCATAACAGCATTAGGAAGTGCAAAAAACTAGAAGCAACCAAACTCTGTTACCAAAAAACTGGATAAATAATAGGTGATGTACTCATTCTTATGGTGAAATACAAAAGTAAAAAGAAAGCAAAATGAAAGAACAAATCATTGCTATAAGCAACAACCTGGATGACTCTCACAAACATAATATTAAAAAATAGAAGCCAGGCATAGAGGAGTACAAAGTACATACTTCAATTTATATGCACTTCAAAAGCAGAAAGAAATGATCCATAATGCTGGAAGTGAGGATAGTGGTTGTCCTTGGAACTGGCATACCTATGAGGTGTGAGGCACGTGAGTGGAATGGGGCATGGGAGGGACTTGGGAAGTGTTGGTAACGTTCTATTTCTTAGTTTGGGAGCCCTTTACATGGTTATATTTACTTTGTTAAAATCTTTGAGTAATATAATTGTGATTTATGCTTTTCTCTAAATATACGCTATGTTTCAGTAAAACATTAACTCTAAAAAACAGAGGTGCTATGTTAACTTTTTTTAAAATTTCAGAATATTATGGGGGTACAAATGCTTTAGTTACATATATTTCCTATGTTATGCCCAAGTCAGAGCTACAAGTGTGCCCATCCCTCAGACAGTGTGCCCCACACCCATTATTAGGTGTGAATTTAACCATCCCCTTCACCCCCCTCCCCACTGCCCGACACCCAGTGAATATTATTTCTGTGTGTGCATGTAACTATTGATCAGTTAGTTAGTACCAATTTTATGGTGAGTACAAGTGATGCTTGTTTTTCCATTCTTGTGATACTTCGCTTCAAAGAATGGGCTCTAGCTCCATCCAGGATAATACCAGATGTGTTAATTCACCATTGTTTTTTTTATGGCTGAGTAGTATTCCATGGTATATATACCACATTTTATTAATCCACTCATGTATTGATGGGCACTTGGGTTGTTTCCACATCTTTGCAATTGTGAATTGTGCTGCTATAAACATTTGAGTGCAGATATCTTTATTATAGAATGCTTCTTTTTCCCTTTGGGTAAATACCCGGTAGTGGAATTGCTGGATCAAATGGTAGTTCTACATTTAGTTCTTTGAGGTATCTCCATATTACTTTCTATAGAGGTTGTACTAATTTGCAGTCCCACCAGCAGTGTATGAGTGTTCCTATCTCTCTGCATCCATGCAAACATTTGTTGTTTTGGGACTTTTTGATAAAAGCCAATCTCACTGGAGTTAAGTGATATCTCATTGTGGTTTTGATTTGCATTTCCCTGATGATTAGAGAAGTTGAACAATTTTTTATACGTTTGTTGGCCATTAGTCTGTCTTTTGAAAAGTTTCTGCTCATGTCCTTTGCCCACTTTTTAATGGGGTTGTTTGATTTTTTCTTGTTGACTTTCCTAAGTTCTGCATAGATTCTGGTTATCAGCAGTTTATCAGATGTGTAGCATGCAAATATTTTCTCCCATTCTGTAGGTTGTTGTTCACTCTAATGATAGTTTCCTTGGCTGTGCAGAAGCTTTTTAATTTGATCAGGTCCCATTTATTTATTTTTGTTGGTGCTGTGAACATTTTTAACTACCTTTAATCCTTATACCTTTTATAATAAAAATTTACAAATTAAATAAAAATTAAATATACATTTGTATGTTTTTATTATTAATAGTATACTGAAAAAGGAGTAAAATCTTGACTGTAGATATTTTTGTATACCCCTATACTTGAAAAAAGTTTGAAATAGAACAAAATACATAAACATTTATATTCTGCATAGTTTATGTGTTTGTGTGTGTATACTTTCTGTATCTTCACCTGATTATCTTTATTTTTACTATTTAATCATACTTTTGAATCCTAATATACCTACACAAGCACACATAAATTTTGTTATCACTTTGCAACAAACTCCTAATGGATACTAAGTTTTATGTTATTTGCATCCTGGCGAGGATATTATAGGAAGGGATCCCTTCAGGATATAATTGTGTTTTTTCTCTCTCCCAGATATGTTCTGAAAAGTTAATGACTGACCATGTTGAAACTAATTGGAAGATACGAGATGCAACCAAATTGGATAGTGTGCAAGCAAAGTGCATAAAATGTGGTTGTAGAATTCCATAGTCCTAGTTTCATATAACCACCCTGTCTTCAGGTTGGGAGTAGGTAGAAGGAGCCTTATATTTTGGTGTCAATGAAATCTGTTTTTTATTGATACATAATAATAGTTGTACATATTTATAGTGTACATGTGATATCTTGATAGAAGCATACAATGGGTAATGATCAAATCAGAGTAATTAGTATATCCATCACCTCCAATATTTATCATTTCTTTGTGGTGAGAACATTCCAAATTTTCTCTTCTAGCTATTTTAAAATATACAACAAATTATTGTTAACTATAGTCACCCTATTGTGCTATTGAACACGAGAACTTGTTCTTTCTATCTAACTGTATTTTTGTACACGTTAACCAACCCCTCTTCATCCCCCTCCCAACTACCCTCCCCAGCTTCTGCTAACCACTATTCTATTCACTATCTCCATCAGATCAATTTTTTTAGCTCTCACATATGAGTGAGAACATGTGATATTTATCTTTCTGTGCCTGGCTTATTCTACTTAAGGTAATGTCCTTTAGTTTGATCCATGTTGCTGCAAATAATAGGATTTAATTCTTTTTATGGCTGAATAATATTCCAATTATTTATACATAACACTTTTTTTAATACATTCATCCCTTGATGGATAGTTACGTTGATTCCATATCTTGACTATTATAAATAGTGCTGCAGTGAACATGGGAGTGTAGTTATCTCTTCAGTATACTGATTTCCTTCCTTCTGGATATATACCCAGCAGTGTGATTGCTGGATCACATGGTAGTTCCATTCTAAGTTTTTTGAGGAACCTCTATACTGTTTTCCATAGTGGCTGCACTAATTTACTTTCCCAACAACAGTGTGGTATCACGGAAATCTGAATCTATTCCTTTTTTATGAGTATTTTAAGGAGTAATTGTTTAAAACAATTTAAATATTCCATTTAACTCAGTTTGTAGGTACCACTCTTCTCAGTCCAGGTATGTTCACATTCTTCTCTAGTTCCTCACATCACTAAGCTAAACAAGACTGCATTTATGTTCTTCTCAAGCTTAGATGGCAGAGGCAGGGAGACACCTAGGTCAGAAAGTAAGATCTCAGACCATCTAGTTAAAATTAAAAATTAAGAATTAACTTAAATGAAACAAGTAAGGGTCAATAATAATAGCAGGAAAAGAGGGTGAGAATTTTTTATTGTTGTTAATCTGACAGTCATTGATCATTAAGCTTCTCTAAATCAAATGATTATTTGAAAATCTTCTAAAAGTGAGGGCTTCACATTGCTTTTCTGATTAAGGATGCTGACCATCTGGGTTAGTCTGTTTCCAATCTGATCAGCTTAGAAATCTATGGCAAAGATCACTGATGCATCAAATAGAATTGCTGCTCATTAATGGAATAAGACATGGCCTGTAATGCAAAGTACTAGGTACAAATATCATATAATTCGTATTTCAAGCAAAAGTCTTGAAAATGTTTTATTAATACACTTAAAATAGTATTAGATGAGGTTTAAATTATGATCATATTTCAAATATATCAAATATGTATACATGTGTATATATTCATGTGTACATATTGGTCAAAGACAAATATAATCTAATTGCATGTATATTTGTCCACTTCTAAGAGCTAACTGTTAAATCTAGGAAGTAGATAAATATTTTTTAAAATTCTTCTTTGTATCACTTAAATTGCAGGCCAGACTTTCTAAATTCACTAAATATGCTAATCTGATGTGTGGGCCTTCTTTGTGCAATGAAACCACTGTTCTCAAGGCTTTTAGAAATGCATGGTTAGCTACTAAACCAGCTTCAATAAGAGATTCCCCAGAGCTTTATTTATCAGTGAGACATTCCAAATCTTTCTAAAAACACATCCAAGCATTCATGTATGTGTATACACAAACATGTATATACTTCTAACTCTCTCTCTATATATATTTTTAAAAGATACACCAAGTTGGATATACCAGACACTTGGAACAGACTATTAATTAGATCTTAAAAAGGAATATCATCATCTTTATTGAACAATGATATTGTTGATGCTTATTTAGTTTTATGCCCCATTGTTCCTTAGAGATGATGATGACGATAAAGATGGCAGTTGTGGTGATGACATATAAATCTTACTAACCATGTGCTGAAGTTGTCAGCTTTCTCACATGCAGTGTGTCGTTTAATTCTCTCAACAATGTCAAGAGGTTTTTACCATTTTACAGAAGACAAAATTGCAGCCTAGCAATGTTAAATACCATCTAAATTCATACAGATCGTAAATATACCCAGCTAGTAAAAGATGTACCCTTTGGTACATGTTGGTTATTTTGCAAATATTTGGAAATAAATGAATAACGAATGACTGAATAAGTTCTGATGTAGATATTTGAACAGCAAATTTGTTACACAATATTAAAAGAATAGCTTTCCAAACTACTCAGTATCTACCTAGAGTTTTCCAGAGAAATTCAAGGCTCTGCTAAATTCTATTAAAATGGTATATTGTTTTGTTTTAGTTTGCTTTTGTTTTATTTCAATGCCTTATATACACTGACACATTTTATATTTAACTCAGGTCTTCTAATTGCATGTTTTGCTTAAGCTAGATACCTAAAAAGTATTTATGACTATATCAAGAAGACCAGCTTTAGAAACTTGTTTTCAGAATAGCACTGGTGTAGGGCTGAATAAAGTTATGGGAACAGGGAATAAGAGAGTCAAATATGCCTATAAACACATTAGTTAAAGTGTTTATGAATATGTCACATGAAACTCCCTGCCCAAATGTATTGAAAATAGAAAAATACCAGGTTGAATCTACAGTCTGCTTTATATAAAACCAAATATATTAACCAGTTGAATAAATTAGGCTCAACAAAATACCAGACAGTACATTGTAAAAAAAATGTGTTTTGTTAAATGAATAAACATATGATATGAGGTCTGATCTCCCTCATCTTTGATTACTGTTATTTTATGAGTTGCTGTCACTTTAATAGCCCAAGACAATGAATACAACAACCATTCTATCTCTTGCTTCGGTCCTATAATTCGCAAAGGAAAAATTACAGATATGTAAGGACTTACCGGGAAATAACACTTGCAATATTATTGAGGAAAGACTATGTTATATTTATTTCCCTTCAATTTTCTCTTCTTGCATTTTCACATTTTTTACAGTCCAAGGAAAGAGCAAGGGAATTACACTCAGATTTGTATTTTGAATAATTGAGTTAACTGGAGGCAATTTAAAGTTAGACTGACCAATGAAATTACTCTAAAGGGAGATAGACTGCTTGTAATCTGACTTTCACTATCTGGGATCATTACTCTACCACAATGGTATCCCTTAGGCATGAATGGTGTTTCTCAAACTTTAGCACACATCAGAATTGCCCACAAGGCTTATAAAAACTCAGATCATTGGGCCCCACTCATAGAGTTTCTAAGTCAGTAGGCCTAGGGGGTGTTCCCAGAACTTACATTTCCAGCAGGTGTCCAGGTGATGCTAAGGCTATTGGCCTCAGGATTACACTTGAACACTTTGATAACTACTGAGCTAGAAGTTCTTCAAAGACAGAAAATATGTCTACAGTCTATTGAAAATAAATGATTCTCTACTGAGAGAGATTTCTTAATGTTGACTTACCAGCAAGAACCATTTCCAAGAATTTTGAGCAGGAAAAAGTAGGTATCTTTACTTCCAGTCTGCACATCATAGTATTGATGACCTTATATTAAAATAAAAATCTAAGTCATATTTGTGTGAAAAATAAGTTACATATTAATACTAGTAAGTGAAAAGTAGAAGATGATGTTGGTACAAGATGATGTTTGGAAAGGGGAAGTGTGCGGTGGTGTTAAATTTACCAACCAAATGCAAAAGCCATAGAACCAGGTTTTTTTTTTTTTAACTGAATATATGTGAGGAAAGTATACTACTGTACTAAAGACAAACAGAGTTAGGGAACTCTTTTAGTTATTTTAAAGTATACACTAACTTGTTGATGATAGTCACTTTGTTGTGCTATCAAATATTGTTCATTCCCTCTAACTATTTAACTATACTTATGTACCCATTAACCATCCCCATTTTATCCCCCCAACCCTGCTACTCATCCCAGCCTCTGGTAACCGTCATTCTACTCTCTGTCTCCATGAGATCAATTGTTTTTAATATTTAGCTCCCATATATGGTGAGAACATGTGGAATTTGTCTTTCTGTGCTTGAAATGTTCCTAACACAAAGAAATGTTAAATGCCTGAGGTGATGGATACCCCAATTACCCTGATTTGATTAATTCACATTGTATGCCTATATCAAAATATCACATGTACCCTGTAAAGATTTACAACTATTATGTACCCATAATAATTTAAAAAAATAGGGCAAAGAGTTCAAAGATGAATTTAATAGTTAAATGACAACTAAATGGGACCGTTCTAAGAAGAAAAATTGTGATTTTAAAAAAAGGTTAAATTAGATGAAAAGTGCTTGCTGAAATATAGAAGACATTGAATTATTCAATAGGAGTTGACCAATATAATAAAACATGCCTTACCTGGTAATCTGTCCGTCAGTATGTCTGAGGTTCTCACTATGAATATAAATAAATAATTAGGGAATAAACTGTTAAACTTGGCTATGCCCATATACTTTAGGCTCCCAGACCCAGAATCCCAGACCCCATGTACTTGCAACTTCAATGAGAAGAAACACAGAAAGTGAGATACTTATAAATGCATTCAGGAAACAGAAGCAGAGGGTCATCAGTTATGATACTTCATAACACAAATGGTACAAAAAGGGCTTGTATTAAACACACAAGTGCAGAAGCAGGCCAACTACCCAGATTAAAGGGAAAGTATAATTTTAAAGGTGGCCTTTTCAACTGGAAAGAGCCCTATGTCTACTGAGAAAATGTGGAAGGCAGAAGAGTGTGAGCTCTGTGTAGGAAAGAATTGATGGGCTTCCTTCCTGATGTATTTCCAAGGCTATGCACAGTGTTTACTACAGAATAGACTCTCAATAAATATAATGCTTCATATGGGAATGTGATGAAATAAAATACTTTAATGCTACATACTTTATGAAACTTCCCTCTTGAAAATATTTAAACTGAATCTAATCAATTTTTTTACATCTAATTTCTGATTTATAGAAAAAGCAGAGGGTAAAGGAACAAATTCAAGGGCACCAAGAGGAAACAATCTGAAAAATACAGAAGTTATGACATTCTGTAATACAACTTGTTGGGTTTCTTCAAAAGTCAATAAAATTCACAAAAAGAAGGTATTGTTTTAAATTAAAAGGCAATAAAAAAGAAATATAACATAGTGTCCTTAATTGGATTCAATTTTGAGAAAACCAATTGTTTGATCCAACCAAGAGGTTGAATATGTAATAGATGTTAGATGATATTAGGGAATTATTGTTAGATATGATTAAAGTATTGAATGGTATTTAATGTAATGTCGTTATTTATTAGTGATTCCCACACTGAAGTAGGTAGTGTGAATGCCATGATCTTTATAATTTACTATAAAATTACTTCAGCAAAAAAATAGATGAAACAAATTTGCCAAATGTTAAAAATCATTAAATCTCGTGATGTGTATATTGATGTTGATTATCTATTTCTTTTTTTGAATGTTTGAAAATTTTATAAGAAAAAATAAAGCTATAGGAGAAAAAAAGAATTATTGGTAGAATGGGATATTTTTTCTAATCTCAATCAATTTATGAATTCACATGTATATCCAACTAGAAGTTGCAAAATTCCTAATACATGATATAAATACTATCTAAAAATCATATCACCTTGATACATTAATTTTGTTTGTATACAATATGATACATTGCTAGATATTGTTTTCATTTGTTCTGTGTGGTCATCAGCCTCTTCCTGAATAAAGTTTTATAAAAAGAAAATAAAAAAAAGAAAGAAAGGGACAGAGGAAGGAAGGAAGGGAGGGAGCGAGGAAGGAAGGAAGGTAGACAGGCAGACAGGATTATACTTGATCAGATGCAGCTAAAGTTCCCCATGAGTTAAAGCTGGGCCTTCCTTGAGAGACTACAGGAAAATGTAGACATTGGCTCCAAAAGTCAGAAGGCTCCTGAGAAAGGTAAGCATTTTCTGAGCATGATCTACTATTTCGGAGACTTCCCAGCAATACATAATTACTGTACTAAGAAATTCATCACAGCATTTCTTATGATACATTTCATGGAAATCATGTTTTGTGGGCGATGTTGTTGCTGTCAGTTACTAGTAGTTATTGCTTTTTAAAGTTTTTGTTGGTCAAAAAGTCTTGATGAAATGATTAGTTAAACCAAATTAAATAGGCAAATGTAAGTATGGAACATTTCAAATCCTTTAATATACTATAAGATGCAGTGCTTTCCAAATTCATCTCAGCATAAAACTTTATAAAACAAATAACATCTTGAGAAACTTGTATTCTACATAATGTTTTGAGAAAAGCTGCTTCAGAATACTGCCCTGCTCTAGGGAGCACAAAATGAAAACTATCTTAGTCTGGATTCCGCCATAAAGTAGAGCCTGAAAAAAACAATTGCACTTACATAACTCCATTGTGGGAATTTATCCCAAGAAATATGAGTGGAAAACCATTTATTGTGAAACTGGTAACAAGGAAAAAAATGATCCAAGAATTCATTGAATTGATCACTGCCATGGGCAACTGGAAATTGACGCTTCTTATGATCCTTTAAGGAAACATGCAATAGGCATTTATGAATTGTCCACCTAGTGGACAAAGACTTAAATGGGAAGTAGTTATCTACCTGATCTTATAGTCCCCAATTAATTAGGGTTTGCCTGATAAGTTAACTCCCTCACACTTGCAAGTACGTGCCTAAATTAGAATAGCTTTGTGGGTTCCTGCAGGTGTTGTGCATCATGTAGCTTTGGCAAGATGTTGGCCCAGAAGATGTGGGCAGAGCTCAAAACAGATCCCAGCTGAGAAGTGGGCATCAACACTGGATTGGGGTAGGAGACTGAGATCATCAATGGAACACCAGAGAGGAGCCCATAAAGGGAAGGGAATTACTAAATCCTTTTTCCACTTGTGTCAAAGACTTGAATATGAAGAAAGAGGGAAGGAGGGGACATATATTGGATAAAATATATTAAGTAAACCATTAAAAAGTAAAACAACTTGTCTTTGGGAAGAGGTGAATAAATAGGACCAAGTGAACTGACTCTGTGAAGTCTTGAGGGAAAGAAAAAAGAGCCAGCCCTCTCACATGGTATTCTCACTACTTCTTGCCCTTGCAGGGATATATGTATTGTTCCTCAGCCTTCTTATAAACGACCTCTTCCATTCTAATTCTCCTACTCCTACAGCAATGAGGCAGCAAGGCCATTGTAGAACAAAACAATCGTAGCTGACAATTACTTGAGCTGTGTCTGTAGAGTTTATAGCAGCAGTACTACTAGATTCAGTGACAAAGCATATTTCCTTTGTATATTGTCATCAGAAGAGTATGTCATCTCCGTCCTTCTAACGATTGTTTTCACCATTTTTTCATCTTCTTATTGGTGTCCAAGACTTTAGATTCATTATCCACTCATCTTGTTTCCTACCACCAGACTACAGGCTACTGCTAATCCTGTCACCTTGTTTAACCTTCATCTTCATGGTTTGCACTATTACTAAGTCTTTGCTCTTGGAGCCACATATGTAGGGTCCTGCATGGCTATTATATGATGGTGAATCACCTGGGACCAGAAATAAGACTATGTTAAATGTGCTTAGACCATTTTAATCCCTGATAGTGAAACCCTATTATAGTTACAATTTTGATAGGTAACAACTAGATAGTCATTCTGGCAGTCCCAGACGAAAGTAATCCTCAAGAGGGATGTATCAGCGTTTTATTCTCCCATTAACTTTCGTAGACAAAAGTTCTGACTGATAGGAGACAAATTGACCTATCTTGATTCCTTTTTTTTGCCCATCCTTCACCTTCAAACTTTCGCTTCAAGGTCTCAAACTATTTCTATCATTTGGAAAAAATAGAATAGAATGTATGGATATAAACTCCAAATTAGTTGCTGATGAAAGCATACTTTCCCTCACATGCATTTTGTTTGGCAAATATAAAGTCTGAATTTGTAAATTGAGTTCACTCAAGCTTAAACCAGATTTGAGCTTGAAAAGCTCATAGCATTTGGTTTTGCTTATAAATAGGGCCTGACTCTTCCCAAATTCAATTAGCTTCAATTCTTACAAAGTCATATGATAAGCAAAACTTGGGTCTATAAGTCTGTTTTAAAATTGCCTAAGTATAGTTTAGTGTGTGAGATTTTATCTTCACTTGATTTTTAAAATTGTCACTGCATTTCAAGGACGAGATTAGTTCATTTCTTATGAATATTGCATTATTGAAAATTTGGGAGACTGGAGGGTTTTGTTTGATCCTTTTCAGTTTTTGCACTCTTTAATGACTTCATTTCAGTGCTGAAATCAGGGAAACTATGATTCAGTTTTGAGGTACTGGGTTTTAGTTTTTTGTTCCTTATATAAACCAGAAATGCCTTAGTAAGTAGGTCTGTGTCTGGCAAAAGAAAAGTTTGCGGAGATACTGTCTCATTTACTTTTTTTCTTTTAGAAATTCACAATAGGTGTTTAAATATAGTAAGCAAACATCTTATATAAACTAAAACCCAGAATTAGAGCTATTGATTGTTCATAAATTATTTTTTAAATGTGTCTCTTTCCTAAAACAAACAGTATCTATGCAAGGGCCTGATTGCAAGAAAAATAAATTTAAAAAAGATAAAAAGCAGTAACAAAGAAAGGAAATGTTCTATTTGGAGTAATGGATAAAGAAATAAGAGAAGTTACTGATATTATCTTTGTCAATGGCAAAGGAGAAAAGCAGCACAGCTATGGTCTAGAGAACAAGCAGAGTGAATTCTGTAGCCAACAAAATCACAAGGTAGCTTTTGATTTTCTACAGCAGAGTCTTGATTCTTCTCTTCTCTCTAATTGCTGCCCACATCAAGGCCATCCATTGGTTCCTAAAGATTCCAAAAAAGGAATGAAGAAAAATTCAAATGGACATTATTCTGTTATCAAGGCCTGAGTGAGTCTAGCTATGGCATGAATAGTTGAAAGAAAGGTGCTCTCCCAACATTGGTTCATTGGTTCTTCTGTGAGTGAGGTTTATAAAAGTTAATTAGCTTCCCTGGGCCTAAGATTTCTCATTCCTACAAGGGAGGCCTGCCTGTATCTGGCCTGCCAGATACACATACATATCATACTCCAGCATGCACATCCTAAGTCTAGCTGTGGATAAAATACCACAAGTCTTATTTTTAATGATATAACATCTCATAAGCCAGGATTCTATCATTGCAGAGCCTACAGATCTGTCGTGTAAGAGCAATACAGTGTCTCTAAGGAAAAGAACAGAAAATACAAATCAAAAATGGAAAATTGTACTGATTATGTGGGTAACAAGAAGAGAAAGGAAATAAAATTTGAATTTCTGACATAGGAACTCTCCCCTGAGCAACCTTCCTTAGTATCAGATGACGTCTTAGCTACTGACCCCAGGCAACAAGGCAGGAAACTTGGGCTGTCAAAGATTTCAGTCTGGAAAAAAAGGTTTTGAGAGTAGGAATCATCTACCAAGGTAGAATACATTACTCTTTTTTTGCAAAAGAATAAAGTCAATTTACCCTTGTGTATTTCTCTGTGTGTCATCCTGGAAGAAAGATGGTAGCTGGGGATTTGGGATTGATAGGGGGTTCTTTTATTAGATAGGAGGAAGAATAGCATTTTTTGCTAAGTTGGTAGAAATGATCTGGTAGAGAAGAAGAAAAAAACATGGTGCAGGAGATAAAAGAGAATTGCTGGAGTGAAAAGGTGACAGAAGACATATCTAGGGTGCAAGTGGAGAGGTTGACCTCAGATAGGAACACAGAAAATTAATCCAAACTAACAGAAAATAAAAGGCAAAATATACAGGTGCCGGTAGGTGGGGTTGATGTGGTAGTCAATGCTTGTGGAAAGTTTCTAATTTTATTTTTCCAATTTTCTTCTCATAAAAAAAAAAAAGCTAAGCCATGTGATGAGAGTGAGGAAAGGGTTGGGAGCACCTGAGAACACAAAACATAAGTATGAATCCATCATTCAGGAGAGTGGAGAGAGATTGACTAAGGAAATTTAGAGATGTTGCTCCACAGTAAAAAAGGCCCACTTGAGATTAATAACCTCATGAATTTAAAATTAGACAATGCCAGAATTGTTTTATGGGTTTTGTTTTTCCAGCTTGTTACAGTTGGATGGAACTAGAATTGGATGCTTGCTAGACAAATAAAATGAAAAGAATATGGGCAAGAAATTTGAGTTTTGTAAAAGAAAGTGATCATAATAAAGAGTTATGGAATATAAACTGTTTAAGGAAAGAACTTAATGAAAAGGCTACACTAGTACTTCTCAGTGAGATCAGGGAATTGATGGAATGGGATAAAAATAAGTGAACTGGAAAATTCAGATGTCTCTGACAGTATGGTGCTTAAAATTGAGAATATCAAATAACTTCAGTCATGGGCTATATATTGTCTAGATCGTGACCACGAGAAAGGGTAGAATTAGGATCCAGGAGGTAAAATCTTCAAAATCTGATTGGGAGTGATGTGTGGGTTGGTAGATGACGGAGAGGTATTGTTGGATTGTATGGTCTGGGAACATGAGACATGAGAAGCTGAAAGTGTTTCAGAAGGAGGAAAGATGGTCTGGAAAGTAATGATAAGCCAGGGTGATACCTCTTCCACTTCACGTCCAAGGGTATGAGGCATATGAGAGACAAAAGAGGCATCTCTAGGGAGGGCTTTGGGGGAAAGGGTTAATTCAGAGAAAAGCCAAGTTTTCATTAGGGCAAGAGGAAAAGGGAATGTTGAGATTATATATATATAGTTCACCCATAACTGATTTTGGCTTTTGGAAAGTGCGGTAGAAAAGTTGAAAGAGTTAGGGAGAAGAAGAAAATTGGGGTCAGAAAAAAGCTTATGTCAATTAGAATTCAGAGTATAATGAAATACATGGAGCGTCTTGTGACCACCAACTTAGAAAACATCTGAAGACATAATTAGTGCTTAGTCCTGATGATCTCAAAGCAGATAGTGTGGTCTTGAGACTTGAGAATTAGGGATGGAAGGTAAAAGAGTAAGTGCTTTTAGTTAGTTTTATATCATGAAGTACTTTTCATTAAATGTGCTATGACATCATTGTAATGGATGAATAGTTGACTGTACTCATGACATCATTGTAATGGATGAATAGGAGGAATTCTATGGTATAGGCACAAACTAATTTCATTAGTTAATCTAGAAAGCATTTATTAAGTGCCTAACAGGTACTAGTCATTATGCTAAGTGCTAGAGATGCAGCAAAGGTCAGACAGGATCTCTTCCTTCATTGAACTTAAAATACAGCAGAGGGGAAAGAGTTGAACATGGAACAAAAGAGGAGAGGGCATTCCTAAATTAGTGTGGATGCCCAAGACTGGTGGCATGGAATAGAGGGCAAAATGGGCGATGAAGAATGAAGCAGAGGTTTACAAGGTGAAGACATTATAACAATGCATTGATTGTGAAAACAGACAGCTCATTAGGGGGAAAACTTTTAGGACAAAAAGGTTGAGAGGACAGTGGAGAGTGGCATACAGCAAAAGCAGGGGACAGAGGCAGAGCACACAGCTTTACAGACCTTGGGAAAGAGGCATTTGGGGTTTTTGTTTCATTTCCCAACTTTTAAGACAGAAGTAGTTGGCATCTTTTTCTCTGTTATATTTAACATAATTGTTACTTAGAATAATGATTATCAGTCAGGTAAATTTTTGCCCTGCATATGGGATTTCCCCTTGGATATTTTACTTAGAACTGAATTTGGTAAGACAAAAAAAATAAATACTTTTAATCTAATTTTAAAAGTTGACAAATTATGCTTTTATCAGTACGTCTTTTCCTTTGCTTTATGCAAGAGTTTTCCTAAAGAGTTTATTTTATCCATCTTTTTTATCTAATAGATGAAATCTGAAATCTCATTGTATTTAACTATTTGTGAGATTGAGCATATTTTTCCACAGAAATTGGCCAACTATATTTCCTCTTTACTTAACTGCCTATTGCCTTTCTTTTGCCCATTTTCCTATTAGAATTTTTGACAACCAATAATTGATTTTTTAAATAATACTATCAGTTCTTTACATTTTGCTAATTGTTCCTGCTTTGTATTTGTCTTGACTTTTTTCTTGAGTTTTACTATACAAAAATATATTCTTTTTACATTTTGTATTTTTATAGTAAAAATTTTCTATCAGTCTTTTTGGTACAATATTTTATATCATACTTAGAATAGCTTTTTCCATTGCAAGGTATTTGTTTTGTAGTATAGTTGTAAGTTCTTCATTTTTGTTTTATATATTTTTTCATTTATATTTTTTATACAACTGGAATAGGTGAATGGAGCTTGAGAAAGTAATAGCCAAAGGTGTCCCTAGGATTTTGAACACAGGTAATTAAAAGGATAAATAGACCATTACCTAACAGAAAATATGCAGAAGGAGGTGCCAAGGAGTGAGCCATAGTAGAAGAGCTTTGTTTGGGGGACTGGAAATTTAACATCAATTTATACTTCAAAAGACAGATAAAATGATCTTAATTGCTTTATAGGATTGTTATGACTATGTCTGTAAAGTGCATAACAAATGTGCACTATAATTTTCATTATTATTTCAGCAGAACAGAATACTATCCCTGAGATAATAGAAAACAATTATTTGTTAATTTCATTTCATTATTTTAAATATTCTTGCCATTTGATCTATTAAGAAGTCATGACAAAAGTATATGGATTTGTTAGATAAGAGCTTGATGAAGGAATTGACTATACATCAAAATGCTGTCCAAAAAATACCTTCAGAAAGGAGCTCAGCTAAGATATCAGTTACATAAAATCACAGCACAAGTAGTTTCTAGGATAAGCCAAGCATATTCCTGGTACAAGTCAGTGTAAATTATAAAGAAACAAATTTCTCCCTTGCCCTCTATTAAAAGTATGCTGGGGATATGCCCCAGAAAATGCCTGTGATGTAGCATAACTGGCTGTAACATAAGCTATATTTAAGGTAATTGGTTCTGAAAGGAGATAAAATGAAAATGCATAAAGCATTTAACAAAAGCTATTAAGTTGGTAATTGTAGTTATTAGTTCATATCCAAATTTTCTGTCTGGACTTTTGTAGCTCTATTCTATCTCCATATTTGAAAGCACAATAGCTCTCATTTCCATATTGTTCCATGCTTACTCAGAATCAAGAAGTAAATACATTTTGGTAAGATATGGACAATTTGCATCCAAATAATAATGGAAAACCAGCATCTCACCACCATGATCAATAAAAATTGGAATCGATGAAAAAAACTGTGCTTAAATTAAATATTGATATTAATATTTTAGTAATAAAAACTTTGGAATGTCTTTTTTGTCCTTGAGTTCATTAAGGTCCCAGAGAAGCTTTACAGACTCATTATCTTATTTCATGTTGGGCTTTTCATCTATAAATCTCAAAGAGTAAAAAACGAGATTTAATGACTTGAGGTCATGGTACTTTTCACACCTATAGTATTGTACAAAAGACCTCCTTCATCAACTTGACTTTTAGCTGCAATTTCTTCCCTAAACTTGCAAAATTTAAATTCCACAGTTTCTTTTTTATTAAGTAAGGTACACATAAAAAAAGTGCACAAATCATAAAAAGGCAACTCAGTTTATAATCACAAATTGAACACACCTGTGCAAGCTCACCCAATTCAAGAACTAGAATATTACCAACAACTCAGAACATTACTTTCTTTTAACAAAAAAAGAATCCTACCTTTCTTCCTCCCTCTTTTCTTCCCTTCCTCCACTTCTTCCTTCCATCATTTTTAATCTAAAGTAGACCACAATCTTCGTACTCATTGAATCAGCTTCAATCTGGCCACACACTCATAAACCTCAGAAAAAAGCATCCTGAAATTTTGAGTTGAGGGGAACACAATTATTTATATTTCCTATAAAATCCTAACCCCTGACTCCAAATACTGGGCAACTGAATTTATTTTTTAGGAGGTATAAAATTTTCCATCACAGGATGTGTTCAAATAGATATATCTCTAATCATTAGGCAGATTATCCTTGAGCTTATAAACAAGTCCCTATAATTTCCAATAAACAATCCTAATATTATATTATATAAGACAGAAATATTTAATTTGCATTTCAATGCAGATCTTTAAACATTTGTGTTGGGTTTGAATTTCAAAACCATAATTATTAGGATAGGGTCAATTCTTGAGTTCTTTGAAAGATTCAGGGTAAAGGTTGTTTTATTCCCATCTGACTACAGGGCTGGATCACTCATCTTCTCAAATATCCTACTACATAAATATTTATTCTTAATCATACACATGAACATCCTTATATTACACATCAATTTTTATCTAAGACCACAATTAGTGGTAACAATTTTAGTTTATGCTCATCTGTCTTCAACATAGACAGTTATAGAGATAAATGTGTTCATGTGTTTGATTAATAACTGTATTTGATTTATGCAAATAACTTTAAGAAATTTCTGATTGAAAAAAGTTACAGATACAGCTAAATTTTCACTTCTTGCAATTCCTCCTTTTATAACAATTGATACCCACTCTTATCTATAGTTTCAATGTAGGTTTTAGAATTTTTTCATAAATATTTATACCCATAAATAAGATATTAATGATTAATACTATATAAATATTTTTGAAACTTTATTTTATTTAATTTCTAGCAGTTACTTATGTACAATTCATTTTAATATCAATAAAATTTCATTAAGTAAATAAACCACAATTTCCTCTCCTACTGTTAGAAAATTATTTCCATTTCTTTGCTAATATCACAGTGCTATAATGAACATCTTTATGCCTATTTCTTTGTACACATGAAAATTTATGTAGGTGGTATTCAAAAGTATTGTCTTAAGCTTTACTTAGCATTTCCAATTATTCTTAAGTGGTTATATTAATTTAACTCAAAATGACAATGTCCAAGAGTTCGTATTTCTCAAAACCTTACCATATTTGGCATTTCAAATGTACTTATTGTTATCAAACTGATGACTGAGAAATGGTATATTACCATAGCTACAGGGAGTCATGTACAAGTTGTTGTAGGTACAAAAAAAAAGTAACTTATACATACCTTAAACTTACAAGTTCAAGATTGTGGTTAAAAAAAGTGGAGGGGGTAGGGAATCACAAGGTTAATGATTAATATGTAAAAGTTTCCCCTTTTTGTGTTTATGACACAGAGCAATATTTTAAGTGTTCTGAACAAACCCAGTCAGTCAAAGATGCAGAAAAAAGAATAAAGAACAATGAGCAATCACTCAGAGAAATACAGTACTATGTAAAGCAAGCCAATGTGTGGATTATAGGTATCTCTGAGGGAGAAGAAAAAGCAAATAGCATGGAAAACCTATTTGAGGGAATTATTGAGCAAAATTTCCCTGGTATCACCAGAGATTTAGATACCCAAATACAAGGTGGTCATTGAACACCAGGAAGATTCATAGCAAATAGGACAATTCCAAGACACATAGTTATCAACATGGCCAAAGTCAAATTGAAGGAAAAAATTCTACAAGCTGCAAGACAAAAGGAACAACTATCCTACAAAGGAAAACTCATCAGGTTAACAGCAGACTTCTCAGCAGAGACCTTACAAGCCAGAAGAGATTGGAGCCCCATCTTCAGTATTCTTAAACAGAACAACTGCCAGCCAAAAATCTTGTAACCTACAGAACTAAGTTTCATAAACAACAGAGAAATAAAGGCATTTCCAGACAAGCAAATGCTAAGGGAAATTTTGACAACTAGATTTGCCCTACAGGAAATACTCAGTACTACATTATACATGGATCAGCACCAGTGTGCATAGATACCCTCCAGTGTAAAATCACCCAAAAGCTAAAGCTCACAGCTCATATAAAACAAGAGCACAAGAAAGAAAACAAAGAAAAAGGTACAACCCAACATGATGAACAGAACAGCATCCCACATATCAATACTAACATTCAACATAAACGGTCTGAATACCCAACTCAAAAGATATAGACTGGCTGACTGGATGAAAAATCGTTGCTCAAGTATATGCTCTCTCCAAGAAACCCATCTAATTTGCAAAGACACACAGACTAAAGGTAAAATGATGGAAAAAGATATTAAAAACAAATGGAAATCAAAAGTGAGCCAGTATAGCCATTCTCATATCAGATAAAATTGACCTTAAGTTAACAATGGTAATAAAAGACAAATATGGTCATTATATAATGATAAAGGGGGCAATTCAGCTAGAAGAAATAACAGTCCCAAACATATATGCACATAACGTAGGAGCTCCCACATTTGTAAATCAAATTTATAAAGTAAATAGATCTAAGCAAAGACATAAACAGTAGCCAGGGACTTCAACACCCACTGAAAAAACTGGAAAAATCTTCAAAGCAGAAAATCAACAAAGAGATACTGGACATAAATGGAACTCTAGAACAAATGGACCTAATAGATAATTACAGAACACTCTACCCAAAAACTAAAGAATATACATTCTTTTCATCAGCATATGGGTCACTTTCCAAGATTGATCATATTCTAGACCACTAAGCAAGTCTCAGCAAATTCAGAAAAATCAAAATCATACCATGCATCTTCACAGACAACAGTGGAATAATATTAGAAATCAATTCCAAAAGAAACTCTCAAACCCATACAAAGTCAGGGAAATTAACCAACCTGCTGCTGGATGATCCTTAGGTCAATGATGAAATTAAAATGGAAATCAAAAGATTCATTGAACTGAAAAACACAGGGGACACAAGCTTTAAAAATCTATGGGATTGAGAAACAGCAGTGTTAAGGGGAAGATTTATAGCCTTAAATGCTTGCATCAAAAAGACAGAAATATCACAAATTATCAACCTGATGACACATCTCGAGGAAGTAGTAAAAGAGCAAACCAAACCCAAAGCCAGCAGAATAAAAGAAATAACAAAGGTCAGAGAAGAACTAAATGAAACAGAAACAAACAAAAAAAGTCAATGAAACCAAAAGTTGGTTCTTTGAAAAGATAAACAAAATCAATAGACCATACTCAGTATTAAATTGGAACTAACCAATGAGCACACAAGTGCACAGAGGGAAGTAAAACTTAGTGGAAATCAAGCATCAGGGAGAGGGCAGGAAGGGAGGGCCAAAAATCTACCTAATAGGTACATAGAGCACTATTTGGGTGATGGGCACACTTATAGCCATGACTCAAGCATTACAAAGGCAATTCATGTAACCAAAAACATGTGTACCCCCTTAATATTTTGAAATAAAAAAATCAATAGACCACTGTCCAGATTAACAAGAGGTAGAAGACAAAGGACTTAAATAACCTCAATCAGAAATGAAAAAGGAGACATTACAACTGATACCACAGAAATACAGAATATCACCCATGAATACTACAAAAACCTGTATGCACACAAACTAGGAAACCTAGTGGAAACGGATAAATTCCTAGAAACACACAAGCTCCCGAGGCTGAATCAGGAAGAAATAGAAATCCTGAGCAGGCCAATACCTAGCACTGAGATTGAGACAGTAATAAAAAAAAAATCTCCCAATGAAAAAAGCACCAGACCAGAAAGATTCACAGCTGAGTTCTACCAGGCCTACAAAGAACTGGTACCTATCCTACAGAAACTATTTCATAACATGGAGAAGGAGGGAATCCTCCCTAACTTATTCTACAAAACCAGCATCACTTTAATAGCAAAGCCAGAATAGGACACAACAAAAAAAGCAAAGTATAGACCAATGTATCTTATGAATATTAATGTAAAACTCCTCAACAAGTTACTAGCAAACCAAATTCAGTAGTACATTAAAAAGATAATTCACCATGATCAAATGGCTTTCATTGCAGGGATGCAAGTTTGGTTTAACATATGCAAATCAATAAATGTGATTCACCACATACACAGAAACAAAAACAAAGTCCATATGAGCATCTCAATAGATGCAGAAAAAGCACTTGATAAAATCCAGTATGTTTCCATGATGAAAACCCTCAATAAACTATGCATAGAAGTAATATATTTCAAAATTATAAAAGCCAGCTGGATGTGGTGGCTTATGCCTGTAATCCTAGTACTCTGGGAGGCTGAGGCAGGAGAATCACTTGAGTTCAGGAGTTCAAGACCAGCCTGAGCAAGAGCAAGACTCCATCTCTACAAAAAATAGGAAAATTAGCCAGGCATGGTGGGACGTGCCTGTAGTCACAGCTACTCAGGAGGCTGAGGCAGGAGAATCACTTTGAGCCCAGGAGTTTGAGGCTGCAGTGATCTATGATGATGCCCCTGCACTCTAGCCCAGGTGACAGAGTGAGAGACTGTCTCACAAAAAAAAATTATAGAAGCCATATACAACAAACCCACAGCCAACCTCATACTGAATGAGGAAGGTTGAAAGCATTCCCCCTAAGAACTGGAACAAGACAAAGATGCCCACTGTCACCACTCCTATTCATCATAGGACTGGAAGTCCTAACCAGAGCAATCAGGCAAAAGAAGGAAATAAAGGGCATCCAAATCAGGAAAGAGGAGGTCAAACTATCCCTTTTTGCTGATGATATGGTCCTATATCTAGAAAACTCTAAAGATTCCACCAAAGGACTCCTAGAATTGATAAATAAATTCAGCAAAGTCTCATGTTACAAAATCAACGTACACAAATCAGTAGCATTTCTATGTACTACAAATGGTGAACCTGAAAGTCCAATCAAGGACTCAATACCATGTACAATAGCTACAAAGAAAATAAAATACTTAAGAATGTATTTAACCAGGGAGGTGAAAGATCTCTACAGGGAGAACTATGAAACACTGATGAAAAAATTCACAGATGACACAAACAAATGGAAAAATTATAGATTGGTAGAATCAACATCATTAAAATGTTCATTCTGCTCAAAGCAATTTACAGATTCAATGCAATCTTGGTAAAAATATCAATGTCTTACTTCACATATCTAGATAATATAATCCTAAGCTTAATTTGGAACCCAAAAAGATTCTGAATAGCCAAAGCAACCTTAAGCCAAAAAAAAAAAAAAAATCTGGATGCATCACATTACCTGACTTCAAATTATACTACAACACCATAGTAACCAAAACAGTATAGTACTGGTATAAATGTAGAGACATAGACCAATGGAACAGAATAGAGATCCCAGAAATAAAAACATATAGCTATGACCAACTGATCTTTGATAAAGCAGACAAAAACATACACTGGGGAAAACATCCCCTATTCAATAAATGGTGCTGGGGAAACTGGATAGTCACATGCAGAAGAATGAAATAGGATTCATATATCTTGCCATATACAAGAATTAATTCAAGATGGATAAAAGACTTAAATGTAAGGTATGAAACCATAAAAATTCTAGAATAAAACACATATAAAACTCTTCTAGACATATGCCTATGCAAAGAATTTATGACCCCAAAGGCAAATATAGCAGCAACAAAAATAAATGACTGGGACTTAATTAAATTAAAAAGCTTTTGCACAGCAAAGGAAATAATTAATAGAGTAAACAGGCAACCTACAGAATGGGAGAAAATATTTGTAAACTATACATCTGACAAAGGACTGATATCCAGAATCTACAAGAACTCAAGCAAAACTGCAAGGAATAAAAAAAAAAAAACCATGAAAAGTGGGCAAAAGACATGAACAGGATTTTTTCTAAAGAAGACAGACAAATGGCCAACAGACATATGAAAAAATATTCAATATCACTAATCATCAGGGAAATGCAAATTAAACCACAATGAGATACCACCTTACCCCTGCCAGAATGGCCATTTTTAAAAAGTCAAAAATGCTGGCATGGATGTAGACAGAAAGGAACGCTTATACACTCTTGGTGGGACTGCAAATCAATACAACCACTATGGAAAACAGTACAGAGAGTCCTCAAAGAGGTAAAATAGACCTACCATTCAATCTAGCAATCCCACTTCTGGGTGTCTATCAAAAGGGAAAGAAATCATTTTATCAAAAAGATGCCCGCACTTGAATGTTTATTGCAACAAAATTCACAATTGCAAAGATATGAAATCAACCTAAGTGCCCATCAATACATGAGTGGGTAAAGCAAATGTGGTATATATACACCATGAGGTACTACTCAGCCCTGAAAAGGAATGAAATAATGTCATTACGGCAACTTAGATAGAACTGAAGACCATTATCCTAGGTGAAGTATCTCAGGAATGGAAAAACAAATACCACATCTTCTTACTAGTAAGTGTGAGGTAAACGGTGGGTGCACATGGGCACAAAAAGACATAAAGGACATTGGAAACTAAAGGGAGATTGTGGGAGGGAGATAAGGGATAAAAACTTATCTATTGGGTACAGCGAACCCTATCCTCATGGCAGGCACACTGAAAGCCTGACTTCAGCATTATAGAGTGTATCCATGCAACAAAAACGTTTGTACCCCCAATAGTTTGAAATTTTTAAAAAAAATGTATTTGTTAAAAGATCTTAAAATATTTTAAGTGCTCTAGAAATACTGAATATGAGTAGATATTTATCTTCATATGAATATTTATGAGTAAAAATTTGTAATATTACAAATCAGTGGGAAAAAATGTACTATCTTTTAAGCAAGCCTACTGTTCTATTACAAAAAAAAAATTGCAAATAATAGGGGAAAAAAACCCTCCGTATTTTGGCCCCAATTAAAATATTTATCTGAATTTTTTCCATCTTTCATCCCTCTTCCTTATGTACTATAACAAAGATACCCAACTTTTTATATAATTCCTTCATCTATATTCTACATTCCAATTATTTTCTTTTTCCTCAGAACTTTAGTCATGTTACTTCTCAGGAATGCTAACCATACCATCTCTTCTCTGTATCTTTGCTCTTCCCATTTTTCATGGTCTTTCCATTGGCAATTTAATTAGGCCCAAATCTCTTTATTATTACCCAATGTTTTCCATCATTGTCCTGAGACTCTCTACCTTTGCTGCATAGTCAGGAGAGTAAACAGAGTCCTTTAATAGTCACTGTTCAGCCTACTTATGGATTTGTATATCTGCTATTAGGTTCCAGTGCAAATGAAATACATTTCAACCCTATCCTACTTACATGTTGGTAGCTTTTGACATTTTCGCTTATCACTCCTTTAAATAAAATATCACTTGTTGGTTGTATTTGGTATATGTTGCACAGTTTATATTAGAATGTTTAATATAGAAAGTAATTTTTTAAAATTACCTATAATAAAATCATACAGATATAACTTTACTTAATATTCTGGTTTTTGCTTCGACTTATTTTTATTATAATTGTCTACAGATATATAAATTTACACTGCCTTTTCACTCAGTATTTTAAATATAATATTAAGTGGACTTTGAAATTTTATTTTAAAAGATGACATTTAATTTTATGTAAGCATGTAAGCAAATTGAACAATTCTCATTTTTTCAACATAATTATATTATTAAATATAAATAAAATTATAATTAATATACACATAAATAAATTTGTGTGAATATCTCTTATTATTTTAATAGAAAATATACCTGGTAATAAAATCATGAGGTAAAGAATAAAAGGCCTTTTAATTAATTTTTTAAACATTTAGTTAATTTTATTTTACTGTATAAAACCTAGAAAATACAAAAAGGTACAAAGAAATTTTTGCCTAATTTAAAGCTTTTGAATGTACATATAATTTATAAAAATAATTGAATTAATGTCATACACATTTATTTCTAGCCAAACATTGTTTATAAAGAATGGGAAAATATTGATAATTTTCATAATATATTAAATATTTTAAAAATATATTTTTACATGGTAAACACTAATCTCTCATATATACATAATTAGTCTAGTCTTATTCCAATCACAGACTGCTTTAACTAGTATGTTCTAAACTTTGGTATTGTATTTCCTACTAGGAGCTCTTCTTTTTTCAAAATAATATTTATTCTACCAGGTCAGCTATGTAAACATAAAGCAATATGGGCCAAAATTTATTCTTTTGTTTTTAATTAACTTGCCAAAATGATTTCAAATTTAGTTAAGAAGGATTTATAGTATTGCAACACTGAGTCTTCAACCATGATATATATTTCATTTTCTTCTTTTCTTCCTTTTGTTCAAATGTTCAGCTTTTGTGTTACTTGATTTGATTTTTTTTACTTTTTTAAAGTATATATAATTTGGTTTTGCTATTGTAAATGGAATCTTTCCTTTCAAAAAAAATCTAACTGGTTATTGCCATTTTAACCAAATCTTTAAAATGTCAATATTTATTTTGTACCTACTGCACTAGACACCTACATAATTTTTAAATGGTCAATTCTTAAATTATATTTAAATATGACTTGAAATAATGTATTTTCCTCATTTTCCCCAACTTTTATATCTCTGTTCCTTTTTCCTGGTTTATTGCTTTCTGTATATCTTCTAAAACAATGTTATGATAATATTGATAGGTGATATACTTGGCTTATTAATGATATTAATGGAAACACTGTTTCGAGTCATTGCATGTTATGGTAACAATTATTTTGAGATAGACATCATTTATCATACTGATGAAAATATCCATCATTCCTAACTTATTAAGACTTTCAAAGAATCAGAAATAGTTTGTGTCTTTAAGGATTTATTAATATAATCACTATGGTAATATCATCAATAACTTGATTTACATTAAAACATCTTTAAACCAACTTTGAATCAATACATTAAAGTTTACATTCTGAATTTCCAGGTAATGAAAAATAATAGTGGCTGCCAAGATACCCATTTCTCAATAATACATCCAAAAATAACACAGAACAACAACAAACTATACAAAAACCATGCATTCATTGTAACTTGAAGATAGAAAATGCCTAAACTTCGAAATAAATGTAACTAGAAAGAGAAAAATCACTACATCTCAAAGCATGTTCTCATATGTTCCTGCTCCACCTCTGGCCTGCCACAAGCCTTTGTAAGAAGCAAAAGCCAGTTTTCTGAGATCAACTAAGTGGATAAATCCTTAACTAGATTAACCAGGATATGAGAGAGAAGATATATATTAATAATGTCAGGATTGAGAGGGGTGACATTATTATAGATTCTAATCAGAGTCCTCACTGTCGCAGAAGGAAAAGAAACTATGAATAGCGGAAATATAAGGGAAAAGTCTACAGGGTTGAAATTAAAGTGGAGGTATTGGCATGAAGTTGTAGTTAAATTTCTTAGCTCTGTCCCTTGAGAGAGCCTAGAAGACAAACCAGTATCAACGAGCCCATCTAGTACCGAAATTTTGGTTTTTAAATAAATATTTCAAAGGCTCTTGTAGAGTTTTACAATAATTCCAAACAGACTGCATTAAAAAAAACCCAATAGAACAGAATAATATAACACAAAACATGAACAAGTTCTTTAAGCCCAGAAAACAGCTCAGAGTTTTTAGGATTTTTTTCCAATACTTCATAGTAGATGTCCAATAATAACTATTGCCCAACTGACTTAGAGTATAAAATAAAAATTACAAAAATATTAACATTCAACTCTCATAATAAATTCCAAAAGTAGCGTTGGGAGTTCTAACCCAGTCACAAGATACTTGTGCAGAAAGACAACTGTGTTCCTTAAACTCTGAATTAAGATCCTCACATTTTCTTTTATTTTTAAAATAAATGTTCATCTTATTCATTGAATCTGTTCATGGCAATAAATGTATTCATATGTCAGTTTGCCCTTGAATTTACCACTAGTATCTATTTTAATTTGTCTATTCTCAGGAGGCAAAAATCATGTTGTTAAATTGATCCATACACTACTCAGCACAACAGATAATTTAATGAATTTTTCCTTAATGATAATGATGGTTTAAAAACACTACTAAATTGGAAGTTTACAGATTTGCCTCCTCTTACTTCTGCTGGTCATTGCATTGATTGTGATGAACAGATGGCACGTGGAGAATTGTAAGCTATTTCACACAGTGATGATACTCTTTCTCAGCTTACCTCAGCCTCAAATATCACTTAACCTTATGTTTTCTCCTAATGATACATATCACCAAGCAATCCATTAGCTAAATTCTACTAACTTTAAAAAAACTTAACAAAATATGCAATCAAAAACAAAAGTTAAAAGCATAATTGTCATATAAATTCATAGTAAGCATTTGTCAAAGTTTTGTTTAACTCATCAACAATGGGCCAACAGAATGGCAAAAATGGTTCAAGAGAGAATTAAAAAAAAAAACTCCAAAAAACCCTGTCATATAAAATAAGTAAAAAATTGGGAAATATAGCTTAGATTGTAAGAAAATCATTAATAAAATCACAACCTCAACAATTATCTTTTTTACAAGACAAATCTATTGCATCACTGCTGGAAAAAAATAACTTGCATATTATCAGTTTTCTTCAATTTAACTTCTAACTACAGAATCTGGCTTCCAATTAAAAATAAACAGATAGTCAAATAGGTTGCATTCCCTTAGAAAGTCAGATGACTTAGTTTGGTAGTGCTCTAATATGACATCAAAAGTACATACAACCTTTTTCTTCCTTACTTCCAGGTTTTGACTAAGTTTCTTTAATGAAATACTAAATTTACTTTATATTAAATTCAAGATAGAAACAATTGTATAATAAATAAAAAAAATTCTTCTCTAAATTCTTATAAAAGCAGATTGTTTTCCAGTTTAATTTTAAAAAACTGTATTTTTAACCTTTATATCAATAAGAACCAGACATGTGAAGTATAGGCACAATTTTATGGTCCAAATTATATGTGTATAATATAAATACACACACACACAAACAGATGCTGATATGAATCTAACTTTCTACTTCTCTGGGACACTATATAGTCTTAATCTAGGCAAAGAAGTAAAACAGTGAAGGTGAAAGTAATATCTGATGTTATGAATGTTTATTTGGCAATGTAATACATAATAGTTCTATGATGCATGTGAAAGTACCACTAGGTGGTTCCCAATTTCTTATCCTTGGAAGACTTACTGAAAAATTAGAATTTATAGTTCATCTACACTTTTATAAAATATTTATAGCCACTGTGCTTTTGCATTTTAAATGTTCTGCAGCTGAGTTACTTAATCTTATACACTTATATTTAATTTTAAAAAATAATTTTTCAAAGTGCTCTTGATGTTTCTGAAACATTATACCCACCCCAGTTTTCTCATATTGTTTGATGCTATGATCTGTTTTCCTGACCACATTTGAATGTACATGTTTTTCGTCAACGATGTAAAT
The DNA here is from genome assembly GCA_023783475.1 of Daubentonia madagascariensis. Lineage (NCBI taxonomy): Eukaryota > Metazoa > Chordata > Mammalia > Primates > Daubentoniidae > Daubentonia > Daubentonia madagascariensis. Next base: position 14,136,308 of record JAKFHU010001798.1, read on the forward strand.
TCATTTGTTATGATAGTAGCTTCATTTATGGGTCACTGCCATGATTTGGTTCATTTATTTCCTTGATAGTTTAGATTCATGTTTGCATTTATTTGAAAAGAGAACACATGATTCCAAAAGTGTTGCAAGAAGAAATATGTTAAATGTGGAGTCTAAAATACTAATCTTGAGAGAGTTCCCTTAATTTACTGTCATAATAAATTGCTTGCTGCTTTCTAAAATTAATCAGAGCCAAACACTGCAGCTATTGTGCAATTTCAACTTCAGATATTTCAGGGCATTTGAAATGGTGTTTTGCTTTTCTGTTTAGTCAGGTGACAGGAAAATGTATTCACATCCACAAGATATATTTCATAAATAAATAAGAAACATGTTTAAAATCTCAAGTTATTTTTCACTAGCTCTCAGAAAGCTGAGAAGTTTCAAGTCATGTTACTTATTTGTTTGGCTAACATTTTAGTAATAAGACCTCTACCTTAGTTATCATTTTTTGTTAGCTAGGAACCATTTAATTGTTTTTTAGTGACCAACCAAAATTATTCATAAAAAACATTCTTAAATGCACAGTGTCTGCATAGAATCTAGTTAGGAATCCTTTTTAACACAACAGTATTAACATACAAAGTCTTTGAAATCACATCTACTGTTTTCAACAATTGAGGTACTGTAGACAAACATTACAAAACTTTATGTACAGTAAGCTGTGTACCTCCAAAGAACATATACAAAACTAGAAGTTACTTTAAGCTACAAATAAAGTGTTAATCATTTCCAAAATTAGAAGTAATATAGGCCTGTTCAGGATTTCTATTTCTTCCTGATTAAGTATTGGTATGTTGTAGGTTTCCAGGAATTTGTCCATGTCCTCTGTTTTCTAGTTTATATGTGTAGAGATTTTCATAGTATTCACAGACGATATTATGTTTTTCTGTGGTATCAGTTGTAATATCTCCTTTTTAATTTCTGATTGAGCTTATTTAAGTCTGTTCTCTTCTATTCCTGGTTAATTTAGCAAGAGATCTATTGATTTTATTTATCTTGTCAAAGAACCAACTTTTTGTTTTGTTGATCCTTTGTATTTTTTTTCCATTTCATTCAGGAAGAAATAGAACTCCTGAACAGACCAATAACAAGCAGCGAGATTGAAGCAAAATTAAAAAATCTCACAAAAAAGCCCCAAACCAGATGAATTCACAGCCAAATTCTACCAGACCTACAAAGAAGAGCTGGTACCCATACTACAGAAAGTATTCCATAATATCAAGAAGGAGGGAATTCTCCCCAACTCATTCTATGAAGCTGGTATCACCTTGATACCTAAGTCAGGAAAGGACACAAGAAAAGAAAAGAAAACTACAGACCAAAATCCTTTAAGACTATAGAGGCCAAAATCCTCAACAAAATACTAGCAAACCAAATTCAACAGCACATCAAAAAATGATCTACCATGACAAAGTGGGCGTCATCCCAGAGATGCACTGATACTTTAACATATGTAAATCAATAAATGTGATTCACCACATAAACAGACACAAAAACAAAGATCATATGATCATCTCAATAGATACAGAAAAACATTTGACAAAATCCAGCATCCTTACATGATAAAAACCCTCAAAAAACTAGGCATACAAAGAACATATCTCAAAATTATAAAACCCCTATGTGACAAAGCCACAGACAACATCATACTGAATGGTGAAAACTTGAAAGCATTCCCCCTAAGAACTGGAACAAGACAAGGATGTCCACTGTCACCATTTCTATACAACATAGTACTGGAGGTCCTAGCCAGAGCAATCAGGCAAGAGAAAAATAAAGGGCAGCCAAATCAGGAAGTAGTAGGTCAAACTATTGCTTTTCACAGATGATATGATCCTGTATCTAGAAAATCCCAAAGACTCCATCAAAAGACTCCCAGAATTGATAAATAAATTCAGCAAAGTCTCAGGTTACAAAATCAATGAACACAAATCAGTAGCATTTCTAGATACCAATAATAGTCAAGCTGACAGCCAAATCAAAGACTCAATACCATTCACAATAGCTACAAAGAAAATAAAATGCCTAGAAATATACTTAACCAAGAAGGTGAAAGATCTCTACAAGGAGAACTACGAAACACCGAGGAAAGAAATCACAGATGACACAAACAAATGGAAAAACATATTGTGCTCATGGATTGGTAAAATCAATGTTGTTAAAATGTCCATACTGCCCAAAGTGATTTACAGATTCAACACAATCCCCATCAAAATACCAACATCATATTTCAGAGATCCAGAAAAAAATAATTATACACTTAATTTGGAACCCAAAGAGAGCCCAAATAGCCAAAGCAATCTTAAGCAAAAAGAACAAATCTGGAAATATCACATTATCAGACTTCAAACTATACTATAAGGCTGTAATAACCAAAAGAGCATGCTGTTGGTACAAAAATGAGACATGGACCAATATAACAGAACAGAGAACCCAGATATAAAACCATCTACCTACAACCAACTGATCTTTGACAAAGCAGACACAATATACACTGGGGAAATGATGCCCTATTCAATAAATTGCGTTGGGAAAATTGGATAGCCACATGCAGAAGGATGAAACAAGACCCCTATCTCTCATTAATCACTAAAATTAATTCAAGATGGATAAACCACTTAATACATGAAACCATATGAAACCATAAACATTCTAGAAGAAAATGTAGGAGAAACTCTTCTAGACATTGTCCTAGGCAAAGAATTTATGACTGAGACCCCAAAGGCAATTACAACAACTACAAAAATAAATAAGTGGTGCTTAATTAAATTAAAAAGCTTCTGCACAGCAAAGGAAACAAATAGCAGAGAAAATTGACATCCTATAGAATGGAAAAAATATTCACAAATTATACATCTGATCAAGGGTTAATATCCAGAATCTATAAAGAACTCAAATAAATCAGCAAGAAAACAACAAACAACCCCATTAAAAAGTGGGCAAAAGACATGAACAGAAGTTTTTCCAAAGAAGATAGACAAATGGCCAACAAACATGAAAAAATGTTCAACATCACTAATCATCAGGGAAATGCAAATTAAAATCACAGTGATGTATCACTTTATGCCTGTCAGGATGGCTGTTATCAAGAAGCCAAAAAATAATAGATGCTGTCATGGATGCAGAGAGAAACGAACACTTACACACTGTTGCTAGGACTGCAAATTTGTACAATCCCTATGGAAAACAGTACAGCTGTTCCTAAAAGAAATAAATATAGACTAACCATTCAACCTAGGAATCACACTACTGGGTATCTACCCAAAGTAAAAGAAGTCATTTTTTTCAAAATACACCTGCACTCGAATGTTTATTGCAGCACAATTCACAATTGCAAAGATGTGGAATCAACCTAAGTTCCCATCAATTCATGAGTTGATTAACAAATTGTGGTATATATATACCATGAATTACTACTTGGCCATAAAAAGAAATGAATGAATGTCTTTTGCAACAATGGGGATGGAACTGGAGACCATTATCCTAAGTGAAGTATCTCAGGAATGGAAAAACAAACACCACACGTACTCTGTAATAATTTGGAACTAATCAACGGACATGCATGGGCACAGAAAGAAGTAAAAGTTATTGGAAATGAAGAAGAGGGGCAGGGGGAGAAGGGAAGGGATAAAAACCTACCTAACGGGTGCTACGAACACTACACATGATGGGCACACTAATAGCCCTGACTTAAGCATTATAAAAGCTATCCATGTAATAAAAACATTTGTACCCACTTAATATTTTGAAATAAGAGAACAGATAATATATACTACTTGTGTAGCCGCACTTCAGCAAAACTTGAAATTATTAATAGATGAAGTAAATTTAAAAATTCACCCACATGGAATTATAAACCTATAAAATGCTAGAGGTGGGCTGTCCAATACAGTAGCCACAGCCTGCCTGTGGCTACTTAAATTTAAATTAATTAAAATCAAATGAAATTAAAAATTCAGGTCTTCAATCACACTGGCAACATTTGAAATACCCAATAGCCATATGTGACTAGTAGCTATAGTAATATACAGCACAGATGCAGATCATTTCATCATTGCAGAATGTTTTATTGGACAGTACTAGGCTAGAGCAGACAGTGTCAGCTTCTCCATTAAACTGACTTTGACAATATGTTGAATAACTTTTATCCTAATTTTACCTATATTAGGTGAATATTTGAACAGAGGCAAAATCTATGTTTCTAAGGTATATGTATTCATTTTTATCTGTTTAGAAACATAATACTGCATCATTTTGCATGTTTTTTTCTTGTAAGAACTAAAAGTAATATGTTAAAATCTACCAATAATTGGCTCCCTGTCAATTTCTACTTGCATGTTGAATAGCTACTATGGACTGAATGTTTGTGTTTTCCAAAAATTCATATGTTGAAGCCTTAACCTCCAATGTGATGGTAATATAAAATGGGGCCTTTAGGAGGTAATTAGGGTTAGATGAGGTCATGAGGGTGAGATCCCCATGATATGATGAGTGCCCCTATAAGAAGAAACACCGAAGAGTTTGCTTGGTCTTTCTTTGCCATGTAAAGACACAGTGAGAAGGTGGTCATCTATAAGCCAGAAGAGATCCCTTACCAGAACCCGACCATTCTGGCACCCTGATCTCAGATTTTGAGCCTCCAAGAAGATAAGAAAATAAATCTGTTATTCAAGCCACTCAGACTATGGTATTTTGTTGTGACAGCCTGAGCTAAGACAATAGTCTTTCCTTAAATGTTATATTGCCAATTTATTTAATTCACAGAGGCTGGAAGCTGGAATATCTTACGTTTTACTTGTAATGATCATTAATACCAAAACTTATCTGTGACCTGTCTCTTTTTTAAAAAAAATTTCAAAATGAGTATGATTCTCAGCGTTGGTTGAGAACAATGATAGATAATAAAAATACTATAAAACAATGTTTTGCTTCTTTTTTTCTTGCAAATTGGCTAGTTTTTAATTCTACTGCTATATAAGGAAAAATGTGTGCTTGATACCCCAAGGAAGAATGGCAGCTTGATTCCTACCAGCTTCCACATTTACAACCAGTCTTTAAATTGTATGATTTACTAGTTCCCAAACATATACTATTTCCTATTTGCCTTTGTTCAGCATATATCCTCTTCATAATTCCCACCTCACCTCAACTTTACCTCTAAAATTACTCCTGATCTTAATAATCTTAATACACACTGATTTTTATATACGTAATTCACTTGCTTATTCTCATTCTATCCTATAAACTTCTTGAGAGTAGAAATTGACAGGTTACTGATCTATGTTTTTACCATTGGACCAAGTATATAGTCAGTATTTAATATATATTAGGTGAATTTAATTGATTATTATCAAAATATCAATCAACTACAAAATATAGCTCTTATTTTTCAAAACAGGAAACAAAATAACATGAAGTATCTTTTTTTAGTTAAAAAATTCAAAAAGAATAACATACAAAGAACACTAAGAATAATATAAGAATACTTATATCTGGTGATTAATTCAGAATTAAAGGATGTTGTCCTTTTGCCATATTTGCTTCAGATCCTTTTTTAATAAAAATACAGATATATTTGAATTACTATTCGTAACCTTCCCCAATTTAAATTCCTTTCCTTCCTCCCTCAGAAAACTACTCCCCTGAAGTTGTTGTGGAGGTTTAATATACTTTTAAAGTTAACATTTGAATATATGTAATGCTATTATGACAAAAACTCTCTTTTAAAGGTGGGTTGTCAATGCATACACACAATAATTCACATTAATACTTTTCAAGATTTTAGTTCTAAGTGAATGTCTTCACTTATAGTTTATAACCCTGGAGCATCAAAGAATATTTCCTAAACAGGTAATTATTTTTGCTATTTTTTTCTGAATTCTTTTAAGAGTAAGTTAAAAAGGAAAATTATATTTCTTTGTGAAAGATTTTTTTTTTTAAATTATTTTTACTGACTTCACAAATAAATGAACAGTGGCTACCAATTTCACTTTCAGAATAATTGAAATTACCTAGGCCAGGGCTCTTTGAAAAATGCAAACTGCAGTCAATCCATAAAAATATAACTGATTAAAGGTCTAAAGGTTACATGTTGATTTAAAAGCTATATATTTAAACCATACCTGGGTTGTGCCCTTTAAAGATGCATAAAGTATTCCTTTAGAAATCTCATGACTGAATCAGCATATTAGAAGGGCATTTATCGAGGGCCTTGTCATTGCAGGGCACTGTGATAGGTGCAAAGGAAATACCAAATTCTATACTTTTAAGGGGCTACAGTATAGAATAAGACAATTGAAACACTAGTAAACACTTCTGACATTGTGTAATTGTAATTAAATATAGGACAGTCTTCTGCAAACCATAAATCCTATTGGATTTGTGAGTAAAGAAAGATCAATGAGACCCGAAATGGCCAAAGAATATGTAACGAGAGAGAGTGATTTGAAGATTGAGTATGATTTGTATAACTTAGAGCAGAAACATTCTGCTCTAAGTTAACATAAGTATAACTTAGAACATTGCTGGCAATGGAATGCCCTATTTAGACTGGTTGGTATATATTGGAGAATAATGGGAATAAGTTTGGATTAAAACAAGAAAGGAAAGATAATGGAACCCAACATAAACTACATTTGGTTTCTTGAAAATGGTTGATATTTTTATTCCTTTCTTTCTTTGTGTGGCCTTGATAAGTAATAATGACCAGCTTTTAATACATTAGTATCCTCTTTCACTTTTTGAGAAAGAAGTTTGCAAAAGTATAGGCATGTTTTAACATCAAATGATATAACTTTCTTGATCAAAACAGTAGATTAAAATAATCTTTAGGGGGTGGGTTTCCTTAACAACCATTCCACCAGATGTGATGTTCATTCACAAATTTATCAGGAAGAGAAATGAGGCGTAGAGAAATAAAGTGGTTCAGCCATTGGCAAACAGTGCTTCTGGGACAGAGCTGAAGAGAACCCTAAGGTGGGAAGAAACATTCAGAGGTCATCAATTGCTGTTCTCATTTGTCTGCAAACTCTGTGTTATTCAGTGTCCTCCAGAGGATAAATTTCTGTCCTTTCTCACTACCTTCTCAAAAGTTTATGAGTCTGCGTTAATTATCTCTGCCTAAAACTGCTTCTGCTTGACTTCAACCCACTTAAACAGAATGAACATCACTTCAACAAGTAGGTTTGCTAGTATTTTCAATTGCCTTCACATAAAAGGCACAACATTGGTAGTTTTATTCATTTCCAGTGTAAATTTGAAAACCATGCCCACTGCAAAGCCAGGAGGTTTTAATAGTAGCTCTCTTTTTAGACTTCAAAAAACAAAACAATGTATAGCAAGATTGTCATAAATGGGATTTGAATATAACGGGTTGTGCTACACATTTTGTTTCTACTCAGTTTAGTGTGTTCATGTGTCTAGCAGGAACTGTATTGAAAGGCAGTTGACTTGACAAGAAAGATATGTAATCCAAGTATGAGTCATTAGCTCTTACCCTATTGCTCAACTCCAGATTTCTATATCACCTCACCACCACTCATAAAGGGTACATTTCAACCCTATAGTGGGGGGTTTTGGGGGAGAACTATTATAGATTTCAAGAAACTCAGAGCCAAAATTCCCCAAATAAAAAAACATTTTTCAATATGATCTACTACTCTTCAAGCAAATTTTGAATATAATGGCAGCATGACATTTTTATATATTATTGAAATAAGTAATTCAATGAGAGATCTCTGAAAGAAAATATCTCAAGTTGCCTACTAAAGACAAATTTTTTTTTAATTGAGTAGGTAAAAATATCATAAGATTACCTTTCACAGATGGGGGCAAGATGGCTGACTGGAGACACCAGCTGCCAGAGCATCTCAGTGAGGAGGAGAAGTTTTAGATGAAAGAGAAAAAACAAACAGACTGACAAACATAGATCAGATATGGGTCTGAAGAAAAGGTTCCAGAACCTTCAGGAGACTGCATGGGAAGAAGTTGTGGTGCAGAACAAGAAGGAGCAAGGTACTGGCAAAGATCAACTCCAAAGAGGCTTGGAAGTCCAGCGAGAAGGGTAGTGGAGCGGTTTGTTTCTCCCTCCCTCACATCTTTGACAGTAGGTGGATTCCTGAGCTGCTGGAAAGACTTTCTACCCACATGAGCCCAGAGGCTGCTGCTGCCAGTGAGCTGGGAACTTCTTGTGGACAGGGCAACAGGCTTCTAGCCCCTCTGGGGTACTTCCCACCCTACAGATTCAAGCAGGGACAGCAGATGCCATATTACTTCTCCACCCACCGTGTGCCTTTGTCCTCCCCAGGGGGCTTCAATTCCTCAGGTTTAGTTCTCCTTGTTCCCACACAGACACTTCCCAACTCCACCCCAGATTGCAGGAGCCACAGGGGTCCAGTGGGTCTGAGGTGATCTGCTTGACTCCATACCCTGGACATTCTGGGCAGACTGCCTCTTGGAGAGAGGGTCGGAGATGACCAGAGTGCTAGCATTCCTCCATACAGACTCTTTTCCTCTACTTCCCCTCCTACACCCATGGCTGCAGAGAGAGATGATTGAGCTACCACGTCAAGGCTTCCACAGAGAGTGGGGATCACGCCTTTCCTCTTGGGGACCTGCAGCAGACTGAGGGATGCTCAGACCATGAGCTCCCTACTCGCAGGCCCTCCCTGTTGCTGCTTGCCCAGCAGCTCCATTACAGCAGGGCATGCCTTAAGGTGGAGGGACATCAATCCTGCTTGGGCACCCTGTGGGTGAACTGGGACCTGCACACTTCTCTCTGATATGGTCAGGTATTGAATTTCTTGGTCTCAGGGGTGACGAGCCTGTGTGGGCAGATCTAGGGGGAGAGTGCTGTTTGGGTCCTAGCTGCAGTGTGCTCATGGGACATCCATTTCCCCATGGGATGGCTGCACTCTTAGCTCAGGGCAGGATCCTGGGCAGGGAACCTCTTGGCCCACAGCACAGTCATGGGGGAGCTCAGCTGGCTTGGGCTCCTGGCTGCCAGCAGATGCCTGGAAGAGACTGTGGAGCAGAGGAGCAGAGAGAGGAGCGAGGCCCACTGCAGACTGCCAGTTTGTGAATCTCAAAAAGACCTGCCTCCACAAGCAGACTTTCTGGTTGGAAGGGGCCACTTCAGCCCCTCCCTGTTGGCTCTGCCAAAAAGCTGGGAATAGGCCTTTGACCCCTGCCAAAACAGCTACCTTTCCAGCTTTTGTGGAACCTAAGGGCAAGCTCACCCAACCCAGACCTGCCCAGCCCCACTCCCCTACCACTCTCTGCTAAGACAGAGAATATGGACTCACCTGGAAGTTCCAGGCCCCAACTCACCACCTGGGGCATTCAAGTGCTTCTCCTGAGGCTGTAGAGCTGCTCACAGGACCCAAAAACAAGATTGCAGCTTGTTCCTTCTGTCAAGTGCCTCCTACTGACAAGAAGGTCAATTTGCACACCCTTTACGGCATTTACTGACTCAATTTTACAGGGTGTATGGGGGTCCAAGGAGTGGCCATTTGGGGGAGTGCCTAGCCCTCCCCACAGAAAATCCATGCTACTGGATAACGGCAGAAAGAACCCAGTCTGGGGCCTTACCATACAAGCATTTAGGACCCTCCCCATGAACAGTTCTTCTGGTTTGGAGAGCTTGTCCCCACCCTCCCACCAGTGGCTCCTTCTAGTGGCCAGAAAAGCAACTTCTGAGCTTCATGGAGGCTTTGAAAAGCCCTTCAGCCTTCCACAACCTAGCCAGGAACTGCCTTGCTCCTCCCCCCACCTCAGTTGTGGTGGACATCAAGAAACCCCCAGGAACTACATGGTCCCTCCTAAAGCTTGGGGCACTCAAGTACTCCACATGGGAGACCAGAGTCTACCGTGGACAGAAAAGGACATCTCAGCAGCTGGCTATATCACACAAACATTAACCAATGAGAGGGAGAACAATGATATAACTCATCATAGCATCTTCCAACCCAAGCAAATAGGGTGTGGCTGATTCAACACACAGGTACCAATCAGCATCACTGAGAGTAGGCTTGGGGACTTAACACACTATACACTGTTGGGAAGAGGTGAAGACAGCAGTTCAGAGATAACCTGAGAGGTACACCAAACCTGGTAGAACACCCCATAGGCAACTCAGGACCAGCAGCACTCCTCTCCTTGGCACGGTCAGGGATCAATCTTCGTGGACCCAGAGACAGGCCATTATGCCAGACTTAGTACCCGCAGGTCTCGACCAAGAGGTCAGATGAGACGGAATCAGTGAAAGAACTCCCAAAACATGAAAAATAAGAGCAAAAGGACATCCCCAAAAGAAAACAGTAACTCCTTACCAATGGAGTCCAACCAAAATGAAAAGATTGAAATGATAGATAAGGAATTCCAAATATGAATTGTAAGGAAGCTCAATGAAACAAAAGAAAAAAATAGAAACCCAAAACAAAGAAACCACAAAAAAAAATGCAGGAAATGAATGAAAAATGTACTAAGGAAATAGAATTATTATTTTAAAAAATCAAACAGAACTTCTGGATATAAAATATTTATTCAAAGAAATACAAAACACAGTGGAAAGCCCTAAGAATAGGCTAGATCAGGCAGAAGAAAGAATCTCATAGCTTGAAGAAAATATCTTTGAGTTAAACAAGTCAGCCAAAGAGAAAGATCTGAGAAACAAGAGGAACAAATAAAACCCACAAGAAATATAGGATTATGTAAATCCTATATTTACAGTTGAGGGAATAATTGAGGAAAATTTTCCTGGACTCACTAGAAATCTAGATATCCAGGTACAAGAAGCTCAAAGGACCCCTGGGAGATTCAATGCAAAAAGGCAATCACCACGAAACATAGCAATCAGACTGGCCAAAGTAACCATGAAAGAGGCACTCCTACAAGACGTAAGGCAAAAGCAGCAGATAACTTACAAAGTAAAACCCATCAGAAAAACTGAAGACTTCTCAACTGACACCTTAAAAGCCAGAAGGGATCGGGGCCCCATTCTCAGTCTTCTCAAACAGAATAATGGGCAGCGTAGATTTTGGTATCCTGCAAAACTAAGTTTCTTATATGAGGGAAAAATAAAGACTTTCTCAGATAAGCAAACACTGAGGCAATTTGTCAAGACAAGACCTGCCCTGCAAAAAGTACTCAGAATCTCATTATACACAGATCAGCACAATAGACACCCACCAGTTTAAAATCATGCAAAAGCTAAAGATCAAAGCCCAGTCACCACAATGGCTCAAGAGACAAAACAGAACAATAAAGTACTACACAACAGGACAAACGGAAATCCATACCACTTATCAATCCTTTCAATAAATATGAATGGCTTGAACTCCCCACTCAAGAGACTTAGGCAGACTGAATGGATAAAAAAAAAAAAAAAAGACAAGCCTAGTATTTGCTGTCTCCAGGAAACCCATCTAACCCACAAGGACTCATTCACACTCCAGGTGAAGGGATAAAAAACATATTCCATGCAAATGGAAACCAACAGAAATCTGGTGTAGCCATTCTCATATCAGATAACATAGGCTCCAAATCAGCAAAAGTAAAGAAAGACAAATATGGTCATTATATAATGATGAATGGAACAACAGAACAAGACTACATAACAATCCTAAATATTTATGCACCTAACACAGGTGCAGCCAGATTCATAAAGCAAACCCTACTTGATATAAACAAAATGAAGAACAAGCATCGTAATAGCCGGGGACTTCAACACCCCACTGACACAATGGAACAGATCCTCCAAGCAGAAAATAAATAAAGAAATTATGGCCTTAAAAAGAACTCTAGAACAAATGGGCCTAACAGACATTTATAGAACACTCTACCCAAAAACCACTGAATATACATTCTTCTCATCAGCTCATGGAACATTCTCTAAGATTAATCACATCCTAGGCTACAAAACATGCCTCAACAAATTTTAAAAAAATAGAAATTATACATGTGTCTTCTCAGACAACAGTGAAATAAAATTAGAAATCAATTCCAACAGAAACACTCAACTCTACACAAACACATGGAAATTAAACAACCTACTGCTGAATAGGTATTGGGTCAAGGAGCAAATTAAAATGGAAATCAAAATATTCTTCAAACTAAATGACAAAGGGGACAAAACTTGTCAAAATCAAAGGCATTCAGCAAAAGAAGTCATAAAAGGAAAGTTCGTAGCCATAAATGCCTATATCCAAAAGACAGAAAGATCACAAATCAACAATGTAATGAATTATCCCAAGGAAATGTATAAGAAAGAGAAAACCAATTCCAAAGCAAGCAGAAGAAAAGAAATAACTAAGGTCAGCAGAACTAAATGAAATTGAGAACAAGGGAATTATACAGAAGATTAATGAAACAAAAAGATGGTTCTTTGAAAAGGTAAACAGTATCAACAGGCCTTTTGCTAGATTAACCAGAAAGAGAAAAGAAAGGACCCTAATAAGGTCAAGCAGAAATGAAAAAGGAGATATTACAACTGATACCATGAAAATACAAAATATCATCTCTGAATACTATGAAAATCTCTATGCACATAAACTTGAAAACGTGGAAGAAGTGGACAAATTCTTGGAAACACACAACCTCCCTAGGCTCAATCAGGAAGAAATAGAACTCCTGAACAGACCAACATCAAGTAACAAAATTGAAGTAGCAATAAAAACATCTCCCAACAAAAAAAGTCCTAGAAAGATGATTTCACAGCTGAATTTTACCACATCTACAAAGAAGAGCTGGTACCTATACTGCAGAAATTATTTCATAATATCAAGAAGGAAGGAATCCTCCCCAACTTGTTCTACAAAGCCAATATCACCTTGATACCAAAGCCACAAAAGGACACAACAAAAAGAAAATTATAGACCAATATTCCTTATGAATATACACACAAAAATTCTCAGTAAGATCCTAGAAAACCAAATTCAGCTGCATATCAAAAAAATAATCCACCATGTTCAAGTGGGCTTCATCCCAGAGATGCAAGGATGGTTCAACATACACAAACCTATAAATGTGATTCACCACATAAATAGAGGCAAAAACAAAGATCATGTGATCCTCTCTATAGTGCAGAAAAAGCAATTGATAAAATTCAGCACCTTTTTTGATAAGAACTTTTAAGAAAATAGACATAGACGGAACATACCTCTATATTATAAAAGCCATAAATGACAAACCTACAGCCAACATCATACCGAATGGGAAAAATTAAAAGCATTCCAACTGAGAACTGGAACCAACAAGGTTGCCCACTGTCACCACTTCTGTTCAATATAGTGTTGGAAGGTTGTAGCCACAGCAATCAGGCACGAGAAGGAAATCAAGGGTATCCAAATGGGAAAAGAAGAACTCAAACTATTGCTCTTTGCTGACGATATTATCTCATATCTAGAAAACCTCAAAGATTCTGCCAAGAGACTCCTGGAATTGATAAATGAATTCATTAAGTCTCAGGCTACAAAATCAATGTACACAAATCAGTAGCATTCTTGTACACCAACAACAGTTAAGCTGAGAGCCAAATCAAAGACTCAATAAGTTTTACAATAGCAGCAAAGAAAATAAAATACTTAGGAATATATTTAACCAAGAGGGGGAAAGACCTCTATAGGGAGAACTACGAAACACTGAGGAAGAAAATCACAGAGGATATAAACAAATGGAAAAACATATCATGCTCATGGATTAGCAGAATCAATGTTGTTAAAATGTCTATACTACCCAAAGTGATTTACAGATTCAATGCAATCCCCACTAAAATACCAATGTCATTTTTTGCAGATCCAGAAAAAATAATTCTATGCTTCATATGAACCAGAAAAGGCTGAATAGCCAAAGCAACCTTAAGTGAAAAGAAAAAATAAATAAATCAGTAAGCAAATAAAAGATTACCTTCATGGGTTTCCCTCTTATAGGTATAAACTTAACTTCACTAAAGATATTTAATTGAGAAAAAAAGAAGCTGATTTATAATTATATGCATACATTTTTATAACTATTAGTTAACACTATTTTGGACAAAAATCAAACAGATCCCATTCTCTCTTAACTTCAACGGAACATTGCTTAAGCCATTTCCCTCCTTGTTCGTATTTTTTCTTGCTATTTGATCATTGTACATATAGACTTCAGCTCTCAGATCTTTCAAGGTTTGCCTTAGTTTAAGAGCTACCTTGCCCCTCCTCCTGGCCAGCACACTTTCAATGACTGATTGTGGTAAGCTATAAAGTCCCAGATATTTAAGCTCAGTGCAGGACACTTTTGATACTTCATTTACATTTATAGTGTTCTATGGGGTTGGCCAAGGCTTTTTTCAGCCTGCATCACAGTTCACATTCTTCCTCTACTTATCCTGCTTTCTCTATTTCCTTCTACCTAATAAATATCCAGCATGCCAAAGTCCATCTCAGTGTCTGCTTATGCAAAATACTACCTATGGTGGCTTTCTTGTCAAGATCATCATAGTGTTCTTCACACTGCTACACCCAGTGGCCAATTTTTAGTTCTCATTTTACTTGAAATACTGATTAGCCTTGCTGTTTCTTCTTATGCCCCATTTTCTTCAGTCTATTCTTACAGGATAGCAGCTAGCGCACCTTCTTAAAATATAGGATAACTCTTCTCCTTCCTCTGCTCAAAACTCTCCAAAGCTTTCCAACTGAAGCTGAGGAGAACACAGGCTCCCTGCAATGTCCTCCAAGGATTAATATGGTAACTCCTTCAGCACCACTATTAGACTTCATTCCCTACTACTTCCCCGCTTGTTTATTTTGCATCAGCCACAGCAGCCTTAACACTGTTTTTTGAATATGCCAACTATGCTCTTTTCTTTTGGCATACCCTAAATATGGCTAGTCCCCTCTGTTCCTTCTATATTCCAACATTTCCTTTGCAGAGAGGCCTTATACAACCCATCCTGCCTTCCATGTACTCTTATTTATTATACTTTTATTTTTTTTCCATTGCATTTTTCACCATCTGGCACACTCAGTGTTGAGTTGTCTCCTTCCACTGAAGAGTTAGTGCCATGTGAAAAGTAACCTTGTTTGTTCACTATTTTAATTACAGAATTCAAAATATTGCTTCAGGCAGTAAAGAATCATTGAGTGAGTGATTTAATAAATCAACTTTTAAGAGTGCAAAATAACTTTTGGGAATAATAATCGAAGTACTTTGGGTGTAAAACATATTGTAGCCTAGTATTTTACAATATGCTAGAAATCCATAGCCATGTCATATAGCTCTGAAAGGAATATACCAAAAAACATTTGTTTATTTAATATCCCTCAAGAATAAATGCAATTTCCAAAGCTGTGGCAATTGGTAGAAGTAGGAAACATCCTTTGGCTTGGGAACTTTTCTAAATTCCAGGGCTGTTCTAAATTCTGTCATTACATTTGGAAGTGAAAGTGAAATTTTAAAACTAGAATTCTATTTTAAGAAAAGGTTAGGAGGTTCAGTTATTATGAAAATGATTATGACACATATTAATTTGTAAGGAAAGTACACTGTGATGGAGATGTTCTTCTCAAAAACCAATATAGTTTTTAAAGAAATTCTTGTAACTAAATGATCAAAGACTTCATGCCAACATCGGTGTGACTACCACTAAATAAAGAGTTCTAAGTAGTATTTAATCAATCAGGCCCTGAGTAACGGACCTGGCCAAGGCCTCCAAGGATCTGGGCCTGCTTGCCAATCTGTATCTCTTTGTCTAAATTTGGGGTATATATATTGTAACAACAAAAAGGACAACAAAAGGATATTTTGACTACATAGACCCTCATATGGTAAGGTGGTTGTACTACAATTGTCTCTGGAGAGAAAATAGTAAAGAAAAGAAAAAAGAAGAAAAAAATTTAGTATTCCCAGTTAAATGTTGATCATGCTGGAAGAAAAATGAATATCTGGTTACTTTTACCCACTCTTCATCAGAAAAGCACTTAAGTTGGGGTATGTACACCTGCATTATGAACACACAATTCCTTATTTGTGCAAACATATAGGGAATAAATAAGGTTTTTTTCAGTAGTAATGAAAAAGATAAAAAAAAAAAAAAAAAATTACAGTTTGTATGATCTTTTTCCAAACCTAAACGAGAATCCAATTTTGTTGCTTTTTCAGTAAATAGATTTACTACTGATAAATGTAAAGTCATGACATATTAAATTAAAAATCATATGGAGAAATAAATGTATATTTTAAGACCCAAAAGTTAAAGAGTTGAGTACATTTGTAATTATATATTTTATTATACCTTTAAAAAATATTTTAAATTCTATAAATTAAAGCCTTTTACTTTGATCAGAGATGTAGTCTTTTGAAAGGGCTCAATGTCCTAACTATGAAAGTAAAGATAAGTAGAATTAAAACATAAAAGGATTTTTCACTAAAGCTTATGGATAATTTAATAGAATTAAGAGCTATTAATAATACTGATAATAACAAAAATATTAATAGCTAATGTTTATTAGGTGCTATGTGCCAGCCAGTATTCTAAGTGTTTTCCATATATTTTTCTCCTTTATCTTCACAACCCTTTACTTCAAGAGTTAGATACTATTACGAAGTCCATTTACATTCTGAGTCTCAGAAAACTGAGACTCAGAGAATTCAAGTGTTTTGGGCAAGGATATAGAACTAGTAGGGAATGGTGCCAGATTCCTTACCCAGGTACTTTGACCTTAAAGTCATGTTTTTAATACTACACTGTTAACACTAACAATTAGCTTAGGGAATCAAGGTTGAAATAGAAAGTTTTAGCATTAAGTCTGTCTTCGTGGTGCCAGCAGAGACTAATACAAATAGCAAAATCCAGGCAATCTTCAGGTCATTTTCTCTCCCCAGTGTCAAATAAACAGCTTGACCAGCAGTTTTGACTGAACAAGTCAGTTGATTTGGCTTTGGCAGGCAAAGTCATTGTCTAGCTACCATATACTACAGGGAGGTTCTTGGCAAGAGTCCTCGTCAGCATTGTTTTACAACACCGTTAATCATGTACTCCCAGCAGAGGTTCAAACCACAACAAAGTACATTAGACACAGTCTTTAAAGCTCAGCAGGTTTAAGGAAAATTTAGAGGACAGTGCCCTGCTCTCTATATCATCTTATTGCCATATCAATAGATTTACTCTTAGGCTTTTATTTTAGGAGTTTGGCTATTAAAAGAAATTCTTCAATATTCTTAGATAATAGGTTAGTGGTAATAATGTTTTTCTATAGTCCACATTTGAGGTTGTACTAATTTGCAGTCCCACCAGCAGTGTAAGTGTGTTCCTATCTCTGCATCCATGCCAACATTTGTAGTTTTGGGACTTTCTGATAAAAGCCAATCTCACTGGAGTTAAGTGATATCTCATTGTGGTTTTGATTTGCATTTCCTTGATTAGAGACATTGAACATTTTTTCATATGTTTTTTGGCCATTAGGCTATCTTCTTTTGAAAAGTTTCTGTTTATGTCCTTTGCCCACTTTTTAATGGGGTTGTTTGATTTTTTTCTTGTTGATTTTCCTGAGTTCTATATAGATTCTAGTTATCAGCCCTTTATCAGATGTGTAGCATGCAAATATTTTCTCCCATTCTTTAGGTAGTCTATTTGCTCTAATGATAGTTTCCTTGGCTGTGCAGAAGCTTTTTAATTTGATCATGTCCCATGTACTTATTTTTGTTGTTGCTGTGATTGCTTTTGGGGTCTTCTTCATAAATTCTTAGCTTAGGCCAATGTCTATAAGAATTTTTCCAACATTTTCTTCTAGAATTCTTATGGTTTCATGCCTTAGGTTTAGGTCTATTATCCATCAAGAGTTGATTTTTGTAAGAGGTGAGAGGTGCTGATCCTGTTTCAGTCTTCTACATGTGTCTATCCAATTTTTCCAGCATCATTTATTGAATATGGATTCTTTTCCCTGTCGTATGTTTTTGTCTGTTCCGTCAAAGGTCAGATCACAATATGAGGATGGTTTTATATCTGAGTTCTCTGTCCTGTTCCATTGGTCTATGTTTCTGTTCTTGTGCCAGTACCATGCTGTTTTGGTTACTATAGTCTTGCAGTATAGCTTGAGGTCTGGTAAACTGATGCCTCCCGATTTGTTCTTTTTTCTTTAGGTTGCTTTGGCTATACAGGGTCTTCTCTGGTTCCATACGAAGCACAGAATTATTTTTTGTAGATCTATGAAAAATGATGTTGGTGTTTTAGTAGGGATTTCATTAAATCTGTAGATCACTTTGGGTAGTATAGACATTTTAACAATATTGATTCTGCCGATCCATGAGCATGGTAGGGTTTTCCATCTGTTTACATCCTCTGCAATTTCTTTTTTCAGTGTTTCATAGTTCTCCCTATATTGGTCTCTCACCTCCTTAGTTAAATATATTCCTAAATATTTTATTTTCTTTAATGGTATTGTGAAAGATATAGTGTCTTTGATTTAATTCTAAGCTTGACTGTTACTGGCATATATGAAAGCTACTGATTTATGTGCATTGATTTTGTAGCCTGAGACTTTGGTAAAATTCGAGTGTGAACCTGTCTGGTCTGGGACTTTTTTTTGTTGTAAGATGTTTTATTGCTGCTTCAATTTGGGTGCTTGATATTGGTCTGTTCAGGAATTCTATTTCTTCCTAATTGAGCCTAGTGAGGTTATGTGTTTCTAAGAATTTGTTCATTTCCTCCACATTTTCAAGTTTTGAGTCACAGATATTTTTATAGTATTCAAAGATGATGTTTTGTATTTCTGTGATATCAGTTGTGACTTCTCTTTGGTCATTTCTAATTGAGCTTTAAAGTCCTTTCCTTTCTGCTTCTGGTCAGTCTAGCAAGAGGCCCATCAATTTTGTTTATCTTTACAAAGAAACAACATTTTCTTTCATTAAACTTCTGTATAGTTCTTTTGTTCTCGATTTCATTTAGTTCTGCTCTGATCTTGGAAAGTAATATAGAGATAACTCAAAGAACTAAAAGTAGAACCACCATTCAACCCAACAATCCAACTACTGGGTATTTACCCAAAGAAAAAAATACATTCTATAATAAGACATCTGCACTCGAATGTTTATAGCAGCACAATTCACAATTGCAAAGATGTGGAAACAACCCAAGTGCCCATCAATACATGAGTGGATTAATAAAATGTGGTATATGTATACCATGGAGTACTACTCAGCCATAAAAAATGGTGAACTACCTCTTGTATTATCCAATTCTTCTAAGTGAAGTATCACAAGAATGGAAAAACAAGCACCACATGCACTCACCAATAAATTGGTACTAATTGATCAACACTTATGGGCACATATGGAAGTAACATTCACTGGATGTCAGGTAGGTGGGCAGGAGGAGGATGGGATAGGTAAATTCACACCTAACAGGTGTGGTGTGTGCTGTCTGGGGGTGGGCATACTTGTAGCTCTGACTTGGGTACAGCAAAGACAATATATGTAACCAAAGTGTTTGTACCCCTGTAATATTCTGAAATTTAAAAAAGAAATAAATTAAAAAAAATAAAGTCCACATTGCATATTTTTGTTACAAATTAGATAATGTCAGCAAATATTATAGAATGGTTAGGTGAAAGAAAGACTAGCTCTATAAGAAACTATTCTTCCCCCATCCACCAATCCCCCCAAACACACACAAACACATTAATTCAAACACTTTTTAGGCTCTACTTTCTCACGTTTACATTTATGTTTTCTTTTGGACTTAACTATCACCTCTATGTGAAAAATCCTAAAATAATTTCTAACCCTATAAACTTTGCTAGCCTGAGCAATTCAACTTCTTGATAGGACACTATTATATTAATATCTTTTAAACGCCCTGTAGGATATAGTTCAGCAGAGTCATTTTGATGTTGAATGTCAATGGTGTTCAGAAATAAAGGGGTAGCCAGGTGCATGCCTGAAGTTCCAGCTACTTGGGAGGCTGAGGTAGGAGGATCATAAGTTCAAGTCCATCCTGGGAAAAATAGTGAAAACTTCGTCTCCAAAAAACAAAAACAAACAAAAAAGAAATAAGGGGTAAATAGTAGCAACTTGTGCTAGTCTACCTCACTCTCAAAGTTGAAAGATCAGAGTTACTGTGCATGCTGACCTAATCTAGAAAATGACCTGATTATAGTATCAGATATAAATTAAATATTTCTAGATAGTAGAGGAAACTGGAGTATGGAAACTCAAGAGAACATAGGAGAAGAAATGAAAGTAAATAATCTAAGGAGAAGAATATAAAGAAGGCTGGGATTATAAGGTCCTACGTGTCCTTTGCCTTAACGGAGCATTAGTTAACATGTTATGTAATAAATACCCCCACAAAATTAGCAGTTTAAAACAAGAACTTGTTATCTCACAGTTTCTATGGGTCAGGAATCCCTGCACACTGGATCTGAGTGCCTCTAACTTGGCACTCAAGTTAGATGAGGCACTCAACTTATGATGAGGTTGCAGTCAAGCTGTCAGCAGGGGGGACAGCCATCTCAAGGGCTACCTGGAATTGAAAGATCTGATTCTAAGCTCACTTGCTGGTTTTTTTCAGGCCTTAGAAAATCCACCAAACTCACTCTCACAGGCCTCTCCATAGGGTCTGCCTCAGGACATGGTAGCTGGTTCACCCCAGGAAGGGTGAGATGTCTAATGGGAAGGAAGGGAGAACATGCCCAAGACCTAAGCCACAGCCTCTTTGTGACTTAGTGTTGCAAGTGGCATCCCATCACTTTGCCACGTTCTACTCAAGAGAAGCAAGTTACTGGGTCCAACCAACACCAAAGGGGAGAATACACAAGGGAGTGAATACCAAGAGGCCAGATCATTGGGAGCCACCTTAGAATTAGCTCTACCGGATATAGTAACATGAAAGCTGGAATAAGTGTTACCTAGCCAGGAGGAGTTCAGCTTCATGAAGATTTTATCCAAGTAGTAGCTCTGATATTCTAGTATGTACACATAAAAGTCACAGGGATGGGGTTGTTAAACCCCTTGATATCCACTAGAAATCTCAAGTCAATAGACCTGAGGTCAAGCTTACTGGACCTGTGTTTTATCACTCACCCTAGGGGATTATAATACAGATGGTTTGCTGACCACACCTAGGGGAAATTCTGGTGTAGGTAGATTTTTCTTTCATGCCCTAAGCACTAAAATAATTTTCCCACTTCCAAAGCACACACTCATTCAACTGTAAAGTAAGTGTAAAAAGTCTAAGAAAATTTCAATTTTTCTCAAAAGATGATTTCAAAGCTTTTTTGTAATATCACTAATAAACATATTCACATCACATATACCATATAAAGATATACATGTAGCATGAACCCATATTTAAAAATAAAAAAATTAAAAAACCAAAAAACATTTCCCCTCTTATATTTGATGGAGTCTCGGATCTGTTGGTGCCTTCTGTCTGGCTTAGTTTACCTATTAAGTAAGTCATCCTTGGTGAACCATTGTTGTTGGGTGGGAAGAGTAGTCCAATGTTTCTGAGGATTGTATTGTCATGCTGCCCACTATTGGATGGCTTGTTTAAGTTACCCAACTTTTATTTCTTCATTTTCAAAGTGGGGATATTAAAATCTACCTTGTAGGGCTATTATGTGAATGAAATGGAGTAGCTAATGGAAGTGTACCAATTAGCACAAAATAGGCACCCAATTTGTAGTATCCAACAATATATATTTAACTCAATAAATGGTAACTGTTATGATTACTGTAGCAGTATATTTTATGGTTATAATTATATTTCTCTTTTTGTGAGTTTTCCATTCCTTCTGGAGACAGGCAAGATCATCACTGTTATCATATTATTTACTGTTTTGCATAAGCTATTTTATATTTATGTTTTCCAAAGCATCCTTTAACCTGAAGTTTCTGATTATCAAAGTTATAAACTAAATGGTATCTATATATTTATTTGTTTTTTAAAAATGTTTTCTTCTTAAGCTTTATTAAGGTGTAATTGACAAATAAAAATATATATATTCAAGGTATACAACATGACATTTCATATATACATTGTAAGATGATTACTACAATCAATCTAATTAAATATCCATCACCGCATGTAGTTATCTTTTTTCTTCTGGTGAGAATATTTAAGATCTACTCTCTTAGCAAGTTTCAAGTATACATTTTTAATAGCTATAGTCACCCTTCTGTACAGTAGGTCTCCAGAACCTATTTATCTTATAACTGCAGGTTTGTACCCTTTGACCATCTTTCTGTTTCTCCCATCCCCGATCCCTGGCAACCACCCTACTATTCTACTCTGTGTTTCTATGAGTTTGATTTTCTTAGATTTCATATATAAATGAGATCATTCAGAATTTATCTTTCTGTATCTGGCTGGCTGATTTCACGTAACATAATGTCCTCCAGGTTCATCAGTGTTGCCACAAATGGCAAGATTACCTTATTTTTATCTTTTAAAAATTTTTATTGATACCTAATATCTGTACATATTTATGGGGTACATATGAAATTTTGTGACATGCCTAGAGTATGTAATGATCAAGCCAGGATATTTAGGATATCCATCACCATAAGTATTTACCATTTCTATGTGTTAAGAACATTTCAAGTCCTCACTTCTATTTTGAAATGTAAGATACATTATAGTTACCTACAGTCACCCTACTCTACTATCAAACATTAGAACTTATTCCTTCTCTCTAACTGAAGGTTTATACCCATTATCCAACCTCTTTTCATCCATCACTCCCCCAACACACACCCACATCCTTCCCAGACTTTAGTAACTATCATTATACTCTCTTCCTTAATGAGATCAACTTTTTTATCTCCCACATATGAGTGAGTACATGTGATATTTGTATTTGTGTCTGGCTTATTTCACTTAATGTAATGACCTTCAGTTCCTTCCATGTTGCTGCAAATGACAGGATTTCATTCTTCTTCGTGGTTGACTATATTCCATTGTGTATATATAACACATTTTCTTTATCCATCCATCTGTTGATGAAAACTTAAGGTGGATTCCATATCTATGATACTGTGAATAGTGCTGCAATAAATATGGGGGTGCATATATCCCTTTGATATATTGATTTCCTTGCCTTAGGATAAATACCCAATAGTGAGATTGCTGGATTGTATGATAGTTCTATTTTTTAGTTAGAGAAATTTCCATACTGTTTTCCATAATGGCTACACTAACTTACATTCCCACCAATAGTATATGAGAGTTCCCTTTTCTCCACATAAGTTCAACACACGCAAATCGATAAACGTGACAAACATCAACAAAATGAAGGACAAAAACCATATGATCATCTCAACAGATGCACAAGTCATTTGATAAAATTCAACATTGCTTCATAATACAAACATTCAACCTAGGCATAGAAGAAACATACCTCAACATAATAAAGTCCACATATGATAAACCCACAGCTAACATCATAATTGATGGGGGAAAGCTAAAAGCAGTTTCTCTAAGAACTGGAACAAGACAAGGATGCCCAGTTTCACCACTCCCATCCAACATAGTACTGGAAGTCCTATCCAGAGCAATCAGGCATGAGAAAGAAGTAGGAGACATCCACGTTGGAAAAGAAGAAGTCAAATTGTTCCTCTTTGCAAATGACATGATTTTATATTTAGACCAAAGACTCCATCCAAAAACTCTTACATAAATGAGTTCAACAAAGTTGCAGTATACAAAAAACAGCATACAAAAATCAGTAGACTTTCAAACTAGCTGCAGAAGGAATCAAGAAAGCAATCTAATTTACAATAGCTACAAAACATTAAAATACTCAGGATTAAATGTAACCAAGGAGGTGAAAGACCTCTACAAGGAAAACTCCAGACCACTGATAAAAGAAATTGAAGAGGACATAAATAAATGGAAAGACATCCCATACTCATGGCTTAGAAGAATCAATATTTTTAAAATGATCATAGCACCCAAAGTAACTTACAGATTCAATGTAACCCCTGTCAAAATACCAATGCCATTTTTCACAGAGAAAGTTCTAAAATTGGTATAGAACTTCTTAAGGCTGAATATATATATAACAGTTTTTTCCTCATCCATCTATGGACACTTAGGTTGTTTCCATATATTGGCTATTCTGATTAATGCTGCAATGAACATGGGGGTACAGATATGTCTTCTAGATAATGATTTTATTTCATTTGGATATAAACCCCAAAGTGGGATTACTGGATCATATGGTAGTTCTATTTTTACCTTTTTGAGGAAACTTCATACTATCTTTCCTAATGGTTATATCAATTCACATTCCCACCAACAATGTGTAATTGTTCCCTTTTCTCCGTATTTTTGCCAACACTTATCTTTCATCTTTTTAGTAATAGCCATACTGAAAGGTTTGAAATGATGTCTCATTGTGGTTTTTATTCACATTTCCCTATTAGTGATGTTGAATATTTATGCCGGTTGGCCATTTTATGTCATCTTTGGAAAAAATATCTATTTGGGTCCTTTTCCCATTTTTTAAATTTGTGTAAATTTATGTGGTACAAGTGTGATTTTCTTACATGCACAGATTATATAGTGGTGAATTCAGGGCTTTTAGGGTACCCATCACCCAAATAACATACATTGTACCCATTCAGTAATATCTCACACCTTCGAAGTCTCCATTGTCTATCATTCCACACTATGTCCATATGCACACATCATTTAGCTCCTGCTTTTAAGTGATAACACATAGTATTTCTCTTCTTTGCTCATTTTTAATTGGAGTTTTGCTATTAAGTTGTATGAGTTCCTTATATCAACATATTTTGGATATTAATCCCTTATAGGATCTATGGTTTGCAAATATTTTCTCCCATTCTGTGGGTTGATTTTTTATTGAATGTTTCCTTTGCTGTGTAGAAACTCTTGAGTTGATGCAGCCCTGCTTTTTACTTTTGATTTTGGTGTCATATGCAAAAAATCACTGCCAAGACCAATGTCATAGAGCTTTTCCTCTGTGTTTTCTTCTAGAAGTTTTATAGTTTCAGGTCTCAAGTTTAAATCTTTAATCCACTTTGAGTTGATTTTTGTATACGGTATAAGATAGGGGCCCAATTTCATTTTTTACACACAGATGTACAGTTTTCCTTTTAGTAAATTCTATTTATTTGAGTTTTTCCCCCATTATGGTTTTTCTGAACTTTTTCAGAAAAAATATTGAATTAAATGTCATTATTTGCACTCTACATTTTCACCTTTTTTAGTTATGTGTCTTTTATTTTCTATTTCAAATTTTATCATCCACAATCTAGATCCAATTTTTGTGATTTCAGATCTATTCTTCATTCACTGTAATAAGAGGTTTATTTCTACAATTTTAATCTACTTGAAATTCTTTATTTCACACAATCCCTTAATTTTTTTGCTCCTATTTAATAAAGGCAATATTATCATGCATTTTATTGAAAGTCAGGTTTTGAAATGCTTTTCTATGGAATTTTTAGGAATATATTCCCTATCTCATATGCTGTATTATTTCTTTGCAAGTCCTAGTTGGTTGATTTGATTTCATTATTTTCCACTGAAAATTATTCACTATTATTTGAATAAAAAACTCTATATTGATCCCATGTTTGTCCACAGAGAGGTGGATCTTCTATCTATACTTTGATTCTGGTGAAAACCTTCTTAGATTTCAGAAGTAGGGTAGGCTAATCTCAAGGTTCCTAGTCGAATGCTCAGTGTCCAGTACGAATTCTCTAATGTGGCTGTGATCACTGGAAATGGAAGAATTAATGAAGGATAATCTAGACCTCACATTGCTACCAGAGTCCTTCCAGGCTCCAATCTGCCTGTAGGACTGCATTTGTAGGCACTCCATGTGAGATAATGTGCTTCTAGTAGCCTCTATGCCTCTCCGTGTTCCATCACTTCCAACACGCTTAACTTTCTGTCCTGATTATTTGCTCTAAATAGAACAGGAAAGGTGAAATACAAAGACTACTAATGTCTGGCTGTTCTTCTGACTGACACTAATATGCTCACATATATTAATCCTCAGTACACCATCAGAATCCATCAGATCCAATTTTAGTTTGAGTTTCTTTTTTGAGCAGTTCTATTTGTGAGAATTAATATTTAATGAATTTTATTTTTATTCAAAGATATTCCAAGGATCAGAGCAAAATTTTACTTATTTTGAAAAGTGTAATAAAACACATTCAATCTTGCCATTACCATGTGGATCCATTGAGCCCTTCATTTCTGAGACACATTAAGAAACTTCAGTGATTTAAATTTTTCTATATTTTGAAATATTTGGTATTCATTATCCTAGAAATTATTTTATCATTAATCTTCATTACTTATTATCACCAGTGATGTTAAAAATAACTAAACTAAGAAAATAAAAATCATGATGGAACAGCCTAGAAGGATGACAGAAAATCCTTCCTTAGTTTTTTAAATGCATTGTCCAAAGAATTGTACCATACCTTAAAAACGTATAATAAAGTAGACACTATCCTTGTATTTTGTTCTTTGTTTTCATCGAACACAACTGAGAATTCAGGATGTGTCCATTCCTATCCAAAATAAAAAGAGAATAAAAATGACAAAGGAAGTTGTTTGATAAGTCAGCTAGCAGCACCCTAGACAATGAGGGTGAAATTGTTCATAAAAGTGAAATTCTAGATGAATTTTCTCAAAACTTAAGAACTGCTGAGTGAACAATGTATTTCTAAGAACATAAAGAAAAAATATATTCCCAACCAGTCAAGTCATAAAACATAAAGGACCTAACCTCACAATATTTTACAGGAAAACCTGGTTCATCCAATTTAACTAAAAGTATACGTGAGAGTATTCTTTTGCCTTTTATCATGCTTGTACACCAACATTTTCTTGACACAAAATGTTCCTATGTTTACATTCTTAGCATTTTTAGTTATTTTTCCCTATTTATTCTTCTATAACTTCTTATAAAATGACTGAATAATAATAAAAACATAAAAAGGGGTGTATTAGACCCAGACAGTAAATGCAATGACCATATTCCTGGTTTCCTGGTTCAAACATTGAGAGCTAATTAATGGCAGCATTTGATTATGATTGTCATGAGTATCAACATCTAATTGTTTAAACTGTGAATGAATCACTGATAGTTTTTCTCCATTAAGTGATATCCTTTTGCTATTATGGCAATAGATAGTTTTTGTGCTTATCTTTACTTACAGTAGTGATGTGAAATTTTCTCTTTATGTCCGGTCATACATTGGTGGGAAATGAGAGATGAGAAAGTATGAGAAAATCTACATCAGAGTCTGCTGATTGAATGTCACTTTAAAACAGAAGTCTATGTATTTATTTTAAAACAGCAGAAAAAAAAATCAGAAAAGAAAAAAACCCTAGATATATATATTTTTTAAAGGCAAAGGAAGAAAAAACAAAATCAGGTAGAAAAGAATAATTAAGGGCCAGGCGTGATGGCTCACGCCTGTAATCCTAGCACTCTGGGAGGCTGAGGCAGGAGGATTGCTTAAGCTCAGGAGTTCAAAACCAGCCTGAGCAAGAGTGAGACCCCATCTTTACTAAAAATAGAAAAAATTAGCCAGGCGTCATGGCACACACCTGTAGTTCCAGCTACTCGTGAGGCTGAGGCAGGAGGATCGCTTGAGCCCAGGAGTTTGAGGTTGCTGTGAGCTAGGCTGATGCCATGGCACTCTAGCCCAGGCAACAGAGCAAGACTCTGTCTGAAAAAAAAAAAAAAGGAGAAGAATTAAGGGAGAAAAGGAGGTAAGGATACTCAGAGAAGGTAGGGCTAGAGAATTGGAGGACCTTTAGAGAGTAGGAGATTATCCAATTCAAACATTTTATCACTCATGCATTTATAAGCCACATATATACTCAGAAACTAAATGTGCCAAGAACTATACCGTGAATATAAAGATAGGATCCTGTCTTCCACCATTCATAGTGCAGTGGGCAAGATTAACAAACAACTTATTTCCCCTGTGTTACAGGAAGTCTTCAGCTTCCTAAGCAACTGCATCTCAACTGACTTATTCAGGTGGACTAAAAGTTATGCTGTCAATATAAATAAAGTAACCACATGGGATGAATACAGAAGAAAAAAAGGATGATGAAAAGTCAAAAGTGGAAAAGTAGAATTCTGCAATTTATCAAGAAGATAGCCTTCTCTTTTTTTTACACAAAACACCCCACTAAGCAATTTGTTGTACCATTATAGAAATAAGAATAAAATATTACAGGAGACAGAGAAGGAATTAATCATGCTTGGTTGAAGTCTTAAAGGAGTAGGCTTCAAACAAGAGGTGACATATGAATTGTCTTTGTTAAGGCATAGGATCCCCAGGTGTATTAGAAGGAAAAGGACATTCTGGAGACAGAAAAGAAATGCATAGAACTTGGGAGAAAAGTAAGCTGTTGTATTTAGGAGGAATAAAATTACCCGATTCAAGTAGAACCTAAAGCACTTAGGGTACAGAATTTTGATTGCAGATAACATAC
Organism: Daubentonia madagascariensis; assembly: GCA_023783475.1. Taxonomy (NCBI): domain Eukaryota; kingdom Metazoa; phylum Chordata; class Mammalia; order Primates; family Daubentoniidae; genus Daubentonia; species Daubentonia madagascariensis. Next base: position 14,164,824 of record JAKFHU010001798.1, read on the forward strand.
AAATAAACTGGCCACACTAGGAAGTATCTGCACAGGGATTTATATACTACTCAGAAGGTAATGGGAAACTATTTCAGCAAGGAGTGATGTTAACACTCTCTGAACCTCGATTTTCTCATTTACAAAATGGAGGTAAAGTACAATTTTTTTCTATAACTGATTGCATTGTCCTCTGGAGTCCCTGTTTTTGCTGATGGCAGAAGAGGTGAGAATGCAAGTTAGGTAAACTTAACTTGGACAATTCAAGGAAGATTGGTATCTACTGGCTTAAAATAGACTTTTACACATTGAATTTTCAGCCAGTTCAAAGCTCAAATTCAAAACCAAGGTGTAGATAGAAGGACTCTTATCTTCTTGTATAGGACTAGTGAACTCTCTTTGTATGTGGTCTGACTCCTGGGGTCAGTGGTTCCTAAAGATTTGATCTCAAGGTCCTTTAGACATTAAAAACTATTAAGAAATTGAAAAAGTTTTTGTTTATGTGGGTCATATTGTTCATTTATTTATGTGGGTTATCTATTGATATACACCACATTAGAAATTAGAACAAAAATTTTAAATACACATTAATTTTAACACAGTAAAAACTCATTACATATTAACACAAGTAATTTTATGAAATATGCCTACATTTTCTAAAAAATTAATAATATACATGGCATTATTTTACATTGTGCAAATCTCTTTAATATCTAGAAATCTGACTTAATAGAAGACAGTTTGATTTTTATATATACTTCTGCATTCAATCTGTTGAGATTGTTTTGGTTGAAATATTAGTCAGAAGACAAAGAAGTATCCTAATAGTCTTTTCACATAAGTGTGGCTATTCTTCTTTAATACCGCAACAAAGCTCAACATGTGACAGCTTCTTAAATATAGGTAGTACCTGAGTAATCTGAAACTATATCAATGAATTTTTGCACTGTTTTGGGACTCAAATTTGTCTTGTAATTTGAATAGATATTTTTTCATGCATGACTTTGTAACATCTTTTGGAAAATATTGGTTGAATGAGTTATGCAGATCTTCCATATGTTGACACATTTCATTATCAATGTCAAAAAACATTAATAGCACCACTGATCTCATAAGAAATGTCTGTCAAGCTTAAGGTAGCAAATAAAAATGTTTCAAATGTATTAGTTTTCTACTGTTTCCATTAAAAGTAACCAAAACTTAGCAACTTAAACTAGCACAAGTTTATGATCCACAGTTATATGGTTCAGAAGTCCACTCCATCTTCAAACCTGCGACAGCATGTTGAGTCCTTCTTAAACTTCGAATTTCTCTGACCTCTTATGCCACTTCTCTTCTGCTTCCAGATAAAATTCCCTGCTTTTATGGGCTTAAGTGATTAGATTGATCCAACTGGGAAAATCAAGGATAATCTCCCTATCTTAAGGTTTGGAACCCTAATTATATTTGCAAAGTTCCTTTTGTCATGTAACATAGCACATTCATGAGGTTTAGGGCATGGACCTTGCAGGGGAAGGGACATTATTCTGTCTACCATGCCAAATTTATAATTTTTCCTTGAAAAATCTTATATTATTACTAGAAACAAATACAGTCAGTTATTTTTCTTGAAATGGCAGGCTCATTTTATTCATTTTCAAGAAAGTCTGTACTTGAAGCCTAAGTCTGCATAACTGTTGTGTCTTTATCAGTTGTTCTACCAAGTAAAAACAGTGATCCATGAAAAAGGACAGATAGCTTAGCTCACAACTCAAAAATCACACATGTACTTTTCCTTAAGATTGACATCATAATTTATTATATAAACTTCATGCATACTTCCCATTTTGTAACACAGAATAATAAAAATATTAGGTCACCAAATGTGAAATGTCGAATTTCAAATAAAAAGTGTAGTTTATTATATCTCAAACAAGAAGCAGTACAATTAATCAAAGTATGTGCCTAAACTATCAACACAGTTTTGCCATCTTAATGGAAGCTTGTTTATGACAGCAGCGAAGAAGCCTGGAGAACAAGTGACAATGAAATCGCAAAAGGAGTTTTACACAGTTTGTTGAGAACTGAATGTTTTTCCTTGCAAGAAGAGGTCCAAAGCCTGGAAGAAGTGGTAGTCAGTTGGTGCAAGATCTGGTGAATACAGTGGATGACAGAGAGTTTCCAAGTCCAGCTACTATAGTTTGAGCAGCGTTGTTTGTGCAACAGTGGTCGAGCATTGTCTTGTAAGAGTATTGGCTGGTTTCTATTGACCAATCTCAGCTATTTAATCGCAAGCATCCTCATCATTTTGTATATCCACTATAATCAATTGACCAGGTTTCATGAAGCTGTAGTGGATAATACCAGCGCTGGACCACCAAACAGACACTGTTACCTTTTTTCTGATGAATATTCCATTTGGACTGTGTTTTGGCCCTTCATCTTTATCCAACCATTGTGTCAAATGCTTGCAATTGTCAGAAAGAATCCACTTTTCATCACAGGTAACAATACGGTGTAGAAATCCTTCGCCTTTATGTCATGACAACAAAGAAAGGCAAGCTTCCAGACAATTTCTCTTCTGTTCATTTAATTCATGCGGAACCCGTCTATCCAGCTTTTTACCTTGCTGGTTTGTTTCAAATGGTCCAATATTGTTGGAATAGTAACGTCAAACCTTGCTGCTAATTCACATGTTGGTTGAGATGGATTCGCTTCCACTATAGCTTTCAGCTCATCATTATCCAGCTTAGTCTCAGGTGGCCCATGTGGCTCATTTTCAAGGTTAATGTCACCAGAACAGAACTTCTGAAACCATCGACGTACTATGTGTTCATTAGCCACATCCTTCCCAAGCACTTCATTAATATTTTGAACTGTCTGCATTGCATTGGTTCCACGATGGAACTCATATTCGAAAATAACATGAATTTTTGACTTATCCATGGTTTCACAAAAATTGCTCTAAGAAAAATTTTGAAAGATAATCACAAGCGAAAACCTGTGTTTGCAAGACTGAGGATGTACCTTCACAATAAAAATTTAAAAAGAAGTGTCAAAGTGAAATGTCAGAGTGAAATGTCCATTGTCAAACTTAGTACTTAAAGAAATTGGACATTTCATACTTAATAACCTAATATATTCTGTGGTTGAGCGGTATAAAATTATCATTTTTACTCCTTTATCAAGAACATTCTTAAGTGAAACTGGCAGTTTTTTTAACCCAAGTGCTTTCCAGTGAAGAACACAATGACTTCTAGTACAGTTTGGTGCTCTTGTCTTGATCTCTGCTAAGGCATCAGCAGTTTTGACCATTACTCTTTTTGTACGATCAATGCAAACATCACTTAATATCTTACAATTATATAAAAATAGTTTTGACATTACATACTACCTAAAGGAATCTCAAGGGCCTGCAGACTATATTTTGATAACCACTGAGCTTCAAAACCCATAGTTTTTAAGAACCCACATGTTTGGCTATAGCCTGTGGCTTAATATATTAATCTAAGTGCCTTAATATATTAAAGGCTATTTCTCATTCATAAAAAATACACTCCTGGTAGGAGTAGCTCACCTTCACAGCTCTTCTCCATGTAGTGATGAAGTGTTCTTGGCCTGAGTTCCAATTATATATTTTGTTGTATTGCCATATTGTTTCTTAAGGCTTCATGGGCTAACTTGGGCTCTGCTGTTGGGTTATCATTTGAGGTCTCCCATATAGTAGCAACCAGAAGTCAGCTGTGGTTACAGACACTTAAAGGATCAACTGGGTTAGGCATCCAAGCTGACTATCTCACATTACTGGGCAAAGGCTATTGATTGGCAGCTCAGCTGGAATGTTGACCTTAGTGTCTGCATGTAGCCTTCCCATGTGGCTTGGGCTTCTCAAAACATTGAATCTGGAGATTCCCCAAGGCAGTGTCCCAAGAGCCAGTGTTCTAAGGGACAGGAAGAAAAATTTGCCTGCCCCCTAGGGCCTGGGCATGAGGACTGGCACCCCATTATTTCCACTACATCATGTTGCCCAAAGCAATCATGGAATCTAACCTAATGCGAGAGGAAGGAGACATAATCCCTACCTCATGATGGGAAAGTATCAGAATTTGTGGTCATCTTTATTCCAATACTATCTGACTGAATCTTGAGAAATTATAATGTCTACCCTTCTGTTCTATAGCTACTCACTGGGAGATTGCTTCTCTGGCCTGGTCCCTGGATATTCTACTGCTAAATTTGTCTATTGGGGCACCAGAATTGCACCTGCTTTTGGAGTTTGTAGTCCCTGACAATACCACTATTATAAAGTTTGGAAAGCCCCTTGTCTCAAGCACTAACCTCTTCCTACACACAAGTTCTCTCAGTACTTTAGTTTCTTGCTTCCAGAACATTTGAGGAATTATAAATCTTATGCAAGCCTAAAACTAAATATATTAGAAGGGATATCTCAGGCCATGTCTACCAACATCTTCTGTCAAAGTTGCTCTGCCACTTTTAAACTCTTTGGGATGTGCTTCTCTAATAGGCTTATAATTTTCTTAGGTTATATGTTGGGAAGAATAGAATAAGTCCCTCTCTTCAGGAATTACTCCCACCCCAAAATCTTACTAAATATTTCTGCCATTCCTATCCTTGTGATTTGACCTGAGGGGAGGAAGACATGCAAGAGTACTCATGTTGAACGACTCGCATATTTCTCACTTTCTCAGTCTTTGGCTTAACTTCTTGTCTCCACAGGTCTTTCTACTTCCCCTTCCTATCTGTTGGGAATATCCCTTTTTAAATCCATTACTCTGAGCTACAGAAAGTAGTAAAAATAATCCAGTTTGGCAGAACTAATTATTGATATATAAAAGAAAGTATTTATAATTTAGAAGAAAAAAAATCCACTTATCTTTCTCAACAAAGTCTGGGTTTCAAGAATATTGTCTCACTATAGACAAAATTCAGCAATGTCCTATATTGTCCTATGTATGTCCTAACTGACAAACTATGGTGTGCAGGTCAAATCCAGTCTGCAGGCCAAATCAAGACTGTTTTTTGTATGGTCCGTGAGCTAAGAATAGATATTACATTTAAATTGTATTGTTAAAAAAAAGGAATAAGCAAATCAAATATTAAAGAAGAATATGAGACAAAGATGATATTTGGCCCACAAAATTTAAAATATTTACTATTGTCATTTACAAAAAAGTTTCCCAATCCCTGTTCTATATATTTTTTCTCCTCCAGAAGTGTGAATGCCTTTGCTTAAAGGCTTGTAGAGGCACAGTGAAGCTTGGAACTTCAGTTTAACTATATTAGTTTAACATTTTCAAAAATCCCCATTGCATACATAAGATCTATTTTAATATCTGGCATATATTCAGTGTTCAATAAATGTTATTTTTTCATTCCAGCCCTCTTTTCCTCAATAAGGATGATTTAAAAAAGAATAAAGGTATGTGACCTAACTAAGTGGAAAAATTAAAGCATTGGTATTTGAGATATTTAAAAGGTATTTAATTGTTTGAATGGAATTCAAATGTCCAAAAGGAATTTGAGACAAAGGAGAACATGGTAAAATTCTGTGCAGACCAGTTAAGTTTGATGTGTCCTTATAAAAGTACTAGGGAGTCATTTGGAAATATGGTTGTAGTTTGAAGAAATGATTGGATGTTGAATAGATAAATGTGCTTATCATTTGGGAAAATGTGTGACAATTGGAACCACTAGAGTATAGAGATATATCATGGAAAATAATTTAGAAGTAGGGAAGTCAGAACGTTGGAGACCACCAGCAAATTAAGAGTCAAGAGAAGGAAAGGAGAAAGGCCAGGCAGAGAGGGAGCAATAGAACCAAGAACAAGTCTTTCTGGATGCTAAATGAATAACTGATGAGGAAGCTGACCCAAAGTAGTTAAGCAGTTTCCCCAAGATTCTCTAGCCAGATAATCAGAGTCAGTATTTCAAATATCAAAACTAATGCTTTTCCCACTACTGAATGGTGACTCATCTTCTCCCCCCACAAACTACTTGGATTAGTTTCCTATCACTCTATAACATATGAAGTTTATTCTCTTACAGTTCTGGAGGTCAGAAATCTGAAATGGGTTTCATTAGGCTAAAATCAAGGTGTCCACAAGGCTGGTTGATTTCTGGAGTCTCTGGGGGAGAATCTGTTTCCTTGCCTTCTCCAGCTTCTAAAGACTGCCTGCTTTCCTTGGCTCATGCTCTCTTCCACTTTCAAAGCCAGCAGTGTCTCTTTGAGTCTTTCTCACATGGCATCCCTCTGTCACCTATCTTCTGATTCCTTCTTCTACATATGCAGGACACTTGTGATTACATTGGGCTTACCTAGATTGTCCTATCCAAGATAATCTTACTCTTTTATGATCAGCTGATTATCAATCTTAATTCCATCTGCAACCTTATTTCTTCTTACCATATAACCTAACATATTCACAGGATCTTAAAGATAAGAATGTAGACATCTTTGGGGAACTTTATTCTTCCTACCGCATTACTCCACTTGAAAATGCTATCCACTCCTTAATCATTCCATCTCAAAACCTGGAACCACTTTTGTTTTGAAACCTAAATTTAATCAGTAACTAAATTACAACAAGGCTTCTTTTATTAATTTATTCTTCATTTAAAAAATGCATATGTAGGGTGACTCCTAGGTATTATTTGTAATTTAAAAAAGGAATAAGCTATGGTGCTTGTTTTCAAGGAGCTAAAATCTGCTCACTCAATTTAATATGCTCCTGGTTTTTCTTCCTTTATCTTTATCCTCATGCCTAAACTAAAATAACTTACTCTTCTCTCTCTTCTGATTTTTCACCTTTTTTTCCTTTTTGTATACACCTTGGCAGCTGAAAATTTCTGGATCTTCAGCCCAAAATCCTGTTTTTAAGGACTCTCTGCTTTACTTCGACATTTACAACGTACCCTACAAAAGGTTTACCCCTTATGTGCACACTGTTCATGAGCTGTCTGATCTAAAACAGAACCTACCAATTTTTGAGGCTTTCCTGATACTCATTCTTCTTTCAAATATGTGTATGAACCCAAACATATCTTTTCCTTAATGTTCCCTATGTCCAGATAACTCTTCCAGCAGCTTGTTATTGCTGACTTGCAGTTGAGCAATAAAGATGAAAACACTTCATCATGCTACTTCCCTGTTCTGAAGTCTGTTAAGAGGCAGCTTTCCTTAACCTCTCAAACTCATCTGACACTCAATCCTATAAGTCCAAGTCCATACTCCATTATCACGAACAACTTTGCCTATCAGTTATTTCTATGACACCTATAGAGCCACATTCTACTACAAGTAACACATATCTATACCTTCTGATCACATCATACTTATTCCAACATTTAAGGCATGCATTTCTGTTCTAGAGTGGCTTTCCTACTTCTCTGTCCTTGTCACAACCATTTGACACCTCATATCCAGGGTTTTCTACAAACCCTCCGTCAGTGTTATCCACTCAATAATATAGTTTGCACTTTTTGACTTTCCATAGAATTTGTCTTTATTACCAAGCATATCGCAGGAGGCCACTGGTTAGAAAACAAGTCACAAATTTAAAAACAGCTCGCCAGCATTTAGTTGTTAGGAGCAGGGAAGTAGAGGAAGACACTGACATTGCATAAGTACAACAAATACATATATATCACAACACAGTTTCAGAAAATGTGAAAAAAATTACAATCAAATATGGCATTTTGCTAACTAATTCTACTCTGTCATTTAGTCTTCTAATCATTAAGCTTATATAAGCCATATATTTGACACTGGCTTTTCCAAAGTAAGGTCATGCCTTTTGCATATTCTAAATCTGAACTTTTACACATTAGGTACATATTAATTGTCAATCATACATTCAATTTAGTTGAATAGAATTGAACATTTTATTGAGAACCTTATGAATTTAGTATCTCATGGTAGAACAGTAATTTTCTAAAATAATACAAAATTTATACCTCAGGCAAATCACAGCCAAACCATATTTATGTCTAAAAGCAATTTTTACTGATGAGCCAACTCCTAGCCAAAGCCAATTTACATCCCAAAGTACTTTTTACTGATGAGGTAGTTAAAAACTGTGACGAAATTTTGCCACCTTAGTAGGACAAAACAAGGCACTAATAAATACAGAAAAAAACTGAATAAACAATGCCAATGACTACTTTAACAAAATGACAAGCAAGACAGGCAGCAAGAAGTACCAACTCCCAAGATCTAAGAGTGTACAGAATAAGTGGGCATTCAATCTTCTTTATGGCTCTGTGGCCCCATTCTACCAGTGATGTCATACTTTTTATATTGAGAAAAGTCAATAACCATGACATCTGCTTAATTTTCAGAACCAAATGTCTTGAGGACACTTCTAACTCTGAAGTCTTAGACCACTCATGGTCTTCTTGAATCTTTTTTTTTTTCTTTAGACAGAGTCTTACTCTGGTGCCCTGGCTAGAGTGCAGTGGCATCATCATAGCTCACTGCAGGCTCAAACTCCTGGGCTCAAGTAATCCTCCTGCCTCAGCCTCCCAAGTAGTTAAGACTACAGACATATACCCCCATGCCTGGCTAAGTTTTCTATTTTTTGTACAGACGGGGATCTCACTCTTGCTCAGGCTGGTCTCGAACTCCTGACCTCAAGCAATCATCCTGCCTCAGCCTCCCAGAATGCTAGGATCATAGGCATTGGCCACCACGCCTGGTCTCGAAACTTATTCTTAAAGAAAAGTCATAAATGCAGTCATCTAAAGGAGAAACATGAAAAGCAACAGAAGGTTCTCTTGGGGACCACAGTTTATGATTATCCTTTACTTCTTATGAGTACAGGTTGAGTATCCTTAATCTGAAAACCTGAAATGCTCCAAAATCCAATACTTTTTGAGTATCAACATGATGCTCAAAGAAACGCTCATTGGAAAAAAGTTCAAAATCCAAAATACTTCTGGTCCCAAACATTTTGGATAAAGGATATTCAATCTGTACCAACAAGGGTAGCATTTCAAAAGCACTGAAGGCTTGATCTAGAATAAGATACTCTCCAGAAAAATAATCTTATCTCCCAACATGTGAGCAGAATCAAAAATGCCACAATGCCTCATGTTGTGCAGTGTTGTTGAATCTTGAGGAAGCGAAGTAACATTGCTGTAAGCATCAATGGGTTCCTCAGTCTGAGTTTAAAAACAAACAACTCAAAGGGAGATGTTTTATACGTAATCACTTTTCTAATGTTAAGAAGGTGAATATGAGCCATATGGGTGATGGGCACCAGCAAGCATATCAGCTTTCAAAGGATGAGACTTCTATAATTCTGCAAACCACAAAAAAATTAGTGAGCATATACATAGATTCCATGCTGAACAATTAAAACAGGAGCTCATATATGTATTTACAAACATCATTATTTTGTAGGAATATGTTGTGTATATGTCATAAGTTATACTATTGGAAACATCCTAAAAATAAAATGAGAACAAATAAAATGCATTAAAATTAAAATTGTAAAATATAGAAAATATCTTGTGTTGATAAAGCACATGGTCCTTTGAAAATATTTATATATTCTACTCATTATGGTCCATGTCATAAGGAGATACTTATTTATGGCTCACATTTTTTTTAACTGGTGGCCAGATTATTGCATGGATGTTTTCTCTGGACCACTGTCCCAGCACTCTTCTTTAATTCCTTCCCAAATGAAGGACCCTCAAAACTCAAAAGGTCTTAGAGAGAGAACAAACCGAAGAGGTGAAGATAGACTTTGGGGCCAAATAAATAAAATTGGTTGCTTCATATACTCATAAGAAATAGGTTTTGAAACGTAACAAAAGTCATCAACCAGCCTTCCTTGAAAGTTCTTTGTGTATGAAACACTATGTTTAGGAAAATAGCTTTTAGCTTTTCCTAATCGAGTCTACCACATATCCTTAACCATATTCAAATATCAATGGAGAACATAAGGTTTGACACCAATTACTGGAAGAGGCATGAAAAAGGAAAACTGGTATTTAGGAATCACCTCAAACAAATTCTGTACTGTGCTGATGAACTCCCACAGTGCACTGAGCCAAATACCTCCATTACATGACAGCCATGATAGATTGGAAGTGATTTATCACTTAATTTAAGATCACCTGAAATGATTTTTTCTGGGGCCATATAAGGACAATGATATCAAAATTTCCATTTTGTTGTTTTTTGCTATGATAAACCCAAATGCTCACAGTGCCATATTTGCTTCCCCTCACCTACATGAAATAGGGTAAAATTGAAGACAAGCAAATACAAAAAAGAGGTTAAAGAGTGTCAATGCACTAGTCCAAAGAAGAAAAAGTTAGTTAGAAGGCTTACCTGGCTGTCTCTAACTTCCAAGAGAAGTTAAAAGAGAAGAAAGAAGATTGATTTCACAGTTACACTTCAAAGAAAACACAGATAGCTTTAGACTTTTAAGCCTTGGTAAACTTTGTTTAATTCTGTTGTTCTCTGCTTGTTACTACTATTATAGTAAGAAACCTCAAAGAAGGAAACAAACAAAAACCCCAAAACTGTGTTCATTCTTGTTTAGTCACTACTTGGGAAAAGGAAGATTTTACATCATTTGGTTTTAGATCCTGCAAGAAAAAGATAACTGTCAACAAAACAAACAATCAGAAAAAGAGATTTATAGTTTTTCTATAGAAATAGGTTAGAGTAAATGGATCAATTCCTGCAGTAGAAAACAGAGTACTAAGAAGTACCCCAAGAAACCACCCCTAAACTCAGAAGTAATTCTGAAGAAATATTTTGAGAAAGACATCTCTTAAGTAAATCTGGACATATCTCAACAGCTTTAAAATGGGAAAGGTCATGAAGATCACAAGAAGCTGAAAGGAGAGCTCCTGGCGTATCACACATTGCTGGTTCCTGCCCACCATTCTCCTGGGAATAGACAACAGTTCTTAAGGGTCAGTCACATCAGTGAAAACTTCACTGTGCATCAAATTTTTAAAATATTGATTCCAAGGCCTCAATTTAAAACTAATGTATTATAACCTCTGGGGAAGAGACTCAGCGACCTCTTATCTTGGTAATCAGCTACTTTAGAAACCACTGTTTTATATGTAATCAACTGTCAATTACTTGTACTAGTATTTCTCATGCTCGGCTTACATTAGGATCACCTGGGAGCTTTTAAAATGTCCAAATGCCCTGGGCCTACCACAAACTGATTAAATCAGAAAACCTGGTGGTAAAACCTAGGCATTAGTATTCCAGTGTTTAAAAGCAAAACAAAACAAAACACAACTCAGGTGATTTAATCCAGCCAGAGTTTGAGAATATAAAAAAAAATGGGGGGAGGGGGAGGGAGGAGAGGGAGAGAGAAGAAAAACTGGGATTTATAAATGGAAGAAGTATAGATTATAATTTACATCCCAATTTCACAGCTAAATAAATGTTTTTTAAAAGGATGTGTTATAATCAATAAAATATGTTAATGTATTAAGTCCAATTCTATATTTTTGTTTAGTACCACATATAATTTTAAATTATTACATATATTACTTATATTATACCCCATAAAATTTAAAATTATTGCATGTAATATTTATATCATACTCTTGGGAGAGATAAAGTGAGAAACAAGAGAAAATTTACAGTTGTCACAAGAACTATTACAATCAATTTTGTAATAGTAAAAGTGAGAAAATTTGTAAAAGTGAGATTTTCTGAGTTGAGTATCTATGAAAATACTATTAGATTTACTAAAGTCTTGCAAACGATTGAGAAAATAATTGGACCCACACAGATCCATTGAGACTTCAAATCTGTCAGCAACCATGACCACATTTTTGGGTGATGATAACTCCACTACCTGGCCATGTTTTCTGTACACTCACCAAGATAGCCTTAACATGCCTCCAGCTGACTAAACTTTAGACAGGCTTCTTCCTAACCATGAGCCCCTAGTTTCCCTTTTCTTAGGGTATTTATTTTAAAAATTTTTCAGCTATAAATTATTTTTCTTCCCCTTTGAGATATTAATCTTCTAGGAAGATTAACCGAAATGTCTTTCTCAAGGACCTGGAAGCAATCCCTTTGAAATGCAATCATCAAGAAAGTTAGTGCCCCCCAACTCCCAGTCTCTGCAGGAGGGTAGGAGCTTAACTTCCACAAGCACCAATTAGCAAACACAGATGGCCTAATCACATGGACCAACCTCCCTACTAACTTCCTCCAGTACTTTCCACTAGCTCATCCCACTGCTTTAAGTTCTCCCCTCTGCCTTTTGTTTCAGAGGAGCTGAGTTCAATTTCTCCCCTATTGCAACAGTCATAACCTGTATTGAAATAGTCTAGAATAAAATAGTTCTTGCCCATTTAATTCTAGCAGGTACAATTATTTTTCATACCACTTCTTTTAGGTGTATAGGTGGTGAGGCTCAGAAAACAGTAGCCCTAAATGAAGGTCTCAGAAGAAAAAGGTTTTCTTTGACCTTCTCCTGTCTTCCTGTCTCTCAGTACTATTCTCCCCTGAGGCTAGCCATACAAACTAGAATCCCTCTTCCCCAAGGCAGGTCACAGAAACCACAACCCCTTTTCCCCAAAGCCAGCCACAGATCCTAAAATTATTCTGTGTAAAAACTGGCCATAAAGAAATTATCTACCTTGTTTGACTGCAGGTCATGAGACCCCATTCCAGAAAGGGCCCTGCCCCACACCCTGAAGGAAGGAATGCATGCTCAGAGAGGTCAAGAAGAATCCAGTCAGGCAGGCCTTGCTGGGTTTCCCCACTCAGTCTATTAGCATTAGATCATACCCTTTTTGTCCAATCGTATTTCTACATGGTTGTCCACACTTGAACCTAAGCATAAGTATGTACAATTTCTCTTATACCTTCGGGTCTTCATTCCTAAGGTTCCCATGTATACATGTTAAATATTTTTATGGCTTTTTTCCTATTAATCTGCCTCATGTCAATGATTTTTCAGTGAACCTTTAGAGAGCCTTGCCTTGGACTCTACACAGATAATCTTGAAATGCTCATCATACTGACACAGTGTCCTAGAATAGACTCAACACTCAAGAAACTATGGCTCATAAATGCAGATCCTAGAAGACACTGGGTTATTTTCTGTACCCATTTCTATCTATTACTCTCTATTAACTATTATCAGGTTAATTCCTTATACAGATCAGATTCAGATGTTTTGGAATGAAGCAGAATTGTTTGCTATGACACCTTTTAAATCAACATCTTTTCATGAAGAAAAATAAAAGAGCAGGGATACAATTGATTTCCTTTTCCAGAGAGTGAGAACACAAGTGTTCATAAGCCATTCCTAATTCAGAGAGGAGAAAAGCCTCCCTTCTCCTGTCCTTCTTCCGCTTACTCCTCTCTCCTCTGTAATGTGCTGTTACCACAGGGAATAGGATATTTTCCCATTAGTGAAACAAAACAAAATAAATAAAATTAATGCTATAATTAAAAGATATTCTAAAATATATAGTAATAATTATAAATAATCAGAACATTACCAAGCAAAAGTTAATATTCTTTGGTAATTAAGAGGTGCTGGGCTATAGAACTTTACTTCTCTGTTAACTTTTATCAACTTAAATACCAAGAACTTTGAGTTGGAAACTATGCTTATGTAGCACATTTCCTTGAAAACTTTCTCTTTTTTCCCCCTCATCAAAAAGGAAGAGGTAACATTTGCTCTGTTTGAATTTCATTGTGTTTTGTGTTTAATAAATTTAGTGATTCAAATCTTTTCCTATTTAACTTTGGAACCACGTGTATTTTCAAAGAAAATTTATACACACAACAAATTTGATTTAGCTATATTTATTCTTGTATAAAGGCACTGTCTTGTCACTGGAACAATATGGGGCAAAAGAATAGCTGTCAGTTTTCAACTCTGAAATGCTGATTATATGATAGTGCTTAGTTTTTGAAAACTTTCTTCCAGCTGGGTTCACAGGTATGTTACTTTTTCTACAGTTTCTTCTCTGCCCTAAAAAAGAATTTCTTGTATAAATCTACCAAGATGCCCAGGGGGAACAAAAGTACTCTTAAAATGCACAATAAAATTTAATGCCACCCTAGAACATCTCCAAATCATAAAGCAATTACAAATGGACATAGTCTCTATAACTCCATTTTCATGCTGAGACAGACAAATAGCAATCCTGATGGGGTGCTAGAATACTGAGAGAGACAAACAGCAATCCTGATGGGGTGCTAGAATACACATACACACACACACACACACACACACGCACACGCGCGCGCGCAAGGATAATCATCCCTGCCTTAAGGAAGTACAGATGTTAAAACATATCACAATAAGTAATTACAAACTCTGGTAAGTGGTATAAGGCTAACTCCAAGCTAAAGAATTCTGAGGAACTTCATCTTCTACTGCTGTTCTAGATAAACAGAATTATACACAAGCAACTGAAGCAAGCCCCTGTTGTGCATGGTTCTCAAAGTATATATAAAGTCTATTTCCTTTTGACAAGTACTCCACACATGATACAGGAAAGAATGGGATGAATACAAAGCTGCAAATTAGGTCTAGTTATAATTGCCCAGATATATTTTCAGAAAGTCTACACTTCAATTACTATAGAACTATATAGTGCTTATTTTAGAATTCTTCAGTCACGTGACTATGAAAATGAGTTTTGATGGCTTTTGTCTCATAGGGTGAAAATTATCTCAACAAGTCAGTTGCATTCACTTGATCATTCAATATGTATGTATCAATGGTTCCCTTTAGGTCAGGGGATATACCAGACATAAGAGAACAAAACAGAAGCAGTGTTTCCCTGGGTGAGATATCAATTGGTTGTAAAGATAGGTATTAAAGTAATATATGAACACGTGCTATATAGTAACAAATTATGTTAGGAAAAGAACAAGATACTGCAAAAAGGAATGATTTGGAAAAGCTCATTAAATTGAGGTGATAGTAATTTTAGCATGGGAAAAATAGAAATACTACCAACATTCAACACATGAAATTCTGCCCAGAGTTTCCTTAAACTAAAATTCTTGATCAGCTATTATGCCATAAGCAGAAAGATTATGTAGGTTTCCAAAATTTCAGGATTTTTGCCAAGATCCTTAGTTTGCAGAGTATCATCTATATCAGCAATTTTCAACTTCCTTTGTATCTTAGCACTCATGATAGATGATGTTGATTACTAATATACTTAAATTTATTTTTACTAGCATTTTTGTGATTTTTTTCTTACTCTGCTTGTTCTTTGATTCTGTTTTCTAATTTCCTGCACTCAATTGTATTAATTGAGCTTTCTTTATCAATCATCCTTTTTGTCCTCTACTTGTTTAAAGTTATATATTGTATCATTTGCATTTAACTTTAAGTTTTTAACATGCACACTTTACTTAAACCTAAAGTCAACATGTCTATTCTTATGCTAAAGAGTGCAAGAAATTTAGGCTACTATAACTTTGATCACCACTACCATACACACACAATGTGTATACACTCCATGGGTGGGTATAGCTCTCACACTCCACCTATATTCATCTCTTATTTAATAAGGTTTATCAGATGAAAGGAAGTATGAATAAACGAAATTAGAGTAACCTACATTCTACTGTAATTCATAAAAAACAAAAAGATTTATTGAAAAATGCAAAAAATAAATTAAAATTAGGTCAAATATCTTTACATGTGCAAATGTCTCTGGCTTCAAACACTTTCCCTGAATTCCTTAAGAAGATAATTTAGTAATTCATACATGCTAATGAAACTATTCATAGGGTCTAAGAAGACATCAGCAGTTTATTTACATACTGTATTAGGCATAGAGAAAGGTTGGCTGTAATACCTACAGCTGTTATAATTATAGCTATGTGAACTTCAGGTAGTAATGCAATTTTTCTGAGTTTTAATTTCTCTGTATCTGTAATTATATCTACCTTTTAAAGTAGTTATAAAAAATGAAGCTGGTGAAAGTGATGTAAAGTTTCTACACAAAAAACCTGGTATAATATCTAGTACAAGGCAGACAAAAAATAAATGAAGCACTTTTCAAAGTTATTTCATGAAAAACAACATCGCATACAGTTCCTATCCTAATCAAGCTAGAACAGCATATCATTTAAACATTGACACTGAGAAACACTCTCTGAACAGTCACAATAATAGTACAATTCAGAGCAATTTTCAGACAGACACTAATCACATAAACCCCATTAAATAACATTGAAAAACATTTTTCAAACTAGGAGATACATTAGACAATAGCTAAAGTACAATTTTTGACAAAAACATTCTACAAAATCTATCACTTAAAATTTGCAACACTACTATCTTTATCAAAATCACATTTGCCATGCAAAACTTTTATAGCTCCATGAATTCTCACATGCACTTAGATGTTGCCCATAAATTAAGTGTTGAATTGGCTCATCTAAGACATAATTGAATCATAAAAAGCTATAACTAATTATAGAATAAATCATGTAAATAACAAATAGATTATAATTGTTATTTTGTTTCAGAATTATTTGTAAGTAACACCTACTAAACTTTTAACTAGAAAAAATTAAAATATCACATTAAATAATATATTTATGCTACTATATAAGAAAGCATAATAAATCCAAATATTAAATAGTGGATCATATGTGGCAAGAGAAAAATGAATTTTTCTTATTGAACTGAATTTAAAATGGAGGAGATATAAGAATAAATAAGCCTACAAGGGTTAGTGAAATGCCTGTGAAATATGCTTTGTACATATCACTTAGCATGTTTAAGAATCATTGAGGAAAACATCTTCTGAGTCCTTCTTTTAGTGTATGAATTACATAAATCATTCTGAAAAAAATTGACAATATTTATCAGAAGTTTATAAAAAGCAATGCATACACATTAGTCTTCATCATAGATGAAGACAAGATATATACCCAAGGTATTTCATATCTGCATTTATTTATGATAAGGAATTATTTAGATGCCTAGCAATAGGGATCTGTTTTATACAATAGACAATATGTTTTTATTATATTAGGAGACTACTTTATGAAATAAAAATATACTATTCTTTTCATTTAGATACATTCCTCTATTCATTCTACAGCTATTTATTGTACTTACCAAGTGTTCATTATGTGCCAGAAACTGTAAATAACTAAAAGACAGTGCTGTAGAAAGTTAACAGTGCTTATTTTTAATATATAAGATGTAAACTTTGAATTTTCTCTCACTTTTTTGTATTTTCTACTTTCAAAGGAAGAATGACTTTTAAAACATTTTTTCTTTTTAACTTTCCTAACTGGCAAAGTATTACTATGTATGTATAGCTTTTAAAGCTTAGAGATATTTGAGTCAGACTATGCTCTATGAATTGTTTATAAGATCAGCTACTCAATATGTAATTCAGTAAGTGTAAGCTGAGTTGTTTTAAGCATTTCCTGGGGCTTTGCTATTGCACTGGAGTGTAACTAAAATTGTTTAAAAACATTGATCTAAAACCCTGAGTTTTAAGAGTAAAAAAAAAGAATAGTCTTAAAAGATATATTTTAGCTTGTCACTACAAAATGTGAACTGGAACTATACAAATCTGGAAAAAAAATACACATACAGATTTGTCTTTTGAAGATCAGCTGACACCCCCAAAATAGTCACCATTTGGTGATTCTCATTGAAAAATGAGAGTCTATATATTTCGACTAAGGTTAATGGAGAAGGATAAAAAGAATGGGTTCAGATCATCACAGGATCCTACTATAGCTTAACAACAGACAGGTAAACTCCAGGAACACATTGGCTTTAGTCTGGGGAAAGAAACAAGTTAAAAAAAATTAATATGACATATACTGCTATCCTTTAGCAAAATGTAGTCAAGTGCTGTCTCAGAGAATAAGAGACGTTGCAGGTTCAAAAGGGATATTTAATCAAAATAAATGGCACTCTATAACGTTATCAGGCAGACTCTTAAGAGATGTTCTGTCAAAGTTCAAATGATTTTGGTCTCATTTTAAATGTGGTACACTTGAGGTTTGCCCAGCATGTCATAGAAAAGAAGTCTATGAAGAAAGGTGATCCAGCCCTCTGCCATTTATCATAGCAGCTTTACCTGTGAGCCATTGTTGTCCAGTGATGGTTTAGAAGAGGAATTTGAATACAGCTGTGCAAAGTTCATAGCCACTGAAAGGAGGATGGGGAAGAAGAGCTCTGGGAAGCAGAACTTTAAAAGACACTATGTCTAAACAGGTCATAGGTGTCATTGAATATCCTTACATAGGGGAATGACATGTTCAGATTTACATTTTAGAAAGACTATTTTGACTGGCACATAAAAAATGGGTCGGTCAACACAGGAGGCAGAGGTGCAGGGAAGGATACATCAGGTGATGATTGTCTCAACCAGGGTAGGAACAGCGCAATTAGAAAGAAGTGGACAGACTTGGGTGAGTTTAAGTAAGTAGGAAAAAGAACCTTTGGTGATTGAATTTGGGAGATGTGAGACAGATAGAAAAGAATTAAACTTGATCCTGTTTTTTCTTGGACAATTGGATAGAGGATGGTGCCACTCACTGAGACTGGAAACAAAGTATGGCACAGGTTAGTCACAAGTGGAAAATGAGAGTTTCAATACGGGAAACGTGGACATATCTACCAGGTAGTCAAACATACAGGTAGAGAACGCAGAGATATCTGGTCCAAAGAGCAATAGTTGCTGTGAGTATGGAGGGAATCATCTAGAAGGAGAAAAGAAAGGGACCTGATGGGAAGGAGGAGGAGCTCAAGAATGAGCAATTACAGAGATGGGAGAAAAACACAGACAGCAGTGCCACGGAGGTTAAAGAAATATTAATAGTATGTTAAGAAAGAAGAAGTGGTGGTCAACATTGCGTGCTAGGCAGAGGGTGACCCAGGGTTTAAAAAGGTCCCTTAGGTTCAGCATGGAAGGGGTTACTGGTCACCTGTCAAGAGTTATGTCAGTGGAATGGTGGGTGATGTAACGGTAGACTACTCTTTAAAGAATTTTGGTAACAAATGGAAAAAAGAAAAATGGCAGTTACTTGGAAGAATAGCTAGGCCAAGGGAATACAGGAAAAATTTGAGTACGTCAGTAAGCAGTGAAAATTTGGACGTGTAGGAGAAAAAGTCATAATTCACAAGGAATCCTTAAGTAGTAAGAGGAGATCCAGAGCACAGGTGTAGGGATGAGGCTTATTAATTCACTTGTAGTGCAATCATCATAGTATTTGTACATGTAACTGTGATTTTAGAAGTAAAATACAAAAATTAATTAATAAATAAATACATCATAAAGGCCTGTAACTCTTGTGAGAAGCCACTTTTCTTCTCCACAGTCTTTGAGACCACTGGGGGAGGTGCTGGCAGCAGGCTGCTTTTTCCTGACGAGGGTTTCAGAAAGCCACGGAAAGAAACGTACATCTACAGAGTGTAACTGAACAGCAACAACTAGATTAGAGAACTAACAAGTTTGGAATCAAGTTATACATACAGATAGGCTACAAATTAGAAACGTTGACTTAGAGAAAATAGCAGCTGTGTATTTTATTGAAGAAAATGTGTTTTCAAATTCAGAAAGAATAGAAATTGTGAAGAGAATATATCAGTTTGTCGATGTGTTTGCTTACCTATTGATGAGCATTCCAGTTATCTATCATTGACTTAAATTACCCCAAAACATTGTGGCTCAAAATGACAGAACTCAATTAGTTGGGTCAAAATCTACAATGCAGGCAGGGCTTAGGGGGGATGCAGTTCATCTCTGTTTTACACAGAAACAGCTGGGGCAGACGGACCAGGGTAGAGTGATGACTTCAAAGACGGGAATTTGGTATTGGCTGTCAGCTGGAAGCTCATCTAGAACTGTCACCTGGAGCCTCAGTTCCTCTGCACATGAGCCTCACTAATGAGAAGGCTTTTGTTTCCTCACATCTGTGTTCAAAAAGAGTGTTCTGAGATAGAAAATGGAAACCATCAGTTTCTGTGGCCTGAGTCTAGAAACGGACACGTCACTGAGCAACATTCTATTAGCTATTATAGTCACAGAGCCTTCCCAGATTCAATGGGAAGGGACATAAACCCCGGTCTCTCGATGAGAGGAGTGTCAAATAACTGCGACCATTTTTAATTCATCAGTTTATTTCCAGGAGTTTTTTGTTTTCAAATTTCTATAACAATGGAAGATGGGGGGATTCCATTGCTCTGCATCAGTACCTTTTTAGGAAGCTATCATTTTGTCTGAGCAATACTTTCAGTAATAATATATTAATTTATAAGACCATCATATATATGTTTGCCTTTCAAATTAGGGGGATGTGTTTTTAAAAACAAATCTTCCAAAGGATCATTTAGAAGGTGCAGATTTCTGAAGCACTCTACCAGATGCACAGTTTAATGAATTTTTCCCCCAGGAAATCCTGGTGGGTCTATAGCCCCTCTGTGTGTGCATCTGGCTTCATTTGCAGCAACTTGGTCCCATCTCCAGCATGACTGTTAACTTTAGTGATGCTGCCCGTAGAGCTGATGTCTATTAAGGCCAGCCAATTACATTACTTTGCTAATTGTATTAGAATATTTAACCAAGCAGAGCCTCTTGGTGTTTTGACAGATAGATTGTACTGCATAAATAAAAGTGCTTATTCAAAGTGGCAAATTTGTTTTCAGATTTTCCTTGGAGATGGCAGTTAGCATACGACCCTCCACTTTTATTTTTTAGGATTCACATTCTGCAATTTCTAAATGATTTCAGAGTCTCAAAGCAGAAAACAATAAATTCTTTGCCAAGTATTTCTTTAGCAGAATCAGCAAATCCACCTCCTCCAAATAGCAGGAGGATGCAGATCCTGGTCATGTTTTTATTATCCTGTTCTAATGAACCGAGTCCAAATTTCCAAAATGTGAGTTCTGTGTTTTCAGCTGTAGTCCCGGAGATTTGCAATCCTAAACTGGTGCCAGGGACTCTGTTTTCCTATCAGCAAAACAGGGGAAACCATATTTGCAAATTCTTCAAGATCTCCCAAGCCAATCTGTTATAAAAATGAAAACTATTATTATGACAGGACTTAGCCCACAATTTATTTGTTATGCACAGTAATCTCCTTATTATTCTGATTGAAGGCAATCACAAGTCTGTTCAACACTGAGAGTGGGTGGAAGTAAGCCAAATCCAGTCGAAATATTGAGGACAGAAAGCACAGACACCAATGTGACTTTGGGGTAAATGCCGGAGTGTGCAGGGTAAGGTGGAATATTGACCTTGAGTGTGCAGACAAATTTGATTCTTGCCCTAGAATCCAGAACCTAAGACTTTATCCCACCACAATCAAAGGAGTTTATCTTCACCTCTGTAGTGAACAGTTTATTTAACACTTTTTAAAATCAACTGTGGCTATTAAAATGTGTAGGAGCAAGATAAATTTTCCATATACTTCATGCCTCTTCTTTATCCACATTCACCCTATCCCCAAGAACAAGAGATCCCCCTAGGCTGTGAATGAATGATTCTACAAATGAATGATTCTTTTTAACTTTTCCAATAGCATGCTACTTAAACCAGTCAAAAATTCACATACATTTGCTCGATCTTTTCTGCAATTCAAAGCTTATTAAATTCAAGAGTTCATAGTCTGTTCTATTTCAGAGTATTTTAGGATAACCTCTTGAGGACATATGAACACATTTGGAGAATAAAATAACTTTAATGGACGGAGGCTATTGAAAACTGACCTGTTAAAATATGTAAGCTAATTATTACTTGGCATGAAGCAACTGTTCTTGTTAGTTGAGTTTGGGGCAACTAAGGAGCAAACAGCCTGTTCTATCTATATACACACAAATTGTAACTTCCCTTTTTATAATTTCTACAAGTATTCAATTTTTCTTAAAATAAAAAAAATCCCATAGAATATGAAAAGTTATGCCTGTGGAAAAAAGACAACTCCCAGGAATTAATATAGTGGTATTATCATTAGCCAGGCAAAGCAGTGAAAAAACATAGCTTGGGAGAGTCCCGTGGGTATTTAGCTTATCAGAACTTGGAGCCATCTTGGTTGAAAAAATATTTTGAAAGGTATCTTTGTGCTGCTTTATCTTTTTATGAGCCTATCTGCTTGGGACTTGCCTCTGGTCATCTCCATAAATGCTACAAAGAGGCATGTGATGACATAAAATATCCTGTCTACATTTGACACAGCCAATAAGAAGGGAATAAATGCATATTTCATTCTTTTCTTCCTTTCTTCCGTATATTTATATAAAAGTTAAAAATTATAAACTATTGTAATTAAATTACTAAAATACAAGATGTCAGCTGTCATAGTCACTCTCTCAACTTGTTCTTGACATCCTTGCTAATACAATTACAGAACTCAGTCACACAGTCTCATCCAACTGCAGTGGAGCTTGAAACACATAGTTTAGCTGTGTGCCCAGAGGGGAAAAGCAATGGATTTGAACAACTAGGCAGTCTCTACCACAAAAGCCTACATAATAAGCTTTAAGGTGGTATAATGAAAAAAGGATATATTTTGAGAAGATCACTGGGGCTCAGCTCTTCTTTGAAACCTTTTTCTGACTAAAATTTTCCTTAAAAATAGCCCTGTTCCTAATGCTTTCATTTACTCTCCTGGTTCCCAACTGCAATATACCTTGTTCCAACTAAGTTCTCTTGTTTTTAAGCCAGCTGTATCTATATTAATGATTGTACCATTTAACCTCAGACCACCATTGGCCTAGCCCCAGTGCTTGTAAAAACGTTGTGACATGACTGCTTTCTAAGTGGAGCTCACTCTCCAGGTTCTCATAGCTGGAGCTCAACTCCTCAAATTCTTAGCAGAGTAGAGGTAAGAGAAAATCCCAGTGGCTTCTCTTCTGCACTCCTGATAACCTTTGCATCACCATTACTTGAATCAGCCTTTACTTTTGACTTAGTAAGATGAACTATCCTGAGCACAACCTTTGACCTGTCTCCCTCCATCCAAATGTCTGAACTTCTGCGGAACCTGAAATCCTTAGGAGATGATCTTATTATTCGTTCATACTGAGGAAGAAACGTTACCCCTGAAATCCTTGGGAAATGGTCTCACTATCTATTCACTCAATGTCCCCCAGTATCTGGTGGCAATAAACATCATAAGGAACAGAATTCAAAGGATTCTGGTGAGTTTACAATGCCAGTAAGGAAAGCACTAGTTAAGAAAGCCTAAGGCTGAGTTAGATGGAAACAGATCCAAAATGAAAAAATAAAGAAGATTCCTTAGGGATCTAGGGAATTAAGAAAGGATTCTCAAATTCAAGAAAAGAGAAACAAAGTAGTCTGATAGTGAAAATAACAAATATCTCAGAAACTGTTACACTTTCACCAAGATTCTCAGTTGTCAGGACTCATGTTTTTATAGCTGTATTAGAAACACGAAAGAAAAAAACATGAGAAGTGCATTTTTTCAGTCCCTCCCCTATCACCTTCTTTGTATATGTAATCAGTTTATTTTTTTCTTTAGTTGACATATAATAGTACATATGTATGGGGTACATGTGATATTTCCATACATGTATGCAATGTGTAATGATCAAATCAGGGTCATTGGCATATCTATTACTTCAAATATTTATCATTTCTTTGTGTTGGAAACATTCAAAATCCTCTAGCAATTTTGAAATAGACAATAAATTACTGTGTAACTACGTTATTCTTGAGATTCAACTGGAAGATGTAAAACAATTCTATTTTTTCAAACTTCTACTGTACTATATAAAATCCATTTTCCTATATGATGGCAACTTTGTTAAATAAGTACCGGGCTTTTTATGCTGTCAGTTTTTGGCCATTTGTAATCTCAGTTCACTTTTACTAAGACTCAGTCCTGTTCATTTTAAAGCTATAATCTAACTTCTAATTAAACAGCAACAACAAAAGGTTTTTCCATGTCTCTTTTCTCATTCGCCACCAAGCCTTCTCTACCTCAAATACTTTCACATAGAGGCCAAATGCTCAGTTCTCCAGAGCAGAAGAGTAGCAAGGAGGACGAGGTTTCCTTTCATACACATTCTCTCCTCTGGTGTTGAGGCAGGTAGGGATGGGGGAGGCAGAGTTTTCCTACGTGGGGACTCATGGCTGCTTTGCAACACCCTCTCTGTTGTTGGCTTTTTTTTTTTTTATAAGGGTGTTTCTCTGTGGCAAGCGTACAGACACCAGCTCATGTTTGAGGTGTTTTGTGTGTTGAGGTATGTTGTGTTTATATGAGGTAAGGTGTATATATGGGCTCTTAGAAGGGCACCCCCACACCCCGTGTGTGGAATCTGACTTAGGTTTGACCTCTTCCTCCCAAATCCACCTTTTGTCCCTGCCACTATAGTACAACCCACCAGGATTCCACAGCAGCATTAGGATCCTGGGGTGGGAAGATGAGAAACAGGACACGGTGAAGACTCTTCAGATGGTCAACTTGACCTAACTTCAAGGCCATATATTTGTTCTGTAAACATGCAGGGGTAATGATTTATCAAAATTAAATTTTTAGAAGCCTGAAGAGACATGTACATGTCAATATATTTTCTGATGTCTACCAACTGCTATTTTAATGCAGCCAGCTATTTCTCCTTCTTACTAAAGATAGAGAGTTAAATTCCCATTTGGTCTCAATATCTTATTTGGGAGATAAATAAAACTAAACAAAAACCATTCAATGGACTCTTTTGCATAGAAAAGCACAGAAACTGTTATGGAATGAGAGTTTGACAAGATATGTAGATGAACTCTTCTAAAGAAGGTCAGGAATTGCCATGATTTGGGGCAGGAGATAATTTTTAGTGAAAGTTATGAAATTGATAAAGAACCTAACATTCCAGGAAATCTGAGAGGTAGCACTCCTACTACATGCTAAGGAAAGAGTAGAGGAGGTACAAGGGTGACATGTAAGTTTTCTCTGGAGAGTCTCAAAAATCCTAAAGGATTCCTAAAATTTCTCTAGCCATACCTATATGAAAAATGTCTAATGGTTATTGTTTCTTAAAGGGAAAAAAAATTTATACCTGAAGGCTAATGGATTAGAAATAAACATCAATGGAAAACCTCAAGATGCTTACTTTGCCTTGATTAGCATACACAATGTAGTAAAACAAACAATCAAACCAGGGCAGAAATTTTTGCAATTGTCATTTCATTGATGTGGAAATAGAGCCACAGTCCTTTTTCAAGTAACACATAGTTGGTAATGGAACAAAGAATAGTTAAACTACCCCATGGTATCTATTAGATTAAGTTCTCTAATGTTAAGAGAAAATATTAATAATTAAACCTAAATTACATGTCGTGAACCCTATACTCTAAAAAGATTTCACAATCTGCCATGAAAGTCTGCAAAGCCCATTTTTCATTAGCTGGTCAGTTATTGTTTCAAAATAGTGTTTTACTATGTACCTTTACATTCAAATAATGAACTGGCAAAAGCAGTATCATTGGAAAACAATAGAAAATATAATTTAAATTGCTTTGCATACAACACAAGTTTGCATACTCAAATGAGATAATATCAGAAAATTCTTTGTGAGCTATATGAAACTCTTTTCAAACATAAGATCTTATTACCCTGCATACTACACATTTTTCTTATGCTTGTGATAGTCTTTAGCGTAGAAACCCTTCTGTTGATTCTAGTTGACGAAGCTGGTATAATTATGGAAATTGAATTTCCTATTATTGTTGGAGTGTGATATAGGTTGGATATTTGTCCCCTTCAATTCTCATGTTGAAATTAGATCTCCAATATTGGAGGTGGGGCCTGGTAGGAGGTGTTTGGGTCATGGAGGAGGACTCCTCATGAATGGCTTGGTGCCCTTTCCGTGGTAATGAGTTCTCCCTCTATTACTTCACTGAACAGCTGGTTGTTTAAAAGAACGTGGCACCTCCCCCTCTTGCTCCCTCTCTCCATGTGACGTGTTGGCTCCCCTTTGCCTTCTGCTATGAGTGGAAGTTTCCTGAGGCCTTTACCAGAAGCAGATGCTGACACCATGCTGTAGAATCATGAGCCAAATAAGCCTCTTTTGTTTATAAATTAAAGCCTCAGGTATTCCTTTATAGCAATGAAAAGGATTAAGAGTGGTAAGCACAAATACCGAGGGAATGTTCAACCTGTTTTGAAACAAATATCCCTCGTGCTCCCTTCCGTCAGCTTAAAGAAAAATGGCCTTTGAATAATTGCTTAAAACATGCTATCTATTTCTGAAATTAGCAGAAAGGGCCTGTTTCAGGATTCATTTAAATCATGTGTTTAACTGTCACAGAAAATACAGAACTTTGTATTAGGCTGTTCTTAAACACATAAAGTCTATGGATAAGACTGTTAAGCTTTGCTGTGCAAAGCCCTGCTACCAAATCCTCATAACACTGTATGCAAATGCCATGCTTATAGAAGATCTTCATCTGTGATCTAATATTTTCATTTTAAAATTAGCCAGCTAGAGGTTCTCTGAGTTCATTACTCCTATCTCTTTATTCTCATTCAAATTATTATGTTAACATTACTCTATTTATTGGAACACCTTTCGGCTAAGAATACTAAAGAGCTTTGACAAGCACAAACTAAATCTTCCCTGCAAAGCAGGTCGACACAAGCTAAGATAGAATGATAGGTGGGTAAGACAAAAAACAATGTGGAGGTTAAGTTCGGCTGCTCAAGGTCAATCAGGGAAATAGTGTCTACTCTATACCCAAAAGGTTAACCCTTTGCAAATGAAAGATCCAAGTGGCCAAATGACACTTACTACTCAGACAAGGTATTTGCAAGGCTAAAGGTTCAGGCAAGAAAAATAGTCTTCAACTGAAGAGTTCCTGACAAAAGCAATTTGACAAGCACAAAAACTGAATTTTCTCTTAAATGCAATTAATGAATGATCCATTCAAGTGTGTGCTTTTAGTATAGTTACTGGCATGTGTGATACAGGGCTGGGACTCCGAGAATGATCACTATGATCTTTCTAGTCTTGGTAGAAAATAAATCAAGGGAAATCCAGTGCTACCTAAGTTTTCCCAATCCATAGGAATTCGTTTTTCTTACTCTGATTTGTCTGGTATTTCTCTGACATCAAAGAAAGATGCATATCAGAGGGCACTGTAGTATACCACTACTATATCCTTCAACTGAATAACACATATGTCTACCTCAATCACAAAATAATTATAAATCATGTAAATAACTTATAATTATTTTATGTGTGTTTAAGGTTCAATTGCAGAAAGTCAATCAATATATGAATGGGTTAAATAAATTATGGTACCTCAATAAATGAAATGCTCTCTAATATTTGAAAACATTATGCAGATTAAGTTCATGGATATGAGAATTTCCAGTATATATTTTCACATTTTAAAATGGTGAGCAACATAATGCCATGATAGTTATTGAAGAAAATGCCTATGATATATATGAGCATATGCTTGCATGATAAATAAAAATGGAGGCTACATACTCAAGTGTTAACACTACTTGCTTCTACAGGGAAAAGTAGGATTGGTAAGCAAAAGGGAAGTTTCAGCTTTTAATCTTTATTATTTTCATTTTAATGTATATAAAATGAACATATTAATATATTTATGTTTTACTTAAGCAATTAGTATATGATTTGAAAGGAAACATAGCATAGTGGTTAAAATTACAGGCTCTGAAGTGATATTTCTGGTGCTCAAACTCAGATTACCACTAACTGTATAACCTTGGGTAATGTACTTCTTGCCTGTTTCTCTCTACATAAAGGGTCAATAACAATGCCTCATACCTCGTAGGGTTACTATCAGAATTAAATAATTTAGTATAAGTTAATTGTTTAAAGCCATGCCAAGTACATAGAAAGGAATAAAAAATATTGGCTATTATTAATGACATTAGATGATAATAATGATGATACATAAGGCATCAGAGAGGAATCTTACAAACAGGTAGAAATATAATTCAACCAAAAAGAGATATTACTGGCCTCAAACTTGAACCAAGGCAACATTTAATCCCAAAAGACTATGGAGCAATGAATCCAGAGCTCTGAGAAATGAAGTGAGTCCCAAGAACTACAGAACCAGCCAGATTGTCATTCAAGTATTAGAAAAACAAATAGTAATTCTGAAATAGAAAAACAACCATAGTACCATAAACTTTACTTATTATTTGTTCATAATGAAGTCTGTCAAAGATTGAGAAAAGGTACAGACACTAAGATAGCAAATACCATGTGCTTAGAGCTCAGTTCTATTGTATGTCAAATATTACCATTTTGTCATTTGTCCCCAAATCTGCCCACACTCTTACAGATACAGTTGAAGACACCTGTTTTCTCTTCTCTTATCCCAATTCCCTCACTCTCTGCTCATGTCTGAATGTTCATATTTCCCATGCATGTCTTAATAACTTTAGAAATTGTTTATTAAATAACATGTAATAGGGATTTTTTTGCAATTTTAAACTGCATATAAAAAGAAACTTAAAATGGGATTTTTCTTGCTTCAGTTTCCACCAAGACCCTAATAAGACAGACATCAAATGTATTAGTGAGAATCTATATCAAAGGTATATTTCAATGAGTTGTATTGTTCTCAGTTGGGCCCTTCTTGGCTACCCTCATTCAGATTAATATAAAAAGGTCAAGAAAGTAGAGGGAAAAAACCCGAACTTTTAAAAAAATATGTTAATAGTTTTTGGTGATAGGCATATTTGAAAGCATCCAACTATGATCTCTTCTTTAAGGGAAGGGGGTGCTGCTTCCTTCAGCACAACTCCAGAACAAAGAGGCTTTGATGGGATGATTTGGGAAGTTTGAGATATTTTCCTTGAGTTTGAACTCATATTTGACTATGATCTGACACATGCCTGAAGAATAAGAGGCAGAAGAAAAGAGAGAAGAGGGCATTGTTTAAGAACTACAGGCCCACTTACAGTTGAGGAACCTTGGGTAAACATTTTCCATGAACCAGGACGTAAAGAACTGTTAAGGGTCTGAGACTTTATCCTACTTGCAAGCTATGAAGTTAGGCTACCCCAGTATCATAGATGCTGACAAGAGACCCAAGATTCCTGGGTCAGAGACAAAAGATGATTTATTAGTCACAGAACTAGCAGTAGCCAAAGAATCAGCATTTGCACTAGTTCACCAAGCCCCACTTCCCACAGGGTCACACAAAGTGGACTAAGTGAGACTTGCATACACGTTGGGATGCATTACACAAGAGGAACCCTGAGCTTAGGGAACATATGTCTTTTGTAATGGGCCGTAGCTTGTATAACATTTGCCTCCTTATTATAGTGAACAATAAATAAATCACCCTTTGCTCTGGAAGTAAAAACTTTGTCTTGCAAGACTGCTCCCTATACAAACATCCTTGAAAAGATAGCCTAGAGCAAAGGCAGACAGTGCCTCTGCTCAAAAAAGACCCTTGGAGGATTGTCTCCTAACCCAGATTTGAAGTGCCTGTGAGACAGAGCCATCCTGCAGCCATTTTACATCCAGCTAAAAGAAGAACACCTGGAAAGGATGGGTGGTTAACCATCGAAAACCGGGAGCTGAGGAGGGAAGCCTTCGGCAAATGGAAAGGGATAATCTTGTCCTCAGGAGTTGAAGTCCAAGGGACCACAGAAAGGAAAACTTATTTTCTGGTCTCTTATGACATCATGAAAGAGATGGCATTTAAATTAGGAATTGTTTAATCAATCAGAGATGGGATTGAAGGTATTCAGTTGGAAGGAAGTATAACGAATAAAAATGGGAAAGAAATCAAAGATATGATTCAGGAAATAGAAGAGTCCAATGTTGCTGAAAGAAACTTCAAGAATTTATTTTGGTGAATGTTTTAATGTTCATTTCTCAAAATACTACAATACATTCTTGTTCCTCTCTCTAGTTATGTAGTAACTGGCAAAGGGACAGCAATGCTGCCTTGTGTTGATGGATTTAATACTCATTTCATGTTTGAGGGATGAGGAATAGGATCTGCCAAGAACTAAGCTAAATACAATCCACAACTACAAAGACATTTAACATTTCCATCAGCTAAAAGAAAAAGCCTTTAATATAAACCTACTTGGGGTTTCAAAAACTGGCACAAGACCAAGAAAGATAAGGAATTGGAAAGGAAAGTTTTCATGAAAACCAGGCAAATTTTAGATTCTTTTTATTATTGTTTTAGGTTCTAGAAGAATTTCATTGTGAATTTCCTTTAGTTGTTTCTGTCCCTTTCTCATAACTATTCGATGCAACTTATTTTCATGAATGATAATAGATTCCAATCTAACATAACATGTCTTGCTCTGACATTTACAAACACACAGCTGTGGGAACAGATAAATATGGCATAATGTTTATTTTCTAAGTGTATGAAAGGAAGTGGAATGCTTCTGCTTAATAAAGCTCATATAGCATTAAAAATTTAAACATTATATATAATAAAACTGTCCCTGAGAGGAAAAAAAAGTGATAGCATAATCCGAAAAGTCCATTATATTATCTAATATTATATTAGTTTCTCATGCAACATGATATATAGTAGCTTAGAATCAGGTAACATTAAATTGCATTTTCTTCAATTCCCATATTTGGAAAATGAGAAAATGACTCTTAATATATGCATAACATTCAAAACTTCTATTAAAAATTCAGATGAAGAATGAAATAATTTAGCTCTTATCAAGTAGTCCAAGAAAGACTTGATTATTATATTTGCCATATTTGCCTTTAAAAATGTAACTATTAGATATTTCCAGTGATAAACCACCCCTGAAATACTTTAAAAATCTCTCAGGATTACATTAAACAGCCAACTGCTTTCTCCATTATGCTTTTCGTTCTGTCTACACCCAATTTCTGTCTTTTCCAATTACACTAATTTTACTACACACACAGCTATCTTGACCTTGACGTAGAAAATGATAAGTATATAGCAGGGAACACATTCATTAGAGGAACAAAAGACAACATTGTCCACCAAAAAAAAAAAAAAAACCCACAAGTTTTAGTGAGCGTAATTAAAATACAATTCCTCTTTAGGCTCACCTTAACAGCACATGCACTAATATTCCTGGCTATCCCTGAGAATACATTACTTATAGATCAATTGTTTTCAACAGGGGGTAGGGCAACAGTATTGTTCCCCAGAGGACATCTGGCAATGTCTGGAGACATTTTTGCTTGTCATCACTTTGGGATAGGGGTTGCTACCGGCTTCTAGTGAGTAGAGCCCAGGGATGCTGCTAGATATCCTGCCATGCACAAGGGAGTCCCAACACAGAGTTATCTGGCCCAAAACGTCAATAGTACTGAGGTTGAGAAGACTTACTCTAGATTAACATTTCAACCCCACGTCACCCCCAACTACCTTTCCTTCATGTCCTTCCTTTGAGCAGATTGTTGGTTCCTGCAGTAAAACTTTTCTTCTAAAGCGCCAGTTGCCTATGTTGAACTAATTTATGGCAACTATTCTAACTCCTGTAACTTGTTCCTATAGTCACAAACTGTCTTTATTTCCTTATTATCTCCAGTTTAATATAGTGCAAAGGCACTTAATTGATGACCCCTCTGCTTGCTAACCACCTAGTCAGCTATATTAGACTGCTCAGGCTGCCATAAGAAAATAACATGGATTGTGTGGCTTAAACAACAGAAAACTTTCTCATAGTTCTGGAGGCTACAAGTCCATGATCAAGGTGCTGACCAATTTGATTTCTGGTGAGGACCCTCTTCTTGGCTCATAAACAGCCATATTCTCTGTGTCCTCACATGGCCTTTCCTGTGTGCTCACACAGAGAGAAAGAGAGCTCTGGTGTCTCTTCCTCTTCTTATAAGGACACCAGTTCTATTGGATTAGGGCCTCACCCTTTTGACCTCATTTAAGCTCAATTATCTCAATAAAGACCCTATCTCTAAATACAGTCACCTCAGGGGATAGGGCTTAGGTATATGAATTTGGGGGGAGGGGGACACATTTCAGTTCATAATACCAGCTTTTATAATCTGTAGCAACTCACCTATTTCTTTCCAGAATATTCCTTGGAAAACAACAACAACAACAACAAAAAAAAACAGGGATGGTGCTAACACCTGTGGCTGCCCATTTTCTGAGGCTCAGTACACTCTCTGCTCCTGAGGATGTTTCTAAAACCTTTCTGCATGTTAGTTAAACCCTCAGGCAAAATTTGTGATATACCCATATGGAGTCAAACTGCCTCATCTCACCAAAGTATGCCTAAACACCCGAAATGATCAGGAACCCAGCAGTGGGACATTCATGTTCTAGGAGTTTCATCAGTATTTACTCTGGGAAGAAATATAACAGTTAACTACTTAGATTTCTCCTGAACTTCTTTTTTTATTCCTGATCTGTCTGGATGCTTACCCTGGATTCTTACAGCTGCCATTAACCTGATGTAGTGAACACTGTCCTGTGTTCAGAACCCCCCCTTCAGGATTCACAGGTTTGTTCCCTCCACTGCAGGGAGTGCTCTCAGCTAAGCCTTTAATGCCCAAACTCTCTCTAGGACCTGAAGAGAGCCTCCTTGGCCAATGTCATGGCCTCTCCTTGCAGCAGTCTGCATACAACGACCGATCAAAGGTACAAGGGTCTAGCCCCAAATCCGGACGACGTGGAGGGGCAATCCAAGTGTCAAGCTCCTCCTGGGGCAGGCTGAGGCTTTGCTATTACCGCATCGGAGCCTAACTTCTTTCTCCACACGATTCAGCTTCATTCTCTTTCTTTCTGGGATGTTTCCTAATAAACTTTCTGCATGCTAATATTTATTTCAGATAAATATGTGTCTTTGTCTCGGAGAACTGATCTATGGCATCAGATCTGTTAGATCACCTTGTCTTTATACTTTCAGGAGCATATATTTTGTACAGTAATACATATCACATATAAAAATAGGGAGTGCTCATGACAGTGAAGATGAAATTGAGATTTAGACCTCCATTGTTAAATAAAATGTTTTCAGCCCAAATAAGTGCTTACATTTCTTTCTACATGCTAAGGTTTTTAATAGAAGGCTATATTTATTCCACTTCCTAACACAGATTCAATGTGCTGATGATTATTTGCTT
Source organism: Daubentonia madagascariensis (assembly GCA_023783475.1). Taxonomy (NCBI): domain Eukaryota; kingdom Metazoa; phylum Chordata; class Mammalia; order Primates; family Daubentoniidae; genus Daubentonia; species Daubentonia madagascariensis. The sequence continues at coordinate 14,197,865 of JAKFHU010001798.1, forward strand.
GTTGGATACAAATGTGGAAGGGTATAATTTTGCTAACAGTTCTTTTTTTTTCTTCTCTCTCTCTCTTATTTTTGACAGAGCTTAGATTGATGGGGTACTAAGCTAATTTATAGGTCCTGCTGCGTGAGATAGGCCCCAGTTTTATTATCAGTGCTGTCTCAGGTGGAGAACTGAAATCAGTGTGTATTCAATTAGTTATTGAATCTTGACACACCAGGTGCAGGGGTCACTCCACAAAGTGGTTGCTTTTGAGTTAGAAAACACATTCAGAAAGGGGTTTAAAGAAACTTGGCATTGTTGAGCATTTTATGATAGATTACCTGAAATGGCCCATGTTCAACATCAGAACTGGGCTGCTTTGACAGTAGGTGAGAGGATAAATCAATGTATTTGGCAGTGCTATAAACAAATCAATATAAAAAAGGAAGAAAAATTGGGCTTTCAAGAGAGTTCCAGAAGTACTCTCTAGATTTAGATAAAATAGCCTCCATGTTGTGAGGTCCTCCAGATTTAGGGATAGAATAATCCAGTTTTAAGTAATGCAGAAACTTCCCCCCACATTGCTCTTGCCCTATCATTTCCTAATTTGACTGTTTATTAGAAACTAGCAGGTAAAGGGGAAAATATGCATAAAACCCCAGACACTTTATTACTCAAACTTTTACTATCATGAAAATGTAAAACACAATACATGATAGGAAATGGGGGTGGGGGAGGAAAGCAAGGCTGTGTTATCCTTGCCCTTTTCATCCAAATTAACAGCTACTGGTAAAGTCCAATTGGCCAAAACAGAATGAAATCTAACTCAAAATCCTTCTGTCTTCAGTTTTTACATAAATCCACCTAGCACAGTGCCAGGCACTAAGGAGGTGCTCCACAAATTTTGATAAAAGGAAGGAATCTACTAACTCCTTGACTCATAATTACAAGCATGAATTAAACTTACCATCCTGCATAAATCCAATTAACTTTGTGGACAAATCCACAAAGCAGGGAAGGCTTATAAAGCGTGAATCCCTCTAACTCCTTCAGCTGCCCTTGCTCCCACCCCCACCAGATGAAATGGTGAGAGAGCAAAGGCAGCTGCTGCTGATTCCCCCCCCCCTTCGTTCTTTCCCCACCATCTGGGGAAACAGGTGAAAATTAGATAAGTCACCTGGTGATACCGGTTTCTATTGTTCCTTTACAAAGAAAGCTAACCACCACTCTGCATGCCTGCCCGCTTCAGAAGCTCAATCAACCCCTTGATGGGCTTTGAAGGCCTTGTCCCAGGAGCCTGTCATCATCAAGATCCCTCTCCTCTGATTGTGCAGTCTTTGTGCACGTGCTAAATAATTGATCTTCTCACCTTCCTTCTTTCTCCTATATCAAAGGAGAGTAATTTTGTTGGAGACATTCTTCTCGAAAGTCGTGAATCCCCCTCGGGACATCGTCAGACCGTGTCCACACAGATTGTATTCTCAGGAAAACACGACGTTACCATCCTCCTACTCTTACCAAGAACAGTAGTAACCGTTTGCTATAATTACCATGGGGGAAAAAGAAAGATGTTTAAAAAAAATCACTGCTAGCTTATTTCTAACAGTTTATCCTATCTTTCAGTGATATGCACAGTTTTCCACGTTTGCAAAGTCTTTCCCCTCTAGACCACAATGCCTAGAAAGGCACCTGTTGTATAATAGACATGCTATACTCTGTGCAATTGTTTTTTCCGTTCTCCTTGGACCAAATCACCAGGTAGATTTGACTTTTTACCTGTAACTATGGCCCCTCTCCTATGCTTTAGGACCTAAAGGATTTGTTCTGTAAAATTTGGATGCAGTCAAAAGGCCACACTTAAGGACCTAGAAGGCCACACGTGGCCTTAAGGCTGCAAGTTCCCCACTCCTGCTTTAGGCTTTCAAAAATTTACATCTCTTGCTGAAAAATTTGACCATTTGCTTTGTGGAAAATGCCTACTTCTCACTTGTTCCTTTTTTTCTTTGTCAAAATTTGCACTATTACTCCTCCTGTGACATAACTGTGAGCTATTAGACACAGAAGCTAAGACCATTTTAATGCAGAGTATGCCCTTGAAACCTTACACTAAAATACTTATCTCCACAGCCAGCTGTGCTATAGTCTAATTTAGTGTATTATTAAAGTCCAAACCAAAGAAATTAACATAACTGTGTGAAAAAACTTTAATGAAAAAAAGTTTCACTTTTGATCTCTACTTGCATTACTTAGATAATATCCTGCACCCCAAATTCCCCAAAATTGTGTATTTGTTCACTTTTATTTTGTGTCAGACAAACCTGATGAAGTATCTTGACATTTGACTTCAGACTTTAAGCATGAGGTTTCATGCCCTGTAACCTCACATTATTTCCACAGGTTTAAGATGTCATTCTCTGTGAACCTTTACATACATAAGAGCAAATAGAGGTTTATAAAGAGAGTATTACTTCTCCAAGCTAGCTTCTTCAAGTTTTTTTATACATACCTCATTTAAAATACATGTTTCGCAAAACTTTTGATGTCAAACTTGTAAAATAGAACATTTGGAGAGAAATACCACATTTATTAATGTAAGTAAGTAAAAAATTAAATAATGACAAATTCTGTGACATATTGAATTCTGGCTAGAAACTGAGATAATCCAAACTTTGGATTTAGTTTGCCTTTCATATAGGATGGCCGATTGTCTCAATTTGCCCAGTTGTGAAACTGAAAATCTCACATTCCAGGAACTCCTTAGTTCTGGAAAAACCTCAGTCCTGGACTGTTGTTCACTTTTTTTCCAGAAGAGCTCACAAAATATCACCAACAGTTTATAGCATACGTTTTTAATCACCTACCTCAAGAGTAATAGAAGAAAATCATCTACATAGATAAAACAGGGAAACCATTTGAGACCTACTGGAACAAAATGTTGTACAGTTTGATTAATCATAAATGTTTATAGTATTCAAGGATCTCAGGCTTCAAGTTGGAAATTATAAATTTTGTTACATGTTTTTATGAGTGGACATTGTTGCAATTGGCAGCATGTACGTGTATGTGTGTATATACAAATTATGCTGAAGAGTATATCCTGTACAAATATCTTGCTTTCTTTTGTGAAATAGTAAAGATATCTTGTTTTCCCATATATTTGCCAACACTGAATATCATCAAAACCTTTAAATAGTTGCCAATATGATAGGTTAAAATATTATCTAGTTATTTTATTTTTATTTAATTAGAGATTGAATTTTAATATACTTATTAACATTTTCATTTTTTATTCTGTGAAGTAGTCACGCATATAAATTGCCACCTTTTTTTCTATAGAATTTCTCATCTTTTTCTTACTAACTTCCATGAGATCTTTGTAAATCAAGCAAATTTGCCTTTTGCCTGAAATTAGCAGTGTACTTATTTTTCACATTGTATCCTCTGTCATTTAATTTTGTCTGGATTATTTTTATCACATAAAAGCTGTAAATGTTTAAGTAGTAAAATTACCTAACCCTTTTGTTTATAGATCCTTGGTTTCCTGTCTCATTCAGAATAGCCTACCCTACTCCAATAAATAAATTCATTTTTATTTTTTTATAATATGTTTGTGGGTTAAATCTTTAAAATTAAAGCTTCATTTCATCTGGAATTTATTTTGGTATATATACATGTACATATAAACACACACATATATACACATACAAGATATAATATGTCTGAGCAGTTTTCTTAATTGTTTGTATGGAATAATCCTTGTATTCCCCACTTATCTGAAATGCATCTTTATCATTTAAAAAAGACTCATATTTCTTAAGTCAAACACAAGACATCAGTACCAAATGTCACAACTATTCTTTAGCCCTTTTCTGGAAGAAATAGCTAATGTAACTTGATAAGTTTCAGAGATAAGAAATATAAAAATTATAAAAGGACAGAGAAAATGGTCACATTTTTCCAGATAATTTGACTATAGTACTACTGGAAACCCTCCTCACAAAATCAACTGAAAAATTATCAGAAAAATAAGACTCAGTAACTGGACTGTTGATAAAATTAGTAGTTTTCCAACTGGCTCATTCTCTACAGTATTACATTTATTAATATTGAGTCATTTTTTAAAAAATTCATGGCATGAACCCTAACTGGCCATGGTATAATAGTGTATTATACTTGTGTATCATTTAATTCAATTTGCTAATACAGGCATTCCTTGTTATGTGAATCTAGCCCAATCCTGAAAATGAGTTGAATATCAAGTTTTTGAATAACAGGAACTTTTATTCTATTATTTTAAATGTGAAAAATAGTAATGCATTCCCAGCTATTCCAAAATCCAACCAATTTTTTCTCAAATACCACTAAAACACCTTTAAACACTTACATAATAACTCACTGAGAATTCCTACATTGCATAATACATTCAAGATAATGATTATCTAATTATTCAATAGTTAAACACATGAAAGGTTATATTTGTGAGTTATATACCTAAAAATCCTGTATAAGAATGCAATGGTAGAATATTAAATATAAATTATATTTTGAGTTGATAAGGAAAAAATAAAGATTTTGAGACCTCGTGAAAGTTTGCCTGAGTTTATTTCTAGGTAAGACAGAGAAACCCTAATCCAACAAAGAAGGGTTAGGTCCTATGAGATGAGGTTTTCAGGAAAAGGACCTAGTACAAGGTCTTTTTAAAGCCCAACAGCCTAAACAATTTTAAACCAAATTAGTCCGGATATCAATTGAGTTGTATGACTAGTTAAGTCCAGATGGCTCAGTCAAGGTAAACACTGCAAACAATCACAATTTTACATCAGGCTATTTCTCTGTTCTAACCAGCTTTCTAAGAAGAGGACGTCTATTCTTCCTGCTGAGGTACTGGCTGCTTTCCACCTTGCAATATTGCATACTTACAGGCTCAGGGCTCTGTACAGTCCTAATTTTGGACTTTCTCACCTTCTACACTAATGAATATGTTCCACATGGTAAGCGAAAGCTAAAATATTATGTTAAGAATACCTAATGATTATGAATAACACTTAGCAAAATAAACTCACAAGGCAAATAAAATGACTACTTGCCATTGCAAGATTGTACGAGTGAGGTTTGTGGATGAGAAAATAAAGATGAAAACTTTGTTGCTATTTGTGCGGGGTGTGAGTGAATAAAAAATTATTTGGTGAAGGAATGTGAAAAATATTTCATGCCCAAGTCTTGGCCAGGTCTAAGTTCAAAGATGTAGTAGACAGCCTTCTGTTCTTGGCATATGAAATTCCAGAAGTGAATGGAGACATTATCTGAGGCTGAAGACAAAGTCATGGGGTCAAAAACAAAAAAACTCAAAATACACATTTGTTTAAATTCTCCTAGCTTGTGATTATACAGTTTCTTAGAACATGGGGTCATATGTATCACTGTGTGTATATATTTTTCTAGCTTTTGTTGAAGTATAATATACAGAAAAGCACACAGAATATAACTCTGCGGTTCAATAAATTTACACAAACCAACAGCTTCGAGAACCAACGTCTAGGTGTAGAAAGAAAACCTCACCCACACCCCATATTAAGAAACAGAAACATACCTGAATGCTCCCATCCCAGAAGTACTCCTAGTTAGTGCACTCATCCACCACTAACCCCACCAAGCCAGGCCCTATTCTGATTTAGTAATTGAAATGAACGCTACTGTTCATTCATATGATGAATATTTGCCATAGCAATTTCTTTTAGAATGAAGACCTAAACAAAAATAAAATAAGACAATTGTGTGTAATCTTGCTTAAGAACATTTCAGTCATGCAACCAAGCTCCAAGAAGACCTTAGAGTTAGAATATGTTTGGTAAATTAAGGACCAAGAATGCAGATATGGTTGCATTTAAGGGGCGTGCCAAGACAGGAGAGAGGTAGATCGAGGTCAGTCTACACAGCACTTTTATAGGCCAAGCAAAACCTTCCTCTCTGAGATTCATGTTAAGAGGAACTTTTCCCCTGGCTCATCCTATTCTTCTCCACATGGAGGGCGGGGGACAGGTAATGAGAGATTTTTCATGATATTTTTTCTTAACCTTTTTTCCCAACCTGTCCATATATTTGGCATAGGGAAGGAATTGAAAGCTGATCAAGCCACTAAGTTATTTAAAACCTTTTTTTCTGTTCCTTTGACTGTGACTTTTCAAAAGATGTGACTTACTGTCTTCTCCTTTGTTTTATTTTTTTTCTGATTTTTATTTATTTGGGTTTATTTGGTAGGTTTTGAGAAACAGGTAGTGTTTTCAAGCATCATGTCTCCCTCTTACTCCTAAAGAACCTACATATTTTCTCAATAAGTAACAAAGGTTGGAATTGAAGCCATTTAAATCATCATTGCCTCCCTGTGCCATTTTAAACTGGTTAATTTCAAAATAAGTAATAAAACTGAATGTATTTCTCTAAATACAGATATGCAACTTACTGCTGAAAAAGCCAGAAAGGGATTTTCCAGCCAACTAATGTGGAAGTATGCTGAAAGAGAAGTTGAGGTTGACTTAGATATTTATTGGGCACATTTCTACATAAAACTGAGTTAAGAAGAGGAAAAGTGTCGTGACAAGAAAAGCGGATGTTGAGAACTGTCATGGAAACATACAATGGAACTGCAGGGGAGAAGCAGAAGCTGTATCAGATTTCTTCTTATGTTTGTATTTGTTTACATAAATCCAAGGAAAAAGATAGCTCACATTTTTCACTAGAATTCTCACTTTGTGTTCAATACTCAAATAGTGCGAAAGGTAAGAAAAACGTGTATGTGTGTCATGCATAAAAACTAAGTTCTTGGTGGGAGGATGTTTATAGGAGACAAAAGAATATGAAGCTCAATCTTTCCATTACTCCCTCAAATTAGAAACTCCGATAAGCAATAGGAAAAAGGTAGAGTTGGGCAGTTTGATTCATTTGTTTTGTAACAATAAAATATAACAGCATTGAGTTGTTACTTTATAAAATACAACAAATATACCCCAGACCACACCACTGCCTCAGGCTTCTCTTACTCAATACATAAGCTGTCCCTGGTCTGTGATTATCTTTCCATCCCTGACTGTCACCTAGATTTAGAGAGAAAATCAGGCAGGAATTGAGTTAGATATTCAGGGAGGCCAATTTGAAAAGAATCTCATGGAAAAATAGCTCTGGAGACCAACAGAGTTCTTCCCCAAGTCTTCAACCGAAAACTAGTCAGCAGGATTGGGCATCATACTGGCTGTCTCTAAAACTCACTTTTTAAAAAAAGTTTTAATTATTATGGGTACATAATAGTTGTATGTATTTATAGGGTCCATGTGATGTTTTGATACAGACATACAATGCAAATTAATCAAATCAGGATAATTGGGGTATCCATCACCTCAGGTATTTATCATTTCTTTGTGGTAGGAACATTCCAAAATAACTTTTAGTTATTTTAATGTATATCCTAACTTATCATCAATCATAGTCACTTTGTTGCGCTATCAAATACTGTTCATTCTCTCTTAACCACTCTGTGGTTAACTCACAGGGAGGCAGTAGTATAGCTAATGTCTTTCATCTACATTTAGGTAATCTAGTCCCTCTCTTTATTTTCCTATTGAGTAAGCATTACTATGAATTATTTTATTATTAGTTCAGGTTTTAAATTTGCTAGTTTTCAGAAGATACCTCCAGCAAGCTGGTAGCCGTCAGAGGATCCCTGGAACCAAGAAAATTAGACCTGATCTTTTTCATGACTGCTGCACAGGGAGTAGAATATAAATAGAATACATGGGCAGACCCACCCACATTAAGCCAGTCATTTTTCTCATCTAGTAAAACTCTGTGTCCTCAAATAAAACAATCAAAAATTAGCATAGAAATGCATATGTACATCATCACTTTATTACTGAGTTTTTTAAAAAAAATATTTACCCTGAATTTTCACTATTATTGTCTCTTGTAAGTGAAGAGTAAAAACAGAAGGATTTTTTTTAATTTTAAGGACAATTATATTGAATGATCATAAAGTGAAAAAAATTGTAGAAAGAACAATAAACAGATTTGAAAAGATTGACTTCTAGTAAGGTTTGCCAAATTCTATCATCTGGGTGAGTCATAATTTCTCTTGTTTCAATTTCCTCTTTTGTAAAAATAAGCAACTTAGAATAATCTCTAATATTCTCGCAGTTTTATAATCCCACGAGTATTAAGCCATCTGAAAAAATTTCCTAGAGACAAATCTGGTATAGACTCAGAGTTTTCAATGTTTACTTTAACCAAATGCTTTATTAATTTTTAAAATTTTCTAGTTTTTTGATCTTTTCTTTCAGATAGTTTATTCATGTTATATTAACACAAAGCATTATAACACATGCATACATACAATGTTTACAACTACTCTAAACTCAGATATTCATCTTAATTAAAGGAAAATGAAGTTGGAATCATTTAAGACATTTTTTCCAACTTCTGAATTGTCTGACTTTCTGGAAACCACATCAGTCAATTTTATAAACATAGGAAGGAAGACTTTTATTATGATTAGACAGTCATGCCTTCCCCAGGAGGTAATCTCAGAAAAAATCTACTCTTGTAGAATTATAAATTCAAAGAAATCTGGATAATTTTCTGATAAACATCCTCTATATTTCATGTTTTAATCATGATGCAGCTTTTATGCTTGGTAATTATTCAGACAATTCCTAATGACAGAATCGTAGGTTTGTATAATGTAGAGACAAATAAAAGTTTCCACGGATTAGCTCATGCACCCGCCATCAGGAAAATATTCAGATTTGTTCTGCCTATTTAAAATGTATCCAGGCATCAAGGTTTGCTTCATAAACTCTTCCATCCTATTGAAGCTATGAATGTTCCAGCATGGAAGTTTAAAGCACTTCTTAGCCACAATAGTCCATTCACCACACAATCATATATGTGTGAATAATAATGTAATCTCTTAAAATCTATTCCATCAGGTCTGTCTTGTCCTTTTTAAATACTTTGAATCTAAGTCAAAATCAGAAAGTCATGAAATTTTCATTTGCAGGAAAATGTCTTCTCAATAAATAATATAAATCCATCTAACTTTAGAGGATACTTTTTGTTTGCTGTTCTTTTAAGAGATTGCTACTATATTCTCTTTAATTTCCATCCATTTTCTTCTTTCATTAGTTCATTACTTAGCTGTTTCTTCTCTGAAATTCCTTCCTTCCTATTTACAATTTCCTTCCTAAAATATCAACTTAAGAAAGGACACATACAGTAAGAGGGTGAGCCAATCCATGTCTGGGAGCCCAGACTCTCTTCATCCATTTATATTTAGAGGGCAAAATTCCCATCAGGTCAAAGGTACTAACCTTGGGTGGGTGCTCAATGCCTTTCTACTTACTTCTCTTAGTCTTGCCACCACTGCTGGTCCTGAGGACATCAGGACTCCTTTTTAGACTGGAGGTTGGGAGGAGCCCCTACTGACTTCCAGAAGTATGAGGCAGACATATTATCAACATTCTGAGGGACACTATTGAAAAAAGCAATATTGAAAATGATAATTAGATGCTCATCTTAGCCTACATATATCCATCTAGCCATAGTGTTGCTTAAAGGTGAGAATATAAGACATTTAAATAGACAGTACCTCTAATGGGTAAGAACGTGAATTTTGAGGTCTGGCAGCCCTGGTTTCAAATAAGGATCCTGCCGCTTTCTGGCTTCCTGACTTTGTGCAAGACACTAAATATGTGTAAGCCTTAGTTGCTCATTTATAAAAGGAGTGTGACAATTATATCCACTTCAGTGGGCATTTGTGAGGGATAAACAAAATAATGTTGTATAATGCATCACATTTAGCATAAATTCTCAGGAAATTGTAGTTACTATTATTATTATTATTATCATCACTATTTACAGGTACATGAAGTTCATGAGGTCAGAGATCGTGTCCCCAGTAGTAAACAGGACACAGCGTGACACAGAGTATGTGCTCCGTAAATATGTGTTGAATTGAATTGAACTATATTCTAATCACTATTGCTCACATCATTGTCATGAAAATTCCATTCCATTTTCCAAACAAACTTACAAGTTAGACTTTGAAGTCCAATTTATGTTCTTTTCACATTTCCGTACTATTCTGATAGAATGTCAGCCTAACAAAATAATGCAGATATACACATATGCATATGTACCTTCAATCACCCATGTATCATTATAAGATTAATGAGTGGTAGAGATAATATCAATTATTGCTTCGTATTAGGAAGATGTTTTAACATTAAAAATCAGGAAATTAAGAATGGACAAAAAGAAATACTTCTCTGTATGAAGCCAAATTAGCCAGTGGAACTAGTTCCCAAAGAAATTATTGAAGCAAATAGTTTAGTGTGATTCCAAAAAGGATTAGGCTTAATAAGGCAAAGTTTTGAAAGCAGCTTGTGAATTTATGCCTATGGATTTTCAAAAGAAAATGGGATTTGCCTGTGGAAGTGTGTATTTTGGCAGGCAGAAAAATCAGAGGTGAAAAATTATGAGTCTGTATCAAAAGCTAAGTTGATTTTGCTTTTGTAAATGGCTTTCAATTAAATATTTTAAATTTGGTACTGGAAACAAGCTGAGTCATTTATGAACAGAAACAGAAAATCGTAATTGGTTTGTAAACAAAGAAACATAAATTTCAAATAACCAGAATGAATTCTAATCTAGTTTGAAAGGAAAGATTTAAACAATGGCAGGCAAATAAACCAATGGCTGTATATTACACCAAAGAAATATTCAAGTCAGGGCAGATTCAACCCTGTGCCCGGTGTCTTCTACAGAACAACAGGCTCCACAGTGATGGTTAGGAACCTCACACTGGTAGGAATTATGACATTTTGGGGTGCTTAATATAATGTGTTCAGCATTGTATTATGCACTTTACATAAATATTACTAATCTTTACAATCTAAAGAGTCAACTGTTTGTCTTTTTTTATTTTTTACCAGATGAAGCAGCTGAAATTTAAAGTCAAATTATCTAATGTCATACAACTAGCAGAGAAAAGCTAGAATAAAACTGAGTGGTCTAACCTCAAACACTATTCATTCTATGACTCTAAGACCCTCTATGAACAATCCTCAAAGGAAGACTATCTTTTTGGTATAGTTTTATTGTTAACTGTTTGCTTTTACATTATTTTTAGAGAGTATAAATTCTATTATGGATTATAAACAATATGCAAACTTTCTAAGTATATGTGAGTTTCATATATAATGATCTGTGTACCTAAATATAAGATTGTTTTGGAATAAGGACATCAATCACAGGAGCATGCTGCCCATTTTCTTGCCAATATATAATTTCATGTTCCCCAGCACTGACAGAATAGTAAAGGTCAAAGAAGTGACCTGAGAGTGTCGACTTTGTGATTTTTGGCTCTGGTGACTGATTTCTTTGTTATTATTGTTAAACTTTCAGAAGGAAAATAAAATATTCTTTTCCAAGGCTGTCTTCTTCCTCATATTATCGTGAAGTTTTCATCTATACAAGGGAATTAATTGAAAAACTAGTTTTAAAAACTTTAACAGTATCTGCCTTTTACTGGGAACTTGCTATGTACCAGGTGCTTTATGTACATTTATCTCAGATCCTGATAATAACTTTAACTATGTATTTTATTATCCTCATTTGTAAATATAAAAATTTTTCAAGTTAAGTAATTTGCCTAAATACATACAGCTAGGGGTGTCTGCGTTCGAAAAATAAAACCAGGTCTGTGGGACTTCAAAATCAAATGTCTACCATTATTCCAAACTGCTTCTTATGTACCAATTACAGTTGATTTTCTGCTTCTAAACTGACATTGTGTGTATTTAGACAGATGGAATAACCAGGTATATTTAAACACAAGAGCCAAGAGGAACATACTAAGAGCAAAAGTATAAGCTTCACAAAGCCCAAATAATGTTACTATCATCATTATTAATGCTTAAGAAAATATTAATTAAACTTTGGTATTAATATTAATAAAATATTCAGCATGATTTATGTTTCAAGATTGTGAGTTCACACTGAGTTTTTCCATTACTCCAGCAACAACCATGAAGCAAGTAACAACCACCATTTTACCATGAAGTCCAAAAATAATTAACAATATATATACGATCACGCTTGTTGAGGAGCGGAGCCCAAACGTAAACTTGGATATTATGCTTCAAATTCACTAGTGGAAATACCTATGCTTTGTGATTCTTTTATAAAATGATAATAAACTTTAGGCAACATGAATGAACAGTGTAAGTATGGGATTTAGATTGACTAGATCTTGGTTCTAGCTTCTGCTATGCTGTTTTATAACTGAATAAACATGGGAAGATCATTTTATCTCTCCGGGACTATTTTCTCATCTGTAAGTTGGAAGTTAATAACAACTGTGAAATAGGGCTGTTTTGCAGACAAATGGCAAAATAACCCTGGAATGGTTTTTGGCAATACTTAAAGATTTTGTTGCAAATCCTTCCGTTCCTAACTTAAAAACAGACTTTTTTATATCGAAAACAAAGAAACAAATGTTTTCTATAATTTAGGTTACTAATAGGTGCAAGATACAAAAACCTAAAAATATTTAGCCTTTTAATGCACTAGTTGTTCCTTAAATCTTACAATCTTTTCACTATTTCATTTGTTTTCAATTCTTCTGGCTCCCATTAATTTTGATTAATTGAAATAATTTCTGTTCTAGATGTTACCATTAAAAACACAATGTGTTGTGTCAAAGCCAATATTCCTTATTCTTTAGATTTGACCAAGTCACATTTCTGGATTTAGAACACAGTATAACCATTTTTCAGATGGTGCTCACACCCCAGTTTCTATGGCTTACATATTTACTCCACTGTGCTGACAAGAGTGGAAAATAGATTTTAATCATAGAGTTTAATAGATATGACATTGAGGTTACATGGAAAGCAGATTTATATAGTAACTATGGGTTGTTTAATCTCAGCCTTCTGACACATCATCAAGCAGGAAAAGGCCTACAGCCACAGATTATCCTGACTTTCCTTCTTGTATGTTCACAAATCTTTTTTCCAGATCCAACAGCCCATTATGGTATGCTCTGAAAGCACAATACTGACATGTCAATTTTCTGTGTAAAAACCTTAAGGGCCTCCCCACTTCCATTAGAAGAAAAAAGGTCCAAATTCTTTAGCACAAGTAAAGTATCCTATGATCTGGCCCTAAAGTACCTTCTTCTCTCATCATTACCAAATATGCAACTTATATGGAGCCCAGATGTGAATGTTGCTGTTGACAGAGCTTGCCCGGGATGTGCTCTTCTTTACTTGCACTCCTATCTGATAAACCCCTCCCTGCCTGCATGTTAAAATTCTCTCTAATCTCCCCAGCAGAGATTAAGTACCACTGTTTTCAAGGAACTTCCACTGAAAGGAATTTCTCCCTTCTCCTAATACCAGCGATACTTCATTTGTTATGTTTATCTCATTGTACTTTGGATTGTAGCTACATGTGAGCAGCCTTATACTCTGTTCTAGATTATAAGTTCCTTAGAAGCTAAACTTTACTTTTGTCCTATCTATTTTTATGGCTCCATCAAGGCCAAATATAGTACCTCACACATGGTAATTATTTAATAACTATTAAAGCATTATCCAGAAATCTAGGCCATAAAAAAAGAAAATCCCTGGGGTAGAAAAATGATTACAATTACCTCCTCAGGAAAGCAAACACTGGTGTCCATTATAAAAGGGGTAAGAAAAAATAAGAAGCTTTTGGTTTTTTATGCTCCTTAGGTTTATTCAGTCACTTGAACACAAAGACTTTCCAACAGTGGCACAATATATCCCAGAAGCTAGAGTAGCATTATGTTTTTCCTAAACCCTTTTCCTATCTTCTCATGCATGCTGCATTCTTGTTCAACAACATTCTTGTCAGCAAAGATTATCAAAGCATAGGCTTCAATAGATTGAAGTTGAATCTCATCCTATATTTTTTTAACTTCTCCATCTTACTCTAAGATAATTCAGTGGAAGAGATGTCACTTGTACCTTAGAGGGCACAAATATGTCACTATTATAACAAATGCTAAGGGCAAAGGCACAGAGGCTAGTACCCCAAGTCACTGCTATTGTGTCACTTTGAAGGAAACCTGGGGTTTCTAGGTGACAAAGTGTACGATTTGCCTTTCACAATTTTTGTTTGTTTACACACCTCCATATGGTAGCTTATGGTGGGTATCTCAAAAACATTTGAGACATTGTAGTTAAAAGATCAATAGTAGCGGCAATGGTGAGGTGGCAAAAGGCACCAGAATGTGTACCAAGAGACTAACAAATTCTGTTTTCTCTGTCTATATGCTTAAACAAATAATATTATCTGATGATAATTTCTATATCCCTATGACAATACATTATTGCTCAATTGGAAATAAATAAAAAGTAAAATGATAGCTCCAAAAAATTTTACTATGTACCAGGGACTATAATAAGAGTTTTGTGTGTATGTACCCATGTAATCCTCACAACAACTCTGGGAGGTAATTTCATCATTATCCAATTTTACAAATTAGGAAACTGAAGGATTGACTAATTTATCCAGGTTCATATTTGGGCATAGTCTGACTCCATGGTAAAAAGTGCTCCAAAGCCAATACAGCAGCATTGGCATCACAGGGGAGCTTGTTACAAACAAAGATTCTCAGCCCCCGTCCTTCCTGATCTACTCCCCAAGTGATTCATAAGTGTATTAAAATTTGAGAAGCAGTGGTCTAAAGCACCAAACATCATTGCCTTGCCCCTATATGCTATACTGCCTTCTAACTGAAGAAAAATCAAAGATTATACAATAGGAATAATGTTGTTGCTTCATAGTTACCTTGAAATTATGTGTTACTCCAAATTCAAGATAACTCTTCACATTGCATTAACTAATGAAGAAAAACAATGATGAAAGTAATTTCCTGACTCTACTCAGTAATAGTTGGAGAGTGATATATTTTAGTGTTGTTTTGATTAGAGCTATCTTCAATAGCTCAAATTAAAAATCATGATTCCAGTGAATTCTCTCCACTTATTGGTATAACCTGGCAATAATGTTTTCTGCATGAAACAGCTCAAAAAACATATTTCGTATTTTATAAGATAGAATGCATTCTAAACCATAGGTTCAATTTTTAATTTTTTTCACTTTTTTTGCATTTGCATTAAATATCACTTAGTCTCTACTCAATAAAATACTGAAAATAAAATGCATACACCCAATCTGTTGCTAGTAAACACCTACTGAAAACTTCATTTAGTACGTGATCTAACTTCTTCAAAAACAGTGGTACCCTTGCAAAAATCTGATGGTTTATATCATTAAAGGGAATCATATTTTGATCATGTGAATGTACTTCTTGAAACCTATCATCATCTTTAGTAACAAGACAAACTTACCAATAGTAAACCAGAAAATCACCATATACAAGGAGAGCCATAAAATAGGTTTTATTAAATTTCTCCTGAGAATTTAAAATCACTGTGTGTATTCAGTATCTTTAAAAAGAGAAACATATCAATCAACAGAGACCTGTCTCTAGAATAGCTGTTCTGCGAAGCATTTAGTTCAGGCTAAATCCCTCACAAGACAACATTTTAACTTCTAAATATATTTTTTAAAGATTACTTTCTATTTAAAATAAATTTTATTGAACTTCTAAATTTAAATTAGTCTCTTCCAAATATTTTAAAATAAAGTTATTCCTAACTTTAACTTTATGTGATTATCACTATAGATAATATTTATAGTTACATATTTTTCATTGTCTTGAAAACAGCTTATACTGTTCAATATTTTCCAAAGGAAATATGTCTAATGAACAATTTAGAGAAAGCATAATATTTTTTTACTGGAAGTTACTAATAGCCTTGAATTATCTACTTCAACAAACCTGAAATATGTGGAAATTTATTTTGGAAGACAGAGGTTTCCAAGATCAGGACATATAAAAATGAGGTATTCATATGTCCATAGGTCACAAGCCCAACCATTATCTTTAAATATCTTTGGTGTGTTTTGCTGCTTTTATGTATTTCAGCATGGAAACTGCACAAATGGATGGGAAGACTAAAGTTTAAATACCTAAAACCAAAATGCTCCTAAAGTGAAAAAGAGTATCCTATTAAGCTTTAAAAGAAGAATGAACTTCAACTTCATGTTATTTTTCAAAGATGTTCTCGGTTGAATGAGTGGGGTGTTAATTGCCTGGTGTAGGTGAAAGAATGTTGAATGGTAAATCTTCTTTAGCTATTAACTTGTGTGGCCTTCCCCTGTATTTTTCAGCAAAGTTCAAAATCTCCTTATCTGAAAAACAATATTGGCAAAACTAAACTCCATCCTCTAAAGCACCTGTGGATTTTTGAATGACCCCATGCTATTGAAATGGATGATCATTCATATGGATAAACAAGTAAAATTAAGAAAACAGATAAACAACCCAATTTTAAAAATGGGTTAAAGACATGAACAGGCAACTCACGCATACACATACTTGTGCACACAAACACACATCCTTTCACATAACTTAAAATAACCAATACAATTTTGAAAATATACTCTTACTCATAATTAAAGAAATGTGCATAAAAAGTTCTAATACCAACCTTTATCTCAGTTTGGAAAATATTTGTAAGTTTAATATAGCCAGTGCTGATAAATATGAGTGGAAATGAAAACCTTCATACATTTTTGTTGGAGTATAAATTGGTACTGTTTTTGTGGAAAATATTTTGGTGTTATCTAATAAAATATTAAGTGTATATATCTTTTGAGTCAGCAATTTCACTTTCAATAATACATTCTACAAAAGATTGAAAAACGTGCTCAATATTATATGTAAAAATCACTGATGCTGGTTAGTAATATAAAAAAGGGAAGGAATAAGATAAATCTAAGTGTAACGATATATGAAAAATTATCCAAATATTTTATTAAACAGAAAAAGCAATGTACAGCAAATAGAATGATTGCATTGCTACAAAAAATTACTATTCAGCTTTATGTATTTATATCTGTCTATATCTACGTAGATAAAGATAGAAATAGATGCAGTTGACCCTCAACAACAAGGGTTTGAACTTTGTGGGTCCACTTATACTTGGATTTTCTTCCCCCTTTGCCACCCCTGAGACAGCCAGAGCAACCGCTCCTCTTCCTCCTCCTCCTCAACCTATTCAACGTGAAGCCGATGAGGATAAAGGCTTTTATGATGACTGAGTAAATAGTAAGTATATATTTCTCTTTTTCATGATTTTCTTAGTAACATTTTCTTTTCTCCAGCTTACTTTATTATAGAATGCAATATATAATACATATAACATACAAAATACGTGTTAATTGACTTTATGTTATCAGTAAGGCTTCTAGTCAACAGTAGGCTATTAGTAATTAAGCTTTTTTGGGGGGCTCAAAAGTTATACATGGATTTTCGACTGCATGGGGGAATTGGTACCCCAAACCCCATGTTGTTCAAGGGTCAACTGTACGTACTTTATTATGTTTATAAAATGTCTTGAAACAAACACATAAAAAATTATAAGTGCTTACAGTGGAGAGTGGGACTTCTGGGGTAAGATAACAGAGGAGTTTGTTTCTTACTCTATACCTCTATATTGCTTTATTTTATTTTATTTTTTGAAATATCCACTTGGAGTATAAGAAAAACATAATACAATAGTGATAATTTTTAAAAAAAATTTATGTGTGCCCATAAACCTTTTTTCTACCTCCCTGATTAAAATTCCTTAATGATGCTGCAGTACCATCAAGAAAAGAAACTTGGAATCAGTAAGAAAAGATTAATAATTCAATAGAAACTAAAGAGGACAATGTACATGAATAGGCAGTTACTAAAATTAAAATAGAAATGGCTAATGAATGCAAAAATAGTTTCAATTACTCTAATCCCTCAAAATAAATTAAACTGAAATATCAACAGCATGCCTCGGCATGGTCTACAAGGCATGTTTCACAGCCGCCTGTATGTTACCTCCCTCACCAATGCATCAAACTTCATGCAGCTGGTTGTCTTTCTTGCCTACACATTGTGGATTCTTTGAGGTCATAGACCACACTTCTTTTGGTTTTGCTTTTGTTTCTTAGCTCTGGCACCTCCTATAGATACCTGATAAATAGCAAGACAGTTAATAAGTTATTTTTGAATTAATAAATGAATGCCATTTTTATAAATTGCAAATACAAATGGCAAAAGGAAAGGTTCACTTCCTTTAGAGAATGTTACTGAGATGAAAAAGGTCCACAATTATTTCAAACTCTGATGTATTTCATGTTTTAGGAAGCCAAAAGTTATTGCTCCTTGCTCAGTGTCCCAAGAATTCTTATGTTATAGATATAATTAAATAATTATACAATATTATGATGTGCACATTTCTTCTCCTTTAGATTGTGAGATCCCTAATAGCTAGATCTTACTTGTTTCTATATCCTCAGTGTCTAGTAAGATAACTCTCAAATAATAGACATTCATTTATATTTGCTCAGTTGAATTATACAAAAGTCTCCTGTAGGAGGCCAACAAAAGTATTAATTAAGTGTTTATTCAACTCAATGGCTCAACTTTAGATCAATTTTATGATACAAAATAGTTGTATTATATATGTGTATTTATGTATGGTACTTTCATGTATTATACTTAAGCTATGGTATTTAAGGTACATAATTATATATTCAATCTTTGACATTTCATATAATAAATATATTTTCATTTTATGCAACTTACAGTATATTTTTACTTTTTTAGTGACAAGAAGTTTATAGCTACTGAGTTTTTAATAGCATAACACGATATAGGGATATAGGCGAGAACTATAATTTATTTGATGACAAATTCTTAATGTCATAAATCTTCCATTTTCACGCTGTCCTATGGAAAAGCAAGTGTTTCTGCCAATTCATTTCACAATTTGATTTCCAGAAATATATGAAACCATAAAGTATGTTAGTGGACCCGGAAATAATAATAACAAACATTTATGGAGCTATCACTGGGGGACAGGTATTCTTCTAAGCACTTGACGCCTATTGGCCTTTTATCGTCCCCATTTTTGAAAATGGGGAAACTGAGTCACAAGGAGATTCAATAACTAGCTAAAGTTTATAGAGCTAGTAAATGACAGAATCCAAAGTTGAATCTAAACAGTTTGGATCTGGAGTCCACACTCTAAAACACTGTGAAAGATTTTCTCCTTAAAAACTTAAGCAGTAAAGAGTTTTTATGATGGCAGAAATATGTGGTATGTGGATATTAGACAATGTTCTAAGTTGAATACATTAAACAGGTTGACATTAGACAGGTTGTAAGTATAGATATAGATATAGACAGTACTTTAGGAGATGCATCGGTTTATTTTCCCCAAGGTGTCATCATCATATACCCACATACACTATTTTTTTCCTGAATATTAAAATCAAGACAGTATGGTAGATTAGAGGGAGCAATAAATGTGCCCATTGCTTCTTTGGTATTTGGTCATTGGTATCACCTGGGAACTTGTTAGCAATGAAGAATCTGAGTCTCCACCCCAAACAACCTGAATCAGAATTTTTATTCAAACAAAATACCCAGTGTTGGAAAACAATTCTCCGTGGATATGTCTCATAACTTCATGTCTTCTGAAAAGAGGCATTGACAGCTTTTGTTTTCTAGGATATTTGTATAGCAACCAACCTTGAAAGATAGAGATAGTATCTCATTCCAGAGCAAAGGGCAAATTTGTTTGCTGACCAAGCTAATAAAAATAATGTTTCCCTCTGGAGCAAAGGTAGGAAAGATTCATTTAAAGATTGGAATTTCCCACATTTGAGGTTCCTTAGAGGTGATACAAACACGCCGCATGTGCAGCATCCACATGGGCCATTCTGAATTCCCCCTTGGGACTTGAGGAGCAAGGAAGACCAATGGGAACATAAACCTCATGCTGCCTGCTGTGTCGTGAGTAATAAGTTATTTTGTCTCTGGACCACAAGCCTCATGTGTTCTGTCAACATACATGAAACTGGGGAAGGCTAATTTAGTTTGCAGGTAAGGTAAAATCTCAGACTCTCCACACTTGTTGACAACCAGGTGATTTGTATGCCCATTAAAGTCTGAGAAGTCCTCTGGCTACTTCATTCCAAATTAGCAGATAAATAAGCATGGGAGAGACACATTTGAATGCAAACCCATATTGGCACTGTTTATAAAAAGGGTGCCACATGTTTGAGTTGCTGACACAAGAATGAGGTAGTGACACAGTTGAATAGCTCAGCTACTCTAAGTCAGTTCTCCCGGAAAAAAAAAAAAAGTGATTTTTTTAACCAAAAAGAAAAAAAAAAAGCTATTACTTCAATTAGCTGTTATAAGCATAAATTCACAACTTAAAAAATATATGACCCATAATTTCCTGGATTTGGGTACTAAGCACATGGTCTGAAGTTGGCATTGTGCCTTAAGAGATTCCCTTCATGTATAACATCCACTCCCCATCCACAGGAATAGACAATGATAGTCATGTACACTTGCCTTGTTTACAACTTCCCATTAAAGACAGACTTTGGCATTGAAGAAAAGATGCCAAAAAAAAAAAAAAAAACCACTTATTTTCAAACCAAACTATTTAGTCTGGCAACAAAACACTATTGCCATGTTCTGGTTTATCTGAGAGAAGAATTCAGGGGTCAAAATGCAATGTGATATTTTGCCCGAAGAACAAGCATTTGATTAAGATGTTTATACAAGTCTTAATCTCTCCTTCCACCATCATATTTTGGTTTTATTATCACGAGTCCATTTGGTGTTTTATGTCTAGCCTCTTAATTCCAATAATTCTTATAAAAATATTTCTTAATTTGTTTCTGTTTTCTAGAGTTTATATACTATAAGTAAAAATGAGATTTATTATAACAAAGAATCCAATATAAAAACACTAGCCTTAACTTGAAAATGTGGCCTATTTTATATTGTTATGGTGGTTCTTAATGTTGGCTGCATGTTTGATATAGTTGGGGAGCTTTTAAAATGCTTAATGATGCCCAAGTCACATACCAGACCAATTGCTTCAAAATTTCTTGTGGTGAGATCCAAGTATCAGAATATTTTTTTTTTAGTTCCCTCAATGATTTCATCATTAAAAAACTACTGCACTGGGATATAAGGTTCTGAAGGGGAAGGATTTCATCTATTTTTTTCACTAATAAATTCCAAATTTCTGTAACAGTGCTCAGCACTCAATAAATATATATAGACAGAAATATTGTATTTTAAAGATGTATTCATTACTTTAGAATCGTCTTAAGCTATTTAACTTCAACAGCAGGAAATCATGTTTTGAAGAAAATAAACAAATATAAGTAGGAAATATCCAGGGCCATTTCACTAGTGCAAACAAAAGGATTTTATGAAGCTCTGAATTTGATCAAAGAATGTGTCTATTTGTAGACTAAAAATCTACTACAAAATTAAAGTAGAAAATTAAAGGAAACACTTTTATTTAAATCAATTCAATGACTTCAAAGAAAAATTTTCCCTATACAACCATGTGAATAAAGTCTGATAGCCACCCATTATAAGTATGCAAAACAACCAGATAGACTTTGTGTTGTCTGCTTTTCCTGCCTCCTTTTTATATCTCATTATTTTGATTTCCTTCTCACTTCTTTGATATGCTGTTTTTTATGTCTTTTGGTATTTTAAATTCATTTTGGAATAAGGTAAAGTATGAATTAATGAACAGAACCAAAAAGTCATATATGAAAAGTTATTTAAATTTGAAAGAATTTAAAAAACAGATTATTAACCTTTGGCCTGCATTACACTTAGTACATCCCTTAGTGTTACTAAAAATGACCAATTTTTCCAATCTTCATCTTTACTAATTTCAAACTAATGGGTTCTTTTTCCCTGAATCCTTCGGAAAGATTTTCCCCATGGATTTGTAGGCCACAGCCAAGACACCCTAGAAAGAGGGAGCATGGTAAAGGAGGCTAGGAGACCAGACCTTCCCTCAGGGATGCTATAGAAGGGATGTCCACATGTCTGGGAAGTTGGAATATTCACCTCTGATCTCCCTCTTTAGTGACAGATGTGGTGATTCTCCTGAAACCTTTTCCATTCCCTAGCTTTTATATGGATTTGATTATTAGAAAAAGAAAGAATTGTCTAAAGGTCTATGTATCACATGAGTGAAGTCAGCCTGGTAAGTCTACCAGTTGATAGATGAATACTTCATCTATCTCAAAAAGTGATTGGGATGTGAGAGCTAAAAATGTGGACCTTACGGAGGCAGAGAGTAGAATGGTGGTTACCAGAGACTGGAAAGGGAAGGGGAGACGAGGGATGAAGAGAAGTTGGTTAAAGGGTACAAAAATACAATTAGATAGAAGGAATAAGTTGTAGTATCTGGTAGCACAATAAAGAAATTATAGTTAACAGTAATTTATTGTATATTTCAAAATAGTTACAAGAGAAGAATTGTAATGTTCCCAACAAAAAGAAGAGATAACTGTTTGCAGTGATGGATATCCCAATTATTCTGATTTGATCATTACACATTTCTTAAAATGTCACATGTATGCAAAAAATATGTACAACTATTATATATCAGTAAAAATTTTTAAAAAATTAAAATTTAAAAATTGTAAACTGTAATCAGGAAAGAAAAATGCTTGCCCAAGAAAAGAGGCTGATATTTAATGCTACCAAAATTCAAATGTACAGTCTTAAATATTATATTTTAATGTTAAAGGCTGTGTGAGTGTTTAGAAATGCAAACCAGGTGCATTTCAATTATAACAAGTGAGGCCACCTGCCCCTATGCTCGCCACTTCTCTTACCTGGGCCAAATAATCCCCACCTGCTGACCCAGCTCTGACTCAGACCTCAAGATAGATTCTTTTCCTAAGCAAAGAGAACCCAGGACAGAAGGTCAGAATGCTCTGTAACAACAGTGTGGCTACAACCCCATGCTAGCTTTATGCCTAAGTTCTATGACCAAGTCCTTCCCTCAAAAATAAGACCAAGTGATAGCACAACAAAGTGACTACGATCAACAATAAGTTAGGGTATACCTATAAAATAACTAAAAGAGTGGAATTGGAATGTTCCTAACACAAAGAAATGTTAAATGAGGTGATGGATACCCCAATTACCCTGATTTGATTAATTCACATTGTATGCCTGTATCAAAACATCACATGTACCCTATAAAGATATATAACTATAATGTACCCATAATAATCAAAAATAAAAAAAATTTAAAAATAAGATAAAGTAATTTTTTCTTGGCTATATTCCCTTTCCTTAAATTTTCTGATTCAATCTCCCCTTAACAGGGACTAGCACTTTGTCTTGTGCTGTGGATTCTCCCACACCCGGCATTCTGTCCATGGTTGAAGCCTCCTTCTTCATGCTCAGTCACCCAATTGGCCTCCTGCTTGCCAGGTTAACCTCATAATGTTTTCAAATGTATTAATATAATGTACAAATTTATGAATTTTCCATCCAAGTATTCAAATGTACTTAAATTGCAACTTCTTTTATTTCCCTATTCCTATCTGCTGCATCAGAAAATATTTTAGTAAGTTTCAGATGACTTCAGTTATTAAATGTTTAAATTCAGCCAATTTTTTTCTCCTTACCTTCTCCCTAAAATGATATTTAAATCCCAGGAGCTAATGCAGTGACATGGATTAGGGAGGAGTAGGGGATGTGGTTGAATTCTTTTGTTGTGCTATTGTAAAGAGTTATGGATAGGATTAAATGAGATAATGTAAAACACTAGCATCATTCCTGATGCAGGATAGATGCTCCATAAAGAGAAACTTCTTACTTTTTCTTAACTCCAGTTGTTAATTTGTGCTTAGACAAAATCCCCCTTTATAAAAATTTCCATCCCATATTTCTGATTCCACACTGAATATAGTTTGGATGTTTCTGTGCTCCAAATCTCATGTTGAATTCGGATCCCCAGTGTTGGAGGTGGGACCTAGTGGGAAGTGTTTGGGTCATGGGGACAGATCTATCATGAACAAACAGCTTAGTGCTCTCCTCAAGGTGATGAGTGAGTTCTCCCTCTATCAGTTCTGCAGAGAATTGGTTGTTAAAAAGAGGCTGGCACCTCTCTGCTGGCTCTCTTGCTTCCTCTGTCACCATGTGACCTCTGCACAAGCTGGCTCCCTTTGCCTTCTACCATGAGTGGAAGCTTCCTGAAGTCCTCCCCAGTAGCAGAGGCTGGTGCCACACTTCTTGTGCAGCCTGCAGAACCATGAGCTAAATAAACCTCTTTATGTATAAATTACCCAGCCTCAGGTATTCCTTTATAGCAACACAAATGAACTAAGAAACACACATAAGTGGGTAGCTCCACCATCACTTTCCACCTCTCTGAAAGTACACAAAATAAATCTTTCTACATTCCCTCCTGGCCCTTCCTCCTTCCTCCTGAGAGAAGGTCTTCCTGACAAGGAAGATTGGATGGAGCCTCACTTCCATTAGTGCATGACTGTGGGCCCAGCAGGGTGACTGAGTTAGAAGTGACTGCTGGGGGGAGGCTGGTCTTATGGGTTTCTGTCACCTCTTCTATCTCAGGAACCAGTCAGGACACTCCTCTGCTTCTCGACTCCTGCTTGTAACTGGGCAGGTTCTGCCCACCCTAAAGGGAATTGCGTCTTTCTGAGAAGGTAAGGTCAATTCAAGGTGGAAGATGGTTCAAACTACATTACCCAATCCATCCAACCACTACAATTATGACATATTTAGATCCTGGATCCTAACTGGGTTCCTTGTTCTTTTTACAGGAAGTCTGATTTATTATCATCCCAAATCTTCTACATTATTATGAGTTTATTATTATTGTTATTACTAACATCATATGCTCATGATGATCCAAAAATTGGATTATCTACTAAAATATTAGAAGAAAAATCAGAAAGAGAAAAGAACATAACCAAGAAACACTAAAAACTTATTTTTTTCCTCTAAAAATGCTGAGGGATACCGCCTATAAAATAAAATGCATTTTCTAATTCTCTGAAGTGTCAAAGTTCTAAGATAAGTCAGGCTGTTCCTGTCCAAAATTCCTGTAAGGGGAATTTATAGCCTGACTAGTTTACCCTGAGAACAGATTTCAGATAAACTCTCAGGAACAGAGAAAAAAATAGAAGGGAAAAAAATGCTGGTTGGAAAAATGGATATCAGAGACTCACGGAAAAGAATGGAGCTGTTAAGTCAATGGTGGGTGGTAGCCACAAAGTTTCAACAGAGCACCAGGGATGGGTCTGGGTACACAAGAAAAGAATCATACCCTCCAGAGGTCAGAAAGGAAGCAGCACTGGCAACTCCACTCGGAGGTAGAGTGAATAAGTTAGGGAGACTAAATGCTACTAAGGAAAGAACATCCGAGTGCAGGGTGCTGGAAAAGAGGGCTGGACTTGGAATCCAGAGACCTAAACCTCACTCTCAACTTTGACGTTCACAGGTCCCATCTGTGTGTAAATCACCATGTCTTCCTTTTTAAAATGTAAGGAGGGAGATTCAATTATTCTTCAGTTTTTTTTTCCCAGCTCTGACATTCTATAATCCTATGAAGAAGTTGGTAGTTTTAAATCTAAGTTTGTCCCTTTGGCAATCGGATGAAGTAGAGCCTTTACATCTAAATCATCTACCTGGATTAAACAAAAAAGGGAGAGCTGAAAGTAACCAAGGTGGCTTCCAAAATTCTCTCCCCTTGTGACAAACAAGGGCTGTGAACTCAGATCATCTCTGTGAGGTGGAACATCATGAAAATAAGAGAAGGGTCCAGTAGATCCCCAAGCCAAAAGAAAAAAAAAAGGAGGAATGAAACAGAAACCAAAGATATGGTTCTATAAAATAATGCACATATCTTTCTTTACAATGAAATATGTTCTATAGAAGGGGAACCTAGATTTCTATGTAGACGATAGCAAAATAAAGGATGGGGGTGGGGAGCTGGAAGATGGAGGTTCCATAACCATAAAATAACACAACAGTACTAGTGAAAATTTTTATGAGCTCCTGACGCAACTATGAAAAATGGAAAAGATTCAGTGGTCAGAGTCAGCCAGGTTGGTTCCAAAGGTGAGTTTTTAACTCTTTCAGAAGTCTCAAAGTCTACAAAAACTTTCCCCAGAGCACACAAGAATAGCAAAAATATTCCATTATAACTCAAGTTACTCCCAGGATAGCTAAGAGATGAAGCATATTTTCCCTTTTTCTAAGGTGATGAGATTCTTCAATGAAATCATCGAGAGATGCCTATTCAGAAGTTCTGCCAGGAATATTTACAGACTTAGCAGTTTGCCCCTAAGAACAAAACAAAGAAAATGAAACCAAAAAAACCTTCTTGAAGTTCTCCAAAACAGCAAAGCAAACTTTGATTTGATTTGGTATGTCCTTGCTTCCTGCAAATGCGTGGATTTATCATTAGAACGAAAAGAGATTCTATACCAAAATTTTGAAGCTCTCAGTTTTTAATATGCTGAAAGTTTTGCTCCTGACTAAGTGAGCTAAGAGAAGATACCTGCACATTATCTCCATGCTATTCGTTGTGTAGCCTCAAATAAAACTGATTTGAAATACAAATTCTTGTTTGGTGTCTTTCTCTGGTAGATACTATTTCATTTTTCAAATGAAAACAAAAAAGGAATGACTAAAACCCCAAAGGGTTGCATATCTGCTTTCTTTCTGGGCATGGAATTCCAAGCTTCTATAGCCAAAAACTCCTCAATTGTTACTTGCTTGTGCATGAATTGATCAGTAATTCAGTTACAGAGATAGAAAAATACCTTCAGCATGATGAGCTACTCCACTTGGTTGTAGAACTCATGTTGTGCCATCCCTACTGATGGACAAGCAGGACTCAGAGGGCTATTTACACTTTTTAAAATGCATTCCATGCTCAAAAGTCTCTTTCCTAAAATTTATATAATACAGTTATATTTAAGTTGATTAAGGATAGAATATTTTTATGATGATTATTTCTGAGCCTATTGCCAACTTTCACAAACATGTGCATTTACCAGAGATAATTATGTGTGATTTTCTCCTTTAATGAAAGATAAATAATTTGGCAGTCTTGCTTCATCTATTTTTCTATTTCAATACAATTCATTGTTTGGTGGGGTATCATTTATTCTTGGATGAGTTAGTGTGCAGAATGAAAGCTCTTTCTTTAGATCAATTGTGCTGCTTCTCTGTAAGGCACTATTCATACCACAGATTTATAAAAGACCATTAAAGACTGATATTACATTAGGTTCTGCTCATAATGATGTAGTTCTTTGTTTATAACTTACATAATTTGCTGTAGTGGCAAAGCTTCATCAAATTGGGACAAAAGGAATAGGAAGTACATTTCTGGGAATCTAAATAGAATGGACAAGCTTTGACCAGCTCTACTTTTCATTATATTTCTTTGAATTAATGCAGAAGCCACGTTCCCAGGCCTCAATGTAGGAAGAGCAGTGATTTGTTGTTTCATTATATAAGATGGCATATATGTGTGGGTGCTTTATATTTTAAAGGAAAAGCCCATTTGGGAGAATTTCAGGAATATATGGCTCCAACTTACTGGATAGTCCCTATCACAACATCTCAATTAAATCTGGATTCAGACTGAATTCTGTATAATGAGAAACATTTGTATTTAGTCTCAGCAGATAGAGATTGAACTTAAATACAGAAATATAGTAAGTCTGTCCTCCTGTCCATTATCTCTATATATCATACTGTCTAAAATAATTTTCTGTGGTAATAGAAATATTCTGTATCTGTCCTGTCAAGTGTGATAGTCACTAGCCTCATGTGGCAAGTGAGCACTTGAAACACAGCTAGTGCTATTGAACTGAATTTTTAATATTATTTAATTTTGATTTTAATTAATTTACATTTAAGTAGCCATAAATGGCTAATGGCTACTATATCAGACAGCATAGCTTTATACTAATCACAGGGGTAGAAGTAAGTCTACCAGTTGGCCCAACTCCAAGGAGCAACAGCCACCTCTTTCACTCTAGGTGTATCGCTCTTGTGCATAAGCAGCCTACAGCCTTCCATGCTGCTCTGTGGAGGACTTATTTAGTTGGATGGAGAGGGGGCATATTTCACCTTCCTCTTCCTTCAAGAAATTAAGACCAAATTCATTTGGCACACAGCCTTGGGACATCTTTAAATCTCCCACACTGCATTCCACTGTGAAAGCCAAGTCATATTTGGAACTCTTCACTATTGCTACATCACTTCCCCGTACCACCTCCTTCTTTAAATATGTACATTTAAATCACACTTTGACTACAGTTTGGTTACCAAGAGGGTAAGGTGGGAGGCAAAAATGCTTCCCTGACAATCTGTTCTACAACAAAGGCAGAGAGATGTTTTCAAAATTCAAATGATACTCATGTCCAACCTCATAATGAAATCTCTGCTTGGATGCCTAATTTCCCAATCTTCCCCATCACAGTATATGCCACCACAATTAACTGAGTTACACAGGCCCAAAACTAGGTTAGTTTTTGTCTCCATAATCTCTCCCCCTACAGTCTATATCTAATCCATCAGCAAGTCTTATTGGCTCTGCCTTTAAAATCCATCTGGAATATGATCCTCTTCCACAAAACACTACCCTCTCTTTCCTGATCTGCTGCAACAGCCTTCTTATTTTCTACATCTGTCCTTATAGCTTCTTCTGCACTCTATATTCTCTTAACCATATTTCATAGTGGGGAGACACAAATAAATATACCACGTAAGGCCTCTAGATCTAAGCCCTGACTACCTTCCCCAGCTCATCTCAGCCCATGTCCTATTATGGTGCCTCTTGCATAGCCTTCTTGCTGCTGCTCAGACACACCTTAATCCCTCCACTTACTCATCACAGACCATGATGCTCTTCCCTGCATCTACCCACATCTCACTCCTTCTCTTTGGTTTTCCCTAATCATCATCACCCCTCATTCTCTCTTCTTTCTTTACTTAATCTTCCTCATGGCACATCTCCACCTAGAACTATATCCAGCATTGAATAGGTGCTCAGATGTGTTGAAGAGATTAACAAAATTTGATTATATCACTTATCCAAACACATGCACACAGATACATGCAAAGATACCACACAGACCTACTCAGAAAGATACACATACCACAGAAAAAGATACACACTCATATGCCTTAAAACTTTCAGAGGCTTCTCCTAGTTTCAGTGATAAAGACAAAGACCTTCAACATGGGGAACAAAGTTTTTCACAATATGGTTTCCCCCTGTCTCTCCAGCGTCATCTCAAACCACATTTGCACCTCAACCTCTTCACATACCAACCATTTTTCCTGTCCCTTGTACTCAAAAGATTCCTTTATATTAAAATAGTTTTGTTATATCCACTGCTTGAAAAGCTTCTCTCTTTCTTCTTGTCCAGTTTAATCCCTACTGATCATTGATATATTAGAACAAAAGTCCCTTTCCCATGGAAGGATTTGATGATCTCCCTAAGTAGGTCAAATCTTCCTCTGTAAGCATGAGACTCACATGAATGAATAAATGGATGAATGAATGATGATGTTGCTAATGATTATTGGGCCTATGAGCACCTCTGAGTATTGAAATTTTATTTTTACTTGTTGCTGAGGTATTTCAAAGTAATTAAAACTCTTGTGTAGTTTCATATAAGTCACATTCCCCCAAGTGCAAGAGATGTAGTCAGGGAGATGGAGTAGACCAGCAGGATTCGCATGCTTTCCATCACTATAATGGTGACAGAGATAAAGTTGACATTGCTGAAGTTACCAGAGCTTCTATTTACCTACTGATATTTACTGTGTTCCCCCAGGATAACCAGTAACATCATTTACTTTAGATAAGGTAGGTTTGACAACACACTGAACATTAAAAGGAAAAGCGCCTGGGTAAAATGAAAGCAACACTGTGTCCTGGCAAGGGGAAGAGATGGATGGGCTATACATAAATGTGAGTTCATTAAACATCAGGAACAACAACTATAGCAAGGATTGGCATGGAGTGTGCTATGTCATTTTCATGAGTATATCTTTTAAATGTCATTTACAAAAGTAATTCAAGTGAGAAGGTTATTAAAAAAAATAAAAGGCATATACTGAAATATAAGAATTTAGATTTCCTGGAGTACCAATTTGTTAAATAGGTGAATATTTATTAATTTAAAAAGGAGAGAAGTATGCCTCTATAAATTCAGATGCTAACCATCAGATCATTGAGCAGCTAACTGGAAGGTCATTAAATAAAATTCTCCAGGTACCTATACTGGTTCTTTCATATCTGAATGGGATTCAGAGTTCTTGTGCATGGAGGACAACGCTCATAATATCTAAGGTTTTCTTGGGATCAGTCTGCACTCAGACTCTGCTTTTCTCTAATTGTGTAAGACTGTGTACCTCAAAGGGAAAATCTAAATGTCCCCAAAGTAAAAGAGAGCCAATAGGCGGAATGTCTGTCACAATAGGGCCAAGTGCTACATTAGACACTAATTCAGCTTGTGTCTCCTCTGTCCTCCTTAATTACTGTGATTGAATCCACCTCACGCCCATAAAGG
The DNA here is from genome assembly GCA_023783475.1 of Daubentonia madagascariensis. Lineage (NCBI taxonomy): Eukaryota > Metazoa > Chordata > Mammalia > Primates > Daubentoniidae > Daubentonia > Daubentonia madagascariensis. The sequence continues at coordinate 14,228,450 of JAKFHU010001798.1, forward strand.
ATTCATTTCTACTTCTGTCATCAGCTTTACTTGTGAATTCTTAATACTCCTACTATTCAGTCCACTGTCCTTTCTCCAGCCAGATGGCCCCTTCAACTAGTGCCTCCTCTCAACATTGTAGTCCTCGTCATGAACACCAATAACCTACTGACAAAAACCAACACTGACAGCTAGCATTTTGAGCCAGTACTTCGTAAACTAGGGCCAAAAAAGCACAAATTACACTTTAAAAAAATGCCATTATAAAAATGCTTATTTTGTCCTTGATTCAATAACATAGTTAGATTATAAATAACATAAAGCTATATTAACCATGAAATGCAATTCCATATTTGCATGGCAATTCCACGTTTTCATTGCTATTAAGAGCTGCTCTTTTCTAATCAATAGAGTAACCTTTAACATTAAGTTGCCGTGTAACGGTACAGTCGGAGTACAATCCCATATACGTTGAACCCCATATATAACTTCTAACACCCCAAGTTAATCCAACAGCCTTACTATAAAAAAGCCTTTAAAAAAATGTAATTAATTATTACATTTTGATAATGAATTAACCAATGATAAATGTAAAGAAGATCAAGAAAATAAAAATCTACATCATTATAATAATATATTCTCTGTTTACAATGATATCATTTGAAGGTGGCTGATTGCAATCGATTCTGTCTGAAACGTAGCAATTCTAGTTTGCAGACTTCTCTGTTCTGAAGACTTCAGCATCACTGTTGCTTCTATAATGTCTGACTGTGTTCATGGTTAAGTTTGCACTATATCATAAATCAGTGGAGTCACTTTTACTGCAATGTGCAATTACTGGAGAAACTACTCTCACTCAAAGAATTAGGGTCAACGTTAGCAACAAACTTGGTCCCATAGCAAGGAGTGGCTACAAAATTATTACTGTAGCACAGTATTATTACAGTTAATTTTATGCAAGTATCATTTCATACTGCATCTTTATGTTTGTTTGCATCTCTCTTGATTGTGAATGGCACAGTTTATGGTCTGTAAGTGTTTATATGCAAAAGTTTGATAAATTTTAAGTTTTTATAATAGATTTGTGTAAATTTGGTGGTAGTAAATGATAAAATAGACATATATTATATGTATTATAATTAAATAATCTACATATATTTTATGTATTTATGACATTCCTAACTTTTTCTTAATTTTTTCAATATTTCTAGGCTACGAATTTCATCTGTAAGTTTTTTAAAATTGCTGCAAATCTCCAAAGAATTTTCCAATTAAAAACTGAGATATAAGGTATAATGGACCCACCCAATTCAAACCCATGTTCGTTAAGGGTCAACTGTGATTTCAGTTCTTTTCAACACAGATGATGTTTTCTTTATTTAATAAATAGTTATTGTACAGACACTTTTCTAGGTACCTGGGTTTAACAGTGAAGGAGATAGTCTCTGTTCTCACCAATTTTATAATTCAGTGTTGACATGTGAATATGCTATTATATTATAAAGTAATAAGTGCTCTCATGGGGCAAATGCAGGGCTTAGGGAAGTGACAGTCATTGGGCTCTGCCTTAGACAATCATGAAAAGCTTCTTTGAAGTGAAGTCTCAGCTGAGATCTGAACTAAGCCTATGAGTTAGGCAGGCAACAGGGAGAGCAGCTATAGAGGGAATAGGCAGAAAAAGATCTAGAATAGAGCACAATGTATCATCTTGCATTAGGAATATGAAAATTAATGTTCTGAAGTCCTGGGAATCACTAGGATTAAAAAAATAGATTGAAGAGACTCAAAATTGTCATTTCCACATGGGAACAGATAAACATATACATGATGTTCTTCCATGGGTATAACTGTCACATAGGTGAGGTTTGTAGTGAGTTGAGGTCAAGTTTGACTTATTAGATTATATTGAAATTGCCTCCTGAAGCAATAACAATAGAGGTAGATAGGGGGATATTAATACAAAATATATTTAATAGAATTTGGACCTCAACTCTTCAACAGGGACATAAAAACACAAACTCTTTATAACAAGCAGGGAAATAATTTTCCTCCAGACTCAAAAAATGTGGCCAGTGAAATATGGTCTGCATCAAAGATAATTGATGCCAATGAAGATAAATATGCTAATTTGTTATATTCTTTCTTCTTTATCACATGTAAAAACTTATTTCTTAAATATACATTTATTTCCTGCAAGATACTTGGTTACTTGGTTAGGCACAAAGATTTTTTTTTTTTTTGAGACAGGGACTTGCTCTGTTGCCCAGGGTGAATTAGGCAGCATGATCACAGCTCACTGCAGCCTCAGACTCCTCAAGCGATCCTCCTGGCTCAGCCTCCTGAGTAGCTGGGACTATACCACCATGCCCAGGTGATTTTTTAATTTTATGTAGACATGGGGTCTCACTATGCTTCCAAGGCTGGTCTCCGACTCTTGGCTTCAAGCAATCCTCCTGCCTTGGTCTCTCAAAGGGCTGGGATTACAGGTGTGAGTCACCACGTCCAGCCTAGGCACAAAGATTTTTAAATGAACATAATGAAGTCATTTTTCCAAGGGAATGAACAGATGAGAAAAACAATAATTTTAACACCATGTGACAACTTCTACAACAAGGAAGACACAGGGAATAGAAAAGAACAAGGATTCAAGTGGCCCACTTGAGACAGAGAGGAATTTTAAAGCTAATAAGAGCTGACACTTTAACTTTCTCAAATAATGCTTGGGAATTGCCAGTGGGACAGCTAGGGTGTGCACTTCAGGCCAGGGAGATCATGGGCAAACACATGGAGATATGAAAACACAGATTTTTGAGGATCACTTTAGTATAGCGAAGAATTTAAATAGGGTGTTCCAGAGGGCAAACAGAAGTGTAGGCTCAGGCCCCCAGTTGTGTACCTCAGATTATTTGAATAGCTTTCTAAGGCAATGGCATTTGGGGTGGAAAGAAGAGCACGAATTCAAAAGATATTTAGCAGACAGAATTAATACAAATTGTTGAAAATGGGCAATGGTGAAAATAAACCCTCAGTCAAAATTCAGGACTCAGTCAGGCTTTGATGAATATAAATACATTCATGAGGAAAATGGAATAATGTATTTAAAATAATTTTGCTGTCAGGACATATGGCTACTGTAAACCAAAAATTACCTCTGACTTAAATGGCCACTAATTATGTGGCACTACTTCTCTTTCAGGAACTGAGAAGGGATGAAAAAAAAAAAAACACACATGCAAATTACAGAAAAAGAGGTACATATTGGGGTGGGAGGAATAGTAGATACTTTAAACTGCTCAGATATTGATATGATTTTATAAACCAGTTTCCCATATACTATATGGTGAATTATCATTACAAAAAAAAAAGAAAAAAAACTCTGACAAATCAGAGGAAAATCCTGAAAAATACAAATGATTGTAGGTAAAGAAAGTTGCTTAAAATAAAGGTTCATTGAACAAAGTCTGCTTAATAATTTTGGCTGTAGGCTGTAGATAATATATAGCAATAGAAGCAGGTAGCTTAACATATCTGCCAGGCAAGAAGAAACAATTCAGCAAGCAACAGTGAACGAATATGCAGCAAAATAAACAACCAGACAGAAAGACCGCTGTGCAAGAGACTTTTATATAGCTAAACCAAGCTGGGTGGCTCAGAGTTGGAGAAAGAAATGCTAAATATGTAACAGCCTGGGGCCTCACTGGACCCAAATAATAGTCATTTCTGAGTAGGTCAAGCAAGAGTCAATAAAAAGGAAAGCAGGAATGGCTATTGGATTCATAGCAGGCTAATAATGCCCTTCTGGGATAAACCTGGGTTCAAATAGCCAGAATCAAATACTTAAGTTTCAAATACTTTATTATAGACCACCAGTTCCAGAAATATCAGTTGAACAGCTAAAAAATTGATAAATTTTACAAACCAGAATCATCCCTTATATAGATTCCCTAAGCCGGTGTTTTTCAACGTGGGTAGAAGAATCACCTGCAATGGAATCACAGGGAAGCTTATTAAATGGAGGTTTCTGGACACCACCTCAGACCTACTAAATAAGAATTTCTAAAGGAGAAGGCTGAGTTTTTAATTCTTTTAATTAAATTTCCCAATGATTCATCTGTCTTCTAACATATGACTACTTTTATTTTTGCATTCTTTAGCTTTCTGTTTTGTTTTCACATGACACTACCCCAAATTCTATATAGCTCGTATAGAGGCACAAGTAGAAATAGAGAGACAGAGACGGAGACAGAGAGAGAGAGAGAGAGAGAGAGCGTGTGCCAATTCCAGGCCATTTTTTTTCTCTTTTGCAGCAAGCAAGGGCTTAACTAACACTGTATTAAGGACATAGACTGTTTAGAAAACAGGTTCTTTTGAGGTAAAAGAATAAACATATGTTCAACAATTAGACAATATGAAAGGTAGTTATAATCAAATGCCAAATTATGTGGTGTAGAACACGCCCACCAAGCTGAATCAAGAGATGGACTTCTCCATGATTCCCTTCATTCTTCAGCTTTCCTGATTCCCTTCAAGTAATTAAAGTTTCTATAAAATAATCTATCAGTAGCTCATTATCATTTAATAAAACTTTAACAAATTACATAGTAAACATTTATTGAAGAATTTAGGGTAGTATCATTAATAAATTTTTTTGAGATGATGAAATCTTTTTTTTTTTCTGTTGGGAGAAAAAGCAATACAATAAATGCACTTAGTAGAATATTACAGCAAACAGTCTCTTCAAGGACATGTAGTTTCTTCTCCCATAAGACTATGAATCTCTTTTATAGACACCCTGGTGACAAAATGGAACCCTAAACAGACACTGAGCTTTTTTATTGGTCCTCTGATGAAGGCAACAGGCGAGTGGGGACAGCTACGTGGGGTGATGGCAGTTGTCTATTAAGCATTACAGAATTTTATAGGCCTGTGAATATATGTGTACATTGCAAACCCTGAAATTATGAATTCACCTATATTGTGAAATCTATTTCTAAAGACCATGTATTCAGAGTGAAATGGAACCTGAAGCTTTGTGAAAGGAAAACTATGAAATAAGTTTGTAAATACATATGCACAACTTACCAACCTGCTCTAATTTAGATCAGCAAATCCTTTCCTTCTGCTGGGCACTGCTGAGAGTAAAGTGAATAAAACCTATGTTATTGTCTGCTGTTTCTTCCATGAAAAGTCGTAAGCTTGAGCAAGTAAGAATGTGATAATTTTTGATGCTGTGAGCAACAGCATTCATTTAGCTGATGCTCCTGAGAGAATAACAATTTTTGGTCTAGATTTTTTTGAGAGTGTTATTTAGAAATGACAAATTACTAATTTCAAAATTCAGAAATTATCTAAAAACTGAATATATTATCAGACTCATCTCTTAAACATTAGAGATGCTTCTAGATCCCCAAACTCTCACCTACCAGTCAATTTCATTCTTAGCAGGTAGGCACAGAGCATGGTAAGGAAAAGATTCGGCTTGCTATTTTGCTTTATACTACTTGGAAGTTACCCAGATTTGTGTCCAACTGACCTTGTTAAATTTCAGCTGTGGCTACCATAGAACCTGGGGTAGACTCATTTTTTTCCCCACAGCTGATCAGCAAGTACAAAAGGATTGAAGCAGCTGGCCTCAGGGTCTGACTGTAACCTCAGGAACAGTAAGTAAGCAGGTAGTCTCCAGGTTGAGGCCAGAGTTAAAAGCTTCCATTAGAACTTTCTTAAAGAGCTATAAAAGATATGTTAGTATATTGTTATTTTCTTTAATATTCATTATGGTAAAAGTTTAATAACAAAAAATCCAAAAACATCTATGGCTTAGAAAATATTTTGGCTCATATAGCCCTCACCAATTTGGTTGTGCTTTGAATAAAATATGAAATAATCCCTTTTAATTCTAAAGACAAAAAAAATGGAGAATTTTCTGTAGAGAGTACTTTGGTTACCAGTGATAAACCACCTCTGTGAATGAATTATATGAAAGAAGCACCAACTTTAAGAGTCCTAGGCAGACTATTCATCCTTCTTGTCCATCAGCGTAACTCTTTAAATTAAAAAAATATATATACAGTTATAGTTAATTGGGAAAATTTGAAATAAAAAAGATCAATTTTTGTGGAGCTTTGTATCAAAGAGAAATTGCATTTCACATATGTGCTACAATAATACTGGCCAACATGTTCTGTTTCCTTTTATGTCCTAAAAACTTACTTGCACTTTTACTAAAATTGTCTAAAAAGCAGTATTGAAATGCTCCTTTCCTCTCCCAGGGACTCAAAATGTCCTAACCCATAGGAAAAATCCACATCAAAATTCAGGGTTTCCTTAAATTCATTTTCATTATAATACAGGCACTTTATATCATTTTAGGGCTTTTACTAGGAGACTGAACATTGAAATCTTTTTCTTTCTTCCTTCTTCTTTCCTAGCAGACCTCAGTGCATTTGCAGACTGTCTTGCAGGCCCAGAGCATGCTGGGGAAAATGACCTTCGCATGTTTTTGCATGACTAAGGGGAAGTCTTTCTTTAGGAGCATATCATGTGTCAGATCAGTTTCCTGAAAAGATCTCCAGTTCTATGCAGTTGCCTCTCACTTCCTCCATCCTTGGTATATGGGTTCAGCCAAGTGCATGTTTTGCATCTTCAAATGTCTTTTTCTTGTCACATCCCAAAGTCTATATTTTTACATTCTGGGATGTAGCACTGCTAATTTTTGAGGATTAGGCTAGTTCAGTAGTTATAGTGGTTTTGGCTATTCTTATCCATATTTTTAAGTAGTCTGTAATGGATATCTGTAGCACTCAGATTTAGCTCTTAATAAGATCATCCTAACTTGAAGCAGATGTTCGTTTAGGTTCACACCTGTGCCACAATGGTAGCTGAAAGAGAGATCATTTTACGCATATCTATGGACGCTATTTGGTCATTTAGCTTTATAACTAAGAAGTGTAGCATTTAAAAAAGTCAATTATTTATTTCAGCACATGGGTTATGGAAAGTATTATTCCTCAAAAAATTTAAGATCATCACATATGGCCTTATATATATATGCCTATTAGCCACATAAGTTAGTCTATCCATTTAATTATCAAATAAGCATTATCAAACACTCTTTCAGGCACTGCTGATACAATCTCTGCCATAAATGTGTTCATAGTTTTGTTCAGTAGTTTTATAACTTTTATAGAAGCAACCTGATTTTTGTTAATAAAGTCACACATGAAACCACAATATATATATAATTAATGAAACTATCACTTTATTAGTATAAATTTATTTTATAAATATAAAATATAAAATTTTATAACATTAATATGAACAATGATATTATTTTTAAAATTTTGTATTATGGCTACAGTCTCAGTCTAGTCTCTATAATATTTATTTCTGTCATATATTTTAGTTGTACAATGTAAAATAATGTCCAATTTACTCAGTAATTATTTGCAAAGGGTAGCTATAATTTAACTATTCCTCATGCCAATTCAGTATAGTCCTCATGTACACAGATACGGCAAGAAAAGCTTTATTCAAATTTGCACAGAAATGAATTAATCTTGTAGGATGGGCTAAAGATTTTGTGGTATTCAATACATTAAAAATACAGTGTAGATCTGTGGGATGGAGAGCTGGGGACCTGGGTGGATGGCCAGTCACAGCCCATGTCCATATTCCCTCCATAGCACACCAGCCTAGAGGCCAGGAGACCTGGGTTCAAGCCCCAGTTGGGGCATTTCTCATTGTCAACCTGATCACATGTTTTCCCTGTTCTCAGTTTTTTTGTTTTTTTTTTAAGAGTAGATACTTTTCGGGAAAAAAAAATGGTGATCTGATAGAGTCCCCCCACCGCACCGCTCCCAGGGAAGGAGGTGAAGAACGCCAGCGGTGCTACCTGCGAGCACTGACCGCTCACTCCGAAAACAGCATTGCGAATTACAGAGAAACAACGCCAGCCCAAGAAAACAGGTACGAAATTTTCACAAAGATCAGAGAACACACGGAGTACAATAGAGCCCAGAGCGCGGGAAGGACGCGCTCACCAGGTCCGCACAGCATGACCTGCCCCCCAAGCGGTTACGCGCCTCCCCATACACGCAGTCAGGGACAAACCCAGAGTTGGGACAGAACGGTTGCTCGGGAAGGCGAACCCTGTGGAGAGGAGGCAGTTGCGAAAGCCAAACACAACTCGCAGCTGCAATATACAGAGACTGCTGAGGGCTGGGGAGGAAGTTGGTGGGGACCGAGATACAGCTTCCCAGGACAGTGGGCGGGAACCCGCAGGCCGGCACTGCACCCCTAGAAGTCAGCGGGACTGGGCCCAGGAGTTTAACCGAGAGTGGGACACGCCCTTAGAGGTTGCTAACAACTGCCGGCGGAGAAAAACTGCGCTCCTGGCGGGATCGGAGCCCAGCTGTGCGCCAGGCTGGCAGCGGCAGCCATCTTTAAAGCCGCCCGCGCGAAGCTGTGAGCCGCGTCTCTAGCTCCGCCCCGCCCCAGACTGGGGCGCATCTGCGGGGGGTGGGGGGAGGGGGGGAGACAGGCTAGCCTTTGGTGGCCAGGGATAGCTGCATCCGTGGGTTCCAGGTGGGACGAGATCCTGGAACTGTAGCGGCAGGACCTTTGGGTATTGGAAACAGTTTGCAGCTCGTCCATCTGGTTCTGCTACCCTGGCTTTGGCCTCCAACAAGTCCGCTACAGCCTGGTCCTAGTGCCCGCCCTTCAGGTCCCAGCCCTCCTGTACCCCAGAGAACAGTCATTTTGAAGGTTGCTGGCTATAGTGACTCATTTGGTATAACAGCTGGTTCTTATGACAACCAAATACCTCAAGAGCCACAGGCTGAACCAAAGCAGCTCCCCATAACCCTGCCCACTCCATTAGGGAATTTCGTGCCATCCAAGAGTGCTTCCAGTGGCCACTATTCCTCCCTCCCCGTGGGAACATCCCCCCAGTGGAGACTGCTGGGGATAGAGACGGCCACCCACCTCGCCTTGGGGTCTAGTGGTGGAAAAGGGGTGAACAATTGGAGATCCCCCTATCAACCAGTATCACGCGGAGACACACATCAGAAGGGCAGCCACACGTGGCTAGATGAGCAACCTCTGAGCTGTGTAGGATTTTCCCAACTCAGCTCTCACACTGCAGCCAAAAGAAATTGTGTTTCTACCTGCACCTCAGGAGGAGCAGGGTCAAAGTAACCCCTAGGAGCTACAAGGCCCCTCCCAAAGCACGAGGCTTTCGCATACCCCAACTGGGGGATCAGAGTCTGCCATGGACATAACGGAATACCTAGCTAATAGGGAGATGTGGACTCATATCCTCAAGTACTATTCACTAGCTTAGAGCCCAAGCTGGGAGGTCATTCTCACCACACTCCACCGGGAAGAGGAGAAGACAACAGGTCAGAGATAAGTCAAGATCCACCAAACGTGCTAAAATACACCTAAGGCAATACAGGCCACTACTTCTCTCCCTGGCTCTGCCAAGGAACGAAAATTGTGGGCCTGGAGACCGGGCCATAAACTAGCCCTAAACCCCCAGCTCTCGACCAAGAGGCCAGATGAGAAAAAACCAGTGAAAAAAACAGTGAAAGAACTCTGGGAACATGAAAAATAAGAGTGAAAAGTCACCCCCAAAAGAAACCATCCGTTTTCAGCAATGGATACCAATGCAAATGAAATGGGTAGAATGACAGAAGAGGAATTTTTTTTATGGATTGTAAGAAAGCTCAATGAAATTCAAGAGAAAATTGAATCCCAGCACAAAGAAACCACAAGAAAAATGCAAGAAATGAATGAAAAATTCTCCAAAGAAATAGAAATATTATGGAAAAATCAAATAGAAATCCAAGAAATGAAAGAAGCATTCAAGGATCTACAAAACACAGTGGAAAGCCTTAAGAATAGGCTGGCCCATGCAGAGGAAAGAATTTCAGAGCTAGAAGACAACTCCTACGGCTAAATAAAACAGTCGAACATAAAGAACACAAAAACAAGAGGCATGAAAAAAGCATACAAGAAATGTGGAATTATGTAAAGAGGCCAAACATAAGGATCATAGGCATCCCTGAAGGAGAGGAAGAAAATTCGCATGGGCTGGAAAATCTACTTGAAGGAATAGTAGAGGAAAATTTCCATGGCTTAGCCAGAAATCTCGATATCCAAGTACAAGAAGCACACAGGACTCCTGGGAGAGTCAACGTGAAAAGGCATTCACCACGCCACATGATTATTAGACTGACCAAAGTAAACACAAAAGAGGCACTCCTCAGAGCTGTAAGACGAAAAGAGCAGGTAACCTATAAAGGGAAACCGATCAGATTAACTGCAGATTTCTCAGCTGAAACCTTACAAGCCAGAAGGGAATGGGGAGACATCATCAGTCTCCTAAAACAAAACAAAGGCCAACCCAGAATTCTGTATCCTGCCAAACTAAGCTTCTTATACGAGGGAGAAATAAAGACGTTTCCAGATAAGCAATCACTGATAGAATTTGTGAAATCCAGACCAGCCTTGCAAGAAGTGCTTAGACCTGAATTATACACTAACCAGCATAACAGACACCCACCTAAGTAAAACTATGCAAAAGCTAAAACCCCAGAAACCAGATTCCACAATGATGCAAGAGGTAAAACAAAAGACACCACCCAATAGAATAATCAGAAATTTACCCCAAATATCAATTCTCTCAATAAATGTAAATGGCTTGAATTGCCCATTGAAGGGACATAGGCTGACTGAATGGATTAAAAAATACAAGCCAAGTATCTGTTGTCTTCAGGAAACACATCTTATACACAAAGAGGCATTCAGACTCAAGGTGAAAGGATGGAATCCAATTTTCCAGGCTAATGGAAACCAAAAGAAATCCGGAGTAGCCATCCTTATTTCAGATGATATAAAATTTAAAGCAACAAAAGTAAAGAAGGACAAAAATGGACACTATATAGTGGTGAAGGGAAAAATCTCACAAGAGTATTTAACAATCCTAAACATTTATGCACCCAACACAGGAGCACCCAGGTACATAAAGCAAATACTGCTAGATCTAGACAACATAATAAACAGGAATGCCATAATAGCAGGGGACTTAAACACCCCACTGACAGAACTGGACAGATCCTCCAAACAAAAATTAAATAGAGAAACAAAAGACCTAAACAGGACTCTAGAACATTTGGGCCTAACAGATATCTACAGAACACTCCACCCAAATAACACTGAATATACATTCTTCTCATCAGCTCATGGAACTTTCTCTAAAATTGACCACATCCTAGGCCACAAAACAGATCTAAACAAATTCAAAAAAATAGAAATCATACCATGTATCTTTTCAGACCACAGTGGAATAAAATTAGAAATCAATTCCAACAGAAACTCACATCTTCCTCCAAAAACTTGGAAACTAAACAATCTGTTGCTGAACGACTATTGGGTCAAGGAGGAGATACAAATGGAAATCAAAAGATTCTTTAAACTAAACGATAATGGGGACACATGTTATCAAATCTGTGGGATACAGCAAAAGCAGTCCTGAGAGGAAAACTTCTCGCCTTAAATGCCCACATCCAAAAGACAGAAAGGTCACAAATCAGTAAACTAATGAATCATCTTAAGGAAATGGAAAAGGAAGAGCAAAGCAATCCTAAAGCAAGCAGAAGAAAAGAAATAACCAAGATCAGAGCAGAATTAAATGAAATCGAGAAAAAAAGAACGATACAGAAGATTAATGACATGGAAAGTTGGTTCTTTGAAAAGGTAAACAAAATACACAGGCCACTCACCAGGTTGACCAGAAGCAGAAAGGAAAGGACTCTAATAAGCTCAATTAGAAATGAAAAAGGAGAAGTCACAACTGATACCATGGAAATACAAAACATCATCTTCGAATACTACAAAAACCTCTATCCCCACAAACACGAAAACGTGGAGGAAATAGACAAATTCTTAGAAACAGACTACCTCCCTACGCTCAACTAGCAAGAAACAAAATTTCTAAACAGACCAATATCAAGCACCGAAATCGAAGCAGTAATAAAAAATCTTTCCACAAGAAAAAGTCCTGGACCAGATGGGTTCACACCTGAATTCTACCAAGCCTACAAAGAAGAACTGGTGCCTATACTGCAGAAATTATTTGAAAATATCCAGAAGGATGGAGTCATGCCAAACTCATTCTACAAAGCCAATATCACCTTGATACCAAAGCCAGGAAAGGACACAACAAAAAAAGAAAACTACAGACCAATATCCCTTATGAATATAGATGAAAAATTCTCAATAAATTCCTTGCAAACCGAATTCAAATGTACATCAATAAAATAATTCATCACGATCAGGTGGGCTTCATTCCCAAGATGCAGGGATGGTTCAACATACGCAAATCTATAAATGTAATTCACCATATAAATAAAAGCAAGAACAAAGATTATATGATCCTTTCAATAGATGCAGAAAAGGCTTTTGACAAAATCCAGCATCCTTTTATGATAAGAACTCTTAACAATATAGGCATAGATGGCTCATTCCTAGAAACTATTAAAGCCATATACGATAAACCCACAGCCAATATCATACTGAATGGGGAAAAATTGAAAGCATTCCCCCTTAAAACTGGCACCAGACAAGGATGCCCACTATCTCCACTTCTTTTCAACATAGTGCTGGAAGTCCTGGCCACAGCAATTAGACAAGACAGAGGAATCAGGGGCATCCAGATAGGGGCAGAAGAGGTCAAACTTTCACTATTTGCAAACGATATGATTATTATACATAGAAAACCCCAAAGATTCAACCAAGAGATTACTGGAATTGATAAATGAATTCAGCAAAGTCTCAGGATACAAAATTAATACACACAAATCCATAGCCTTCATATATGCTAATAACAATCAAGCCGAGAAACAAATTAAAGATGCAATACCTTTCACAATAGCAACAAAGAAAATTAAATATTTAGGAACATATCTAACTAAGGAGGTCAAAGATCTATATAGAGAGAATTATGAAACACTGAGAAAAGAAATAGCAGAGGAGGTAAATAGATGGAAAACCCTACCATGCTCTTGGATAGGCAGAGTCAACATTGTAAAAATGGCTTTGCTACCTAAATTGATTTACAGAATCAATGCAGTCCCTATCAAAATACCAACATCATTTTTTGCCGATCTAGAAAAAATAATTCTACGCTTCAGGTGGAACCAGAGAAGACCCCGTCTAGCCAAAGCAATCTTAAGCAAAAAGAACAAATTGGGAGGCATCTATCTACCAGACTTCAAACTATACTACAAGGCTATAGTAACCAAAAGTGCATGGTATTGGCACAAGAACAGAGACATAGACCAATGGAACAGGACTGAAAACCCAAATATAAAACCAACCTCATACAGTCACCTGATCTTTGACAAATTCCAAAAAAAAGTACACTGGGGAAAAGATTCCCTATTCGATAAATGGTGCTGGGAAAACTGGATGGCCATATGTAGAAGACTGAAACTAGACCCACACCTCTCACCAAAATCAACTCACAATGGATAACAGATCTAAACCTAAGACATGAAACCATAAGAATTCTCGAAGAAAACGTTGGAAAAACTCTTATGGATATTGGCCTAGGCAAAGAATTTATGAAGAACACCCTCAAAGCAATCATAGCAGCAACCAAAATAAATACATGGGACCTGATCAAATTAAAAAGCTTCTGCACAGCCAAGGAAACAATCACTAGAGTGAAGAGACAACCTTCAGAATGGGAGAAAATATTTGCATGCTACACCTCTGATAAAGGGCTTATAACCAGAATCTATACAGAACTTAGGAAAATCAACAAGAAAAAATCAAACAACCCTATTAAAAGATGGGCAAAGGACATGAACAGAAACTTTTCCAAAGAAGACAGAATAATGGCCAGCAAACATATAAAAAATGGCTCAACTTCTCTAATCCTCAGGGAAATGCAAATCAAAACCACAATGAAACATCACTTAACTCCAGTGAGATTGGCTCATATTAAAAAATCCCCAAACAACAAATGTTGGTGGGGATGTGGAAAGATAGGAACACTCATACACTGCTGGTGGGACTGCAAATTAGTACAACCTCTATGGAAAGTAATATCATGATACTTCAAAGAATTAAAAGTAGAATTACCATTTGACCCAGCAATCCCACTACTGGGTATTTACCCAAAGGAAAAAAAGACATTTCATAATAAAGACATCTGCTCGTGAATGTTTATAGCAGCACAATTCACAATTGTAAAGTTGTGGAAACAACCCAGGTGCCCATCAATACACGAGTGGATCAATAAAATGTGGTATATGTATACCATGGAGTATTACTCAGCTATAAGGAACAATAGTGAATTAACACATCTGGTATTATTCTGGTTGGAGCTACAACCCATTCTTCGAAGCGAAGTGTCACAGGAATGGAAAAACAAGCACCACTGGTACTCACCATCAAATTGGTACTAACTGATTAACACTTACATCACACAGGGCAATAATATTCATCAGGGGGCGGGCAGGAGGGAGGGGGGTGGAGGAGATGGGAAAAACTCTCACTGAATGGATGTGGGGAGCACAGCTTGGGGGATGACCATGACTGTAGCTCTGACACGGGCAGTGCATGGTCAATATATATTACCAAAGTGTTGTACCCCCATAATATTCTGAAATAAAAAAATAAATAAATAAAAAAATACAGTGTAACACATTTGACCATATACAGTCCTATGTCACCTAACAACAGGAATACATTCTGAGGAATGCTTCGTTAGGTGATTTTCCTGTTGCACGACCATCATAGAGTGCATTTACACAAACCTATATGGTATAGCCTACTACACACATAGGCCATGTGGTATTGCCTACTGCTCCTAGGCTACAAACCTATGGTAGGTTACTGAACTGAATACTGTAGGCCACTATAACACAAAGTAAGTATTTGTGTATCTAAACATATTTAAACATAGAAAAGTAAAAATATAGTTTATAAAAGATGAAAAATGATGCACTTGTCTAGGTCACTTACCATAAATGGAACTTGCAGGACTGAAAGTTGCTCTGGGTAAGTCAGTGGGTGGTGAATGAATGTGAAGGCCTGGGACATTACTGCACACTACTGTATATTTTATAAACACTGTACACTTAGGCTACATTAAATTTATTTTTAAAATTTCATTCTTCAATAATAAATTAACCTTAGCTTACTATAATTTTTTTATTTTATAAACTTTTTAATTTTTTTAACTTTTTGACTCTTTTGTAAGAACACTTAGCTTAAGACAGACACATAATACAGCTGTACAAAAATATTTTCTTTCTTTGTATCCTTATTCTATAATTTTTTTCTATTTTTAAATTTTTAAATTTTAAATTTTAAAATTTTTAATTATTATCAATACATAATAGTTGTATATCTTTATAGGGTACATGTGATGTTTTGATACAAGCATATAATATGAATTAATCAAATCAGGGTAATTGGGGTATCTGTAAATTTTAAATTTTTTTTTTTTTGCTTTTTAAAATTGTTTTTTTAAAAACTAAGACACAGACACACAAATTAACATAGGACTCTACAGGGTCAGGATCATCAATATCAATTGTCTCCCACCTCCACATCTTGTCCCACTGTAAGGTCTTCAGGGGCAATAACAGACATGAAGCTATCATATCCTATAATAGTGACTTTTTCTGTAATACCTCCTGAAGAACCTGCCTAAGGCTGTTTTATAGTTAAACTATATTTTTTCAAAGTAGAATAAGTACTCTCTAAAATAACAATAAAGTATTTAGTATAGTAAATACATAAACCAGTAGCATTATTATCATCATCAAGTATTATTTACTGTACATAACTGTATGTACTATGCTTTTACATGACTGGCTGTGCAGTAGGTTTTTTTTACACCAACATCACCACAAATCATTAGTATGTTGTGCTATGATATTACAATGGTTATGATGCTATAAAGTCACTAGGCAATAGGAATCTTTCAGCTCCATTATAATCTTATGAGATCATATAATTGTCATATATGTGATTCATCACTGACTGAAACATTGTTATGTGGTGCATATGTATAATAAATATACATGACTGTATATTATAATTTTTTAAAATATTTATTTTGAAATAGTTTTAGACTTACAGAAAAGTTGCAAAAATAGCACAGAGTTCCCATATCTTTCACTCAGCTTATCCTAATGTTAACATATTTTATAACTATAGAACAATTATCAAAAACACAAAATTAACATTGATACAATGCTATTAATTAAACTATAAACCCAATTCAAATTTCAATGGTTTTTTTCATTAATTTTTTTTCTCATTCCCAGCATCCAATCCAGGATACCTAAGTGCATCCTGTTGTTATGTCTCTCTATTGTTCTCCAATTGTATCACTTGCTCAGCCTTTCCTTATCTTTTATGATCTTGATACTTTTGAAAAGTGCCAGCAGATTATTTTGTAGAATGTTCTTCAATTTGGGTTTGTATGATATTTTCTCATGATTAGAATGATGTTATAAAATTAAGATTTATCTTTAATTGTATCAATAATAGTGATGTCATTTATAGTTCCATCTATGACTTGATATACTTCATCAAATTCTTGGCATATGTCTCTTCAAATCCTGCTTCTGCCCTCCATTCTCTCTTTCTCCGTCTGGTAATCCACTTACACATGTATTACATCTTTGCACAATATTCTATGTATCTCTTGTACTCTTGCCTGTATTTCTTTTATCATTTTTTCCTCTCATGCTTCAATCTATTTTCTACAGACCTAGACTCCAGATATTTAATCCTCTCTTCAGCTGAATCTAGTGAGTTATACCAGTTATTGAATTTTTTGCTTCATTTGATTATTTTTAAAAATCCCAGATCAATTTTTCTATATTTAATTTGTGGATTAACATATTAATTACAGTTAGCTTGAAGCCTATATCTTATAACTTTAATATCTGGATTAGTTTTTGGTCTGTTTCTATTTATTTTCTTTCCTGACTTTTGATTATTTGATCCTGAATCTTGGAATTCCTGGTAGTCTTTTCTATTGAATGTTGGACATTGCTTATGGAATATATTAAAGATCCAGACATTGAAAAAAGTATTGAGGCTCTAGATGTTGGTATAATCCTCTAGAGAAGAATTATGTTTTTCTAGCTAACAGATTAAGATATGAGCAGATCATCTAGATGTAGTTGAGACTGCTTCAGAACTTATAACGGCTTATGTATTTCCTGTTTGCCCTTTCTTCAATTGTGATAAATTATCAAGGATCTCAATTGAAAGCCTGAAATGTTTACCATGACCTGTATTCCTTTAGGAAGCCAAACATTATATAATTTTTGTCTCTACAGCACTATGAGATTTCATAAATATCTGATTACCATTTCAGTTATTTTAGCATATGATTTTCTTTTAGTTTCTTGTGTCTCATCCCATGCATATACAACTCTTTTCTCCAGGACCTTGTCCCATTAAGTGCTGTCTTCCTTGGTAGCTTCAACACTACTGGCTTTTGGTTTTGTATTCTTTTCTTCTCAGCCCAGCAGCATGGCATATGTTCTGAGCTGCTGCATTTTCTTCAGCATCTCTTTCTCTTTTTATTTTTTTTCAAGTTTCTTGAGCTGAAAAACTGGTAACAGTGTACCTCAATGTATTTTCTTTCTCTCTGGGATCTTGTCTTTCCAATACACTCAAACTTTTTCTTTTTTTGGTGTTTTATTCAGTTATTCTTGGTAGAAGGGTTAGCCTGATACAAGATACTTCATCATAGTTGGAAGATAAAATCCTGCTATGATTATTTTACCATCTTGACTTCTCAGGCACATGTCTGTTGTCAGTACTATGTGCCTTCCCACTGAAGAGAACACCTACAGTGGTTTCTTTGAGTGGTCCCTAATACTATTCTTGAGGTGAGGGCCAGGTCCCCTTTTCTCACCCTCTCAAAATGCCCACCAGCTCTTACCAAAACCCTTCTCACAAAATTCTCCCCCTCCTCTTATTCTTGAGACTTTTAAATTCTTGATATTGATTTTAGAGTCTATCCTTCTCAACCATGGTGGTCTATCCTCCAATTAACTTTGGGATGTACATCTTTATCTTCATCCCCAATCAAAACTAAGACCAAGTGAGTCCTTTGAAAATGTTCTATTGTATTTCACTTAAAATATCTATTAAATGTTTAATTTCATGTCATCTAAAAGGTAATGACTTTATAAATAAAATATAAAATAAAATAAAATAAATGTCTTTATTTTATTCTATCTTAATCTAAATCTGCATAATTTTTCCCTAAATATCTTTCTTCTTGATGTCAAATATAAAAGTAAAAATTTCAATGAGGAATTATGTTTTCACTGACTTATCCCCAACATTGTATAACTGGTCATAAGTTACATATCTGCATTAAATCTAACCTTAAAAATCCTTTACGTTGCCATTAGCTTTTAGTAAGCCTTGTTTCATTTTATACTTTGACCTTCAGCATTCTACCATCTGAGTTTTGAACCACTCTCATATGATTGCCTTTTTTCCCCATCACTTTTACCTGCCTATCTTAAGCCAAAATTTAAGTGTTCTTGAATACACAACGAAGTTTTTTACTATATTCATATTTTCTTCTTTATTGAAATGCTTTATTGTATAATCAATATTGATGTTCTGAAAGCCTTCAAATGTTAGAGAAACAGTTTTTTTCCCAGAATCTCATGGTATGTAGTAATACATCTACCTTTTCTAAAATGTTTGAAATCTAACTTCCTTCCTATTATCTAGTACCTAAGGATATAAAACAAGATACTAAAAATGATCTATTATGTTTCGCTATTTATTATAATTTCTTAATTGACAAATTATAATGTATTCAATATATTTTTACTTTTTTTGTCTAGTTTCATACTATACTAAACATATTACCTGATATATCACAAAAAGGCTTTGCAAAACATTTTATCTGCTGTGTAAGACGCAATTGAAATTCACATTAATTCCAATATTCTCAGGAGAAAAAAATATTGATTGATATTTATAAGAGGACCAATCACAAGTGAGATATTTTAAAAATAATTTTTCTATATAATGTTCTATTTTGGGACATATTTTCACCAGAATTTTCACTATTATAATTTGTTTTTAAAGTTATACAGGAAATTAAATAAAAATCTTTCTAAAATTTAATTTATCCTTGAGTGACTTTATGTGTAACCCTCAGAAAAGGGATATTAATAAAGACTATTTACCAATAAATCTTCATTATCTTCATTTGTAAATATCACTGCTTGGGTTAGTCAGTTCACTTAAAGAATTAATGATAATAAATAAGCTTCATATCTCACACATAACTAACTGATATATCTATTTCCAGACCCTTACGTGGATGTGGCCATTATATGTCATATTCTTATAAATTTCTTGTTATAAATATTACCACTATAAGTATAATAACCTTATCATACATTTTTCAAGAAATTATCAGAGAGTTACTTGTAGGGAATATAAACTATTAGACATGTTTTAAATGTGATGGTTGATTTATTTTTGGTATCTACAGAAATTCTCTGTAGCTTTTCATGCTGTCAAGAACCTGAAACTATTCAAGAAATATATGTCTGCTGGCTCTGTGTGGTTAATGACACTAAGCCTAAAGGGGGGAATGAAACAGAAGGTATCAGAGCTGAGTAAGATACATTTAAAGGTCTCATCCAATGGGAGAGCTCAGTGGGGTTTCAAGCAGTGTATGATGTGGAAGGTCATAGACAAAAACTTCATAATAAACCTTTTTATCCAGAAAGCAGTCTTCCATGGAATATATCCCCAAAATGGCACACTAAATAAAAATAACTTGTTGCTATGTTCATAAGTTCTAATATATTTCTGGTATCTAGTTAGCTATTCAAATATTTGGTCATGGAAAAAAATGTGACATGAGCTGATATCCACAGAAATCTCATGGCTTTTATTTAGTGACTTATTTTAGTTGTTTATTTTTAGTTCTGCACTATCCCTAAGAAATTCAAATTGACAATTTAAAATGACATTTCTTTTTTTCTGAGCTTAACTTCTGCTTAAGTGCTATAATACATCTAAAAGGAAAGAAAATGAACAAAAAAAAAGGCACAGACTTGGGAAAATTAAATAACCATCATCTAAAGACATTATACCTACATATATTATACAGGTAGAGTTAAACCAAAATTCTATAATAGTACTAAATCACAGTTTATGGTGTTCTCCAGAGAAAAATAGTGCTAATTAACTAAAACCATGATAATTCAAAACTCCATTTACATTATTCATCCTAACACTCCTTTGCCATCTCCAAATAGTAAAGCAATAAAGGTGAGGTAGATTAAAAAAAATAGTAACGGACAAAGGTTAAATGTAATCACAAAATGGATTCCCCACAAAGTAATTTACTTTGTTTGGCTCAATGAAGAAATAGTGACCAATGCCCCTTATTGTTTCATTCATTAATGTGTTCAAAATTGCTCAGTGAGCTGGTATCACATACAAGTAGCAAACTATGCCACCTGGATTAAACAGCAAAAATAAATCTTAAACAATTAGAGATGGCCTCTCTGTGTTTATCCTTACACATTCAGCTCACCAGTTATCTCCTCTCCCCAGGTCTTTACTATGCTGAAAGTCATGATTGGGTATGGGTCGAGTAGATGTTTTACAAGAGAAGAGAATATCAGAAAATGTACAAAGCTATCAAAATCCTTATTTTAAATTTTTGCATCCACTAAAATACATTGCTCTGAACAAATTTATGTTTGCCTTCTTCTAGTTACAGCCTTTTTAATTACTTCTTTTCTGTGTATTATCTCACATGAACTACTTTTTTGTGTATTCAATCAAATAAGTTTGGTTTATCCCCTCTATAACTCTTCTCATTTTCTCTTCTACCTCCACACAAATAGCATCTTTTATGAGATAACAGATCATAAACATAATAAAATATTTTAATTGGTATTTTTAAAATGTACCTCAAAACCATATTGTAATTTAACAACCAAAAAAAGGTAATAAGACAAAGAAATCCTACAGTGAAATTTTTTGGGTCAGGAATACTACCCAAGGTCTGGAAGCTCCATTGTTTGCCAAAATTAAAAGATAACATATATATAAGTAGGTAACTTTAAAACTCCAAAGAGGACTAGAACAAATATTAAGCTGAATAATCAAACACTGGGTAGGTCAGAGTTTATTGCCTGGAGTCTCAGATCTCTAAAGCAAGGTGAAGCCTATGAGACTCCCTTACAAGCAGTTAATAAAGTAAGATAAGGACTTTGTTCCTCCAGATTTACACTTGTTCTTAGTGCTGTTATCTGTAAGCTGTATGATACTGGACAAATCAAATATCTGTCCTGAACCTCAATCCTCTTGGTAAAAGGATATGGAAAAATCTACTTGGTAAAGATACCATGAAGATTATTGGCTCATACATTGAAAACATAGTTGTGTGCCTTATGTGCCTTTCTGAATGAGAAATGTGTATGTTTATATCAGAAACTAAAGTATAACAAAGAAAACCCTGTCACTCCTTGAAAATACTTTGGCATTTTTTCCCTAGTATTTTATCTTAGTATCATAATTCTAAATTCTGCTTTATTTACTAAACATGATATCATAAGAGGCAGTGCTGTGAAACAGAAAGCATATGTGAAACAGGATTTTGGAATTGGAAAGCCCACAGGTCTGAATCTTAGCTCTTTCATGGAATTGATCAGGTTGCTGAAGCTCTATGAGTCTCAATTTCTTTACTTAGATGATGGGGATAATGTTAACTATTTCATAGGTTCATTTAATGAGATAAAGAATGTAAAAAACCTACCATAGAATTTGGTATATAATTCATCAGTAAATGTTAGTTCATTTCCATTCTATCCTGAAAGCTAGTGAAGTCAAGACAAGGGAACTAATAGGAAGAGCATTCATCAAGCAACTAGGAACCATGCTCAGGTTTTCAGTGCTTTTAAAGATGCCAGGAAGGGGTGTGAGCGTGTGTGTGCATGTGTGTGTGTGTACAACATGTGCGTGCCTTCATGTGCATTTCCTTAAGACTCTGCCAGAGCGGAAGTCCCTTCTGGGTTAGGGCCAGGGAGAGGAATGCCTTCTGAAGGAGCCCTCGAGGAAAACTGAGGTAGGTTGCTGATCACTCTACAGTCCTGCTAACATCTCTATCTGCCACCAATCAAAAAGGAGCCACCTTTCCTGTTAGAATCAGCTGGGCCTTTTGTTCCTGTATGGTCTCTAAGCAGCAGGCATCCCCATCCGGCACCTTGGAGCTGCCATACCAAGATGGCATGCTGAGATTTTGCAAACTCTGAACCAAAAAGGTTATTTTTCAGCTCAGGGAATCTAAGAAGAGGGCAACATAATAAAATCAAGACTCTGCCAACAAAATTACCCCCTTATTCGCTGCTATTAAGATAGTTCTGCTTTACTCTACAGGATATAAAGAGGATTTAGTTGAATAAATCCTATTATTTATTACAGCCACCGTCTATAACAGAAATAGTTTCCACCCGCCTGCTTGGGAAAATGGGTAAATTACTAGATCATCACTTATGGTCACAGAAACATCAGTTTCCTAGCTGGCAGTGAACTCCAAGCAGCAGATAAAAAGATGTAAGATGATGGAGAGTTAGAAGGAAATCGAGCAAAGAATGGCAGCCTCTGACTTTCTCGCATTTACTTTGAAAGTCACAGAAATATGGGAAACTTTTAGAGGCAGCAAAGTGGGCTGCAAAGGTGGAAGTACAGGCTTCCAGGTACAACCCACACAGAAATTCAACCCTGAAGAAAGGCAAAGATTTGACCACAATTCACTGACAGGTTAAATTTCCAGCTTTCATGTAAAGTCACTGAAAATAAAAGTAAATGCAGTCCTTTCAAATCAGCACAACCATCTCTTTCATTCTCATTCAATCAATTCAAAATAAAATACAATGTTTGGATACATTTAAGTTCCTTGACAGTTAAATGCATTTGTAACAACGTTAAGGGAAAATTACATATTTTAATGCACTAAAGCAAGAGAGACCTGTATCTCCTGCCATCTTTGAAAGTTAATATTTATAATTTTTTTCCTTTCCAAAGCTGTGATTATTCTAACCCATTATGCTATGTTAAAAATAAAATAATTACTCTTCATAAATCACACAAATATTTTGAGCATTTTTTGAAGAGTGATGGCCTTTATATCACATTTACCCCCAAAATATTTACATTTATTATTTATCAATAAGCAATTTTAAAAAGTAATGATCTTTAGTTGTTTTTTTAACTTGATAACTTCGCTGCATGAATATGAATAACTTTTATATATATGAACAAATAATTCTAAAAGTATTTGAGTAGTCGCTGACCTTGTCTTTTCCAGTCTAGCTTCTCTCTCTCTCTCTCTCTCTCTCTCTCTCTCTCTCTCTCTCTCTCTCTCTCTCATTTTTTTCTAGCTTCTCTTAAATAAAAGGCTGTAAAATTCTGCAGGGACTTTTGGATAGCTATTACTTTTAGGATATCAGTCAAATAATCAGGAGCTCCTGCCCGCCTGGGGAGCCGGGAAGGACACACACTCTAACAAGGTGCAAGCACAGCTGCCTGAGTATTTGGAGTCCGGCTTCTCATTCCACTACCTCTGATGAGCATTGGACTTGAACAAGTGACTTAGCCGCATGAAATCGATTACACACTTCTCCTTCTCGCTTAGATTGCAGGCCAGGAATGGGATGTTTTGAGAAATAAAAATAAAAATGTGCAACCTCTGAGGGGTTTTGGGGTTTTAAAAGTTTTAGAAATATATAATATAGAAAATGGAATTCCTCCTATTTAATATTATCTCATTCTCTGGAGATAATTGCCTTCAACAGTTTTAATATTTCTCCACCCATCACAGTGTATTGTTATTATTTTTATTGTGGTTATTGTACTTTTTAAACAAAAATGAGATCATAATGTACCTATTGTGAGACAACTCTTGTTTAACTGTGTGAGGCTACATTCATAGTATGGAATTCTTCGTTATGGGTAATATTCCACATTGTTCTTGTGTCCTGTGTATTTAATCACTACTGTCCTGAGGGGCATTTGGGTTGACTCTCATATCTTACTATTAACAATGCTGCAATTAAAATTTGTCTATACATTTCTTTCCATATACACATAGACACAGTTCTTCTTTGTAGGCTTGGTAGAACACACAGTTTTTCCTTTAGGAGAAACTCCCAGAAATGGCAATGCAAGATGAAAGAGTATACACATTTCAGATTTTAGTAGATTCTGTTCATCTTCCTACAAAGAGTGTACTAACTTAAAATCCCACCAACAGTCTGTGAGAGTGCTTATACCTTGAAACTCTTTCTTTCCTCCTTGCGTTCCCTGTAGAACATATTATAGTTCTTGGCACACAATCAGCATGCTACATTTGCTTGGATGGGTGAATAAAAGTATCAATGTTAAGTGAAAAAAATAATTTATTTAAACAGCTATGAATTTAGAGAGGCACACACATATGTGCATGTATCTTTATAAATGACATATTATGTACCTCAGATTCAACAAGCATCCCAAATAGATCTATTTATAATATCTGAGATGCAAAATTCTCCATGCTTCAATGAATTGTGATTGTTTACTTAAGTATAATTTGTGGCTTCTGAATAGAAGGGACTGAGTCATGCAATCCTTTTGGGTATTTTCCAGAATATACACTTGTATTTTAAAGTCTTAGGATCAACATAGTATCTCTATAATAATTTTTGTTAGGAGCTCTCAATGACACCAAAAGTAGATTTATTATGCCTCTACATTTTGAAATGTAAGCTTTCTCTTCAAACTAATGAACTAGTTTCTCTTATCACAAAGTATTCCCTGAAAGCAAGCTCTGTTTAGAAGCTGCTTAACTCTTAGAAGGCAAGGGGTTATAAATGTTTAAATTGTTATTTTGGGGTAGCAGTAACTTGAGCTTTAGAACTGGGACGACTTGAAATTGCAATCAATAGAGGTGTCCCTCACTTTACGCAAGGGATGCTTTTGTTAAACCGCCAGTAAGAAAAATCAAAATTATGTATCCAATTGTATTTGAATCTTCCAGAGGAAAGAGAGTCCATCAGATAGGAAAATTGCTTAAGACAAAGTAGAATATAGTTTATGGAATAACTGAAGGATCCTCAGTAAATAATATTTTTATTACTCTGATTTTTTGGATCTATAATTTCACTTTAAGATTTCATAATTGGGACATGTGAATTGTGCCAAACAATTAAATTCAGAACTCGAGTTCAGTACTAATGAAAGCCATGTAGTGATGACCTACTAGTTCATCTGGGCTATGTGGGCAAGACAGAAGAAAGATTCAGAACCTAACAGCCAAAGTCACACGGGGCAAGAGAACAAGGCAAAGAAGTGGCTTAAATACAAGTAAATATTGCAGAGGTGGAGGTCATGAAAATTCAGAGACTCATGTCAGAAATGCGGCAGAGAGATGGGAACAGAACTAACATGTATTGATTTCTCAACATATATCAGGCACTATAGCAACATCTTTTTAGACAGCTCTATTTCTCTTAATCCTTCCAACATCCTCTGTCAGTCATTTATACTGTTATTTATAGAAAAGGAACTGAGGCTCAGAAAACCTAAATGGCTTTCCCAAGGATTACCCACCTGATAAAAGTTAAGGTTAAAGCAACAAAAAGGATATCCTTTGACCTACCCCATGCTACAGCTTAGGGTGAAGACCCAAGTGAGAACAATCTATCTTATAATAGAAAGAGAACCTGCATCCTCAGTAAGCTTCTGAAACTCTCCCTATGAAAGTAGGAACTGTTTCCTAATATGGGATTAAGTTTAGTCTAGCACTTTCTCTAAGTATCATTCCAAGATCATATCCATAAATATTGCTTGGATTCTATTAAAAATGAAGGTTCCTAGGCCCAACCCAGATCTATTAAATGAGTCTGTTAAGATTGAGAGACTAGGAAACAGAGTTTTAACAAACATCCTACGTGTTTCAGAAATACTGATTTAAAGGCTCAAAATTAGTGATAATGGTATAAACATCGACACCTAGCATACCCAAGGAAACATGGTATTTAAAATTCATAGGAAAGCTATTCAGTTTTCCAGTTTCTGAATATAATTGAAAATAATCATAAAATGAGTAAAGCAGAATAAATTCTATCCTTAATTGACAAGTTAAGTCAGAGCAGGAGAAAAAGAAATACAAACTACAAATCAATTTCAAGAATTGTCAAATAAAAAGTGACAGGATACTAAACTAATAATAGAAGTGTCAGTTACCTTAAAGCAAATTAAAAGGGTCTGAATGACATATTATCCTATCTTCATAGCACTCAAGAGTTTTCAGACCTTTGAGGCAAGATAGGATGGAAGTAGTTGAAAGAGTATTTTTAAAGCAGCTGTTCACCTAGTGTTTTCAGACACATTAGAATATGGGCTCAGCTAATTCAAGTTCCACCTTCAATTTAATTACCGATGACTTTCTCTGAGTGAATCTGGTAGACACTACATAGGAAAGCTGAGAAGGCCAACTATTTTTGTTAAGCATTTATATAAAATATTATGACATTTTAGAAGAAAATTTAGTGATATAAATTGAACATTTTAAATTTTTTACATTTTAACTTGGTAATTCAACTTGGAAAATTTTCCTAAGGGAACATTTAGAGTTGAGATCAGAATTGTATGTACTATAAAATCTGCTGTAGTGCTTTTATGAAAAAAAATAAAAGCCTAAGTATTCAAAAAAAAAAAAAAAGACTCAATTGGGAATCTTACATAAAAATACTCTGTGGGGAAAAGGGGGATTCTTCCTAGACTAATCAGTTCTAGTACCTAGAATGACGGACTCTCTACGAACGTTAAGAAGAAAAGAAATTTTATTTGGAAGACAAATTTCCTTTTCCATCATTCCACATGCCTTTCAGAAACACTATTTTATTTCTTCGTTTGTGTGTTTTTGCACTTCTTATTTTTCTACTATTGGTGGGAATGTATGTTTTTGCATTTCAAACACTAGCTATCCCCACAATAATTT
Organism: Daubentonia madagascariensis; assembly: GCA_023783475.1. Classification (NCBI taxonomy): domain Eukaryota; kingdom Metazoa; phylum Chordata; class Mammalia; order Primates; family Daubentoniidae; genus Daubentonia; species Daubentonia madagascariensis. Next base: position 14,255,508 of record JAKFHU010001798.1, read on the forward strand.
CCCAACTCACCTCAAATAACACTGGGTGATTCACAAATTCCAGGTAGGATATTCAAACATAAAGACATTTGTGACCCATGAGTACATGGATAAGTTATATTGTCATTCAAGCAAATATAGTTAATATTTATTTTGTTTTATATAAGCTTCCAGCACTATTTAAATTATTTATATGAATCATCTAACTGAATTCTCATCAGAGTTCTGTGACATATGTTTTATCAATGTACTCATTTTATAAATAAGAAGACCAAGGCCGAGAAAAGACAGGAAAGTTGCCCAAGTCACAGAATCTGTAAGTATTGGAGCCAGGATTTGATCCTAGGAAATCTGGCTCTGGAGCCCAAACCTTAACCATTATGCTATACTAACAGCAACTATAAGCACAAATGTGAATATATCAGGTATCCAAATCAGGACAGATGTCTCCAATAGGAGGAACTTAATTTTTTTTTAAGAAAATAAATGCAAAGTTATTAAAATGCATAAAGCAGATGTTTTTAATAAAGGAAGTTCCACAGTCAAGTATGGATTTCATCTTGATTCTATCTAGCTCAATTTATAGCATCTATGACTTTTATAATGATAATCAAAGTTTATACTGACAAAGCTGAATCTCTGAAAGATTCTAAAATTTCTTTCCAAACATGAAAAATTAAAATGATTTTAGTATAGCCCAATTGTTATGTACTTTATTTATTTGAAAATTGACCATTTGTATATTGTTCTGGAATAAGATAGACTGGGTTCAAATCCAAGCTTGTCACTGAATATTGATGTGATCATGGTTGAGTCACTTCACTAGGCTGAGACTCATTCTAATCCCATATGTTAACGAAGTGATCTAATTATTGCCCAAAAGACTCTTCATGGCCAGCCTATATCGGAATACTTTAGGGTACTTGTTAAAAGAGTAGAATTGGAATGTTTCTGACACAAAGATATGATAAATGCCTGAGGTGATGGATACTCCAATTACCCCAATTTGATTAATTCACATTGTATGCCTGTATCAAAACATCATATATACCCTATAAATATATACAACTATTATGTACCCATAATAACTAAAAACAAAAATAAAAAACTACAGACTTTTAACACTTAGCTCAAAATATGTTGAATCAAAGTCTCCGATGGTAGGGCTTAGCTTATTAAATAAGCCCTACATGTGAACCTGTGAGCACTGAATTTTGAAAACTACTGGACTAGATGACTTAAACATTTCCAAGACACAATTTCTCAATTAAACAAGATAAATTACAGCTTCTTTTTTTCCCATTTTAAAGAGAAAGCTAATAATTTAATTGTATCAGAAATATTATATAATTGACAACAGTTAATAAAGACCCTATATATTATTGCAATATCATAAAACAAGATAGGACTTGAAGGCTATTTGACATTTTAACTTTAATTAAGTCTATTTTCATCAGGTTTTAAGTACCACATTTGGAAGAATATTTTTTTCCATTACTCTATTTCTCCAAAAATGTAATAGACTCCAAAAATGATCATCAGCAGATGCCCAGATAGTTACAATCCCATATAAATACTAAATTCTGCTACTACAAGCTTGAGGGAATATTGCTTGAAAATTGCGGCATGTAAAAAAGTAATTTGTTCTTACCTATAATTTATTCAGTACAATTAAACAGTGAACTTAAAACACTAGAGCACCATAAGGTTTCCAGGTGGTGCTTTAATCAATCACAAGAAAAAAATTCTAAAATTCTCTTTTGTCTCATAAAAGTAATTCTTTCACTATTTTTGACTCTAACAATATAGGACAAGTTACATTATCTGGAGATAAATAAGAACAAAGTAAATTTCCATATATTATGCAGAAATAAAATTCCTAATAAAAGTGGCTCAATATAATTAACACTCAATATATAAACAGTGCTCAATGAATACTTGCCAAAATAATTAATTTAAAATGTTTAGACCTACAACTCAACAAGAATACAAACAACCCAATTTAAAAATGGGCAAAGAGATTGAATAGACATTTCCCAAAAGAATATACACAAGTCCATGAAAAGATGCTCAACATCACTAATCATTAGGGAAATGCAAACCAAAACCACAATCACTTCACACTAATTAGAATGACTACTATTAAAAAAATATAGGAAGTGTTGGTGTGAATGTGGAGAAATTGGAACCCTTTTGTACTACCGATGAGAATGTAAAATCATGAAGCCACTATGGAAAACAGCATCTGGTTGTACATGCTCAAAAAATTAAAAATAGAATTACTGTATATGATCTAGCAACTCCACTTCTAGATATGTATTCAAATAATTAAAGCAAGGGCTCAAAGATATATTTGTACAGCTACGTTCATAACAGCATCACTGGCAATAGCCAAATGTGGAAGCAACCTAAGTATTCATTGACAGGTGAATAGATATGCAAAGTGTGCTATATACACACAATAGAATATTATTCAGTCTTAAAAAGGAAGGAAATTCTGAAACATGCTACAGCATGTATAAACCTTGAGGATACCATACTAAGTGAAATAAACCAGTCACAAAGGACAAGTATTGTATGATTCCGCTTACATGAGATACCTAGACTAATTAAATTCACAGAGACAAAAGATAGAATGATGGTTGCCAGGGTAGGGGACAAGGAGAGAGTTAGGAAAGAATGGAGAGTTATTGTTCAACAGGTAGAGTTCCACTTTTACAAAATGAAAAGGGTTCTGTTGATGGACAGTAGATGGTGGTGATGGTAGCACAACAATGTGAATGAACTATGATTAGTGGTGATAATTTTAATTTTGGACCCCAAAGTTAACATTTCATATAAGGTGCCCTAAATTATTTTTAACCACCTTGAGCCCCTTGAGCATAGGAACTATGCATTACCTTTCTGCATCCCTGGCAGCTAAAACAGGACCCAAAATTCTATTGCTTAAGTGAAGATTATTTAACTGACCTACACAATGAACATCTTCAATGAAAGTTGGTTTTTCTTTCCTCTTAGGTGGAAAGGTAAGTGGGGTTTGAAAAATATGAGCTACATAACTTGAATTTTAACATACACCTCTAATAAAATACTAAAGGAACTAGAGTCTGTGGACCAAATGCAGATAAAACCGAAGAGTATGTAAAAAATCACCACACAGAAAAAATTGTTCTTCTTAGAGAGCAGGACAAAAGAAAAGGGGCTAGAAATGTAAGGTAAGATGGTAGGACATCTGTCCAATGAGGATTTTTAAATCAGAATGGAAAACTGATGACAAGTTTGACATTTATTCCTCTGATAATTTAAATAATCCATTTAAATCTGATTACAATGACTTGAAAATGACTGTGCATAAAATTCACAGTGGAGAAGACAGGGTAAAGTGGCTTTTCTGAAGACCATAAAGTTTTATAAAACATATTTACCCTATAAAGCATCAATCTAATTTAAGTTATGAAAATATCATTTAATATGAGCAATGTTATGAAGAACGGAAAAAAATTAGGATACAAAATTGTACCTTATTAATGAATGTGAAATTCTAAAATTGCAATATTATTTGAATTATGTATTATGTAACTAAATGTATATTTTATTTCAAAAAACTGAATTACAATACAATGATAAAACCCATTAAAAACATAAACATCCTGTTTTGTTTTTCTGATTTATTATGTTATTGGAGACTTCTTTTTGGCTTGTAGAGACCTATCTGACATTTAAATATATTCATCTTGTTTATAAATAGAAGGATATCAAAGTAAAAAAAGAACAAAACCTGCTTTTATATTTAAAAACTGCTTTTCATGGATTAAATAAATGACAGAAAAAATTTGAAACACACAGGGTTTTACCAACACCCAGGAATTACAAGAGTTTGCTGCATGTACTCTCTGTTTCCCAACATATGCAGCCTTCTGTTTAAGGATCCTCATACAAAGCTCCCTGGCAAAAACAATTATCCTAATGCCTGTTGAAGCTGTGAACTGCAATTTCATCACTTAGGAATCTAGATTTTCTTTTGACCCAAAAAGTGAAATTTCATGGAACTAAAGCAACTGAACAAATACAATCCAGTCCCGTTCAGGGTCTGTAAGCTAAATTCTGATAGGAGTGAGGCCATAGGAGATGGCCAGAGAAATGGACCCCAGCCCTTATACCCTCACTCTGCGGTTCCAGCTCTGCGGTGTCTCTGGACACTGACCCCTCCGGGCAGCATTTCTCAGGCTTCCCTGTCAGTGGCTTCTACTGGGTTTGACCTATGGCAGGTCTTGGCAGGGGGTTAGGAGGTGAAGGAAAGGAGAAGGAAATTTTCCCACTTTCCCTCTCTGCCTTGGGAAAGGTAGTTACTGTACTCTTTTTTTTCTTATCGAACTTCATCTTTCACATACCACTTGTTATTACTAATTATATTAATCAGTATTTAACTAGTAATTATTTATTACTAATTACATTATAGTTAGTTATTAATAACAAGGTATTACATGGGTTTTTTCCTGTTGTCTGGGAATTTTCACGAAAGCCACAAGGATGAGTACAACATAACCAAGACATCCCAAAGAGAGGTACTAAAAACATCTTCACAGGACTGACTAAAAGACAGCAAAACTAGTCCAGTGACCCCCATCCTACCCAATCTATTTAAGAGAAGATAAGAAAATTAAGACAGAATTTTTTGAAGGGAAATGGCAAAGATAGAGTGATTATTTTAATCCTCCCCTTCCCATTAGATAAAACAGAGGAGTATTCCCACACTAAGAGAAACACTCCTTGAGGAAGACTGCAAAAGGAGAGAGCAGCATCTTCTTCCCAGGCAGGAACTACAGAACGCAAAGACTCATCCCCAGTGATAACAGGAGTGAAGCACAGTGAGAGAGTTCTTAAAAGAACATGACTTGTGTCCAGGATTTAAAAGCTAGATGTGAATCAGAGATTGATGTCTGCTTCTCACCTGGAAAAGTCACAGTGCTGGCTGGAATATCACATTTTCCTTCTTCTTCTTTTTTTGTTTTTCTAAACCCTCATTCTGCTGATATAGTCTTGGAAGTAACCAAGCAGGTAGAAGAAGGAGGTTTAAAAAAAAAAAAGAGTAAAAGAACAAAATACGCCCCTTGATGAAGTATCTTAAATGTCTTGAGAAAAACAAAGCCCCTGATGATCATCCAACGAGCCAGGTAAACAAGTATGTTTAAGTCAATGAGCCTGTATCCTGCACTAAATGTCTACAGTAGAGGGCAAGAACCTGATTTGCCCACTTTCCCCCTGTATCTCTAGCATCTAAACCCAGCGTAGCACAAGGTTTACTCTCAATAGATACTTGAAATAAGAGATCAAATGAGCATTAAAGAAGGATCTAAAGAAAATTCCGTGCCAACAAGGAAGAAAATTATACAGAGCTTGGTTGGGTTTTTTTTGTTTGTTTGTTTACTGGTCTCTAGTGCTTATTGTTATAATAAAATAATTGATTTAAAGGTATAAATTTTAGTCAACCATGAGTTTTGTTTGAACCATCAAAGAAGTTTGAGTCTCTGTCCCCCACTCCTACCCTCTCATATATGTATACATATGTGTGTGTGTGTGTGTGTACTAAATCAGTTGCCCATTTTGTTTATTTTGTCTGATTTTTTAATGCAACAAGATATTTTGTTTTCATATCATCACAGCCAAGTGTGTAGTAATTAAAAAGATGATTTCAAATGATATTTACATTTAACAACATGCATCAACTTCACCATGTGTTTCTACCCTTGTCAATTTGTTTTTGTGGCATTTTATCTGTAGGCAACAGCTTTGTTCCTCATGACTGGAGTCACATACTGTGAAAACAAACAGAATGAGAGGCAGATAGGAACTGCTCAGTGGACTCGCCTGTCCTTGAGGCAGCATCCACACTGAGATTCTAGTGAGTCAGTTCTAGGAAAACTCACAATCAAAGAGGATTCTTCAAAGTCCCCTTTCCTGAGCTCTGAACAGAGGGTATCCAAACTGCAGTGGCAGCCGACTAGGGGAAGCCTCTGCATGTTTGTGTGCACACATGAGTTCATGCCACATATGTGTATGTTTTTATTCCCTAGAAAACCACTCCCAAAAAACAATCAACAGTACTTACCTTTAGTAAGAAGGACTAGTGAGAGAGAGATTTTGGTTTTTGCTTTATAACTTTTTATTGATTACATTTTTTCCTTTCAAGTAATAGGATTCATTTTAGAGTAAACATTAAAATAAAATCAATATGCAAAGTTCTCTTGAATTATTAGTTTATTATAATTTCTACTTCCAGATTTGCAACTATACTTTCCTAAATGACTAGGGGGAAAAAAACCTCAAAATGTATAAAAGAAAATATCATAAGCATTATTTATCCCTGTGTCCTATCTTTCAGTCATGAAGAGAGGGACAATTATCAATTAAAACAAGAAATTAAGTTTTTACTCAATCAGAGTTTTGATGAAAAAGGACTAGTGCGTCCTTATGGGTTCTTGTCCTTGTCCAGTGAGTGGAGGAATGGCTCTTTCTTTAGGTGACCTTAGAGAATGCAAAAGAACAGCATTAACTGAGTGTATATCTTGTTGCCATAGCCTGTTCCAGAGAAATGGTCATTGGACACTCTCACTTAAAAGACCATTTGATTGCAGCACTATCAATACAACTGACCAAGAAAGCATTGAGTATACCAGTTACTTAGGGTTTGGGCTACCTAGGGAAAAGTAACCCACCCAACCTCCTAAAACATTCACATAAAAGCCAATATACTCTTACATCCCAAACATATGTTGAATTTAAATTGCAGCAAAATACCAGGTTACACCAGGCAACTATGTTTCTAAGACACGGAAACTTAGTGTCTGGCTACCAAAGAAAGAAAGTTTCATTACCAAGTAGTAATTGCTTAGAGACCCTTACAGCCTAGAAGAAATGTCCCAGAACTCGTGGTATGAAGACCTATCTTAATGTGACTGTGGCTGGGTTACCCAGGAAACAGACTCTGATATGGGTATTTGCAGGCAAGAGGTTTTTGGGAAACAATTTGGGGAATAACTTCAAGGAAGTAAGGGAACGGGCTTGGGCAGAGGGAGAAATTTAACTGTGATTCAGTTTCAACAGAAACCTCAGCCAATTCTACTGGGACCTCTGGAAATGGTATGGCCTTTCAGAAATGTCTCAATTCTAGGCAAGGCAGCCAGGCCTCAATACCTCTGCATAAACTAGTCATCAGATGAAGGTGTAAATGTGTAATATTGGGCAAGGCAGCTCTCTTTGGCTAAGGGAAAATCTGAAGAGGGACTCAGATGTGAGTCATCAGCAGCTATCATCCCTTGAAGTGCAGAAAATAAGTGCCTTGGTCTCGAAGGATGAACGGGGTGGCATACTACAGCATCCTTAACACGGGATGTCTAAAGTACTAGGAAATGTTCCTAGTGCTAATAAATCACATGCTTTCATCTGTCAAATTAAACTGCGTTGAATAGCTTTAAATAACAGTTAAAATTCCATACATTATATTTTTGAAGAATATTTGGTTCTAGATGTTGAAGGCCATGTTTCTGAATGACAGTAAAGTTAAGTCTCCCCAACATATTAAGAGAAATAGTGTTGATAAGAAAAAATACAGCATTTCCTATACTGTTCTCGGTAAATTAACTGGTATTAAAATTTTCAGATTAATTGAATAATGTTGACAGCAATAACATTATTATTTAAGCAGTACTGAGCATACAATGAGTGGCGTTATGTCAAGGGGTTTGGATAAGCAAGCTTTTTTGTCAATCCAAGACTCAATCTAGGAAAGGCATCTGTTCTCAATAACAATGACTAGCATTGGGCATCAGAGTCCAGAGGACTACTTTCATATCTTCTGTATCCATAGGCAATATAAATATATGGAATAATGACATTTGGAATATTACATATATATCACATCACAAGCAACAGCACTTAGTCATTCATTTATTGAGCTTCTGCAGAGTATTAGGCAATATGCAGGCGTCAAGGAGAGATCTTTACCTAAAGTTAATCAAGGAGCTCAAAATTGAGTGTGTATATATACATGGGTATTTAGGTGTTTTTTTCTTCTGAGAACATATCTACATATATATATATGTATACGTGTGTGTGTGTGTGTGTGTGTATATATATATGGATGTGTATATCATCTATCTACCTATTTATATTTTCATTAGATTCTAAGAAGTATCTTTGATCCAAAAAAATTAGGATGAAGAGTTAGAAAGGCAAATATCATGGTCCATAGAGATAAATATCATGGTCCCTTACCCATGGGTCCTCCACCTTAGTAAATGTACTGAAAATGAGGCTCTCTTGGTGGACACACACTCTTAGAATTGAGTATAATTACATAAAAAGAGCCTTTGCTCAGGAATTGTAGTCTGGAATTTCAAAATACAAATGTTGGCTTTCTCACTTATTGTGGGAAAATGAACAACCCTTTAATCTTACTAGGTTTCAGATCTTTTATGGGAAATGGGAATAAGAGTACCTGCCTCACGGGGCAGTGGGAAAGCTTAACCAAAATCTGGTATGTGCAGGGGCTAATATGGTGCTTAGCATAGAGTACACAGACACTAAATGTTAGCTATTATTAGCAACTACTAGTGTTCTTATTGTCCCCACCCTTCCTCCATCAACACTCACTTTAAAGTCTAATGAGTTCTCGGGAATAAGAGAAGAGCACAGAAAAGAAAAAGATAGGAAATCGTGCAGGTCTCAGAGAGAAAAAGCATCAAGATATAAATTTGCACACATACTGAATATTATTTCTCTATCAACAGATAATGTCACAACACCTTCTAACTGATACAAAGTGGACCATAGACTAAAACCAGTGCCATGTACTGACATAAGGTGTAATATGTATTACAATTAGAGTTAACTGGTTGTCAAGGAATAGCAAGTGGTGGTAAGAATCTAAAAAAGGTAGCTTTTGGGAAGAAGCAAAGAAGAAAATAAGATATTAATCCCATATTCATATTAAAATCAACCATAAGGCACATAGTGGGCAAAATTGAAAATATAATGAATTGATCATAATAGTGCCCTATTCTTTGATCCAAGCCTTCAAAATGGAGACATTATCCCTTTAGGAAACAGTTCTAAGATCTTCCCACCCTCTTGTGATATGTAGAAAGATACACTAAATGAATACTTTCACTATGTGAAACCCAATACTTCTAAATATTAAATCACTTAAAATTCAGCAATGTTTATTTTGTATGTTAAGGGCATAGAATAGGCCATTTGGAATAGTTTAATTTCAATTTTTCAGCAACCTAAAATTAATTATTTCCTTTCCTGCTCTAGGTGATTGGTGTGGAAAAAGAGTGAAGAATAAATGTGTATGATGAAGATAATAAAGTGAGGGTGGATAAAATTCTTAATGTTTCATGTTCCTTGGATGGGCTAATTTCAATTATGCACAGTAGCTTCTCTAGCACTGAATCAGTTAGGAATCTTGATTGCAAGCAACAGAAACTAAATCTGATTTAAACAAAAAGAATTTAAAATATATAAAATTTAAAATATTTTATATTAAAAATATAAAAATATTTGGAAGTAACGTACAGGCTCACAATGGCTAAGAAACCACACTCTAGGCAGCTAGGCCAATACTCAAAATCATGCTATAGGACCAGTGCAGTGAGGACTGCATGCCTGGACATGGGCCTGTACTGGCACCATTCCTTGCTGCTTGCTACTGGCACCCCCACACCACCATACTTAGAAACTGGACTTTTTTTTTATATATTTCATGATCCTAGGACAAATTCTCTACTGTCTCTGCCTTTTTGTATAAGAAACTCCAGATTTAGCTTCCAATTGTTGGAACCTACCTTCTCTGCCTAAAATATTGAGGATCTGTGTTTCTCAGCTTCTATCATGGAAAATGGGCTCTGCTTCCCAAACACGACTTATGTGGCAGACAGATTATCAAATGAGAGGTGATTCGGAGTCTGAAAAGCTAAAGAAAATGACAGATTTCTACTCTAAAGCCCAAGAAAAAGAATAACATTCCAAAAGCCTTTCACTTATGGTATATGCTCTCATGACTTCAAAATTAATTCCTTTTATCTCTTCAGCTTTTATTTTCCCAAGTCTCATGCAGATCACTTTGGTAATTAGTATGCTCATGAAATCATCTAGAATTTATAGATAATTTGGGCTTCATTAAATTTAAAATGGCTTGTCAAAGGTCACACACCAAAATACTAAAGAAAATCCAGATTTAAGGTGCAGATACTGGGTTTTCTGAACTTAATACTAAAGACATTGTGTCCTCTTTGTGTTTTCCAAGGATAACTATTCATTATTCATTCAAATTGAATTGTTCTAGTGAACAACATGAAAATGATCTTACTTTAGCTACACAGAGCAAACTGCAAAGCCAAATGGGACTTCTATTGAATATTATAATTGGACAGATTCCAATAAAACCCTATCACTTGATAATGTTCATTGGTAACTCAATTCAAAAATTACGTAGCAAAGTACAGCTGTGAGGCAAGGAATTCAAATGAATTACTTGAGCATGACTGAAAGGACTTGTGACAAAACTTGGTTCATTATTTTTCACTGTGTCTTTAAGTAATTTTCTTTGCCTATTACTATGATATATATATATTCTTTTATTTTTATTTCAGAATATTATGGGGGTACAACACTTTGGTTTTATATATATTACCTATGCATTGCCCAAGTCAGAGCTAAAATTGTGGACATCCCCCAAACTGCATGCCCTGCACCCATTAAGTGTGAGTTTTCCCATCCCCTCCACCCCCTCCCACCTGCCCAACCCCTGATGAATACTATTTCCATCTGTGCACATAAGAATTGATGAGTTAGTACCAATTTGATGGTGAGTACCAGTGGTGCTTGTTTTTCCATTCTTGTGATACTTCACTTCGAAGAATGGGCTCTAGCTCCATCCAGGATAATACCAGATGTGTTAATTCATCATTGTTTTTTATTGCTGAGTAATACTCCATGGTATACATATACCACATTTTATTAATCCACTCATGTATTGATGGGCATCTGGGTTGTTTCCACATCTTTGCAATAGTGAATTGTGCTGCTATAAACATTTGAGTACAGATGTCTTTATTATAGAATGTCTTTTTTTCCTTCAGGTAAATACCCAGTAGTGGGATTGCTGGATCAAATGGTAGTTCTACTTTTAGTTCTTTGAGGTATCTCTATATTACTTTCCATAGAGGTTGTACTAATTTGCAGTCCAACCAGCAGTGTATGAGTGTTCCTATCTGTCTGCATCCCCACCAACATTTGTTGTTTTGGGACTTTTTGATATGAGCCAATCTCACTGGAATTAAGTGATATCTCATTGTGGATTTGATATGCATTTCCCTGATGATTAGAGAAGTTGAGCAATTTTTTATATGTTTGCTGGCCATTATTCTGTCTTCTTTTGAAAAGCTTCTGTTCATGTCCTTTGTGCATTTTTTAATGGGGTTGTTTGATTTTTTTCTTGTTGATTTTCCTAAGCTCTGTATAGATTCTGGTTATCAGCCCTTTATCAGCTGTGCAGCATGCAAATATTTTCTCCCATTCTGTAGGTTGTCTATTTACTCTAATGATAGTTTCCTTGGCTGTGCAGAAGTTTTTTAATTTGATCAGGTCCCATTTATTTATTTTTTTGTTGCTGTGATTGCTTTGGGGGTCTTCTTCATAAATTCTTTGCCTAGGCAAATGTCTATAAGAGTTTTCCCAACATTTTCTTCTAGAATTCTTATGGTTTCACGTCTTAAGCTTAAGTCTGTTATCCATCGTGAGTTGATTTTTGTGAGAGGTGAGAGGTGTGGATCTAGTTTCAGTGTTCTACATGTGGCTATCCAGTTTTCCCAGCACCATTTATTGAATAGGGATTCTTTTCCCCAGTGTATGTTTTTGTCTACTTTGTCAAAGATCAGATGACAGTATGAAGATGGTTTTATATCTGGGTTCTCAGTCCTGTTCCATTAGTCTATGTCTCTTGTGCCAGTACCATGCTGTTTTGGTTACTACAGCCTTGTAGTATAGTTTGAAGTCTAGTAGATTGATGCCTCCCAATTTGTTCTTTTTGCTAAAGATTGCTTTGGCTAAACGGGATCTTCTCTGGTTCCATACAAAGTATAGAATTATTTTTCTAGATCTGTAAATTTTAGGGAAAAACCTATCTTCTAAATCTCTAAGAATAACTTTTATTTCTTCTTCACAAGAATGTACATGTATATGGACTGCACTGGAAGGCTGGCTGCCTTTTGTAGGCAAAAGAGTCCTTCCTAGGGTTCAACTAACTGACCAGAGGATGGCATTGGGGTTGAGAGCGAAAGATTCTAAAGACTAGTATGTGCAATTTTATCCATATGTTAAATGTATGTGCTCATATCTCCCTTGTGAACCTAGGGTGTATATTGATGGGGAAGAAGTTGTGACAATATGGGATGGAATTAAGGAGATCCAGATACTGAATCCAACTGAGTTGTAAATCTAGTTTTCCACACTGTAGAAGCTATGACAAGAGGGCAGAAGACAGGAAGGCCACTCTACTCTGACTTTCCATTTAATTTTGATCAACTGAAAATTCAACAAGCTACTAGCCAAGCAGGGTGATCTAGCCACCCTTCAAATGCTCACAGCTAGCCCTACAAAGACTGATTTCAGTTCTAAATAAGGACTTTCTAATAACCAACCCATGTCCCCAACAATGGAGTTGTGAGTTCCTGACACAGAGGCATTCTTGCAGAGCCTGCATGGCAGTAGGTCCCACATCCTACAAAAGGGATTCAGTTAAGGAATTAATCATGGATAGTATTCAGTGGTCTACAAAATGCCTTCTAACCCTAACGCTCTGTAATTCTAAAATCCAGCTGTTAGAACTAGAACTATGGTCATATCAAATACTGTCAGATGAAACAAATAATGAAGAAAAACACCTATCATAGGGTGGAGCCTGAAGAACTAACTCTCAGAATCAATACTTCAGTTACTGAGTGACAGGTGGCAAAGATATTTACCAGAAAGTTGCTAACCTCTCCCAAGTGAGTCAAACTCTCTGATATTTATGTAGGTCTATTTGGCAGCCATCCTAATATATTGCTGGACTTCCTTTATATCTCTTATATTTAACTTGAACAAAAACAAAAAATAATGTTTTTGTATCAATATAAATTTAACTCTCTTGCTAAGGCAATTTTAAAAAAGGAACACTGTATTTTGAATTACCCTTATAAATACCAGCACTATTTAATGAACCCAGTGCAGCATTGCAAGTTTTATGGGAAGGCTTGAGAGTGGAAATGTTATAAAATGGGATCTATTTCAACATCTAAATCCTTAGAATCAGTATGTTGAATTACGAGAGGATCATCTTTTTAAGTAAAAGTGGAAAATTCCTGTTAATTCACTTCTTTATGGTTTCAATGGTTTTGTTGTTTGTTTTGCTTATGTGTGTGTGATTTATCCTTATCTCTTTTTTTGCCATTGGATTTAGTAGAAGAGAGGACTAATGGGCATTCTGGGTTCAGTGTAAATTTTATCACACCAGGCGGCCAATATTAAAGTATCTTTTTTCCCCCAGTAGGCATTTCTCTCCAACTAGTAGTCAGAAATGAGAGATCAACTACAGGGAGGCCATCCATTCTGCCCTCAAACTTTTCCAGAACAGCTTTGATTGCTGCTCCAAAACCATGGGCTTCCTGGGAGTAGGAGTTGCTTTATACTTGCTTTGATTCAACGTTCAAAATCTTTCCAAATTTCATCTTTGAATCTTAATTTTTTAATCTCTTACTGATGCTTAAAATAATTTTTTTCCCATTCATTAGGCACCATTTTCAAATTGCATTTCCCTGTAATTTGTACCTCATTTAACATTATCACTTAAAATTACTTTTGGATGTTGTTAGTTCCAAAGATTTCCCACAAAATAATGTTGCATAGCCTTTCTCAGTTAAGGACACAAGTCAACTTAAAGGGGATAGGAATTATAGGCAACATGAACTATAGAATCATACATATGTAAAAATAAATATGTTCCTATGTCAAATTCTTCTAGGGTCAGACTCTCTCCATTTTTGATAGAAATAAAATTTGTGAAAATATTTTTCTCATAAGCAGATTATTGAAGACAAATGGTTTGCTCCAGCTTCTTCTGTAATCTGTAGACTACTACAATTGCATTTTGTCACTGGAAATTTCATGAACTTCTTGCAGACTGTTCATAAAGAGTACCTGCAATTGCCTAATACTTTGCCATGTATATCTACTTCAGTTCTGTGTTTGAAGTTAAAATTGCTTCATTATGGGTTAAGGCAGGAGTCTAGGAGGGTTAAGATAACTTAAGTTATGTAAAGTTAATTTAATGTAATTGGAAGTTAGGCATTAGCCTTGGGGTCAGAGAAACCATATAATTGGAAATAATTGAGAAATTTGGAATATGTGGGAAGAAAGAACTTAAACATAATGCAACTATATCCTTTAGCATGAGATCTTGGCATTTATAATAACTGGTAGAAAAATAGATCAGAGGTAGGGGAGGTGAGAGTAGAGAAGATATCCTTTCTTTGTAGTCATAAAAATAGCCAGTAGAAAGCGGCTCTGCAGGCTTTCTTGAAAATAAACACTGTTTAATTGAGGCATCAATTTGCACCACACTTGAGGGACCTACAAAGAGGTGTCTATGGAATTGTGCACTTATTATCTGCCCTTACATGCACACTCCTGGGCCTTCTCATTGGCTTCCATATCTGTATGGCATCACAGTCAACTTTTATGGTTCTAACTCCACCTCATTGCCTAATTACTACCCATTAATCCTTCTTTGCCTCAGTCCCACAAACATTTATCATAAAGATCAAATGAAAAAAAAATTAATGTTTAGGAACTGATTCCAGTGCCAGGACCAGAGTAAGAGGTTAGGAAATACTACCCTATCATAATCCTTATTAATAACAGCAGCGGACTTCTTTTTCCTTCTACCTGTATAATATTCTTTATATTCTGCTACTGAAAATACTAGTATCAGTTACATCCATTAAGACACATAAATACTGATGTCCAATTAGATGTATGTACCACTGAATTATCTGGGGCAACTAAATCTTTTGGAGGATGTGGGGGGAAGTAAAAATAGCAAACGGCATAACTTGGAGAAAATGTATTGAAATATATTTCACAGAATTAAATGGAAAATAAAATTGAGATATATTTTACAAAAAGTACTGTCATATTATGATAGAAAAGCATCTCCTTTGCAGAAAAAGCTTTATTTTCACTATTTCTTTTTCTCTTTGATTTGCCTCTCGTATTCTCTTAATAGTCTTAACCAATCATTGACACCAGCAGTTCTTGTTTTCACACCCTTCAGTAAGAGCTCATAGGCTAATTTTTAAGAAGAAAAAAAAAATGGAATTCCAGATGTATGCACATAGGAATTAAATTTCCTACAGTGTACCATGTGGACATCAGACTTGAGGTTTTTAGGTGTGGTCCTTTCTATCTATCCTTCAAGTTTATTTTCAGTGAGGCTCTTGTCACTACAATTTTACTCCTGGGCAACTCCAGACAAGGTTGTAAATCTGCTAAGGTTTACCTTTGGCACAAGTTTCTTTCAGTTTAATTGACTCCTCTCTTCTGTGATTACTTCTTCCTAAGTCTAGCAGCCTAGTTAAATAGAAATCTTTGGCAGCATACATCCAATTCTCTTTACAGCAGAGATTTAAGCCAGCAAACTGTTTTCTTAAATACTTCAAATTCAAACTTCCAAAGGGAAAGTTTTTGTTGTTTTGATTGGTTTTGACAATATTATAGGATATAGCTACTGTACAGACCTCCGACATCAGGCTACTGTATGAGCTACTGATCAATTCAGTGGAAATTCAGTGGCTGCCTTTGGTCAAATGCTCTTTCCAACCTAATCATCTGTAACACAGTAGAGAGTAGATCTTAGTGACCATGGATAAGGAAACACTCTGAAGGAAGCTATGAAGTATATATCACATACAAGGATGAAGAAGGGGATATTTATAGCAGCTTCATTCATAATTGCTAAGACTGGAAAGCAACCAAGATGTCTTTCAATAGATGAATGGATAAAAAACAGTGGTACATCCACACAATGGAATATTATTTAGTAAGAAAAAGAAATGAGCAGGGGGACAAGACAGCTAACCAGAGAGACCAGCTGCCAGATCATCTCAGAAAGAAGGACAAGTTTTAGTTGAAAAGGAAAAACAAACAAACAAACAAACATAGATCAGGTGTAATTCCAAGGAAAAGTTCCAGAACCATTCAGAGATTCCATGGAAAGATATTGTGGAGCAGAAACAGGGGACCAAGATATTGGCAGAGATCAACCCCTGAGTGGCTTGGAGTCCAGTGAAAGGGTAGATGGAGTGGTTTATTTCTCCCTCCCTGATATCTCTGGCAGTTAACAGGCTCCCAAGCTGCTGGAGAGCCTTTCTACCCTTACAAGCCCCAAAGTGGCTGCCACCAGTGAACTGGGAGGTTCTTGAGGATAAAACACCAGGCTGCCAGCCCCGTTGGGGTGCTTCCCATCACCACATACCTGAGCCAAGACAGCAGGCACCATATTGCTTCTCCACCAACTATGCACCTTTGTCCTCCCCAGGAGGTTTCAGCCCTGCAGTTTTCATCTCGCTTGTTCCCACACAAACATTTCCCAACTCTGGTTGAGACTGTGGCAGACACAGGGGGCTGGTGGGTCCTGGGAGACCTGCATGACCCCAGACCCTGGACATTCTGGGTGGGTTGCCTTCTGGAGAGAGGGACAGAGATGACCAGAGTGCTAGTTTTGCTCCATGCATACTCATTTCCTCCCCTTTCCCTCCCCTGCCTGCAGCTGCCAAGAGAAACTATTGAGCTGGGGCTCTCAGGAGCAGTTGCTTCCCCTCCATTGGTGCACCCACCACACCAAGTTTCCACAAAGAGTGGGGCTTAAACCTTTCCTCTTAAAAATCTGAAGCAGATGAAGGGGTGCTTGGACTGTGAACTCCCTGCTTACTGGCCCTCTCCAGTGCTGCTTGCCCAGCTCTCCATCAGAGCAGGACACACCCCAAAGCGGAGAGACACCACACCTGCTTGAGAGCCCCATAGGCAACTCAGGACCAGCATACATCCCCCTGGAACAGTCAAGATTGATCTTCAGGGACCCAGAGACAGGCCTGGAGGCCCAATACCATACCCTCATGACCCAATCATGTTGCTTGGGGGACATGGAGTGGAGATTTGTGAGCTAATCTCAAGAGGCAAGGGAGCCAGCATGGGCAGAACTGAAAAGAGAGTGCAGAGTGGGCCCCAGCTGGAGCACACTTGTGGAGCACCCCTCCCTCCACAGGAAGGCCATATTGTCAGCCCAGGGTGGGATCCTGGACAGGGAAGCCCCCGCCCACAGCATCATCTTCAGGGAGCTCAATTAATTTGAGCTCCTGCCTGTTGGCAGATGCCAGAGACAGACCATGGAGCAGGGGAGGGCAGAGAAGGGTAAAACATGCTCCTGACTGCCAGATTATGAATCTCAGACAACCCCTTCCCCACAAGCAGACTTTCTGGTTGGGTGGGGCCACTTCAGCTTCTCCCTAGCAGCTTTCCCCAGAAGCCGAGAGTGGACCTTTGACCCCTGCCAAAACAGCTACCTTACCAGCATTTGTGAAGCCTGCAGGCAGGCTCACCCAACCCAGCCCAACCCAGTCTCACTCCCCTAGCTGCCTCTGCTGTCCTGGAGAATAAGGACTCACCTAGAAGTTCCAAGACCCACCCACAACCTGGGGAAGAATTTAAGTGCTTCCCCTGAGGGGCTAGAGCTGCTTAATATTGCAGCTTGTTCCTTCTGGCAAGTGCCACCTACTGACAGGGATGTCAATTTACACAGCCCGTTATAGCACTTACTGACTCAATCATTCAGGGTGTGGTTAATTCTTATCCACAAGCACCACCTACTCTCTCAGAGATTAAACCTGGATGTGCCAATACAATTCACACTGTTAAGAAGACCACAGGGCTGGAGAAACAGAAAGGGTTTCAAAGACCTACAGGCTCCCTCATTAATGAAAGACAGAGAACATGCCCACACAAATAGCTCAACACTGGTAGAGCCTACAAACAAGTAGCAACTGAGAAAACCACCACACTCAGAATATCTATAAGGAAGACATCTATCCAGAACCTAGACCTCCATCAAAGCAACCACAGGAAAAGCCAAAGGTTCTTACCCAACATATGCTACAGACACACCTTTACAAGTGAGTCAGGGAAAAAGCCCCGTTGAAACAAAAGAAAACACAAAAATAAGAAGTGGCAGCTGCTCCAGATGAGAAGGAAACAGAAAAAGAACTCTGGAAGGATGAAAAATCAGAGTGAAAGGATAACCCCAAAGGGGAACATCAGTTCTCTAGCAAGGGATACCAACCAAAATAAAAATATTGAAATGACAGAAAAAGAATTCCAAATATGGATTGTAAGGAAGCTCAACGAAATCCAAGAGAAAATGGAAAACCAACTCAAAGAGACCAGAAAAAAAAATTCAGGAATTGAATGAAATTTAACTAAAGAGATCAACATAAAAAAAATAAATAGAACTTCTGGACATGAAAAATTCATTTAAGAAAATATAAAACACAGCAGAAAGTTTTAAGAATAGAGTAGACCAGGCAGAAGAAAGAATCTCAGAACTTGGAGACAACTCTTTCCAATTAACTCAGTCAAAAATAAAGAAAAAAGAATTAAGAGGAATGAACAAAGCCTGCAAGAAATATAGGATTTTGTAAAACATCAAATATAAGAATCATAGGCATCCCTGAGGATGAAGGAGAAAATACACAAGGTCTGGAAAACCTATTTGAGGGAAAAATGGAGGAAAACCTCCCTGGGCTTCCTAGAGATTTAGACACCCAGGTACAAGAAACTCAATGAACATCTGAGAGATTCATGCAAAAGGGGCAATCACTAAGACACATAGTCATCAAACTGCCCAAAATCAACATGAAGGAAGAACTCCTGTGAGCCATGAGGTGAAAACATCAAGTAACTTACAAAGAAAAACCCACCAGGCTAACTGCAGACTTCTCAACTGAGACCCAACAAGACAGAAGGGATTGGGGTCCCATCTGCAGCCTTCTTAAATAGAACAACTGCCAGCCTAGAATTTTGTATCCTGCAAAACTCAGTTTCATATATGAAGGAGAAATAAAGACTTTGCCAGTCAAGCAAACACTGCAGGAATTTGTCAAGACCAGAACTGCCCTGCAGGAAATACTCAGAACGGCATTATACAACAATCAGCACATAGACACCCACCGGTGTAAAACCACTCAAAAGCTAAAACTAAGAACTCATATAAAACAATACCATAAGAGGTAAAACAAAGCAATAAGGTATACCAAACAGGATAAAGAGAACAGTGCCCCACATATCAATTTTATCAATCAACATGAACAGTATGAATGACCGATTCAAGAGACACAGGCTGGCTTAATGGATGAAAAAATACAACTGAAATAGCTGATGACTCCAGGAAACACATCTAACCCACAAGAACTCATAGAGACTCAAGCTGAAGGAAAGGAAAAAAATATTCCATGCAAACAGAAACCAAAAAAAAGCAGACGTAGCCATTTTCATATCAGATAAAATGAATTTAAATCAACAACAGTAAAGAAAGACAAAGATTGTCATTATATAATGGTAAAGGGAGCAATTTAACAAGAAGACATAATGATCTTAAATATTTATTCACCTAACACCAGAGTGCCCAGATTCATAAAGCAAATTCTACTAGATCCAAGCAAAGAGGTAAACAGTAGCATCATAATTGCTAGGGACTTCAACACCCCACTGTCAGAACTGCAGGGATAATCTAAGCAGAAAATAAAGAAAGAAACAATGGACTTAAATAGGACTGCAGAACAAATGGGCCTAACAGACATTTACAGAAAATTTTACCCCAAAACTACTGAATATACATCATTCTCATCAGCACATGGATCATTCTCCAAGACTGATCATATCGTAGGCCACAAAACATGTCTCAACAAATTTAGAAAAAAAATAGAAATCATACACTGTATCTTCTCAGACCACAGTGGAAAAAAGCTAGAAATCAACTCCAAGAGACACACTCAATTCTACACAAAGTCATGGAAATTAAACAACCTTCTTCTCAATGATTTTTGGGTCAATAATGAAATTAAGATGGAAATCAAAAGTGTCCTCAAACTGAATGACAAAAGGGATACAAGCTACCAAAAATCTATGGGATTCAGCAAAAGCAGTCCTATAGGGAAATTCATAGCCTTAAAATGCCTACATCAAAAAACAGAAAAATCACAAATTAACAATCTAATGACACAACTCAAGGAACTAGAAAAGGAAGAACAAACCAATCCCAAATTCAGCAGAAGAAAAGATATAATTTAAGTTAGAGCAGAACTAAACAAAATGGAAAGCAAAAAAATACAAAGGATCAATGAAGCAAAAAGTCTGTTCTTTGAAAAGATAAACGAAATTGATAGACCTCTTGCTAGATTAACCAGGAATAGAAGAGAAAGGAAACAAATAGCTCAATAAGAAATGAAAAAGGAGATATTACAACTGATACCACAGAAATACAAACTATCATTTATGAATACTATGAAAATCTCTATGCACATAAACTCAAAAAAATAGAGGAAATGAACAAATTCCTGGAAACACACAACCTCCTAAGATTCAATCAGGAATAAATACAACTCCTGAACAGGCCAATAATGAGCAGCGAGATTGAAAAAAGTAATAAGTTGGAAAAAAAGTTGTTTTTTCCAACAAAAAAAAAGTCAGGGACCAGATGGATTCATAGCTGAATTTTAGCAGACCTACAAAAAAAAGCTGGTACCGATACTGCAAAAATTATTCCATAACATCGAGAAGGAGGGAATCCTCCCTAACTCATTCTACGAAGCCAGTATCACCTTGATACCAAAGCCAGGAAAGGACCCAACAAAAAAGGAAAACTACAGACCAATATCCCTTATGAATATAGATGCAAAAATCCTCAATAAAATACTAGCAAACTGAATTCAACAGCACATCAAAAATATAATCCACCATGAAGAAATGGGCTTCATCCCAGGCAGTACAAGGATGGTTCAACATACGTAAATCAATATGATTCACCACACAAGCAGAAGCAAAAACAAAGACCATATGATCACCTCAATAGATGCAGCAAAAGTGTTTGATAAAATTCAGCTCCCTTTCAGGACAAAAACCCTCAACAAACTAGGCATAGAAAGAACATATCTCAAAATTATAAAAGCCTCATATGAAAAACCCACAGCACACCTCATACTGAATGGGGAAAAGTTAAAAGCATTCCCACTAAGAGCTGGAACAAGACAAGAGTGCCCACTGTCACCACTTCTATTCAACATAGTGCTGGAAGTCCTAGCCAGAGCAGTCAGGCAAGAGAAAGAAATAAAGGGTTTTGAAATTGGAAAAGAGAGGTCAAACTATTGCTTTTTGCTGATGATATGATCTCATATCTAGAAAACCCCAAAAACTCCAAGATAATTTATAAATAAATTTAGCAAAGTATCAGGTTACAAAATCAATGTCCACAATTCAGTAGCATTCCTATATACCAAAAACAGTCAAGCTGAGAGTGAAATCAAAGACTCAATACTATTCACAATAGCTACAAGAAATAAAATACCTAGGAATATACTTAACCAAGGAGGTGAAAAATCTCTACAAAGAGAGCTACAAAACAACGAGGAAAGAAATTGTAGAAGACACTAACAAATGGAAAAATATATCATGCTCATGGATTGGTAGAATCAACATTGTTAAAATGTCCATATTACCCAAAGTGATTTGCAGATTCAATGCAATCCCCATCAAAATACCAATGTCATATTTCACAGATCCATAAAAAATAATTATATGCTTCATTTGGAACCAGAAAAGATCCTGAATAGCCAAACCAATCTTAAGCAAAAAGAACAAATCTGAAGGCATCACATTACCAGACTTCAAACTCTACTACAAGGCTATAGTAACCAAAACAGCATGGTACTGGCACAAAAATAGACACATAGACCAATGAAACAGAACAGAGAACTCAGATATAAAAACATGCACATACAGCCAACTAATCTTTGACAAAGCAGACAACAACATACATTGGGGAAAAGAAGCCCTATTAAATAAATGGTGCTGGGAGAATTGGGTAGCCACATGCAGAAGAATGAAATAGGACCCCTATCTCTCACCACTTACAAAAATTAATTCAAGATGGATAAAAGTCTTAAATGTAATGCATAAAAACATAGGAATTCTATAAGAAAATGTAAGAAAACCACTTCTAGATACTGGCCTAGGCAAAGAATTTATGAAAAAGACCCCAATGGCAATCACAGCAACAACAAAAATAAATAAATGGGACTTGATTACACTAAAAAGATTTTGCACAGCTATGGAAATAATCAACACAGCTAACAGACAACCTACACAATGGGCAAAAATATTCACATGCTATACATCTGATAAATAGCTAATAATCAGAATCTACAAAGAACTCAAGCAAATCAGCACAAAAAAACCAAACATCCTCATTAAAAAGTGAGCAAAGTTCATGAACAGAAGTTTTTCAAAAGAAGATAGAGTAATGGCCAATAAATATATGAAAAAATGCTCAATGTCACTAATCATCAGGGAAATGCAAATTTTATCCACAATGAGATATCACCTTACCCCAGTTAGAATGGCTTTTATTAAAAAGTCCAAAAACAATAGATGCTGGCATGGATACAGAGAGAAAGGAACACGTATACACTGTTGGTGGGACTGCAAATTAGTACAACCTCAATGAAAAACAGTACGGATGTTCCTCAAAGAACTAAAAGTATACCTACCATTTGATCCCGCAATCCCACTACTGGGTATTTACCCAAGGAAAAGAAGCAATTTTATCAAAAAGACACCTGCACCCAAATGTTTATTGTAGCACAATTCACAATTGCAAAGATGTGCAATCATTCCAAGTGCTCATCAATGCATGAGTGGATTAACAATGTGGTATATGGATACCATGGAATACTATTCAGCCATAAAAAAGGATGAATTAATGCCTTTTGCAACATTTTGGATGGAACTGGAGACCATAATCCTAAGTGAAGTATCTAAAGAATGGAATAACATATGCCACGTGTACTCGTGATTAAATTGGAAGTAACGGATGAATACATATGTGTACAGAGGGAAGAAAAACTCAGTGGAAATCAAGCAGGGGGTCAGGGGAGGAGATGGGTGAAAACCTATCTAACAGGTACTGGTTAGATACTGTCTGGGTGGTGGGCACACTTACAACCCTGATAGTATTCAAGCATTACAAAAGCCATCCATGTAACCAAACACATTTGTACCCCTCTAATATTTTGAAATAAAAAAAAAAGAAATGAATTATTTAGACACAAAAACTCATGGAGTAGTCTTGAATGAATATTGCTAAGTAGTGAAAAAAGCCAATTTGGAAAGGCAACATACCATATGATTCCAAATAGATGACATTCTAGAAAAGGCAAAACTATGGAATCAGTAAAAAGATCAGTGATGACCAGGGATTGGGGGATGAAGGGAAGAACGAATAGGTAGAGCATAGGAGACTTTTAGGACAGTGAAACAATTATTATATATGATTAATTTATGGTAGATACATGTAATTAATTATACATTTGTCAAAACCTTTAGGATGTATAACACACAGAGTTAACTCTAATGTAAACTATGGACTTTTAAATATATATATCAATATATTAACATATACATTGATACATATATGAATAATGTATCAATATTGGGTCATCAGTTGTCATAAATGGACCACACTTATACAGGCTGTTCATATTGGGGGGAATAAGGAGTGGGATAAAGGGGTATATTGGAACTCTCTGTAAAACTTTCTCACCAATTTTTCTATAAACCTAAAACTCCTCTAAAAGAATACAAGTCTATTAATTTAAAAAAATTAAGGAAGGGGACTGATATAGTCTGGATATTTGTCCCTTCTAAACATCTTGCTGAAATGTGATCTCCAATGTTGGAGGTAGAGCCTAGTGGGAGGAATTTGGATCATGGGGGTGGGTCCCTCATGTATGGCTTGGTGCCCTCCTTGTAGTAATGAGTGAGTTCTTATTCTAGTATTAATAGTTCCCAAGAGGACCAATTGTTAAAAAGAGCCTAGTACCTCCCTCCCCGCTCTCTCTCTCTTCCTTCCTCTCACCATGGGATGCTGGCTGGCTCCCCTTCTACTTCCACCATGAGTGGAAGCTTCCTGTGGTCCTCACCAGACATAGATGCTGGAGCCATGCTTCTTGTACAGTCTGCAGAAGCATGAGCCAAATAAACCTCTTCTCTTTATAAATTACCCAGCTTCAGATATTCCTTTATATCAATGCTGGTAAAAATCCGAAGTAATATTTTAAGGATACTGGCAGCTTTGGAGTGAAAATTCTAGAAATAACCAGAATTGCTGAAACATTAAAGAATTTTTATTTTTAACTAAAAATAATATTATTTTTTCTATTCTCTGAAAATATAGTAGAATTAGTAATCACGAATAATTTCCTAAAATGAAAATTTCCCAACAGAGTACAGTGATTAAATTCAGGGGAAAATAGAAAATATGTTTTTTTGGTCAAGATTTAAATAAGGCACTGCTTCTGACCAGAGGAGTAAAAAAAACAGTAAATCTTTAATTAAACATAAAATAATACTGACCACATTCAGACTGGAATTCAATCTTCTGTCTCATAGTTCAGAGTTCTTTCCACCATGTCATGAGTAGAAAATAAGGCTGGAAAAGTGGCAAGCTTATGAAAAGTAAACAGGAGCAGAAATGCCTTAATTACACAGAAAATAACATTTTGAAGATAGTTTTTGTGAAGCAAGAAAGGACAGAATAGATTGTAGTGGAGAACAAATGTTAATCTTGACAGGCACTCAACTTGATACTATCATTAAAAAATCAGAACTTGAAATGAAAGGGGAAGAGTACATACAAAAGATATTGCAATAGATGCAAGTGTTCTTCACCCAGGAAGAGATCTGGGAGCTCATAAAAGGCAGGAATCACAATTTCTCTGAAAATTGAAAAAGTACTCTAGTTTATGCAGGGAATGCCTTTCAAAATAAAGTTGAGTCAAGAGACATAATAACTTGTAGGAAATGAGAAATACTCAAAAGATATATTAAGAAAAATCTTTTATAAGAGAACATAAAAGAGACTTCCTTAACCAACAGATAGAAGAATAATATTTAGAAAGTAAAAGAATCATTCTCCACCATTATATAAAAGGATGTAATATCATGTAACTGTAGCTAGCCAAATGAAAATTGTAGCTCCAGAAGAAAGCCTACATAGGAGGTACTCGGGATTGAACACCTTGTTGGGGGTGCAAGGGTGGGGTGGGTATAAATATGCTTTACATAACATACTATAAGATGAAAAAAAAATATCAATTGCCTATATTAAATAATCCTCACTCCCTTATTTTGTGCCAGTCACCAGAAATTGAAAATCAAGTTAACTCTGTTTATTAATGACAGACAAATGACAAATTATGGATAAGATTAAAACAGGGTTCCAACTTCCACTCAGAATGTAGAAAAGCAGAAAAGTACCACTCCCACTCTATCAAGAAGAAAAAATGATAAATCTACAAATCCACATTTTTTAAGCTCATTGAGACCAAAAGTCCACAAAGCAACCAAGTGGCCTGAAATCTGAGGAAAGACAGGCACCTTCAAGGGAAAAAGGCTCAGCACTGGCTTACCTGGGTCAGAGCTCAGGAGGAAGACACGTGTGCCATGCAAGCAGGCAAGAAGCTTTCAGTTAATATTTTTAGTGAATTGCTAAAGACCAAGCCTGAGCCAGTGTGAGAGGGTAGAACCCAGCCACCACAGACACTAAGGGGGTTTACAGGCACTTGCAAGCTCTTCTCCCCAGACCTTACAGGGTGCTTACAAAAAGACTGAAGACAGAGTGGAAGCCTGGGGGTAAAAAGCAAACACTGCTATCAAAAAGGTATGAAGCCTGGCCCAGAACACACTGCTATCAAAAAGGTATGAAGCCTGGCCCAGAACTTTCTTCGCTTAGGAGCAAAAGCCTTAAGCAATTGGGGGAAGGGTGGCAAAAACTGTGTCTTGTAGGAGACATGTGAAGACCCACTGTGGCTGGGGCAAGAAAACAGAAAAAAAAATTTCCTCTGTCCATGGGGAAGAGGAGGAAACTGTCCTGGACCCAGACCTGCTGAGCCGCAGGATTCCTGAGAAAGCAGCTCTCCCAAGACCTGGGGATGCAGGGCCTGCAGGAGAGACTGAGGATAAAGCAGAAAAACAGAGCACAGCTTCCCTCTCAACAACAGGACAACAAGCATGGAGTAACAAGTATTAGAAATCTATTCCTGGGCTATTTGGTACAGGCTCACAGGGAAAATCAAAGCTAAGAGGGTACTGTAGGTAATCATAGCAACAACAAAATCCCAAGAGAGCTAATAAGTAAGCTTAACAAGATTGCAAGATACACACTTAATATACAAAAATCACTTTCATTCTATGTATTTGCAATGAACAATTGTAAATTGAAAATTTTAAAGCATAATTTTTAACAGCATCAAGGAAGGAAATCAGATAAAACCTAAATAAATGGAGAACTATGTTGTGCTATGGTTTGGAAGACTCAATATTAAGATGTTAATTCTCTCCAAATTTATCTATACATTCAATGCAAAACCTATCAAAATTCAAGTGAGATTTTTTTTTCTGTAGAAATTGAAAAACCGATTCTAAAATTTTGGGGGAAAATCAAGAACTAATCTAGAATAGCAAAACAAGTTGGAAAGAGAAGAGCAGGAGGATGAGGAGTAATTGAAACAATTATCCTTGCTGAGGGGGACTTTAAAATATTGCAGCCACTTTGAAAAATAGTTCACCAATGTCTTATAAAGTTAAAATACGTCTAAATATATGACCCAGCAATCAGCCTCAAGGTGTTTACTTAGGTGAAATGAAAACTTATAATCATTCTTAACATGGACATAAATGTTATAGCAGTTTTATTCATAAGTACTATAAACTGGAAACAACTCACGTGCCCTTCAACTGATGAATGGATAAAGAAACTATGGTTTATCCATACAATGAACTCAACTCAGCAATTTCAAAAAATGAACTTTTGATGCTCATAACAACATGAATGAATGTCAAATGCTTTATGCTAAGTGAAAGAAGCCAGACTCAAAGACTACCTACTGTACAATATTATTTATATGATACTCTGAAAAAATCAAAACTATAAGGACTTAAAACAGGTAAGTGGTTGTCAGAAGCTGGGGATGAGGGAGGGTTTGTCTACAAAGGGGCACAAGGTAATTTTTTACATGATGAACTGCTGTATATATTGATTGTAGTAGTGGTTTTACAATTGAATGTATCTGTCAAAAACTTATAAAACTGTACACTAAAAAGGGTGAATTTTACTTTATATCAGTTTTACCACAATTTCTTAAAAAGACTAAACTTATGAATGCAAAAGAATTAAAGGTACCACCAGAAACTTCAACAGCTTCTGCTTCAGAAGTTTATGCTTAAACATTAAAATAATGGTTATGAATATTTTACTTCATGTAATTTTGCACATAACTTAGTATTCACAGCCAAAGTCAGAAATTGCTAGTTAGGACTAAAACTATGGAATTTGGCTGTGCAAATAATTTTATGCTGAAGCCAAACAGCTGAATTTGACCCTGTATTTTGTTTAATTCTATAAAGCATGTATTTTATATAATCACCCACTCAGATTAGGAAAAGGAAAATCTCTGGAACTAAACATGGTTCTTTGAGCTCACCCTCCTCTATGTTGGTCAGCCCTGGCACTTAAAAATCCTCCCTTCCAAGAGGGGTCCCTGGATTTAACTTGCCTTTGCAGGATATAAGAGGCCTACCACTGTATAACTTTCAAAAAATTAGAAACAGACATATTGAAATAAAAAATAAAAATGTGTCAAAGAGTTTACTCAACTTATTAATTAATGAGAGAAACTGGTTTCAGTATTGGAGGAAGAGGGTTTTATATAGTCTATCAGGCAACAAGTTAAATACTTGTTAGCATAAAACAAGCACCACTGGTACTCACCATCAAACTGGTACTAACTGATGAACACTTACATCACACAGGGCAATAACATTCATCAGGGGGCGGGCGGGCGGGAGGGGGGGTGGAAGGGATGGGAAAAACTCTCACTGAATGGATGCAGATAGCACAGTTTGGGGGATGACCATGGGCAGAACAGGGGCAATGTGTATGGCCAAAGTGTTGTACCCCCATGATATTCTGAAATTAAAAAAATAAATTAAAAAAAATGCTTAGGTTAGATATAAAAGTAGTGAATATCCTACAGCACAATAAAAACCATGACCTTTGGAAAAACCTTTCGGACCAAACACAATGCTATATTTTAATGTGTAACTAACTGCACATCTTCTGGGCTTTCATCAAATAATAAATAGAAAAGTGAAAAACACTCACCACAGCCATGACTCAGTGTCCCCCTCCCTCCCAGCCAGGCCTCAGCTTAATGGCTTCTGCTGGGCTTCTGCTGGGGCAGCATAATTCCATAGCCTTGCTTAGTGAGTTGTCTTCAGGCTACAACTCCAGAAACTGTGGTTTTTGTGGGAAGGTGCTAGGATATTGACAACAGGCAATATTTGGGAGGGACTTGGGGGAATCAGAGTTTTCTCATCTCTGTGGTTCTTTTCAGGTCCCAATATTTTCATGCTTTGTTTCTTACCTCCCTTCCTTTACTCACACTAATTTGGCGTGGAGCAGAGAATGCCAATTTCATAATCTCAAGGCCACATGATTACTTGACCTTAGGAAGCCTTAGAATATAGGCCATACTCTGAGCTGAGTAGCCAAACTGGATCATACATCTATCCCCACTGGTGGTTGGGAAAGCATAGTGATTGACAGCCCATAAAGTACACATAAATGGGGGAAGGGCAGTTCCTCAAAGGAAAAAATTCTGGTCCAATAAACAACACAGAGTCATTAAAGCTGTATATACATCTTCTTGCGTTCAGATAGACTAGCTTGGACCAATGCTTGCGTTAATTTGGTAACACCTTACTAAGGAATAGAAAGTAGCCAAAATGCTCTTATAATTTGAATTTTTTCAATAACTCTAAAGTTACAGCTTTATTCAGAACATGACTGAAATCTGGAGGAAAAACAAGCCATTGTTAAACCAGTTATGTTGCTAACATCTAGTACAAATTGGCCTATTCCCATGCACCATGGAAGGTTCTTTGCTGCTCTTCCCAATCCCACTCTGACTCCGTCAGTCTTTTCAAGAATCAATTTCTATATTATTTAGACAGTGTTAATGCTTAATATATTGATGTGGGAATCTGACGCATAGATGGAATCACTGGGGAAGGGAGAGATGAGTGAGAATAGAAACAAAGCCCTAGCCTAGAGGATCTCTAACATCTAAAACCTGGGCAAGCGTGTAAGAGCCTGCAAAGGAAACTGAGGCACTTCAAGGATGAAGTGGTTAACTCTCTCAATTACTATTGAAAGCTCAGGCAAAACGAGTGTTAAAAAGTGTTTATTGGATTTAACAACATGGAGGTCCTAGGTGATCTCCCCACAGGTTATCAAGGTGATGCATCAGATTGTAGCGTATCGAAGTATGAGTTGGAAGGTGGGTGGGAAAAGTACAGGCCTTCTGCTAAGAGCTATTAGAGAGAAGAAAAGCAGTATAGAGATTGTAGGAAAATATTTTAAATTCTTACTGCAGAAAGTAAAAGAATGAGCTGGGAAAAACTGAAGGTCCATGTGAAGTTGTGTCTACAAACTTGTGGTGGTTCTATTCTACTTTATTGTAAGAGTATCTACAACATTTCTGCATTCTGAAGGTAAGCTTAGATAAGGCAGATGGTTATATTGATAAAGGTTGGAGATTTTTCCAGAAAAAGCAATTAAGATAGTTTAAGTCACTTTCCAGAATAAGATTGAAGTGTTGGACTATCAAATCAAGCTCAGTGGAGAGGGAAGTAATGCAGAATGAGGTATGTAAAGATAAACTAAAAGTAGTTTTAGTTAAACCCCAAGGAAAATGAAGAAGGGCTGTAGGGGTAATAATTTTGCAAACAATCTGAAGGGTGCCCAGAGAATGAAATATCTGAAATTATGATTTCAAATGGGAGAATCTGGACTGTCTGAAGAGTCCAAAAGCAGGTAGCAAAGTTTAGGAATAAGGCCACAATTTTAGGAAATA
Source organism: Daubentonia madagascariensis (assembly GCA_023783475.1). Taxonomy (NCBI): domain Eukaryota; kingdom Metazoa; phylum Chordata; class Mammalia; order Primates; family Daubentoniidae; genus Daubentonia; species Daubentonia madagascariensis. The sequence continues at coordinate 14,285,828 of JAKFHU010001798.1, forward strand.
GACAGAAGTTGCAAGGCAAAATGGGGGAAGAATTTTGGGTTTTAAATGCCGCTATGGTCAGTGGCTATTTCCCATGAGCTGTCCTGGGTGTGGTGCATGGGTGGATCAGCCACAGCCAGAGGTTGCTAGACCTCAACCAGGAATCCACTAAGAAGATGAAGTGCTGGAAGGCATTACATGTGCAGGTAACTGATCCCTGACCAGATGGCTCAGATATGTGTGTAATTACTCTGGCTGTTGAAATGAAAGGCAAGTCAAATTTTCTTTTTTTCAGTTAAAGGCATATATTGGAGTGTGCTGCATAACGATATTTTACAGCTCTTCTTAAAAGCCTGTTCTACTCTTTTACTTTTAGTATTAATTAACAAACTTTGTTCCTGTGTCTTACAAACATCTTGTATCTACCCTATTTCACCATGAACAGAAATAGAGAAAAGATGAATACTAATTCTTGTTAAGTATATCTTCATATACTTGAAGCATATTGGTAAATTACTCCTGGGCTTATTTTATCCAGACTAAATCTAAGCAATTGCTGGAATTGATTGTATTTTCCTCCTACCAAACCACTATAGTGTGCTCTTTCAGATTTTCTCCACAGTTCCTCATCTTTATTAATAAGGAACTCTGATTATCTAACCAGAAAATGATCAAAAAGAATATGATCAATATTAACCATTAGAAAAAATGTTTAGCACATTTTATAGATATTTTATTAAGATTATATAGACTAGTCACTAGTGTATAACAACATAATATTGGTATATGAATGTTATGGACACATACACAGCTATACATGTTAATGCAGTTGTCTACTGTGTCTAGCATGAGCTTTAGTATGAAGATGTCTAGTATCAAGTCTGATGCTTCCACAAAATTAAATGTTATAGTAGGTACATACAGCTAAGTTCTTCAATGATAAAATAAACTTACCCTGAGAAAACGTCTTTTTTATCAGGTGATTTTCTATTGGTCAAGATGAATTTAGAATTCCTCTTTGGAATTTTCTTCTGATCCTGCAGCACATTCTTTTGATGATCCTTGGAATGGACTCATTGCTAATGTTGAAAAGGGATTTAATTTTTAGAAGCAACGTAGTAATTTGAAGTTAAGTATGGTGAATAATGAGTACCTTATCTTTTCTATTGTGTAGCAAGCAAAACAAGAGTAAAGTGAAATAAAGTAAAATAAAATAAAATAAAATAAAATAAAATAGATGAGTCTTCTTACTTAAACATAAATTGAAGCCTACACTAAAAGGAGAATTTCCCAAATATGTGCAATGACAGTTTAGTTGAATTAAGTATATAATGTGCCAAGTTAACTATTCTGAAAGTCTGTTTTTTGGGTTTTTTTTTAATTTTTACAATTACTGGTAAAGAGTTTGGAGGAGAATTTTGTTAGTTTTGTTTTTAACAAAAGAAATAAACAGCTTTAATTCAGCTAGTAATCAGCCATAACCCCTAGATCCCTAGCACTGTATTTGCCCATAGCCAGTGATTCCCCATTTTGCATTGTGTATTGTCTCCGCCCAATTAGCCACACTAATGGAGGAGAGCAGTGGTGCAGATAATCTCAAACAGCAGATGATGCAAACACATTTCATTTTTTTGGTTTTGGAATGCAGTGTATGATTACTTTTGCAGAAGACATACACCTTCCTATTTATAGCTGGCTTAGGCTATGGTCAAAAGTGGTGTGCCTGTTCTTACATTCACTGCCAGAGCAGTAGAAAGTCATCCAGGAGCAAGAAGGGCACTGAGGAGCAGCTGGCTCAGCTGGTAATAGCTGGTCAATATCAAAATTGTACCAAGTATGGTTAAAAATGAGAATTGCTTTATGTGATATAATAAATTTTGCTTTTGCTTGCTGCCTTTGATATACTGACTACTTTACATTTTCTTTTATTTACATCATCTGCTCTAAGCCAAATGAAGTACGCTTTCATTCATTCATTCAATAAAAATATAGTGGGTATGATCTGTCAATCATTATTCCACATGCCAAGCAGGATAGTAAACAAAACAAAAAATCCTAACCTTTTCCTGATACATTCCTTTTCCAAAATAATTTCCTCTACCCAAAATTCCCTCACCTTCTGCTCTGGACATTCTGGGGCATCTTTTTTTCCTTTCCAAACCCTGCTAATTGCCATTTGGGTATCCATGTGGTTCTGGAGACATGGCTCCCTCAAAATGTCTAGCAGTAAGCATGTGACATAGGCCAGGCCAAACAGAGTAAATCCCAGGACTTTTGCAAGGTACCCCCAGACACTTGCGCTCTACTCTGTTCTGGATTCTGAGGAATGACAACGTGAGCAGAGGAACTGCTGCAATGACAATGTCACCATGAAAGAAGTCTACTGATTTGCAGCCTAAGTCGATCCACAATGAACAAAGCTGAAAAGAAAAGTCCCGAAAAAGAGTTTGAGGGTTTTTGTCACTTAGAAATAAAAACATCGTAACTGATAAATTTGCATCACCTAGTAAAATACTGTTGATACCTCAAGAGCCATCTTAAAAGTTTCCCTGATTCCTAAAATAGTACACTAGGTATTCCATGTGAAAGGCACCCCAGGGCCCGTAGACTAAAATCAGAATGTAGACCCCTCCAATTGCACAATGTTTTAGCCTTGACCTGAAACAAGGTGAGATTTGGTTTTCCTCCAATGAACTGTCCTGACATTTTGCATGAACCTCTCTCAGGCATTGTTTTAAGTTTATTTCTATGTTTATATTCTTCCCCCTTCTATTCTGTAGTTCTTTAATTGAATCATCTCTGCTGAATTTCATTTGTTTTCTTTTCCAGCTTGTCTCAGTAATTTTAAATTTTAATGCCAATGTCTCTGTCACTAGACTCTCCATCCAACATAATATTATTAGAGAGCCAAAATAGCTCATTGTCTGTGTCATAATCCAAGATCAATACTTAAATAGAGGTTATAGTAAAACTCTCAGTGAATTACATATCAGAGTTTATCCATTTAAATATTTCATTTCCACTCTAGGTCTCCTGCAAGTAAACCTAAATGGAGAAGAATGATCAAGGCTATTCATATTCCTGAAATTAGAAAGCCTGGGTTCAAGGGCCAAATCATCACTTACTAGCTATGTGATTTTTAGCAAGACATTTAACCTCTCTGAGCTTCATGTTACCCACTGAAGCAATGGGATAATACCTGAACTACTCAGATTATCTTGTAAACTATAAAAAATTGCATAATTTCAATGCTTTCATCTTTTTATCCAACAATATTTATTGAGCATCCAAGTGTCCAGTAAATATGCAAACCATCAGGGATACACAAATAAATGCTATCAGTAAATCCATTAGTAGGAAAACAAGTAAAGGAAAATGAAAATTCAGAGAGAGACAGCATGGAAAATTTCTCCACTTAGCATGAAGCAGATTGCTAGCTATAGATCCATTTAGTAGAAATCTATTTCTTGTTACGGGGCACACAGGTATACCATATTTCCAAGCCTCACTAGCAGATAAGTATGACCATAAGATTGGGTAATAGAATATGGAAACATAAGTGGAAATGCTATGTATACCATTTTCTGGCCAAATAAATTAAGAAGTGGATATGCTCTGTCCAACCATCTTTATCCTTTGAACTGCTGAATGCAAATAATAATGAAGCCATAGAGGATGGCAGAACCAGACAAAAGTTAGAGGGAACATGAATACCTGACTCACTGTATGAAAGACAGGCACCCCTTATCCTGAAATATCTGACTCAAATAGTTATGTGTGAAAGAAAAAATGTCTATTGTGGTTAAACCATTAAATATTTGTGTCAGTTTATTACTTAAGCCTGACCTATCTTAATCAATATCCAAGGACACCATTAACTTTTGATTTTCTTTCTACTTAACTGGCAATTCCTTCTCAGTCCCTTTTCTGGTTCCTTTAAATCCTTTATCCATAAATTTCAGAATGTCCCTGAATTATCTTTGAATATCTTCTAGTTTTTATTTATATCCTCTTCCTCAGTGATTATAGGATTTTGGCTTTTATTCTGAGTGAAAGAGAAAGTCATTCAATCCCATGGATTACCATCCCCATGATGATAATTCTTAAATGGAAACCTCTGGCAAAGATTCTTCCTCTAGAATCCAGACTCAGTTACCTAACAGCATGCTTGACATCCCTACCTGGATAATTCACAATCATCTCAAACTTAACATGCCCCAAATTGGGCTCCTTTCATACTCTCCAAACCTCCTTCTTCCTGTGTTTTTCCATCTCAGTTGCTCATGTGAAAATGTTTTACCTGACCTTTCTATATATGTCCTCAAAGGATATACAGAATTTAACACTGCTTACCAACTCCATCACTACCACCCTGGATAAGCCACTATCATCTTACACTGGATTATTACAGTAGCCTCCTAAGGAATCTCCTAACTTCAGCCTTTGCCCTCTTACTGTCTACTCTCAACATAACAGCCAAATCAATCTTCTGCTTTCCATTTAAAATCCTCCAATGGCTTCCTTTCCACTCAGAGAAAACAGCAAAGTCCTATATCCTTATCTGATGGGGCCCCTTGCTACCTCTTTAACCTTGTCTACAATTCTCTCTTCACTAACTGCTTCATTTTCTCTTGTCTTCTTGCAATTCCTCAAGCCCTCCAGGTACCTTTGTACCCCAGGTAACCTTACATGCTGCACTTACTTTTTCTTGTGCCTAATCTGCTTTTCTCCAGGATATCCTCATAACATGTTCCCCTCTTCAGGTCTTTACTCAAATGCCACCTCTTAGTGAGATCTTCCCAGGCTGTCCAATCTAAAATTTCAACCCCCTAACAGTTCTTATTGCTCTTCTCTGTTTGATTTTTCTCTTTGTCACTTCTCACTAGCTGGTTTATATTTTGTTCATTTTCTTTATTGTATACCACCTCCACTGGAATATAAGGTCTGGGAAGGCAGATCTTTGTCTACATTGCTAGATGCTGCATCTTCAGAACACAGAATAATATCTAGTACATGGAATAGCTCAATAAATGTTTGTTAAATGAATAAATTGCTAAATATTTTTATTGGTTTTTCACCTTGAACTGATTTAGAAGGTTGACTAGAGCCAAGTAAAGAATAGGAGGTGGAAAGCGTTCTTAAAATATATGAATGAAAAAGGGAGCAGGGCATGTGTGGGTAACCTGACAATAGATGATCATGTTCTGATCATAAGGTACTCTTTGTGGAGTGATGAGAGAAGAGGCTAAAGATGTAAACAGGGGCTAGATTATGAGGACTTTTTGCCCCATGCTAAGAGCAAGAATTTTACCCTAGAGTCAGTGGGGATCCATGGAAGGACTTTTAGGTAATGGAGTGAAATATTAGGACTTATACTTTAGAAAAATCACTCTGACAGCATGATGGAGGATGCAGTAGAGAAAAGGAAGGCTAAGTTAAGGAGAATAACTAATAATTCATTGTGGTGGTCCTGGATAACAATGCTAGCAGAATGAGTTAAGAGAAGGAGACACATTTGAGATATATTTATGAGGAAGAAATAATGGTATTTGGTAACTAAGCCAATATAGAGATTAATATATAGGAATAAGTTCAGGATAATGGATTGGGACAACATCAACCTTATAAACTTTCTCATATTTCCTCCATTACCTACTTTTCTCTCTCCTTGAGTTGATACTCCACCTGGGCTGAGGCATCCCACATTCCTGAGTGGCCACAAAGAGCCTGGATGATGCAACTTAGAAGTTAGCTCCTCCAAGTGCGAATACAGAGGAGTGGGAAATATGAAACTATGGAAGGAATCAGGCAGATAAATTCTTCCTTCATTCTCTTTTCTGTAGGTCATTTCAAGGCATGGTTTCACCTGCTAGCGTGATCGGAAAAATTCTGCATTCCCAGAGAAGACACCTTATGAAAGACCATCTGAGTCCCTTTCTAGCTTGTTGTAAAGCTGGAACCAACATGGTAATGCATCACATCACATGGTGTACATTTTTCTTTGCTTTGTGTTCCTTTTGTCCTCTTCCTCACTATCTTGGGCTTGCATTTCTTAAATAAGTATTAGCTCTTTAGTCCTTTTCTCAATATTTACTCTCTACAGCACCCAAGCCAAGACACATAAATTCTAATGTTTTAACTTAGAGATTGAGTGAGTGGTGGTTCCATTCAAGTTTGAGGGGAGATTAATAAATACTGATATTGTAATGCATAAAGTATTAAAGCGACATACAAGTAAATATTTCATAGTCCACTCCAGAATTCAAGGGAAAAAGTCTGAGTGAGAGATACAGATTTGGAAACCATTAGCATAAATATTTAGGTGGAGATTTGAGTGTATGATAAGAAAAGAAAATGTCTATGGTATATAAACCTATAGGAGCTGGGTAGAGACTGAGAAGGAATTACCTGAAATATAAAAGAAAAATAAAGGAATGGTTCAATGAAAGTCAAGGGGGAGAGAGTTGAAAAAGGGGCAAGATATACAACACTGTCAGATATGGCTGAGATGACATATACAAGGAGGACAATAAAGTGACCAATTTTGCAATCCCTTTGTTATGGCTGATATTGTTGGGAAATCTTCCAGTGAAATGGAGGTGTCAGAAAGCAAACTGCAGTAGGTTAAGCAGTGTCAGGGAACTTGCGAAGTAGAAAAGATTATAAATTCTTCTTATAAAGGACATTACTTGGAAGGGAAAGAGGTCACTGGCATTTTCACCCTGGAAAGAAATATCACAGCTAGCATGTCTTTCCGAATGACACAAAAAGACAGTGGCATTTAAAAATTATGCAAAGCCTATTAGAAATACCATCCTTCTAGAGCCATTGGTAATATTAAAACCAGTGATTTTGCTAGCTAGAAGACATTGCAAATTACACATAAACATTACATCAGAGTGATTGGATATGTCGATACTGTTGCAACAAAGTAATATGGAATTAATGATTCCTTTTTCCACCACAAGATAATATTCACCCTGGAAGATATTCTCCCTATGATACATTTTTTAAAAATTCTATAGAACTCCTTCCATCATCACAGAACAAAAATAGGCCATTCTGGATGAGCTACAACAAATATTTATAGATAATGATAGAGAAGAGGGAATCTCCCTAAATTCCAAAACCATACAGATCTTTACAACATCAAATTTTGTCCAATAGTAGCCATAACCATAAACATACAGTTTATAAAGACTCTGTACTTAAAGTCTGACCTATGAATAATTTATTCAGAGAGATTAAGACGTTTTTTCTCTTACTAAAAATGCTTTAAGTCAAGAAGGTGATGATTCTGACTCTGATTCTTATAAGCACAATAATGTAGGATAAAGAAAATTAGCTGATGACTTGAAAAAAATAAATGGTGAACAAAAAATTGGGATATGGATGTACGTGGGACAAAGACTTTTCCCTTAGCCACATGTGGTTGTGGTTTCACCAATAGAATAACTAGGGAAAAATATTGGAATTCATGACTGAACCATCTTATAATTTGGCAGTTATGTTAACAGAAATATATGACCTCTTGGTCTTCAGACACTTCCCTTTAATATCTAAATAAAAATAGCATAAGGCCCCATCAGACTTGACCACAGGAAATCCAACTTTATTGGATTTCCCTCTCCATATATTTCTGGGAATCCTTGTGGAAATTACTAAACATTCCATAAACACAAGTGGGCTGTCACTTGTCTGCTTAGCTTCTTGCCTCACTGCAGACATCTATTCAGAGCTTCTTTGCGGACTACACACCAGTCATCTCAAACTACTACCACTCCCTCTTTCTCGCTTTACCTGAATCTAGACAGAGGCCTCTCTCTAAATTTCAACCAGTCCAAATAATTCCAGATTGCAATGTTTAACTAAACTTTGCTGAGGCTTCCAGATAAAAGAAGGGAATTGAAACTCAAAAAAGAAAATATAAATAATTAGAAATAAGTTATGACTAGAATCCATAAGGCAAGACACTTCCTGAATATCTTACTTCTGAATCCCTGGTTTATTAATTTTGTAGGGGTCACTTATCCAAACCTGTGAATATGGCTCGAAACACTCCCCACCCTGGAGTCCAGACTCAACCACTCTGAGGCCCTCACAGAGGAAAGACATTGTTTTTCTAAAATGATATTATATAGAGATGCAACACAAATACCTTTCTACAACTTCATTTTCTTGAAATTGCCAATTTCTCTAACTCAATTTGCATAATAAAAAGGTTCATTAAGCTGTTTTTTTCTAAAATAAAGGAAGTCTGCCCTCAAAAGTGAACTCAACCACATCTTCAGGGTCACTATTATTATTTTTGTAAATGGGGGAATGAGGTTCAGTCTCAGCTAGAACAGACATTATGAAATGTATAAAAAAATTTTTCTTTTATCAAACAACAGAAGTCAATATATTGTACATCAGGCAATGAAGGCTAGTGATTTCTGAGAGATGAAAAACAAATGAAGTGGAACCTATGCTTGCAGCAGTTTACTACCTGGAAAAAGTTTCCAGGGTTCAGCACAAGGAGAGGGAACACAGATAAAGTCCAATGGTCTCCCTGAATTAGAAAACATAACTGGGAGCTCAGGGAATCCAAGGGGGTGGCTAGAGTTCACCAGGCAGAGTACCAATATTAATCTAAAACCTTAGTTGACGCTTAAAGTTCTACCTGATTTGACCTAATCATCTAACACCAGTTTTATTTGTTTGGGAATCTCTCCTTAAAAATTATTTTCTCAGGCAAGTCAAACCACTTGCAGTTCTCTAAACATGTCTTTCTTTGCCTTCAACTGTGAAAATTTTTCACATTGCCTCCTTCTGAAATTCCTTGGTGTTCCCCTGGTGAATACTTCTTGACCAAATCATGACTGAAGCACTATGACCTCAATGAGTCCTTTCCAGAAGTCCCACCTTAACCTCCAGTTAGAATCAAAAATGTCCTTCTTCTGAACCCCAACATATCTGTGATAGGTTGAATAACACCCACAAAAATGTTTATCTCCAAATCCCCAGAACCTGTGAGTATGTTACTTCACATGGTAAAAAGGAAGAGACCATTTAAGGATCCTGATATGGGAAGATTACCTTTGATTATCTGGGTGATTCTGATGTAATTATAAGGGCCCTTGGAAGGGGGAGACAGGAAGGTCAGAGTCAGAAAGGGCAGTGTGACTATGGAAACAGAGAAAGAGAGAGAGAGAGAGATTGGAAGATGCTAGCCTGCTGATTTTGAAGATGGAGAACAGGGCTGAGAGCCAAGGAATGCAGGCAGCTTCCAGAAAATAGAAAAGGCAAGGAAATAGATTCTCCCCTAAAACCCCAGAAAAAATGCAACTATGCCAACATCTTGATTTTAGGACTTCTGATCTCCAAAACTGTAAGAGAATAAATTTGTGCTGTGTTAAGTTACTAAGTTTATGTTTGTTTGTTACAGCAGCAATAATAAATGTATACAATAGTCTATGATCATTTCTCTCATGATAGCTATAATACATTAATACCTTAATGTATTGCTTTGTTTATATGTCTCTCCATGTTAGTAGAATGTAAACTTTTGGAGCAGCCATGATCAGGGCACATTAATCTCTAAGTCTTTATCACTTAGCACAATATGTGGTAGACTGTAGGCACCTAGTAAAAATTTGTTGAGTGAATGGATGAGTAAAGAAATAAATGAATGAATAGTTTGTCAGTGTCCCTAATACTTAACCCCTTTCCTTCAATCTGAACTCCCACTCTATTCCCAGTAACTGAATGTCTTGAAAAGCCAACAAATTCTCAGTTTATTTTAACTTGGAAATGAAGTTTAAGTTTCTTATTTTTATCACCAATGTGTCTATGAACTATCTCTCCAGGACAGGCCCAAATGAAAAGGAATTGAAGAATCATAGAAAGAAACATGTTGAAGGGTTTTCATTTAAAAAAAAAAATCTGTAGAAAACCTAAGTAACACTGGTTTTGTTTTGGGAACCAAAAGACAGGAGAAATGCTGCAAATATATGTGGATTCCAGCCTGAGTAAATAGCCAGTTCCAGAGAAAGGGAACCTGGGTATGAGTTGGGAGCTGGAGCAGGCAGCCTTCCAGAGTTGTCTATCCTTAGATGTATACTTCTCCCACACACCCTCACTATGAAATTTCAGCCATCAGTCCCTGTCTGCATGCCCTGGTCCCTGCCCCAATCAGTGGGAAATACCACCAGTGACTTGTGAGTCATTACTCTAACATCCAAGGCATAGCAAAGGGTGATGCTTTCCTGGCAACCTAATTTGGATCCACGAGTGCATTTTTCTGTGAAAATGTTATAATGTTTACAATAAAGTTTAAGATATGATAAAAAATCTCTATCCATAATGTCCGTTATGGGTTGAATATATCTTTATAGGTTGGTCTATGAATTTCACCATTATTTAAACCATGTTGATGGGAAATAACTTTGGAGTCCCAACAGACTACTTAAATATTGTACTGCATATTGCTCAAATAGAGTCTTGATTTCTAAGTAAATAAATACTCCTAGCATGCCAAGTAAACAACTTTGTAAAAAGCATATGTTTTTAATTCATCAGAGGTTTAAAATTTGAGCAGAATAAAAATTAAATATGAATTTCATTTACAACTTAAAAGTTTTATAGTGGTTTTGAAGCCAGAAAAATATAGGTATCTCATGCTCTTTTTCCCTGGTAGTGACACCAAGAGCCGCAGTACTCCAAAGTGCACTCTGAAAGGGGAACAAAGTGTCATTTGCCAAAGCAATAAGAAAACAGCTTCAATGATTTTTCTCCCCTAGCATCTCTTGTTTAGCATCAGCCTTTTTTCTCCCCTATAATTCCAGACAAATTAAATGATCTGGGCTACTGCTTGTTATTGAACATCCAGAGAGATTAAATTTCAAATATTCAGCAATAGATTGATGCTGCTGGAATAAAAACTGGAAGCCAATAAACTGCTAGATTGAGTTTATGGCTCCATATGTAACGTCATCTGAAAGAATATGCGACAGTGTGCAAAACAAGCAGGCACTAGGCAGCATAAGCACTTGGCTCAGGCATTTAAACAACAATGACAAAACTAGACTCTTGTATCTGCAGTGCCTCTAATCCTGTGACAGTTTTGTCACCATTCAGGGTTTTCTCCTATGGTGACCCAGCTAGCAAACTCAGAGCAAGGTGATCCAGCTTAGAAGTAAACTCATCTAACAGCTCTTGGCTCAAGAAAACCAAAAATAAAATTGCATGACATTTGGGGTAAACATTATAGATTTGCTTAAACAAAATAAATCAGTCTGATATTTCAAGATATTCAGTAGTTCTAATGCAATGGGGAAAAGGAAAACAGAAGGAGCCAGGAGCTCTGTCTTTCATCAGATTATATATAGGGAGCTGGCATGAGTCGAGCCATTTCCTTGTTTAAGAAGCTGTTCATTATCAAAAAGAAAAAGAGATGGGACAATTTTCAATACTTTTCCAAAACAATTAGCTATTTCATTGTCGTTTCAGAAACTAGTATTGTTTTCCCCATCTTATAATTGTAATTGCTTTCCTGACTCCTTGAGAAATATTCATAGTGTCGAACAGGGTTTATATTCTTCATTCTGTCCCTTTTTACATTTTCCACTTATGCCACTTATACCATAGATAATAGATTTTTCCCTAGTTCCAAATCTATTTTAATCATTTTGCAATGATTAAAGCAAATAAAAACATCATTCAGCCTGATTTCCACACGGGACTTGTACTAAAAACTGTTTTATGGTCATAGAGAAACCAGTACACTGTTCATATGAACAGATTTTTAGCTATTGACCATGTATTATATCAATCACTTCCAAACATTTCAGTATAAAAACTTCTTTGGCAGGGCAAAAACATTTCTCTTCCCCTAGGATACTACCCTACACAGAATACTATGGTGCTCCTAATAGCCCGTCTCTTGCTGTTTCTCACACTACGGGAAATAGAGCAGGCTGCGTTGCGAGGGGTATTGCAGAGAAGAGAGCAAAACCAGCGTGGGAAGCAAATTATCTCCCTTATTGAAGTTTTGTCTGCTTCCTCTTCTCCTTCTTCCACTTCAATACATAGCTGAAAGTGGGTAGAATTCCACCAAAAATGTTCTATGACAAGATCGAGGTGGTAGCAACATCATTAATTTTATCCAATGTCCTAACGCCATATAGTCATTCAGGGCAAAAAGGCAATTTCAACTACTTTCTCTTTTTCAGCTCTGTTAGTCATGCTATCTCATCTCCTCCCAATATACTACTTAATCTCCTTAAGTTACAAATTGCACATGCTTCTTTGGTGTATTTTAGAAAGGGAAATAAAGTAGACAGAACTTTAAGTTGTCATCTTTCTTTGGAAGGAGACTCTCTCTTCATTTAGATTTCCTCTTCCTTTCTCCCGTTCCCTTCTTTCTTCCTCCCTGCTTTTCACAATCATATTCTGAGGATACTTTTATTCTTAATTCCTACTTCTAAAATTTAAATTCTTACATTTTTGGACTAGGTCAAATTAGGAGTAGCTTATAAATAATTTGAGATTTGGAGATCTGATTTCATATATATATGAGAAAATAATCTTACAAAAAAGGAATGTGGCATATCTCTTAAGGAGATTTAATTAAAAATTGTTTTAGACATTTCCCTGCTCATGTCAGTTGATAAACTATATCATAACACCAAAACAAAAGCTGAATTAAGTGAATTCTTACTGGAAGTATGCCACTCACAGAATAGGGAGTTTAATAGAAGGCAGACTTGAAATCCATTTAAAATTTTTGTTTCTAGCAAGACTTTACTTTTCCTAATGTCCTATCATCTTTTTTTTAAGTTTTAGTGCTCATAACATTCCAATCTAAAGGCACATTTTAATTTAATTATTTCTATTACAAAACTAATAATTTGGGGAAACAAATCCTCACTTTTTACTCTCCTACTTTGTATGCTTAAATGCATAATACCTGCAGCAACAAGTCCTAAACATTTTCTCAGCCCACTGTGGCAAGCAATTTGAGATCTTCTTTTGATATATTCATATTTACATGAACCATACATACATTATATTTACAAACAGGATAAAGTTTTGAATTCTGCTTTGATTTTTCCCCAAAAAGTTGATTAATGAATAAAATGTAACACTTAGGTCTTGAGGAAACATTGACTGAGTTACAATCTAGCAGTATCACCTGGATTTTGCACAAAGCAATGTAAAATGTCAGGAGAATTCAATTCTAGTGCTGGGTCTGCCCCTGACCAGCTAGGTAACATTAAGAAAGTCACTTACTGTTGGATAGGTCCTGAGTCTCCTGAGATATTAAATAAGGGAATTCTAAAAGCTGGTTTCTAGATCCACTTTTAGCTCTCACAGATCATAAGCCTTTTCTTTGTTTCTTTTCGTACTTTGATTTGCTTTTTTCAATCAATTTTATTAAAGTATACTTTATGGATAAAAATACGCCAATTTTAAGTATACTGTTCAATGAGTTTTGACAGTTATATACACACAAATAACATTCCAAACAAGATACAAGACATTTCCAACTTCTCAGAAAGTGCCCTCACGGCCTTTTTCAGGCAATCCTCACTCTTACCCAGGGCTGCAGGCAATAATTGATCTGGTTTTTGCCCCTTCTTGAATAGCACAGTTAGGAAGTCCGACAGTATACCCTCCTTTGTTTCTGGCTCCTTACACTCAGCAAGATGTTTCTGTGATATATACATGTTTTTGCATGTATCAGCAACTTATTTTTTTATTGATGAACTGTACTTCCTTTTATGGACTTACCATGTTTTGTTTATCCAATCTTCTGTTGATGGGCATTTGGGTTATTTCCAGTTTTCAGCCATTTTGAATAAGTTTGCTATGAACATTTGTGTATATATATGCATAGTCTTTTGTAGACATATGCTTTCATTTCTCTCGAATAGATACCTTAGGGTGGAATTTCTGGGTCATATGATAAAAACATGTTTAACATTTAAACAAATTGCAGTGTCCCAAAAAGCATGTACCATTTTAACTCCTAATTCTAGTCCCTCCATGTCTACTGGCACTTGGTATTGACAATCTTTTTTAATTTTAGTCATTCCAGTGGATCTATAATAGCTGGTTGTGGTTTTAATTTACATTTCCCTGATCACCGGTGAAATTAAATAACTTTTATTGTGCTTGTTGACCATTAATGTATCTTTTGTACCCATAATAATTAAAAAAGAGTATATTCAAATCTGTTGCTAATTTTCTTAAAATTGTACTGATTTCTTGTTACTATTGAGTTGCAAGATTTTTGTGCATATTCTGGATATGTTTTTGTCCAGTATGTATTAAGAATATTTTCTGCCAGCCTGTGGCTTGCCTTTTTTTTTTTTTTTTAACCTATGGCTTTTCAAGAGCATAAATTTTAATTTTATCATGTTTTTTCCTTTACATTTAGTCCTTTTTGTGTCCTAAAACATTTTCGCCTTCCCCAAGGTTATGATAATTTCTTTCTATTTTCTTCTAAGAATTTTATAGTTTCAGATTTTGTGTTAAGTATACTGTCCATTTGTGTTTGTTTTCAGTATAGTGTGTGGTAAACATCAAGAGTCATAATTTTTCATCCATTTTTTCATCTGTTCCAGAATCATTTACTAAAAAAAAAAAGTCTTTCCCCATTGAAGTATCTCAGCACCATTTTTGAAAGTCATTAACTGTATATGCATATAGTTATTTCTGGATTCCCTATTCCATTCCTTTGATTTATGTGTCAACCTTAGATCAGTACCATGATATCTTTATTTCAATAGCTTTATAGTAATTCCTTTAATCAGTAGTATAAGTCCTCTACCTTAGTTCTTCTTCAAAACTGCTTTGGCAATTAAAGCTTTTTTTTTCAATTCCATATAAATTTTAGAATTGGTTTGCCAATTTCTTAAAAAAACATACAGTGCTACTATGTTTGGGATTGAGTTGAATCTATAGGTTAATTTGGGGAGAACTGACATCTCGACAAGATTGTGTCTTCCAATCTATAAATATGGCATATCCTTCCTTTTTAGGTCTTAAATTTCTTTCACTAATATTTTGTAGTTTCCTGAGTATGAGCTTTGTAAATATTTTGTTAAATCTATCCCTAATTATGTGATGTTTTTGATATTACTATAAATGATATTTTTTCCCATTGTTGATAAAAGAAATGCTATCTACTGCTGTATCTATAGATGTACTTATTCTGGACATTGAATATAAGTAGAATCATACAATATGTAGTGATTTGTGACTGGCTTCTTTTACTTAGGATACTGTTTTCAAGGTTCATCCATATTGTAGTTTGTATCAGTACCTTATTGCTTCATATTGCTGAGTAATATTTTCTTGTATGAGTATGCTACATTTTATTTCTCAATTAATCAGTTGTATATTTGAATTTTTCCATTATTGGACTACTATAAATAATGTCACTCTGAACAGTCATATGTAAGTTTTTGGGTAGACATATGTTTTCATTTCTCTTGGGTATATACACAGGAATACAATTTCTGGGTCATATGGTAACTCTATGTTTAACCTTTAGATGAACTGCCAGACTGTTTCCAAAGTGACTTCATGATTTGATATTCTTACCAGCAGTTTATAAGGGTTCCAGTTTTGCCATATCTTTGCCAAAACATGTCATTGTCTTTGTCATTATAGTCATCGTAGTGGGTATTAAGTGGTATCTTTCTGTGGTTCTGATTTGTATTTTTCTCAAGGTAATTATATTGAGGATATATTTATGTGCTTACTGCCATTTGTATGTCTTCTTTGGAAAAATCCTATTCAGATCCTTTGCTTGTTTTTTAATTAGATTATTTCTTTTTATTATTAAGTTATATGAGTTCTTTGTATATTTTGGATACTAGACCCTTATCAGATATATGATTTGTAAAATATTTCTTCCACTCTGTGAGTTTTCATTTCACTTTCTTAATGGTCTCCTTTGAGCACCAGCATTTCTCATTTTGAGATGTTCAATTTAACTATTTTTTCTTGGATTCATGGGCTTTTTGGATCATGTCTAAGAAACCGTTACCTAATACAAGGTCATGAAAATGTATGCCTATGTTTTCTTCTAAGAGTTGCAGAGTTTTAACTCTTATATTTAGGTCTTTGATCCATTTTGAGTTAATTTTTTGTATATGATGAGGTAGGAGTCCAGTTTCATTCTTTTGCATGTGAATATGCCATTGTCTCAGCACTATATATCGAAAAACCTATTCTTTCTCTATTGAATTGTCTTGGTACCTTGTTAAAAATCAATTGACTGTGACTGTGAGGGCTGATTTCTAGACTCTTAATTCTATTCCATTGATTTATATGGCTATCTTTATGCTAGTACTACACTGTCTTGATTGCTGTAGCTTTATAAGTTATTAACCTTATGTATTATGAATTTGCTAAATTTACTTATTAGTTCTAGTGTATTTTTTTATGACTTTTTACATTTATAATTATGTCATTTTCAAATAAACAGAGTCTTCGCATCCTTCTTTCCAAGCTGGATGCCTTTTATTTATTTGTTTTCTTGCCCATTGTATTGGAATCTCCAATACAATGTAAAGTAAAAGTGATGAGGGAAGTAACAAATTTGATAAATCCCGTACGGTTTAACAAGTACTCCATATATTAAACAAGATAGCACATGGACAGAAAAGAAACAATTGATGAAGGTACTCATAGATTTCAAGAAAGTAAGTTGACAATCCATTTTTCTGCCTGCTTACTCAGCACAACTTTAAAAAATCAGTCTTTAATAGACTTCTTTTACTGCTGTAACATATGGGCTGTACTCCAAAATTTCAGAAAGAATTTTCCCACAGAAACAGTGTCATGAATAAATGATTATGTCCTAATAACAACACAAAAAAGCCTCTGTAACTCATGGCAATGGTACAGTGAAGCATTCAATACTTACCTCTGGAATTAAGCTGCTTGATATTGAATTCTATCTCTTTCTCTTGCAAACTGTACAACCTTGATGAGTTACTTAACTTCTGGTTCTATAAGTTTCCTCATCTACCTATCTCTATATATACATAAACACACAATTGGGATAGTTGTATTACTCACTTTAGAGCATTATTGTGAATGTTTAATGGAATAGTATACAAAAACTATTTAACACATTGTCTGGTATATTCAATAAATTTCAGTTATAATTTTACTTACACTCATGTACCCCTGAAAAAAAGTATTAATTGTGATAATTGAGTGAAAACTAGCCATAAATTTTTACACTATTTCTATGGGAAAATCAATTCTGAATTCCAGATTGCAATACCAGGACCACATTTGACTTAAACAGTGGCAACTTCGTTGGTAGCTATTTAGGGGCAAGGGAGAAGCTTTGGGTTACCAGCACTTGTAAATTTTATCCTTCTGTATATTCATGACATAGCACTTCTCTTAGCATTTACTTGTTTCCATTGCTCCAACTTTTTGTATGAGTACATCCTAAGGTTACTATATGTTAAGCATTCACTACTGAAACCCCTATAATGAGAATGTTAAAAGCATTCACAAGAGTTTCCCACTGAGTCACAATACATGGTAGATACTCTACTGGTCATATCCTACCATATACATATTCTTGAAATTGTGCTTTATCAATTTGTTGTGATCTGTGAGTGTATTCCATATATGTCCCATAAGCCAAGGAAAAATAACGTCTTCACTCTGAAAAGAGTCCGCTAAAGAGCTGGGACTGCATATGTGGCTTAGTTGTGGTGTTTTTCTCTCTCACATTTTAAAAAATTTTATTTATATTTCAGTTTCCAGCAGCTACAGAACTGTATTCAAAATACCCAAAGTGTTAAATCTTCTACAAAGACCAGCTGTCTGCCCAACTGCAGTTTTAAAAATTAAGCTGCTTGGATTGGAGGGTAGCAAAGAAAAAAAAAAAGTGGATGGGGGTGGTTGGATGAGCACATGTGAAGGTGAAAGTATTTGTTTCTATTATAAGAAAACTGCTAAATAGTTCAAAATACTGCAATATACAAATCTAAAAATGCTTCCACATGTTATTTGTCTAAGCGTGATGGACAAAATAAGAAGGTCAATAATTTTGTATATTAATCCAGCTATACTTTTCCAAATACATCCCAAATTATGTATTAATCAATGTCTTTCCAGCTTAAATAACAAACATTTTTTTCATAAAAATGTCATGAGGAAAATTTAAAAAATGAAGAAACAAAAAAAAATCAAAGAAAAACAAAGTAATAAAAAACGTAAGGACTAGGGTAAAATTTTTACATAGGAAAATTTGAAGCAACCCTAATGGACTTGGGATATGATTGAGTCGCATGCCATATAACTGAGATAAATATTAAATCTCAGCCATCAGTTTTCTAATACAAATCTCATTTCAACCTTAATTATATCTACTCTCTTGGTACCATGATTATAAAAATTCAAGGAGAAAAATATTTAAGAATAACTTGTCATTCATGAAAGCATTTCAATCCCTTTGGAATATATCATGGTTCAGTGTGACTAGCACAATGATTTTTATTCATCACTTTGCTGGGTAAAATACCCTAGGCTTCTCCCCATCTCACCTCTACCTTATTAAGAAAATTTTGAAGCCATTTTTTTTCTCTTTCTCCCTAATCTTACTAGGGTAACTATAAATACTGATATACTGAAGCATAATTTCTAAGTTTCCTTATAAACACTGCCTTTTGAATACAGCAAATTGTTAGGAAACATCTTAATAAGATAGTTTTTGTTCAATATTAAATAAATATAATTTTTGGTCCACTATATGCACACATATGTTGTGTGTGTGTATAGAAAAAGAGAGAGTGCTGAGTTTGTACACAAGCATCATTGGTACACAATTAAATTCTCTATTGTCATTTCCAAACAATAAATTCAAATGTGTGAGGTAATAAAGAATAACTGGCTGTCATAACTTCAGTGAAGAAGGTTTTATGCAGACACCTGTAGAGAGAAGAACGTTACCCAGATGTGGTCCTGCTATTCTTATTTGCATCTGCTAGAACACACTGGCTCATTCTATCACCTGAAAGACCCAACCTTGTGTACAGTTAATCATGAACACTCTTTCGCTCCTTGGGCAGTGGAAAATACTGTAATTTATGCACATCCTGCATTACCTGGATACCTGGCAACCTCTCACATCTATCCTCTCTCCTGTTTATTCTGTCCAATTTCCCCACCCCAAGGGCCACTGCTTTACCATTATACAGGCCCACATAATCAAGTCAACAGGTCCTGCTAATGCTGTTGACCCAGGCAGTTGAGGCAGCAAGTCTCATTTATCCTAGATCCTCATACTCTTTAGAGTGAAAGACCTAAAAGACAAGTAAGAGTTTATCTTGCATAAAAGACTCCCTTGCAATAGAACCTGAACTGTCTCTTTCACCAAGACTAGTGATAGGTAAGGAAGAGTGGGTAAGAGCTAATCCCCTCCCTGCACTGTGATTGAGGATGAGGAGGAACAAAGGAAGTAAAAAGCATTTGAAGGCAGAGAATTTCCATCCTGTCATACAGACAATCAGTACCTATTTGGGGCACAATTGGTCACCAGAAATAGAAAAAAATAGAAGTTGCTCAGAGGAACTCTTTGTGGTCAGAAAGAATATTTTATAACCACTTTTTATCACCATGAAGTTGAAGAATATGATCAAAGCTGTCTGTCATAATTTTGTTTTTAGTTTGGCATTTGTAATTCTATTAATAGTGTTCCTTGTGATCTAAATGGTCAGAATCCCCATAGTAATTCCCAAAACAAATAAGAAACAGATTGTTATATACCATCAATTATATACTTTTCATCAGAATGGGAACTGATTTTAGAAGAAACTGTGCACAAATAGCATAGAACTCTATATTCATAAATATACACAATTTAGACCTAATGTGCAGACATTTAATTGCACAACAAAAATAACCACCTCTTCAGTAATTCTTACCCCTTATTTCACACTTTATAATACTCAATGTATCACTGCATGCCAACATTTTTCTGTATCCCATGATAAATATTTTCTTTTATGAATAATTACACAGTCTAACTTCTCTCCTACCAACTTTGTTAATTGGACATAACGTTCATATTAGGTTACTAAGTGTGGAATGTCCAATTTCCTTAAGTACTAAGTTTGACAGTTGATATCTCTGACATTTCACTCTGACACTTCTTTTTTTTAATTGTGAAGGTGCATCCTCATTCTTTCAAACACACATTTTGGCTTGTGATTATCTTTAAAATTTCTTTTTTAGAGCAATTTTTGTGAAACCATGGATAAGTCAAAAATTCATGTTATTTTCAAATATGAGTTCCATCGTGGAACCAATGCAACGCAGACAGTTCGAAGTATCAACAAAGTGTTTGGGAAGGATGTGGCTAATCAACACACAGTACGCTGATGGTTTCAGAAGTTCCATTCTGGTTATTTTAATCTAGAAAATGAGCCACATGGGCCACCTGAGACCAAGGGGGATAATGATGAGTTGAAAGTTGTAGGGGAAGCGAATACATCTCATCCTATTCGTGAATTAGCAGCAAAGTTTGACATTACTATTCCAACAATATTGGACCATTTGAAACAACTGGCAAGGTAAAGAAGCTGGTCCCACATGAATTAACTGACCATCAGAAGAGAAATCATCTCCAAGCTTGCCTTTCTATGCTGTCACAACATAAAGGCAAACCATTTCTACACTGTATTGTTATATGTGATGAAAAATGGATTCTGTTTGACAATTGCAGGTGTTTGGCACAATGGTTGGATAAAGATGAAGTGCAGAAACACAGTCCAAAAATACTCATCAAAAATTCATCAAAATATATTCACAAAATATTCATCAAAAAAAGCTGATGGTGTCTGTTTTGCAGTCCAGTGCTGGTATTATCTACTACAGCTTCATGAAACCTGGTCAATTGATTACAGTGGATGTCTACTGCAACCAGTTGGATGAAATGATGAGGTTGCTCACAATGAAGCAGCCAAAATTGGTCAACAGAGACAGCCCAATCCTCTTGCAAGACCACGCTAGACCACATGTCACACAAACTATGATGCTCAAACTACAGAGGCTGGACTTGGAAACTCTCCGTCATTCACCATATTCACCAGACCTTGCACCAACTGACTGCCACTTCTTCCAGACTTTGGACCACTTCTTGCAAGGAAAAATATTCAATTCTCAACAAGCTGTGGAAAATATCTTTTGCGATTTCATCGCCACTCGCTCTCCAGGCTTCTTTGCTGCTGGCATAAACAAGCTACTGTTAAGATGGCAAAACTGTGTCGATATTTTAGGCACATACTTGATTCATTGTAGTGCTTCTTGTTTGAGATATAACAAACTTTTGATTTGAAATCGAACATTTCATATTTAATGACCTAATATGATTAATCAATATTTTAAGGATGTGGTAGGTATCACACAACTCTTCAAGGCTCAGGGCAACTTCCCATCAAAAGCCTTCAAAGCAGCTTCCATTCATAAATTTCTCTCAAGATTTCATACTTAATGCTGGTTCTCTCCCACTTTCAATACCTCACGGGAAGGCTCTGTTTGCCTTTCCAATTTTTATATTTTTCCTAGGCTTCTTGTTTCACCTCATGATCAAAAAGCAATTTCTAAACAGAGACAATGCTATTTCTCCACTGTAACGCCTCTTAAATAATAGATAATTAATTCAATTCCTCTTTCTCAATGAAGCATAAATGACTTTATAAGGAAAGCATTTGTCACTTGCTAGGGTTAACCACACAATTTGAACAAAAAAGCCTTTTGTTCTTTAACTCCCAAGAAAGTGTTTGAGGCAAAGAAATATTTGTTGGTTTTTGAAAGAATATGATTAATAATGGATTCAACCACAGGACTGCATTGAAGG
Source organism: Daubentonia madagascariensis (assembly GCA_023783475.1). Lineage (NCBI taxonomy): Eukaryota > Metazoa > Chordata > Mammalia > Primates > Daubentoniidae > Daubentonia > Daubentonia madagascariensis. The sequence continues at coordinate 14,307,687 of JAKFHU010001798.1, forward strand.
TTCGGGTGGAGAAAAAGGGAATAAAATTGGTGGAAGAAAAGATGCTTAGATGATGAAAATTGGCTAAAGAATAATATAAAAGGATTAGCAATCAGTGAGTCAGTTTTTAATTAAAAATAAAAATTCATGAGATCCTGTGCAAACATTAAAGTACAGAAAGCTAATATTTGTTCATAAAACCATCTCAGTGAAAGTTGAATGCAGAATATTAAACTATTAGACTATTATGAGGTAGAGCAAAGGAGTTCATTTAATTCTTTAATAAATGGAAAGGGAAAAATATCCTGTAAACACCTTATAAAAGATACATTGGGCACTGAGATACAAGATTAACAAATACACTTTGTAGGATGATTTTCATTAGAATAATAGGCTTTTGGTTTGTGGATTTTACCTTTGTAAGGACATGATTTCTTCTTCACTCCCTACAAGCCCCCAGTCCTTAAGCCTGGTTGGTCTTTCTTAATATATCCCTTCCATTTAATTCCACAAGAACCATCCTAATGCAAACCCTGTCACCTCCTATCTGAATTCTGATTGCGGTCCCTTAGCTGATCTGTCTGCTTTTAATTTTTCCCTCCATATAATTCTTTTTATCTTCCGCTTCCAGAGTAAAACTTCTTTGGTAATGCATTTTCCCTTTTCTAAAACCCTTCAGTGAATCTCTGAATCCTATTAAATAAGTTATAAAAATTTAACTTGGTGCTAAAGGCCCTCATTGAGCTGGTCACAGAGAAATTTGTCTCCACTCCCCCTCTACTTCTCTGTGCTAATGCAGAGCTGGGCCACCTGTCAGGACCTGCACATACCTTGTATTCCCTGACTTCCTGATTTTGTTCATATAATTTCCTCATCATGAAATTCTATTTTTATCTCCTTATCACTATCTGAATTTTACTCATGTTACTCAAACAGCCTTCTCAGCTAAAATGTCATCTCTTCCATAGACTTTTTCTCATATTTCTGTAGTTGAAAAATACCTCTGTCTTTTAAACCACAAGCCTCATTTTGGCATTTCAAAATCATAAGTTTTAATTGACCAAGTGACCAAGTGCCTAGGATTTGCCTGGCCCTGGTATTTTACCTACTTTATTTGATCTACTGTTTCTAGATGTTCAAAGCATCAAGCCCAGCACTGTCGACTAGCAGTAATACACTGAATCATTGCTGAACAAATGAGTTACATACAAAAACTGGGTGATAACTTAATGATGAACCATGCTTTGTTCTTATTGAGCTTACAAAATCATTACCAACAAATATTATTAATACCCTCCACATATTACTTAATGATAAATCTAGCAAGCATGCATATCAAGTAATTAGCATCATGCCTAGTACAAAGTGCTAAAAAATGGAACTTATTATAATAATAGCACTTGTATTAGTATTATAGTATTCATAACAATAGTGTTATGTGCTACAGCTTATGTTTTGCATTTATCTCTTTTGCATATGGTTCCACTCAGTGAATTTAAAATCCATTTATATAAAAAAGAATAAAAAGAAAAATATTGAGGAATTTGTAAAATGGATTAGTGTTAGGACTCTGATAAAACACAGGAATTAGAAGTCCAACTTTCCAGTTTATAAGGGAGTTCATTTTTCACCATCTTTTCAAAAGTAGGAGTGTCATGTCTGGCAATCTGTGAGCTACTTGATGGCTTAAACTGAAAATTCAGTAATGCCCTGTGTTCTCCCTACCACACTTCTCATTACTCTCCCTCTTTTAACTTTTAAGGCACTTGTCCTTGTTTCTTTATTTGTAGCCCGGAATTTTCTGATCTGTTACCATCAAGTACAATTGAAAAATTCCCCTTGTGCAAGATAGAAATGAGATCTTTGGAAAATCCTTCTTTTTATTCATATTTTCCCAAACAAGAAAATTTTCCTTACCTAAAGTACAGCTTCCCTCTGGTGGATAGGCTAGCTTTCCCTGAGCCCAAAGATCCCATGACTGAAAATTTTATAACTTCCAAAAAAGAAACTGTTTTTCTCTGAATGTTAACTGCTATAAAGTATAGAAGAAGCAGCTGGGGAAGATCAAGATGTCAGCACTCTGGGAATAGAATAGAATTAGAAGACAGCAGGGTAGTAGACAATGAGGAACCATTTTACTCCCATAGGATTCTGATGGAAAGAAATTGTTAAGTGGCAGTTCTCTGGCCTAATACTGGGAAGTGTATGATGTTTCCTCTTTGGACAGGCTTTTGATAGGAATTATGTCCTTTACGGAACAACATGAAATAATGTATTTCTTCAATTGGTTCCTGTTTTGCAATACTCTGATCAGTTCACTTTCAAAAGAGGGAATAGATTATTCTACAAAAAATCTATGTAAAGGGTGAAGCCACTTTAGAAGTATGTAAGGACTCAACAGTAAGCAAGATCATCAGGCCAGCATGTCTCTAACACATGGAATTTGCATGTAAAATGTCTGCTTGAAACACTTGTTAATGAGGAGTGGATAATATTTACCCAGCTCAGTTTTATTTGCTCTCAAACATTTATTTTCAAGTGCTGATTAATCTGATAACTTTAAACAATAAGGTCATCTTTACAGACTGAGTAGGCAATTAGGTATGAAATACTTCATTCAAGGAATACAGATAAAATGAATAATAACAACCTGTGTATGAAGGACCTACCAAAGAACATGATTAAAAATAAAACATCATGTATCCATTTGGGGAAAGTTATTATACCATCACTTGTGTAGCACATTGGATAAAATAGAAAGCTCATCTGTTATTGACAATGTTTGTATCACCCCAAAATTTTTGTATTGAAACTTAAATCTCCAATGTGATGGTATTAGGAGGTGGGGTCTTTGGGGGTAAATATGTCCTAGGGTGGAGCCCTCAAGAATCAGATTAGTGGATCTGAAAAAAAATGGCGGTGTGATAGGGTCCTCCCACCATACCGCTCCCAGGAAAGGAGGTGAAGAACGTCAGCGGCTGCCGGCGAACACGGACCACTCACTCCAAAAACAGCATTGCGAATGACAGAGAAACAACGCCGAACGCCCAGCCCAAGAAAACAGGTACAAAATTTTCACAAAGATCGGAGGGCGCACGGAGCACAATAGAGCCCAGAGCGCGGGAGGGACGCACTCGCCAGGTCGGCGCGGCGCGACCTGCCCCCCAAGCGGTTACGCGCCTCCCCATACACGCAGTCAGGGACAAGCCCAGAGTTGGGACAGAGCAGTTGCTCGGGCCGGCGAGCCCTGTGGAGAGGAGGAAGGTGCCAGAGCCAGACACAACTCGCAGCTGCAATATACAGAGACTGCCGAGGGCTGGAGAGGAACTGGGCGGGGACCGAGATTCAGCTTCCCGGGATAGTGCGCGGGAACCCGCAGGCCGGCACTGCGCCACTAGAAGTCAGTGGGACTGGGCCCAGGAGTTTATCGGAGAGCGGGACGCGCCCTTAGAGGTTGCTTACAACTACCGGCGGAGAAAAACTGCGCTCCCGGCGCGATCGGAGCCCGGCTGTGCGCCAGGCTGGCAGCGGCCGCCATCTTTACAGCCGCCCACGCGGAGCCGTGAGCCGCGTCTCTAGCTCCGCCCCGCCCCGGCCCAGGGCTCATCCGCTGGGGCGAGACAGGCTTTGCCTGTGGTGGCCAGGGACAGCGGCATCCGTGGGTTCCAGGTGGGACGAGATCCCGGAACTGTAGAGGTGGGACCTTTGAGTATTGGAAACAGTTTGCAGCTCGTCCATCTGGTTCTGCTACCCCGGCTCTGGCCTCCGACAACTCCGCTCCGTGTCGGTCCTAGTGCCCGCCCCTCAGGTCCCAGCCCTCCTGTACCCCAGAGATCGCTCATTTTGAAGGTTGCTGGCCATAGTGACTCATTTGGTATAACTGCTGGTTCCCATGACAACCAAATACCTCAAGAGCCACAGGCTGAACCAGAGCAGCTCCCCATAATCCTGCCCACTTCAATAGGGAATTTCGCGCCACCCAAGAGTGCTTCCAGCTGCACTACTCCCCCTCCCGTGGGAACATCCCCCGGTGGAGACTGCTGGGGATAGAGACGGCCACCTGCCTCGCCTTGAGGTCTAGTGGTGGAAAAGGGGTACACAATTGGAGATCCCCCTATCAACCAGTTTCACGCGGAGACACACATCAGAAGGGCAGCCACACGTGGCTAGATGAGCAACCTCTGAGCTGTGTAAAATTTTCCCAACTCAGCTCTCACACTGCAGCCAAAGGAAATTGTGTTTCTACCAGAACCTCAGGAAGAGCAGGGTCAAAGTAACCCCTAGGAGCTACAAGACCCCTCCCAAAGCACAGGGCTTTCGCATACCCCAACTGGGGAATCAGAGTCTGCTACGGACATAACAGAATACCTAGCTAATAGAGAGCGGAGGACTCATATTCTCAAGTACAATCCATTAGCTCAGAGCCCACGCTGGGAGGTCATTCTCACCACACTCCACTGGGAAGAGGAGAAGACCACAGGTCAGAGTTAACTCAAGATCCAACAAACTTGCTAAAATACACCTAAGGCAATACAGGCCACTACTTCTCTCCCTGGCTTTGCCAAGGAAAAATAATTGTGGGCCTGGTGACAGGGCCATAAACTAGCTCTAACACCCCCAGCTCTCAACCAAGAGACCAGATGAGAAAAAACCAGCGAAAGAACTCAGGGAACATGAAAAATCAGAGTGAAAAGTCACCCCCAAAAGAAATTATCAGTTCCTCAGCAATGGATACCAACCCAAATGAAATGGGTAGAATGACAGAAGAGGAATTTCGTTTATGGATTATAAGAAAGCTCAATGAAATTCAAGAGAAAATTGAATCCCAGCACAAAGAAACCACAAGAAAAATGCAAGAAATGAATGAAAAATTCTCCAAAGAAATAGAAATATTACGGAAAAATCAAATAGAAATCCTAGAAATGAAAGAAGCATTCAAGGATCTACAAAACACAGTGGAAAGCCTTAAGAATAGGCTGGACCATGCAGAGGAAAGAATTTCAGAGCTAGAAGACAGCTTCTATGCACTAAATAAATCAGCTGAAGAGAAAGAACACAAAAACAAGAGACAGGAAAAAAGCATACAAGAAATGTGGGATTATGTAAAGAGGCCAAACATAAGGATAATAGGTATCCCTGAGGGAGAGGAAGAAAATTTGCATGGGCTGGAAAATTTATTTGAAGGAATAATAGAGGAAAATTTCCATGGCTTAGCCAGAAATCTCGACATCCAAGTACAAGAAGCACACAGGACTCCTGGGAGAGTCAACGTGAAAAGGCATTCACCACGCCACATAATTATTAGACTGACCAAAGTAAACACAAAAGAGGCACTCCTCAGAGCTGTAAGACAAAAAAAGGAGGTAACCTACAAAGGGAAACCCATCAGATTAACTGCAGATTTCTCAACTGAAACCTTACAAGCCAGAAGGGAATGGGGAGACATCATCAATCTCCTAAAACAAAACAAAGGTCAACCCAGAATTCTGTATCCTGCCAAACTAAGCTTCTTATATGAGGGAGAAATTAAGACCTTTCCAGATAAGCAATCACTGATAGAATTTGCGAAATCCAGACTGGCCTTGCAAGAAATGCTTAGACCTGCATTATACACTAACCAGCGCAACAGACACCCACCTATGTAAAATTATGCAAAGGCTAAAACCCCAGAAACCAGACTCCACAATGACGCAAGAGGTAAAACAAAAGATACCACCCAACAGAATAATCAGAAATTTACCCCAAATATCAATTCTCTCAATAAATGTAAATGGCTTAAACTGCCCATTGAAGAGACATAGGCTGGCTGAATGGATTAAAAAATACAAACCAAGTATCTGTTGTCTTCAGGAAACACACCTCACACACAAAGACGCATTCAGACTCAAGGTGAAAGGATGGAATACAATTTTTCAGGCTAATGGAAACCAAAAGAAATCTGGAGTAGCCATCCTCATTTCAGATGACATCAACTTTAAAGCAATAAAAGTAAAGAAGGACAAAAATGGACACTATATAGTGGTGAAGGGAAAAATTTCACAAGAGGATTTAACAATCCTAAACATTTATGCACCCAACACAGGAGCACCCAGGTACATAAAGCAAATGCTGCTAGATCTAGACAACATAATAAGCAGGAATGCCATAATTGCAGGGGACTTCAACACCCCACTGACGGAACTGGACAGATCCTCCAAACAAAAAGTAAATAGAGAAATAAAAGACCTAAACAGGACTCTAGAACATTTGGGCCTAACAGATATCTACAGAACACTCCACCCAAATAACACTGAATATACATTCTTCTCATCAGCTCATGGAACTTTCTCTAAAATTGACCACATCCTAGGCCACAAAACAGATCTAAACAATTTCAAAAAAATAGAAATCATACCATGTATCTTTTCAGACCACAGCGGAATAAAATTAGATATCAATTCCAACAGAAACTCACATCTTCCTCCAAAAACTTGGAAACTAAACAATCTATTGATGAAGGAGTATTGGGTCAAAGAGGAGATTCAAAATGAAATCAAAAGATTCTTCGATCTAAACGATAATGGGGACACAAGTTATCAAAATCTGTGGGATACAGCAAAAGCAGTCTTGAGAGGAAAATTTATCGCCCTAAATTCCCACATCCAAAAGACAGAAAAGTCACAAATCAGTAAACTAATGAATCATCTTAAGGAAATGGAAAAGGAAGAGCAAAGCAATCCTAAAACCAGCAGAAGAAAAGAAATAACCAAAATTAGAGCAGAATTAAATGAAATCGAGAACAAAAGAACAATACAGAAGATCAATGAAACGAAAAGCTGGTTCTTTGAAAAGATAAACAAAATAGACAGGCCACTTGCCAGGTTGACCAGAAGCAGAAGGAAAGGACTCTAATAAGCTCAATTAGAAATGAAAAAGGAGAAGTCACAACTGATACCATGGAAATACAAAACATCATCTTTGAATACTACAAAAATCTCTATGCCCACAAACACGAAAACGTGGAGGAAATGGACAAATTCTTAGAAACACACTACCTCCCTAGGCTCAACCAGGAAGAAACTGAATTTCTAAACAGACCAATATCAAGCACCGAAATTGAAGCAGTAATTAAAAATCTACCCACAAAAAAAAGTCCCGGACCAGATGGGTTCACACCTGAATTCTACCAAGCCTACAAAGAACTGGTGCCTATACTGCAGAAATTATTTGAAAATATCCAGAAGGATGGAATCCTCCCAAACTCATTCTATGAAGCCAATATCACCTTGATACCAAAGCCAGGAAAGGACACAACAAAAAAAGAAAACTACAGACCAATATCCCTTATGAATATAGATGCAAAAATTCTCAATAAAATCCTTGCAAACCGAATTCAAAAGCACATCAAAAAAATAATCCATCATGATCAGGTGGGCTTTATTCCCGAGATGCAGGGATGGTTCAACGTACGCAAATCTATAAATGTAATTCACCATATAAATAAAAGCAAGAACAAAGATTATATGATCCTTTCAATAGATGCAGAAAAGGCTTTTGACAAAATCCAACACCCTTTTATGATAAAAACTCTTAACAATATAGGCATAGATGGCTCATTCCTAGAAACTATTAAAGCCATATACGATAAACCCACAGCCAATATCATACTGAATGGGGAAAAATTGAAGGCATTCCCCCTTAAAACTGGCACCAGACAAGGGTGTCCACTATCTCCACTTCTTTTCAACATAGTGCTGGAAGTCCTGGCCACAGCAATTAGACAAGACAGAGGAATCAGGGGCGTCCAGATGGGGGCAGAAGAGGTCAAACTTTCACTATTCGCAGACGATATGATATTATACATAGAAAACCCCAAAGATTCAACCAAGAGATTACTGGAATTGATAAATGAATTCAGCAAAGTCTCAGGATACAAAATTAATACACACAAATCCATAGCCTTCATATATGCTAATAACAATCAAGCCGAGAAACAAATTAAAGATGCTATACCTTTTGCAATAGCAACAAAGAAAATTAAATATTTAGGAATATATCTAACTAAGGAGATCAAAGACCTATATAGAGAGAATTATGAAACACTGAGAAAGGAAATTGCAGAGGATGTAAATAGATGGAAAACCTTACCATGCTCTTGGATAGGCAGAGTCAACATAGTAAAAATGGCTTTGCTACCTAAATTAATTTACAGAATCAATGCAATCCCTATCAAAATACCAACATCATTTTTTGCCGATCTAGAAAAAATAATTCTACGTTTCGTGTGGAACCAGAGAAGACCCCGTCTAGCCAAAGCAATCTTAAGCAAAAAGAACAAATTGGGAGGCATCTGTCTACCAGACTTCAAACTATACTACAAGGCTATAGTAACCAAAACTGCATGGTATTGGCACAAGAACAGACATGTAGACCAATGGAACAGGACTGAGAACCCAAATATAAAACCAACCTCATACAGTCACCTGATCTTTGACAAATTCCAGAAAAACGTACACTGGGGAAAAGATTCCCTATTCAACAAATGGTGCTGGGAAAATTGGATGGCCATATGTAGAAGACTGAAAGTGGACCCACACCTCTCACCTCTCACAAAAATCAATTCACAATGGATAACAGATCTAAACCTAAGACATGAAACCATAAGAATTCTCGAAGAAAATGTTGGAAAAACTCTTATGGACATTGGCCTAGGCAAAGAATTTATGAAGAAGACCCCCAAAGCAATCACAGCAGCAACAAAAATAAATACATGGGACCTGATCAAATTGAAAAGCTTCTGCACAGCCAAGGAAACTATCACTAGAGTGAACAGACAACCTACAGAATGGGAGAAAATATTTGCATGCTACACCTCGGATAAAGGGCTTATAACCAGAATCTATACAGAACTTAGGAAAATCAACAAGAAAAAATCAAACAACCCTATTAAAAAATGGGCAAAGGACATGAACAAAAACTTTTCCAAAGAAGACAGAATGATGGCCAGCAAACATATAAAAAAGTGCTCAACTTCTCTAATCATCAGGGAAATGCAAATCAAAACCACAATGAGATATCACTTAACTCCAGTGAGATTGGCTCATATCAAAAAATCCCCAAATAACAAATGTTGGCGGGGATGTGGACAGGTAGGAACACTCATACACTGCTGGTGGGACTGCAAATTAGTACAACCTCTATGGAAAAGAATATGGAGATATCTCAAAGAATTAAAAGTAGAATTACCATTTGACCCAGCAATCCCACTACTGGGTATTTATCCAAAAGAAAAAGACATTTTATAATAAAGACATCTGCTCTCGAATGTTCATAGCAGCACAATTCACAATTGCAAAGTTGTGGAAACAACCCAGGTGCCCATCAATACACGAGTGGATCAATAAAATGTGGTATATGTATACCATGGAGTATTACTCAGCAATAAGGAACAATAGTGAATTAACACATCTGGTATTATCCTGGTCGGAGCTAGAACCCATTCTTCGAAGCGAAGTGTCACAGGATTGGAAAAACAAGCATCACTGGTACTCACCATCAAACTGGTACTAACTGATGAACACTTACATCACACAGGGCAATAACATTCATCAGGGGGCGGGCGGGCGGGAGGGGGGTGGAAGGGATGGGAAAAACTCTCACTGAATGGATGTGGGGAGCACAGTTTGGGAGATGACCACGATTGTGGCTCTGACACGGGCAGAACAGGGGCAATGTGTATGGCCAAAATGTTGTACCCCCATGATATTCTGAAATTAAAAAAATTAAAAAAAAATAAAAAAAAAAAAAAAAAAAAAAAAGAATCAGATTAGTGTTCTTTTAAGGGGATGAAGAGACCTGAGCTCTTTCTCTTTGCCATATGAGGGCACAATCCAAAATATATAAGGAACTCACACAACTCAATAGTAAAATAACAAATAAACCTGATTAAAACTGAGCAAAGGACCTGAATAGATATTTTTCCAAAGAAGGCATACAAATGGCCAACAAGTATATGAAAAAGTGATCAACATTACTGATCATCAGGGAAATGCAAATCAAAACCAAAATGAGACATCACTTCACATCTGTTAGGATGGCTATTATGAAAAAGTCAAGAGATAACAAGTGTTGGTGAGGTTGTGGAGAAAAAGGAACCATGGTATGCTGTTAGTAGAAATGTAAGTTAATATAGCCATTATGAAAAACAGTGTTGAGTTTCCTTAAAAAATTAAAAATAGAACCACCATGTGATCCAGGAATCCCTCTTCTGGGTATATATCCAAAGGAAATGAAATCAGCACTTCGTAGAGTTATCTGTACTCCCATGTTCATTGCAGCATTATTCACAATAGCCAAAATATGGAGACAACCTGTTTCCACAGACACATGAATGGATAAAGAAATTCTGGCATATATATATACAATGGAATATTATTCAGCCTTAAGAAAGAAAGAGATCCTGCCCTTTGTGACAACATGGATGAACCTGGACTACATTATGCTAAGTGAAATACAGAAAAAAAATACTACATGATCTTTCTTATATGTGGAATCTGAGAAGGAAAAAAAAAAAGCCAAATACACAGAAACAGACAGTAAAATTGTAGTTACCAGAAACCAGTGGGAGGGGAGGGAGGTTTGATGTCAGTCAAAGGGTACAAAGTTGCAGTTATGTAGGATGAAAAAATCTAAAGATTTAAAGTACAGCATGAGGACTACAGTTAATAATATTATATTGCATACCAGAAATTTGCTAAAAGAGTAGATTTTAGGTGCTCTTAACTACACAAAAAAGAATAAGGTAACTATGTTAATTGGCTTGACCATAGTAATCATTTCACTATATTTGTGTATATCAAACATCATGTTGTGTACCTTAAATATACAGTAAAAATATATCCAAGAAAAAAAAGAAAAATAAATTGGAGAACATTTACCCCAAAGTATCCTCTCTGACAAGATTGACAATTGTTCCTGCTGCTTTAACCTTCAGATATATGCAGGTGCTGATATGTTCTGTCTGATTTTGAAGGTTTTCAATAAATTATTCTAATAAATTGTCTTTCCTCTAATGCTAACCAAAAATAGTTGCAATCTTAGATGAAATATTTCTGATACAAGATTTATATGGACTAAAGCAATAATTTTCTTGAATATCAGCAAGAAATAATTTATATGAGTCGTATTCTTAAAAAAATAATAATTTTTAAAGAAGTGTCCTGGGATAAAGCTAACAAGTACATGAAAAAACTAAAAGATTAAAATTATAAAACTTTACCAAAGGACATAAATTTGATTATCCAGAGTGACATACCATATTTTTAAATAAAAAGACAAAATATGTTAACTGCCCATTCTTTATAAAATAATGCATGATATTGATGTAACACCGAATAAAATTTCAATGAATTTTAATTGAATAGGTTAAGCTATTTTAAAAATTATAGGGGAAAATATGTGTGATAAAAAATCCAAAAATCTTTTTTAAAAGACAATTATAGGTCACTCAAAATGCAAAATATCAATATACTAGTTCTGTCCAGAAATTATCCAGACATTGTTAATATAATGAGAATGATTTGCAGGACATCATTGTAACCTGGCAGCCAAGGCAAGTGGACTATAATGCTCATGCGTGAACAATGATGACTTCACTGTAGGAGTCAGTGGGGTGCTAGACCATTGAGTGAGCATGTGTACTGTGTAGCCATTGCATTCAAAATTACTGAAGCAGTAGAGCAACGAATCTGCATCATATTTTGAGTAAAGCTTGAACATTCCTCCGTGGAAACTATTCGGATGATTCAGAAGGCTTTCGGGGATGACACAATGAGTGCAGTGCAAATAAAAATGTGGCACAAATGCTTCAAAGATGGTCAAGAATCTGTTGAAAGTGATTCACATTCTGGAAGGCCTCCAACAAGCAGAACACCTAAGAATGTTGAATGTGTACGGGTTAGGTTAAGAGATGCTGAGAGAACTGTGTGAGGTCCCGAGGTGCCTACTTTGAAGGGGACTGAGGCACCATTGTTCTATGTACAATGTTTCTTGTATCTTGTGTCTTCTTCAACAAATGTCTCTATTTTTTATATTACATGTCTGAATACTTTCCAGACAGACCTCACCTATAAAGTGTGAGAAATTTTAAGAGTGATTTTGGTATTAAAATGTATAACTATATTAATGAAAAACAATGTAAAGTCAAGAATCAGATCCATGTATTCACAAAATTAATTTTATAATATATGTAACTTTGCAAAGTAGTAAAGTAAAGAGTTTCAATAAAGGGTACTGGAAAAATTTGAGAAAACAAAGTTACAGGCCTATCAAAAATCATGCCCCAAAATAAATTCCAGGTATTTTGTATTGTAGTATCATAACCATAATATAAATTTTAAAGTATAATTAAAAAGTATTTGAAATTAGGAGGGCATGTTTATGATCTTGGTTGGAAAGTACTTTCCTATGTAAGACCAAAAATCAAACACAACAAAAACAAAAAAAAAACAGAACCCATAAAGGAAAAGATTGATAGTTTTTTCTATGTAAAAACTTTAAAATTATTTCAAACTAAAATATACATTATAAGCAAAGTAAATACAAATCTTGAAATACAAGTTTGATATAGATTAAGGAAGGAATTGAATGCCAGGCTAAAGGCAGTGAATTTTCATCTGTGAACAACTCAGAACCGTAAAACATTTTTGACAAGGAGAGTAAATGATCAAAGATGCCTTTTAACAAAGGAACTTGTTCAGCCATATAAAGCATGAATTAGAGATGCAGTTTCAGGCCATGTGGGTTGGAGAGTGCTGTGTACAGAGCTGTTCAGTTTGGAGTCAAGATCAGTTATGAAGCAGTTGCAATAGTCCAGTCAAAAGATAGCAAGGGCCATTTTGAGAAAGTGAGAATCATATTTGAGAATTTGAGAATCATAGAAAAGATAGATAACTAATATTTATTGAATGCCTGTATTTGTTAGAGATTCTAACTTGCCCATAGGCACACAAAAATATGTTGCTAAATCTTATCTCTCCAATGCCAACCCCATACTTTTTATTCCTGTGTATTTTAAGTTGCCTCATACATAACCCACTGTTAGCTTAGGTGTGGCCAACTTTGGTCCAGTCAGAAATAATCAGGGTCAACGCATACGGCAAAAGTGTCTACGATTTAGGTATGCACAGGAAAGGGTTAATTCAGCAGGCTGAGTTGCTCAAACTGTATACATTCCAAAGAAAGGCCTGTCTTCATGACTGCCCTTGGCCACTCCTGGAAAATGACCTCTAAGCACTTGGTATATTTTGCTGGATAAAAGTGTTTTTGTATGGCTGAGGCTTTGGGCCATGCAGTACCAATTTGATCACATAGTTTATGCTAACCATGTGACTTATGGTAAATGTCTGTTTTTACTCTGGGGTGTTGGAGTCCGAGTAGCTATGGTAAGTAACATGGGTGTCACATGCCTGTGTGACTATTCCCCCAATAAAAACTCTAGACACCACATGCTGAGTGAGCTACCCTGGTCGAAAAAATTATGCATGAATTGTCACTCATTATTGCTGAAAGAATGAAGCACGTCCCATGAAATTCTACCGCGATGGCACAACTGGAAGATTGTGCCTAGGTCTCCTGGACTTCACCCTGTGTGCCTCTTCCCCTTGCTGATTCTACTCTGTAATCTTTCTCTGTAATAAGCTATGACTGCGAGTATAACAACTTTTCTGAGTCCTATGAGTCCTTTCAGCAAATTATTGAGACTGAGAGTAGTCTTGGGGACCCCTGACACAGGGCGGTTGCACTATGAAGGGCTACTCTTTGAGAAATAATAGTTTTCTTTGCTCGGATGGCTAGTGAAGGAAACTAAGAAGGAATTTGAGAGAGACAGAATCAACAGAAGAGTATATTGTTCTGGAAAACAAGGGAGAATGGATAGGTAGACAGACAGACAGAAAAAGAGGGAAGGGATGTTCAAGGTGGATAAAGAATGAAATTCGGTGCTTGCATGAGGATATTCAAAAATCAATGACAACTATGATGAAAATAGTTTCAGTAGAATGAGGAAAAAAAGATTATAAAAGAGTTTAATAGTCAGTAGCACATGAAACCTTAAGTACAGACTATTCAGACTACTTAGGGGGACCAAAGAGAGTTCAGAGTTTGAGAATAGGGATGAATTTTGTTTGTTTTGTTTTTAATAGGATATTAATAGGAGGTGTGAGTTCAATCACAAGATATAGGTTCAATGTCTGTTCTGTCATTTATTGTCTATGTAACTAACACTTGTCATACAATTTATCTGGACCCAGTTATCTCATTTGTAATAAGAGGGACTAATCCTATTTATATTTGCTTTCCCATAAAGTTAGTGTGAACATCAATTACCAAGTTGTTTGTGAAGATGTTTTGAAAGTCTAAATGACTAAACATTTATTATGCATTATTTTTTTACCTCCATTTTACGTGTCAACAGGAAATATAATTAGGCAAAGTGATAAAAAAGGATCTAAAATGCCCTTATTCTTTCTGGCTTTAGTTAATAGATATTTAATGAATCCATGTAGTAATGTGCAAAGAATGTATCATTATGTCGTACAGTTCTCACTACCATTGTTTGTAAATTCCTAGAGTCACTGAAAGAACTTCAAGTTGTTGATCTTTTTCATCTTATATTATTATATGAATAAACAGTGAATGACTTCAATTTAGGTTGGGAATGAACCTTCTATATTTGGTAAGCTATGATTTAATCATCTAATAAGGACATTATACACCAGATAAGAAAATTAATTCTAGACCATTATTTCCTAAGAAACTGGAAAGATTGTAATTTCACCTGGCTTTCTGATCAATATGTTTTTCACAAAATCTAAACCATGACATTAAAAATAATTGTGTTGTGTAGGAAATTTTAAAATATATACCAACAAGTTTAAGTATACCTTTTTCCCTGAAAACAGCTGAACTAGCTTATAGTTGAGTTATTTTTTATTTCAAAGATTTTTCTCATAGCTGTGTGATAGATGTCATCTCTGAAATGCCCTGGACCTGTAAACACGAAGTCTGCAACCTCCTGAACTACAAAGCAGAATGCTCGTGTCAATAGAACAGAGATCATTGCAATCAGGATCCACCACGTGAACTCAAGGATAAAACAATCTTAACACTCAAAAGTTGGTTACTCAGTAGTTTTATAAAACAAATTGGCCAATTTCAAACAGGCCTCATTTGTGGAAAGCTTCTCTTTAGTTTGCAATATAACAATGAAAATGCTGTACTACTAAAGTACATTAAATCTGCCACGTAGTGTCTAATAAGGAAGAGGGTGAGAGTCAATCTGCCAGGATGAACACAGAGGAAAAACTAGTAAATAGAGTTATGTGCAGACAGCACCACAATAAAGCACTATGTTGTAAATCATATTGCTGTGCTTCCTCTTCCACACGTTTTGATACAGTCTTAAAGTTGAGTGGCCCTTAAAACAACAAGTGTTAAAGAGACATGGTCTTAATAACAGAAAGTAGAACTACCAACATCTGTGGTTTTAAGAACTAGTTATAGGTCAAGAACAAACACAAAGTCAAAAACATATTTCTTTTTATTGGCTTTCATAAGTTGCAGCAAATGTTTTCTCTCTGAGAAAATAAATATTAAGCACATTTAAAAATCACTTCCTAGATCTTAAAAGGTGAAGTATGCAAACACATAGAGAATAACATCTATCTTTTTTAAACGTATGGACTGTTGTTTACATAACATTAACAACTGATTACTCAAAAACTGGTGCATAGATTGAATTTTGTTAGTGCTTATGTGTCTGGTTCATAGATATGGTATTTAGAATCAAATAGTGGTCCATTTCAGAAACTGATTTTATTCATAAGAAAAAGACAAAAGATAGTCTGGCAGAGAGAGATAATTTTTAATATTATTATTTTTTAATTTTCAAGTGTACATTCATGATCTCTTCTCAGATAAACTCAAAATTACTCATTAAATAGTAACTGAACCTCAGCCTAATGATCCTAAAAGAGAGAGGACTCTCAAAAAAAGCAGGTTTTTAAAATCCTGTTAGGAGTTCTGGCATAAACCAACTACAGACTGTAAATTGGCTACACAGCATTTACCTACAGCTTGCTGCTTTTAGAGAACTGCTAGCATGTTGAAGAACAAATATAACTTTGACAACAACTAACAAGTGTTTCTCTTGCTATTTTAAAACCCACGCATCTAGTTTGAAGCTATCTCTTCCTCCCTTCCTTTCTCACTTTCTTATTCCTTCCTTCCCTCCTTCCCTCCTTCCTTCCTCCCTTCCTTCCTTCTTTCTTTCCTTCCAATAGGAAAGTGGAAATGTATCAAGTGAGAACGTTTTATGTTAGAAAACAAGGGACATTGACATTAAAGTTGTTAATTGATACCTGCTATGTCACTTGTGTTGTTAAATAACTATTGAGCAATTGTTTTGTTTTGTTTTGTTTTTTGTTTGTTTTGTTTTTAGTGTAATATGAGGGCAAAGAGATTTGGAGAGTCTGTCAATTAAATACATTTTTTGGATTATCTTTTAAAAGCATGAGTTTATTTAAACTTTAAATTTTAAAGAAGTTTAAATAAATAACTTTATTTATAAATAAAGTATTAATAAATAACTTTATAAATAATTCCCATTATACTTCATTTGTGGAATAATGGGAAACTAATCAACTAATGAAGACTGGAACATTATATAAACCATGGTTTCAAAAATTTAGGTCACTTATTTACTTATAAGATACTTCCCAAATCTCTAAATATTGCCTCTCAGTTTACGAATATCTCTATGTTCCTGCCAAAACAAAACCTAAATTACTGTGTGCATAAGGAGTAGAATAGCGGCAAGAGTACACAGAGATGATTGGATTTTAGAGTCTATAATTGTTTTCTTTAACCTCTCCCCTCCCCACTGCCCACCCTCCCCAGGAACAGATATGCTGAAAAACATATTGTTTGCTTTTTATTTGCCAGAGTAGTTTTCTCCTTCTCAGAATTGCTGCTTTCTAAAAGATACGACAACTGGGTATCAAATCATCTTGTGCAAGCACTGGAAAGATCCAGATATAATGGCCAACAATCACAGCACCTCTTACACAGAGGTGTGCCCAATCATCAGGACTTCCAGGAAGTCCTTGCTTATTTTTCTATTTTAACTGCATTGCCATTAGTTCTGGAAGTGAGGGGAAAATAGTAAGTACTCAATCACAACTGATGCAATGAACTATTTTAGCAAATATGGAAAGGATCACTAAATATCCTCCGATAATTATCTGCTCTGATTTTCCATAGTAATAGAGTTGTTTCTGGGAAGCTACTGCCTAGACAGAGACAACAGTTCCCAGCCACCCTTGCAGCTAGGTGTGGTCATGTCACTAGTTCCACACTAGAGTGGGAGCAGAAGTGGTTTGTACCACTTCCAAGATGGAGCCTCTTTAAAAAGTGGTTGTGGCTCCTCAACATGCCTTTCCCCCTTTTACTACCTGGACTGAGAAGTGTGACCTTGGAAAGAGATCTGCTGAAGATGTCAGAGCCACTTTCAGCCTGAGTCTCTGAATAACTAAGGATAGCAGTGTCACCTGTCATACCACAATGGATGATTACATGAGAGAGAGATTAACTTTGTCACTGAATGTTCAAGGTCTTTTTGTTATAGCAGCTAACATTCCACTCACTGAAACAGCAAGAAAGTAAATTGTTAAAAAGAAAGTATGAATGCTGACTACCAAATGACCCAAGGATGTGGAGCAACAGGAACGCTCATCATTGCTGATGGTTCCGCCGCAAAATGGTACAACCACTTTGGAAGACATATGACCAGTTTCCTACAAAGCTAAAGATATTCGTACAATATGTCCCAGAAATTGCACTTCTTGGTATTCAGTCAAATGAACTGAAAATATATGTCCACGCAAAAATTTGAACAAAGATGCTTAGAGCAGCCTTATTTATAATTGACAAAGTTGGAAGCAAACAAGATGTCCTTCAGTAGGTCAATGGATAAATAAACTGTAGTAAATAATCTACTGAAGGACATCTTGGTGGCTCCCAAGTTGTACCATAGTACATCCATTCAATGAAATATTATTCAACAATAACAAGAAATAACCTATCATGCCACAAAAAGACATGAAGGAACCATAATGCTTATTGCTAAGTGAAAGAAGCCAATATGAAAAGGAAACATTACTCTATGATTCCAACTATATGACGTTCTGGAAAAGATAAAACTATAGAGCAAGTAAAAAGGTCAGTGGTTGCTAGGGGTTCCAGGCAAGGGAGGGGGAGAGAAATGACTAGGTAGAGCACACGGGATATTTAGGGCAGTGAAACTATTCTGTACAATACTATAATAGCGGATATATGTCGTCCCTATTCATTTGTCAAAACCTATAAAACTACGCCAGAAACAATGGACCCTAATATAAACTATGGACTTAAGTTAATAATAATGTAACAGTATTGGCTCAGCAGTTGTAACAAGTGGACCTTACTAATACAAGATGTAAATAATACAGGAAACTGTGTCTGTAATGTGAGAAGAGTTAGGGGGTTTATGGAATTCTCTGTACTCTTGGCTAAATTTTTCTATAAATCTATAACTGCTCCTTAAAAAGTCTATTAATTTTTTTTAAATCTATGCTTGCTTTCACATATAATCACACACATACAACACACACACTTGCAAAGAGGACTGGCGGAGAGGGTGAGAAGGAATACAACAATGGAACTTAAATTGACAGAAAGAAACAATGAAAATAGAACAAGGGAAATATAAAAACAGAAGGAATTGAAGCATCAGTTAGAGAGCAGTGAGAGTATATAAAATATAATGCATTTAGGCTTAGATAGAAAAGAACATTTAGAGAAAAATGTCGTGGCTGGCATCTCATCTTAGCTATTACTGTCTGCTCATTTGTGAGAGTAACAAACTCCTTAGTGGTACTAGATCCCCCAAGATCACTAGATTTCCCATGATTTTTTCAACCATAATCACTCAAGCCCTATATCTGCAGCCTAAACCACATGTAAAAACAATTCTAACTAAAGCAATGTTTAAATATTATTTACCAAGCTTGATTGTTTATTTATGTTACAGACACTTTAGCTTCATTATATAATTTAATAATCCTTGTCTTAAAGATAAGAGCATTAAACAACTTGCCTAACGTTTTCTCATGAGTTGCAGAGCTTGAATTTGAACCCTAGTGACCTGACTCAAGACTCTGGACTCTGGGTATATATATGTTGCCAATAGTAATGACTGTGCTTATACAAAAGACTCTTGGTCAGCAATCCAGTTCCTACTGTGTATACAGGACCCCTCTATAAACATTGAGTTTGACTTCACCAACACTTTTGTCATTTCTGCATTGTTCCTCTTGAACTAGACTAATCACTTTGGTCCTTTCTCCAAAAGACCCATTGCCTAGATCCACAACATTGATGCCTGTGTTACTTCTTAAATTTGAATGACAGGAACATCAACTAAGCAATACCTGCTTAAACCAAGCCTAATTTCTAGCTTACAAACAATCCCTGTTGGAAATTATTTCAGTAGTCAGTCCCTGGCTTTTGTCCCATCTCACTAGACCTACATCACATGTTCCAGATTTATCACAGCCATCAGCATGATGGTTATTATACCTAAACCTAGAATTTTTGGAATCCATTTTAAGATATGCCAGACAAGAATTGAGAGGGAAGTGGAATCATCACTTTCACAACCTGTGGCTTATATGGGTTCAAATTGGATAGCAAAGATTGTGCAAGCAGCATGGAAGAGCTGCTAATGAGACTCTGAATGACACATAAATGCTTATGAAAGACAAGGGAGAAGTGTTTATTTCTTGAATTAAGCAGCCTAAAAATAAAGTAGACTTTGTTGGCTTTTGACCCAGATTTTTAGGTGCATATACAGATCATTGGTTCCATGGTTTGCTTCAGTCTTGCTCAAAGCCCTGGGATTGGTTCTGAACGACTGATGTGGTTTGTTTTTTCTTTTAGATTAGTAGTTTTCTGTTAAGTTAGTCTTCAAACTTTATAGATGGATTTTTATGGTTATTGTTTTGTTTAAATAATTCTCTCATTTTTTAAGAGATCAGAGTGCATAGAAAAGGTAGGTAGTTTCCCCTGATGTAGGTCAACAAAACTATGGTCTGAGATTATATCAAAATTTTTATTAAAAATTATTATGTTTTAGCAAAAGGGCTTAAAAGAAATCAAAGCTGTCATGAATTCTCAAAATCATATAAAGCTACAATTATATAGCTGCAGTCTCAGTGTCTCAAAGGAACCTAAGATGACGTAAAGAGGAAAGGAAGAAAGAATAAAAGAGCAAGCTTTGTAAAAGTGTGTACCACAAGAGGAATAAATGAGACCTACTTTTAAGTCAGAAATCAAAGAAATGAAATTTAGGTTATTTTCAATGATTTTAATCACAAAAACAGTTTTGTAACATTGGAGACTCATGAGAATAAGTACCGTTGTTCCCAAAGTGATAATATCCATTGATATTATTCCAGTAACCATAAGTGTGCTCTGAGCCCCTTCAATGTGCTGCTACCCTGCGAGTGCCTGACTGGCAGCGTCCAAAGAGGCTATCAGTCCAAAGAAGATGTAGGCTCAAAATGATAAATAGTAAACTGGTGTCTAAATAGAACCAGATGTATAGTACAAACGTAATGGAATAACCAGGATAAACAGTGTTTGAATTTCAGCAAATCACCTCATTTGGTATAGAAATTTTTCCAGAACAAATGCTAAACAGAATAACCAAATTTGGTGTCATTCTGCAATGGATCAAGAAAAGGTAATTTAAGCTAACTTTTAAAAAGCCATTATATTGTCAATGGTGTGTATATTATTAATAGTTTGATTTCTGTATCTGCTTAACACACCCATTATACAACCGAGTGCATTCTTAGGTCTAGACTCCTGTAGATTAACTACGCCTTGATTTCTACCACTATCTCTAAAGGATAAATAGATTGAAAATCCAGAATTGGGGAGTTGGATTTTTTTGTTTTGTTTGTTTTGTGGATATGTAGGCATCATATGATTTCATTAATGAATAAATTAATAATATTTACAGAGCCAAGTGTTAGAAATTTTTTCATTCAGAGGATAAATAGTAATTAATACATGCTATAGAGTGGGAGTGAGCTATGGAGAAACACCATAGGCATAAATCAGGCTCACTTTCTTATATCAAGAGAATTCATGCAACCACTTCAGAACTTACAGAATACACAGGGTTATGGCTAATGAATGAGGGTATAGCAAGTAGATAAGGTCCCCAAAAGTGTCTGAAAGTACAATTTGAAGTGCATTTCTTTACTAAAAAAAGGAAATATTACCTTTGCTCAGGGAGTACTGCAATCCAATTTCTGTTTTGAAAAATGAAACTTATTACTGATTTACATATGACTACAAATTCTGAGTTTATTTCCAAAGTAATAAATATGACCTTATGATTTTTTGCAGAATCTTCTAAAGAAGAATAAATTGTTTACATGTATTTGTGCATACATGCAAATATTGTGTGTAATGTGTAAACAAAGACTCTTTATTTAGTACTTTCTGGTTTTCTGGTTTTGCTCATTAATAACAGTGGTTTCCACTCATGATCTGAAAGAGCAACATCTTGAATAATCATAATAAAGGCATAAGTTCTAGTCCAATGCACAGATATTCTAAGAAAGCACACTCAACATACATAATTTCTGTATAAATTGTGTGAAATGTGTATCTGCAGCACTGCAGAAATGGCAAAGACCCAGGTTACTGATTCCTTGCTTCACTTCCTTTAATGCAAGTCATCTACCAAAGTAATGAGGTAGATGACAGAAAACTTAATATTAATTTTGTGCAACCCACTCAAACCTTTTTCTCACAAAAAATGTTTTTGTGATTTTACTTAAACTAACACCACCTCGTCAGAGATATCACTCTTTGGGTTTACGTACGTGAAACTAGGCTACTGCAGTAGAAAAAAAATCTTGCACTATCCAACATTAACTTTAGCCTAGAGCAAAACAATCAAGCCTGTACTTGGCAAAACCAATGTGCTTTTATGAAATGTGGCAGTTGATTTCCTTTCCGACAACAGATTTTTATTATATTCCATAGTCAAGGACCTTACGAGAATTTAAAGATTTTCTGCAATACGTATTCTTAGGAGCAAACTGATTCATTTATAAAGGTAAGTGATTTTGAAACTATTTCTGTAAATGTATCTTGCAGTTTAATATCCTCAGGAAAAATAAGTCCCTTTGCATTTTTATTGCTGATCCTAGCCCCCCAAAAATGATAATGATGAAAACAATTTTAATAGCAACATAAATAGATTAATTGTAATAGAAAAGCATGGATATGGAATTGTTACATTAGAAAATAGAAGTTTTTTCCTATAATTGTGTTTGTGCCCTTGACTCTTCCATTGTTTGCCAACTGCCTTTTGTTTATGTCACACTTAATTTTTCTTCTTTTTCCAATACAGAAGTTTCTTGTGTGTAAGGAGGACTACTAGCGTGACACTCTTAAAGAAATCCCATTTTCCACTCTTAATATACCAATTTTACATCTTGTCTGTTACAGCTTAAGACTGGGCAGGACCCTTAATGAATTGTTTCTTCTCCAGAAGGCAATATCTGCTATTCTGACACTTCAGAAAATAGCTTCTGGTACATTAGTGTGTCTTTAACCCTGAACTCAAAAGGCAAACTTCTAATCTGAAAATGACCTACTCCCCTTGGGACTTGCGGTCTCTTATAAGACACTGGGGCAGTTTTCTAGGCTTATGCTTGAACCCATGCAACTCTTGTGCCCTCTCTTTCCTGTTACCCATTATCTTCTAAGAAAAAATTATTGAGAATAAAATTAATTTTTAGAAAATCCTACTAGTAATTTAATATTGTAAAAGTGTTATTATTCTTGCCCTCTAATGCTATCCAACACAGTGCCATTTCCCAAGTTACTGCAGTTCATTAGCTGAATAAAAGCGGCTCTGCTGGTATAAATTCTTTTAGATAAGTTCACCTTTCTCAAGGAGCAAATGAAAAGGGCAAAGCATGACAATTTCTCATTTTATAATGGGAAATTTATTCAAGACTTTTTTTCCTCATTTATCACTGAAGACACATTACAATTAAATGCCTTCATTTGCACATAAGTAGCCTACAAACCTTTTTTAAAATTCCCCAGGTATTTACGGTGTGTTTCACTCTAGCTATTTTACGTTTCATTTTTACTCTGTTCACCTCTTAAGCAGTCTGACTCAGAACCTGCATTAAGAGTGTCAGTAACGACAAAAGGGCTGGTGAAGAATGACTTTCATTAAGTTCTGCAAAGGTAAGCAAAATCAAAATGAGAGAATAAAAGTTATCAAAAGAAATCTATGCATCCCAACTCTCTAATAATCCATATGCTGATTAATTAAATAATCATTTTTATGATAATGTTGACAGAAAGTCAGAAACTAAAAATCATGAAAAAGAGTTCTATATCTGACCGATCTATTATGCCTTTGGTAGAAAACAACATGTTCATTTTCCTTAGAACTGAAAAATCCTGTCACCTAAATAGTTTAGAAGCCTAGGTACACATGCCCCATGACATTAAATGCCTTCTCCTTTCATTTACATATGGATATACTTGGGTTTGCTCCTGGAATTAAAGGAAAATTGTGATATTTTTCATTATGTTAATAACTATTATCTTTGTACTTGCGTCTTAGAGGCCTACAGCAGAAATCTATTTTTTTTAGATTCATTTCAATATATAGCATAAATATTTCAATTTTACCATTCAGTATGCCAAGTCGAATTAGGTGTATCAATTATTGTGCATTATAAAGATAGAGGCTGGGAACTCAAACATGTGGGTTCTAGTGCAGGTATCTTTGACCTTGAATAAGACTAATAACTTCTTTGGGTTCCCATATTCTGAAGAGTTCTATATAAATATGGGTATTATTATCATTATTATATATTTATCTATAAAGTTAAGGAGTTGAAGTAAGTGATTTGTGAGGTTATTTAAATCTTGAAATCTATGAGAATTTACTCAAATATAAATAGTACTCTTTCTGTTATCTCAATTAATTCCAAACATGAGCATGCACAAGAACAAATACTTTATACAAATCACTAAATAGACAATATATTCCATATCACAGAGAATAGTCTGAAAATTAAAATTCAATGTGAGTGCAGAATATGATTTGAATTTCTTCTTTATTATAAGAAGATGAAGGTTATTTCCATAGGTCATTAGAAAGGTAATTTCCCCTAGATTTTAAATAAGGGCATGGATTTTACCTATGGTTTGAACTATAGGTCAACTCTCTAAAGGTAATGAGTGTAAATATTGATTTTCAAAAAGAAAATCTTTAAATCTTAATTGTACAAAGTTAAGTTTTTCTTGCTGATTTTTTTCTATTTTTTTTTCAGTTAAACCTGGCACCATTTGATCAGTGGCAAACTTTTTAAAATTATAAAAGCCTTTTATTAAGCAAACTCAAGTTATATAAAAGAATGGTAACCAAATGTATGTGAGACGGACCATACATATGAAGAAAAATTTGCAATCAAATGTCCCCAGGATCTTTTCCAAAGTCCCTGAATATATAAATGGGTCAGTGATATTTTAAAGGAAAATTTTTATAGAGAAATAACTTCCAAGCCTTATTTATATTCTCCTTCTCTATGAAGAATAGGAGGAATATGCACCATCCATCCCTCGACATTAACATAAGTTATAAAGGCTTCAGTGGAACCATTTAGAGATCTTGGTCTGTGTTCTCTGAAATATGGAGGGTTATAGGAACCCTATAACCAGAGTTTGACTCTCATCTGAGAAAACTAAAGCAGTGAAGAATTTGCATCTGACTCTCAAACAAGAAAATCTAGCAAGCAAGACATAAGTTAACCAATGTCTTTAATGGTACAGCCAAGAGTATGTTGTTTGCACTGGGATCCATTTGCTGCTGCATTTGGGATCAGCTCTGAGTTAGTCTGAGGAAGGTGTGCGAGTTTCCCGTGGGAGAATGAAGAAAATAGGAAGCATAGGAAAGCAAAAGACCTTAACAGAAACCACCTAGATGTCTACTGCCAAATACCAAGAGCTGAGAAATTAACCAATAGAAATAGAGTCATATATAGCTCCAGCCTCCTAGTGGCCTGCAGGGAACCTCTGAAGAACCTATGAAAATAACTCAGGAGAGAGTCAGGCTTAATTTTCATCATAGTCAGTCAGGAACCTCAACATTAACTCCCTTTGAAACCAAATTCGGTGGTTTTATTAATCTCTTAATTTTCATAATCTAAAAATTGAATTGAAACTATGTTTACAATTAAAGTGATGTTAGGACTGACCTATTTATTACCTAGAAGAGAGTAGAAAAGTCATGAGATCAGCTAGAGTTGCCACCTAGGGGCAAAGAAAGGAGATTATCCCACTGAACAAAGTTTAAATACAATGGAAAATAAAAATAAAATTATATTTTGACTATGTATGAGTAGTACATGTCCAGGGCCCTGCCCACTAGCCCAGTTCTCAATTCTACTCCTCTCAGTATACTTCCAAAGAAACTCCACTTCCAACCACAGATGATTTGAAAACCATATTATAGATCACAACTGCAAGGCAGATATTCTAAATATCCAAAGTTAACCAAATACATCCTTATGTAATAACTATGTAAAATGTCACTGACAAAGAACTTTTAGTCAACATATAATAAAATTAATAGTTAAATTTAGAGGTATGTTTGTTCTGAGAGTTTGAAGCCAAAACATTTGCCCAATGCTTAGAAGTATGATATAAGACAATACCCTCCAAATCAGTACATTTATCTCCAGCAAACTATGATAAAAGAAAAAACTTCTTGCAAGACAAGGACTCTGTCTCTTTGATGGGATAGAAGGCAAAAAATATGGATTTGTGGTGAGAAGATATATTATACCCAACAAAGGAGAAGAAGAGTAAAGGTTTCAGACCAGAAATAAAACAAAATCAAAACAAGAAAAATTCAAAGGTTATTAAAGATAGAGAATGGTTTGTGGGCTCTAATAATGGAATTGTCTTTACTAGTCACAATTATGATATCTTTCATTCCATTTGAATAAGATAAGGAGCCATCAGATATAGGAGCCTAAGATATTTTAAAGAAGAAAGAATCTATACAGAAGAAAACACCATAAACCCCAGTTCTGATTTATCCTTGGTCCCCTCATATATTTTTAAGAACACACTTAGGAAGTATTTAAAATTGGTGAGAAATTAAGTTTTGTTATATAGTGTTTAAATGCATATATATTTTTAAATTTTCCCCCAGAAAGCATCAGTTACACAGATTGTTGCTACTGTAATCAAATTAGAGAAATTAAACCAATGAAATAATAAATGGTCTTTTCACACCTGACTTCACAGTCAACAAGAGGTAAATAATATATTTTAATTGATTTTAAACAAGAAAGACGTTTGAAGTGTCTTTGTAGGAAATGAATTGTTTTGTATTAAACCAAATTATTGAGACTCATTATCTTTTTCTACTTAAATATAATCTTAAATGATTTATATATTTTTATGAAAAACAGTTATCAATATAATAAAAAAAGAGGAAAATAAAGAGAAAAAAAGAACGAAAAAACCCCAACCAGATGGTTTTGTGATTTGTTTGAAAACAAATTCATTAAAATATTAGTCATTTAGTGCTTTAAGTAAACAATATATAATATAAATAAGAAGATATTAAGGTTCAAAATCCTACAATAACAGAATTGGAAGTCAAAGTTACACTAATTACTTATATGTGAACTTAGACTTTGGACGCTATCTAGTTTATAAGCTTAATAGAGATAAAGTGAAGACTAGCACCTGGTGCAATGTTAACCGCCTAGATGCTATCAAAAACAGGTATCAAAAATGAGTTAGTCCATCTACTAGATAAACTGCCACATGGAATACACACACACTCACACACACGCAAAGGTGCATTTGCATGCATACACACACACATACACACACTAGGAGAGAGACTGTTCTGGAACGGTATCTGTATTCATTTAGGGAAGGGGTGTCTCCAGCATTCTCATATTTCAGGTTCAGCAGGAGTCGCTTCTTCATTTCATGTTGCCCTGTATTTATTTTAATTCCATATTTATTTGAAGGAAGCAATATCCATGCAGCTCCAATTCATTCACACTTAATCAAAACATATTCTTCTAGATATCTAAAAGGTGTAAGAAATTGACATAACGGTTTCTTAGATGTAAAAAACTGAAAAATTTCACTATTACTTTTTTATAATTGAAAATTATGAATTGATAGGAAAAAGCAAATTTGACTCCCAAAAGATGTAGACTCAGGTCTAAACGGAACAATAAGACAGTTTAAACAGAACATGTATTTTCTAGGGCACTATTGCAGTTAAAGTATTTATTCTCTATTAGGTTGACCAGGGATAATGTACATTTTTAAAATGTTGAAACAGATATTGAGACTATAGATTTAATGGCTTACCAAAGATTTTACAATCTAGCTGGTAAATAACATGCATTTTAAATTGATAAAATATTTGGGTAGGATGCACACTGATGAGCTTGCAGACCCTGTGGAGACATTGCAATCTGTTGTGCAACACTGAGTTGGTACTTGCAAGGGAGTTTTTTTCTCTCTTTTAAAAAATGTTAATTTTATAAACTCAGAGAGCCCTGAATCCAAACACTAAGTACATAAAATAACGATGCTGTTTAGAGCTTTTAGCCATGAATTTCTAAATAAAATTCAAATGCATCTGCTTTCTAAAGGATATGAAGGTGTTTCCATTATTTTATGCTTATTAAGTTGCAATAGCAATCATCAAATGCTACAGGGAAGTAGCATAACTGACTATACCAAGTCATTAAGTCATTTTTTCTGCTACAGAATATGTTTAAGACAAACTTTCTTACCACAGATTTAATCCATCTTTCAGAATGTGTGAACTCTGAGGTCACAAACTGGTACCTTGTATGCCAAATTTATTCCCAGAAATAATTTTTGTGGCCTCTATGGTACAATAAAATAGTTGATTACTTGCCAACATTTAAGAATTAGGATATTTGGCACAAAAACATTTCTATTTTCAAGCTTTTTGAAATATTGGGAGGTCTGGCAATATGTGGGCTTATATTATTTTAGGACAATAAGCAGCAGAAGCTGAGAGTCACTCCCCTCTTAAAAGGTTATTTATTGTCCAGTACACTATCGTTACCACCATTCCCTATTGTCTTGCAATTATAAAGGTGAATATCAGTTACCATGTATTATAAAGCTTTGGCATTGTCTTTTTTACCTTAGAACCTTCTTGCTTCACTGATTTATATTATTGCCTACTCCCTATGGGGGGTATTTAAGACTTTGTTTTTATCTATTCAATCTCTTGCCATAAAATCTGTACAATCTTCTATGACCACTTAATGTTTTCACTGCTCATTCATGAAATCTTTCACATTGGCTGACCTGCATTATCATATATCTTATAATATATATTTTCTCTCTCCCCCAATGGACTGTAAGCATTAGGAGAAGTGGAATTATGCTTTATCAGGCATTTGTATACCTAACTTCTTAAGTTTGCCCAAAATATATTTGATTCTTAATAAATGTTTTGATGATAGTATTGGTGATGCTGTTACTAGGGATACTTGAAATCTGCTTCAGTCATTGTCTCTACTAATTTTCCCATAGGCTTGAGGTGATATGAATGTCAATACCACCTAAAAATATGGGGACATTAGAAAAGGGACAAGTAAGGTGGAGTAACACTCATTTGAGAATATAAAATATACTCAAACTACACAGAACATTACAATATTTAAAATAATGAGGAATATTTCAAATGTATAAAATGAAATTAATGTTCCATGACCTTAAACATTTACAGAGAAAACCTCATCAGTTAGATTTCCACATCTTGCCATGTTCAGAGTTACTGGTATTAGACTTGCCCTGCACTCTAAACAGCTATAGAAACAGACAACTATATGAAATAAATGTGCTAAGGAACTAAAGAGCAGGCAGTATAGGATTATCATACTTGGGAAAAAACCAAAGACAAAAAGTGGATCCCTACAAGATCAGTCCTTAGGCCTTTTTGACGAAACTTAGTGCCCAAACAGAGCAACCAAGAGAAGTGAAAGAAAAAAAAAAAATTCAAGATTTCAAGAGTTAAAAGAGATTACTAGGATGATTCAAGCATGAGTTAATGGCAGATTGAGATAAAAAAAGTGAACTCAACTAGAAATCATTAGAATTATCCTCTCTCCAAACAATGGAAGAATCTTGAAAGCAGCAAGAAAAAAGCACCACACCTCACATACAGAGGAACAATAATTTAATAGTCAACCTCTCATCAAAAATATAGGACAAAAGGCAATGAATAACATATTTAATGATTTAGAAGAAGAAAACTATCAACCAAGAATTATATATTCAGTGAAACTATCAACCAAGAATTATATATTCAGTGAAACTGATTAAAAATAAAGGAAATGAAAACATTCCTAATATCTATATATGTTTATTTATATTATTATATTTTTTTTTTTTTCTATATATTATATAATTTAAAACGTAAAAACTATAACATTGTATTGTTGGGCTTATATCTATGTAGGTGAGGTAGGAAATTGAGCTATATTGTGCAATTGATATATTTCACTGGAATTAAATCAGTATTAATTTGTAGTAGATAGTGGTAATTTATACATCTATAATATTTAGAGCAACCACTAAAATCACTAGAAAATTGTTAAATATTAATAAAGGAATTAAAATGATATCCTAATAAAATTGTATTTTTACTTTTATTTAATTTTCTGTTTTTTAATAAAATTGTTTAATAGAGTTATTTAAAAAGTAATTAGACAAATAGTAGATAGGAGACAAATAGAAAAAAACAGCCACCTGGCAGACCTAATCTGAACCATTTCAATGATTACATTAAATGTGAATTGATTAGCCACTTGAATTACAAAGTAGAGATTATCAGACTGAATTAAAAAAGCAAGGTCCACCTATATGCTATCTACAAATTATGGACCTTAATTTCAAATACAAATTCAAATTCAATTTAAATTTAAATATAAATAGGTTAAAAGTAAAAAGATTTTAAAAGGTATATCATACAAACAGTAACCATAAAAGACCTGGAGTGGCTATTTTAAGGTGACACAAAGTAAACATGAAAACTAGGACTAATATAACAGAGTGAATTTAGTAAGTGTAATATCATGAAAAACATTAATAATGTTACCAAACATAAAATAAAAGTGTTAGACAATTCAACAATTATAGTTGTTAATTTTAATACTTGCACCTCAGTAATTGATAGGACAAGTAGACAGAAAATTAGTAAGGATATAGAACAAAATAACTCTATTAACCAGCAGACCTAGCTAACATATATAGAACACTTTATCCCACAACAGCAGAATACAGTTTTTTCAAGTACAAATAAAAATATAGCACTATGAGAATAAACTTTATGGTAGACTATGAAACAAGTCTCAATATATTTAAAAGAATTGAAATCATGTAAAGTATTTTTTGACCACACTAGAATTAAATTAGAAATCAAAACCAGAAACAAATCTAGGAAATCCTAAAATATAGAAGATAAAATAATACACTCCTAAATGAACCATGCATCGAGAACAAATTATAAATATCTTGAAATGTATGAAAATAAAAACGCAAACTATTAAAGTGTTGAATATTTGTTCTAATAAGAGAGTAAAGGGACTAAAATCAATAATATAAGTTTCCAACTTAAAATTTTAGAAACAAGAAGAACAAATCAAACCCAGGTAAGTGGAATGAATAAAATAATAAAGATCATACTAGAGAGCAATAAAACTTTTTTAAAAATATAGATAAAATATGTGAAAATAAAATTATTTATTTAAAGAGATAAAAAAATTGATAAACATTTAGCCTGACTTATCAAGAAAAAAGAAAGAAGAAAGAAGACACAATTATAAATGGTGAAAAAGAAGGAGGGGCAATATAACTAGAGATAGCATCTATATATGGAGAACTACAAAACGTTGCTGAGAAAAATGGACGAAGATCTAAACAAATAGAAATATATACCATTTAATGGGTCAGAAGCTTTAATAATGTTAACATGATGATTTATCCTAAATTGATATTTAGATTGAATGTAACTCCAAACATAATCGTAGCAGGATTTTCTGGAGAAACTGAAAAGCAGATTCTAAAATATATGTGGAAAACCAAAGGGTCAAGAATATCCAAAATAATTTTGAAAAAGAAAAGTTAAAGAACTTATACTACAGATTTCAGAACTATTATAAAACTATAGTAGTCAAAACAGTGTGCTATGGGCTTAAGAATAGACATAAAAATCAACGGAAAAGAAAAGAGAATTCATAAGTAGACCCACACACATGTTCAATTGGTTTTCAAAAAAAGGGGCCCAGTAATTCAATGGAAAACAGTAGCACTTTCAATAAATTGTGCTGGACCGATTGGATATTCATGTACAAAAAAAAGAACAAAACTAATCTCAATTTTAACATCAAGGCATACACAAAAATTTCCTAAAAACGGATCATAGATTTAGTGGTAAAACATAAAATAATAAATCTTATAAAACAAAATCTAGAAAATTGTTACAACCTGGGTAGGTGAAATTTTCACAGATATTACATGATAAGCAGGAATTACTAAAATCATTGATAATTTGAATTTTATCAAGATTAAAAATTTTTGCCCTTGAAAGGCACAATTAACAAAATAAAAAGTTGTGCCAAATATTAAGTAAATATTTTCAAAAAATATATTCAATGGAGTTATTTTATCTGGAAAATAATGAGAACACATACAACTCAATAAAAAGAGAATTCATTAAAAAATGGACGAATAATTTGAATAGACACTTTACTAAAGAAGGTATACAAACAGCAAAAAAGAAAAAAACACATGTAAATATGCTTAACATCATTGGCCATCAGGGAAATGTGAATTAAAACTACAATGAGATATTACTAAACCCCACTAGAAAAGCTCAAATTAAAAAAAACTAACAATATCAAGTGTTGGCAAAAATGTTGCAAAACTGCAACACCCATAAAATGATGTTTGGAATATTAAATGGTGCAGCCATTTTGGAGAACATTCTAGAATTTTTGTTTAAAGTTAAACACCTAACATACAAGTAGCAATTCCACTCCTAGGTATCTACACAAGAGAAATGAAAACATTGTCCACACAAAGTCTTGCATGTGAGTATTCATAGCAGAAATATTCACAATAGCTGAAAATTGGAAACAATCAAAATGTCCATCACAGGTAAATGTATAAACAAACTGTAGCACAGAAACACTGATGTGCCAAGTCAACAGTAAGAAATAATGAACTTTTGCAAAGTTTCTGCTCATGTCTTCTGCCCACTTTTTAATGTGGTCGCTTTTTTCTTGCTGATATGTTAAAAATGTTAAGTAAAAGAAGTTAGACATAAAAAACTACATGTTATATGATTCTATTTATATGAAATTACTAGAAAAGGCAAAATGTGGTGACAGAAGACAAATCAGTAGTTACCTGATTTTAGGAGTGGGAGGGAAAATTGATTGCAAGAGATAGGAGGGAAGTTTTTATGTTAATGAAAATATTCTAAATCTGATTTGAAGTGATAACTGCATAACTATATAACTTTACTAAAATTAATTGAACTGTACATTTTAAATTGATGATTTTTATGCCTTATAAGTTACATCTCAACAAAACTGCTAAAAAATTCATCTTCAATACACAAAAAACTTCTAAATGTGTCTGAACCTAATAAAAGAGCTTCAAAATACGCAAAACATATACTAACAGAACTATGGGGAGAAATAGAAAAACCATATTCATAATTGTGGATATTAACAACCTTCTTCATATTGATAGACTTGATATATAAGAAAATCGGTAAGAATCTAGAAGATTTGATGAGAATGTTGATTACATAATAGAGTCTATACATTTTTCAGACTTGAATTGTGTTTTCAGGATCTGTTCCTTTCAATGTAAGATTTATCTTAACAATGAAAACCTGAACCATTTAATAATACAATGGAAAGAGAACCAAAAGAACTGGACAAAAAATGATCATAAAATAGGTAAATCAAGGATAGAAAACAACAGATCACAAGGTAGAAAAAGAAGAGCAAATCAAACTCAGATAATACTCTAAACTTTCTGAGGTACTATTTTTTGTCATACTCCCTAGTCATCCATAAAATCCTCAAATAGTTTAAAGCATTTGTGGCATTAAAAAAAATTTTATGACTGAATATGCTTGTTTTAGAAACATTACTGGAAAAGGTGATCAATTTGACTTCAAAAATAAACCAAAACTTTGGTATTACAAAAATACCATAAATTACTTTTCCAACTGAAGCTAAATGGTAAACTGGAAAAACATTTTTGAGGCACAAATAACAAAGTATTAGTATCCTTAATATGTAAGGAAGTCAAAAAAATTAACAATCCCAGTAAAAACTGTAAAAAAGATGATGCACAAATAATTCCCAATAGAAAAAAAAGTCCATTAAATATGCAAAAAGAGATTCATCCCAAGAGTAATCAAAATAAAATAAAAATATAACTGCATGACAACAAGATAGTTGTTGTATATATACTATTATCTACAGTTTTGGGTTTTTTTAAGAAGTTCATTTAACTGGGTGGGCATTCTGTTTGTCAGGGTTCTGGAAGTAAAAAGATGGCATACTGAAACTGAGTAATTGAAGGAAATTTAATAAAGAGACCATTTACAAAAGGTATGTGCAGGGTTTAGGAACAGCAACAAAGAAAAACATTCCTATAACAGCAACAGTGGAAGCCATTGCCACATGAAGGCTAGTAGAAACAAGGAGAGTGAGAAGTTACCAAAACCCCTAGGGAAGGGGGAGAGTGGTATGACAAAGGCCAGCTTGTAGGAGCTGTGGCCTTTATATCACAGCATTGGCAATCCAGCAGAAAGAAAGAAAAGGGAATAAATACGCCCATCTCGCCTGCTTCCTTCCACTGATTTTCAGTGGGTGCTTTCCTTTGGTTGAACTCCACTAGAAAACAGAGGAGAATGGAAGTCCTCACAGGCCAGACTTCCAGGGCACAAAGTGGCACGGAACACTGTAGAAAGTGGATGTAGAGGGACAAATATCAAATAACCTACACAGGCACATTCCTGCAGGAAGAGTTGATGTAATTTTCAAAACCTTTCATAAGGTAATTTGACAATACACATTAAGAGCCTCCAAAATATAATTCCCTTTGGCTTAGTATTTCTATTTCTAGGAATTTATCCTAAGGAAATACTAAGAATGCATACAAAAATCTGTATACAACTATGATTATTGAAGAATTATTTATAAAATATTTGAAATGATTTTTCAACATTAAATATGTGTGAAAAATATGTACATACATTAAATATGTATGTTCGGTAAAAAAAAATCTAAGGACATGGAAAACTGCTTACAAGATTTGTTAAATTTAAGAAGCAGGAAACAAAAGTATGTATACAGAATATTAGCAACCTGTGGGCAGGAGCTTTGACTGTTTACTCCTGTATTTTCAGCATTTAGAGCAATGCCTAGCAATATATGTGCTACGTGCAAATATATATGCATAAGATAAAATTAAAGAACAGAGAGCAAAATGTTAACAGAGTCTCTCTCTCTGGATGGTAGACTTGAGGGTGATGTTCAATTGTTACTTTATACTACTTTATACTCTTATTTTTAAAATTCTCTTCTTTTATGATAAAAATAAATAATTAAAACCTTTTCTAATTTTTGAAGCATCATTACAGGAACCCTATAAAAGCCTACAGGATTCTGGTAGGTCTGAGTTGTTTCATCCCATTGAGGTCAATCCCTATCGTTGGGAAATCCCCTAGGGAAGTCGAGAGATGAAGACTAAAATCTCAGGAAAAATAATAAAAAATTCATTCATACATCTACCAGCATTGGGAACAACTGTAAGATTTTCACTCTTTTGATAATTATAATTCCACATGTTTCCTGGGGCTGTACTGAGTCATCTTATGTGATGATAGGATTTTTAGCCTTGAGTCTCTTTTCTGTAAAAAGTATAAAATAGTTCACAATGATGGGAGTGAACTACCTTTCAGAACAGTTAAAGATTGTTAATGAAACCATTATAAGCACTTTCAAGGTTAAAGGTTAAGAACTCAAAGGAGTCATAAAAACTAAGTACAAATTCTTCATTTTACAGATTTGGAAAATGAAGTTTAGAAGAATTCAGCAATTTTCCCTATTATCATGGTACAGATAGACAAGAAGCTCAGTCTGCTGAGTCCTGGTCTAATGTTTTAGTATTTTCGGTATATAAAAGCCAGTTTCAACAAAATAGTTCAAATCTCCAACTATGTCAACCTGATTGAAACAAAAGAGTTATGTAATAGAGAAAAAACTAAGTTGAATTGACCATTTAGAATTAACTTGCTCTATACATGTGTTCTAATTCAAATATATCGATATATATATTTAGATTGCTAGTTTCAAACTGTGCTTGGGAGTTTTGGGTTTCCTTAAAGGTACCTGAAGGGTCAAGAGGGAGGTGTATCCATCGAGGTCCAACCAGGAGACAGAAACCACACATGATTTAAACAGGAGAATTTTAATATAGCATACCTTAAGGTATGATAAGGAGTAATTATATGATGTAAAGAGAAATCTAAAAGGGCACTGCATGTCTGAGACAGAGTATCCAAGGAAGGGCAAACTTGGAAAGGAAATGCTCTGTCCGAGGTTGAGGTTCAGACCTCATTGGAGAAGGCACGTTTGCAGCCCAGTGACTGGCAGTGAAGTTTACCGAGGTGGTGGTAAGAGAATGGGAAGATACCTGTCAAAGGGTACAAATTAGACTGCAGCTTCAATTAGACTGGAGGAATAAGTTTCAGAGATCTATTGTGCAACATGGTGACCAAAGTTAATAATAATGTATTGTATGCTTGAAAATTGCTAAGAGAGTAGATTTGAAATGTTCTCACCACAAAAATACAAGTATACGAGGTTATGGATATGTTAAGTAGCTTGATATAATCATTCCATAATGTACACATACATCAAAACATCACGTTGTATACCATAATTATATACAATTTTTATTAGACAATTAAATAATATGAACAAATTTTAGAAAGGAAATTAAGCACATTAAATATATAAATAAGTTTAGAATGTATTAAGGCATTTACTTAACTAAATGTTTAAGGTGATCAAATGTTATTTAAAAGTTATATGATTTATATATATATTACTTTAAAAAATTTGTAAGTAGAACCCCAAAACTTATAAGTTGAGCTTTGAAGCTTAAGAAAAATTAGGCTTTTGAAATTTCTAACTTAAAGTTGAATTTTAATTTTAATAAACAAATTAAATCTCACAAAATAAATAATTTTTTAAAATATTGGCTCATACTATTATGATTGTCCTTAAAATTATTATCTTAATTTTATTTTAATTTAACAGAATAGAGTATCTGAAGTGAAATGAAAAAGATGAAATGACAAAAGTGCTAACACTTTGATGAAATATTCAGTGTTATCTTTCATACCTGAAATATAGTAAACACAATCTAAAGCTGAAACAGCACAATTCTACTCTCAAAATTGTGTTCTTTTTCTTTTTCTACCATTACAGAAATCTTTAGATCTCTAATATTTCTTATAGTGAAGAAATTGGTAACCACCATTCTTACACTGCTTCTATGTGTTTGAGATTTTTAGATTCTACATACAGTTGAGATCATGCAGTATTTGTCTTTCTGTGCCTGGCTTATTTCACAGCATAATGTACTCCATGTTCATCCATGTTTTCACAAATGACAAAACTTTCCTCTTTTTTGAGGCTGAATACTATTACATTGTGTATATATATCATATTTTCTTTATCCATTAATCTTTCAATGGACACTTACGTTGTTGGCTATTGTGAATAATGCTGCAATGAATATGAGAGTGCAGATATTTCTTCGTGATCCTGTTTTCAATTCCTTTGGATATATACCCAGAAGTAGGACTGCTGGGTCATATGACAATTCTACTTTTAATTTTTTGAGGAACTTCCATACTATTTTTCATAATGGTTGCATTAATTTACATTCCCACCAACAATATACAAGAGTTGCCTTTCCTCCATGTACTGATCAACATTTATCTCTTGTCTTTTTGATAATATCCATTCTAACAGGTGTGGGGTGATATCTCCTTGTGGCTTTAATTTGCATTTCCCTAATAATTAGTGATGTTGAACATTTTTTCATATACTTGTTATCCATTTGTATGTTTTCTTTTAAGAAATGTCTATTCCGGTCCTTTGCTCATTTTTTAATCTAGTTATTTGTTTTCTTGCTATTGAGTTGTTTGAGCTTCATATATACTTTGGATATTAACCCCTTATCAGATGTATGGTTTGCAAATATTTTTTCCTTTTCTATAGGTTAAATTTTATTTCTATTTGCCTTTCTATCCTTTAGTTTTTATAGAGAAATATCTGAATTTTGGGACATCAAATAGTAATAATAGTTATTCCAGGTTATTGAAAATTAGTGGTAGATTCTATATTTTATAATTTTTCTGCTTTGAATAATTTTATAAAAATAATAAAATTATTAATTATAAAAATTAATCATTTAAGCATCTATTTTGAACACTTATGCTATTTAAACTGAAGAAACACATTCAGGCGATAATATTTTACTTCATGTTTCAGAGCTACACAAAACTGTGAGTTATGAAATTTTACACCTACTACTGACAAAAGAACGAGAATGGGAAATACTATATTGGAAGTTAATCATCAAAATTGAGGATTATCAATAGTCTTAACTTCATACTATTTTGGACTCATTTTTCAAGGCAAGTATAAATTTCATATTTGATTACCTCATAAAAGAGTAGATAAACAGAGAACTATTTTTAATATTCTTGAATATTAAAACCTATGCCTGGCACATAGGGTTAAAAGCAAAGGAATATTCCTAAAACAGTACCAAAAATATTCCCACATGTATCAGTATTTCATGTGATTTTTGCCTTTGTTAATGCTAACACATAAAATACTCATTGCATTTGCTCCCCTGGTTAATATTTACCCCTCAATTATCACTACAGGCACCATTTCCTCCAGAAAGGACTCTTGAAATCCCTGCATTGGTCCAAGTAGTTGCACCTCTATGTTGGTCTGTTTATTAATTCCCTGTAAGATGAATTACCTCCATTATATTAGAAATTATCTGTTAGGCTAAGATTCTCAAAATGTCATCCCCAGGCCAGCCGTGTCAGCATCACCTGCGAACTTGTTAGAATGCACATTCTCAAGCTCCACCTCTGACATACTAAATCATGATTTTTGTGGGTGGGGCCCAGCAATCTGTGCTTTAAGAAACCTTCTGGATAATTCTCATATATGCTAGTTTGAGATCACTGATCTACTGTTTTCCTAATAGAAGATAAGCTCTGTAAGGACAAGAACTTGTATCATTCATTGTTGTATCCCTGAATCCTAACAATATGCCTGGCACACAGTACATGTTCCTTGAAGGCTCATTCTATTATAACAAAGAGCCCACAAACAATGAAAATAATAGCCAATGTTTCGGGCATTGTACTAAGCATCTCAAATGTTCTTATTTACTTAATATATTATTTTGATGGGCTATAGATAGGGTCTCCATTATTACACATGAAAAAAATAAGGCACAGAAAAATTAGGAAACTTTCCAAAGGTACACAATTAGCAAATAGCAGAACCAAGGTAAAATCTCAGTTAGTCTATATTCAGGGCCCATCCCTCAACCATGAAATTGTATAGATCACAAGTGGACATACTCAGAATTATTTGAGATAATTTTTCCTCTTCAAGTATTTGTATTTATCTGTGCCCTTTGTATTATATACTGGTAAATTTATGACATTTTGGCCCTACAAAGAATATTTTATATGCAGACTTCCATTGATGACAGACAGAGCTCTTAAAGTCATGTACCTTTGAACCACCTTAAACAATTAAATGAGCATGGATTTACTCATAGCCATTTTAGAGATCTATCTGAACAATTTCCTAGTAAAGATTTAGTTCCACTTTCTGACTTACTACAAAACCCTTTTTGAGTTTTGGGCTCACATCAAAATCCTACAGATGCTGAGAATTTGTTAAAATATTTTGACTTGGTTATTAATCACTGTGGGATAAATTAAAACTCAAAAGGACAGTGTGACAAAGCCAATGTGTCCCCCATCAGATCCTTTAACAGTTACGGCTCAGACAAAGTAAACATGAGTGTGTTTTATAAATTGCATTAATTGAAAGTTAAGCTGTTAGTTATACATTTATAACAAGATTTAGGGAAAAAATATCATAAATTATCAAAGTTTAAAATGGCCATTTTCATAATGTCAGTTCACATTTATGTACACATGAATATAACAGAGCATTTTGCTGTAGTAAAATTAGAACAAAAAGTACTCAGGTTGCTTAAGAACTGTATTTTGATCATTTCTACTGAGTTTTCCTTGGGGCCATGCCTAATACTTCAGTTCTACCCCGGCTGAAATATCTACATGTAAAATTATGTCAATTTATTTTCATTTTGAAAAAAATTGCCATTACCCCCAATTCTTTAAAATGACAAAATCCCAACAGATTAAACAATTTAATATCTATTGCTAGAACATCTCAGAGCACAACAAAGATTTAGTTGAGTAATTCAAATTACCACAAGGCTAATTATCATTTTTATCTTCATTATGTGAGCTGACTATAGCACTTCTTAATTCCATCATTCCTTTCGGTGTTCTGGCAAAACAGCCAGCCTGCAGGTGCTATGACAGTGGCTCCTGGAATTCTTCCTGGTCTCCATCTTTGCAAGTTGACACTGCAGCCAGAAAACAGACTAGATTATGCTGATGCCGACCTGTGGGAACACTGCTCAGTCCAGTAATCTTACAACAATACAAAATGTCCATCAACAGCAGCCTGGCAGCCTTATAATTAAGGGTCAGTTTGAAGCAAGTTTGAATCCATCATATCTTAAGGTGTTGGCCATGTAAGGAAATTAGCCAAGTGAAGAAAAGGGTGGAAAAAAGATTAAAAACAAAGAAAACTGTCAAAAATATAAGGAAGAAGAAAGTGGTCAAAAGGTACATAAAGATTGTTTTCCTTACTGTAGCTAATATATCCTAGCTGAATTCTTAAAAAAGGATAAAGCCCTCTAAAGACCTATTACCATGTTTTTCTATCATTAGTTGTCAAATGAAGAATTGTGGAAATATGAAAAAAAATGATTCTTCAATTGATTTCTATGGCAACATATGGCAATATTCTATGCATGAAGACAAGTCACTCTATTCTGATTTCTTGACAGGCTTACTCTGATGTTCATGTATCATCTGTCAGAGGGTATGGAGATAGAAACACAGGATGTGCACTGAATCACTCAAAGAATGAGTGTATCAGTCAGCATCTGTTAATTATATGCTTGAATTTCCTACAAGGCTTCTCATTACTCTGAAGGGAAACTAGCCCTTAGAGATAACTCTCTGGATATTGTCTATGGTTCACAGGCAGATAATGGGTACTCACAGAGGAGGCAAAGCAGCTCAAATGGAAAAAGGACTGATCACATTTTGAGGTGGTTACTCTGGGTGAAAATAGTCAAGGCGGTAAATAAATGAAAGTGGGAACGTTTGAAATTCCAAATAATTTATCACTTATTTATCTAGTAACTTGTGTAGTAGTTTTTCCTTTTAAAAAAATGTTTCAGATATTATGGCATGCGGAATTCTAAGATTCCCCAACCTCTGGCATACACATCCTCTGTAGTACCCTCCCCTTGAATGTGGGCAGGACTTGTAAATGTAGTAGGATATCATTGCCCTAATTAGGTTACTAATCAGTTGACTTTCAGTTAATCAAAATAGAGATTATCTTAGGTAGACCTGAGCTAATCAGGTGAGACCTTTAAAAGAAAGTGAAGTGTCATCTCCTGCTGGCCCTGAAGACACAGCCTCCATGAATTCTACAGCTGCAAGGAAGTGAATTCTGCCAACAACTATGTGAACTTCCAAGGAGATCTCTAGCCCCAGATGCAAGCCCACTCTGGCTGACAACTTGATTGTAGCATTTGGAGAACTTGAGAAGAAAGAAGACCCAGCTAACCTTGGCCAAGCTCCTGACCTACAGGAATATATTTGTGTTGTTTTAAGCTACTAAGTTTGTTGTAATTTGTTACACATGAATAAAAAAATAGAGACTTGATACTCAAAATGGAGTTCTTTAAAGAGTATTTCTTATATCTTAAAAATATCTTTGTATATGGAATGTTTTCCCCTTAGTCAATAGCATTCTTCAGAATCATATTTCTCATGAATTAACTGAATTTCATTTCTGATTCTTACTCTGTTCCATGTGTCACATTCCAAATATCACTGTAAAATTCTGATTCTTTCAGACAAATTCCAAATTCTCTGGTTCGATTTTTATTTTTTCCACCATTGGGTAAAATTCCTCCTATAGTTCAATGAAAACTAGAGAAAATTAAGTTTTCGCCATTCAATCAATTTCAATCAACTTTTTGTCTTCCTAACTATTGAGAAAAAGTTTTAAAAGTTTTTTAAAAATTACATCTATTTTATAATTTATAGTTTATATAGTTATACAGTTTTATAAAAATAATTTGAAAATGTAGGTTTGATTTTTAAAGAGAGTTAAAGGTAAAATTCAGGATTTTAAACAAAAGACTTCAGATACAAATTGACTTATAGATAGAAAGTGGAATCAATGAATTAAGAACCACATTTTCTATCATATCAGATAAATCCAGAAAGAAGGAGGGGCTCAATCAAGTTTGATCCAGAAAAGTAAAGGCTGGTGAGAGAAATATATATGTTTATTGCTTTTCATTTAAAAACTTAGGAGTACTCATGGGTAGATTTTATCAAGTGTTTCTTACCTCACAAATAACTGTTAATTTTTACTCAACTGAATCTCATACAAAATGACTTAATATAAACAATCTAATTACAATCAGTAATTTTGGAACCCTCAGAATGTGACAAGCACTCTACTGGTAATGTAGATATATTATTGCATTTAATCTTCAAAGCACAACATTATGAGAACAATATGATTATCTCTTTATCACTTATACATGAAATGATAACAACAACGATAAGTAGAATGGCACTCTGCCTATCTGGCTCCAAACCATTGAACTCTATTTTTTTTTTTTTTTTGGACAATTCTATGGTTCATAACAGTGTCTCAGTGAAGATTAAATTAGACCATGTTAGTGAACCGTAATGTACCACCCTGGGAAGGGAAGGAGCAGCAGCTGAAGGAAGTAAAGGCAAGCTAGGAGCTCAGGGGTCTCTCTGAGCTTTTGTTTCCCATCTTGGCAAGGATTCCTCCATAACGTGCTTCAAACTGTGATGTAGGATGGCAGACACTTAGACTCAATTCCGCATCCTTAGTTCCTGTGTGCTTTGTAATCAAAGACAAATACTGGATATTATATTTTCATAGATTTTCACTAGCATATGATGGGACAAATATATGAACACACAAAAAATTATAAATCCAGATATATAAGATTTTTAAATTTATCTAATAATTTGGAAATTTTTTCCCTTTGCTGTTTTCCTTTGATAGTGAATAATAAAAGGTAAAGTAGATTATATAGTATTTCCCTTTGAAGATGCCTTGCCACCTGAAGCCCACATTCCAGACCAGAGCTAGTTCAGTGGTAATATTACTCCATAATGTCTAGCCCATATTAACACGCATTTCCTACATTCTCCTAGTCTCAAATGCCCCAAGTGATTACCATAGTACATAATTTTACTATTTGAAAGACAAAATGAATCATTCCAGATATGCAGTCTGCTAAATCATGATAGCTGTTTCAAATATTTTAAATATTATCATGAGAAAAAGGAATTAGGGTGTTATTGTGTGGTTCCAAGAAACAGAATTAAGACAATGTGTGAAGTTAGATAGAAATAACATCAACAAAGCTCTCCAATATGGTAGTTAATTAGGCAGAGTTCCCCAACAATGAAGGTATTCAAACCACAGCTAGATAAACACTTCTCAAGAGATCCAAAAAGCTGATCAGCAGTTAACCTTTAATCTAAACACCTTTACTTCCCCCAGCAACTCACATAATATCTTAGAACATTTGCTGATTGAATGAATACAAATAGGAAAAACTAATGTGTATAAAATGTCAGTTTCCATTTATATTTTCAGCATAAGTTAATGATATACTTTTATACTATAGGATTTCACAATTCTGTATTGACTAATAGCACAAAAATAAAATTCATAACACATTGAACAGACATATTGAATAGACATCTCTTTATGAAATGGAAACACACAGGTCATTCATTATTTCTTGTATCTAGGCAATAACTTTAATAAGAGTAAGGTAGAGCCTCTGATTTGGTTTGAAACTCCTTTGAGAGGCTCAGCAAAAGACTGATATATGATTAACTACATACTGGATGAGCTTTCCTCACGTTTATACATGACTCTCTAATTTTAGTATGTCAGACTCGCAATGTGCTACAAAGTAAAGGAAACAGTAATGAAGCAGGCCAACTCCTAGGCGAGAGAAAAACCTTTCAGAATTTTTTCAAGATATGTTTTATTAAGTGTCATAAAACTCAAAATACCTCCTTTGACATTAGAGGGTTATGGGGTTATGGGTTATGAACTACCTCCACCATGGAAAAAGCACGAAGTATATTTATGTAAAGCAATAGCTTAGAAAGATCTGTACTTCCTCATACTGTTTAGAACCATTTGCTCCACGATCTTCAGTTTCTCTAGACTTGCCACAGTTTCAGACATCCACACTGTTGCAGAGTTAGATTGTCCTGCAGAGCTTGCTTCCTCCTGCCTGTTCATCCTGCTCAGTGAATTTTCTGAGAGTAATGTGTCTACAAACAGAGCTATCATGTATGTTAGCATTCCCTTCAAAGAACTTCTGAAAAGTCACAGGGAAACTGCTCTCTTCTATCA
Source organism: Daubentonia madagascariensis (assembly GCA_023783475.1). Taxonomy (NCBI): domain Eukaryota; kingdom Metazoa; phylum Chordata; class Mammalia; order Primates; family Daubentoniidae; genus Daubentonia; species Daubentonia madagascariensis. The sequence continues at coordinate 14,351,783 of JAKFHU010001798.1, forward strand.
TTGCTTCATTTAAGAGACTTGGACATGTCTTAACATCTGTGCCATGGGATTGTGCCTGTTCTTTCTAAGATAACTCATCTCGATGACACTCGTTAAGAATCTTTCCAGTGTGGGAAGAGGCCATCACCAAACCTGCTTTGTACTAATCTGGAAATATGGAACTGAAAACACCAATAAAATTATTTCAACAAGTTTTAAAGTAAGGATCTTACAATTGTGAAATTAAATAATTCGAACTCAAAGCTGTTGGAACTTTAAATTATTCTGAGCCTTGAGAGGAATATGGCTATGTAGCATGAGTCATGCAGCATGCAGTTGCAACTTCTGCTTTTTCCTGTAAATGATTAGAAATGACCAAGCAGTGCCAGAGATAAGACCCCCTCAGAACATTACTCCTCAGAATGTTAAAGCAATCTTCCTTGGAATGTAGCAAGCTATATAAATCGAATTACTGTAATGTACATACTAGCTTTATATAGAAAATGTTGCAACTCTGCTAAAACTATTTCTGCCTATTTAATTGAAACCTTAGCTTCCTCACTTCGAAGTACTTACCCCGTCCCTTTGGAGTCGATGTTTCCAGGGTGGCTATCCTCAAGCTTTGTGCTCCAATAAGCTATACTTAGTCATATTTTCTGAATCTTGTGATTTAAGGTTGACACACAATATACAATCCATAGTGCCTTTTTTTAACAACTATAGAATATTTCATGTACCATATTAAAACATATAAAAAATTAAAACATAAAAAAATTGAGCTTTTTCTGTGTGATGTTAATGACAAGTGTGCTCACATTGGAAGTATTACCATTTCATGACCATAGAAAACAAAAAGAAAACACAAACAAAAACAAAAACAAAAAAACAACTCATTACACTTTGATCAGACATCGAAAGAGATGGTAGATAAAGTATAACCAAAGGAAACAGTTATGAGAATTAGGAGTTCTAAATTTCAAGTGCCATCTGACTATTCTGAGAGCAAAAATCTCAGGCATAAACATACATAAAGTCACAATATTAGTTAAATGCCAACTATAGGCAAACAGGACAAATATTGAGTCATTTGGGGACATTTAAAAGAGATATATTTCCTAAACCTATCCAAGTGTCACTGAAATATACTGTCTGAGGATATTGCTTAAGAATATGTATTTTTACAAAGGCAACTCACTTAATTCTATTATTCTCCAGGTTCAGAAATGAAATCAAGTACTTACTGTGCTTTGTCGTTCAGATTCCCCCTTCAGCACAAGTCAGCCATCCCACACTGCCCCCTCCCTGGCTGCAGCCCACATCCAATAACTGGTTGATGTGACAGGATGAAGACCTCATATACATGCCTCAATCTGGGATGACTCTGAAGGAATAACCACTGTGCAACTCCCATGGGCTTAGATGCTGCTCTCATTCCCTCACAGGTAATGTCCCCAGGAACATTCCTCAATAAAGTTCCTGCAAGTAACTCTTCATCTTAGAATCAATTTCTCAAGGAGCACAACCTAAGACAGCGGGTACTTAAGTGGTCCTTGACTGCAAACTCTAAAATAGGCAGTGGTGGAGCCAGGTGAGAAATGTGTAGGCATTTGGGGAGGACCAAAAGTCCAAAGGCATTATAAGTTAGAGTGTGAGCAAGGTAGACATTCAAGTGGAAAGAGGCACAAGGGGGTGAATCAAAGTCTCAGCAGAGTAAGGAGGACATCAGAGAACAGAGTGACCTGCACAGAGTATCTGAAGTGGGATGAAGAGGAATACTGAGGAACAGAGGAGGTCAGCCCTGCATGGACTACTGGAGTTGGGGAAGGGTAGAAAAGAAATCCTCCAGTACTACAGCAGCAGTGAAAGGCCAACACTGTATTTTGAAGCCAGAGTAAGGAGGATATCTGTAAAAGGAATGGCCGAATAGCAGCTTTGAGTGGAAAATCAATCAATTAGAGTTAGGTAGAGCGTCTGCATAAGTACTATGAGCCAGTGTCGAAAGGAGGCAAGAGACTGGTCATGTATAGGGGGATTGATCAAATAAGTAAATATGTTGAGGGTAATGTCAGAAATTGTTGGAGAATAGATTTATAAATGTGGCTTTGGATTACAATTGGAGATACTGGTATAAATTCATAGATATCAAAATATACAGATGGATATAAAAATAAAAACAGACGTAAATGACACTGGGTATACACACACATATATTCTCTAGCTCCGTCCAGTGAGAGGGTCTGATAGTAGTGACACCCCAGCAGCAATGCATATACCTAACACCTTCTAAATTTCATTCTCCATTTAAAGGAACCAGAACTCCTTACAGAAATGACTGATCCAGCGCTAGGACAGAGAAAGTATAAGATAAGTCCAGAACATCTTTCTGAGAAAAAATAAGGAAGCGCTCAAGAATGATGAGATATATCAAAAGAACACAGAAACCATCTTGAAGGGGCTCCACTGGTCAAATCTGAAACAATTTGGTCATAAATATGAATAAGTGTGGTAGCAAATTAAAACTAGTGAATAAAATAGGAATTCAGGAGCACTTATTGATATTAATTAATGAAATATTGAAAGTTTGACTAAAAGATATTTACTTAGATTCAAAGTATCTCTGAACCAAACACTTGTTAATTACAAAGATGAGAAGAGTAACCTTACAGTGGACAAGCTACTCAGGTATCAAATTAGTAAACTAGCAATGGAAAAAAACAAAAATATCTGTTACTTGAGAGGATGCGATGAGTAAATACAGCGTCATTTTTTTGACATTCCTTAGAAAGATAAACACTGCCTAACCTAAATCTATCCAGAAATGTCAGACATTCTATAAACATTCCATAAAATAAATTTCCTGTATTCTTCAAAAGTGTCAATATTATGAAAGTCAAGGCAAGGCTGAAGAACTACTTTAGATTAAAAAAAACTAAAGGGACATGACACCAAAATGCAATGAGTCATTCTGCATTGATAATTTTTCTATAAAGACCATTAGTGGGACAACTGGTAAAATTTGGATGGAGTCTGAGGATTATATAGTAGCCATATTTAAATACTAATTCCCTGATTTTGATGGTTGCATTAAGGAAATATAGAATACCCTTGTTTGTATAAAACACACAAAGTATTTGGGGGTGACAAGGTATTCTATGGCAATTTGTTCTCAAATGATTTAGGAAAAAATAATTATTTCTACTGTTCTTGAATATTTTTTCAAAATAAAAAATAATTAAAGTTAAATACAATGGGATATTGGAACAGTATTATTATTACCTTCTCGATTATATACAATGAAGACTCAATTACTAGTGGTAGGGAAATGCTTACAGCATCAGGCATGCTGAAATGATGAAATTGTTAAACTTTCACGGAAGTTGAACTGGGACGGTATGTCAGTGGAAAGGAATGCACTGGTGGATGTAATATGTCAGGCACTTGAGAGGTTCAGAAGTAATAATTACAAGTATATTGGAGTTGCATTGCTGTTGGTAAGTATTATGATTGCAGTGAATAAAGGCTAAAGCCAAGTGTAATTAATTATCAATTTAAGGCAAAATATGAAAGTCAGGGGCAGACTCCTGTAAAGTATAACAATCTTGCCCTAGGACTATGTCAACTCTCCCCTCCTTAGGAACAGCACAATACAAAGGGACTTGGGCTATCTGAATATCTTACAGAATATTACATTGGTCTACTACGCAGTGGAGAACTTATACAACATTTGAAAAGCAGTTCCTGGCATGTTACCGGGCCCTGATAGAGAATCTAATGGTTGAGCCTTGTGATCAGGAGCAGGATCCTATTAGATTCACCAAGTCTAAGATTAGAGACGCCCACTGGAAGAGGCTTATGGGCAGTTGATGGTGGAAGAAAAAGTCCATCCTGGGGTGAAGGATGGGTTAGCATAGTATACTGGTGCAAGCCCAAAAAGGACTGCTACTAAAATGCAGCCTGACTCCAGGTGCCTCTGAAGGACAGTGGTAATGGGAAATCCTCCAATGGGCAGTGACAACAATATTAATGGATTTGAACTACTGGGCAGCAGTAAATAGTTTATCAGGGTGGCCAGACTCTTGGGAAGAAAAGATTGGAACATTAGAGATAAGAATTTCTGGGAAAGAAAATGTGGATGCAGCTATGGGAGAGTGCATCAGCATGAAGATTTTTTTGCCATGTGTTAATGCCCATCAGAAAGCATGTACCACAGCAGAGAGGCTCAACCAGGTTATGTCAGTCAGCTTCTGCCACTGGCTACCCCAGTGCTTGCATAATGACTTTATGAATGTAGTAGCCATTGTGGCAGGGATGGAAGCTATACATGGGCCCAGTTGCAAATACTCCTCACCAGGGCTGATATAGCTACTAATGCTACTAAATGTCAAAACTTCCAACAATAGAGACTAATGCTGAGTCCAGATAAAACATTATTCTTTGAAGAGTCCAACCAGGCACTTGGTGGCAAGTTGACTACATTGGATAACCCCTATCTCAGCAAGGGCATTTATTCATATTGCTGGGGTTAAGATATATAATGGATATGGTTTGTCTCAACCAGCAGCACTATCCAAGTTCCTACTGAGTTTTTGATCAACCCACATGGTATCTATAACATCATCTTATCTTAAATAAAAGGGTCTACTTTATAAAAAGCTAGTGCAGCAGTAGCCCTGTAGCCATGGTATCTACTTGTTCCATCAAATACCAAACCAGTCACAGATGACAGAATGACAGAACAATGGGACAGCATTTTGAAGGCATGGATGAAGTAGCAGCATAGGTAAAACACACTGCAAAGATGAGGCAATAAGCTCTATGATGCAATATATTTCTTAAATCAAAGATCATTATACGGGGCTGTATTTCCAACAGGTAGAATACCTGGGAACCAAGGGTTAGAAGTAGAAGTGTTCCACTTACCATTACTCCAAGTGACCTAGTAGGATTCCTTTGTACTTCCCACCCTTTTAGCCTTAGGCTAATGGATTTTGAGGTTCTTGTTCCTAAGGTAAAAGCTTCAAAAATGGGACACAATAAGCATTCAATTAAACTTTAAGCTATGACTGCCACCTGGTTCCTTTTGCCAAGAGACTAGAAGGTAAAGAAAAGATTGACTACCTTGGCAAAGTAGTTGACCCCGATCATCAGTAGGATGCAGAGCTACTGTTATACAATTGTTACCCAGTGTAATGGCTGTAAAATGTTGTTACCAATGTAATGCCTGTGGAACATAACTAAGCATCTACCTCCCCTTCTAGCTCTGCCTAACATAGCCACATATTTACCTCCCCCTCAAACTTGGCCTGCCTAACTGTGTTTATCTTTAAGGAGGAGGATGCCTGGGACCCTTGTGACCAGACCATTCAGAACTGGCTAAGACCAGTGGGATCCAAGGTGATGGTCCACTTGACCTCTACACACCCCTAACTTCATTATAATCTAATTTCCATGCTAAAAGGTACTCCCACTGGTGCCATGACAGTTGATAATCAACATGGTGATGATGGAAAGAGACCATTAAAGAACAAAAAGATGGTGTTCCAGTTCTGAGAAATTCTTTACCCATCCCAGAAAAGACATGATTGTTCCACCATCTGCTTTTAATACCCAAGCCCTACACTAAAAGAAATGCTATATTTTAACCCCCTCACCTCTCACACATGAAAAGTTGATTTGCAAGCTATGGTCCCATTTCTCCATTCCTTGGCCAATCGAATAAAGCCTGACCTGCTTAACACTCACTTTTGGTTTCACATATTGGCTTTTCCATACCAAATGGGAAAGAATCCACCTTTTGGGGAAAACCTGATTATCTCAGTAACACAATGGGGGCAGGTGATCCACAGGACATGTCTAGGGACTCTTGATTTTGATGATAAGTGGACAAGTACAATAGCACGGTCTCAGATCCCTGAGATATAAGGGTCTGGGTCAATCTACTACTTAAGCCATCTAGTCCAGGAGAGGTACTGCTGATGGAGAGAAGAATTTAGAATGGACAGCAGAGAAGGGAGAGAATGACTGTTAGATGCAGGGCTAAGACTGGCTGCAGCATCAGGGTTGTAGTTTCATTCTACCAACCTTCCTCTTTTGAGATTCTCCAGGGAAAGAGAACAAACAGAATCCTGGAGGAGCTGTCCTCAGATAAATTGTACTTACAATATGAAGGAAGTAGGTGATAGTAGTATAAGGAGTAAATTATAGCAAACACTGTGGTGAGCCAGTCACTCTTTTCCCCAACTTTTGGAGGTGTTGGTGACTTATGGATCAAAGATGACTCCCTCTCTGGGAATTTTCCCCTTTGCTGGAGAAGCCCATATTCATGGATTGGTGGTACATATGAAAGGATACAGCAAAAAGACTGTGGACCAGAAGGAGAGGCCTCACCAAGAACCAGACCATGCTGGCACCATGATCTTAGACTTCCAGCCTCCAACTATGAGATATATTGTTTTTTAAGTCATCCAGTCTATGGTATTCTGTTATAGCAACCCAAACTTACTTAGGCACTGATATAGGGTACTACTGGACAGGAAGCATCTAATTCAGACAGATTAAGGAGAAGAGGTACAACTATTTTTGAAACTCTTGGGTTCCATCCAGTATCATTCCTTAGAATCTTGTAGAACAAAATACAAATAATAACAATGAGAGAGAAGAGTCAGAAGCTAGAGGGAAAGTGGATGAAGGATCAGGAGCAGCAGCTATTTATGTTGGATATCTAATATTTGCCCTACTATAGAGGCTTCACATATTTGATCATATTTAATTCTCAACAACCACACAAAGAAATTATTATCCCAGTTTCATAGTGGAAGAAACTGAAAATTAGAGAACTTTGATAACATACACAATTAGTTGTTCTCCTATTACCTGAATCAAAAACCGATTGATTTAATTATTCCTAGAATTTCCTCTTCTATTTGTAAGAATAAGTGTAAAAGGAAACCGGATTGGGAAGAGTGGCAAAGCAGGTTAGGTTCTAGGCAATCAATCAGAAGTGCTTCAAGTATCAGAGTATTACAGCTAAAATGAAAAGCTAAAATTTATTGAAAAGTTACTTTGTGCCATGTATTAAGTCACCTACATGGATTTTCTCATTTAATCCTTAGAAACCACTGCCTGAGAAAACGTAATATTCTTAACCTCATCTTACCAGTTGGGATACGATGCTCAAAGGAGTTAAATAATTTATTCAGGTTCACACAAATAGTGTAGTCCAATCATTCTTAAACTTTAGCATGGAGAATATCTGGAGAACTTATTAAAATACAGAGTACTGGGTCTTCCCTCCAGAGTTTCTGATTTAGAAGTTCTAGAGTGGAGACTAAGAATTTGCACTTCTGACAAGTTCTCATATGATGCTGATGTTGCTGGTCCATGGACCACATTGGAGAATCACTGGTAGAGTTGAGGACAATGATCAGAATCAAATTTAGGCATCTCAACTCCAGAGCCTACATATGTAATCATATCAGATCAATCTGGTTCAACTTGTATGTAACGAAGTTGTGAGTTGTTTTTCAGTTGCCATGGACCTCCAGGTTGAAGGTCACATAATCTGACCATTCCCAGATGAACCAAGCGTGCAACTATAGGCAGAACCTAAGTGTTTGGATAGAGGAGCAGAGACTGAATTAAGAAGTAGACATGGCATGGCAGGACCCAGGATCCAATCAGATCTCACCCTGCTGTCACCCCATGGTAGGATCTACTTAGAGCATGCCTCCTGGCATCACCTTATCACATGACCCAATCAGATTACCCCTCATTACCCTCTGACCATAAAACCTGCCCCAATTTACAGTTTGGGGAGACAAATTTGAGCCTGACTCCTGTTTCCTTGTTCAGCTGCCTGGACATAAACCTTTATCACTATAAAAACCCTGTGCTTTGGTGTTTAGCTTTCCATTGTGTGTGGGAAAATGGACCCAGTTCAGTTTGGTAACACATATTCTTTGCTAAATTCACATTTTTAACAGAACTAATCTGGGTAGGAATAAGCCATTGTTAGTACCAGTCTGGCTAACTTCACAACACTAAGCAACGCATTTTGTGTCTCAATTCCTCTGTAAAATAATAACCACACCTCTGCCAAACCCAGGGACACTTATATTAATACAAATTAACTAATATTAATACAAATTCTCATAAGAAGTATAACCAAGTAAGTCTAAATGACATTTTCGAAGGGAGACTGTACTGTAAGCAATCCAGAGATTTACACTTTCTAGAGAAAGCAGGTGATTCGCACTAAAGACCACTGAGAACAAAGGAGTCACGGGAAGCTGGTGGGTGTCAGGCAAAAGAAGAGAAGCACCAGGAGGTGGGAGAGATGAGGAGAGGGAAAATAGTAACCATTTCACTTACTGCAATTTCTCCTAAATTTGACCTTAAAAAAGGATAAAGTTGTTTCTGCCCATTCTCTGGATTAGAAGAGAGATGTATAGAGGCCCTGTTCTACTAGAGGCATTTAAATTACTTGGATCCTATTGCCTAGCTCTGTGGAGGGCATATAAAATGTAAAGCCTCAAGTGGGATACAGTTTTTTGAGAAAGATGTGGTATAAAGTTGTGTAATAGTAGGAAGACAGCACCAAACAGGATATGATCAATTTACTTGTTAGCATTTGTTAGTCAATGTTAGTAGAAACCATAAAGAATCAAATAAGGGAACTTCAAGGTAGAAGCATCAACATTCAGCCCTGGGCCTCCCAGACCCCAAAATAACGGAATTTAACAACAAGGAAATAACTGAAGTCATCTTCAGGCAAAACATCCCAAAATAGAAAAAGTTTAATTCTCTCTAGAACCTTGGGTACAGCAAGTTCTGATGGCCTGACAATTTTGTTCTTATTAACTATTATTAGTATACAAGGCAACTACATACAAGTAAATACAAACAACTGATTCTAGAAGGAGAAGCACTATATGTTTTTCAACACAATTCTTCTGAGAAGCTGAGAATACTTTCAAATGTTGTCTGAAACATCTTTTTATCCCCCCCAGGGAGTGAGGGAAGCGTAATTAAACAGAAATGATCTCCATTGCTCTTAAAGCGAGATAACTTTTGACCCCTTTTCCAAAATATTCATGTACTATATTATCTTTGTTTTTCTCAAACAATTTTCTAGTCTATGTTCAGGGAAAAAAATAACCAAACTTGGAAATAAGGTAAAGAGAAGAGATTTATAATTTTTTTTAAATGTTACACTAGAACATTTTCTAACAAGAATTCCTGAGGGTCATCTGATTCTCTCATGGAATATAATTTTGATTTAGTGCTTACAGTTGATTAGGACTCACACGTCTTATAACTCTGTAAAGTTAGAGGTTGATTTATAGAAAATGAACCAGGTGTGATTTTTTTCTCTCTCTCATAGAGAAGATAACCCCCAAAGGTTATAGTTTTATTTCCCTGTAGGATATTAGTGTGTTTCAAATCAGACTATGCAATCTTATTCCAGATTTCTTTTTCCACTGACCTTATAAATCTGAATTTCTCATATCCTTCTTGAATCAGTTTTTTCATCCTGTAGGTTCCTGTATTACTGTAATGAGTTAAATAAAATTTTGACACAGGCTACTTGTATATTATTTTTTTAACAATTCGGAAATCATGCATTTACATGTAAATTGAATGAATCCATGCTTAAAAGTATTTATCTACATTTTTTCCTTATATCATATTTAACTTGAATGAAAGGCAGTGGTTTGAATGAAGCACAAATGAACACAGTAAGATCAGCAACCATATCCTGGATATCAGGAGACAAGACTTACGTATCTTGCTATCTTATCCAGGGCTTTGAAAATTATAGGTTATTATTGAACATTTTTATGTAAAGATTTAAGAAGTCCTAGATCAGCTAAATCAACTAAACTGCTCCCTTGGAACAGAACTACATTCTGTCTTGTAAAGACTGGTCATATCCCTGCACATTTTCTTAGTCACTAATGAAGTAAGATTAATCTATTGCAAAGTTTTACCAAATCATTGCAAAGTTTAGTAGGTGGAGCTATGGCAGAGTCTTTATAAGAAGATGAGAATTTATTCTATGCTAGAACTCCAAAGTCCAAGTGTCTTATTCTACCACACACTTGTGCACATTTGTAGCTCAGGTCAACAAACATTCTGACTGGTAACAGAAAACAAAGAAGAATAAGGCAATAGGCCATGGCCTCGTAGACCACACAGTGTAATCCATTCATTGATTTATTTCATATGTGGGTATGGAGTACCTTCTAAGTATTCACCCTTCAGATAAGCAGTAAATAATTTTCCTGCCTTTCATTGCACATACTTTCCAGAAAAATGAAAATGAGAGAAAAAATAGACACACAAATAAAATTTATGACAAAAGCTCTTATTTTATATGTGTTTGGGGTACGTGTATGTGATTGGGGGGGGTGTTCTCTAAAAAATTTTACATTTGAGCCAGGATCAGAATGAAGTGAGGGGACAGTGTTATTCTTAATGTATATTAGTCCACAACAAATGATAATATAAATATCCATTGTTTTTTACAAGAGCATTTTAAGAAAATTTTTAAAATATGTAAACCCCTGTAAAGTGAAGGATGAGAGATAAATAATCTACCTAAAAATGTAAAATGTAACTACACAGTAAAGGATAATAATTTATATTTTCTGAGCAAGAATCTCTTTTATTCCTAAAAATCAAAGTCAAACAATTATGTTCTATTATTCTTGTTAAATTTCTCAAAATCATGTCAAAATTTAGCTTGCTTATATTGGAATAGTAGTCCTTAAACTTGGCTGCACATTAGAATCACTTGGGGAATTTTAAATACATATATTTGCCTGGCTCCCAAAACCCAGATTCTGATGTACTTGGTCTGGGGTGTAGCCTGAGCATCGGGATTTCAATAGCTCCCCAGGTGACCCCAACGTGCAGCCAAAGCTGAGAACACCTATTTAGACCATGACATTGCCAGGCAGTTTCCCACTTGCCCTCCTCCACATCTACCCTAGCTAGAGTTTCTAGTTGTCTCCTTTGATTTATTGACAGAAAACTCATGCCTTATTCATCACACTAATAATATTTTACAATTCTTACTAGGTCTTCTTGTTGGGAGATTCTATTCAATTCTTTATATATGAAGTTTTGTGGGGGTTTTTTTGCCTTAGATCTTATAGATTTTCTGTTTTAATTTTAACTAATCATTTTCTAGACCTGTTCATTGCTATCATCCTCAAATTTGTTTTCATTGAACTCTTGGTTTAGTTCCACAATTGCATTAAAGACTCTCTTGGTTCTTGCCTTTTTCTTTTCTTTTTTTTTGCTGAAATATACCTTAAACGACTTCCTTAGGAATGATGTATGGGCATCCTTTCTGGGTGGGTCCTTGCAGATCTGAAAGTTTTAATTATACTTTCACACTTGACTAACAATTTGGCTGTGTATAGAATTCTAGCTTCGAAACTATTTTCCTTTGAAGATATTGTTCCATTTTATTCTAACACCTAATGCTGTTGATGAGGAGTAGGATATGTTACTCTGCTCCTGCTGGATTGATTCTTTTATTCCTAAAACAATTTTACCATATTTTCCATGTCTCTTCTTTTTATTATATGTTCTACATCCTTTCATTGTCTTTACCTTTGTTAAACCTTCTATTGAATAACCATAAATTTTAATTTCCACATTACCTTTTTATTTTCTTAATGTTCCTTTCTCTTAACATCTTGTATATGTTTTATGGGTACAAGATCACCTTGAGCTTCTCTAAAGATATTTATAGGGGTTTTTTTCCCCCTTCTTCAGTCCTTTGAATTTTCACTTTTTCTTTTACGATCAGGTCTTGGTCTTTAATTTGGTCTTTCTTTTTCATATTGCTATTTTTCTTCAAGTGTCTGCTGAATCACTGTTATCCTTTTAAGGATAAAAATGAGGGAATAGAAAGGTAAACTGAGGGTTCTGAGTATATGGCCATAGCTTGATGACTTGTAAGGATTTTCTATAGGTGACAGGAGGAGTAGCTTTTCACTAAGTTAGGGCTTCTCAAAGGTCAGATTAAGGAGGGCATCACTTTGGAAACCAATTCTCATTTAACAGCCCTAGTCCTCTTTGGTTAGGTAACAATCTCCTTAGAGGTGAGACTTCCTTTATACCAGGGGTGTACATACCAGGATGCTGTTAAGCTAATGTGGAAGAAGGAGGCAAGAGAGGGGCTGGATCTCCAGTGCATGTGCTTGGTGAGAGACTTTCAATTAATTACCCTGTTTTTAGCCTCTTCTCCCACCATCATCTGAACCCAAATCGGGAGCTTCTCTGAGTGATGTAAGGAGGGATCATCTATCTCCCTTCTCTGTGGGTGTCCCTCTGGGTATTCTGGGTTATGACTCCTTCCTCTCTGCTTGATTTGTTAAAACATTCCCATTTGATTTCTGTTCTCCAGAAATTTGTTAAAATGTGTCATCCACTAATAACCTTCCTGCATCATACTATCTCCACTGGTAGATTTATTCCTTTTAAAGTTTTTTCTATGCTATTTTATCAATTGGTTCTTAGATGAAGGGAGACTAGTAAGTATGCTTATTGTGCCATCTGGATTGAGAGAAACTGAAGTTTCATTCTTGTGTTTACCTCTTATAATTCAAATTTGACCTGAAGAAAGTCTTCTCCAAATCAATTGCTTCAATAATAACTCTCAAAACCATCTACAACTGACAGATGAATTACATCAAGAGTTTCACCCTGTATGGACTGTACCCAATTAATAGCATCAAATCCAGATTTTCTGTTATATAAAACAGGTGCTAGGACCAAAAGAGAGCTCTTTATGTTGGATACACAGAGGTCAGACTATGAGCCAATGTTTGTAGAAAGGGCTGGAGAAACCAGATTCTTAAAGTTTGCAAGCCTGATAATCCCCACAGACAGGGGCCACTTGAACTCCTGTGGTCTCAGCTTCACCCTCAGTTCCTAGGGCTAATTCAACATGAGATGGGAAGAATTGAACTGTCTCCAAATTCCAACAGCCTAATGCCACAGTCTCTTCTTGTTTAGCTCTGGACTGCTATTTCATACAGTCTATCAAAGTAGCCTCTGTACCTATCCCTCTCCACAAATGCTTTCTACTCAATTGTTTATTCTCTCTGGATCCAGAGAGGGTTGGAGCTCTGCTTTGCTTGACACCTGCTTCTCACGGGCTAGACACCTGTGCATGTGCTGGGCCATTCTGCTGATGCTACCTTCCTGCCTTGAATCAGTTGCCCTGGATTTCCCACTCCTTGCTCCTCCCACTGTTTGTGCAGAGCTCCCCACTTCCAGCCTCCATGTCACTGTTCACAGTGATTTGATGGCTCTGTTCTTTAAGCTGCTTGACCACCAGCCTGAACTCCTTCTGTCTGTATTTTCTGGTGGTTATTTTCTAGGAATTGTCTAGCCAGACCCATTAAGTGTGATACAAGTCAATTTATGCAAAATTTGACATAGGATAAATAAAGAGGATGACACATTATCTGAAACAACCTTAAAGCCTCATTTCTAATACTCTCCAATGCCTCATCATAATGCAAATTTCCTAGTCCTGCTGTGAGAGGTAGAATGACAGGGACTAAGAGTGTGGTCTGGATAGAATTACTGCTTTAATAATTATACACCCTATAACTGTGGCAGAGAGCTTGTTTCCTCACCCAAGAATGGAGAAAATAATAGTACTTCTTCAGTGAGATTTTGCAAATTACAGATTATACACATTTAGCACTTAGAATAATCCAGATATTTGTTTTGGTTCTCCATAGTACCCACCTCTTATATCACACACTTGTGCATACTTGTGCCAATCCTACTTAACTTACTCAATTTGTATGTGAGAATTTGAATGTGACTTTGGCCTGGGAACTCAGCTTGGTGTCCTTGATTCTGGGTTTTATTCTTGTCTTAAATGATGAACCTAAGAGCTAAGCAGCTGCCTCTGAATAGTGTGCCATTTTAATAACTGTAAATTGAGGAATATCTATACCATAATTTAATTTATAAAATCTAAGTTAATTATTTTGTGAAAAAAATGTTGCTTATTTTGAATAAACAGTAAGTAAATATAAACCTATGAAAATATACTATTAACATTATTTTGGGATAAGAAAAAATGGAAGGAATTTGGAAAATCATCATTTAACATTTGAAATTTCCCTGTATCATGCAGATAGGTGTATTGAGAATTTTACACCTATCCCAGCTTATCCTGAATAGTTGGATGAATAAGTTTCTATAATTATATTGGTAAAAGACATCGCAACAGTTTTTTAGTTAAATTATGTCAATGCTGGGTAAATTCTATTCTGGAAAAAAAGTAAATGAAGAAAAATTTGTGTATAAGCTTTAGCATAATCATTTCCTATAACAGTGGTTTTCAACCATCTAGTTGGTCAGTATGTTGGGGGAGGAAGTTTGAGCCATCATCAGTATTTTTAAAAGGTCCCAAGTGATTATAACATTCAGCCATGTTGGAAGACTACTGTTCCATACAAAGCAGATAATGTAAACACTTGTATCACATCTAAAAAGAGCAGGTATAAATTTTAAGCCCACATACAATGCAGGTTAAACACAATGTATGTCAAAGCAGTATTATTTAAAGTAATATTTACCAAAGCTGCCTGATCATAATAATCAGCTGGGGCAATTGTTTAAAATGAATCCCTGGGCCCTCCCCTGATTCAGAAAACCTTCTGATTCACCTCAGTAGGTCTGGGAAAAGAACCAGGAATCTACATTCTAACATGAACCCCAGCAGATTCATACGAGCGTATATATTCAGCAAATATGAGCTTACAGGGATCCAATAAAGACATAAACTTCAGGAGAGTCTAAACTACAGTGTTAAGGTCACAGGCATGTGCCAGAGTTCCCACATATATATCATATTGGAAGTCTCGCACTGTTTTGGATCATAGAAAAATGTGTAGTGCAATAACGGAAACATCTTCAGAGGTACAGATGTTTGGATAAGAAGATCATAAACCCACCTCAGCAAGTTGTCAGAGAGCAGTCAGCAGCACGCAAAGGAGTTGCACTGGATGGAGCAGGTGGCAATGGATCTCAGCCTCTCCTTGGCCTTGTCCCCATCTTGAGTATGGAGAGTCACTTTGGTGAAACTCTCTTCATCATCTAGTTGCTTTATGCTAAACACTCTTTCATCACTTTGTGTTTAGTGCTGTGAGTATGCAAGTAGGAGGTCCATGATTTGTATTTCATTACAGGGTAAGGAATCACTTTCCTTCTGAACAAGAATGAAAGATGAAAAATCAGGTACTATACAGAGTTGCCAAATTACAGCCCAGTCTGTTTTTGTAAACAAACTTTTTTGGGGACACAGTACACCATTCATTTTGGTATTATTTGTGGCTGCTTTGAAACTGCAAGGTCATAGTTGTGTAGTTGCAACAGAGACCATATGGTCTAGAAAGCCAAAAGTATTTACTATGTAGCCCTTTACAAAAAATGTTTCCTAGACCCTGTGCTGCAACCACCTTGCCACTGTGAAAGTGCCTGAAATTGTGCCAATTCAGAACAAAGCAGAGTATGGGAGTGAGAGGCTGAGTCCTGAATACTGCAGATATCCAAAGCTACCCCTACCTTTGGGATTTTTCAGTTCAAGACTATAAATTATTTTTCTGTTTTGTTTTACTTTGTTTTTACTTTGCTTAAGCAATTGAAAGTGGGTCTTCCCTTTGTAACAAAACTAGTTTTGATGAATACCAATTATGACAATTAGAAATACAAGCAGAACAGAAAAATAACATTTCTAAAATTTGTGCAGTATTTCAATATCTGACCAACTTTGAGTGACATTGAGAAGCTAAGTGCTTTTTGCAATGAATATCAAGACTCCTCCCTATAAGTGGCAAATACTTACAGAAACAACTGAAGACAAACTAATAAGAGAATGCTTTCTCTCAAGGCCAAGACAGAGAAAATATGCTAGCCAATCTGTGATTACGGCTTCACCAATAGCCCACAGAGTTGGGATTAGTGGTGCATGCATATATTACACCCTAGGTAATTGTGTTTCATATTTTGCGCTTGTAGGCTTATATCTGTTGCTTGTTGAAACTGACTTAGCCACACAGTTTAACTTTTTTGTTAGTTTAATTCAGAAATGTGTCAGGTTCACACTTATCTCTCTGCTTTTTAGCACAGGATCTGGTACACGGTAGATGCCCAATAAATAGAACAAATGAGCCTAAACTAGCTGACTTGACATTTTCATCCTCAAATACAGACCAGGGTAGTATGTAACAAGAGTTTAAAGAATTAGTCCCCTTAGCGTGCATTCTTATCTGAAAAAGCCAGCTCCTAAACACCTCTACTTGTTCAAATGGATAAATCTCCCTAATATATCCACTGTGTCTTATAAATTCTTAATAGCAATGACCTAAGCTGCTCAGTGCTCTTTACAATCATAGAGCCACCTTATCCATGATCCCTGATAATTTTTTCAGTTCAATATTGCTGACTCTTCACCTTATAGAAATGAAATAGGCATGAGACCTGGTGAGATTGAGTGCATTTTCTGTTCATTGTGTCTTCACTGGGAGGAGATGCCCACCTTGGATTTGGAGGAAGGGGAAAGCCATATTGTATGAAACAATACTGTTCCCTTTGATCTGGTCAAGAGTATAGTTAGACCTTGTCTATGCAGAGGAAGAACTTTGCGTATGCCACGCTTCACGTGCAAAAATTTTGTGAATCCCTTTGTGTCCATTAGGATAAAGCTTGCTTTAAATAGGCCCTCTCCAAGTCCTTAATTGAGAACAAGAGGCCTTGGTTGAGATTTACTCCAAGAGTCTGAGATTCTTCATTTTACTGATAACAAACAGTGATATAGAACACGTGTTCAACACAAATCTCACTTGAAGATTGGAGAATAAGATTGCTGGTTAGTCTTCCCAAGTGCCAAATAAGACTTGGATTAATCAGCTGAAGTGACTACCTTTGGTTGAGGTTCTTCTTATTCAGGAACTACCCATTAAACTCTTTATGCACCTGACTTGAATCCTGTTTTCTACTGATAATAATCAAAGGTAAATCCCTAATGGAGGACATGATGTCTGTATTAGTTATTTATAGCTGCATAACACATCACCTCAAAACTTAGTGGCTTAAAACAACAATATTCATTATGTCACAGTAAGTCAGGAATCCAAGCAGAGTTTAGCTGGGTACTCTGTCTCTGGGTCTCTCACAACACTACTGTCAAGGAGTTGGCTATAGCTGTCATCATCTCAGGGTTCAATTGGGGGCAGGGGAGACCTACTTCCAAACTTGCTCACCTGGTTATTACCAAAATTTAGTTCCTCATGAGCCATATGACTGAGGGCCTCACTTTCCCACTAGCTATTAGCCAGAGGCCTCCCTCCGTGGTTCCCTGCCATATAGATCTCTCCAATGAGCAGTTCACAACATGGCAACCAATTTTTATCAAAGTAAGCAAGAGAACAAGGAAAACAAAGTATTAGCAACATGGAAGTCCTGGTCTTTTACAACCTAATTTCAGAAGTGACATTACATCACTTTTGGCATATTCTACTTGTTAGATGCAAGTCACGAAGTCCACCCCACATTTAAGGTGAGAAGATTACACAGGGTGTGAATGTCAGAAAGTAGGGATCACTGGGAGTGACCTTAGAAGTCTGACTACTGCAGTGTCCTTATGAATCAAGCTGCAAAGGGGACTGAAATCTTAAAAGACAGAAGGGCCAAAGTGCGGGAACTTATTTGTTAGACTTACAGGACCTGTCAAATTAGTGTAAAAAAAAAAAAATTTGTCCCATCCTTATCACAGGCAGCTACTTCAAACTTAGTCCTCACAAATTGCTCCCACCCATTACCTCCACCTTCATACTCAGTTCCTTACTCACAGAGAAAATTAAAGCAATCAAATGAGATTTTCCAAGCTCCAGACTGGCAAATAAAAAACATGTGACTATATTTATGCTCATCCTTTCCTTTTTATTCTGATTTAAAAGAAGCAGATATTCCTGTGTGGGGGTAATCCCTGTGCTGGTACAGCCTCCCTATCTCCTTGAGGACTTTACTTTCCATTTCTCCTTTTTCCTGTACCCTCAACACAAGCAACTCTGATGGCTCCTGTCATGACATGTCAAGTGCCCAAGTTTTTCCCATGTTCCCCCCATGTCCCCTTTGGACACTACCTCACTGCTCTCCAGTTAGCTCCTTACCTCTGTTTCTTTTCTCAATGCACTTGAATGAGGCCACTGTTTGCACCAAAGCACTGGCCCAAATCCAGTCAAAATGATGTGCTTATAGCTTAATTCAATTGCCTCTTTTCAGACCTTAGCTTAATTTGTTTTCTGTATCATTTAGTACTTCTGCTTTTCCCCACCGTCCAGAGATATTCTCCTTCTCTGGCTTCCAGGATATCATCCTCTTTTGGTGTTGCCCTATCTGTTTGTCTACGGTTCCTCAATCTTCTTGGCAGAGGATTGTCTGAGTCTGGACAATGAATGGTCACTTTTAAATTTCTAGGTCGGGCCCTTTTTTTTTTAATCATGTAAGTACTCCTAAGAAGATTTTAGCCATTTTCCTGCTTTTAATTACCATCTATATGTGAACAACTTCTAAAGTTTTATCTTCAGCACAAATTTGTTTCTACTAAGCCTCAGTCTCCTACCTAACTACGTAAGAAACATCCATTTGGTAATTCAAGTTTAATGTCAAACTGAGTTCTTCACCCTCCTCAAGCAAATCTATAGCTCCTGAAAGGCTCCTGCTCTCCATGAGTAGAACTCCCTGCATTCTGCCAGCCAAGCCAGAACCCTCCATTAGTCCTAGACTCCTCCTTTTACATGGATACCTCCAGCCAATCAACTATCAAGTTTAAAGAGGACAAAGGGATTAGGTGCTAGGATAATTCTTACCTAGTACTTCACATCCTCCATGCTTAACTTCCAAATGGAATGAAAATTAGATATGTAAAGAAGTGACCTTAATCAAAAATCTGAATAGCCTATGTGATAGGTAGAATAATGGCCCCTGCAAAGATATGCACGTCCTAATCCTCAGAACCTACGAATATGTTATGTTGCATAGCATGGAAGAAATAAGGTTGCAGATAGAATCAAGGTTGCTATTTAAATGAGCTTAAAATGGGGAGATTATTTTGTGTTATTTGGGTGGGCCCAATGTAATTACAAGGGTCTTTAAAAGCCTAAGTTGGAGGTAGTAGAAGAGTCAGTGTCAGAGTGATGCAATTTGGGAAAGACTAAGCCAGCTGCTTCTGGCTTTGAAATTGGAAGGGCCTATGAGTCAAGAATTAATAGAGGCCTCTAGAAGCTGGAAAAGTCAAGAAAATAGATTCTGCTCTAGAGTTTCCAGAAAGGAACACAGCTCTGCCAACACCTTCATTTTAGCTCAGTGAGATGCTTTTCAGACTTCTTACCTCCAGAACTGTAAGATAATACAGTACATTTGCATTGTTTTAAACCACTACGTTTATAGTAATTTGTTACAGCAGCAATGGGAAATTAATACATCCTATTTTATCATTAAGTCATTTTAAATTGTTTATATTAGACTAAATCTGACAGACTCTGAATGTTAGAAATGCATCATCTCACCCTTGTCAAATAATCAAATCTAAGAGAAATTTCAAGATGTTTTTACAACAGGCAGGAGGCAAGAAGCAGAGCTGAACCAGACCACAGAACAAGGTGCTTCTCTCAGATTCCATAGCCTACTTACGCTGATTAAATTTTTTAACTTTCCTGGAACTAAGTAAGGAGCCTATGTTCCTTTTCATTAATATTCTCTTTTGTAAGCTTTCTGAGCCAGGTCATTTTCATTCAAAATGTATTCATCTTGATACCAATTCTTTCATTTCTATCAACCCAGCTTAGGAAATACCAAAACAAAAACAAATAAATTTTTCAGAGAGAAGGAAAAAGATATAGCTCAGAAACTCGAACTAAATAAAGAAAGGAAGAGTGTGAGAGAAGATATAAATAAAAATAAAATAAAATATTTTATTTTTCTTATTCTTAATAGATCTAAAAAATCAATATTTGCTTAAATGTATTGAGTGATTACAGCATGTGGAAAAATGAAATGAATAGCACCAATGCCATAAAGAACAGGAAGAAAGAATTGGAAATACTATGCTATAACTGAATGAAGTGGTACAGGGTTATTTGAAGGTAGATTTAGATTAGTTAAAAGTGCATATTGTAAACTATAGTACAACCAATATAAAATTTGAAAATGAAGAATAATTGATATAATAAGGGAGGAGATAAAATGAAACAATACAAAATGCTCAAATAAAGTAAGGAAAGGCAAAAAAGAAACAAAAACAAAATAGAAATAGAAAACAGTTGTGAACATGGTAGATATTAATCCAATTATATCATTACTCATTTTAAATGTGAATTTTCTAAATATACCAATTAAAAAACAGTGTCATAGCAGATTAATAAAATAAGACCCAACTATAAGAAACCAACTTTAAATATAAAGAATCATAGAAGTTCAAAGTCAAAGTAAAAGGATGCAAATAGATATATCATACCCACATTAATATTAATTAAAAGAAACCAGAATACCTATATTAACCTTAGACAAAGATTTCAGAACAAGAAAAAATATCAGGGAAAAAGAGAGGCATTACATAATGACAAAAAGTTCAATTCTCTATGAAAACATAACCCTAAATATATATGCACCTAACAGGAGTTTATCAAAATATGTGAAACAAAAACTGATAGAACTGCAACAGAAATCAACAAATCCACAATTATAGTTGTAGGCTTCAAGACCCCTTTGGTGATTGACAAATAAATAAGGATATAATTGACCCAAATAGCACTATCAATAAACTCGTTCTAACTAACACTTATGGAATTCTCCATCCAAAAATTAAATACACTTCTTTTTTTTTTTTTTTGAGACAGAGTCTCCTTCTGTCGCCCCAGCTAGAGTGCAGTGGTGTCATCATAGCTCACTGCAACCTCAAACTCCTGGGTTCAAGCCATCCTCCCACCTCAGCCTCCTAAGTAGCTGAGACTACAGGCATAAGCCACCAAGCCCAGCTAATTTTTTCTATTTTTAGTAGAGACAGGGTCTCACTCTTGCTCAGGCTGCTCTTAAACTCCTTGCCTCAAGCAATCCTCCCACCTCAGCCTCCCAGAGTGCTGGGATTACAGGCATGAGCCACCACGCCCAGCCATGAATACACATTTTTTTTGAGGTCACATAGAATGTTCACCAAGATACATAACATTCTAGACCATAAGACACACCTTAACGAATCAATGAATTTAAAAAGTAGGAATCATACAATTTATATTCTCAGACTACTAAAGAATTAAACTAGAAATAAGTAATGGAAAAATAGTTGGAAAATTCCCAAGTACTTGGAGATCAAACAACACACTCCTGTATAATACATAGGTCAAATAAGAGTCTGAAGAGAAATTGAAAATCTTTTGAATTAAGTAAAAAAGATAATACAACATATCAAACTTTGTGGGGGTGCAGTGAAAGCTTAGCAGGAAGTGCTTAGCAGGAAAGTTATAACATTAAATCCATATATTAAAAAAGAATAAATTTACAAAATCAATAACCTATGCTACCACCTTAGGAAACTATAGAAATATGAGCATTTCAAGCCTAAAGCAAGCAAAATAAAAATAACAAAAATTAGAGCAGAAATCAAATTGAAAACAGGAAAACAAGAAAGAAAATCAATGAAACCAAAGTACGTCTATGAAAAGATCAATAAAAATGATCAACTTCTAGCCAGTCTAACCAAGGAGCAAAAAAAGAGCAAACATAAATTGCCAATGTCACAAATGTAAGAGTGGTCATCACAATTGATCCCATGAACATTCACAGGATAATAAAAGAATATCATGAATGAGTCTACGCCCACAAATTTGATATAATAGATGAAACAGAACAATTATTTGAAAGATATTGCTACCAAAACTCACACAGGAAGAAATAGATAACCTGAATAATATTATATATATTCAAGAAATTAAACCAGTGATTAATAACCTCTCAAAAAAGAAAGCACCAGGCCCAGATGGGATCACCGGTGATTCTTCCAATCATTTAAGGAAGAAATGACAATTCTGTACAATCTCTTCTAGAAAATATTAATAGTACCAAATACTTTCTGAGTCATTCTAATATCAAAACCAGATAAAGACATTACAAGAAAGGAACTCTACAAACCAATACCTCTCATGAAAGTAGATACAAAACTCCTCAATAAAATATTAACAAATCAAATCCAAAAAGAATTATATACCCCAACCAAGGGGGGATTTATTACAGGTAGACAAGGCTGGTTCAACATTTGAAAATCAATTAATGTAATCTACTACATCAACAGGCTAAAGAAGAAATTTATATGCCCTAATCAGTTGATATAGAAAAAGCATTTGACAAAATCCAATACCCATGTATGATAAAACCTCTCAACAGACTAGGAATAAGTGGAAACTTCTTACACTTGATAGAGAACACCTACAAAAAATCTATACCTGACATCATATTTAATAGTGAGAAACTCAGATCTTTTCACCTAATATTGGGAACAAGGCTAGAATGTCCTGTCTTACCACTTCTGTAAAACATTGCACTTGAAGTCCTAGCTAGTGATAAAGACAAGGAAAAAAAATAAGAAGTATACAGATTGGGAAAGAAGAAAGACATAAAACTGCCTTTGTTTGCACATATCAGGTATAGATTTTTTGTAGGTGTTCTCTTTTTATTGAGGAGTTTTGTATCTACTTTCATTGTCTATGTAGAAAATCCCAAGAACTGTTCAAAAAAAAAACCCTGAAATTAATAAGCAAGGATAGCAATGTTATAGGATACAAGGTTATATACAAAAGTCAGCTGTTTTTATATTACTATGTTAGCAATGAAAAACTAGAATTTGAATTTTTGTACAGAGTATTACAGGGATACACATGTTTTGGTTACATGAATTGCTTTTTTGCCATTTGAGTCAAAGTTGTAAGTGTACCCATCACCAAGATAGCATGCACTGTACCCGTTAGGTGTGAATTTACCCATCCCCTCCACCCCCCTCCCACCTGCTTGGTTTCCACTGAGTTTTACTACCATATGCGCATGTGAGTGTTGATTGATTAGTTCCAATTTAATCGTGAGTCCATGTGTTTGTTTTTCCATTCTTGTGATACTTTGCTTAGAAGAATGGGCTCCAGTTCCATCCAGGTTGTTACAAAAGGTATTAGTTCACCATTTTTTTATGGCTGAGTAGGACTCCATAGTAAACATATACCACATTTTATTAATCCACTCATGTATTGATGGGCATTTGGGTGGTTTCCACATCTTTGAATTGTGCTGCTATAAACATTCAAGTGCAAGTGTCTTTTTTACAAAATGTCTTTAAATTACTATTTCCAATAGCACCCAAAACATAAATATTCAGGTATAAACCTAACAAATAGGCACAGGATCTCTATGCATAAAAATGAATGAAATGAAAGATCTAAATATCAGAAATAAAGTTTTCCAAGGAATCAGAGTGAAGGAACCATATTCGCTGATGTAGACGGGGCCTTAGTCGGATCCTGACCATTTATCACATGGTATGCTTTATCTTTCTCTGTTCTTGTACCATTTCTTTCAATCACCAATTTTTCCACAATCTTCTCTATTCTTCACTCTTAAGTTAACATCCTTTCATATCTTTAACAAACCTACTGAAACATAACTTTGAAATGACTGTTAATTTCAATCCATGTATATGTGACTATGCACACAATTGTGATGTATGTGTGTGCATACATACTTATTTTTGTTTGAAGAGAATAGTGTATTTCTTTAGAATAGTGCATTTTATATTCAAGTTTTTTTCTTTAGAGTGACAAACTTATATTGTGCTAACTTTCTATGAAAATCTATGCACTCAGTAGTTATTAATGTTATAGAAATAATTAAATAGCATTACTTCCCTTCCGTTCACAATACCTCTTTTATCAATGGTATTTAACCATAATCAATGCACTTCAAACCTATCATGAGATAAACAACTTTTAAATCAATGCCAATATTATACAAAAGTGTCCCTTTTCTCCTCCTCTTCTAAAAATGGCTCCATACGATTTTTAAATGCTATGAAAAAACAAAAATAAAATTGGAAAAACTACCAGAACTTGATCTGGTATATGATAGTTTTAAAATATAAACTACACTCTCACTTTTTACATGGTAAAAGTTATTTCTTACCCATTGCAAAAAAGCAGCTCAGCAAATCTGATTGTGTCACAGGACAAAACAATGCATCATTTGCGCTTCCAGCTATGGTGAATAAGCAAAGCTCAGACAGATGTCACAGACTAAAAAAAAAAAAAAAAAAAAAAAATGGTAAAATAAAAGAGCCCTCAGACTTTTAGGGACACAGAATGGTATAGGATTTATCTGCTATTCAAAAGGTGAAAGGGCAAAAAACCAGATATTTTAAATAGCATTAACAATGTTTTAAATTCATTCAAATTTAGTAGTGCTTTTTGTATGAAGCATCAGTTTTCATGGAGCAATACAAATGCTACTGGGTTGAGTGTCTTCATTAGCTTAGAACTCCAAATGAAAGGTAAGACAATTGGAGAAGAACAAGTGTGAATTGGAAAAATAAAAAATATTTTTCACATGTAATAAATTACCAAATAGTACATATACCCTGACAATCTTTTGAAACTGGATAATACATAGAAACTATACACTTGGTAAGGAGTGATTGAAAAATTGCACAAAGTTCTTTATTGGCTTCACGTCATTCTTTGAACAGTGGCAAGTAATGAACTCCCTTCTCGACAGAAAGAGGCCACTTGTGCTCAAGTGCTAGTGACTTACATTCCTAATCAAGTATGTCATTTTTCACTTTGCCTTCTCTTAAATAAAACAAGGTGAGGGGCTGGAAAAAAGTTAGAGTGATGTTTTCCACTATCCAAAGTTTAAGACAGCTTATTTTAGTAATTAAATCCACATTTACAAAAGATATTATCAAATTTGGAATAACAGTAGCATTTCCTTGTCAACACTGAAACATAATTCCACCTTTCCTTCTTCGTCCTGAAACAGTTCAGTATCATACTACCTCAATCCAGTGCAGGTCTTAATAGTTGGAATTAGCTATGTATATTTCCATGTCTCCATAGAGACTAAAGAATAATCACTTTTATATGTAAATACATTTAGTGTAACTACCCTAGAGACTGCAGTGGCTGCTGCAGTTATTAATGAAGCAGCACTTAATTTGATGCTCATCCAAATTACTCTCCAGGAAAAATTCAAGAAGTTGAACATTATCTGAGCTCAAACACCACAATTGCCATGTTTGATAAAGTAGGCTAGAACAAGTAAAATTGCTTATACATTAAAACGGTGACTGTTTTTTATTTTTTGTTAGGATGTAAAATGTGCAAGTCTTCTGCTCTCCTCCCGATGTTTTTCAGCACTCTGTTTTAGGTATGTTGCTTGAATCTCCTAACATCCACATCTCTGGGGTCCCTGGCTAGTATTTGCCTACAATACAGCCAACAGGAAACCCAAATCAACAGTGAAAGCCAGGGCACAAATTTGCCTGTGTTGTCACTACTGTCCTTTCCAATACATGCGCGTGCACACACACATGCACACACACATTTTAATGGGGTTGTTCCTTGGAGTAAAATCAGAAAGTTTGGTTGACTAAGTCTTAACATACAAACTGTAGGTTTGGAAGCCCAGGGTAGCTCAAGACTCCCGCTGAAGACTGGTGGGCTGCTCATGATCCCTGAGGAAATTTACAGTACAGTCCTTCATATTGCCAACCCCACAGGACTTTTCAGTTAACGCATGTGAGAGACACAATTTTCCTTATCTTGACAGTCATTCAGTGCAGACCTGGACTTGTTTCCAGAGTCTCTCTTGACATCCTTATCCCTACCTTTCCTATCCTATTTCCCTAACCAGATAACTCATAGCTAATTTCCTCCCCTCAATTATATTTTGTACTCTTGCCTTGTTGCCATCTCATATCTGGCAGTAAAGACCTACGTCCATTTATGTTTGATCAGTTTCTAGTTTGGCAAATGAATCCCTTTCACTTTGAATGTTCCCCTAAGTCAGAATACCACAGCAAATACAGCAGGTAGGTTGATAGAAGCAAAAACTGTTCAGGATTAACTAGAGAAACGTTATGCTTCTACTAGCCTAGCCACAACTTCAGGTGCTGGCTTAAATAGTTGGAGCTCACAAATATGATTACTAAATTACTTTGTTCTCAAACTGGCTGAAACTTTGGCTCTGAAGAAGAAACAGTCTCCTGATCTCTATTGAAACTTCCACTGGGTGAACTGTACACAGGGCTGGCTTAAGGATCTTACTCAGTTGAGCTGAATAAGAACTAATTTAAGAGCTTGGATGAAAAAAGGCAAAAAGTTAGAAGATGCCCTTGGAAGAGTCTCTTTGAGGATCAGGGTTGGCCATTTACTAAATCTTCAACCATTTGCCCAAATGGAGAAGCTTCTTTCTCATTAGGAATTAAGTCCAGGAAAATCCAAAAAGGATGAAAACTCCTCTGTACTAGCTACATAATATGTAATATCAAATGCTGTTCTTGCATTATAAAGTGTTTGCATTTTGTGTGTTGGGTGATGTGATTCCCTTTTGGTCAGGAGAATTAGGATTGTATATATCTGCATTTTTCATTGCACATCTGAATTTTTAATCTAGTAAGATGTTCTGGTTTTTCCATGAATTTATTTCAAGTAATGAGAACAAAAAAGCAGACATTTATTGTAACTCAGATTTATCATCCATTCATTCATGAGTGCTTGGTGACCCCTGCCAGGCCCCACTCCAACTGAAGAGAAAACTATCCCTTTCCCCATTTTCTCAAGAAATCTAACCCATCAAGCACGTTGTAATTTTAATAGTCTTTTTGACTGCAGAATCACAGGAGTATTTTAATTCAGATCTCTAGTAAATAAATCTATTTTCCTTTAGACTGAGATCCCTATTCAATTGTGGATTTTCTTTCTCTTCTACAAACTTTTCACTTGCACAGTATTTAGTCTCCCGCTCTAACCCTTCATATTTCCATTGAGTACTTAAAGTCTCCACTGCTATTACACAGTGCAATTAAACTCCACTCCAGTTGCTACCCCAAAATTTGTATATTCAAATTCATCACAACAATGTACAAAACAAAGGGAATTTCCCTTTCAAGACCCATCCTTCTTTGAGGACACTTGAGTGGCCACCTTTTGTTATTTTAAGTGGCCTTTGATGTCTCCTCACTGAATCACATCTCCATATATCCAGCCCTTGACAAATGCATTTTTCCAAACTCTGCAAAGTATTCTACATAAGAATATTAGTGAATCAAATTTTCTCCATCTCTTTATATACATGAAAAAAGACAAAACTGAGTTAGTGTCTTTAAGTCATTTCAGCTGAGAAGAAGGAATTCTCACCATATTTTCTTGACCCTTTTCCTTTATAGCAGGTCTGTTAATTTAATTAGAAATTGAATTAATAATTAATAAGAAAAACTTCATTCTTTTGAGAACTTATTACGAAATTAAAAAGAAAATGCTGTCCTCTTTTGCTATCATTCATTGCTTTTTTACTGATTCTGAGATGCAAAGTAAAAGTCCTTACCTCTGTCATGTATGTCCCATTTTCTGTAGATCTGAATAGTAATAGACCAAAAAGCTAAAACTGAAGGATGAATACAGAACTTCCCTCATGTACCTCAAACCCTGTATTTTCTGAGATTCTGGGGAAAAATCAGGCACCCCATTTGTTAAACTGACCTGTAGCAAGGCTTCACTCTATAAAGTATACATAGTACTAGGGCTCATTTACAACACCAAAGTGGCCTTCAAATTAATTTTCACAACATCTGGGATACTGCCCAAATCTTTTATAAAAAGAAAAACACATCTTATTGAAATGCCATGAGTTATTAATCAGTTAAAGTATTTAAAATATCATTTCTGTATGCTGTCCTTCATTAACCAGTGCCCTTTTTGTCACTTAAAAATACAAATGTCCCTAATTCTCAATTTAGAATTAAATTTGATTACCAAATGACATTATCAGTGCTCTCTAATTAAAAACATAGATTTTGAAAATCCAACCTAGCATTTTATGCCTTTGTTAGCCGGTAATTGTGAGATTCATGATTTAGCAGGGTTTCTTTTTTCTTCTTTATCAAAACATATGCCCCAGTTTATTAAACATGATTTAGAGTGATGTAGCTTTTACAATTTTACATCATTTGATCGCTATCAGTAATGAAATGTACTATAATTTAAACCAGGAGATAGCCATTAATCTCTAAAACAATGATCACTGACATTTAATAAAATATATTACATGAAAATCATGGCTTAACTCTACTTCTAATATACCCTATCACATCTGTTCTCCTATATACTTTCTCTTACAAAAGAAAAAAGAAAATTACTGCTCTTTGGGGCTGATGGCTGGTCCAATAAGATTGGTAGTATAATTGCTAGTCTCCTGGTATAAGTCATGATCTAGTAATTTAGTACAAAAGAGTTAGGCAATTTCAGTTACATGTTTCCATTATACAACTCTCAATAATAAACTTTCAACTGAGGACAATGCATCATGCCATTGGACTCAACTTTTTTTCCCCTCTCATTTTGCATCCTATATTCAAGGCTACATCAATCACATTTCTCTCAAAATTGGCCTTACCTCCTGACTTGCCTATTTCTTTAAATATAAATACTTCTCTCCTAGTTATCCAGGCTTGACCACTAAAAGTATTTCTTTTTTTGCCCCCTCCCCCATATTCAATCGTTCTAATGCTTAGGTGTCTTTTATATCCATTTGTTTTTGTTTTTTCTTTTGTATGAAAAAATATGTATTCACTTTTCAACGCTTTAATCCAAGCCTCTACTCCATTCATTTGAACTAGTCCAATTACCTCCTAGTCTCCCAACTTCCACCTGTCTGCCCTCCAGTCCAAACTACTTACATCTTGTACATTTGTCTTCTTAGTATAAAGCTCATATCACTTTCCTTCTGTTCCCAAACCCCCACAACCCCTCATTGCTTAAAAATAAAGCCTAACCTCATTAACCTAGCACTCAAGGCCCTACACAATCAGAATTCAAACTCCATCACATTGTTCACAATGCTAGGCGTGCCTGGCAGGGTGGCTCATGCCTGTAGTCCCAGCTACTTAGGAGGCTGAGGCGGGAGGATCGCTTGAGCCCAGGAGTTCTGGGCTGCAGTGCTCTGTGAAGATCTGGTGTTAGCAATAAGTCCGGTATCAATTTGGTGACCTCCAGGGAGATGGGGACCACCAGGTTGCGTAAGGGCAGGTGAACCTCCCAGGTCAGAAACCAAGCAGGTGAAAACTCCCGTGCTGATCAATAGTGGGATCATGCCTGTGAACAGCCACTGCGCTCTATCCTGGGCAACACAGCCAGACGCTGTCTCTGAAAAGTTAAAAAATTAAAAAAACAAAAAGCTAGGCATGATGACTTTTCCTTAATCATGTCCTTCCATTTCCTCCTTTCTGCCTTTATTCTTTGTCATCCGCTATACACTTAATCTCTCTTACAACCCATTCTTCCAGTTTTAGTTTAGATCCTGCTTTCTCACATGGTCGTACCATTTAGAAGTCTCTCCTCTTAACTATTAAAAGACTTTATGTTTGCATTCCATATGCAACACAGTAGCTTTTTTTCCAGTCTTTCATGTTAGATTTATAGGCCTCAAAGCTACTGACATCATCACATTCTTTTTTATGTCTAACACAGGGCACGTCATACAGGTAATAGTTCAATAAATGTTTACACATGTTGTGTATACAATAATAACCTGCATGTAAGCCAGAGATCGGCAGACTCTGGCCTGCAGGCCAAATAGGGCCTCCAACCCATTTTTATAAATTAAGTTTCCTTGGGACATGTCTATATCTATTTGTTTACATGTTGTTGATGGCTGTTTCTGTGCTATAACAGCAGCACTGAGTAACCACAACAAAGACTGTATAGCCTACAAAGCCTAAAATATTTACCGTCTGACACTTTACAGAAAAAGGGCTGACTTCTGGTAAAGTACATTGAAGGCAGGAAGGGAAAAAAAGTAAACTTTTTTTGGTGCCTGAATAGAATCCACAAGAAGTTCTCAGTTGCGGCCCTCTGTTTCCACTTCTTCACTGCCCTCCCTGACTGCCAGCACACCTACCAGGCCGGTAAGTAAGAAGATGTTGGGCTAAGTCATCTCAAGCTGGGTTTTTGTAAAGTGTCTCTCCGGAGCATACCTGTTTAAAAGCACCTTCACTGAGACACCTTCGATAAGCTTCTCCAATCAATATTCAGTGCATCTGCTGATCCTTACATATAGCCACTGAAAGGTGACAGCTGCCAGTAAGTTGGAACTAATATCTAAATTACACCAACCACAAGACACTAGCTAAGAAGAGGATGAAGGCAGTCCAAATGACAATGGCAAGTGTCCCAGTTAACCATTAGACACCATTTCAGTAGGAAAATTCCCCTCGATATGCCAGAAGAGTACATTTAGCTGATTCATTTTGTCAAAATAAAAGTGGTTTTGGCAATTTCAAAACTTTTAAAAAAAAGTCTGCTCTAAGTAAATTTTAAATAGTACTTTTTACATGGAAACTGGAATAATTATTTTTGTACTTTTGTATTCATAGTTCCCCAAATATACCACAGTGTGTTCATATACATATTTATACATCTATCTAGCTAAGTATTCTCATTTTCAAATCTAAAAATTCATAGGCTCACATATATTCCAATTTAAATTCTGAGTAAAAATTGAATAGATTCTTTTGGATTATTCTAACTACATATAGTTTGATACTCATGTATTTATTCAGTGAATATTTCTTAGGAACTGTCATGTTCCAGGCATGATAGAAATAGCATAGTACAGTAAAAAGAGCACCAGATTTCTAGCAGTCAGAACTGGGTTTGAATCCCACCTCCATAAGCTGAGTGACTATAGATAACTTATTGAATGCCTTTGAAACAAAATTTAGTTCTTTATAAAATGTGCAATATGCTATTTTCCTCTATGAGTGTTGTTATAAGAATTATTGTGGTAGATGTTTTAGCCTGCCTGGCATATATCCACTTTAGACTTCTGCTGCCTTCTACTGGGAGCTGGCAGTGTGTGCTGACCATAGGAGTGATCACTAGATCCAACATGGGCCAGGTATAGTAACCTTATGCCCCTGGTAAATTCCCAAGGGTGAACATTTGCCCCAAGCAGGACAGTCAGAGTCCTTTCCAGGATATTTTGCAACCACAGCTGGGATAAATATCTCTTTGCCTATCAGATCATGAAACTAAAAGAGAACAAATCTAGGGATTCTCGTAAAAATACCCCCCCCACCTAGAGAAAACCCTGTGTAGTACATTATATAAAAGATGGTTGGAGAGAGACTGAGTCCCCCCAGTTCCAGTCCCTAGGTCACTAGGGCTGTCCTGAGGCCCAATCCTTCCAACACACTCCCTTCCAGCTAAAGCTGCATTAGTTGTAGCTACAATCCTAACTAATACAGCACAGCAATCCTTAGCAAAGCACAACAGATGTGCACTACAGATGTTTGTTACCTTATTCTATCTCTGGACACCAGGAAATGAGAAGATGAATAGTCTATGTTGCCTACCTTTACCATGACTCTGGTTTAGTATCTTCACTTTTTGGACAATAGGGACCTGTTTCTCTTGTTTATTCTTAACACCTACAGCAGTGTTTAACACATATTAGGTAAACAATAAATATTTGTTGAATGAACAGATTCTTGATTAAATAACTTTAATACTGACATAATGAGTATTATAATAGACATATAAAGAAAACCAAAAGGAAACTTCCCTTAAAAGGTTTTTAGAAGGACTGTATATAAAATATATATGAGCACATAACAGGAAGCTAATTAAATTGTTGTTGTTAATGTAACAGGAATTAGTTGCCCCAAAATACACAAGGAGCAAGAAATTCCAATGTTCCACATTTTTTCTGTATTAAATAAAAGCACATATGGCTCTGATAACTTACTTACCAAGGTTTCACAAGGCCTAATTCCAGGTGTTACTTGGGTTCCTTGCCCTCTCCGTTGAATCACACAAAAGTACCTGGACTTAGAATATTCTGGAAAACTAACAGAGGAGGGACCTGGCCTTAGGCAGTGTCACTGAATTACTTGAGGTCCTGTCATGCATTGCCTCTCTCAGCTCTTGTCCATCACCATCTCTCAGAAACTGTCTTTCTGGGTTGCTGCCGCATTGTTCATCAGTCATCCCTTTCAAGTTGTGCTGAGAATGCTGTGTGCCCAAAGTCACATTACTGAATGGCCAGGTCTCCCTAAATACCCACTCTGCACATCTAGTTGTGCATCTCCAAGTAGCAGCATTGGGGTAGTTCTGATACATACTACCTGCATAATCACACCAACTCTGTCCCTTTCCCATTCTGATAGAAACCACCTCCATAGTAGACACACTTTTTCAACTTTACATCCTTTTTCCTTCTCTTTCTTAAACAGCATGAAGATTAATTTCCCAAGTTTGGTTCAGCCAGACCTTCAAAAATGATCTGTTACCTAGAACACAAAGCCAAACTCCTTAGAGGAGAGAGGGTTTCGTTTTTTATCATTGTGATCCCA
Source organism: Daubentonia madagascariensis (assembly GCA_023783475.1). Lineage (NCBI taxonomy): Eukaryota > Metazoa > Chordata > Mammalia > Primates > Daubentoniidae > Daubentonia > Daubentonia madagascariensis. The sequence goes on from JAKFHU010001798.1 coordinate 14,384,463, forward strand.
CTGGTGATCAAACAAGAAACACTTTCTTAGCCAAGTTTTCCTGGTACATTTTTGCTTGTGGAAAAATTTCTCTTCTACATCAATGTAGTCATTTTTATCATTGTGATGATGATGATAATGGGGATAAAATGAACTCAGAAAGGCTGAACATAAATGTAGATTGGCCCATTTTTTGGTTATATATTTGGAAGAAAACACTGATTGCGACGCATTTTCCCCAGGAGAAATATTGTTCTAAGGAATTATAATAATTGTCAGTTTGAGTTTAGTAAAACAAGGTTTCTCTTGCTAACTCAAAAATTTGAGGAAAATGTGCTCATGTTCTATTCAGGCATAGATATGCATCATTAGTCTAAACCTTCCCAAATAGAAGGGAAGAAGGCTTGAACTCATTAAAATAAAGGTGACATGAGCAGAAAGCATTGTACATAGATACAGAAATAATCTATATGCTCCTTGTTCATTCAAAGTCTGACATAGTTGAGGGCTTTCAGGTGTCATCCCAGCTTTAATACTTTTTCACTGAAAGCTTCTTTAGCTAGAGGCTCAACTGCCAACCCACTGTAAATCCATCTATTTTTCATGTCACCTGGCAATGAGCAATTAATGACACATTAATGTGGTATTGCTCCCTCTCAGGTCTGACCCTTCACTGAATTTCAATAGCATTCAATGAGCTAGATGCACTATTCCTAGGCTACCTGTGATAAAATAGAAATTGAAGGACTAGAATGCACTGAAAAAGACTATAGCCTTTTGGGTCATAATTTATTAGGATCAGAAGAGGCATTAGCATCAACAGATTTAATGCCTACTTCAAGAGAAATACATTTCTAAGAAACAGTGGCTTTTTTTCTTTCTTAGAGCTAGGCAGAGATATTTCCTCTAGTAAGAAACACTGACAATTGACTCAGTAATTATAAATGCAAGTAATCCATTTACAGCATCACAGATTCCCTATCTTTTGGGTGCAGAAAGTTCTTTAAAAGTAGGAAAAAAAGAACTCAGTGTGCAGATACATGGAAATTCCCCAAACTAACAAAGAGATTGATAATATTCCTTTTGACCTAAATTTTAACTCATTAGGTACTTTGCTATAAAAATGAACTGAAAATATCTAGTTCACAAAGTGAATGTACTTTTCCTAAAATTGTGTTGGCCTCAAAATAGCATTAACTGTACCAGCCTAATATACTATTTTCTTTTTATTTAAATTTTTTCATATATTTATTTATACATATTTATGGAGTACATGTGAAATATTGTTACATCCATAGAATGTGTAATGATCACATAAGGGTATTTAGGGTAGCTAGCACCCAAGTATTTATCATTTCTATGTGTTGGACACATTTTAAATCCTCTCTTCTAGCTATTTTGAAAAATATAAATATAGTTGTTAATTATAGTCTCTCTACTCTGCTATCAAACCTTAGAACTTGTTCCTTCTAACTGTACGTTTGTATCAATTAAACAACCTCTCATGCCCCCTCACCCCATATATCCTTTCCAGTCTCTGGTATCTGTTAATATCATTCCACTCTCTACCTCCATGTGGTCAACAATTTCATATGTGAGTGAAAACATGTGAAATTTGTCTTTCTGTGCCTAACTTATTTCACTTAACATAACCACTAGTTCCATCCATGTTGCAGTAGATGGCAGGCTCTCATTCTTTTCTGTGACCAAATAGTAGTCCATTGTGTATATACACCCCATTTTCTTTATCCATTCATCCATTAATGGTGAAGATGTGGAGAAAAGGAAACTCTTATGGTGGGAGTGTAAATTAGTACAGCCACTATGGAAAATAGTATGAAGATTTCTCAAAAAACTAAAAATAGAACTACCATACAATCCAGCCAACCCACTAATGTACCATTTTCTTATTTTATTATAGTTAGCAATTTGTGAGATGTGATTAATTCTGAACTATTTTCTGTCCTCTTTAACATATGTATCATGAAAATGAACTATCAGAGTTTTAAATGTGTTATGTACTTTTTAAAAAATGGCATTTGCTATTACTTTGTCCTTTAAAACATTATGTAATTTGATTGGATAGTGAGAAAAAAATGGGATCACTGCCAAATCCTCATTTAGAATACATAAAAAGTTAAGAAAGTGTTGTATTTCACTAAACACGCTGGCTATTAAATCTTACCACTTGTTCTTGTCTCAAAAGTGGCAATAAAATGAAGGCATAGAATTATTCCATTCTCTGGACAAGATTTATGAGAATCTTAAAATTATTCAAAATTGGCATAGTTTGCTAAAACTTGTAAGACAACTTTGAAAATAAAAAATACTTATTTGCAAAAATTATATTCAAATTGTCTAGCGTGCTGGATGATGATCGAAGTTATATATATTTTGGAAGTAATTCCTTAAGGGCAACTAACTATGAAGTCTATGAGCCAAGCAACTGCATTTTTTAAATCTATGGCATGCAAGAGAAAGTGAGTCATTAACAAATATACCTTCTACGTAAAGTAGAGTTTAGATGCATTGTTTTTATGCAATATGAAAATTTGGCTGTAATTCATATAGTAACAAAATAAAATAACAAACATCTTCTTAATCCAGTCACATGCATGTGTTAGGTTCCAACTGCAGACGTTTACTCCCTGGTAAATGTATCTTTACAAAAATGTTAGTTTGAAGCACTGACAATGAAATATGCATTTACTTTGGCCATTCACAGCAAAGTATTTGCTTGGCTAACATTTCCACAGACTTCTGCTAATTGCTAGACCTAGACTTACAGAACAGCAGGGAGAAGGGCAGAAATATTTTTTAAATATTTGCCTTGCAAATATTACTTGCCTTATGGGTTTGACTCAAAAGGTAACGAATGTCCTTGTATACTTTTACACATTTAAAAAATATTTTGCCTATCATTGTAAATACAGTCCTCTTTTTTAGCTTAACTAACTGATTTAGGTGTGAGTGTGCTTGTAAAATAAATGTTTAGTCATAAGGAATGTTTCCTTTATGTTCATCAAAGTAGATTTTAACTTAATCAAGGGTATGCTTATTGAGGGTGTTTTAATATCTTAAATCAAATTGTTTTAGCTTCAGAATCAGAATTTAGGTTATGCCTAATAAGTTTCATATATAACCAGGATGTACTAGTTTATAGTTTGGTCTGCAATTTTCAGTTTCCAGTGTGAAATGCAGAAGCCCACAAGAATGAAATGGAAGCAAAAAGAGTGTGCCTTCCTCCAAGGTCTCGATCTCTATGTCAAAAAATTCCTGGCTGCTTAGCAGAGTACTGTGCATGGGGAGTACAGCTCTGGTTCTATTACAATGTCATGGCTAAGAAAGTGGCCACTGACGCTGAGTGAAAACTAGTCTTAGCAGATCATGGCTGATACACAGGGACTTACCCAAAATTTACTTCTTCTGTGCTACACTTGTGTCTTCGTCCATTTTGCATTGCAATTAAAGAATACCTGAGACTGGGTAATTATAAAGAAAAGGAGTTTATTTGGCTCAAGGTTCTGCAGGCTGTACCAGAAGCATGGCACTGGCATCTGCTTCTGATGAGGGCCTCAGGAAGCCTCCACTTGTGACAGAAGGCAAAGGGGGAGTAGGTGTGTCACATGGCAAGAGAGGGAGCAAGAGAGAGAGAAGGAGGTGCCCACACTCTTTAAACAACCAGCTCTCACTTGAACTAATAGAGCAAGAACTAGTCATTACCTCACACTAAGCAAGCAATTCATGAAGGATCTGCCCCCACAGCCTAAATACCTCCCACTCAGCCCCACCTTCAACACTGGAGATTAAATTTCAACATAAGACTTGGAGGGGACAAACATCCAAACTGTATCAACTTTTGATAGGGCAGCATTTCACCCATAGAAATAGCAATTCTTAAGCATTAGTTTCAATGAAAATTACTCTTTGGCAAACTGATGACTGTACTCTGGGTCAAACGTCTTTAGATTCTCTCCTCCAGCTATCTTCACAAGTCAAGAGTGGTGGTGGGATCCAAGCAGATTCTTTTAGGAAGAGCTATAGCATAAGATCCATTTATAGTTAAGAAAGCCTCATGAGGGCAAGGGCTTGATCTTTTCTGTTCTCTGCTATAGTCTCAGCATATAGAGTAGGAACTATAATATAGCAAACACTCAAATATTTCAAGGAAGGAAGAAACAAAGAAATGACGGAAGAAAGGAATTTGTTATATAATGCCATGATGACTGTGCTCTATCTATTGAGAAGTATTGGCTCTAATAAGCAATGTTGCACACAGTGTGGCTCTTGATGCAAACTGCATGACAGTCATAATGATGTGGGACCAAATCCCCTAGTTCCAGGCATGATGAGCAGTACCAACACCTACTGATGCCTACCAATGAGATTATTTCTTTCATATCCTCTCAGAAGAGGTGATTTGGGACCCTTTCCAGTGCCTACCAGTGAGGTTTCTAGAAACTTGAACACATTGATTCTCATTCATCTCTTCCGACTAAGTACAAAAGTCACCCTATTAGTCGAATCTGATGCATGTAATGCCCCTGGGCCAATGAACATGATAATCCAAGTACATCTAGATAACTCCAGATCTCATTAAACTTTCTAACTCCAAATCTCAGGGAAAAGAATGAAATAGGTGATAAAATTCCCTTTCTTTGCAAATAAACTCTGGTTTCTACATGCTATTTAGCTAAGTTTCTCTCCAGATCTTTATATGCTGAAAGAAAAAGACTGATTTTCCTAAGTCTAATAAAAAATGTTTTACACTTAATAGCTTAGTTGGAACTCATACCTATATTAGTTACCTCTTGCAGCATCAAGAAATTACCCCCAAAACTTCATGGCTTAATACAACAAGGGCATTATCTCGCACAGTTTCTCAGGGTCAGGAATGCATTCGTGACGTAGAAGTGAGAACCTGCTAAGTTGAGCTTTCAGATGAGACTGCAACCCTGGCCAATATCTTGACCTCAATCTCAGCTGTATTCACTCATGCTGTTGTTGGCAGGCCATGATCCCACACCACCTGGGCTTCTCTATAGAGCTACTTGTCAACATGGCAGCTAGCTTCCCCCAGGGTAGAAAATCCAAGAGAGGGCACAAAAGAGTGCTTAAGATGGAAATCACAGATATTTTATACTTAATTTTGAAAGTGGTCTCCCATTACAGCATCAGCTCAAAGTCCAGAATCATCATCTAAATCAGGTTTATGTGTGAATAAGGCTTCTTGGGTAAAGTTAAGTACAGTTGAGTCCTTAAGTACAGTTCCTATCTATCTGTAGACCTATGCAACTAAAGAGATAAGTTGTCTTTACACATGCTTGTAATGTACAATGAAGACAGAGGTGCAAGAACTGCCATAGACACTCCTGTTCAAAAGGGAAGAAAGTAGAATGCACAAGGGTGTTACTATTCCATTGAAAGTCGTAAATGCAGACAATAAAGTTTTGCAAGTTCCTCAATTAGGTCTTAAGACCCAGTAATGATTCTCCATAGCTGATGGTCATGCCCTCTGGCCTCTTGGTTCTGCCCCCATGCCATCTTTCCTTTGTCATGAATGTATCATATGTTGATAGTTGACCAGCTTTGTCAGCCTGCTTGTTGCCAGGAGAACTTGGGATCCAGGGACATTTCTTCATCCCTAACATTTTGTCCCCCTCAATTCAAGTTGGTGATATTCCTGCAGCATTTCCAAAAGAACAATGTGAGCCTCCGGCGAATTCTCTTAAAGTTCACGCCATTAAAAAAAAAAAAAAAAGCCACACCCACAAATTTCTTTGAGATAAGTCCTTTTTAGAGGCCCTAATTTTTTAAAAAATTGTTTAATCTTTCATCAATTTGACAAAGAGGCTCTATTTTTTTATTGAGAGGACCTGTGAGGAGCACCCTTATCTTCCTTAGAACCTTTTGTTTGACTGTCCAATATGCTGATTTACCACCTTAGATCTGTCTGAAATTAAAAAAAAAAAAAAGGATCTTACAGTCATACCCTCAGCTTCATTGTGATTTTCTGGCAATGCCCTAGATTTGATCCTTGCTTGGAAGTCATTTCTTAATTTAGCATAATTTGTCATCTGTAGAAACTGAGAATTTTTAAAACCATCAATTCCCGACTCCTTTGTTTAACAATCTTTCCCTCAATTTACCCTTCTCCTCCTGCATTTTTATCAAAAATATCAAAAAGAAACCAGATAGCATTCCCCCTCCCCTTCCTTGGAAATTTCCTTTGCTAAATTATTCATCTCATTAGGCACATTTTCTACTTTCCGTGCTTCTGCAGACATTGTTGCTGTTACATTTTTTCCACTAGATACCAAGTATTCCCTTTCCTCTAGCTTGTAATAATATTTACCTCCTTTTTCTACAAGCCCTCATGAGCAAACTTACCAAAGACCATGAGTCTTATACCAAAACCTCCTTCAATTCACTTTACATCTTCCATACAGTCCTCTCAAAGCCTACTTCCTGTTCCAAAACCTCTTCCACATTTCAGATTTTTGTTTCAGGTAACAAAATCTGTTTTATTTACCTATTTCTCTGTAACACAAATTACCCACAAAATTTAGCAGGTTAAAACAACAAACATTTATTATTTTGCATGTCTGTTGCTAGGACTCTGAATGCCACTCAGCTGGATACCTCTGGTTTAGGGTCACTCATAAGGTTGCAATCAACCAGTTGGCTCTGGCTGCAGTCTCATATGAAAGCTCAACTGGGGGGCTTTCTTGCACACACGGTTGTTTGCAGACCTCTCTAAAGGGCTTTCTCACAAATATCAGCTTCTTTTCTCAAAGACCAGCAACCCCACAGAGAGCAGCCAAAATAGAAGTCATGATCTTTTTATAACCACATATCAGAGTTAATATCCCATCACTTCTGACACAATATATTTATTAGAAGTAAATGCAGCCCACACGTGAGAAGAAATGATTACATAAGAGAGTAGAGATCATTGGAAGCCGTTTTAGACACTGCTCTACCACAAGAAGACAAAGGACTTCAAAAATAATTTGTTCACTAAGAAATGGTTTATATTTTTAAAAATATCATCACTAAGGAGCTTGAAGATCTAGTAGTAGGAAGAACAAGTCAAGTAGACAAGAAAGGCATTGTAAAGCAGTCAAAATAGCATATGAGAGAGAAATGGTCTAAAAAAGAAATATATTATAATTTTGAGCAAAAGATTGTGTTTAAAGCAGGAACATCCACGTTACCTTGATATCGAAATAGTCTCATTCATGTAACAGGTTTAATGATACATGATTGCATTTTTTCCTACAGGGTTAATCACACCATTTTGTTCTGAAGAATAACATTTGCACAATTATAACATGGTTAGACAACTTTATACCCCTCCCCTACAAATTTACATTTAATTATATTTATAGACAGAATTGAACATTTAATCATATTTATAGACAGACTTTAAATACTATGAACCTTGACATGTAAAAGTAAGTTCATTAATGTGATGTATAAAGTGAGAAATGGTAAAGTATAATAATTTCCTCCATTTTAATATGGTGAGTGAAGAAATACCCTGTACTTTTAATTATGCATATAATGGAGTTACATATATTGTTCAAAATTATGAGGAGAGCAATAAAATAAGCAAAGTACAAGTAGGATAAAATTTGTGTGGGAGATGCAAAGAAGTATAAAGGATATAAATTCACCCATGTTTGAAGACAGGAGTTTGAATATATTATCTAAAATGATAAATCAAGCAATAGAATTTTAAATATATTATTTTGTTTTATGATTATGAGAACATAACCTAGTAATGCTGATAAGCTGGTAGCAGTAAGATTTACCTTTCATTCAATACCATTCAGAAATGTTTGTATTATTTTTGTAGATTCTGCATATTATATTTGAAATTAAAAACTCTGAAAATAAATAGATACCTGTAACACAAAAAGAATTGTATCTTGATTAAGTGCTTCAAGAAATTGCTCCAGTTTTTAACTCTTTGTTATATATAGTCTCCCAAAGATGGGCCTTTAGTAGGCCTCCTTGTAGTCCCCTCATCGTGAATCTGTTTTTTGTCTTTGACTTGTTTATGCCTGATAGAATGTGACAGAAGTGATGCTGCATAACTTCCAAAGCTAGGTCACAAAAAGTCTTGCAGCTTTCACCTGGGTGTATGGGACTTCTCTCCCTAGGAAGTCAGCAGACATGTGTGATGTCATGGTATAAGGAAACCCAAATAAGCCATGTGGAGAAAGAGATGCTCAAACCCCCCCCACCACCACCTCCAGCTAAGTGTGAAACATGTGAGTGAAGAAACTATCTTGGACATCTAGTCCAGTTGAGCCTTCAGCCATCACGGGATCTTACTTTAGGCTCATATTTACAGTCAAAACAAAGCAAAACAAACAAAAATGTAGTAAAATACTAATGAATGTCATATTAATAAGCAGTATCATAGAATTTCAATAAATTGGCAAATTCAAATAAAGAAGCCCAAATGCAAATTTGAGAATGAACCAATTTTTATTCAGTCAAAAAACAAAATAAAATTTCATTAAAATAAAACTGCTGTTTCTTAGAGATACTTATTTTAGGTATCCCTAGTGTGAAACAATCCATTAAAGCAAGTAGTGGAGAATCTATGTGTTGGAATATTTTTATTTCAATATTCAGGGCAATGAACTTATTTGAAACAAGGGAATTTGGCCATTAAAATGATGTAAAACATCACATGATATTTACAATGTAGTATTCATTAACCTTAAATTCAATTATTGTAATAGAGGTGAGCTGATATTGAAAATGTGATTGTGTATTTCTTTCTGACTTATTCATAATCACCCAAGTACATCTTCCCGTAGGAAAATAATCATGAAATATGACCTACAAAGCACCAAATTCATGAAGGCTTTGGGTTTTTTTGTTTGTTTGTTTGTTAACTTTGATTTCCAAACATGACATTCCAGTTTTGGTATTTTATTACATTGCACAGAGAAGAAAGTAGCTAGAAAATTTATCTTTTTTTAGACAGTTCTGTAAAGGACAATGCAAAATCTAAGAAAACAGGTCAGTGTCAAGAGTATTCAAGTCATTCCAAAGAGTGTGAGTCCCTCAGAGCACAGCACAACTGAAAACTTAGAGATGATTTCAGGATGGTGACCTAACTCAAGGTATTCAGAATGTTGTATAGCAGCTACACCCCTGAGAGATCCATAGAATCTCAAAGTTTCCTCTAGTGAGAAGCTCAGTCATTCATTTATTCCTCCATCATTTTAATAAAGATTTGTTGAGTACCTACTATATGTTAGGCACTGACTGAGAAGCTGGGGATTTAAAAAATGGACAAAATACACAGTTGACCTTTAAGGAGTAAGCAGCTTAGTAAGGGTTACAAGCAAGTGAACAACTGATTACAACACAATGTGGCTTAAGGGAACAGATAGGACACAGTTTAGGTGGGTAAAGAACAGATTATTAGAGAGTTGTCTGAAAAGTTGATGACGTTATAAAGTTAGATGTTAATATTTTTATTGTATATATGTAAGGTATAAAACATGATGTTTTGATATACATATATATATATATAGTGAAGTGATTACCGCAGTCAAGCAAAGTAAAATATTTCATCTCCTCACATAGTTACTTTTTTTGTAATATCAGAATGGATTTAGAAATTATTCAGATGAATCCTCATTATTTTTCCAGATGAAGAGACCCCCATTGGCCTCTCTCATCTTTGTCCCCTGCCCTACAAAAACACCATACACACTCTTTCCCCCTTCTCTTGTTCCCCACTCAGAGCATTCAACATCTCTTGCCTAGAATATCCCAACAGCCTACTCTGTAATTGTCCTGCCTATATTTTCTTCTCACCCCAGTCAGTTCTACATTTTACTGTCAACTACATTCTGCAAATGCAAATTAGATCACATCACTTTCCTGCTTTAAAACATCCCTTGGCTAGTAGCTCAACTACCCAAAGGATAACACCAGAACTAGCAGTTTTATACATGGTACCCTTACTTTAACTAAATGTATTTAATATTCACCCATCCATCCATCCATCAATTCATCCACCCATCCATTCTCCCATCTATCTATTACAAAAGTATGAATTTAAGTGTGTAGGCTCCCTGGTAGGCACAACAATATAAAGATAATATGTAGTTCCCATCTTCAAGGTGTGCCTGGTTCACCTTCTTCAGCCTCATCTCTTGCCACTCTCCCCAAATCCTACTGACCTGACTCACACACAAATATCATGCTCCAGCCACACTAATTTTTTTCTCATCTTTACCCAAATACTTCATACGCCTTCATGATTCTGCATCTTTTCACATGTGGTTTCATCTTTTGAGATAGCTATATCCATATTTATCTCCTAGGGAATACCTTAAAAAGCTAGATTGCATGTGACCTCTTAAAAAATCCAGCTCATATATGGCCTCTGTAGAGCCTCTCAGGATGGTGACTTATTATCAGAGAATGGAGTTGGATACTGTTGTTTTTAAGAATAGTTTACAGATTAAGAAACTGAGACCCAGAGATCAAAGACTGGTCTAAAGTTTCACAGCTAATAAGTGGTACGGTCAGAATTTGAGCACAGTTCCTCTGATTGCTTCATTCTCTGATAATAAGTCTCTACAAAAGTGTGAGTATGTTTCGCCTTTGAATCTTTTCCCCATCTCTAATATGTACGTAGGGATAACTATGCCATAATTCATGGAGACAGAATTACTTGCAGTTTTGCATGTTTCCTCACTTTTCCAGTCCTTTGCTCCAATTATTGCCCCTACCCACAATACTCCATCCTGCCCAGTGTCCTGTCCAGCTAATACTCACTCCCCCTCCCCATCAGAGCCCAGCACAAGACTCAGGACAGAGTACAGTTTCTGTGAACATCTGTCAAAGGAAGGAATTAAGGGCCCTCGACAGATTTCCTGAAAAGTTTCGACTGATCTTGTGAGGAATACAAGTGCACATTCCAGCTTTGCCTTCAAACACCATCCAGTAACAAGATGCGAAGACAGCCCCTTATAAAAAGAAACAGTGGCAAAAAGGATAGAAACCAATGTTTATACCCTATAATATTCCGGAATAATAATAAAAATGAGGATAGAGACCTTATCTGTGTGACACATATCTCATAGAAAACCCAAGAACATAACTTTCGAGATAAATCTTCGCACCTAGAAATTTTAAGTCCAACTTTATTAAAATTGCATTCTGTAGTTCAGTGGGAGTTTTTGAATGTGTTATTCAATTTACCTTGCATAGAACATCAGTAAGATTTCACATATCTATAAATAGAATTCTCTGAGGAGAATGGGGCTTTTGGAAAGATATGACTGTATTTTACAAGCCAGCACAAACTGCTTAAAGGAAATTCATTAAAATTTACTTCCAGCTTCTCTAAGAGTTCTTGCTTTGAAAGCAATTAATTTTATCACAAAAATCCTTAATTGTTTTCTTTCTAATTCCATTTAACATTTTCATCCTCAGTGGAAGATATCTAGGGCAATGCTATCTGACACAGTTTTTTGTGATGATGAAAATGTTCTATATCTGCACTGTCCAGTAGGTAGCTACTAACCACATCTGGCTATTGAGCACTTAAAATGTGGCTCATGTGAATCATTGAGAAACTTAATACTTAATTTTGTTTAATTTTAATGAGTTTAAATTTAAATATAACATAAATAACCACATGTACCAGGAGCTATTGTATCGAACAGCACAGATCTGGCATATAATCACTGTCTCTACAAATTTCTCAACCTTAGTCAGATGTCATCTTTGTATATTATTTTCCAAATTGATAATGAACCAGAATTCTCTCAAATGAAAAAAAACATATGTTCCAGAGGGCCTATTTACTTTATTTTTACCCCTGTATCATTTAAAAAAATGATCTGAGGTAACTATACTTACATATGTAATTTGCATCTTGGTACAGAGAATATAAAGTGGATAAAACTAACTTGTCACCAAGTTTCTCATACCTCATACTTACTACTTCTCCTCTATGAAGTCTCCCTCCACCCACCACCACCACAGGGCATTGACTTGGAATGGTATGCCAGGTTTCACTACCCCAGTGTGTCTAAGCATTCCAAACTCCTATTCCTGACTTGTCAAATTCCTGACTTGGTCAGGAGAAACATGAAGGATGAGACAGATTTATATCAGGCAGAGAGGGGAGATTAAAGACATTCTAGACAGAGAGAACAGCATATGGAAATGTCCTGTGCTAGGCAGGACCATGATGAGTACAAACAAAATGAAGAAGCCCATCGTGCCTGTTAGGCACAGACAATGAAGGACCTCATGGGCCATTTTAAGGAGTATTCTGTCCTCATCATTAAGAGTACTAGGAAGCTATTTAAAATATTTTAACACCAAAAAGGTCAGGTTTACTTCAGTCGATTAGAGTTGGGTGTCAGAGCTTATGCTTATAGGTAAATCAGTTAGGAGACTATTTGAGAAGTATAGGAAAGGGCTGATGGGTGCCTGAGCTAGAATGCTGGTGGTGGGGGTAAAGAAAAGTGTATGGATTTGAGGCCACTTCAGAAATGGGTATAAAGAGTACAATGAAGGAAAAGCAAGTATCAAGAATGATTTCAAATTATCTGGCTGAGAAACTGGGTAAATGGTAGCATCATTTACTTAAAGAGGATCATGATTTTGTTTTATTTTTATTGGTGGATAGGAGTAGAAATAATGAATGAATTGTTGAACTTCCACCATGAGATTTCTAGAAGGTAATTGAACACATTAGCTTTGCACTTAGAAGAGAGGACTGAACTAGATTTAATAAATTGTGAATCAGTTGTACGTGAGTAGAAATTAAAGCTGTGGGGTCGCACAGAATTGCCTATAAGTAGGAAGCAGAGATTGCCTCCAGCCATGTGAAAATCTACATTTAATGCATAGTTGGAAAAAGACGAGTCCACCAAAATTCCAGAGAAGTCATCAGAAGTTATTAATAGAAAGATCATGAGTTTATTGCATCACAGAAGCCAATGAAGAAAACTGTATACATTCCCCATCTCATAAATAGAATTTGAGGTGGTTTAAAAATATACTTAAGAAAAAAAAACAGAATAAAGTTAAAACAAAAGTAAATTTGGCCAGAAGAACATGTAGGTGGGAAAATAAAATAACTTTAGGAGGTCATTTTTCATTTCACAGAGTGTGATGCAGTTGCTAAAACGTAGACAACAAATTTGGTTCTAAGTTCCCTTGTCTCCCATAGCATTTTATCACATGTAAAATGGAACAAAATGGAACTCATAGTGTTTAATGAGAATCAAATGACTTAATGCACATGAAGCATGCTCAGCCTCAGAGGTAGGGCCAGGGTACTCATGGATATTAGAAGTGGTAGTACTGGAGCAGCGATATTGGTGTTAGAAGATACATTGTCTCAGCCTTACTATAAAATATGTTGATTGTGTGCTAGCTTCGTCCCAGAAAAGAGAATCTATTGTACTTCTCTTTGTATTTCCAGTGCATGACATACTGCCTAGCACTTAGTAGACACTTAGTGATACTATTTAATTAATGCTCCTCAAATGTTACTTTGAATTTGTTTCTCAATCACTTAAAATATCTGCTCAGAAATTAGAGAAAGGGGTTGATACAGAGGCTTGAGCTAATTATTTCAGACATAGGTTTGGAAATTTATTCATAAATCAGTGTGCTTTTCTAAATCTCAATCCACTGATGACAATGAATCATACCTATTAGTTCTCCTCAGGGGCCATGTGCAAAGGAGGTGAAGTCTTTTTACCAGAGAAAACCCTGAAAATTACCCCAAGTCTTTTCCTAAAGGTACACAATTACATTATCACCCGATTAAGCTAGAATTGAGTTTTGGATTAGTGGTTCAATTTTATGTCCATATACCCAACTTTTCCAGGTAATTGGGGATAGGATACTCAGTACTTTTACATCCTCTACTGCATATCCACTAGTCTCAACACCTATTCTACTTCTATTTCTTTCAAACAGTGAAAAATTGGCAGATTAATGAGAATAACCTGTAGTCATCATTATAATCACCTTACTTGCAATATTTTAGCACTAGCGTTCTATGTAGGAAGGAACCATCACAAAACCAATCCATTGACTTCTGTGCTTTTGTTAAAAATACGAAGGTAACCAATCTAAGCTATAACCCATCAAATAATCAATGAGTATTGATTAAATATTCAGCACATGTGAGTAGAAAAATAACCTTAAATTTTAAATTTAAAATGTTTATTAATAAGTCATCATTTATTATTTACGCTATTTTAGGTACTTTGCAGGCATTATAAAATTTAGTTCTAACCAACAGATCTGATAGTTAGGTCCTGAGGTGTAAAAAAGTTGAATAACTTGGTCAGGGTTAAACCTTACTAAGTGGTGGAGGCAGGATATAGCCCAAGAATTCTGACCCTGCTGCCCTTTTAACTACTGCCTCCCCAATGCCTGAGTACCTGACCACATTTTACCCTCAAAAGGCATGCTGAGAATTTTATTATATGATATGAAGTTGTAGATTAGAAATTTTTATAATATTTTGGATAAGTCCTAAAAGTTATAATATTTTATCTCTCCCTTCTGAGATATATAATATTGAGTATTTTCTAAATCACATCAGACAAATTTTTTTGTTTGTTTGCTTGCTTGCTTATTTAAAATTGCAAATCTTCAAAGGAAGGACTTATTTTTCTTTTATATTTGGCTCTGATTTTGGATTTAAATTACATTAATAATGACAAATATCAATCTCCACCTGTGGCCTAAACTGGTGTTATATATATGAATCTTCTAGCCTTGATGAAAACAAGGCACTTTTCTGCCTATTTTTCGTTCAAAAATGTATTTCTTTGGGCCACACATAATAAATGCTATTGGGATATAAAGATTGAAAGAATCAATCATAATTTTATTTTTTCTGTCAAACACCTTGTACAGGCACCACAGCATGATTTTACCTGTTATAAGGTAGTTAATGGCATTGAAGATTACACAACACATTATAAATTTTTCTTGAAATATAACATATTTTTCCATTAAATCCAGTATAAGGAGAATATATAACATTTACAGCAGTATCCTACTTAGCCCTGGAACTATCACCTGATGATGCTTTATAAATGCCAGCATGATCTGTTCACTATTTACAACCTGTCGTGTAGTCAAAAAATATTATTTGCAGGACCAATTCAATGTTAAACTAGTGTTACCCATGTTCTAATGAGACACTATGAATGGAACAGTAAACCTCTTTAGGATTCTTAGACATCTAAAACTAAATACAACTTAAACCTGAGGGCACTGGAAACACTACTTGTCCATTTAGAATTTTGAAAGTAACACAGACTGCTCATCTAAATTAATAAATATTCTATATAGTGTGTATTAGAATCCCATGGAGATTCAGTTTTTTTGAGAATAATTCTCTGGAGAAATATATGTTCCAAACCTGAAACCAAATGATCTCAGTAAAAACTCATTTTAAAAAATATGCATATATTAACTTTTCAAAGCACTTTTAAAAAGAGATTTTAGAGTTATTCAATAGATATGCTTTAAATATGTTATTTTCCTGGGACCATGGATTTGCTTGAAAGAGATTTATGAAACAACTGAAATAAAATAACACAACGTGAATGCATATGCATACCTGGAAAGAAATACTGTAACACGCCATTACAAGTTTCTGTTTTGTTGAAGCAAACATTCTCTTAAAATTGTTAATGTTACCTCATTCTCAATGATGGTAACCATATATCTATTTTTTATGTTGTTACTGATATTAGAATTGGATTTTCTAAATATCATAAGCTTTAAGGAAACCTCTAGTTTCAATATTCATCTATCTGTTATCAGCAAAGGAAGAAATGTGGTTCTGCTATACCTTCTGCTATACCTGTTGACTGAAAAAGCACTTCATATTACAAATAAAAAACTTTTATACTCTCTGAGACTGTGTTTTCAGTGCTGTTCTGAAATTTTCTATATTCTTCTGAAAGACCTTTATTTTACATTTGATCATGATCCCAGGCATCCATTAACTAATCTACCCTAGAGTTCATTTGCCTAAATTATGACTCTTTTTACACAAAAATGTTTAAAGACTAAAAAGCCTTTGACTCTGATCATGGAATTTCATATTCCTTGTCAGTGTAGCTATTTGTACAAAAGGTATTTCTATAATAGTGTTTGTCCAAAGTGTATAATGCATGCTACTGTTAGAATGCCAGATGAGTTTAGGTAGTATAAAATACCAAATTTTTACTTTATTTAACAGAGTGTTGAGTTAATTTTGCTTAATTGTAGCTATGATATAGCCTTGGTATTTATGTATATGTGTGTATATATGTATATGTATGCATATATATAAATACGTATATGTATATGTATACATATATGCTTATACTCATTAAAATTCAGTGAAGTAAAAAGCTAGTTATTTTTAAGTAAATAATAATACAGCTACTCACAATTGTGTCAAAGAATTGTAATGGATTGTAGAAAATACCTAAAATTTATAAAGAACCATCATAAACCATATCCTAGTGGATTTAGCCTACTCATGTTGTGATTTGTTCTTTACAAAATCTCCAAACAAAATATGTTGCTTTATAATATTTATAAGCAAATATGCTAAAGTGTGACTAACATTCTCTGAGGATAACATAAATGGTACAGAAGAATTGAAGATATTGGTCTCTATTTCAAGAATATTTATTTGTCTTTGTATACTTAATGTTATTATATTGTTTGTATCTTTGTCCCCCACTTATTTAGTGTTTTGTTATAATAGTTATCAGTTCATACTCTGTGTATACCTCTGCTTAAAAAGGAGAAACGAATTTTGTCATCGGCATAAAGATATGAATTATGTACTATAATACAAAGGCAATCATTTTGCTGGAAGCCCATGACCTAATATAGATTTGTAAAATCTTCAGACATTTTTATTTGCAGGTCAAAGATAAAACAATCTATTAGTAGTTCATTATTATATTGTTGAATTTATTATTTCAGTTTCCTTGGGTCTTCCATGACAGATAATTATTGCTCTGTTTGCCAGTGACTTTTGTGACTGCAGCAATGGTTACCTCAATTCAGTGGACTTTATTTTCTCATCAAAGTCTTAATATAGCTATATTGTTTTAGTTGAAGGATAAAGTAACAATGAAACCATTCAAATATAAAGAAAAATAATAATTTCTTACAACCAAATAGCATAACAAGGTCATCATACTGAAATCTGGAACAATTTTTTTCTTTTGAAAGAAAAAAATAAAATGAGAGAAGACTTAGTAAACTTTAGTTTAATAAAGTGAAAGACTTATTTTGCATAGAACTTCCTTTGATACTAATCTTCATGACAGGTTTATTTTTATTTCATAAAATGAATAAATATATATAAAGCAATATAAAAAGCATATTTGCATGGTGTATTGAAAAGAACATGACTTATAGCCAAAAGTAGACTGGGTTTAAATTTCAAATTTACCACCCAGATACAAATTATGTAACTCTTGATCATCAGTTCTTTATCCACAGTTAAAAAAAAAAAAAAGTAGTATCTACCTCACAAGGTTAAAAGGCATGTCTGTTGCAGAATAAGTGCATAGGAAATGTTAATTCCATTACTTCATTACTGGCAGATTATAATGAAAGCAATCAAAAGGATAACTAATAAAATTGTCCACCAATATAATCCCCCCCAAAAGAAACAATGGAGAAAAAAGTGAAGGAAAAAATATTTTGTTTTGTTTAAAAATGTTTGCAGAACAATTATGTGAGATAAAGGATTAAAAGGCATCTAGGTTGGAAGAGAAGAAAAACTGTCTTTATTCATAAACAGCATAGTATTTTATATAGTAAACTGTAAGGATCCACTGTAAAACTGTTAGAACTAATAAACAAGTTCAGCAAGGTGACAGCATACAAGTCAATTGGATTTTATACACTGTCAATGAACAATCTGAATATGAAATTAAGAAACCAATTCCATTACAAAGAGCATCAAAAGAATAAAACACTCTGGAATAAATTTAACAAAGGATATGTAAGACTTGTACTTAGACAACATCATTAAAAAAGTTAAAGATGATCTAAATAAATTGAAAAACATCTTGTGTTTATGGATCAGAATACTTAATACTGTAAAATGGCAATACTCCCCAAATTTCTCTACGGATTTAACACAGTTCCTGTCAAAAATATCAGCTTCCTTTTTTCAAGAAATTGAGACACTAATGCTAAAATTATATAGAAAGAAAAGGACCCAGAATAGGTAAAACAATCTTGAGAAAGAACAAAATCTGAGGACTTACACTTCCTGATTTCAAAACTTAGCCACAGTAATCAAAACAGCAGTGTATTGATGCAAAGATAGACATATAGATAAATGCAGAATTGAGAGTCCAGAAATAAATTCTTACATTTATGTTCAATTGAATTGTAACAAAGTTGCCAAAAAAAATCAGTGGAAGAAAAATAGTATTTGATTGGTTATGCCCATGCAAAAGCATGAATTTGGGCCCCTACCTCACAACGTATCCCAAAACAAACTCAAAATGGATCACAGACTTAAATATAAGATCTAAAACTATAAAACTCTTAGAAGAAAACAAGGTCTTCTTGTCCTTGGGTTAGGCAATGTTTTCTCAGATGTAACACCAAAAACTTAAATAATGAAAGAAAAAAAACAGATAACTCGGACTTCATCAAAATTTTAAACTTTTGCACTTCAAAAGACACCATCAAGAAAATCATAAGAAAACCCACAAAGTGGGATAAACATTTGCAAATCATATACCTGATAAGGGATGTGTATTCAGAATATATAAAGAACATTAACAACTCAATAAGAAGAAGACAAGGAATACAATTTTAAAATGGGCAAAGGATTTGAATAGACATTTCACCAAAAGATATTGGAATGGCTAATTAGCACATGAAGATGTGTGCAACATCATTATTCACTAAGGAAGTATGAATCAAAACCACAATGAGATCAAATTTCACAATGAATCAAAACTACTTCACATCCATTAAAATGGCCATAATCACAAGGACAGACAATAGCAATTTTTGGCAAAAATGTGGAGAAATTGGAACTTTTGTATACTGCTAGTGGGAATGTAAAATGGTGCAGCCATTTTGGAAAAGTTTCTCAGAATGTTAAACATAGAGTTACCATATGACCCAGCAATTCCACTCCTAGGTACCTACACAATAGAAGTGGAAAATATGACCACACAATGGTTTATACACAAATGTTCATAGCAGAATTATTCACAATAGTCAAAAAGTAGAAACAACCCAAATGTCCATCAACTGATGAATGGATAAAGGAAAATGTGGCATATCTATAAAATGTAATAATATTCTGCAATTAAAAAGAATGAAGTACCAATACATGCTATAATATAGGCTAGCATCATTGTGCTAAGTGAAAGAAGCCAAGTACAATAGATCACATATTATATAATACCATTAACACAAGATGTCCAGAAAAGGCAAACATAATAGAAGCAGACAGTAGATTGGTAGGAATGAGGAGTGGCCAAAATAGGCAGATTTTCTTTGTGGGATAAAATAAGTGTTCTAAAACTGATCATGGTAATTATACAACTCTATAAATATACTAAAAACCATTTAATAATATACCTAAATCAGGTAAATTTTAGGGTATGTAAATCATATATTAAAGCCGTTAAAAAATGTTAGGAGAAAAAAATTACCACAAAATGGAATCTGCCTAGCAGTTATTTTGATTATATTGGTAGTAATATTATTAGTATTGTTATTTGATTGTTAGTTTGAGACTGTTTTATGTATATTATGGGATAAAGAAATTGAATCATTATGGGATATTCTGATTCTGTCATTTCCTGTGCTCTTGAAAACAAGGATTCTCAATGTGAACAAAGGATGATACAAATGTAATAATAAATGAGTTTAAATAAAAATAAAAACCTTGTAGTCCTAAACATGATTGGAATTATAAATATGAAGTATCAATTCATAAAGTATATAACATAGATATAGTTGTAGATGTACATAAAGGACAGATAGATGAATAAATGTAGATTATAGATATAGATACAGATACACATATATGGACAGATTTACTCTAACTTTATTCAATAAAGAGGCTTAGACACAATGAGCAATACAGCATCAATGGGCATCCCTAGTATCCAGATTACATTCTTAGATTAGTATTTCCAAACAAAAAATAAATAGGGCTTCTTGGAAAAATGGCAGCTTACAGAACTAGGACAGGAAATGCAAGATGGATCTAAAATATCTCAGTACAGATAGGAGGGACACACTCAAAGACCACCAGGTCACATCAAAAAGATTCAAGAGACAAACTGAAGAGGCCTCAAATGACAAAAGATGGAAAATTTTGAGATTCGAAATGGTAATGTCAAATGTTTAAATCCATGAATTAATAATATTTTTAAACAAGTTGGTCACCTTTGAAGATTGATAGAGAATTCATTATCTTGAAAGTTGTTAAGGAAAGGAAATATTTATCTTGCCTTATATGAATTCACCACCAGATAACCAACTGATACATTAGAGAAAAACTGTATTATTAAAGTTCTCATACTAATAAATGAGAAAATAATTATAGATTTCACATTCTAAATTAGTGGATCTAGACATTGAATATAATATTTGTGACATCACAAAAAGAAAGACCGCTAGATATTAGGTGCCTCCTGTTGAAAGAACGGAACATCACTTCTGGTTCTGCTAAAAGGATAAAACCTGAGTTGGAAAATGCTCCTGGATCCAGCTGTTCATTTTTAGAAAATACAGAGGGAAAAGAAATGTATTGAACTTCTCCATTAGTATGCAATCAACTAAATCCAGACGGGTCATCTCTACAGATCAAATAGGCTTTGTTTTTCAAAAGATACATTGAAATGAAAATAAATGAATAAGGAACCAATAAATTAAATGAGCTTTAAAAGACACAGGTTTTTAAAAATGGGCAAGACTGAACTCCACTGTGTAGGGATGCATTTGAATGACTGAACTATAAAACAATACAAAGAAGTGACCACTATAACAGTCAGAATAGCTACTTTTAGATATAGAGGAAGGGGCTATGATTGGCACAGGACACACAGAGAGACTTCTGTAGTGGCTGGCAACATTCTATTTCTTGATTTAGGCAGTAATTACAAGAGTATTTACCTGATTATTATCTCTTAAGGTATTCATGGTTTTAATGTGTTGTACAGTTTTCTGGTTTTGTGTTTTATTTTTCAATAAAAAGGATAATATAGTTCTTAAATAGGTATCATTTGAACTTCTAATACAATGGAGAAAATAAAGACAAATGAAACAATCAACATAGGATTTAAAAAGTTAAACATCAGAGAATTAATAGAGAGCATGAGCACAGTGAAAGACGAGGTGATTAACATTAGTACTTTTAGACTCACAATAATTATGCCAGCTCACCACATCCCCCAAACTTCAGAATTAAACTCACTTTTATTAATATTTTTAAATTCAGGTAAAGATTTATTCATTTTTCACTCTAATGAGTTATCATATTTGAGTGATCTTAGTGGGTTTTTAAAAAATCTTTGTGACATTTTATTGCTTGGTAGACAAGTTCAAACCAATCATATGTATTGTAAATATTATTTGGTTGTATTTCTGTTAATTTCTTTCTTATACTATTATTTTTATTTTTCAAAGATTTACAATATTTATATTCTTGTCTGTGACTGTAATCTCTCCTATTATTTTCTTAGTTCTACATTTAAATGGATTTAATGCTCATTACAAGCTTTGTAACAAAGAAATCACTCTCCTTACTTCCTTATTTTTGTTCATCACTTGTTTGTGCGGATTTTTATCAGCGAGTTATTTTTTATACTGACCAACCTAAATAAGATTTATCAACAGATACATAGAAGAAATCTTTAACACGTGGTTTCAGAAATGTAAACTATTAAAATTGAATCTAAAAGGAAACAAAATATTGATATTTCAGTGACTATAGAAAAATATGCAATTTTTTTTCAAAGAATTACCTCCAAAAGTATTTGATCCCTTATTGTATTGGCAGTGGTAGAGGCAAACTTTCAAGAAATAGAAAATCTCCATATTACATAAATTATGTCAGAGAACACAAAAAAGAAAGAACAACCTGTTTTCAAACAGTGTAGAATTAACACAAATATAAACAGGCAATAGCAATAGGACATATTAAATAGCCCTCAAAAGATCTTATCATAGATAAGATTTTGACAGTTTGATATCTTCTTATTAGATGCTATAATTTCTACCACAAATCAACAGACATCTTTTGTTTGTTTCTGTGCATTTCACAATTTTCCTAAGACAAAACTGGAGTGAAGGTTAATATCAGAGACACTCATTTTGACTAGTTATAAATTTGGGTTTTTTTTCCCCCTCTACTTAAGTGCAAATTTAATCCAAAGTTACTTATTACTTGATTGGTCTCTGACAAAAAGTAACTTGTCTTTGATGCTAGGGTTAATATATGTAAAATATCTTGAAATAACTTTTATAATTTATTTCTTGTTGCTTTTATTATTTGACAAATTAATAGGAAATTTTTGAATAAATATTTTGGGTATTCTATCTTTAGTGGCATCAGAAAACTTGACCATAATAAAGCTGACTTTCTATTTCTCAATATTCTCTTATTATATTTCGTCCATAGTCTTGGATTTTTTAGAACTAAAATATTTATTTGATTCAAATATACCAAATAATGGTAAATTCTCTATTAATTAGATAATTTTATTATTATAGTACTAGAAAATTAGGTCAGTTAGGTAGAATTAAGAATTTATAATTAAATATAAAGCTTTATTTTTCAGAACAAATTATATCTTATATATTCCAAAAAAAATCTTATAACTTCTATGTCATATGGTTATTAGAAATTAATTCTATTCCTAGTCTCTATACTACCTAGTTGTGGGAAATGATTATGTTGCCCCAATTCTCTCATTAGTATGATTACCATATGATCTTCCCTGTTCTTTACAGGTGTAGAACATTGTGCTTTCATAATGATTTGTGATCATTATATTTCTAAAGTAAATTATTTTCTCACCAAACATAAAATTTGACATCCTTCAAAAATTCTGCTTGCAAATTTCAGCAATTGAAAATTGCTTTTCCTATGTTATCTAAACTGTTTCAAAAACCACTTTTATGCTTATCATTGACATTTCTCTCCTCTACCTTATGCTCAACTTTTTGCTTTTCCCCTATAATACCTAAAATATTCTCAAATTGGATTTTTAAAGCAACAATGCCTTTATCCTTTGAAAACTTTAACTTTCATAGCTTCAACGGCCTTTATCAGCTTATTTGACTTCTTTCTTAATTCTCATCATATCAACTGCCACAGCAATTTTATATTTTTTTATGATCAACTGATTTTCTCCTAGAACACTTTGACTTTCATGTCAAATCCAAATTCCTTATCTTCTCTCCTGAGCTTTCCCACAAATGAATATGCAGCCATATGAGGGTTATAGCTTGATTAATTAGTATACATATTTCAGGCCATGTGTTAATTAGTAATTTCATATAGCTGTAGCAACAGAGTCCTGACTATGTTATTTCAAAATTTTTAGTGGTTTATTTTCTAATGTAAAATAGAAGGTTATGTATTGTAGTCTTGGTATGTTGGCTATACAAAGTCATTAGGGAACCAAGCTCCTGTTATCTCTTTTTCCACCATCTTAAGCATGTGTCTTCTGTTCTCAAAATCACAGGATGGCTGCTGGCTGTGGGATTTCCAGCCATCACATCCATTTCTTAGGAAGGCAAAAGAGGAAGGCAAGGAGCACAAGAGTTTTTCTAGCCAAGTCAGAGCCCTTTAAAGAGACATTCTGGTAACCCCACCAAATGACTTTCATTTGTATCTCATTAGTCACCCCTCAGGGCAACTGAGGCTAGAAAATATAACGTTGCTGGACACATGACTGCTCCAAATAAAATCTGGGATTTGGTATTGCATTTAGGTGGCAGCTCTGTTTCCAAATCAGCAGATTAGATTTATATAAATAAGTCTTATCTCTGCATTTACAATAGCCAAACTACTTTTTCTAAACTACTTTTTACTAATCCTAATTGCAGTGTGTTTTTCTTAAAATAAAAAAAAAGATCATGTTTGATTTTATAAACTTATTTAAAGTTTGCCATTTGGGTATTTGCTTGTCACTTGAATATATGTTATGCAGTCTGTTTTTGGAAAGACGATGTAATATAAGCATTTCAGCAAATTGTATGTGGAAGTTTGTTAACCTCAAAAATAATTTTGTTAAACTTAAAAATAGCATAAGGTTGCTTGGGATTTTATCTCAAACAATAAAAATATATTAAACTAATTATATTTTATTAATATTTAATAAAATTTAGGTTATAATTGCAATTATGTACTTTATTCAGAGGAAAAGCAAAGAATATTTCAGGTCTATTATTTTTCCTTACATACATTTTTCCAATAAAATCATATGAATGTATGTATGATAAATATCTTTCACATAATATTTGACTTTCACGGCATACATATAAAGAGGAGTGCTTTTGCAACAAGTATTTGAAGATTTCATCAATTTCCTCAAGAGCCTCTTAAACATATATATAACATTTAAAAAAATCTACAATGAAGAAATTTTAAAGAGGCATGAACCACATCCAGACTAACAAACATTAAGTTTTCCTTGTATTTCCTTCAGATATTTTTTAAATGAATTAAACATTACAGATAAAATCTTTAGTTTGTGCATATTTAATATGTATGGATACATAAATATATATTACGTCAGCATTCTTTTTAAATCTTTCATAAATGTTTTATATTGTTTATATAATTTTACAACTTATTTTTAAACTCAAAATTATTTTTGATATATATCATTATCAATACATAAATTTCATTCATTTATTTTAACACTTACAGCACTCTATTACATAAATATTCCACAATTTATTTAGTGGTATGTTGCTGATGTTGGAATAAACATACTTTACTTAAGTTTCTCTAAGGTACATAAGTTTCTCTAAGGTATACATTCAGATCTAGGATTACTAGTCATAAAATATTTACATTTTTTACTTTAATATTGCCAAATTTCTAAGATGGCTGCACCTGTTCGTAGTTCTGCCAGCAGTGTGAGATAATTCCTATATCCCCAAAAGAGCCACCAAATTTTGGTGCTGTCATCACCCTTTTAAATGTTTGCAAACCTGATGGGTTTGAAATTATATTTGTCTCCTGACTTTGACTTGCATATGCCTCAACACTAATGTTTACTTATTTTTAATATTTTTATTGGACTTATTTATCTATATTATTTACTAACCAGTTGCTGTTGTTTTTGTTTGTTTATCTTATTGATTTGTAAAGAAATTGATTAATTTAGGATCTAAGTATTTGCCTGTGGTATGAATAACTAATAATATATCACTGTTAATTGTCCTTGAATTTTACTATTTTTCAATTTATTTTTTACCTTTTTCAAATATATGCATAACATTATATGTAGCATATATGTTAACTTATGAAACACAAAAATATAACCACCACCTGTAAATTTACATCTAGAACATTACCAATGCCTGCGTTTCTTCCCCGTCACCCCATAGCCCATCCTCTTCTCCAAAACTAACCACTCTCTCATTTTAGTGTTTAATATTTTCTTGCTTTCTCAATATTACTTAATGACATATCTTGTTTACTTTTGTGCCTGATTAGACTATGTACTGTACACTATATTTGAAATAGTATTTGCAGGAATAATGTAAGGTCCAGGATTACCATATCGTCTTCTAGAGCACACCTTTGCTGCCTTCTGCCCTTCACTTGGAAGTGCTACTAATTTAGAGCCATATTACTTCATTATTAGGTTTGAGGTTCCTTGAACAGTCAGATGATGGGAAACCAGACTTCAAGTTCCTCAAAGAGCAGGTAGACTAACAATTGATTATCATAAGGAGTTTATAGCCATTTGGGAGGCCCAGCTCAAAGTGAAGGGTGGTTAAGGTAGTGACCACGGTAAAATGAGGGAGCTAAGTGTGCAAAATATAAGAACGCACTCATTTTTAGAGTGGTACAGGTACAGACAGCAGCCTCAGAAGGCTACTAGGCTTCAGAAATATTAACCCCTAAAAGACCTCAAGGTGTAGTCTATATTTGAAAATTTATTATTTTCAAACATATAACCAATTTTCCTGTCATTGTTTATTGAGGAGCCTACAAGTTTAGTAATTTTTAGTGCTTTATTGTCATATACCAAGTTCTAAAAAATATGTTAAACCATTTTTTATCTTATTTTCTTCCTTGAGTTTGATTTTTATTTTGATTCCTTTGGGAAAATCTATATTTTTTAAAAAATATAACACAATTTTATGCTTGGCTTGTTTTAAATTTGACTTCAATATATTCTTGGTCTATACCATTTTATGTATTTGTAAAATTTCTCTAGAAAAACTGTTGGGATTTTGGTTGGGATTGCAACCCCAATTTTGAGGAAATTGACATCTTTTCAATGTTGAGTTCCCCTGTTCATAAATTTGGTGTTTCTCTCCATTATTCAAATCTATTATCTTAATTTTTCTTACACCTTTTTTTGAGTTATAAATAATGTATAATGAACTGGACATATTTAAAGTATACAAAATGATAAATTTTGACATATCAAATCATCACCACATTCATGATGATGAACATCTTTATCATCAGCAAAATCTTTCCTCTGCTGCTTTGTAAAGCATCCTCCCTTCCAGCCCCATCCACAGGCAAACTCAGATCTGCTTTCTGGTCCTATATATGAGATTGCAGTTCTTAGAATTTTATACAAATGAAATAAGTCCATATGTACTCCTTTTCTTGGTCAGGTCTCTTTCATTCAGCATAATGATTTTGAGATTCACCCATGTGGATGAGATAGGTTATGTGGTAAGATTATGTTAACATTTTAAGAAACTACTGGACTATTTTTCAAAGAGGTTTTAACATTTTATATTCCTACCAGCAGTTTATGAGAGTTATAATTGCTCCACCTTCTTGCTAATAGTTGATATGCTGTGTAGTGGTTTTTTTATTGTGGTCATTTTAGAGCATATGTAGTGGGATCTTGTTGGGATTTTACCTGTATTTCCCTAACGACTAATGATACTGAACATTTTTTAATGCGTTTATCTGCTACCTATGTATCTTTTTTGGTGAAGTGTCTGTCAAAATATTTTGCCTTTTTCATTGAGTTGTTTATCTTGCTATTCAGTAGTTATAAAAGTTTTTTATGTATCTAAATACAAGTCCTTTGTTGGATATGTGTTTTGTCAATATTTTCCCCGAGTTTGTGACTTGCCTGTTCATTTTCTAAATTATGTCTTTTGGAAAGCAAATATTTTAAATTTTGATGAATTACAATATTTATTTTTTCTTTCCTAGCTCATGCTTTTAGCTTTTTATCTGAGAAATCTTTGCCTATCCTAGGTCCTATGATTTCCCCCTGTTTTCTTTTAGGTTTCTAACTTTGCTCTTATAATCAGGTATACATTCCATTTCAAACTGATCTTTGTCTGTGGTGTGAAGTAGTGGTCAAGGTGCACATTTTTACATGTGTATATACAATTGTTCTAGTGCCACTGGTTGAAGAGACCATCTTTTCCCATGTTGAATTTTTTTGGCATCTTTTTCTTTGTTGAAAATCAATTGCTTGTTTAAATTCTCTCAGCCAAGTTTTGTAGGTTTTAGTATGCAGAGCTAGTACATTCTTTTTGCCAAAATTGTCCCTATTTCATATTTTCATGCTATGGTAAATGGTATTTTATATTTTAATTTCTGATTGTTTATTTTTAGAATGTAGAAACACAATTTTTCAATACATTGACCTGTATCTTGAAACCTCGCTAAACTCACTTATTAGTTCTTATAACATTTTTACCAATTCCTTAGGATTTTCTACATAATTGATTATATTGTATGTGAATAATCAGTATATTTTAATCTTTTTAAATCTATGCATTTTATTTCCTCTTCCTGCATGATTGCACTAACTAGTACTTCCAGAACAATGTTAAATAGAAATGGTGACTACGGATATCCTTGCCTTTTTCCTGATCCTAGGGAAAGAGCATTCAATCTTTCATTATTAAATATGATGTTAGATTTTATTTTGTAGATGCCCTTCATTGGGTTGAATAAGATCTGTCTTATTCAAATGGCTCATATTTTTTACCATGTGTATCATAAATTTTGTCACATGCATTTTCTGCAACTATTGAGATGATCATATACGATTTTTCTCTTTTAGGTTTTAATATTTAGAAATACAGTGATTTTTAAATGTTAAATCAACCTTACACCTTGTGACAAATGTCATTTGGTAATAATATACAAATTTTTTGGTGGAAACTACAATATGCCAATAAACTAAATAGTAAATTCTCGTTAAGAATTTTTGCATCTATTTTCATGAGGGATATTGGTTTCTGGGTTTTTTTTATTATTATCTTTGCCTGATTTTGGTCTCAGGGGATAAGGGTAAAAGTCTTCACCCTAGGCTAACTGATTTGCTTCTCTCTTGACCAACCTTATTCTATATGCACAGGTATAAATAGCTCATATTCTTTCTCCTATAAATTTCACACACATACACATACATACTGCATAGCATGGTTTACTCTTAAGTCTTAAATAAATATCAAATGAATATATAAGCAGGAAACATGAGTAGGACAAGTAATAATAACAGTAACAGTATAAGCCGTTAGCAGCAAGTACTGTATTTAGCACATTATAATAATTTTCTTGTATACTCCTCAGAATAAGCTTATGCATAGGTTCTATTTGTTGGCATTGTATAAATGAGAAAATTATGTTTAGAGAGCTTAGGTAACTTGCCAAATCTAGCAGGCAGCAGGGCAGGGGTTACTTTGGGCTATAAGTTGAAAATACTTTCCTTTTTTTTTTTTTTGACACCTATAAAATTGTAAAATTACAGTCTCATTTTTAGTTCTTTTACTAACAACTAATGAGGTAATTTAGAACAGTATATTCTTAATCTACTTCTTTCTCAATATCATATTCTAAGATTTCTTATGTAAACTGAAATTGTGCAATGCCCTTGAGTTTTCTTATTAAGGGGAATATTTACAGAATATAAAATATCAAGAAAATGTAAACATGTTGGCCTGACCGACAAACTTTTTAATCTGATTGTGTGTTGCTAGAGTGAGCGAAAATACATGAAAAAAAGAGCAAACAGAAATGGAGCAAAGCTGAGAGACTAAAACAGATAAAGACAGACAGGGAGTTAAGCAGAGTGGAAGAGAAAAAGGCAGCAAATGGCAGCCCTCATCAAATTTTTAAGCTCTCCTTTCCTTTTTCATTTTTTTAGCCCTGTACCTTTAGTAACTCTAATATATTATAGTATCTTCATTCAAATCACTTTGTAAATTAAATCTCTCCCTCATACCATTAGGATTAACATACTATCTAAGAGTGCTGCTACCCATGGATAAGGACAATGAGAGACAGAACAAGACAAAGAAAAAAAGAAACAACCTTCACAACTTTAAGACAGGTCCACCTTTTTACCTAATGCCTGCATTTTTCTTTTGATTGGACAGGCACAGTATGTTTCTATCCAGGACCTCATGCCTGTCAACACTCTAATACCTCATAATTTATAAAACAGCTTTTCCCTCAAAAGCTCAATTTGCTTTACACATATCCCGTTGATGCTCACAATATTCCCTCAGGGAATTTAGGTGACACGAATTATTATGTGTTTACTGGGGGCAAAAAAAGACTGAAGCAACAAGACTCCATTATCACTAGTGAGTTACAGAGAACGAGGAACTTCAAATCTAATGCTGTTACCCTGACTGCATAGCTCAAGAGGGATGAAAATGAGTGAGTCCTGCTACTTAGGACTTCACAAGGGAAGAAAGGTAGGAGACAAGTAGCTCTTAAATTCCTATGTACCCTCTGCACTTGGATGCCTAGTAGTCAACTCCAACTGAACATGGCAGCTAAAACAAAATCTTTGATTTTCTCCTGAAACCACTCCTTTCTCCAGTATTTCCATCTCAGTAGTAGGACTATGGTTCACCTGGTTGATTAAACATCCAAACTAATCATTCACTATTTTTCCTTTTCTCCCATTTCCTCATCTGCAATTTCTATTGGCACTAACTCCAAGATTGATTCTAAACAGATGCATTTCTGTTCCTCTCTCGATACCACTCCAGCCCAGATTGCCATCATCCACCCTAACAGCCTGGAAATCAGGCAAAATAGGAAACTTTTTAACAACTACTACTGTAATGCCCTGGTGTCATTAGGATTAATGGCACTATTATCCCCCGATGGCTGCCATACCCTCCCTTCTTCCATGCTTGCTCTCTCTGCACCACAGTCCACTCTTAACAAAACTGAAAGAGTAGTAGTTTGAAAAATTCACTTGTAATTTTTTATCAGTTATATGTATAAATGGTTTAAAAAATAAAGTTTAATCTTACCAGTTGTATTACAAAAGAAGTCCCCTAGTTCATACCCATATCATGCCCCTCAGAATTATTAATAATTTATTTCATTTAATTCATTTGGTATTTACCTTGATATGTGTGTGTGTATGTATATATATAAATCATGCTACATTTATATAACATATAACTTCTTGATTTTTCATTCTGAGGCATTCTCTGTTCACTTTCATCTATGGAAATTGATTTGGCCCTTTTACCCTTTCCCTAGGGAAACCACATACTCACTTCCTAAACTTTCATCCTTCCAACATATTTTTGTTGTAACTTTGGTTATATAAGTGTGTAATATTTGTATAATTATGACTGCATAAATACTACTTATATCTGAGCCATGTATGTTTTATTACAGGAAATAAATATTCTAGACACTTATAATAAATTTAACCTCTACTCTCTCCCACGTAAGTGATTCTCCTTTAAATATATACAAACACATTGCATAGTCTCTAAATTTTATGTTCTTGAAGAAATTTATTTTAAAGTCTTCTCACCTCTTCTGTCTGCACTAGTTTAAACTTGATACACAGGTATCATTCTGGCATCCTCCTTCACCTCATCCTGAAGATTCTCTTTGCTTCTCTTTAATATCTGTGCTCTGTTTTATGGACCCCATACTTCCTCTTTATTCATTTATTCCTCATTTTTGTGGGGTACATACTTTAATAGCTTTCTGAGAAAGAGAAAATGAGAGGTGAAATCCTTTTTACATTGTACATATCTGAAAATGTCTTTATCCTTACTCGTAATTGACAATTTAGCAGAGTATAATTTTCAAGATTTTAGATTGGAAAGAATTTTCACTCAGGATTTTTAAGGCATTGCTTCATTGTCTTCTAGCTCCCAGTATTGCTGTTAAAAAGTCTGAAACCATTGTGATTCTGATAATTTGCATGAAACTTTTTTGTTAATTCTGGAAGATTTTTCTGAAATGTTCTAAAATTTTACAATAATATGTCTTGACATGGATCATTTCCATCTACAGTGCTGGTCACTTGGTTAATCCTTGGAGTCTGCCAATTCATTACATTCAGTTCTGAGACATTTATTTCCTTGACAATTCTTACACCTTCATTTTCTCTTTCTAGAATTCCTATTATTTGGAGGGTGGGCCTGCTAACACAGCCCTGTGAGTTTCTTGTCTTTCATCTCCTATTTTTTAATCTCTTTATCTTTTTGCTCTGTCCTCTAGGAGATTTCCTCAACTCGATCATCCAATCATATTTGTTGGCATTCTATTCTAGTGTCACATTTTAATATTACAAGATCTGTTTTACTCATTTTAAGTGATTATATTCTTGGATTATTGGTGCAGTAACTTCTATTATCTAATTGAAGATATTAATGATTTCTTAAAGTTTTTTACACTTTGCATAGTCTCAGTTTCTGCCAATCCACCATCTTTAACTGTAAATGCTGCAGTGATCTTTATAAAAGCATAAATAATATTATTGGTTTTTTTCCTGTTAAGACCTTCAAATATTATCCTATTGCACTTAAAATAAAGCCTTGACTTCATATCATGGGCAAGAAGGTCTAAAATAATTTGGCCCTTGACTACCATCTTAGTCTGACTACTCTCTTAGTTTTTTTGGGCTGCTATGACAAAATACCATAGACTAAATGGCTTGTAAACAACAACAAAAAAAAAACCCCTTATTTCTCACTGTTCTGGAGGCTGGAAAGCCCAAGCTCAAGGTTCCAGCAAACATGGTGTTTGGGGAGGGCCCACTTCCTCATATATAGCCATCTTCTCACTGTAAGCTCACAAGATGAAAGGGGCAAGGGATCTCTATGGGACCCCTTTTATAAAGGCACTAATCCCATTCATGAGGACTTTATCCTCATGACTTAATCACCTTCCAAATGTCCCAAGTCCATATCCCCTCACATTGGGAACTAGATTTCAACATATGAATTTTAGGAGGACACAGACATTCAGACTCTAACTCTCCAAATTTACCTCTCATTATCACAGCTAATAGACACTCAAATATCTTAAATAAATGATTGGGGCAAGATTTAAATACAAATTTATGTAACCTTGATTTATAGTTTTTCTATTCAGCACATTATTTCTCTGTAGTGTAGATTTTTAATCTATTTTGTACTCCAAATTTTATTACCTACCACTACAGGTTGGTCTTCCTGAAGTGTGGCCCAATCATGTACTCTTGTCTAAAACCATTCTTACCCTTAAATTAAAGAGGAGTAAAGGTATCAGTGTGGTTATCAGGGCTCTCCCAAATATGACCTCAACCTAACTTTCCAGTCTTGCCCATAAAATTGGTTTCTGGTAGGAATGAGTAGAATAACCTTATCTACTTATTCACTCAGTGAATAGAAAGAGATTAATTTCCCCCACTGGAAAGACTAAGACAGATGTTCTTTCATTGAAAAGGTCATTTTTTTTTAATTTTATAAAGTAAAATTTGTGTTCACTCAAAAATTTTAACGTAGAGGAAGATTTGCTCAAGATAGGTCTAGAATCTCCTTGAATAGTGAAAAGGTGAGAATAGGAAGTGGGAAAGCCACTGGCAATGTAGGGGGGCTTAAAGCTGAATTTAGAATTTAGAGAACAGGAGGACACAGCAGGGAAGTTGAGCTGGAACCCATAGTGGCAAGTATAACCCAGAGATAAATAGAGCTGAGTATTAATAGCTATGCTTGAATCTAGTTTTAATGGCAAGTAGGAAGAAGAAAAAAATAAATAAAAAGACTAGACACAAGGATGCAGTTTGCCTTTTCATTCTTTTTTCTAGTCCTACATAGTTCTTGAATCCATCAAGAAGAATCTCCTTCCCTAATGCCACCACCCTTATTCAGGGCACCAGTTTCTATCCTGGGGCTGCTGAAGTAGCCTCCTAATCAATGTCTGCACATCCAATCTTGTCTCCTTCTAAGCCGTTCTTTACACAGCACTGAGAATGATCTTAAAATCCAAATCTGATTATCTCACTGTTCTGCTTAAATCCTCTAAATACTTCCAGTTTCTCTTGGGATAAACCCAAAATCGTTAACTCGGACCAGAAAGCCCTGGATCTTCCAGGCCTAGACTAAGTCTGCAGCATTTTTATACACTAGTCTTCTCCCTTGCTCTAGGCTGCTAAATTCTGTTCACATTTCAGAAAACCACTTAAATGTTACTTCCATAGGGAATCTTTATCTGACTTCAAGATTATATTAAGTCCTCATCAAATTTTCCCAAGGTACTCTATACTTCTCCTTGGCAGGACACATCACTCCTGTAACTTTTATTTACTATTTGTCATCTCCTAGATTGCAAGATACATGAAATAAGACATATTAATATAATATGTACTAATAATTATTGTTATTATTATAATAACAATAGCTATTTCTTGACTGCTTAATATATATCAGGTGCTAAGTGCTTTACCAACCTTAATTTATCTATTCTTATTTTAGAG
Organism: Daubentonia madagascariensis; assembly: GCA_023783475.1. Lineage (NCBI taxonomy): Eukaryota > Metazoa > Chordata > Mammalia > Primates > Daubentoniidae > Daubentonia > Daubentonia madagascariensis. The sequence continues at coordinate 14,418,437 of JAKFHU010001798.1, forward strand.
TTGAGAAAAATAAGTCACAGATTGATTACAGGAAAGCTTCAAAGCCATTGAGACAATGAAGAGCACTGATTCTAGAACCAGACTGCTGGCGTTAAATTACAGTTCTGCCACCTGCTGTGTAATCCCAGGCAAGTGACAGACAATAACAATACTTACCTCATAGGGTTTCCAGGAAGATTAAATGAATTAGGACATGTGAAAAATTTTGAATAGTGTAAGGTATGTAAGATCTACATAAGTTAGCAGTTATGACTACGTATTAACATAACCACTATGCCATGGTTACCCCAACAAATATTATTGACCTTTCTAGAAAGGAGTGAGTAAATGGAATTATTCATCATTGAAAATATTCAATGCATTTTTCTGGGGGTGTGGTTCAAATAAATCAGTATTCTACCTCTAATTTTCAATCACTGAGATTTAATGCACATTAGTCCCCAGTAGCTTGAGCTGTGCCTACCTGGGAATAAAATGGAAGTGCTGTTTCAGATACACATATTGTAGCCATTAGCCGCGGTGCTAGAGCATGTGTATTACACACAGAGTAGAACCACGAGCCGTTTTTCAGGAAATCTGAGCTCTCCTAAGTGAATTGGGCATTTCACAGCATCTGGAGTTAATACACTAAACAAAGCAGTCCTCACTGGTGCTAAAGTGAGAGGTAATATAACTTAGTATTTTAGTATCCCATGAGTGTGAGAAATTTTCTTCCTCACATACTCCCCGTTTCTCAGATAGTCAGCATTTTAAAAGAATTTTTTAAAAAGCATTACTGACTTTGTTTCTCCAAAATCATTTCCCTTAGAGAAAACTTCCATACGCAATTCTATATCTTAATCTGATAAGATTGAGAATACAAAGCAATTAATGTCATGGCTGTTTTTTCATTATAAACTAAGAATAATATTAGTGTGGGCAGATGTGTAGGCATTTCTACCCACACACAGATGTGTGGGGAGCTCTGCCCTGTGTATATTGGTGAAAATATAATAGCAGAGTTTGGTGTGCCCTTCAGTATGCCTAGAGACCACCAGTTCTGAAATACCTGGTAAGTGGAAAACAATCCTTCTCTGGCACCTAAAGAGAGTTCATTATCTGCATTAGTGTCACGCCCACTCAAAATGAAAGTATTTCTAAGGGCCTTTTAGAATGCTCCTCAATTTCTTTTTACCCTTCATGCATTATTTTTTCCTATTTTAAGAAGTGGCCACTTGAGACTTACTTAGGTGAAACTACGTAGCTATAGCTATATGGCCATTGCCAAGTTAGAAGTAGTTGTAAATTTAAATGAAATAGTGTGGTTCTAGATTAGATTCCATGTATTGATTAACTAATTGAATATGGAAGTGACTAATTCAAAGATACCAGAATTAAGTCTATATATGAGTTTGCAATGACAAACTAACTGTAGGTAAAACAGGTTGGACTCTAAAATCCTAAGCCATTAGTAAATAAATAGATAGACCAGGGGAATCTGGGAAAATGGCAATTGTATGCAGCTGCATTTCTCTCCACAGTAATTTCAATCTATCTTCCTTGACTGAGTCAAACAGTTGCTGGGTCATAACAGATGCCTTGGTCCTGTGAAGGTCTACCTGAGAACAGGCTTGGAGCCCCCGGCATAAAACCCTAAAGTCATGAGCACTGGGAAGAATTGGGCATTAGTAGATCTATGCCTGCCCAGGGGGTATCTGAGATTGGTCTTCTATTAACATGACTTAACTTTGCCAGTCCCTGGCCTCCAACATATCAAAATAATGTTGAAAGACTGACTTTTGACTCACTTTATCTAAGACTTGGTATTAGACTATTTTTTGCAGCCCATGAAGCTAGAAGAGAGTATAAATACACATAAAGATCATTAAAAAAGGGGCTGAAACTTAAGAATTCTATATTTAGCCAATATACTATTCACCTATCTGGGGGAAAAAATATTGTGGATTTTCAAAAATCTAAGGAAAACAACAAATTCTAACCAAATAACAAATGAGTCAGAAACAGAAACCTCACTGCAAATGAAAATGGAAAGGTCAAGGGATAAATAGTAAGCAATGATCCTTGATACACACACACACACACACACATATGTATATATAGTATATAATATAGTATGTATATAAAGTGTATATTTAGTATATATTGTTGTATATAGTATACATACTTACAGATGTATATATTATTCATCTATCTTTTAATGTATAATGATATATTGTCTGAGGATACATAACTTAAGTATTAAATAAGGACACAAAATTTTAAAATGGTCTTACCGCAAGGGATGTTATCATCTGTTTTAGATATTACAAATTTTTTAATTGGTCATCAGTCTATTATCTTATTGAATAGAGGTCTTTTATTTTTATATAATCACAACAAATATTTTTCCCCACAAATTTCACAGCATTTTAAAGGATCCCTTATTAAAATTCAAATGCTCAAGAAATTTCTCCATAGAATATAATTATTCATCATTTACACCCTAGCAAGAAATGACTTGCTAAGGATTTGGGGTGTGTACTAAGAAATGACTTGCTAAGGATTTGGGGTCACCAGCGGTTGTGTGCTATATCAAAATCAAGTGTGAAGATTTTTTCACCAAAATTACAATCTACACATACACCATGAATTTTGATATACCTATCCTTGAACCCAAATTAAGAATCATAGCCTAGTGAGCTATTATTGCAGAAAAGAGTATATTATTCTTCATGTATGTCAAAGCAGAAAAACAAAAGTTGACTCTGAAGAGTTCATAAGATAACTTCATTGTGCCCTAAGGGAATTGTACATGAGAAAGGTAAACAAATTTTGCTTACCAAGAAAAAAAGCATATGAAAAATGAAACTGTATAGGGTAAAGTGTAGCATGATGTTATGGCTGCAGTGAGAACTACATGGTCACTTCAAAATGACAACTAAATGGGCCAGTAGCAGGGTGTCAGAAGCAAGGCAAGAAAACACTGAAGTCTAGCCTTGCAATCTATCCTTACACTGATCCTGACAGTCAAATCTTAATTGCAAATGAAGCCCAATAAAGGGTGCAAGAAATTTAACTTTCTACATTTTTTTTAAAGTTGAACTTACTTTCTAGCTGGAAGCCTCATTCCATCTAGAAGTGTGAAATATTGTCTTTCTAATTAAGGCTGAACTCAAACCCTTCATAGTAAACTAAGTTTGCTTAGGTTTCATTTCCCTTGTCTTTCTCTCCCCACCGTAGCATCTCGGTTTTGAGTGTGCTTATGGAGTGTCATGCCTAGAGGAAGAACACCCCTTGGCAACTGTAGAAAAAGACCTCTTAATTTTTCTGGCATCTCCTTCCCAAAGACGTTTTTCTATGTCTTACTTTCCTCTTCCTTTCCAATTCTCCTCCCACCCCTAAATTCAGAGCCTTCATCTCTTCTGAGGAAGAAGATGGTTCTGCATGATTGTACAGTCTCCAGTCATTCTATCTTACACCTGGACCACAGATTTAGAACATAGAAGCCAAAAATTTGATATCTTTGTTCTATGGTTATACAGTGATTAGCTTCTCTAAAACAAAGGGTTGTTCATATAAAACACCTGAAATGGGGAAGGGTCAAAGAACAAAAATGGAATTAAAAAAAATACCCCAAATAATCCACAGAAAAATTTACATTATTATCTAGCCACATTCTACCTCCTACCTTAAATTCTTGCATCTTGATAAAGAAATTGCAGTTTTCACACAGATGCCCCCTCACTGCAGGGTCCATCTCCAAAATCCATTGTTTCAGGAAAGCAATTTCCACACACAAACTAGTACATACCAGTGTGGATATTAGGTCTTCCAGGCTGCCCCAAATCATGTAAATAGGCCTGGATGCTGAGTAAAGTGCAAACTTCCTCCAAGCATGTCACTCCAGGGGATGGTATAAATAGCAATTTGATTTACCCTTTGGAATAGACATGTATATTCTGTAATACACTCTGTTGTCACTACATAAAGCAATGCCCTACATAATATATACTTGATACTTTTCATTTTAAAACTCAAATATATTTTGAAAAAATTGATGCATTTTCACTTACCCTCATAAAACAGTCACAGTGATAGCATTTAGAAAGGGAAAGAATTAAGGTAGGAAAATTAAATGACTTGTCTAGAGAACAGTGTTGAAAGTGAAATTTCAAAACCAGCAACTATTAATACCTTGAGAACATTTGTATTAATCATTTGGCTATTCTTGGGGTATGAGATGTAGAAGCTCCAAAATATCTACATAATTCTCACATTTAATGTAATGGAAATTAAAGAAGGTAATAATACTTCTTACCTTTTTTCTTTTTTTCTTTTTCAGTTTGTAAAATGCCTACGGTACAGAAATGTGGGTAATTTGATATGAACAGATACTAGCATTGTAGTTCAAAATGCAAACGTTGTGAACTTTCACAATGCTGTTATTAATATTTCTCTCATGTTGTCATTTTACTCATTCAACTAGCATTAAAACTAGCCAACAATATATTCCTTAAAGGCATAGTCTGAAAATGTCATGATGATTTGTTAAAAAAAATTCTAAATTTTTGCAGAACTGGTAACTTTAAACAACAATATGGTGCCATTTTAATAGAGGTGTTTTTTAGAATAACAATGACAAAATCAAGTCAGAATTGAATTTTAACCATTTACTGAATAGGACTCAATTACCATCTAGCCAATTTTACTTATTTTATACAGGACTGTGAGCCTGCAACTATCCTTATCAGACTAATAAATATCAAAAACTCAAAAGAATGCCACAAAAGAAATTCCACAATGTCTCAAAGAAGAGTACACTAGCAAAGCTTAATTGGCCAACCCCATTAACAATTCAATGTCTGTTGAAAGTAGGTAGTCAGGCTATTGTTTATAGAAACCATATCATCTGATAGCACTCTGAGTGTTGATCTATTTATTAATATGAATATGAATATGAATGACCTTCTGGACTTTCTGAACTTTCTTACTCAGTTCAATTTGCATGCAGGATACCCTTTTGTCTTAAAAACTCTTCAACATTCAACATTGTCCCTCAGATTATATCTTCCAAAATTAAAAAAGTAAATAAATAATGACTGAGAACAGTAAAGCTTTCATTGCACAATAAATATACAATTTAAAACCTATTTTCACATTGTAAAATTGATTTTTCTGGAAATAAATGAAAATAAAGCATCATAACTTTACATAGAAAAAGATATAGGAGAAGTCACTTTTCTGACTTAAAATTTATTAAACTTGAATAAGTTTACATTTGTGAAAGGTAATAAGTACCAGCATTTTAGTGAATACAAAACACTCAAGATATAGATCCTGCCCTCACAATGCAAGGTAAAGAAATACAAATGCAAATAACTATATAGTATGTCAAAATGTGACTTTCATACAATAGACACAATAATAAAGTATTAATACTATGGGAGAAAGAGGGAAAGTACAATTAATGCCACAGTAGAGGTAAAATTGAAGTTTTGAAGACCAGGTGGGATTTCAACAAGCAAAACAAGAGTGGCTAATATGCCTCTGGTCCAAAAACACATTCTGAGCAAACACAAAGAATGCAAAATGTAGGATATGCTCTGAAACTATCTAGCAGTCCAGTGGGGACAAAAGCAAATTTATATTTCTGTCTTTTACCTAAATCATAATGAGTTTTCATATGATAGCCAGTTATGCCAAACTTCAAATTTTGGAAATAATCATGTAAATTGTTTTGAGGAATGCCATGGTAGTAAGGCTGCTGGTCATTTCTACCTATTTTTTACTCATGATTCTTCAAATTAATATTTCTTTTTATCTGTTGTCATTTTATGATTTATTTTTTTCTTCTTCTTTCTTTTTCTTTTTTAGAGAGTCCTTAGGCTTATATCTAAGTGCTCAAACTTTTGGTCATAAATTTCTACTTTTTGTAACCTTAAAGAGAAAACAAAACCAACTGAAACCGAGCAAGCAGATCTATAGCATTCATCTCACAGGGCACTGCCAACACACCACCAACATTTTGAGACACATAGTAACTTATGCCTTATCCTAAACCTTGAACTGTCAGAAATTAAATGTTATTAATAATTCTGGAAGCCTGTTATACTCCATTTTCAACCCAAAATATCCCTGATGATAAAGAATAGTGTATTATCTGTGTTTTTAAAAATCTCTTTCTAGATGGATAATAGAAAGCTTATAAGACATATTAAAAATCCCATAATGATTCAAGAATCATAGAATTAAGAGAGTAATAATATTTTGACAATTTTCATATGTAGAGTAACAGGATGTCAAAAGTGGAACTTTTACTGTCTCAATTTTAACTGGGACACCAATAGCCAAGAACAATACAACACATGCCAAGTATACCACATTCTATAGCCCAGGTCGGCAAACTTTTTCTGAAAGGACCAAATAGTAACATTTTAGGCTTTGCAACTCATAAGGTTTCAATCATTCAACTCTTCCACTGTATGGAGAAATCAGCCATAGATAGTATGCAAATGATGTGCATGGCTGTGTTCTAATAAAACTTTATTTATAGACACTGAAATTTGGAAATCATATCATTTTCATGTCACAATATATTATTCTTCATTTGATTTTTTCAATCATTTAAAAATGTAAAAATCATTCTCAATGCACAAGTTATACAAAAACAGGCAACAAGTTAGATTTGGCCAGCAAACCAACCCCTGTTCTATAGTGAGGTGTTAGACCACCTATGTAGGACATGCTAAGAGATTATAAAATAAAATTTAACAGCATTTGTGCTCTCCCACTTCCAGAATATATAAGTTATAGAGTTTTGACAGGGTAAAAATATATATTTTCCTTTGGAAAATAAATACTGAAGTGCTATGGCATTTCCTTTCTTCTCCCTACCTTAAAGGAAGAAAAAGTTTGGAAAGTTAAACAGGCTGAGAAAAATAATTTCTTATAAAAGAGTTCTCAATAAGCTACGGTTTTTCCCTATCATTCTCAACATTGGTGACCAGGAAGGGGTTTTCCCAGTATACGGAGACAATGTGTTTACCCTGAAGTTTTGGCTTGAGAAGGCAAGAAGAAGAGCTTTACTGGCAGATCATTGCACCTCCATCTATGGTAAACAAGGATATCTGAATTTTCACTTGGGCCAAGAGAGGGACCTGGCCTAAACTCATTTTCAAGAGGACTGTACCCAGAAGCTTGTCCAAAGGAGTAAAGAAGCCCCAACAACAACAACAAAAAATCTGTGCTAGAAGTTAAGAGGTTGGGCATCTGTCTGAGATTTGAAAGCCATAGACGACCAGTTGTGTTTAGGTTTTAACAGAGAGTGGCAGAAAAGAATAAATCTGTTTTCTGCTTATGTCCCATCAGTTCCATCTTGATCAATAAAAAAGCCAGAGTAGTAATGGGCAAACTTCTTATAATAAAATCCTTTTTTTAATTTATACTTTCCTAATCCCTCAAAATTGGCTTAAAAACAAAGAAAAAATATTAAATTATGTACACATTCCTACACCTTAATTGCACTTTGGTTTCATATTGCCATAACATGTTTCCCTTGCCTTTGGTAGTACACATTGATTATTTCAGAAGCGATTTCAATATTCTCTAAGTAAAAATGATAAAAGAATCTAATGAATTTCTCAAAAACAGCCTATTTTTCAAAGGTGACTATAATATCGTCAAATATTTATTTTTCTGAAATTTACAGATAGAAATGAATCATTACTCACTTAGCATTGCTTATCAAATTAAATATGTAGCGTTTTTGAGATCTGCTTTTGACAATGTTTTCAAGCTATTACATTTAAGAAAATATAAATTTGGCAATGAGTTGCAAATGGCACAATTACCATGGCATTCACTTTTTTTATATTTTGAGAAGCCGCATAAATGCAGGCATTCTTACTATATCTAACAAAACAAGGGTTTGTATTGGGGGTCATTTCTCAACTTTCCCTTCAAGGAAAATTAAACTAGACAGACTATCCAAATTTACAAGTAGGATTATTTTGTCGCTGGCTATTCTACATCAAATATAATGTTCATTTTCTATACCTAAAATTAACATAAAATTCATCTTCCAAGCCAGAGTAAAAGGAGGACACTATTTATTGTTACATCAGAGACAACATGTATAACTGAGACTGTGTTAGACAAACTGTGTGTATAGTCACCTTGCCTGTAATTGAAGTAAGTTTTCAAAATGTCTTTTAAACAACCCACAATCTGTCAGTCACATACTCATTAATAAGTATCTTCATAATTATCAAAAAGAAACTGTATTCCCTATATATGCATTTCCAAATAATAAAATCGTGGACTTTGGAAGTGTTTTCCTTATATTCCATCTGACCATAAGCACAATATTTCTCTTTGACAAAATTTATGTTTTGTGTTGATCCTCTTGCCCAACTTTCAAACTCCGAGCTCCAAACAAATAGCAAGAACCTCATGATGTGGGTTACTGCTGCTTTTTAATTTCCATAATGGTTGTCGGTAAATATCAAGAAGATGGGAGGGGAAATGTGCACTTTAGGCAGAGGTAGGGGAGCTGTGCTCCTTTCGCAGTCTTTTCATTTTATTAGATGACTTGGGATTTGCCAATTAAACATTTCAAAGATTAAAAGGACTTGGGAAAATGATTTAATAATCATTACAATAATTTCCACAACCTACTTCACAGCAAGATGTAGGTCTCATTAAATTTAGCCCCAGATGAGTGAGCTGGAAAGATGTGGCTGAGCACCCAGACCAAAGGTGACTTGCTGAAGTTAGAAGCAAGCAGAACGAAAGCACTTTCCATCAGTTCCATGTGAGCAAAGACACTGAAACGAATTTCTTGCATTGAAATTGTGTCTAATTAGTTAATGGATATGTTAGAGGACAATGTTGCCAATTTGTTGATATAAATGATTTTTCCATTTCCTCCCTTGTTGAAGGCCTTTCTTTATTACTTGTGAACTTTTAAAATTGCACCCAAGGCACAAAGCAGTTTGAACTCAACAGGAAATCACCATTCCAAACAGACTCCTAGAATTGATCTATATCTCATATGAGAAATTCAGGATCCTGTAAACTGGGTGACTGGGAGCTCCAGGCCTTTGCAAGTCCATGATCTGACCATTGCTAATGAGCATTTATCCCTGCAGCTGCTTAATAACAGAGGGCTCCTTACCACTTTTATTTTTTTCTCCTTATCACCTCCCTAAATTATAATACTAAATGAGAGAAATGCTTGATTCTTAATATCACTCACCATTTCTTTTATATGACCCTCTTCAGCAGCTTCTACCAAATTCCACAACGGCTGTTCAAACTTTCATTAATCTCCTCAAGCCCAACCCAACAGGAAACATTCTTTATTTATGAAGAATTTGAGGCCCTGACCTTCTCCAGTTCTTTCTCCTGCACTGACAAACGTCATCATGTCTTCACTACCTTAAATCTCCTTCTCACTGGTCCCTTCTAGGCTTCAGGATCAATTGCATCACCTCCACCCATACTCTTCAAAACTTGCTCTTGCTTATTTCTTCCATGTCCTATAACATTGTGCTTGCTTTCTCTGCAATCTCCCTTATCTTCCATCCCCACAACCTGTAAACATGTGCAAACTTCTCCAATCCAAAAAAGATAACACAAAACAATGTCAACTAAACAAACAAAATATCTCTTGATTCTGTTGACTTTCTAGCTCTCTTTCTCTCTGATAATAAAACTCTACATTTTCACACCTACTCTTCAAGTCCCTGAAATTGTACTACTCTTCTACCTCTACTTCTCTTCTACCTTTACTTCTCTTCTAAACTTTCTCTTGTCCAAGTCTCCAATTGCATTCATTCATTTATTCATTCATTCATTGCTCAATATATTGGATATTCTTCCCTTTATCTTTTGTGACTTCACAATATTCTTCAATGTCAAGGACTTTCTTTGGTCTCTATAAAGGCATCCTCTAGTGATAATTTTTAATCACACTGGCTATTGCTTAGTTTCCATACAGGTCCCTTTCTTCTTTGTACTTCTTAAACTTTGGAGCTCTGTAGAATGCAATACTCAACAGGTGCACACTGGGAATGTCTTTCATTTCTTGCTCTTTTCTGGTAATTCTATACTATATGTCCAAATAGGTCACTTTTTAATGTTTAAATCCATATTTTATGTTGATTCCTGAATGCTTCTACCTGGATGTAGTATCAGAGGTATCTCAAACTCAACATATTGTAACTTAACTTATTCTTTTCCTCCCAAACCTATATTCACTATTTCAGGATTGTCATAACCAGCAACCTAGCCTCTGAAGTTAGAGTCCCTGGAATCATCCTATATAATCTGCTTTAATTCATCATCCTCAACATATTTAAGCAGACTTTACCTCCTAAATATTTCCCCATTCGTTCCCACCAATTCAGATCCACTCACTTACTGCTGCCTTAGTTTAGAGTATAATCATCTTTCACTTGAACTGATAAGCTGGATGTTATCTATAACTCCAACCTCACTCATCCCAGTAGCTTTTCTGATGAGGGGAAGGAAAAGAAAAAGCATCATGTATCTGACCCTTGAATAGCAGGCAACCTGCCTGTTAGCAAACATTGGCTAGTCAGCATCCTAAATTATACCCAGTCATACCTACCAGTGATCCTTTGGTTGAGAAAGGGAAGGGATGTCTATCTTCCTCCTTCACTACCTTGCTAATAGACAAGAGATTGAACACCCTGGATTTTGCTTGTTTACTGTTAGAATCCAGGTAATCTAGCCTCTATTTACTTTTGTTATTCACTTGATGACAATGCTAGTTTCACCTGTCACATTTAGGCAAGCCCTAGGCATGACAAATGTAACAACATAACACAAAAATATTCCCTGAGCTGAGCTCCCTACAGGGAGTTTTGGAGTCCTCTAGGATTGAGTTAAAATTGAGAGCCTGTCTTGGTTTCACTTTTTTATGAATTATTAAGTTGACAAGAAACCAAGAAATGGCAGAGTAAGAGGGATACATATGATCAAAATCATGAGATAAAGTTTCAGGGCAAGGAAGAACATGAGTGTGGACCTACAAGAATCATTTAAAGAGAGAGATGAAAATAATACACTTTCTAATTTTTTAAAAAATACTTCAAAATATTTGAGAAAACTCTATGAAGAGGCTGCAGTTGTGGCACTGACACTCTCCCCAATAACTGAAATATTACTGTGTCAAAAATTCTGCTAGAGAATATCTGCTGCCACATGAAATCCAGATATTATAAACTATATGAACAGACTAAAGTATTGCCATGAGATAAATAAGAATTTGAAAGAAACTGATGAAAATATGAGAGTCTGGCAATGGTGACCCCTGTAAATGCTCCTAATTCATATTTCCTGACAATTGTCAGTTCCACTAAAATGCAGCTGGAAAACAGGTTAGGTAAAGCCCCTAGAAACCTTCCTAAGGCCTAAAGGTCATAAATCAGTGTCCGTCTTGCACTGACAAAGAGGGAAGAAATATAAAAGTTAAAAAGCCAATGTCTGCATACAATGTGACACAGCGAAAATTTGAGCCTAACTTGATTTTGCATTGCTGAAATCAATACCTCTCAGAAAGGTATCGTATTTTTGTCCTCACAGTCCAACAAAAAAGATAATTAGAAGTCTGCCAACTTCTAAGTTTAAGTCAAGACTTAATCTGTGTCATCATGTACCAACGAGGAAAGCTCTTGATTCTTTAGTTTTACTCAAAGAAAATAATAAAAATATAAAACAAAAATATAATGAACATTTAAATGCAAGACATTATGTGATTTCAATTGACACATTATCTATTTGCATCCTCTCTCTCCTGTGCACAAAGAAACCAAGAGTCAGAAAATTTAAAGAACTTGATTAGGATCATACAACTGCTAAGAATATGGCCAGCGACCACCTTGGATAATGGCAACAGTTATTCTTATTATTTCCATTATATACTCATACTACAAGGGAAAATAAAAGAAACCTTATACACAGAGACGTCAGCTATCGTTATGTATTCTAATTCATATATGTGACTATCTTTACTGATGAGCATTTATTGATTTCTTGAAAAAAAAAATGTACATGTTTTAAGCCAAACCCCATCCACAATTTTTTAACCTGAATTTTTAAAATAATGTTAAAATTTCAATATTGGGAGATTTTACATAAAACTCCAGAGCATGGGCTTCTCTTGAAAAATTAGAAGGTCTAGTGACTCAGGGCTGTCATTTCTACATGAAAACCATCTCTTGGAGCTAAATAGTGGCTTTGTCATTAATGCAGCATGAAGTATCCACCTGACCCCAATACTTATTCAGCTCACCTGTCCAGTCTCTGTAGGACTGGAGCTTGTAACTCCTATTTACCATCCTTGAATATTCTGTTAAGTACTTCATGAACTCTAATTACGTTAAGTGTTGCACCCTTTTTGGCTACAGATGTTTGCAAGTTTAGAAAAAAAAGCCATGATGAACAATAGAAATAGAACAGAAACAGCCATCTCTTCCTAACTTCACAGAGAATATTTACTCAAGGAGTAGCTAGGCAAGAGATGAAATGTAAATGCCAGTAAGTCTAATGTGAAAATTTTACTAGATTCGACTAACTGATTAGATGGTAAGATACACCACATTATTAATGGGGATAGACTTCCCATGAGGTCGGCATCCCAGCCGAGAGCATGGCACATGGGTGCTTCTCCAATCCTCCAACCCATCATCACAAAGCCTCTGTTCTTTTTAAGGAGAAAAACCTTCCAGATCTTACAGTTTTTTCTCATCACTCCCCCAAAAATCATCCTCCAGATACTTGGAGTTAGAAGGGATATATCCAAGTTTTCAAGTGAAATGATTTTGAAATCACAGTTATGAACTTCAACTTTGTTGGTAGCAACACGAAAGATAATAGAGAAAAACTGTTAGGATAATTTGAATGTTTGCCTACATGTGCTTTGTTTGTTTGTTTGTTTACACAAATGTAGAACTACAATGGTGAATTAAATTAGGAACCTCAAAACATTTTAAAAATTGTTTTATAGAAAAGATATTTAATTTATAATCATACAAAAGAAAGACATCTTAAGAAATTGATGTCTATTTTATGCAAGATATAGGTGTTCTTAAAAAACTGTCATATCACCTTGGGATTTAAATTTTCCTCTGAGTATCAAATGAAAGAATTACTGATATTACCTAGCAACTGTATTTACTTTTATCTTGCTTAGCATTTGTCATGGTGAAAGAAACACTGTTTAATGATCATAGAAAGGGAAAAACTGTTAGCACATTTATTCATTAGGGTTATACTAATTTTGGACCAACCATATGCATTTATTTTTCAAAATTGTTAAACTGTTTATTTTTATCAGTAAGAAATTATATTGAATTATACATATATTTATACTTACATATTATTAATATTTAAGTCATAGTTCAGGCTCAATATTTGAACACTGACAATTCCTGATAAGGTGAAATGCTAACAAATTATTTAAAGTAATGGATAATTTTTAACATCAGCAATATAAGTTAAAACCCTGTTCCTTGAGTTAACCAATTTTTGCTTCTACTTTATCATTTTAGATATCAGATATCTTTGTGTTCAATACCTAAACATACACACATACATGCATGTGCACACACACACTTGGATAGCAACTTCAGAAGGGATATTAAAATAACTATACTATAAGAATTCATAGAACTACACTGACTCAATAGGGTAGGCGGTTTAATCTTTAAGGGAGTAATACCCTAGAACAAGTTTAACCACAGATCTGTCTTACAAATAGAAAAAACTTTAAAATTTAAAACACAGAAGCTAAAAAGTGGGTCAGTTGTCAGTAATATATTAATTTTTCAACACAAGAATTTAATTCTCTTACACTCTTTTTTCAGGTTTCCTTTGAAGTTAATAGCAACCAAAATGGAATAAGTTTGAATATAGAATCAGCATATTGCATTTGTTAATGCGGAGGATTTGCAGTACAAAGAAAATTAATGAGTCCTTTAAACTAACACAATTTTATGTTTTGCTTTGAACATGTAGTTGCATTGAAAGGCAACATTTGTGCTAAACTGGTAAAAAAACAAGAAAGACACTGCAAGTAGCAGGGTTTCTGTAGTTCAAAGAAATTCCACAGGGAGCCTGCTTCAAACCACAAAATCCCTACCCCTCATTACCCATGTCTAGGAGCAAGCCCCATTATTCAGCCGGGAAGAGGGCAGAGGTACACACTGATGCAGGCTAAGAAGGAAGACAACTTTCTTACTTTTAAAAGAATATCAAAACGAGAGAAAGAGAGAGAGAGAGAAAAGAAATAAAAATATTTAAAATAGAAAAAATAAAAATAAAAAATAGAATATCATAGTTCTGACATACAGTTATATATCATAAATCAGTGAACTGTTCTAAATATCATACAATCACATATTGCCATCTTTATTTCCAATAACTGCTTCACTATTGATATTCTAGTTGATTATTAATAAATTCTGTATTATATTTCAATTAGATACCAAATATACCAATTCTGGCTTTCAATATTAAGAGTACAACTCCCCTCACAAAATTGTTGCTTTTGAATGAGCTGACACACTCTGTTATATTACAAACTTTTTTGGCTATTTGGGGGCCAAGTTAAGTGACAATGTATCAGTGACTTGAAAAAAATCGTCCTCCGCAGGATACCTTCCTGTCACATACTAACAAGTGGTTCTGGGTTGATATTTTGAGATCTATTTTTGTACATCTTTTGGGAAAAAATATACCTCCATATAAGGTATTTTCTCTCGGCCAAACTCACAAACTAGCCCAATATATTGTTGATTCCAATAGTGTAGACCTCATATATTAGAACATTCTGGTTTATTGTATTATGTTCAGGGCAGAAAAATCACCACTGAGATTCATTTTTAAAGGTACATATCCCAGGAAAAATGGGAAACCAGGAAGTCATTTTGCTTGTTCTTCCTGCATATTTATTTCTTGCATTGACCTAAATTAATGATCTCTCTCTAGGTAATTTCACATCAAGTCAAAGAATCATTTTTTTTCCTAAAATTAGGTATTTGGCTTTATTTATGGTACATTCCATAACCTAGAACAGTGAATTTTGTGTATTAGAATCACTTGGAGAAAGTAATACTAATGTCTGGGGCTCCATCCCCAGATATTTTGGGGTATAGGGTAGGACCTATGTACCAAAATTTTTTTTTATTTCAAAATATTAAGGAGGTGCAAATGTTTTTGTTACATGGATACCTTGCATAATGCTTAAGTCGGGGCTTTTAGTGTGCCCGTCACCAGAATAGTGTCGTTGTTCCCAATAGGTAAGCTTCTGTCCCTCACCACCCCCCGACTTCCCCACTTCTTGGTTTCCGAAGCACCCAAGTTAAAATAAGGCACAGTCAGGGTTGAGATCCACTGTAGTAGGGGGATATTTTCTTATAGCTTGTGTGGCTGAGTAATAATAATCCCTTTTATAGCAACAGAAACAGAAATTATTCAGCAACTACAATAAGCCGGAAGTGAATACCTCATCTCCACTCTCACACCAAATTCTCATACCAGCTCTATTCATCAAGGGGCAACTGTTGCTGCTAACTCATTTGCCCACATACTGGACAGTACACTAGGTCAAAGCCGAGTTGACCTACTGGGTTCCAGGTTTGCAACAGGCAGGCTTGACATCTAGAACTTCAAGCAATAACTAAAACAGTTTGAACTAATGACCTGGGTATTCCTAGTATTCAAAGATCCTTTATTAGAATTCATAAGAGAATTTCTTTTCTGCCTAGTATTATCTTTTTTAATGTTCACTTTTCTCCCAAAACAGAGTAGAAGAAGGGATGCAAAGATACTTTTGGTTTCCCTTAGTGATTTTCTACAAAGAGCAAAACACCTACTTTCTTATATACCAGGGAGTATATATAAGAAGGCTCAGCACTTAGAACGACAGGGTCAAGGATTCAGAATATGTCAGTGTTGACATATTCCACTGATGTATTCTCTCCAGTAAAGAGCGATTCTACAAACACAGCTACCTCAGAGATACATAGGTTGTCACAATCAGAAAGACTCACAGGTAGTATCAAGTAGAGAGGTAGAATTTTAGATCGCCACAATCAGAAAGACTCTTAGGTAGTATCTGGTCTGTGCTCGACATGACTGACTAATTCTTAGTAAGTCTCTCAGCTTCTTCTTAAAGTCTCCAATGACAGAAAAACTAACTCATTAGTTCCTGAAGTAACATATGCCACCTCCAAAGAGCTCTCACTCCTAAACAGTTCTTGCTTATTCTGAGGATAAGTCCACCTGGCCTAAAAAGACCCATTGGTCCCAATACTTCTTCCTCAGAGCCATCCAGAACAAATCATATTTTAAATAATACTTGAAGATGGCATCATAATCCATCACGAAGTCTTCATTTTACAAGCTTGAGTAAGTTCTTTTCCATAGTTCCTCAGCTACAATCTTCAGACACCTAATCATCTAGATTCCTCTCCTTTGACATGCCTCACTATGTCATCACAGCACGTGGCCCAACACAAAACCACGACAGGGTGTGGGACGAAGCACGTGGCCCAACACAAAACCACGACAGGGCGTGGGACGATGAGGGCAGAGTCACATGGGACCA
This sequence comes from Daubentonia madagascariensis, assembly GCA_023783475.1. NCBI lineage: Eukaryota > Metazoa > Chordata > Mammalia > Primates > Daubentoniidae > Daubentonia > Daubentonia madagascariensis. The sequence continues at coordinate 14,435,052 of JAKFHU010001798.1, forward strand.
TACTCTACACAAGGCATCAATCAAAAAGAGTTTGCTTTTCTTTTTTTCCAGCGAGCTTCTATCTAAATCCACCTTTCCCATCTTCTATCAGGAAATTTCTCTCTCCTTTCTTTCTTCTCTCTCGTTCTTTCCTTCATTCCTTCTGCACCCAAGTTCAGAAGTATCCAAAAATCAAAATTTGCTTTAAAAATTCCTGCAAAAATTGTTTATGATTTCCTCCTGACCCATACTTTTTTTCAGTTGGTATTTCTTGCCTTGGCAGCAAAAGAAGAGAACATGAGAAAAGACGGGAGGTTTTTTATCATAGTGACATAGCCAAATTAGTCTAAACTACCTTAAAATGGAGGAAAACATGAAAATATGATGTCTATTATGGGAGATACTGTTTTTCTTCAAACTTTAATTAATCTTTATCATAAGAATATGTCTGAAAACTGAGAATCCTGTGTTAAAATACTACATATACAGATCATAACTTTTTATTATTCTTTTAAATATCACTCAGTAAGGATGATACTGTTCAGTGGAAAAATCCATTTCTGTTGTTTCTAAGTTCTCAAATCAGTTGTTGGATGGATTTAAAGCCACATACTTCCTGATAGGAAAAGAGACTTTTTTCCCACACTTTGATTGAATACTCTCATCAGAAATGAAATGGGTATTGGGCTCTGAGGAGGAAATTCTGGAACCATACCAGACTGATCTATCTTCCCTAGTGCTTAGATTGTAAGGAGCTAAAAGCATCACAGTATTAGAATGAAATGAATTATGCAGAACCTTTGACAGACAGCATGTGTAATTTCTTCTTTAAAAACTCTTCAAATCATTCTGTTCCATCTTTGATTATGTGCTAGTTATGCTGAAAATAAGTAACCCTTCAAATGTTTTAAAACACACATACATATGGATTGCATAAAATTAATATCTTTACCTTTACAAAAATCATTCCAGGAACACATTTGCCAGTAAAATATATTTAAGACAGTTTCAGCACTTCCACTAAACTCTAATTTCAGAGGTTTATAATGTGGTCATAAAAATTCATTCCAGGCTAAAATTCAGCACCAAAGAAAATGTGCTTTACACTTGGTAGATAACCATTCCCTCTTCTTTCATTCCTTATGACTGTTTAAAAAAGTTTTCACTGAGTGTTTTTCAAAAGTTGAAACATTAGCCAAACTGGCAGGAATCAAAATCACAACTGACATTCCAGTTATTTTTTTAAATTTACTTGCAACTTTCCCCTTCTTTCATTCTGTTTGTCCCCTTGCTTCTAAAATACACAAGGTTAGAGATTTCTTTCCCCCACATAAAACTTCAAAAAAGGTTAGAGATGTTTTTCCCCACATAAAACTGCAAATTTAAAAAGTGTGCATCAAAGACTGCATGATACCACGCTTCAGAAAGTCTGTATAGGCACTGTCTAGCTCTGATAGGCACTACGAGGACAAAGGTACATTTACAAAGGCTTAATCTAAATCTTGTTAACATCTAGCTATTGGTTTATATGTGGCAAAGAAACATATGAAGGGTTACATTTAGTAAATCATAAATGTTTCTTGTTCATAGAAGGAACAGAAATCATTTTTCCAGCACTCTGCAGCTCCTGCGTTGAAGCATGTCTAGAACATTGAAACCCATGAAGTAAAGAAGGGTGTCAGCTAGGAAGGGAACATCTGCCTAAACCCAGACTCATATCTGGGATGCAAAAGTTTGATGGGCCAACTCTTTCATTAAAAGTCATATAGTTCACCTGATCCTAAAAGTAAAACTAAAGATATGAATCTGGACTTTTGTCCACCTTTCACTGGTTTACTTCTTGTCTTCCAGCACAAATTTTGCCCTGCTTTTGTCATTGTTAACTGCCAAACCCATAATTCTTAGGAGGACCCCTAAGAATTCCCACCCATAATTCTTAGGAGGACCCCTCTGAGTATATTTGGGAAATATTGCTATGCCCTTCTTTTCGCTCTTGGTCATTAATATTATATCAACCAAATGTGTAATTTTAAAGAGTGTTTTCACAGTGTTATTTCATGTCATCCTTATGGTAACTCTGTGAGGCAGATTTACCCAGGGTGTGTATGGAATCAGAGAGATAAAGCTTTAAGGGAAGAGGGAGAATTGCATGTCTGTCTTTCTGACTACCAAGGCTGGAGGACTTTCAGTGAGAACAAGTGACTTTTCCTCCCCACCCAGTGGAGAAAGACTGAGACAGAATCTTGCTTCCTGCTACCCAAGTCTCAAAACTTCGAGCAACGTTCTCCTGCTGATAACAGGCTTCTTTGCCTTAACTGCCAGAGCCAGAAACAGACCCATGAGAGTAAAAGACTTGATAAAATCGACACAGAAGTGCAGCAAAGAAACAAAAAATGAGATCACAGCTCCGTATTATTTTGGGGTGGTTACTGTGCCCAGGTGAGATTTATTAATGGATGAACTATAAGATCCCAACTCATTCAAAATAATGCAATTTTGAAAGGTTTATTGAAAAAAATCTAGATCATATGTTATTTTCACATCACTAGCAATCAGATTAAATCCATATTTGAAACAGTATGATTAAATATTCTTATTCCTCATGTGAATTGTTCTAAAGGTACAGGTGAAACTCAACAAGGCTTGACTTTATCTACTCACCATTAATCTAAAGCTGTATTTTAAAAGATGGACCACATAGGCAACCGTCTCAGGTTTCTAACCATTTTTGAAACCCAGATAATTTTTTCCTCCTTGTTAGCATTTCTGCATATTGCTAGTGAAAGTCCTGTTCAGGGGAGGGGGAGAGACATATTTGAGAAACATCTCTTCTTTGTTGAAATTTGTGGGAAGAACACATTCAAAAAGAAAAATAAAGAACAGATGCATCTCTGTTTTTATTACTACTTAATGTTTTTCCTCCCTTAAAATGTCCATTTTTATGTAAACAACTTTGCTTTTCAGTTACCTTTATGCTAGACAAAGATGTCATTAATTTTCAAGTGTCTTTTCTTCTTTCCTTAGGCAACAAACTCCTGGGTGCCACTTTAGCCACATATTAGAAGAGAATATTAATTTAAATAATGTCAGAAAATTATTTTTTATAATCTTCTCTACAGAGTGGAAAACAGAAGGGAAAAGCCTCTCTGCCTTGCGGATGTAAGGGAGTGCCCCAGTTTTTGTGCCATTTTTCCCGTTACTCTTTTTTGCTATTGCTGGGTCACTATTGCTACTCACTGAGGGCATAATATTTACAAAGACTATCCCCTTACTCCTCACCCCAAAAAGAATACATTAAATGAGTTTACCCATATGTCTTACTAATTAAAAACACAAATATTACTATATTTCATTGAGTAATGTACACCTTCATCATATTTAATGCTTGTCTGACAACAGTTTTCCTAGTGGTCACTAATGGTAGTCTCTTAGGTCAAACATTAATTTCTCAATAGCTTTTCTTCTCTCCTCAGACTATCACTTTTTCCCTATGAGTCCAATGAGTTGTGGAGAGATTTTGTTCAAATTACCAAGTGAAAATGTATGATAAATATTTGTTGAGCATATTAACAACTATACTGTTCAGAATTTCTGTTGGATAACTTGATAGTTATTTTCTACAACTTAAATGTTGAAATAATATGCTGAAATATAAAGCCATATAAAAAGGCTAAACTCCTTGGAGTGGAATATCAGGTCCTCCCAGGATCTATCTCTGTGGACCTGATCAACTTTTGATCTCACTAGTATTCCATTTGAAGGCTAAACTCCATCCAACCAAAATCAATTAGTTCATTCACTATTTCACACTGATGTATTCTTCTCTGTCTTTGCCCCCTGCTTACTCTTTCTAATTGCAATGTTGTCCTTTGCTCTGTCCACCAGGAGTATTCCTGTTTCTCTTTCATTATCAGGCCTCAATTCCTCTGCCTCTCCTGCACCTTGGCATTACCTCTTGTAGACGGTACTAGGATGTGCTAAAGTCATTTGTTTATATGTCTGTCCACTACAGGGTTTGTGTTTTCTTCTGAGTGTTCCCTGGGCCTATCACAATGTTGTACACTCAGGGGTGGTACATGCTTCTGAGTAAATGACTAAATAAGGCAACGTCTAAGTGGAGTCTTCATTATCTGTAACCCTTCAACTAACGTTAACATGTGTTACTACAGAATGGATGTTGGTCCACCTGGAATTTTCTAAATGATTAGAAAAATGCTCATTTTGAATGTTTGCTTAGTAGCATCATAATGACTTCCAAAATAAAATACAGCTTTCATGGATTACATAGTCATGTAGCAATATAAAAGGTACGAGCCTAGGCATTGGGAGACAAGTTCTGGTTCCAGATCTACCACTGACCAAGTGCATTATTCAGAGCAAGATCTTAATTTCTCTGGATTTCACTTTCACTGCCAGTCAAATGTAAGAGTCACAAGAAACAAACTCTGAAACCATGTTCCTCTCTGACATTCAACTCATCTATCATGGGAAAGCTTCCATGTCTGTTGGTCATAGACATCATTGTTTCTGTCTGTTCAACCTAAGTACACAATACACACCAGGCATTGTACTGCTGACCAGATGCACAAGAGTGGAAACAGCACTAGTGCTGTCTTGTTTTAACTTCCAACCACCCCCTAAAGGAGATAACAACTATTCTAAGTTCCCAGATGCGAAAATGGAAGGTCAAAGCAGTTAAGTAACCTGCCCAACCTCATCTGGTAAGTGACAGAGCTGGGACTGGAATTCAGATCTTTTGAATCCTATGTTTTCCTGACTTTCCCATAGACAGTTTAAAAAAAACAAAAAAAGATATCAAGAAACAAGGCTGCTGTGCACTAGAAATAAACACAATCGTTTCCATTATATAAAACATATGGCTGAATGAAGCTGTTAAACAGGTAATAGAATAAAATTCTACATTTTTTATTATGAATTCATTTCTGTAGTGAGTTCTATTTTCCACTTTTCCAGTAATACAAAAGTGCTTTTTATTCTGCTACAGAATGGTAAAAAATGAATGAATGAATGGAAAGTATGGGTAATTCATTTTTTCCATACCAGAAATTTTTCTATATTTATAATCATTTTCAGAATTTAGAGCTTACAGTTCCAACATGATTACACCCACATATGTAGAGTGGGAAACTGAGACAACTGCTGGATTATGAAACCAAGTATGGGAGACATGTATGTTTGGGGAAAGGAAGAGCACACTGGCTTACATTATTTAATCCAAAATATTCCCTCAAACTTTCAACTCATTTTCTGTATATAAATATAGTTTATGTGTTTAAGGCACTGGTATACTCTGGCTACATACTTAAAATAATGTGAGTAAAAATATTAATAACAAGATTTGAGACAAATGTGTTCTCCTTTTATGTGTTGTCAGGACCAGGCCCTAGAAAGGAATTGAAAAGGAACTGTGTGATTCAAACTGCAGGTAGATAAATGGCCAGGAGAGAATTTTTTGGGTTTTTTTTTATAAAGGCATTCAAACTCTAACGAAAAAAAATGCAGCTACGTATTTGAAAGCTTTTGCTATGCCAAGGAGAACCTAATACATCACTACAACTCTGAGCAGAGAACAGGAGAAAGAGAAGGGGTCACAGCTATCTATCAGCCTTTAAACAAACATCATCTACGTTGCTACAGGTAGCATAGTACATAACATCGAGTTATGTATTGCTGAAGTGTTCCTGCTCACTGCTTAAAATAAAAACCAAAGATTTATATTATACCCCCTTCTATTCCTGCCACCTAACTGTCTTCAGTTTTTCAGTCTGGGGAGCAAAAATTACTTTTTATTTAAGCTATGAACAAGAATAATTTTTAATTTTTAATTTTCTATAGACTAAAAGATTTTAATGGGGTGGTAAAAACCTTAGGTTCTTTGACTTGTTCAGAGTTTTATGCCATTGTTCCACCAAAACAATAAATAAATCTATAGCTATTGTAGAACCATAACAAATTTTGTAAGACAATTCTATGTGTAGTTTTATGATGAGTCTCAGATTTTCACTTGGTTAACATGACTCAATATATATAGCTGATGCAGATCTTATTAGATAATCTCTATTGATAACGACAACTATTAGATAGTAATCAGCTAATTAGAAAATAGAATTTCAAACTTATTGGTAGGAATCCTAATATTATTTATGGCAATAATTATTTGAGAAATGAAACTATGTACAGCCACAAAGCTTATGTCTATATTTTCCTACCTTTACTACTATTATTCAAGGAACATCTATCCTGGGAAGATGAAATTGCACATAACTTTATTGTTTGTTTCAGGAACTTTCTGAAAATCCATTTATCTAACCAATAGACTACTTAAGTAAGCCTCATCAGGATAGTAGCTTCTTTGCAGAACAATAGATTGTTCAATTAGGCTGATCAAAAGACTGTTTAATCTTCAAGGTTCATTTTAAAACTTTCTCCTGCCTGTATCCACCAATTCTAAACTATTACATCTCAAAATGTTCACAATCCCAACCAGACTGTGTCCACTGTACCTGTATGGAGGCATCTGCCTTAAACCACTATCCATCCACATTCTCCCTATATCACCCAGGACCTCATGCTTTAGAGACATTACTAAGGCTTTTCAGGGTAAAGTTCTCTTTTGTTTGATGAACAGGTTATTTTGGCAGCCTGTTAGGGGACTTAAAAGAACACAATCTATTGCCTATAGGGGGAAGATGTACGTTCTACTCTTCTACAGGTTTTAATAGTAAAATAAAGACAAAGGAATCATAATTTTATACTTCTTATGTCAAGCAGGTACAACTTTATTCTCTTCTGATTTCCACTAATGTTAAATTTCAGCTGACAATTGGGCTGAGAGGAATGTGGTTTTGCCTTCTAATTATATGGTTGCCTTTCTCAACGTGTTCTGATTAATTTAGTTAAATAACTCATCTATGCCTGATTAAAAACTAGTAAGTTAATTAATATAGACAAGTTAGTTGATGTCTGTAGAAATAGCCACTAAATTTTTCAAGTTAAGATTAATTCACACTTGTCATTAGAGGAGAATAAATATATCTAGGGGAAAATTATAGAAGTGAAGGTTTTGACATTGAATATAGCTAAGTATTTATTTTTGTATTTATTTTAACTGTGATTTGTTCTTGGTGGAATGGAAAAATATTTTAAGTGATTAACCTAAGAAATAACTACCATCATTGTATATGCCTTTTTAAAGTTGAGTGTGATATTAAATTATGGTGCTAAGGATTATCCCAACCTGTTTATTCTGTTTATTCAGAATCAGAGAGAGAAGAATTAATCAATTTTTTAAACTCTTTTTCCCATAGGCCTTATTCAAAACTCAATTTTGGTTTGATGGGATAGTATCAGTGAGTCTTTTATTTTTCATATTTCCAAATAAATTCCTATTAGTTTATTTCTTTTTGTTTGTTTGAATTGGTATATTTTTATTTTTATTTTTTAAAAATTGTGGTAAAATACACATCAGATAAAATTTACCACTTTAACCATTTTTAAGTGTACAGTTCAGTGGCACTAAATACATTCACATTGTTGTGCAACCATCACCACCATCTCCAGAACATTTTTTATCTTGCAGAACTGAAACTCTGTACCCATTAAACAATAATAATTCCCCATCCTGTCACCCTACCCAAACTCCTGGAAATCACAATCGTACTTTCTGTTTCTATAAATTTGAGCACTCATAAGTATCTCCTATGAGTGGAATCATACAGTATTTGTGAATCCCTTATTGCACTTACCATAATGTCTTCAAGTTTCATCCAGGTTGTAGCATGTGTCAGAATTTCCTTTCTAAGGCTAAATATCACTCCATTTTGCTATTATTTTGTTTATCTACTACATTTTGTTTATCTATTCATCTTTGAAATGTTCCAATCCTATATATATTTTATATGTCCAAGGAAAATCATGGAAAATTATAATTTTTACCATACTGAAGGCTGTGAAAAAAAAAATTTTAGATCTAACTCAATTCAAGTAGTCCTTAACTGTGTAATGCTACAAAAAGAACTAAACTAGAAGCTGGGAAAATTGGGGCTTTGTCATTATTACCCGATTGCCTTCAGTAAGTCACTTTACCTCTCCAAGTTTCACTTTTCTCACTTATTAAGTAAGATTGAGAGGAAACCTTTCAGTTCACACTTTCGGCAAGGGAGATTAGCTCCTAAAAACCCTGGTAGAAATTAAGCTGTTTAATAGTAAAACACTGCTAAAAGTGACAATTTGGTATTGTGTTATTATTAGTATCTCAAGCGATTTTAAGTACCTTTTAAATCACATAAGATTCCCAAGACCCTCACAGTAACCAAACACTACATGTGACTTGGTTTCTATGAAAAAAAAAAATCCATGTTTAAAATTACAACCTAAAATCTATAAACACAACATTGTATTCTTTTGCAATTGTACATGTTCCCGTATGCTCTTTGTTAGCAGAATTTATAGCTAAAGAAGGTAGAAAGCATAAAATCATTTCCTAAACATTAGTGACACAATCAATTAAAATTTCATCTTACTTGCTGGACTCCAACTATCTAATAGATTTTCTTTTCTTAATTGATCAATTATTTCACATTGTAAAGGTGTAACCCATGTTCAATCTACAAACTTAACACTTAATTAGTTAGTATTTTGACTGTTTGTTAGGAGAAAATTTTTAAAAAGCTGTATTTTTATGAGCTTTTAATTTGACTAAGAAGAGAGGTTCACTTTTCACTGTAGAATATTGATAATCAATAAGTAAGTTGTGTACTTCTTTCTAGACTTTTATTGCTAAGGTCTTTTCTAGATTTAACATTTTATGATAAAATACATATTTTTAGAAAGTTTGCTCTTTTGAATTTGTTAATGTATGCATTTTGGACAAGAAACTAATCTCTAGTCAGAGTCTAATAGTTTAGTTTAAAATAAAAAATAAAATATGCTTTCAAAATGGAAATGTAAGAGTAATATGAATTTTATGAATCCATGTTATCTACTTATTCAAATGATATTGAAAACCTATATAGACTAGGTGCTGATGTGGTTCAAATCAGAAGAATACATTTTGCCTGAGTTGAAATTGCTTAGCAACTTATTGCAGAAAAGATATACGCATACATTACAGTAAGCCTTTGGTCATCATGTTGATTTGGGGTACAGAAGAAAAGAGCTTGAGATATACTAAGCTGATTTTAAACTTAAAGCAAACAAACAAAAAAAGTACACTCTCGAGGATGCAGAAAATATTACCAGGACCTGAGATACTAACCTGTGGTTGTAAATAAAATAACATAAGAGATAAAGCCAAGTCTCTGTAACTGGACTGCCAAAAAATTCTCGAGACTGTCTTTGTGGGGAGGGGAGAAAATAGAAATTCTGTTGGACTTGCATTTTATAGAAGTTTGCAAGAATCATCACGACTCTGAGAAAAACCTGTCAGACAGTAGTGGTGAGCAAATGATTAATAAAAAGTGCAAGCCATGAGGGACGTCCTTGAGAAGATAAAATAATAGAGGAACTGAGACTCCAAGCCTCCTGGAAAGCCCTGCTGGGCCACAGAAATGGCAATAATGAGGCTTTCAATATGTGACCCCCTTATTTTCCATGGTTTTGGGCCGGCAGCCCTAATGCACTACAGCTTCCATTTTTTATATCAATGCACAGAGAAGGTTAATACTGATGAGGTTGATGACTGCCAAGGAACCCTAAAGCTTGTACCACTCCTCTCGTTCACTTGCACCAAGTACGACTTTTCAAATTAAAACATCGGAGGAAAATTTTTCGGCAAGCATGAAGGCTTCCATTCCTCTTGTTTCAGACCACACAGGGCTCATGGTTGTTCACCCATGTTGGGATTCTGTTCCAGTGTTTTCCAGATCACCAATCCATCCTAAAATCAAGGGGCTCACTTCAGTTTAACCCTAGTATAAGATAACTCACTCAGTTTTTCTTTTTCTTCACTACAATTTTGTTTGGATGGAATGTGAGTTTTATGTTAGAGATAGATTTGCATGGATGCTGAGATGAATTAAGTTAAAGCATCTTACAAACCTGAACTTAATTTCCCTAATATTATTGAAATAAAAATACTTTGATGGTGTCATTCTGTTTGCTTTTAAATCAATAATGTTTTATTTTTAAAATATTCAAGGACAGAGATGAGTAATGTCAACATGAGGATATGATCAGCTTAAGGGCTTTCAGAGATTATTTTTAGTTTATTTTTAAAATTTTTTTAGTTAAGATTGTATACACTCATCATCAGTTACTTAAAGTTTTCAAGCTGAAGGAAATTTACCTTCCATTTAGCTCACCATCCCTCACTGTTTTGTTGCATTATCCAGAAGAGTTGAAAGTGTGCCCCACCTTTCTCATGTTGAATAGAGATTGATGGTGTAATGCCAGGTAAAGGGTTGAAGAAGACAGCTTTGAATATGAGCAGGGATGCTGCTCAGAGGCAGAGGGGAAAAAACAATACTTATGACATCTAAAATGCTAGAAAAAATGTTCAGGAATCAAGAAACCTATTTTCAAAAAACAGGTTGGCAGGTTGCCACATGTATAATATTAAGCTAAACTTAATTTTATTGGCTTCTTTAATATTCAGTTGCATCTGTGTTTGGTAGCAAGAGATGGCAGGTATACTGAAAGGCTGTTAAAGTGAAAGTAAAGGGAGAAGATCTTATTCCCCAGGAAAATGCATGGGCAAGTAAGGCAATCAATTTTCACATGCTGAGGGGTTTCACATTCAGCCCTTTCACAACATTTCATTGTCACTGCCTCCAGCCTGCATGAGAGCATTTACTTGGCATATTTTTATGCCTATTGATAAGTCTTCAGGGAAAGTTTTATTTATACTCAGAAAAGGTTTACATTTTTTTTGTGTGAAAGGCAATAGAATGTTTCACAAGATAAATCACAATGGATAAGGTTATCTATTACTGAAGTTGGCTGATTCTGGGGATTACTGTGGATGACAAAGATCATGATCCAACAGGGTCTGTAGCTTATCTACGTCAGATAAATATAACTGAAATGACTATTATTGGGTAAAATTTTGCTCCAGAGCAGAAATTCAATACCAAAGGACTCAAAATGTCAGAATTAGATGGTAGATGAAAGAAGAATAAAAAGATAACCCCAAGCTCAATTCACATTAATCAATATATCATTAGTTCCTCTTAACTGAGCTGTTATCACGCCAGAAATCTCTTTCTCAAAAAGTCTCCTCCTTTCTAAAACTTCAACATATCTCATGGAATGTGTTCATAAATAAAGTACACAAGGTACACAGTTTTTCTTTGTGACTAAAGGAAAGCAAAGGGTTTGTCCTTTTCAAGCTTCACTGGGCGGCTTGCCATGAAACTAAGGTAGGAGATTAACTGTCTAATGGGACCCCTGCTAATATCCTTATAAAATATTCATGAAGCCAAAAATATATTTATAATGTACTGAGAAAAACCCTGGAAACAAAAACAAGAGTAGATAACTGTCAAAGTCCTGAGTGTAGGTAGGATGGCAGTTCACGCTGAATCTACCTTCCGTGGGAAAATATTTGAAAGTACAGTCATTCATCCTTAACAACAGGGATACTTTCTGAGAAATGCATCATTAGGTGATTTCATTGTTGTAGGAACATGACAGAGTGTACTTACACAAACACAGATGGTATAGCTTACTGTACACCTAGACTATATGGTATAGCCTATTGCTCCTAGGCTATAAACCTGTACAGCATGTTATGGTACTGAATACTGTAGACAACTGTAACACAATGGTAGGTATTTGTGTGTCTCAACATATCTAAACAGAGAAAAGGTACCGTAAAGATATAGTACCATAATTTTATGGGACCATCGTATATGTGGTCCATCATTTACTGAAACATTGTTTGTGGCAACATGACTCTACATTTTTTAATCTAACCCACTTGACTAGATCTGAAAGGCACTGACCAATCATGCTCCCCATACCCTGTAAAGGAGGACAATATTAATATAACCTTCATAGTCCAGTTCTAGATTTGATGTAGGATCTCCATTGACCAAAAAAAAAATACAGCTATCCTCAAACACATGTAATTTGTCCTCTGAATCATCCAGATTTTGAGCCATCATTCTTTTTATCCTTTGTTTTCATTAACTTTTATCTTCCTACAGCAATCTATAAACTATGACAGAATCTTGAGATTGGAAGACTATAGGACAGAGCTGGGAAACCTGTGACCTTAAGGCCACATGTGGCCTTCTAGGTACTTAAGTGAGTTCTTCTGACTGAATCCAAATTTTACAGGACAAGTCCTTCTATTTTTATTAATACATTTTTGTTCATCTTTTATATTTGTATTTTATTTTTCAAATGAATGTATTTAAAATACCAAAGAATAAATTAAGTTTCAGTGAAATAATCCTCCCAGATTGACTGACACAATTAGAACATTACTAGGCCATAAGGGCTAAACTGATGGCTGCTACATTCATGATTTAGTTTTAATTTCCCCTGCCTGATTGGCACCACTACTGTACCAGGCTGGTTGGCGAGAGTTTTATCTAGGTCAAGTATGCTGGTCTGTTATTAGTTTCTGATAATGGTGCACTGTGTTTATGTTTGAAGCAGAATTTATGAATAGTTGCACAGTTTAACAGTATTTTTTAATTCTGTCTGCTTAATAGCCCATGATGTCAAAGAAGACCAAGAGAATGCTGCAGGAAGAAAACAGATTTTTTTAATGAGGTTGAGAATTGCAATATTATCTTGTTTCTGCTAAAGATGATTTGCTTGCTTTGTGATACTGCAATTTCAACATTAAAGAAATGCACTGCTCATCAGCATTATAACACTCATAAGGATCATAAATATTGTAAATTAGAGAGAGAGGCACAAAAGGTTGTACTGCAGAAATTAAAAGATGCAAAGTGAAAGCAAAGACAATTCTTTCAAGCAGCAATAAGACCTGGCTATAATGCCATTGAAGCAAATTATAAAGTAGCTTAAACGCTAGGGGAAAAAGTAAAGCCATTCAGTGATGTAGAAATTGTGAAAGAATACATTGTTGAAGTTGTAGGATACTTAGACCCTGATAATGCTTCAAAGTACATATAATTGCCTCTTTCAAGGAGAACCATAAGTGATCGGCAGCATGAATTAGCCTTCGACTTAACTGAACAACATCATGCAATACTTCAAAAGGAAAATATATATTATTCAATTGCTTTGGATGAATCAACTGATACTACTGACTTGACACAGGTTTTATACTTCATTTGAGTCATAACAGAAGTTTTCTTTGCTAGGAAGAGTTACTCGCTTTGGCACTCTTGCGAAGAGAACATGGGGAGTAGATATCTTCAACGACTTTCAAGATAAATGTCATGATGTTGGACTGAATTTGGTAAATTTAGTGAGTGTATGTACAGATGGTTCACCTTCCATGACAGGAAAACATGAAGGGTTTATTGCACAGATTAAAAAAAAAAAAGTATTAGTAGATTCACATGCTCTCATTTCTTTTCATTGTATCTTGCATCAGCAAAATCTCTGTGCTAAAGCTACTATTTTAAGTGACACTTTGCAACAAGTTATAAGTATTGTTAACTATATTCCTGCAAATGCATCACAGCATCAGCAGTTTTGTAATATGCTAAAGTTGAACAATGAGGTATTCAGTGTGAATTTGCCATATCATTCTAAAGTGTGTTGGCCCTCACAGGGACAGGTGTTAGCCCAAATTTTATCTCTGCGAGAACAGACGGTTAAATTTTATGAAGAACAAAATCAGCTATGTGAATTATTGAAAGAAGATTTCTATAGGAATGCAACATTCCTGTGTGATAGCATATCAAATCAAAATGACTTGAATATTTCTTTGCAAGGTAACACTAAGTCTATATATGATATGTGGCCAAAAATCCAAGTATTTCATAAAAACCTATCTTTTTTCAAAACACTTCTTCTTCAAAAGGAAATTTAGGATGAACATTTTCCCCAGATAGCAAAGGTCATTGATAAGCAGGATGATATATTCAAATAATTTGAAGAATACACAGCTATTATTAGACCTATTAATTGGAGAATATAATGGAAGTTTCACTGACTTTGAGAATCATGAGATCACATTCAAATTAGCATTTCAGCCTCACCTAGTTGATATCACCAAGGCACCTAAAGAACTATAGATGGAATTGATTGAGCTCTCAGTAGATGACATTTTAAAGTCACTGTTTGATGCTAAGAAAGATCCAATTGAAATACGGAAAAATACAGTAGAATATCCATGTCTTCAGCAACATGCCAAAGAAATGCTTTCTTGCTTTTCAACCTCTTATTGCTGTGAATCTACATTCTCCTTCCTAACCCAAATCAAGACGCCCTTAAGGTCACAAATGACTGATACCCATTCAGAGGATCAACTGAAACTGTGGACCTCCATGCTGCAACCAAATATTCAAATGCTTTCCAACAAAAAGCAGACACAACAAAGTTATTAAAAGGTTGTTAACTTTAAAATTAAATACTTTTCATTTTTTGAAATTATTAAGCACATAGTAGTTAGGTTTTTACAAAATAATGTATATTTTTAAGTATATCTAATTGAAGTTTCTTGAATGTGCCCTTATTGATTATAGCTAAATTAATGCAACCTTCCAACTATGGTCCCATAGGACCATAGTGTTCTAAATTCATAAATAAAAAATCTAACTGCTGACTATCTGCTGCTTATTTAGACCACTGCTTCTCAAATTATCTTTTGTGAAGAACTAGCTTATTCATTTTTCTAAATTTTCAATCTGTTGCAGACTGAAACTATAAAAAAAACAACAAAAATGAATCACTTGAAAAATTAAACTAAAAATCATCATACAAAATACTATTTTTAACTATTAGATTCAACAAACATAAAATTACTGTCTATGATTTTTTTTAAAAAAGTTTCAAAAGGCTTACTTTCAATTTTTTATCTCTTTGTGGACCTGTAGCCCCAGCTGGAACCACATTTTGAGTAGCAGTATTAGACCACTCAACACTCAGAACAGAAGAGTCCATAAATCAGCCCAGCTTCTTAAAATAAGGTAACTGCTTGCCAGGCCCTTCAAGCACGATTTAGCACATCTTCCTTTCCTCCAGGTTTAGAGCTGAGAGTCTATAGCTGCTAGCACCCAAATGGGCAGGAGCTAAGGATACTCCTCCAGCCTGTCTGTTGGGAAGCACTGGGATCGGTTAGATTTCTTGTGGAGCCTGTAAGAAATACTAGAACAAAAAGAAACAGGACATTACTCCAAATCTGTGAGGAAGTTTATATCTCTGCAGATAATTAACAAGAAATATGATTTTAGAAGTCAACCAGAAAGAAGAAAAGCAACACAAGCAATTTTTTATCAAGAACAAACGGACACAAAAAAAGAACATGATGAGATAAAAATATTCAACAATTTGACTTAAAAGAATAAAATCTTTAGCAGCTGTATAATCCATTAAAGTCACTAAAAAAAATGGACATCCAAAAAATCCTATCAGTTGTGTTCAGGATAAACACAAATGTTATTCTAGAGGAAATAACAGAGATGGAAATTCAGGAGAATGAAAGATGTAGGAGACAAGAAATACAGAACCAGTCTAAGATTTCCAGATTTTCCTGAGGAAACAATAAAAACAGAAGCATATAGATTTGAAGGGCTCACTACGTTTTAGAAAACTTTCAGAGCTGTTATTCAATAAATATTGCATTAATGAGTAAATGATTGGTAACAGAAAGATAATTCTACCAGTGACACAGTTTTAATCAAGTTCAACTCTTCTTTTTTTAATTTTAGAATATTATGGGTGTACAACACTTTGGCTACATATATTGCCCATGCACTGCCCATGTCAGAGCTACAATCGTGGACATCCCCCAAACTGTGCACCCCACATCCATTCAGTGAGAGTTTTCCCATCCCCTCTACTCCCCTCCCGCCTGCCCGCCCCCTGATGAATATTATTGCCATGGGTGATGTAAGTATTGATCAGTTAGTACCAATTTAATGGTGAGTACCAGTGGTGCTTGTTTTTCCATTCTTGTAATACTTCGCTTCAAAGAATGGGCTCTAGCTCCACCCAGGATAATACCAGATGTGTTAATTCACCATTGCATTTTATTGCTGAGTAATACTCCATATACCACATCTTATTAATCCACTCGAGTATTGGTGGGTACCTGGGTTGTTTCTACATCTTTGCAATTGTGAATTGTGCTGCTATAAACATTCGCGTGGAGATGTCTTTATTATAGAACGTCTTATTTTCCTTTGGGTAAATACCCAGTAGTGGGATTGCTGGATCAAATGGTAGTTCTACTTTTAGTTCTTTGAGGTATCTCCATATTACCTTCCATAGAGGTTGTACTAATTTGCCATCCAACCAGCAGTGTATAAGTGTTCCTGTCTCTCCTCATCCCCGCCAACATTTGTTGTTTTGGGACTTTTTGATATAAGCCAATCTCACTGGAGTTAAGTGATACCTCATTGTGGTTTTGATTTGTATTTCCCTGGTGATTAGAGAAATTGAGCAATTTTTTATATGTCTGCTGGCCATTATTCTGTCTTCTTTGGGAAAGTTTCTGTTTCTCTCCTTTGCCCACTTTTTAATGGGGTTGTTTGATTTTTTTCTTGTTGATTTTTCTAAGTTCTGTATAGATTCTGGTTATCAGCCCTTTATCAGATGTGTAGCATGCAAATATTCTCTCCCATTCTGTAGGTTGTCTGTTCACTCTAGTGATAGTTTCCTTGGCTGTACAGAAGCTTTTTAATTTGATCAGGTCCCATTTATTTATTTTTGTTGCTGCTGTGATTGCTTTGGGGGTCTTCTTCATACTCTTTACAAACTATCTGTATTGAATTAAAATAAAAGCAAAGGATGTAAGTAGCATTCTGATAATGTACCTGATGCATGCTCTATGTCCTCACTATGAGTTAAGAAGTGGGGAGATGACCTAAAAAAAAGAGAAATGTGGACACACACAGGCTCAACAGGAATGTCCCTCCTGTGATTAATCACAGTACAAAATGTCCATTGAGCTGTGCCATTTTGTTCAGCTTCACTTCTTTGTTACTTCCAGTGGCTGTAGCTAGTGTATGCACCATTGCAAACAAAACTCCAGAATTTCTTCAAGGAACAGCTTAAAAGCAGCAATGTGGGCATTGTTAGATTAGTTTGTGGCAACACGTGGAGGAAGGACTAGGAGATTTTTTTGTGAGAACGTTATCTCCTTTGGCACTGTCATGTTACAAATGACAGAGAGAGGTGTTCTAACACATCTCCATTTGTCCACATGGGTCACTCTCTCTTCTTATCACCTCCACACTCAGGCCCTATCTTCTCCCCAGCTGTTACATGGTTCTTCCTTATTACTATACATTATTTATCCAAAAACTCTCCCACTAAGTTATACTTTAATACATGTATACTTCTGATGGCACTTGCTCAGTATGGAACATTCTACTAGGTATTTCTTTTCATAAAAAGCATACATTACAAGAAAAATTCCCAAGGTATGCTTAGAGGAGGTAATTACATGTTTTTTTCTTTTTGTGGGGGTGGGGAGGGAGAAATATGTGTGTGTGTGTGTGTTGGGAGTGTGGGTAATGTTGACATGTCCACAGAATGTTGTGTTGCTTCCCTGGGACCAATAACAGGTATATTTGAGAAAGCCCAAATAAGAGGGTAAACCTGCAGCCTGATATTGGTTTTCCCTGCATTAAGGTAACTGGCCCATGACTTTTACTTCATCAGTCCTGTTTTTGAGCCCCATAATCCTTGAATTATGGGTATATTGAAAGAAGATAGTAAAGGGTCTAGTGAGAAGAAGAAAATTTGTAGGAAGAAAGCATTATTAAAGACACAAAATTAGGATATGAGCAGGAAAAACAAGTATCACAAATGGATTACATTTAGATTACTGGGAGGCAAAACAAAACAATACCAAATGGCAAGTGAATGTCATACAGCCCATATTAAATGTCAGACCAAGAAGTATGACAGAGAACCAACAAATACTTCTGGGCAAGAGAGTCACAGGACCAAAGTGAATTTAACTGAAGCAATTCCTAGAGATATTAATACATTACCCTTTGTGTAGTCAAAAAGTGACTATTTTTGTTAAGAAAAAAAAGTAAAAAAAGCAAAAGTCTTTTTTAAGTGAGAGTACATAATGATGAAATGAGATTCCTTAATAGAAAAAAGTCTGAGCTGGTCATAATATTAATACTTACAGAGGGTGAGAGAGAAGCCCGAATTTTAGTAGTATCTAATATCATACTTTTGATAAATGGCCTATAAATGAGATCTGTAAGGAGAAGTCTAAATAAATTTAGCTCTTCAGTTCTAAAATGCTAAACATGACTAAAGGCCAAAGCTAAAAAATCTAGTATAAATGGAATTACAAAAATCTAAAATGAGAAATAATAGAAGCTAGATCAAACCACTCTTTTGCAAAAATTGGATATTTTTAAAAATATTAAACAAATGAAAACGACAAGATTAATAGTAGCAGAAAAAAATGTAAGATAAAAAAATAAATAAAAAGGAAGAGCTAAAACTGAACCAAGAGTGCTCCCATGAAAACGGAAGAATTTGCTCACTTGACAGGCAGTGCTGGGAGAAGACAGAATGTTTATAGAGAACATGAAAATAGAGTCTTTTGTGTTGGTCATTTAATTGCAACTAATTGAATCACGTTAGAATATAAGCAAGAGAAAATAGTACATATAATGTCTAAAGCTCACTTGTACCTAGAGGAAAAGAAAATTAACATTATCAGCAAAAATTACACAATATATTACAAAATTATTTTATAAAATTAGACTGGGTAAAACACTAATAAAAAAGTGTAAAGGCATCCATGCTCTGAGCCAAAGCTGGCTTTAGTTACCTTTCAAATGCTCCTCCAACCAAGAGAGCCATTATGGTATTTAATTATATTCTCTTCTGAAATGTATGTTACATGCACATAGGCACCTTATACACAGCCTTAAAGAGGGAAGAGAATTAGACCCATGGGGAAGACAGGAACAGATTCCAAAGAGAAGAACCTAGATAAGTAGTATGAAGTCCTTTAACTGTTAAATTGGATAACAGAAGAAAATGTCTGAATACACTACCAGTCCAACTATTTTATAGTAAAGCCAATTTTTTGTTGCCATTTTTACTGCTATTCTTAAGCATTTTAAATATATAACAGAGCCCAATTATCTTCTCCAAATGATTGGAAACAAAATATTTGACCAATACAATTGAACTCAGACTGACTGTTTGTGGATTAAGCCAACAATTTTATGATGATCTTATCAAGTATCAATCTAAATAATAATGTTTTATCAAGGTTTATTTATTCAACAAGATAAATAAATATTATATTGAGAAAAAATATGAAAATAAACCATTTGTGTCTTCAGTGTGAAACAAAGAAATAAATATAAGCCTGCATGTATAAAATTTTAAAAAGGAGATAAAGGAAGGCAGAAATTAAAATGTCAGGAATTTAATATAACCTATTCTAAAATTTGAGAGTACCTGAAAGATAATAAGATAAATGAAGAATGAAGACAGTGAAGGGAAGACATTAAAGATCATGAATTCAAATAAAGAGGAGGTTTTAAAGCATAATCACATTTAAATAGCTGTCTTTTTGTTACCATCTCTCCTCAACTCTGACCTCTAATTCACATGCTATGAGAAAATTAAATGACTCCAAGATGAAGCCAGCAGTTGAGACTATATCTTTCGTAGAAACTGGATTTCAATGGCTGCAAATAATTCAGAGTGAAATACAGCTACAGCAATTGAACAATTTTTAAAAGTAATTTCATTGTCAGTAGAAAAGCAGTACATAACGTGGGGGAGCACAGCAAGAGAAAGCTTAGTTTATAGAAAGGTAGAAGAAAATGATATCAAAGACAGTAGGCAAGAGGAGAAAAACGAATATAACAAACAGGAAAGATCCACATTTGTATGGGTAGAGGCTCAAGAAGTAAAAGTGCAAAATAAATATAGTCTTAATAACCCCCAAGAAAAGCCGGTATATTTAAAAATTTACAAGCATTGTCACATCAAAGCCTAGAAGAAGGTTCATAAATCAAAAATTCAAACTAAAAAGATACAATACAAATGAGAAAAAAAAAAAAGACCTAGCAAATGGTAGAACCAATACCATGTACCCAATCTTCTATGAGTTACTGATATCGATATAGAAATATAAGCCCTTGAGCAAAAGTCATAGGTCTTTTTACTTTTTAAATAAGTAGTCTTCATATTGCTCCATAGATGATGTATTTATAAAAAAGCTAAAATATAACTAAGTAAAATTTTATAATAAATAAAAATGAAATTATTTAGTGAAATTAGACTGCAGAGCATAAATGGAAGAGTTCAAAAGTTTTCATGCTCTGAGCCATACTGCAAATAGTGGTAGGCAAAAAGTCATTAATTGATCTAAATACCAAGATAAATATTATAATTTCATTTGCTAGATAAGCACCAAATACTTGCAGTCCAATTGTAAAACTTTCTTTTCCCTACCTAAATTAATGAACACGGCTCAATCTTCTTATGACTTAAATTTTGTAAATGTCTTCGGCAAAAGATTAGACAAACCAAGGGTTTGAAATTAGAGACTATCCACAACATAAACAAGCAACAATAAACTGAGCAGAAGACAGGACAATTGATGTTAATCAGAATTCATACAAAAATAAAAATATCAAAATTACAGAAAATTTTATAAATCTCTGTCTAACATTGTATATTTTGAGTGTTTTTTTCATGGGGCCACTGAATTTAATATTTTGATCAAAATTTTTTGGAACCTGTCTCCCTAGCAAAGAACTGTTTCTGGTGGTCATGTTAGGCTTTTAGGCTTTCCTTCTAAACAGCTATGGGTAAATGAATAGGGTGGCCCTTTAATCCAGGGTCTAGGGAACAGCAGTCAAACCAATTGATCAAGAAAGCAACAAAGGTCTAAAGATAAACTAATAACATAGTGAGGTTAGGTTTAAAAGATAAGGGAGCCAAAGAATAAAAAAAAGGTAGAATCCACAGGAGAGATTCTAAAAGCACAATGGTGAACAGGTAACAAGCTCAGAGGCAGGCACCTGGCTATTTTAATTTCTTTGCAGTTCATATTCTCCTTGTAGCTAACCCCAGTGATCATTTTAACTACCACTAATTCAGCCAGCCTGCTTCCTTAGTCAGCTTTAACGTTCAGTGGAATATAGATCTCTTTAGGGATATTTCTCCTTCTATGTGACAACAACAATTCATAAATAGTCCTACCTTCCTCACTCCTAACTAAGCTTAAACTTAAGTTCAGTACTAGTATGGAGCCATCACACCAATATATAGTGCAGGCCATATTTGATCCTCTCAACTCTGAGAAGGAACTGAGATCCTCCAGGGATCAACTCAGCCTCCAGAGGATTGAGTTCTCATAAATTCAAGCCATAGGAAGCTGAGCTGCAGCTCAATTGAGAACCAAGACAAATCTCTTAAGATGCTAAGAAACACAGTAATTGCAGAGTATTTCCTTTGTTAAAATCCCATTTTCATAGGATTCTTAATTCAGTCTTTCTGCTGACTATCTCAAAATGCCCAACACTTCCAATCTGTTACGGCTTAGAAAGTACCTCTAAAATCTTCACCCATTACCAAGCCAGGACAGTTTTCTAGGCTCTGGCTCAGATAATTTTATTTAATGGTATTCAATAATTAGAGCATTTTGATGCCTCGTAAGAGACTTTTGAGCCTCAGTATGTCTTATCCACAAATCACAAACAATTTATTTTTTTGTGAAAGCTATTCTTGGCCCTACCTACTACAAAAGAAATCTTCCTTGCAATTTCACAGTTTAGGGAAACTGGTTCTTATTCACCAGGGGCATACTTGGAATTTTTTCTTGTCTAAATACTATTAGAAAATATGCTTTGGGGCTGTAGTTAGCTAATTGGAAAAATAGATGTGGATTCACTACAAGGATCCCCTCTTTATATCTGTAGCATTTGGTTCAGTGCCTGAACACAGAAACAGTATAATACATGACATGGTATTATTTTTCAGATAACTTCCTATATTTATATGTCAGAAAACAATTTTTTAAAAAGTAAATGTATATAACATTACTGCATTGAAGTATTAAAATATTATTCTCATGAAACAAAACATATTATTTAATTCTAGCTATAAACCTCATATAATAGAAAATCATTTCTAAAAAGAACATAATAGGGGAGCTATACCATGTAACATTTGTGTTGTTGTTGACAGGAACCATGGAATGGTTTCAATTTATTAAGTATGGATTATATTTTAATATCACTTGTGTGTTTTTTCAAAATATTAAAAAGCTCTCAATACATGAAACTTAAAAATGTATAGAAAGGTATAAAGGAAAGAAAACCCTTGGTGATTTCACCATCTAGAGATAACTGTGTTACCAGTTTAGTGTATAATTTAAAGTTTCATTCTATAACTATTTTATGTGTATATTTAGCATATTATCATTAATGGGAAATAATACGTTCAGCTTTCTTCCTCATCACTCAGTCTTCCACACTGGTCAAGGCATATAGAGAGTTGGCAGGTAGTAGAGCTTAACAGAGAAAGCAAAGCACAAGTGTCAGAGAGACTGGGGTCACATTCTAGATCTGCTACTTACTAGTGTTGTGCTCTGAATACATCAGTAAAACTCACTGTCCTTCTCTTTAAAACAAAGGTGAAAATGCTACCTTGTAAGATAGCTGTAAGGATTAAATGAGATGGTGTATATAAGAGCACTACAAATCATGCTGGACAGACACATAGTATATGTTGAAAGCCAACCAACCATAACTCTCTTCTCTCCTTCCTAGAATAAGACAACTGAAGAGCAGATGGTGATCCAGTATTAGGCAAAGACCCTTCCATCTCAAAGATTTTGGATTGAAGCATTTGTCATGGAGGCTAGGAACAGATGGGCTGTCCGTGAGGAGGCAGAATGCTTCCTCAATTGTTTGGTACAACTGGGGAGCCCACTGCTAGTAGTTTTTCACTTGTGAACTCCTCAAAAAACATTGAACACCACAGTAATAAGTGAATGGAATTCTACTCAATGAATCATGAGCTTTTATATATCACCCTTTAGCAGCCCATCTGTGCTCACAGAGAGGATCAAAATTGCTCTACTCCACTCAGCATTCAATACGTACCATTGCTTAAATCCCATCCCTGAGAAAGCCAACATTAAAAAAATAAATGAAATTAAGTGTTGGTGTCTGTGCACACAGTGAAACAAATTCCTCTCTTGCGCTGCAGCTTTACAAAGGTCATCTGGGATTATAACTCAAACTGAATTCAAACTTCACACTTAGATTAGGCCTTCAGCTTGAAAGGACAAGGTGAGAACTTGGCCCATTAAACATTGTGGAGTAAGTCAAGTAAGCAAAGAGTTGTACATAGCTGCAAGCATCTCCAGGATGTTTTTGGGTTTTTACATCAGCGATCTCTGAGCTGTGTGAGTTGACACTGTCATATTAGGAAAATGCCAGGCGAACACCAGTCTGTGCAGACAAAACCTTACTGCTTCCCATTAGGGCTCAGTGGCGCCTGTTCTCACATTACTCTGCTTAACCTTGGGTTAAAGAACATTTGGATAATAACGGCATAAACTTTTCACAGTTCACTTAAAACTTTGTAAGGGTTTATAAGGGTTGGTTCTTTGTGGAGGAGAGTGCATTAATATATAAAACAAGCATGTTTTCTAGTTTAACTGTTTGGCCATGTGTGTTTTCAGGGTCACCATTCCAGCAAAATGTAGGCAATTTTGATGTTTTTTTAATAAAGTGAGAGAATGCAAACCTTTACAGTTCACTTGAAGAAAGCTGTATGACCTACATACCATGCATTAAAAATAATTATTATGCTGTTGCCAGACAGTATGGGGTATATTACTAGAGCTACCATCATTAGGCATGCCTCAGCACAGCTCTTAAAGAATCCAGATGGTGGTTTTCAACTTTATCTCCATGGTGTCCCCTAGGAAGTACATGTTACGATCACAGTCTCCTTCTTACTTCAAAGTTTTTTAAATAGAGCCAACAGAAGAAGGGGCTTCCTGCTGTTATTGGTAGGCTGTAACTGAGTAGCCATTACCTTCAATGGAAATCAGAATGGCATGTGCAATAGAAAGCCCCTGATCCACAACCGCAAATTTGTGGCCCAAGGGCAAAAACTGGTACACAGAGGAATTTCTCAACTAGGCCAACTTTTTTTTAATTACATTTTTTCTTTCAAATTTATTTTACTACTCCAATGGAAACAGAGAGGGGAGGAAATAAATACGATTTAATTTTTTATAAAAATGATTTCTAATCAGGCATTATCATAATAAACAAAGAAATACTCAAGTAGGGTAAGAATGATAAGATGAACTAAACCAACTGTAGATCAAACTCTGGTTATCTTTAGGGATATATTTCAGCTGGAAACATCACCTGTGAATCTAAAAAAGGATTTTCATGCATTAAGCATAATTTTCCTCAGTGTTATCACAATGACACAATGGTTTCAGCTCGCTGAAAATTATGGTGGAAACTATTATGCTGTGATGTTCTAATATAGCTGTTTATATACCTAACTTTGCATTAAGATTCTGAGTTTCAGCATTGGACAGTTTCAAGTTTAATATTAGCTTCACTAAATATTTAATTGGATTCACTGATCAGATATTTCTGACAACTAAACCTATAGAATATTTCATTACATTTTTAAACATATGACATTGTTGAATTGATAATATCTGCCAAAATTTAAAATGCATACATCCTTTGGTCCAAAAATTCACTTTTAATAACTCATCCTATAAAGGTTCTGCCAGCTACACACAAAGATATACTCAAGCTAATTGAAACATTTTTATTTGTAAAATATAAAAACAAAAACAACTGGAAATAACTAAATTTCCATCAATAGGAAACTAGTAAAATTACTAGGAATGCTACAAATGAATTACATCTGTATTTATTAATATGGCAAGATCTCCCAGATATATTAACTGTAAAAAAAATAAGATGCACAATGGTGTATATAGTATAAGCTTACTAATATTTCCTGATTGTTTCATCTGTTAAAATACTCACATCCATTTTGGCTTATGAGTTAACTTTTTTTATATCTTTATACCTATATATCCATGATCTAAGGAGGGTTGAGAGACTCAAGTCTACCATTTTAGTTGGAATCAGTTAATATTATTTTCATAACATTAATTTTTAAAATAATTGTATTTCTTTCCTATCTAAAGCATGTTTAAAAATGATGAGTTTTTTGTTGTTTGTTTTGTATGTTATCTGAATAGGATCCTATTTACTATTCAGGAATTATATCATGACTCAGGATTTAGGCATGAAGAATTGTGCCTCTGACCTAATAGGCCAGTGACTGCTCTTTTCCCTATTTTCCTGGACAGGGACATTTAAATCATATCTTTCATTAAGTATATTTTTAAAAACATTTTTATTTATTAATTTTTTTGACATGATGGAATAATAATGTTCCTGGTTGGGACAACCAGAAGATACAAGTATTAATACGACTTTAGCACATACCAGAAGTTTTTGTTAATAATATAATAGAAATAATTTTATAAGTCTAACAAAATGTGGGAATTATGACAGTTGTGCACAATTTCTTTTTAAAATTTTTATTTTTTAATTAACACATTAATTTTTAGATCAGTTTTTGGATTACAGAAAAACTAGTGGGAAGCACAGAGTTCCTATATAACCCCCCCACTCTCTCTCTTCCTGGCACCCCAGTTTCCCCTGTTGTTAACATTTGTATTAGTGTAGTACATCTGTTACAATTGATGAGCCAATATTGATACATTATTATTAGGTAAAATCCCCAGATTATATTATGTTTTACTCTTTGCATTGTACATGCTATGGGTTTTGATAAATGTCTAATGACAGGGATTAATGACATTGCCAATTCCACCATTACCTTTTACCACATTTATCTGTTCATTTAGAACTGGCTCCAGGAATCTACTCAGGGTTGACATCAGAGCAAGACGTTGAAGTCAATAATATAGTAAATACTTTTTCTCCTCGCTCTCTACCTGAAGTGCCCAGTGCCCTCTCATGGCCACAAGCTCTGCAGTCATAAAATTTTTTTTTTCAGTAACAGGAAGAAATTTGTGATTCATGGCATCCTTATATGTCTCTCTTTTTGGGAGAGTTTGCATTAGAAACTGTGGTCTAGAGAGCTGACCATATAAGCCCAAGGCATGAGCTGCTTATAGCATAGTTATAGGTATCTGAATTGAAAGGCCCCTGGATTTGGATTTGCAAGGTATGGCACTTTATCAGTGAGCACGCTCTAACTGTGAACTGTCCCTTTAAGATGTTGACTCTGTTAAAATGGGCTTTAAAAACAACTAGAATCACTTTTCTTTCAATGGAGATTTATCTGGGCTCTAGTTGAATTTCCACTCACCAATATCCATTTTGGAGTTGGTCCGTTGTATGACCTCGGAAGGTTCGTGTTTTCTTTAACTATTCAGTGTCCAGTCATATTTGAAGTTTGTGTTAAAAATACACTGTTGCTGGGAATATAAATTAGTACAGCCATTGTGGAAACCAGTATGGAGATTTCTCAAAAAAAAAACCTAAAAATAAAATTACCATACAATCCAGCAATCCCACTACTGGGTATTTTATCCAAAGGAGAGGAAATCAGTATATCAACAAGATACTTGCACCTCCATGTTTATTGCTGCACTATTTACAATAGCAAAGATATGGAATCAACTTAAGTGTCCATCAACCAACAAATGGATAAAGAAAATGTGGTATATATACACGATGGTATATTATTTGGTCATAAAAAAGATTGAAATCATGTCATCTGTAACAATATGGAAGGAACTGAAGGTCATTAGGTTAAGTGAAATAACCCAGGCACAGAAAGACAAATATTGCATGTTCTCACTAATAAGTGGGTGCTAAAAATGTTGATCTCATGGAGGTAGAAAGTAGAATGATAGATACCAGAGGTTGGAAAGGGTAGTGAGGGGCAGGGATGAAGAGAGGTTGGTTAACAGACACAAACATACAGTTAGAAGGAATAAGTTCTAATGTTTGATAGCAGAGTAAGTTGTATTATATTGCTGTATAATACAGCAATGCATTATATATTTCAAAATAACTAGAAGAGAGGATTTGAAATGTTCCTAACACATAGAAATTATAAATACTCAAGGTGATAGATGCTTTAAATACCCTGACTTGATCATTACACATTCAATGTGTATAACAAAATATCACACGAACCTTACAAATAAGTACAAACATTATGCATCAATAAAAATTGGATAAATTATAAACTCAAATCATATGGCATAGGGTATACTCTATATGTACATTAAGTTTAGCAAACACAAATTTTTCATGGGTAAAAAAAGAGAAAGGAACAAATTTACTCCTTTACCTAGAATGACAAAAAGTAACCCAACAATATTATTGGAAAAATCTCATTCCTAAAAGTGAATCAGGTTTGACATTTTTAAAACAAAAATAGAACAAAACAAAAATTAAACTTAGACCTGACCTCCACTCCAGTCACCAAATTGAGGCAAAATATGGCATACAGTAGTATATAAACTTCAGCCCTGAATAAAAATAAAATCATTACTCAGACCCTGTAATTTAAATTAAATGACTTTTAAAAATATAATTATATAAAATATATAAGCTTGTACATCCTTAAAATGTTATCAAAATGTGCCACCTTTGCCACTAAAATTTCAGTGAGACATTAAAGATTGTTAGGGTGGAAACAGCCTGCTTACCAGAGTAAGCTACACATTTTTTGAAGTGTGCTGTTTAAGAAAAATGGCTAATTTCTGTTTTGTTAATCAAACACTAGGAAGTGCTGTAATGGATAATTGGGCTACCCAGTTTATCATTATAATTTGACATTTACATAGGTCTTTATATTTTCAAAATGGTGTACAACCATTTTTCTTGGTTCCATCAATATTATCTTGAGAGGTAAATTAATTCTTCAATTCACATTTTACAAGTGAAAGCAGGATGAAGCAAGTCAGATTCAAAGCGAAGATAAGAAAGTCTTGCCCTGGCAGGCCTAAGCCACTATTTTTTGTCCCTCGAGGAATGCTAAGCTTTTCTGTTGAAATTTTTCAAGGAGAATTAAGCTGTCAAACACACGTTCACAAGCAAGGCCTCTCGCTTTTCTAGCCCAGGTGGTCCAATTACAGATTTAGCCTAAAGTAAATTCAGATATAAAATAATATGGCAAATCATGGTTCCTATAGTCTTAACAAGTCTTCTTTTAAAACCGACTTCAAAGATTAAAAATAATTCTACCATGGGTGAAATTTTCTTTCCAACCTTCCCTCCTCAGTCTCTTTCTGCTCTCACTAGAACAATATTACCACTGTACAGGTTCCGTTTGCAACACCCCAGGAAGTTTCCTGGGTTTGCCCCGATATTACAAAGAAGAAATGAGGACTATAAAAACAGCACATAAGCATGAAAGTAAGAGGGCCATTATCTGACATTTGATTGAAAACTTGATCAGAACACAGAATCCACGTATCTCAGCCCAAGTGCTCCTATGTGCTTTCCATTCTCTTCCTTTCATGGCTTGGCTCCAAATTACCCCGTCACCATCACCACCGCCCACCACGCCCTGCCCACGATGAACACTTATACACAGAGCCACCTGACGGGATAGCAGTGGTCTCCCTGTGGATAACACAGGGGCTGAAAGAATCCACAACTCAGGAGGTAAGGATGCCACTCAAGTACTGAATGCTCATTTATACAGTCCACCTGGTGATTGAGTTTTCAGCTTTGAAAGGAACCTAAAAGAATTCAGATATTTAAGGTAAAATATTTGAACTTTGTAGGAGCTTCAGCTGGGTTAATGTAACTTTTTTTTTAAGGATAATATATATTGCAAAGCATCTAGATTCAGATGATCTGGATCAAATCTCAACCCCACAAAATTAACTTGCGTCAATTTGATGATAGAGTCCATGGAGATAATATTCAAGCTGAATAACTTGAAAAAAATAAAAAGAACAAACCCAATTCTGCTATAAATACTGTTACTTTTGGTAAGTGGCATTTTATGTCAAGAGCTCAGAGTTAACAAGTCCTAATGGTGGCAAGAATAGATAAAATTATTAAAGAAAAATTAATTTATCATCTTTAGATGCACCTCTTCCTCCAAGTGCACAATTTGAAACTTTTTCAATCAAAAATATATCTACTTACAAATATATTTTATAGGCTTGAAATGCCACTAAATAAAGTAGTTGAGTAAAATGTGACTTGATATTTGGCAGTACAAATATGAGTGAGTGTGTGTGTGTGTGTCTGTGTGTACTCTCCTAGAATTAGCTCTTTGGAAATGTATTTTATTGTTGAAGTCGTACATTGATCCCCAAGTTGAAAGACAAAAACACAAACAAAAATACATGATTATACATAAGATTTAAAAATAACACTTTCTTACTTATTAAGCTTCTTATTTTCTATGTCTCTGGAAAATAATAATTATAATGACACTGTAGTGTTTTACATATATTTTGGAAATAAAATTATATATATGTGCATAAAATTTACATGTATATTAAGTTTCATTAAATTTCATCCTAAAATAAACAGAATTTCATAATTAGTCATGAAACATTATTCTAAATAAAATCCCCAATACTGAACCTAGATTTTCATTCATTCTGTATTCATCTACTAATTCATACCTGGCATTCCAATTTCAGAATCATCTTTTACCATTTTTATTGGCAGTTCTAAAAGCAGAATTAAAAAGGATAATATTCATTCTGATATCTGACTTCTGTGATTTTCTTACTCCTATCTTAAGGATCACATAAATTTTGTTTTATAATTGAACTCCCCTGTTAAAATAAATGAATAAAAACAAAACTTTTCAGAACTCTTAATACAGTTCCTTGCTCACTAAATCGACTGATTAGAAATTGTTCTACTTTTTCTATTCCTGATATTTTGACATTAATAAATTATCCATGACGTGTGTTTTACTGGCAAAGTTACGTTCAGAAGTGGGGAGACACTCAGTACCCTGGGTCAGGTAATGAAGCTTCTATTTTATGGAGGCAGGACTCTGATTTTTACTAGCCTTTTCTAAGTACATTAACAGTGTAAGTTATATTTTTAAAGCATCTATAAATTATAAAATAGCGTTGATAGAAGAGTGTGTGTCTATGGTTATATGCCTAAAAGCCCTTAGAACATACTGGTACATGCCAGCTTTATAGAAAGGCCAAAAGGATGCCCTTGAAATTCATTTTAACTCCTTCAACTTGACCTGTACCCATGAATCATGAATGAAAATCAATGGCTATTTACTTTATATGCACAAAGCATTGTGCAATTACAAGAGCAATATAAAATGGTTGTCAATTTGTCATTTTCTCTCTTTTTTATTTTATTGCTTTTTGAAATCACTTTCACAATACATCAAAGAAATGAAATAAGAGTAACTGTATAACCATTTAAGATTAAATTGTCCTAAAAGTGAATATTGATGCACAGAAATTGGCATGTTTACAATTATACCAGATCTTTTCACCAATGCTTACCCCACACCCCACCTCAATTAAGTAATTCTAGTTCCAGATCCCAGCTGCCATGCAAATCATGTCTTGACAGAAGAAAGAAATGAAATCTCCTACACTCTCTCCATTTCTCCCATAGTAGACCTTACTATAGCCAGCACCTCCTCAAGCTCAAAACTACATTGCTGATATTGCTAATGATGTGGTATTGTTCATCTCAAAACATTATCTTTGCCTCAATTTCTTTAATAATATCATAGAAATAACATTCAAGACATAAAAGTCTGTAATCATAGAAAGACAGCAGTGTAAAAGACCTTAGAGATCACTATGTCTAGAGCCGTGATTCTCAACCATTTTTTTCATTATTGCCCTCCCAGGAGAATTTTTAGGCAATGTTTTCCTAGTCATCCCTTCCCCCATGAAATTTAAATATCACAGCTATACTCTATATTTGTTTATCAACTCTAAGTATATCTCTGCTTTATACATAAAAAGAGTATGGCTTTTGGTTCTCTAAAGAACAAATTTTTGTTCCCTTGGGGTGATAGCATCTTTGTGTTGAATGCATTTTTCAGTTAAGTAAACATGACTGAAATAGAGCTAGCAAAATAATAAGATACTGTTATCACAGTGGTATTAGTCAATTATGGTGGGACAAGGGTTGTACCACTTACTTTTCACAATCACTAATAAGATACTGAAATACTTCATCTCTAGAAGAAAATCTAAGGAAGAAATAATGCCACCATTCACTTATAAATTATATCTCCCTGTCTAATGTTTTCCATCCTTCCTCTTTCATTGATTGTACGGATATCACTCCCTTTTGTCATGATAGTAACACTAAAAGAACATGTAACTTCTCTCTCTCTCAGGTTATTTGTGACTTCTATTATTTCAACTTTTCTCTGCTTGTCACAGCATCTTTCAACAACAACAAATCAGCTTAAAGACACATGAGCGCACATCATAAGAACATATGCACAGGTAAAAGACATATAAAAAACACACACACATGTTATTTCAAAGTGGAGAAAAGGCCACAAACGGCGGTACACATTCTTCGCTGTTACAGACTAGAGGCTACAATATGATATGACGGACTGTAGAGGTTGTTTATGATGACATTTTAACATTTCAGTTTCTTGTCTCATCATGATAAATTTCTGACCAAAGCAGTTCCTTTCAGGGCAGCTTAAGTCACAGTATGGAACCAAACCACTTAATATTACAATATTTGACAATGTAATAGTGCAAAGCTCAGAAGTATAATCAATAAAAATAGATCCCAGACCATGGCAAGAGGCAATCAAGCACACTCAAAAGAAAGTGGCTGACTCAGCAGCTTTCTAATTAATAAAATGAATCACTCAAACCCCATGGAAATAAGGGCCAAGAAGAATCTCAGAAGTTCTGCACTAGCAGAAGTGTTTTTCATGATGTGTGTTGGCCATTGTTGTTCACAAAAAGAACAATCTTGGCAGGATTTAATTTCATGGTTAAAGTGGTACGGTTTGCACCATAGAATTTTTCATGGTTTTATGAAAAGAATATGGAAATGGGATCCAGGTCCTTTTCCTGACTTTGATCCTTACTGGTTCTGTTTTTCCTGGGCAAGTCCCTTAACCTCTGTGAGTCACTCTTAAATTAGGCAAAGTTTATTGTGAGGTCGAATGAGATGATGAATAAGAGTTACGAACACTGCCAAGTTATTACATAAGTAAAGAAGTCCTATTTCATCATTACTGCTATCCTATAGTCACCTTACTTATTCTTTCCTATTCCAAATTCATACCAAGCAAGATTTTGCTTGCATCTAGTTTCAATGGGACGATATTAAACTACGAACAAAATATGATTCTGGGAATATTCTCTTAAAGTTTTGATGACAGGTGCCAAAAGTTGTAGGCAGTGAGAGTGAGTGCCATGAAAGACTTCTCAGAGTCTGTCTCTTTTCTGCTCCCAGCATGGTTATCAGGCTTTCCCCATATATCCTGGGCTTTAGATTCTTGGTTATTATTCTACTGAAAAATCATTAAGTGAGTCACATGGTTCTGAACACTGAACCAAGTGGTAGTAATGGGGAACCGACCATCAAGGACTCAAGGTGGGGAGAAGAGATTGTAAACAGTGGGGCTGAGGCTCAAGTATAATTTCTATCTGAGAAAGAGAGAAAGAGAGAGAGAGAAAGAGGGACAGAAACAGAGTTTGTGCAGCTTGGCATGTGCTTATGTTGGTAGACTGGCATATTTGTGAGTTCTAGTAAGGATTAGGTCTGGGCTGTTCCTATTTCCCTAGCTTTCCAAAGATGAATATATAAATGAAATGCAAACTGAAAATTTGAAGTTTAGGTAAATATGTACACCATATATGGCATCTACTCACTGAAGATGTCTCTGCTATTCTTCTGGCCAGAACTAGCTATCACAGCATCCCTTTTAAATTTCCTTAGAGCTCATATCACATTGCACCTCGTGTCGGAGCTCTTTGTGGGCATATTCTACATCTACCACCACTCTCCCCACTAGATTGGAAGTTTCTTGAGAGTAGGGATTGCATGTTAGTCATTCTCCTATCCTGAAAATGACAGGAGCTACTTACTGTGGCACATGATGGACACTCAACAAATGTTTGCTAAGTTAGAATAAACACAGAGAAGATACAATTTGAGGTTGAAATTTCCATAGTTTTTTGCATGACACTGTGTGATCATATGACACTCTTTCTACATTAATAGTGTATCTTTAAAATTCCTTATGAACTAGTTTAAAGTATAGTCTAAATGCAAGAAAGAGAAAGAAAGAGAGAAAGAGACAGAGACAGAGATGAGAGAGAGGTTTTTGAAATATGATTCTAACTAAAAAGGGAAGAAAAAAGTAAATTATTAGAAAGCCCCATTAGAATTTATCACGGTAAATTCTGTTTCTAACCTTTACTTCAGCCTCCTATTTGTAACACTATTGATCTTCCAGGCAGTTTGTTTTAAAGCATGTTTCTGAAGTTTAAATTAGACTGAACAAGTGAATTTCTGTGTTTTAAAATGACAAACTATATACTTGCTCCTTGAGGAAAGTTAAAAGAGAGCTTCTGATACAAATTTCAACACAATTATTATCTGGCTTGCCTTTTAGCTGACCAGGACTCTGCCTCAATGAAATTAGATTCAATGTTAGTTTTGCTTTTAGTTGTGAATTTTTTTCCTTTCTTAATTGTTCTAATTTCTTAATTGCTAGTCAGCAAAAGACTTCTGTGTAACCAAATGTGTTTCACGTGTAGGAGCTAGAAGTGAGAAGGGCTCGAGCCTATGAATACCACTGCTCTTCACTTGTCTTTTCTAGTCACGAGCTTCCGATCAATAGGCTTAAGAGTTGTTTCTAGTGACCCAGAGCAGAACTGAAAGTTGGAGCTTCCTTTGGCTGAGAGTGCCCGACAGTAATTCATGCACCGTAAACACAGTCTGTCGAGTTGTCCCATGCCTCAGCAGTTTACAGAGAGTACAGATTATTCGAAGAGAGTTGGGGCTTAATTTTTGCTCATGCTTCTGTCATGGTCTGTTGCTATTGATTTTTTAGGAGGCTCACATACTGCTTCTGTCCACCCAAGGGATAATTTTGGTGCCTGGTTGAACTCTATGAAGAAATAATCTTATTTGGTAATGCCAATGTTTCTCTAAAGTATATTTTATATTTTTACTTAACACATGATAAACAATTTTTTATCATTATATACTCACTTTAATGTGTATTAAAAATATATAACTGGCATATCAGACCCATGATTTGTTATATATCATTGCTCAAACAAAACAAGTCAAATAATATTTAGAAATGGAAAAATTATGTCTGTAATGTAGGGATTATAAATTTGGGAAAACATTACTTTATACCAAAACTTGATTCCTCCAGGACAAAGTAGATAAGCCACCTAGAGTGAGTAGTAGTATCATTTTGACCTGTCATTTCACTTTTTTGATATAAGAAAGCAAAGGGCTATAGGACATCCAACTCTAGATCAAGATAAGGACATATGAAATCCTCAGAATGAAAATTTTCAGGATGTTAATCTGCTCAAATGACTCGTGGATTTAGATTCAGCAAAGGTCAAGTCATTTCCCCTAAAACATAACTGCATGCAGTAAACAATGAATACAACATAGTTAACACATATACAGCTGTAAGTTTTGTTCCCAAGCATCAACAGCGTAAAGAAGTACAATGGTCTTACTCCAGTTTACCAAAAGTATAAACACATTTCCAGGAGGCATTTTTCTAAATCTGACTCAAATGAGTGGATGTGTTGCTGAACAAGTAACTAACTACATTTTAATTTAATTCCTGATATTGATTCCCAAGGAAAAGAGGACAAGGGCTCGTTGTCCTATTTTGGTTCTCCTCCAATGTCTTACCACTGCCCTTAGAAAAAAGCTGGCTGCCATACCAGGGAATACAAAGCTTGTCAGGAACTAACCCGCCTGTGCTGCATGTTCATCCTTCCCCATCTTCCTCCTCATTCACTATAACTTGGACACCTGAACTTTCTGCAATTCTGGACTAAAAAAGTTCTTCCTTTCCCTAGGACCTTTTTACCTGTTATTCTCTCTGCCAGGAACACTCTTCCCCCAACTCTTTACATATCTATTCTCTCCAATATGCTAATTATTTCTCAAGACCTTCTCTAACATGTATTAAGACCTCCATTCTTATCATTCTTTTTGATTTGTAAATCTTCATAGAGTATGGTTATCCTCCTTCATAGTGCATAGTTCACTCTTTCCCTGAAAGCATCTTATGCAAGACTATATGTCTGTCACTTTTCCTAGCATCCTCAGTGCTCTCCAAAAGTCTATAGCATTTATGTTATGAGGGTCTATTACTAGATCTGCTTAATATTCCATACTCAATTTCTGTTTATCATTTCCTGTCTTGCTGGCTTTATTCTTTTTAAATTGTCCCTAAAAAACTAAACTCAGGCATGATTTTCAGCTCTCTGGTTCTGCACTTCAGCTTTGCATTGGGAGAGAATGATGAATCTCTCTCTTAAACACAAAGTCATACCAATTTAAAACCCTAAACTCAGGGGTGTCAGAAGCCATCCTGCTCTTTATAGTCTTAGCAGTGCAGTTTTTCTTTCTGCAATGTGTTTTCTGATTAATTATCCAACTAGTAACTAACCAGTCCTTTCATCAGTTTTCTTTCTTGAAATCTATTTTTCTCTTTGACATTTAAGTTTTTCTATCTTCCTTGTGTCATTTTTCCATCTATCATTTTCTCTTTCATTTTCCTCCAGGAATGAGTCACTTGAAGAGTATCTTTTACTCTCATCTTCCAGCATATGTGAAGGAAAATGTGTAATATCTCAACTTGTTTGTTGAATTAAAAATTTTTCAGTTCCAATTATGTGTTCTGAAGTACAAGGTGTGTATTTTTAAATCAAAATGTTTTCTTTCCTGACAAAGCCACATATATCATTCTAACTCTCTCTGTTATATAAATTAATTGTTTAATCAATTCAACAAAGACTTGTTCAACACTTACAACATGATTGACACTGTCCTAGGCTCTGTGGAACAGCAGGAAACAAATATTAAGTCCCTGCTTGAATAGACTTCCAGCTGGGCTGGAACCTGCTAGCTAAAATATATGTTCATGTACACACATGCATGTGTATACACACACACACACACACACACACACACACCCTTGTCCTTCCATAAGCATGGTGAAATGTAAGGATCTTATGCAAGGGAAAAGGAGAGAATGTATATTGGGAGACAAGGCTGCAGCACTTGTCACAACATTATTATAGTGTTTTATTAACTATACTCAGGAAATGAGTAAAGTATAAAACTCCCCAAACAATTAAGAATATACGGAGTAATCTCTAGGTTCCAGGAATATGTAATCCAGTTAGAAACAAGAGACAAATGGTAATTTAACTAACAATATGACTAGATTTCTTAGCAAGGCATAATCCCCTCAAAGCTGGATTTCCTCACCTCTCTTTCCAATCTCAGTTCCAACTATTATGAGGACTTTATGTGCAACTTTTCTGAAAAATACCATGTCCTTTCACCACCCCATGTTTTTACAGATGCTCTCCCAACTTCCTGGCAATACATTTCCTATCTGTAAAAGTTTTCTTCATCGCTCAAGACCAAAGTAAAATGGTAATAGCTAGCTCAGACTCCTGTTCATAAAGGTACTCAATACACGGTGTTGCACGCATGAGTGAATATAAAAACAAAGGGAAGAGTGAGATGAATTCTGCATCAAAGACACAGACACATAAGTCCTGATAGGTTCAAAGTGAGAGAGAGAGACAGAAAGAGAGAGCGCGTGTGCACATGCTCAGAATAAGTAATCAGGACAAAAAGGGACTATTCTTAAAAATTGAAAATAGCTTTGAATGACAGAAAGAGAGTGAGAAGCCATTTTAAAGGAACAATACAAATTAAATTTGGAAACATATAACATTGTGTTCTTTATGCTTAATATTTGTATTCTGCCTAATATTCATAATGAATTAAAATAACAATTTCCATTTGTACTGAAATGTCATTTATGCCATGATGGTAAATTTATTTAAAAATGACCTGGTGCACAATGTAAAACTACACAAAAGCTAAAACTCCAGAAACCAGATTCCACAATGACGCAAGAGGTAAAACAAAACACACTGCCCGATAGAATAATCAGAAATTTACCCCAAATATCAATTCTCTCAATAAATGTGAACGGTTTGAACTGCCCATTGAAGAGACATAGGCTGGCTGAATGGATTAAAAAATACAAGCCAAGTATCTGTTGTCTTCAGGAAACACACCTTACACACAAAGATGCATTCAGACTCAAGGTGAAAGGATGGAATACAATTTTCCAGGCTAATGGAAACCAAAAGAAATCTGGAGTAGGCATCCTTATTTCAGATGATATAAATTTTAAGGCAACAAAAGTAAAGAAGGATAAAAATGGACACTATATAGTGGTGAAGGGAAAAATCTTACAAGAGGATTTAACAATCCTAAACATTTATGCACACGACACAGGAGCACCCAGGTACATAAAGCAAATACTGCTTGATCTAGACAACATAATAAATAGCAATGCCATAATAGCAGGGGACTTCAACACCCCACTGACAGAACTGGACAGATCCTCCAAACAAAAAATAAATAAAGAAACAAAGGACCTAAACAGGACTCTAGAACATTTGGGCCTAACAGATATCTACAGAACACTTCACCCAAATAAGACTGAATGTACATTCTTCTCAGCTCATGGAACTTTCTCTAAAATTGACCACATCCTAGGCCACAAAACAGATCTAAACAAATTCAAAAAAATAGAAATCATACCATGTATCTTTTCAGACCACAGCGGAATAAAATTCAAAATCAATTAAAACAGAAACTCACATCTTCATCCAAAAACTTGGAAACTAAACAATCTGTTGAGGAATGACTATTGGGTCAAAGAGGAGATTCAAATGGAAATCCAAAGATTCTTTGAATGAAACGATAATGGGGACACAAGTTATCAAAATCTGTGGGATACAGCAAAAGCAGTCCTGAGAGGAAAACTTATCGCCTTAAATGCCCACATCCAAAAGATAGAAAGGTCACAAATAAGTAAACTAATGAATCATCTTAAGGAAATGGAAAAGGAAGAGCAAAGCAATCCTAAAGCCAGCAGAAGAAAAGAAATAACCAAGATCAGAGCAGAATTAAATGAAATTGAGAACAAAATAACAATACAGAAGATTAATAAAACGAAAAGTTGGTTCTTTGAAAAGATAAATAAAATAGACAGGCCACTTGCCAGGTTGACCAGAATCAGAAAGGAAAGGACTCTAATAAGCTCAATTAGAAAAGAAAAAGGAGAGGTCACAACTGATATCATGGAAATACAAAACATCATCTTCAAATACTACAGAAATCTCTATGCCCACAAACATGAAAATGTGGAGGAAATAGACAAATTCTTAGAAACATACTACCTCCCTAGGCTCAACCAGGAAGAAACAGAATTTCTAAACAGACCTATAACAAGCTCCGAAATTGAAGCATTAATGAAAAATCTTCTAACAAAAAAAAGTCCTGGACCAGATGGGTTCACACCTGAATTCTACCAAGCCTACAAAGAAGAACTGGTGCCTATACTGCAGAAATTATTTGAAAATATCCAGAAGGATGGAATCCTCCCAAACTCATTCTACGAAGCCAATATCACCTTGATACCAAAGCCAGGAAAGGACACAACAAGAAAAGAAAACTACAGACCAATATTCCTTATGAATATAGATGCAAAAATTCTCAATAAAATCCTTGCAACCCGAATTCAAATGTACGTCAAAAAAATAATTCATCACGATCAGGTGAGCTTCATTCCTGAGATGCAGGGATGGTTCAACATATGCAAATCTATAAATGTAATTCACCATAGAAATAAAAGCAATAACAAGGATTATATGATCCTTTCAATAGATGCAGAAAAGGCTTTTGACAAAATCCAGCATCCTTTTATGATAAGAACTCTTAACAATATAGGCATAGATGGCTCATACCTCGAAACTATTAAAGCATATGTGATAAACCCACAGCCAATATCATACTGAATGGGGAAAAATTGAAAGCATTCCCCCTTAAAACAGGAACTAGAATAGGTTGCCCACTATCTCCACTTCTATTCAACATAGTGCTGGAAGTCCTGGCCAGAGCAATCAGACAAGACAGAGGAATCAGGGGCGTCCAGATGGGGGCAGAAGAGGTCAAACTTTCACTATTCACAGATGATACGATATTATACATAGAAAACCCCAAAGATTCAACCAAGAGATTACTAGAATTGATAAATGAATTCAGCAAAGTCTCAGGATACAAAATTAATACACACAAATCCATAGCCTTCATATATGCTAATAACAATCAAACCGAGAAACAAATTAAAGATGCAATACCTTTCACAATAGCACCAAAGAAAATTAAATATTTAGGAACATATCTAAGAAGGTCAAAGACCTATATAGAAAGAATTATGAAACACTGAGAAAAGAAATTGCAGAGGATATAAACAGGTGGAAATCCCTACCATGCTCTTGGATAGGCAGAATCAACATAGTAAAAATGGCCTTGCTACCTAAAGTGATTTACAGAATCAATGCAGTCACTATCAAAATACCAACATCATTTTTTACCGATCTAGAAAAAATAATTCTATACTTCATGTGGAACCAGAGAAGACCCCGTCTAGCCAAATCAATCTTAAGCAAAAAGAACAAATTGGGAGGCATCTATCTACCAGACTTCAAACTATACTACAAGGTTATATTAACCAAAAAGCATCGTATTGGCACAAGAACAGAGACGTAGACCAATGGAACAGGACTGAGATCACAAATATAAAACCAGCCTCATACAGTCACCTGATCTTTGACAAATTCCAGAGAAATGTACACTGGGGAATAGATTCCATATTCAGTAAATGGTGCTGGGAAAACTGGATGGCCATATGTAGAAGACTGAAACTGGACCCACACCTCTCACCTCTCACAAAAATCAACTCACAATGGATAACAGATCTAAACCTAAGACATTAAACCATAAGAATTCTCAAAGAAAACGTTGGAAAAACTCTTATGGACATTGGCCTAGGCAAAGAATTTATGAAGAAGACCCCCAAAGCAATCACAGCAGCAACAAAAATAAATACGTGGGACCTGATCAAATAAAAACTTCTGCACAGCCAAGGAAACTATCATTAGAGTGAACAGACAACCTACAGAATGGGAGAAAATATTTGCATGCTACACAGCTGATAAAGGGCTGATAACCAGAATCTATACAGAACTTAGGAAAATCAACAAGAAAAAATCAAACAACCCTATTAAAAAATGGGCAAAGGACATGAACAGAAACTTTTCAAAAGAAGACAGAATAATGGCCGGCAAACATATAAAAAATTGGTCAACTTCTCTGAACATCAGGGAAATGCAAATCAAAACCACAATGAGATATCACTTAACTCCAGTGAGATTGGCTCATATCAAAAAATCCTCAAACAACAAATGTTGGTGGGGATGTGGACAGATAGGAACACTCATATACTGCTGGTGGACTGAAAATTAGTACAAACTCTATGGAAAGTATTATGAAGATACCTCAAGGAATTAGAAGTAGAATTACCTTTTGATCCAGAAATCCCACTACTGGGTATTTACCCAAAGGAAAAAAAGACATTCTATAATAAAGACGTCTGCTCGCGAATGTTTATAGCAGCACAATTCACAATTGCAAAGAGGTGGAAACAACTCAGGTGCCCATCAATACACGAGGGGATTAATAAAATGTGGTATATATATACCATGGAGTATTACTCAGCAATAAAAAACAATGGTGAATTAACACATGTGGTATTATCCCGGTTGGAGCTAGAGCCCATTCTTTGAAGCGAAGTGTCACAAGAATGGAAAAACAAGCACCACTGGTACTCACCATCAAATTGGTACTAACTGATCAACACTTACATCACACAGGGCAATAATATTCATCGGGGGCGGGCAGGCGGGAGTGGGGTAGAGGGGATGGGAAAACTCTCACGGAATGGATGCGGTGTGCATAGTTTGGGGGATGTCCACGATTGTAGCTCTGACATGGGCAGTGCATGGGCAATATATATAGCCAAAGTGTTGTACCCCCATAATATTCTGAAATTAAAAAAAAAAAAACAGAAAAATAAATAAATAAATAAAAAATAAAAAATAAAAATGACCTGGTGCATAAGGTTGGTGACCTTTGTTTTCTTCCTGGAGAAAAACATTTGTTTCCTTCACAAGTAAATGAATTTTCCAAATTAAAGTCTCCTTACACATTGTTGATAGTTTCAGTTCCAACTCTCTTAAGCCTTAACACCCTTCCTGGTTATTTATAAAGCAAAAATAAAGAAAAAATTTTTAACATTTTAAATAATGAAGCCCATTTTGAACAAACTTGCCTCACCAGACCATTAGCCTAATCCTGTTGAGGATACCAATAGTTACATGTATTATTATAAAAACTACATGACAACATATGGCAGGTAATGTCATTTCTGCCATAAGATAAGAAAGTCACAGTGTTACTTAGTCGTCTCAAGATAAAAGTTTCTGAAAATAAAGGCAAATTGATGACTCGGTTGGATCAATGTGTTCACACACTTCAGAAAACACTACTTTATTAACAGAGTTCATATTTTTTTATTCCAGAACATTCTCTGTTTATATTTATAAAAGTTCTGTATTACGCTAATGTGGAAAACTCCAGTCCGAGCCAGAGATCTCTTGCTATAAGATTAGGAGACCGAATGTGAGCCTTGGAATTGCTTTTAAGTCTGCAACTCCCTTACTGGAAGACTGAACATGTAAGTGGAGCTTCTAAGGTTCCACTTCATACTCTACATTGTAAGCAGAATACAGAGAAGGGTCATGATCTCTGGAGTCAGCCTGTGCAATTCTAGAATTCTGTGTTTCTGTTTTCTCATAAGTTCCTCTGGGTACCTAGGAAAGGATTCCCTTCTCCTTGGAAGTTCCCTCATTCTTGGCTAATAGTGAATCTCCAGGACTTTTTATTACTGCTTCTATCTTGCATGTTCTCACTTACATGTGGGAGCTAAATAATAAAAATAATTGATCTCATGGCGACAGAGAATAGAATGATGGTTACCAGAGGCAGCAAAGGGTAGCGGGGAGATTGGGATAAAGTGGGGATGGTTAATGGGTACAAAAATATAGTTAGATAGTTAGAATGAACAATATTTGATAGCACAACAAAATGACTATAATCAACAATAAGTTAGGGTATATGTTAAAATAACTAAAGGAGTAGAATTAGAATGTTTCTAACACAAAGAAATGTTAAATACCTGAGGTAACAGATACCCCAATTACCTTGACTTGATTAATTCATATTGTATGCCTGTATCAAAACATCACATGTACCCTATGAAGGTACACAATTATTATGTACCCATAATAATTAAAAATTAAAAATTAAAAATTTTTTAAAAAGAGAAACTCGGCCTTGGATTGGTTACCTAAATCTCAACAAGTCAAAAAGGGAATATCACAACTCATACAAAAGTAAAATGAACTCTTGCAAAAGATTTTATTTAAAGTATTTACTACTAAGGGATCCAGTAAGATATTGACATCACTTACACAGGTTAATCGAATTCTGAAATGTACTTATTTTAAAATGTAAAACTATCTTTCCATAGGGTAATAATCAATTGCATTCCACCACATGAGATTCATTTATATTCTTATGGACAAGATTTGCATTATTATGTTTTCTACAATGTACAGTTATAAAATAGAACAAAGACAATAAAAAGGTGGATATAACATAGAAGAATACACAAGATATGAAAGTTAATAATATTTTGGGGATAGAGTTTAAAGATTTTCCAGTTTTTCCTTACAGAGTTCTCCCAACCTAATTAGAAAACCTCACCCCTTTTCTCTTCCTATGTTATTCAATTGCCTTGCAAATTTTTTCTATTTTAAAAAGTACATTTATTCAAGTCCGTTTGGGGGGGTGTTTTGTTTGTTTTTATTTCAGAATTTTACAGGGCTATACATGTTTTGGTTACATAATTTGCTTTTGTACAGTTTGGGTCAAAGTTATGTGTGCCCTTCACCCAGTTACCGTGCATTGTACCTGTTAGGTGTGAATTTACCCTCCCCCCTCCCCCCCACTTGATTTCCCTTGAATTTTACTTCCATATGTGCA
This sequence comes from Daubentonia madagascariensis, assembly GCA_023783475.1. Taxonomy (NCBI): domain Eukaryota; kingdom Metazoa; phylum Chordata; class Mammalia; order Primates; family Daubentoniidae; genus Daubentonia; species Daubentonia madagascariensis. The sequence continues at coordinate 14,478,437 of JAKFHU010001798.1, forward strand.
CATAAGTGTTTATCAATTAGTTCTAATTTAGTATTGAGTACATGTGGTGTTTGTTTTTCCATTCTTATGATGCTTCACTCAGAAGAATGGTCTCCAGTTCCATCCAGGTTGTTATAAAAGATAATAGATCACCATTTTTTTAAATGGCTGAGTAGTGCTCCATGGTATACATATACTACATTTTATGAATCCATTCCATGTGTTGATGGACACTTGGGTTGTTTCTGCATCTTTGCAATTGTGAATTGTGCTGCTATAAACATTCAAGTGCAAGTGTCTTTTTTATAAAATGATTTTTTTTTCCTTTGGGTAAATACCTAATAATGGGATTGCTGGATCAAACGGTATGTCTACCTTTAGTTCTTTGAGGTATTTCCATACTACTTTCTATAGTGATTGTACTAGTTTGCAGTCCCACCAAAGTGTATAACTGTACCTTTCTCTCTGCATCCTCGCCAGCATCTGTTGTTCTGGGACTTTTTGATAAAAGCCATTCTCACTGGAGTTAGGTGATATCTCATTGTGGTTTTGATTTGCGTTTCCTTGATGATTAGAGACATTGAGCATTTTTTCATGTGTTTGTTGGCCATTAGTCTATCTTCTTTTGAAAAGTTTCTGTTCATGTCTTCTGCCCACTTTTTAATGGGGTTATTTGATTTTTTCTTGTTGATTTGTTTGAGTTCTTTGTAGATTCTGGTTACTAGCCCTTTATCAGATATATAGCAGGCTACAAAATCAATGTACACAAATCAGTAGCTTTCATATACACAAGTAACAATCAAGCTGAGAATCAAATCAAAGATGCAATACCTTTCAAAATAGCAACAAAGAAAATAAAATACCTATGAATATATTTAACTAAGGAGGTGAAAGACCTCTATAGGGAGAACTACAAAACACTGAGGAAAGAAATTGCAGAGGATGTAAACAGATGAAAAAACATAGCATGCTCATGGGTCAGCAGAATCAACATTGTTAATATGCCTATACTACCCAAAGTGATTTACAGATTTAATGCAATCCCCATTAAAATGCCAACATTATTTTTCACAGACATAGAAAAAATAGTTGTATGCTTGTATGGAACCAGAAAGACTCCACATAGCTAATGCAACCTTACATAATAAGAGCAAATTGGGAGGCAACATTTTACCAGACTTCAAACTATACTACAAGGCTATAGTAACCAAAACAGCATGGCACTGGCACAAAAACAGAGGCATAGATCTATAGATCAGAACAGAGAACCCAGATATGAATCCATCCTCATACTGCCATCTGATTTCTGACAAAGCAGACAAAAACATACACTGGGGTAAATAATTCCTATTCAATAAATGGTGCTGGGAAAATTGGATAGCCACATGTAGAAGACTGAAACAGGATCCACACCTCTCACCTCTCACAAAAATTAATTCACGATGGATAACAGACTTAAACCTAAGGCATGAAACCATAAGAATTCTAGGAGAAAATGTTGGGAAAACTCTTATAGATATTGGCCGAGGCAAAGAATTTATGAAGAAGACTCCAAAAGCAATCACAGCAACAACAAAAATAAACAAATGGGACCTGATCAAATTAAAAACCTTCTGCACAGTCACAGACACAATCAATAGAGCAAATAGGCAACCTACAGAATGGGAGAAAATATTTGCATGCCTTGTAAATTTTAAGACATCTATTTTCTATCAACATAAATATTGTTGAAAATTTAAAATTTGGGAATATAAGGACTTTCATTTCATTTAAAGGAGTTAGTCTTAGATTTATTTAAGACACAGAATCTTTTGTTCAAGTAAAATGTAAATTCATAAAAATGGAGTTGACCTGGTTAAAGTTGGGGGTTTGAAGACTAAGTATCAGAGACTCCTCAAACTCTTTCCTCATTCCTCAGGTGACCCCAAGTTTTAAATATCATGTATCTAATGTTTTGTCTCATTTTGGAGTGAGACAGACATCAATTCAAACCCATTCAACATCACTTAATTTTCATGTGATCTTTGGCCATGTGTTTAACCTAACCTCTGTTTAAAATATTAGAAGAGAATGATAATAATTGTCTCTCAATGTTGCTGTAGGAATTAAAGTACAGATATAGATATAGATCTCCAGTAGGTGAAAACAACACAAATATCCATCAACAGATGAATGGATAAACAAAACATTTTGTAAACATATAGTGAAATATTATTCATGCTTAAAAAAATGAAATTATAACACATTCATAGTGTGAATCAACCTTGAAAGTGTTATCCTAAGTGAGTGAGGGAGACACAAAAGGACAAATATGGTCTTATTCTACTCATATGTGATATCTTGAATAGGCAAATTCATAGACAGAAAGTAGAATAGTGGTTACTAGGGGCTGAGGAGAGGGGAGAATGGGGAGTTATTGTTGAATGGGCACATAGTTTCTGTTTGGGATGATAAAAAAATTCTGGAAATAGATACTGGCTATGGTGGCACAACATTGTGAATGTACTAGATACCACTGACTTGTATATTTAAAAATGGTTAGAATGGTAAATTTTATGCATATTTTACCACAACAGAAATACAAAAAATATATAACGTACTTATAGCTTTGAATCTTTATTCATAATAAGGAGTATATAAAAGGTACCTTATCATTATTATTAATATTTTATTTTATAATACTTACTTATAATAAGTCCAACAAAGTTCACATGGCCAGTTAGCTGCAAACCTAAATCTCTCCTTGTATCCAGATTTTTTGGTTCCTAATCTAGTATTCTTAATGAGGCTTCATATAAATCTTAACTTTTTTATTAGGGATCTCTTTCATGTCTCTCAGATGCTTGAGCACATGATTTTATTCCCAGCCACTGCTTAGCTGGTACCCTTCAGGCAAATCACAACAGTAATGTAATTTTAAAATAACAATCAGAATTTGTTGTACATACTCACAATATAAATAATGTCTTGGTGATTACCATGCACCTATAAGAGTGTATCACACAAAGTACGTATTTAATCAATATTTATTTATTAAATGAATAATACATATATGTAAACATGTGAACACATAAACGCATCTCTCTTCCTTACTGTTGTCCCACAAAAATGACATTAAATAAACAAATAAGTCATAAACCCATAAACTATAGGAAAGAAACACTATAGAAGACCAAGATTCCAATGAAATGTGGGAAGCTGGACACCTGGCAATAGATTTAGCTGAGTCAAAAAATATTGAAGCCTGTCTTGTAAAGGTGGAAGTAGAGTCTCAACAACCTGAAAAACCCCAAAGGCTAAGGAAGTGAAAACACAGGGTACCTTTAAAGACCAACAGTCAAGGGGGAACAGAAAACAAGAGGCAACTGTCTTTAAAAAGAACAATCAGACCTACAGATTCCAAAACAGGCAAATAATGAGCTAACCAACCCACAACAAGGCAAGAGATGGGCAGTTAGCTTTCTGGAAAGTGAAGTCAGAGAAGTTATAGATCTTAGACTAGTCATAGCTGCAGGTCAGGGTAATAAGCCTCACTGAGTAGAAAGATTAGTAATAAGGCTGTTTTCCAGTCTATATGCGCAGAATTTGTTCTCATCATTTTAGAGCCTCCCAATTATAAGTAAGTAAATAGCCAAGGAACACCAGATATATAAGGAATGCTCTTTACACAAAAAGCAGAAAGTGAAAGAAACAAAAAGAAAAAGAAACTAGGGAAAAGACAAAATACAGAAAACCAGAGAATGTTTTAAAAGGAACTATATTATTCTCAAAAAGACAAAAGAAGATATTTAAATTACAAAATAAGAACAAGACAAAGGAGAAACTGCTTCCTACTAAGCACAACTATAAATCCTGGAAATAATGCAAAATACAACTACAGGTGACTTCCAAAAGCTAGCATGAAAGAAGGTGAACTGATTTGGGAAGTCAGGACCGAAGGAACAACACAGCAGCCAGGATTTGATGTCCCCCTACTCAAAAGAGTAGGGGGACTCAGACCCAGCATTCCCCAACCCCAAACCTAGCAACAGAAGGCAGCCCAAGTCAGCTTATTCCTCCCCAGGATGTTACAGGAGTCTCTCTGACAACATTAGGTCAGCCTATAAGCACCACAAGAGGGATTGATAAGCTGCCAGGGAAAGCATTCTTCTTTTCCACTAAGCCTGAGACCCTCTCCCTCACCAAGAGATATGGAGGTGGGCAGGCAGACCTGGCAAGAGAGACCCCATCACAAGTAATCTGGCCTGGCCTGGGAAGCCTCTTTGACCCCACAGGCCTGAGAGTCCCCTCCCCTGACCAGAGACACTGGAGCATCCAGGGGACACCCATAGGAGGATACCACCACACCTCTCCTTCAATAAAAGACACCTGACAACTCAGCTTGGGGAATCCACTCACATTTTCTCAGGCAGCACCAGCAGGCATCAGTGGAAGGTCCAGCTGCACCAGATAAACCAAGCAGACCAAAATAATATTGCAAAGGTTCTGAAAATTAAACTGTCATTGGAACCATAGCCCAGAAAAATAGTCTCAGAGCTGCATGCTAACCCTAAACAGAGTGACTATCTGGTAATATAAGAGATGTAAGCAGGACCCAGAGTCTCATAACATAATAGACAAATGTCTGGGATATAATTAAAAATCACCTGTCATATGAAGAATCAAGAAAAATCGAATGAAAATTGATAACCAACTGATACCAGCACCAAGATAAATCAGATGTTGGAATTGTCTGACAAGAATTTTAAAACAACTGTCATAAAAATGGTTCAACAATCAGTTATAAAATCACTTGAAATAAATGACAGAAATAGAAAATCTCAGAAAATAAATATAAGCTACAAAAAGAACCAAATGTAAATTATACATCTGAAAAAATGTAATAAAAACAACAAAGACAACTCATTGGATAGGCTCCATAGTAAAGTGGGGATGACAGAGGATACAATCAGTGATCTTGAAGACAGAACAACAGAATTCACAAAATCTGAAAGAGAGAAAATAGACTGAAAAAAATTGAACATAGCCTCAAGGACCTTTGAGAACATAATAAAATATTCAACATGTCTACCTGATATGAAGGCTCACTATATAGTTACAGTAACCAGTGTAATACTGGCAAAGGAATAAACATCTAGGTCAATGAAACCAAATAGAAAACAAGAAAAAGTCCCACACAAACATGCCCTACTCATTTTTTACAAAAGTAGAAGAGTCATTCAATGGAGAAATGATAACCTTTTTACCAAACACTGATGGAGCAACTGAATATCCATAGGCAAAAATATGAACTTTGACTTAAAGCTCATACTTAAACAAAAATTAACTCAAAATGGATTATGGACTTAAATATAAAATTACCAAACATTTAGAAAAATTACAGAAGAAAATCGTCAGGATATACAGCTAGGCAATGAGTTTTTAGAGTTGACATCAAAATTATGATCTATAGAAAGAGAAATTAATAAATTGGACTTCATCATTTACACTCAACAGTAGTTGAGAATCCAATTAGAAAATGAGCAAAACACATGAAGAGCTATTTTAATGAAGAAGATATATGGCCTGAAAACAAGCACATGAAAAGATGTTCAGCTTCACAGTCATCAGGGAATTGCAAATTAAATCCACAATGAGACAGTACTACATACCTATAGAAAAGACAAAAATAAAAAATGATGACAACACCAAATTCTGGTGAGCATGAAGAGAAACTGGATCACTCATACATTACTGGTGAGATAGTAGAGATATTTTGGAAAACAGTTCGGCAACATCTTTTCAAACTAAATAGGCAACTGCTATATTACCTAGCAATTACACTCTTAGATATTTATCCCAGGGAATTAAAAAGTTATATTCATATAAAAACCTGTTCATAGCAGCTTTATTTGTAACAGCCAAGAGCTAGAATCAGCCTAGGTGCCATTCAGCAGGAGAACAGTTAAGCAAATGGTGGTATATCTACACTGTGGAATATTACTCAGCAATAAAAAGGAATGAACTATACATGCAACAACTTGGATGAATCTCAAAGAGATTTTGCTTAGTGAAAAAAAGCCAGTCTCAAAAAGCTATGTACTTATATGACTATATTTATATAACATTTTTGAAATGATGAAATTTTAGAAATTTGGTTTGGTTATAACCAAGCCATCCTTGTGGTGATGGAACTTGACTATGGTGGTGGAAACACAAATCTACCCATGTGATAAAATCCTATAGAACTAAACACACACACACATAACTGTAAGGAAAACTAGAGAATCTGAATTAGTTTGGTGGATTACATCAATATCAATAGCATAACTTTGATAATATACTATTGGCTCACAAAATGTTACCATTGGGAGAAACTGAATAAAGTGTGCATGACAACTTTCTGTATTTTTTCTTACAACTGCATGTGAATCTACAATTATTTCAATGAAAATTTTCAATTAAAAAAACAAGAATAAAAGGCTACATACAAAGAATATTCAAAAACGAAAAAAATCTGGGAAATTAAAAATGTGATATTAGCAACTAAAACAAAAAACAGAAAAGTGGAGGTAAAACGGAAAGGTAAAAGAATTAAAAGTTCTGTCTAGGAGGTCAAATATCCAAATAATATAAGTCCAGAAAGAATAAACAAAGAAAATAGAGGAAATTATTAAAGAAATAAAATAAGAAACATTTCTAGCACTGAGAGCTTCAGTTTCCAGAATAGATTTGATATATATATGCCCAGAACAATGAAGGAAAAAAACTAGCAATAAGATACACCATTCTGATTTTTCAGAAACACTGAGAAGAAAGACAGGATTCTGAAACAGTTTATGCTGAAAAAAATTAGGTCACCTATGAAAGACTGAAAATCAAAATGACATCATAATTCTCATCTAGAAGCTAAAAAACAAGTAACACCTATAAAATTCCAAGGGGAAATTAATCGCAGCCTAGAATGGTACACTTAAGTGGACTACCAATCAAGTGTAACAGTAGAATAATGGTATATTTAGACATTCAAGATCTCAAAAAATTTAACCTGCCCTGTAATCTTTTTTAGGAATCTGCTGGAGGATGTAGTCTACTGAAACAAAGAATAAGCAAAAGGAAGTCACAGCTTTCAGAAAATAGGATCTATCACACACATTAAAAAAAAGAAAAAAAAAAAAACGAAGGGAATTCCCAGGCTGCTCAGGACCCACCAAAGAAGAAAGATTCCAATCCAGATTGAAGGAGAATAAACACTCTAGCAAAATCCCTCCTACACAAAAATTAAACAGAGTTAAGTAACGCCTGTTACACCAGAGAATGGTGTACTGCTCTGTCAGAGTTTGGGGTTGATTAGTGATAAGTAACGATAAACATAAGCAAAGGATCACAAGAGAATTAATACATTCGAGTAACTACATGGCCGAATGTTAGGTAATATAGATGTAATCATGTAATCCCTGAAGAGTTGAGAGGTTGGAGGGAGGGAAAGTTTGAAGGCAAAAATGTGTGTGTTTGGAGTGGGGAGGAGGGGGCTAGGGGTGAAAGATAAGTCACGGTAAGAGTGCCAAAGAATTCTCTTTTATTTTTAGCAATCGGGAAAATATCTGCAATAAAAATTTTTAAAATAGCAGTAGAAATATATTTTCATATTTTAACGTATTTCTTTTATTTTTTATCTTTCATGAATATTTTTATTTACCATTTTGTTATAAAATTTTCATATATAAAACAGAATAGTATAACAAATCTCCACATAACCGTGTAACATGGAGGAAAATATCAGAACAGCCAAAAGTGTTGGAAATGAACGTCTCTAGGGAATAGCAATACAAAGTGGGGAGAGGTGGAGCAGGGACTACTATTTTTTTATTGATCATTTTTCATTTTTATTTCTTTATTTTTAATTTTTTTATCTTAATTACTATGGATACATAACAGTTGTACATATTTATGAAGTACACATGATGTTTTGATACAGGCATACAATGTATAATGACCAAATCAGGATAATTGGGGTATCTATCACTTCAAGCATTTATCATTTCTTTGTGTTAGGAAAACTCCAATTCCACTCTTTCAGTTATTTTTAAATATACAATAAATTAACTATAGTTGCTCTATTGTGCTACTGAATACTAGATCTCATTCATTCTATCTCACTGTATTTCTGTACCCATTAACCATCCCTTCTTATCCCCTCTCCCCACTACCCTTTCCAGCCTCTGGTAACCATCACTCTACTCTATATCTCCATGAGTTCACTGGGTTTTTTTTTAGCTTACACATATGAGAACATTCAATATTAGTCTTCTATGCCTGCCTTTAATTCTATGCTATTTAGATCTTAAGTTTTAACTATTTATATGTCATATTTTAATTACACAATAATATAAAAATAAACATAATACAATCTTAGAAATTTACAAAACATAAAAAAATTAAAATTACTCTTATAATCCTGCCACCCAGAGGGTACCACAGCTGAAATTCTAGTCTATTTTCTAAAATCATGGCATAAAGCTAAAAAAAAAAAAAATAGTTGATTCAAACAAACACAAAACATCCAATTGTAGGATCTAAAATCTTCCTTTGGAAAATACTCTTAATCTTCAAGCACTCTTTTGAAAACACTAACATTATAATTGACATTGCAATTGACACTGGGGAAGTCTTGGCAGGAATTGAATTGAGTAGCTTGGAAAGGAATCACTCACAGCTGTCCTCGGCTGGATGTATCCAAATTTGGCCATTAAACATGAGAAACACAGAGGGCCCATTAATGGAGAATGATAATCAGCAGCTTACCTTAAGGTCACATTTGTGGAAGTTAATTCAGTTTGATTAAACCTCCAAACCATAAGTGTTAAACTTGAAGCAATATTTCACATGCCTGTTATTTCTCTCTAATGGATTACCTTATGACCTATGAGTTTTAGTCTTTTCAAATTTGAAAATGTTATCTATATCTTATCACTCATTACTTTTACCTCTTATCTTTAAAATGTTCCAATTTAACTGCAAAATTACTATGCTCTAATATCCCATCTACACAGATAACAGGTCTCACCATAAAATCTCGCTCTATTTGGTAAGTCATTTACAAAGATATAGGCTGTACCTTTGCTCAGATGATAATTGATTTAAAGTACAGTTAAAATGTCCCATTCTCTTTCTTTTAACAGAATTTTGTCACTTTTTTGCCATTAGTTAAAGAATAACCTAACTTATCTGCTAAGCTCAAGTTTAAGATGTTAATTTTCATATTTAGTGTTTCTATCAATGACCCTGTAATGTGGAAAGTACTTTATCCCTGTCTACTAGTGCAGATATTTCCACTTAGGGAGGGTGACTTTATTGAGGACTTTTGGGCTTCGGGACTATTTCTAAACATCTGCCTTAGTTCTAAGAACAAAAATGTTGTTTTAACAATACAAACTCAAGAAATGCTGAAAAACTGGCCTGCCAACATTTTTCTACTTGTTAGATTTGTGTTTGATTGATGCCCCTGGCCATTGTATAAATTTCCATCATTTATGCAAACAATGCTTAGCAAATCACATATCAAAAACAATCATATTAATGGTACAATAAATTCTCTTGAACACTAGTCACCTGGCACCAATTTTTTTCAATAACTGGAGATATAAATGTACAGTTAAAGATAAGTACATAAACACACATAGATTAGTATTTTCTATTATTAGTAGTTCTCTTTCATCCCAGAAGTTATATCCCCTGATAAAATGATGAGTTATTGGTTTTGTGAGACTCAAGATAGGGACTGGAACAAGGACTGGGACGCAGATAAGTGCACCCACTGACAAGCTATTCTGCCTAATAGACGCGTGGTTTGAAAATTGCACCTGAAAGGGTATTAACCAGAACAGAAGAAACTTATCACTACATAGGTCCTATATATGCAATATCTTTATTATTGGCTTCTATCATAAGTCTTCTTTTGATCACATTTTGAACATGTACTATTTTACCTAATTTGAGAAGTCTAGATGTAACATTTCAATTTTGTGAGCTGGGAACATGTTATAACTTTGAAGAGATTTGTAACATAGGAGGTTGATCATCTTGTGCCTATATCCCTTAGCATCATCACCCCTGTCCTATTTTTTGTTGTTGTCCACTTACCCCAGAGAAATAGAAATAAAACTCAGTAGGTGTTTCCCAGACAAAAAAACCACAGAATGATACTATACAAGGCTGCAGCAAAGAAGCTTTCCATACAAGGGCTCTTTACCATTCAAACCCATAGGTAACCAACCTCACAGAGGCTTTGTCATACAGCCTGAAAATGCATAGTCAAAAATATACTGTAAGGTCTTTTCCAGTGTTTTTCTTCATTTTGGAAAAAACAACTAGCTGAAAATTAACACCTTTGTACCCATATTTTTCTCTCTTCTTAGCTCCAGACCATCACAGCCAGCTGCAAATTCAACACACACCTCAAACCCAATATAACCCTAAAATTTAACCCATGATTTCTTTCCCAATCTCAACCTTCTCTCTGTGTCCACCACCTTAGGAAATGATAGTGTCTGAATTGGAACCCTGGGAGACATTGTGATTTCTACATTTCCCAAAACACCCAAATCAAATGAAATCTACCTACTATATCATCTTGCTCATCACCCAAGTTCAGGTCACCATTCTGTCATTGGAAAATTATAGTAGACTTCTAACTGTCCTTTTTTTTGCTTGAAAACCCCTCAATGGCTTCTCATTGTTCCTAAAAACAAAAATCTAAACCACTAATAAAAACTAAAAGCTTTTGTGTGATCCAGCACTTACCTACTCTCTAGCCTTATTTTGTGCCACTCTAACTTACTTTTTCAGACAAACAATCCTCCTTTCTGTTTTTGTATTGTCCTATGCTTACTCTTCACTTATGCTGCCTCCTTGTCCCAAAGGTTTTAGTGGCCCTCTTCTCTCTCCCCAAGTTTTTGAGTCTTATACATTCTTAAGTGACCATTAGACAAAATGCCATTGCCTTGTATCCTCAGACAAAACATGGCTTTCATGTTTATGCTGAGATCCTCTACTCTTGCTTCTCAGAGATCCTACTTAATTGAAGTTTTGTATTTAATTATTTAATGTCTCTGTCATCTTTTAGAGCAGGGATCAGCAAACATTTTCTGTAAAGAACCAAATAGAAAACATGTTAGGCTTTGCTGGACAGATGGTCTCTGTTAAAATACTCAACTATACCCTTGTAGTGAAGAAACATCCATACATAACTAGTAAACAAATGGATATGGCTATAGTCCAGTAGTCTGCGGGCCATAGTTTGTTGATTCTTTCATTAGATGATAAACTCCATGAAGGCATTGAGTATATTTTAAATTTCTCACCATTGTATCCAGTTCCCATTATAATGTTTGGCACACAATAAGCATTCAGGATATATTTATTGGATGAATGAATGAATCAATCAATAAATAAAATTTTGGATCAACATTAATCAGTTGTGACAGTATATCTAATATGTTCATCTATGCTTCCAATCTACAAGAAAAGTATAAGAAAGTAATTATTTTACAAAGGAGATTACTCTTAAATGATTTAGTGGTTAGTCAGATTTGCTCTTGACATGCCTGATTGTCCCAGACAAACTCAAAGCACAAAAGTTTAAGTAATTAGTAAGGGAGTCTGTATTTGCCCAGAAGGTCCCTTAAACAGAACAGAAAGTGTAAAGAAAAATGAGAACTAAAGACAGAAATCATGATACAATATTCTATTTTCACCTAGCAGGAAAACTGACAGGATCAACTGAAGGAATCTTCATTTTTTAACTAGTGGGCTAAGCATAGAGATGATAATTGTAAAAAAATAAAAATTAAAAATAACTCAACTCAGTAGTACAAAGACATTCCTTCCAAAGGATGGCTAAGAACTTTAGTAGTAGCCAGTTAAGCACTTAAGCTTCATTTAGAAAGATTTTTTCTAGAAAAGAATGGTTTCTCAGACTTCCAGTAAAGATGATGAATTGAGTAGACACAGGTATATCTATCTCTTCTCAATTAAGGTTGTTTGGGGGGAACATATAGCCAAGTTTGAAGGAAAAGGAGGAAAATATCCATGTATTGGAAATCAAGAGGAAATTCAGCAAGAGTTGAGGCCACGTGACGGTGGGGAAAAGACATTTAATGTTTGCCCTGGGGACTGAAATTTTCATTCAATCTTTGAATGACAGTAGATTCAAAAGGTGCTGAATCTAGTCAGAGAAATAGCCTAGACAAAGGCCTGTTACTTATGTAAAAGGTGACTTAAAATCTTTTTAGCAGCCAAGTTGAAGCAGCCTGAAACAAATTGCTTACCCAGGACATGTGTGGAAAAAGAGAATATTCATATTAAATAAGAACAATAAGCATATGTATTAATCACTGTGGGGGCCTGAATTGACCCCTCCTTTTAGATACAGAACTACTAAACTAAAAATCAACTCTAAATATTGATTCAGATCTGATGAAATCTATAGTGCCATCTAAAGAGAAAATGAGGAAATTCTCCAGAGTACATTTATGGAAAAAAAAATACATATTAATATCACAAAAGAGTCCACAGAGTCAATAAACTAGGGGTTTGCAGTCAAACAACCAGGCCACAGTACAAACTGAAAGGGATTTTTAAAATAAGTGTGTTTCAAGTGGGCAAAAATTGAATCCAAAAAAATGTGTTATGAAAGAAAGACAGGGAAATACAAAAAATAATCAAGGAAAAAATCATATAAAATGCAGGCATTGAAATAAAACAATAAATAAAACTGTAGAGATACTGAAGAATAAATTACTACAATGGAAAATCAAATCAAGGATTGCAGAGTGTAACAGAAAGATATATAGAAATAAAAAGTATGAAAAACAAGGTAAGAAATATTGTTTTCTTTTAGTTTAAGAGAATGGGAAAGAAATATTTAGATAATATAGAATGGAAATTTTCCATAATTGAAGATATAATTCTTATCCTAAAAGTATTTCCTGAATTTAAAAGATTTTTTAAAAATTTCACTTAGACATAAAAATTACTAGTAAAAAATTCTTAATACTTTCCATATGGGGAAAAAATCAGTACTCAGAAACTTGTACCTGGGGGCCAGACCCATCAGAGGGAACACAGATCCAATCAGAATGGATAGCAGACTACTCATCAACGAAAACAAAAATGAGGTGAAAATAGTGTGATAATATAACCAAAGTACCAAGGAAATATATTTACCAAACTAAAATTCAAAAAAATGAGCATGAAAATAAAATGAAGCTATGAAGCTATTTTCAGAAAGTATTCAAAAGAATTTCTACCCACAAATGTACACTGAAAGGATTTCTAAAGAATATTTCAGGAAGAATGAAAATGATTCCACAAATGAAGGATTGGGGGAAAATAAAAAAGAAATAAGAGTATGAAAATAAAATTTTAAACACTACCAAACATTTAAGAAATGAACAATATCAATTCTCTACAATCTCTTCCAGAAAATAGAAGCAGAAAGATGACTTACTAACTTATTCTATGACACTAGAAATACCCTAATACTCAAAGCCAATAAAGACATTACAAGAAAAAAACTACAGACTAATATCTCCTATGAACATAAATGCAAAAGTCCTCAACAAAATATTAGCAAATTAAATAACATAAAAAAGAATTATACACCATAACCATGTGAGAATTATCCCAGGTATGCAAGGCTAGTGCAACTTTCAAAAATCAATTAATGTAACACATCACATCAATTGAGTAAAGAAGAAAAATCACATTATCATATCAATAGATGCAGAAAAGTATTGAACAAAATCTAATACCCATTTATGATAAAATAAAAAAACTCTCAGGAAACAAGAAAATGAAGGGAATTTCCTCAATATGATAAAGAACATCTACAAGAAACTGACAGCAAACACTTTACTTAATGGTGTGAAACTAGATGCTTTTACACTAAAATCATGACTAAGACAAAGATATCCTCTCTCACCATTCCTATTTAACATTATACTGGAAGAGCAAGTTAATGAAATAAAACAATGAAAGGAAATAAAATATATAAAAATTGGGAAGAAAGAAAGAAAATTGTCTTTGATCACAGGTGATATGATTGTCTATGCAGAAAATCTCAAGGAATCAAAACATTATTCCAGAACTAATAAATTATTATAGAAAGGTAGCAGGATGCAAGGTTAATATACAAAAATCAATTGCTTTCCTATAGACCAGCAATGAACAATCGGAATTTGAACTTAAAAAGATGACATCATTTACACTAGTACTAAAATGAACAAAAAACACTTAACAAACAAGTAAGATATGTACAAAATCTACAAAAAGAAAACTAAAAAATACTGATGAAAGAAATCAGAGATCTAAATAAATTGAAAGATAGTCTGTGTTCATAAGTAGGAAGATTCAATATTGCTAATATGTCAGTTCCTCTCAAATTGATTTATAGATTTATTGCAATCCCAGTCAAAGTCCCAGCAGATTATTTTACAAATATCAACAAATGATTATAAAGTTTATATGGAAAGGCAAAGGATCCAGAATACCCAACATAATATTGAAGGAAAATAGGAGTTGGAAGATTGACACTATCCCACTTTAAGAGTTACTGTAAACCTACAGCAATCAAGACATTATAGTATTGGTGAAAGATGGACAAATAGATAAATGAAACAGGATAGAGACCCCAGAAATAGGTCCACACAAATGTAGTCAGCTGATCTTTGACAAAGGAGCAATGGGAATTCAATAGAATAGGAAAGTCTTTTCAACAAATGGTGGTGGAACACAAGTTGAGAAACTCACATGCAAAAAAAGAGAAGAATCTGGACATAGATCTTACACATTTCACAAAAACCTACTCACAAGGGATCGTATACCAAAATATAAAACATAAAATCATAAAAATTCTAGAAGATGACAAAGGAGAAGACCTAGGTGACCATGGGTTTGAAAATAACTTTATAGATACAACACCAATAGCACGGGCTATGAAAGAAATATTAGTAAGTTGAACTACATTAAAGTTAAAAACTTCTGCTGTGCAAAAGACGTTGTTCAGAGAACGAAAAGACAAGCCACAGGAGAAAATGTTTACAAGATACATATCCGATAAGGACTGTTATCTAAAATATACAAAGAACTCATAAAACATAACAATAAGAAGAAAAATAATCCAATACATTAACAAAAGACCTGAATGGACACCTTCAAAAAAAAATACAGATGGCAAACAAATATATAAAAAGATGCTCAACATCAATGTCATAATACACAAAATAAATTAAACAAAAAGTTGATTCTTTGAAAAGATAAAGAAAATCGATAGACCGCTAGCTAGCTTAATCAAAAATAGAAGAGAAGGACTCAAATAAGCTCAATCAGAAATGAAAAAGGAGACATAACAACTGATAACACAGAAATACAAAACATCATCTGCGACTACTATGAAAATCTCTATGCACACAAACTAGAGGAAATCGATAAATTGTTGGAAACACACACCCTTCCAAGCTTGAATCAGTAAGAAATAGAAATCCTGAACAGACCAATAATGAGTAGTGAAATTGAAACAGTAATAAAATATCTCCTAACTGAAAAAAAAAAAACACGGACCAGACAGATTCACAGCCAAACTCTACCAGAGCTACAAAGAAGAACTGGCACCTGTCATACTGAAACTGTTCCATAACATCAAGGAGGAGGGAATCCTGTCTAACTCATAACATAAAGACACTATTACCCTGATACCAAAGCCAGGAAAGGACACTACAAAAAACGAAAACTACAGACCAATATCCATCATGAACATAGATGCAAAAATCCTCAACAAAATACAAGCAAACAAAATTCAACAGCATGTCAAAAAGGTAATTCACCATGATCAAGTAGGTTGCATCCTAAAGATTCAAGGATGGTTCAACATACACAAACCAATAAATGTGATTTACCACATAAACAGAATTAAAAACAAAAACCACATGATCATCTCAATAGATGCAGAAAAATAATTTGATAAAATACAGCACCGTTTCATGATAAAAAACCCTCAACAAACTGGGCATAGAAGGAACATATCTCAAGATTATAAAAGCCATATATGACAAATCCACAGCCAACATCATACTGAATAGGGAAAAGATGAAAGCATCTCCCCTAAGAACTAGAACAAGACAAGGTTGCCCATGTTCACCACTTCTGTTCAACATAGTACTGAAAGTCCTAGCCAGAACAATCAGAAAAGAGAAAGCAATAAAGGACATCCAAATTATCCAAGAGGAGGTCAAACTATCCCTGTTTGCCAACGATATGATCTTACATCTAGAAAACCCTAAATACTCCACCAAAAGACTCCTAGAGTCGATAAATAAATTCAGTAAAGTCTCAGGCTACAAAATTAATGTACAAAAATCAGTAGCATCTCTATATACTAATAATAGTCAAGCTGAGAGTCAAATCAAGAACTCAATACCATCTACAATAGCTGCAAAGAAAATAAAATACTTAGGAATATACTTACAGAAGGAGGTGAAAAATCTCTACAAGGAGAATTACAGAACGCTGATGAAAGAAATCATAAATGACACAAACAAATAGAAAAACATCCCCTGCTCATGGATTGGAAGAATCAGCACTGTTAAAATGTCCATACTGCCCAAAGTGATTTACAGATTCAATGCAATTACCATCAAAATACCAATGTCATTTTCCACAGATCTATAAAAACAATCCTAAAAGTCATATGGAAGCAAAAATTAGCCCAAATAGCCAAAGCAATCCTCAGCAAAAAGAACAAATCTGGAGGCATCATATTACCTGTCTTCAAATTATATTACAAGGCTGTAGTAACCAAAGCAGCATGGTACTAGTGTAAACATAGACACATAGACCAATGGAACAGAACTGAGAACCCAGAAATAAAACCATATAGGTATAAGCAATGAGTCTTTGACAAAGCTGACAACAACATACACTGGGGAAAGGAAAGCCTATTCAATAAATGGTGCTGGAAAAATTGAATAGTCACATGCAGAATAATGAAACTAGATCCCTATCTCTCACTATATACAAAAATTAACTCAAGATGAATTAAAGACTTAAATGTAAGGCCTGAAACCATAAAAATTCTAGAAGAAAATGTAGGAAAAACTCTTTGGGACATTGGCCTAGGCAAAGAATCTATGATCCCAAAAGCAAATACAGCAACAACAACAACAAAAAATAATGACACTTATTTAAACTAAAAAGCTTCTGCACAGCAAAGGAAAGAATTAACAGAGTAAATAGACAACCTACAGAAAGGGAGAAAACATTCACAAATTATACATCTGACAAAGGGCCAATATCCAGAATCTACAAAGAGCTCAAACAAACCAGCAAGAAAAAAACAAATTACCACATCAAAAATGGGCAAAAGACATGAATAGAAGTTTTTCAAAATAAAATAGATAAATGGCCAAACAGGAAAAAATGCTCAATATCACTAATTATCAGGGAAATGCAAATTAAAACCAAAATGAGATACCACCTTACCTGTGTAAGAATGGCTATAATTAAAAAGTCAAAAAACAATAGATGTTGCCATGGATACAGTGAAAAGGGAACACTATTACATTATTGGCGGGAATGTAAACTCAGCCAACCGCTATGAAAATCAGTATGAAGATTCCTCAAAGAAATAAAAGTAGACCTACCATTAGATCCAGCAATCCCACTACTGTGTATCTACTCAAAGGTAAAGATGTCATTTTATAAAAAGACACCTGCACCCAAATATTTATTGCAACAGAATTCACAATTGCTAAGGTATGGAAGCAATCTAAGTGCCCATCAACTGATGAGTGGATAAAGAAAATGTGGTGTATATACGTACCAGGTAATACTACTCAGCCATAAAAATGAATGAAATAATGTCTTTTACAGCAACTTGGGTGCAACTAAAGACCATTATCCAAAGTGAAGTATATCAGGAATGGAAAAACAGATACCACATGTTCTCACTTACAAGTGGGAGCTAAACGAGGGATATATATCATCATAAAGTAGTGTAATGGACATCAAAAACCAAGAAAGGAGAAGGATAGGAGAGGGGTGGGAAGAGAGTGAGGGATAAAAATCTACCTATCTTGTACAATGTATGCCATTCTGGTGATAGGTTCACTGAAAGCCTGGTCTTCAGCATAATACAATCCACCCATGTAAAAAAAAAAAACACTTGTACTCCCTAAATTTTTTTTTGAAATAAAAACAGTAAAAAAAAAAAAAAAGGAGATACCATTACATACCTACTAGAACGGCTAAAATCCAAAACATTGACAAAACCAAATGCTAACAGGGACATAGAGCAAGAGCAAGTTTCATTGACTGTTAGTAGGAATGAAAAATGGTATGAAAACTTTAGGAGGTAGTTCAACAGTTTCTCACCAAACTACACATAGACTTGTCATATGATTCAACCACCATGCTCCTTGGTATTTACCCAAATGAGATGAAAACATTTCCACATAAAAACATGCACAGAGATGTTTACAGAAACTTATCAATAATTGCCAAAACTTGCAAGCAACCAAGATGTTCTTCAATATTTGAATGGATAAACAAACTGGTCATTTATACAGTGGAATACAATAAAATATTATTCAGTGATAAAAAAAGAAAGAAACCATCAAACCATGAAAAAACATGAGGAAATCTTAAGTGCACATTGCTAAGTGAAGGCAGCCAATCTGAAAATGCTAATATCATGTGATTTCAACATAAGTCATTCTGAAAAAGGCAAAACTACAGATGGCAAAAATATCAGTAGTTGCCAGGGCTAAAGGGTAGGAAAAGAAGGGTAAATAGGTGGAGCACAGGAGACTTTTAGGGTGAGTTAAAGTCCATTAAAGTCTTATTATGAGATTTCAGGAATACAGTCACATCTTCAGGCCTCATTTCTAATTCTAGTTCTCTTGCAATTTCCACCATATCTGAAGTCTTGAATCTGTCAAAGTCATCCATGAGTACTGGAATAAACTTCTTCTAAATTCCTGTTAATGTTGATATATTGACTTCCTATAAATCATGACTGTCCTTAATGGCATCTAGAATGATGAATCCTTTCCAGGTTTTCTACTTACTTTGCTAAGGTCCCTCAGAGGAATCACTATCTACGGCAGCCATGGCCTTATGAAATGATTTCTTAAATAATAAGACTTGAAAGTTGAAATGACTCATTGATCCATGGGCAGCAGAATGGATGTCGTGTCAACAGGCATGAAAATAACCTCTTGTATTTCTCCATCAGAACTCTGTGTGACTAGACTTATTGTCAATGACTAGTAATATTTTGAAAGGAATCTTTTTTTCTGAGCAGTAAGTCTCAACAGTGGGCTTAAAATATTCATAAACCATGCTGTAAACAGATGCACTGTCACTCAGGCTTTGCTGTTGCACTTATAGAAGACAGGCAAAGGATTTAGCATGATTCTTAAGGGCCCTAGAATTTTCAGAATGGAAAATGAGCATTGGCTTC
Source organism: Daubentonia madagascariensis (assembly GCA_023783475.1). NCBI lineage: Eukaryota > Metazoa > Chordata > Mammalia > Primates > Daubentoniidae > Daubentonia > Daubentonia madagascariensis. The sequence continues at coordinate 14,497,914 of JAKFHU010001798.1, forward strand.
AACTTAGTCACCAGCTGCATTAGCCCCAAACTAGAGAGTCAGCCTGTCCTTTGAAGCTTTGACACTAGGCATTGACTTCTCCTCTCTAGCTATGAAAGTCCTAAATGGCATTTTCTTCCAAGACTGTTTCATCTACACTGAAAATCTCCTGTTTAGTGTAGTCACCTTCATCAATGATCTTAGCTATTATTAGATCTGGATAACTTGCTGCTTCACCTTCAACTTTTATGTTATGGAGATGGCTTCTTTCCTTAAACCTCATGAACAAAACTCTGCTAGCTTCCAACTTTTCTTCTGCTGTTTCCTCACCTCTCTCAGGTTTCACAGAATTGAAGAAAGCTAGGCCTTTTCTCTGGATTAGGCTTTGGCTTAAGGGAATGTTGTGGCTGGTTTGATCTTCTATCCAGACTACTAAAACTGTCTCCAGATCAGCAATAAGGCTGTTTCACTTTCTTATCATTTGTGTGTTCAATGGAGTAGTACTTTTAATTTCCTTCAAGAACTTTTCCTTTGCATTCACAACTTGGCTAACTGTTTGGCACAAGAGACTTAGCTTTTGGCCTGTATTGGCTTTCTGCATGCTTTCCTCACTAAGCTTAATCATTTCTTGATTTTGATTTAAAGTGAGAGACCTATGACTCTTCACTTGAATACTTAGCGGTCACTTTAAGGTTATTAATTGGCCTAATTTTAATATTGTTGTGTCTCAGGGAATAGAGAAGCCTGAGGGGAAAGAGAGAGAGATTGGGGAATGGTCCAGTCAGTGGAATAGTCAGAACACACACACCTCTTATCGATTAAGTTCACCATCTTATATGGGCATGGTTTGTGGCACTCAAAAACAATTACAATAGTAACATCAAAGATCACTGATTAAAGATCATATAACAGATATAATAATAATAAAAATATCTGAAATAGTCTGAGAATTACAAAATGTGACACAGACATGAAGTGAGCACATGTTGTTGGAACAATGGTGCTGATGGACTTGCTTGATGCAGGGTTGCCAGAAACCTTCAATTTATTAAAAACATAAATAATACCTGGGAAGCACAATAAAGCAAGGCACAATAAGTTACACAATAAGTACACACAACAATATAGATGAATCTCACAATCATAATGAATGAAAGGAATATATGTTTATGATTCCATTTCAAAAACAGGACAATCCAATCGATGTTGTTAAAAGTTAGGATGCTGGTCATGCTTGGAGGGTTGGTAGTGACTAGAAGGGAGCATAAGGAAAACTTCTAGGGTGCTGGTTATATTCTATGTTTTGATCTGGGTGCTGATTACATGGATGTATTCAGCTTGTGAAAATTCATTACACTGTAAAATTATGATATGTGCACATTTTCAGTAGGCCTTTTTTTGCAGCTTTATTGAGGTATAGTTGATATATACAAAACTGCACATATTTAATGTGTACAATTTGAAGAGTTTTGACATATGCATACATCCATGATACCATCACCACAGTCAAGTAATAAACATACTCATCACCTCCAAAGGTTTTCTTGTGTTCGTTCCTTTGGGTTTTTGTTTGTTTGTGGAAAGAATACGTAACATGAGATCTGCCGTCTTAAATTTTTAAGTACACATTACCATATTGTTAACTATAGGCACTACAATGTACTTGATCTCTAGAACTTATCTTGTCCAACCTATATAACTGTAACTTAATACCCATTGAACTATAACTGCTGTTTTCTTCTCCTTTCATCCCTTTGAAACCACCATTCTCTTTTCTGCTTTGTGTAAGTTTGAATATTTTAGATACCTCACGTAAGTGGAATCATGCAGTATTTGTCCCTTTGTGACTGACTTATTTCACTTAGCATAATGTGTTCCAGGTCCTTCCATGTTGTTGCAAAAAGTGGGACTTCCTTCTTTTCTAACGCTGAATAATATTCCACTGCATGTATATACCACATTTTCTTTATTCATTTATTTGTCAATGGACATTTGGGACATACCATATTTCAATAAAAGTTTCAAAAGGAAAAAGCAAAGGATGAATATCAATGGATAGCCTTGAGAGCCAGGGCTCATACATATATGGTAGTGTTGGAATGGCAAATCAGTTTTTTGAAAAGATTGAACTAGTGTATAATTAGCACTATGACATTTTTTCTCAATATGAAAATATTTTTGAAAAGTAATTTTCTTACCTCATACCACAAAAATAAAATCCTAGTGAACTAAAATACAAACATAAATAAGAAACTTTAAATCTATTAGAATGAAGTAAACTGGTTGTTAAGTATGAAATGTCCAATTTCCTTAGGTACTAAGTTTGACAGTTGATATCTCTGACATTTCACTTTGACACTTCTTGTTTTATGTTTATCGTGAAGGTACATCCTCAGTCTTTCAAACGCATGTTGTGGCTTATGATTATCTTTCAAAATTTTTTAAGAACAATTTTTGTAAAACCACGGATAAGTCAAAAATTCATGTTATTTTCGAATATGAGTTCCATCGTGGAACCAATGCAGTGCAGACAGCTCAAAATATCAACAAAGTGCTCGGGAAGGATGTGGCTAATGAACACACAGTATGTCGATGGTTTGAGAAGTTCCATTCTGGTAATTTTAATCTTGAAAATGAGCCATGTGGGCAACCTGAGACCAAGGTGGATAATGATGAGCTGAGAGGTGTAGCAGAAGCAAATCCATCCCAACCTCTGCATGAATGAGCAGCAAGGTTTGACATTACTATTCCAACAATATTGGACCATTTGAAATAAATCAGCAAGGTAAAGAAGCTGGATAGATGGGTTCCTCATGAATTAAATGAGCGTCAGAAGAGAAATCATCTGGAAGGTTGCCTTTCTTTGCTGCCACAACATAAAGGCGAACCATTTCTACACTATATTGTTACATGTGATGAAAAATGGATTCTTTTTGACAATCACAAGCATTTGGCACAATGGTTGGATAAAGATGAGGTACCAAAACACACAAAACCAAATATTCATCAAAAAAAGCTAATGGTGTCTGTTTGGTGGTCCAATGCTGGTATTATCCACTACAGCTTCATGAAACCTGGTCAATCAATTACAGCGGATGTGTACTGCAACCAATTGGATGAAATGATGAAGATGTTTGCGATTAAGCAGTCGAGATTGGCCAATAGAGACAGGCCAACCCTCTTGCAAGACAACACTCAACCACATGTCGCACAAACAACACTGCTCAAACTACAGCAGCTGGACTTGGAAACTCTCTGTCATCCACCATATTCATCAGAACTTGCACCAACTGACTACCACTTCTTCCAGGCTTTGGGCCACTGCTTGCAAGGAAAAATATTCAATTCTTAACAAGCTGTGGAAAATGCTTTTGGTGATTTCATTGCCACTTGCTCTCCAGGCTTCTTTGCTGCTGGCATAAACAAACTACCGTTAATATGGCAAAACTGTGTCAATAATTTAGGTGCATATTTGGATTAATTTTACTGCTTCCTTTTTGAGATATAATAAACTACACTTTTGATTTGAAATCGGACATTTCATATTTAATGACCTATAACTCAGGTGGAAAGGAATCTTTTAAATAAGATTTTAAAAGCACATACCCTATGGAAAACAATAATAAATTTGATTACATTAAAATAAAATACTTCTAAACACCAAAGTTCACCACAAAGGGAGGTAAAAATACAACTGACTGACACAAGGCAGTATTATAAGATATACAACAGTCAAAGAATTAGTATCTAGATTCCAGAATTTATAAAGACCACCTATAAATCAATAAGAAAACTATCAGAAAATAGACAAAAAGTGGAAACCAGAGCAACATATAAATTATGAAAAGTTGTCCAACCTCACTAATTATAAATAAGTTATTAAAACAGTCATTTTCCACTTACTTTTCCAATTCGGTAAAAATTGATATTCTGATAATGTCAAGTATTAGGAGAGTTTGGAAAAAGAGTGGTCCAAATACAGCTAATAGAAGTATACGTTGATACACCACTTAGGGAACAATTTGGCAATATCTAGTGAATTTAAGTATATGTATATTACACAGCTCAATTCAGCAATTGCACTTCTGGGTACATACACAATAGAACTCTTATACATGTAGACAAGGAAACATACATAAGGAAATATTCCTCCTTAAAAGAAAAATCATGAAAAGAACCCAAGTAATCCATAAAAGGGAAGTGGATAAAGAGATTCACATGGTAGGGCATAATCTCAGGATGGAACGCTATAAAGCAATTAGAAAAAATATAGTTACATCTCAAAAACATAATGCTATAAGATGTAGAATGAATTTTATGTACATTACCTTTTATTGTATGGAAGTTAAAAAATATACCAAAAATAATATTCTGAGATTGCTTGTGAATGCATACCTATGTGTGCATTAGGTGAATAGTACTAAATAGAAATAGGGGAACAAATATTAAACGTATGATAGTTTGTTCCAGAGTTGGAAGAAAAATAATTAGAATATGAGTGTTGCTTAAAGGTGAGTTGAGTCATATCTGTAATATCAATAATATTTAATAACAATCTCTTTAGATAAAAAAATCTAGAAACAAATATGAAAAAATGTTAACCATTGTTAATTCTGGGTGTTAGGTATATTATTGCATGTAATTCCTTATACATTAAATTCCTCAAAATATAAAAATAGTAGTTTCTCTAGATAAAATTTTTCAGTTTTATATTAATTGAGCCCTATGAAATAACTGTCCTTGGCTACTATAAATTGCTCTTTCTCTTTCTTATATTATGTATGTATTTTATGTGTACCTATTTTCCCATAGATAATAGATGTAAAAGAAAATCCCACAATATAGTAAATGTTAAGATATGTTAATTTATAATTACTTGGGTGTGAACCATGCAGGACAGAGAAGAGACCTAACAGAGAGAGAGTGCGTGCATGCTAAATATATAGACATAGACCTAAAAGAGCTGTTTCTTTCCCCTGAGCATGAAGTTTTCATGGGCAGCAGAATTTTCTCCTTCATTTTCTTTTTAATATCAAAGAAATTATTGACGACTATGTACTCACTAACCACGGGAAATGATTGTGCTATGCTTCTCTCCCACCAGTTCAGGGTCTATTTATGCATTGAAAGTTATTTTGCAGAGATGGGCCCAGGAACCACAGATGGGAGATGACTCAGGAGAGTGGGATGGGCAAGAATTGCTGCATTTAAACTATGTGCTCACTCAGATCCCACTGTTCTCTCAGGTTGGGAAGAATAAATAAGCTTCTTAGGGCGCTAGCCTGGTGTCTATGAAGCAAGTTACTTTCACGAAGGTTTCCTCTGTCAGTATAAGGGACCAAAAATGAGCTAAAAAGCAGTACAACTAATATCAAACTTGACATTGCTAATAACACTAACTCTCCAGCCCCCTGGGCTCAGTTTCTCTCTCTATAATGAGAATTAGATGAGTTGATATTCATTCCGCAACATATTCTCAAAATGACAAGATAAGGTTTTCATTTTGCTTCTGCTGTTAATATACTATGAGGTCTTAGCATTTAATAGATGTTTGATTAATCAATCAAGCGATAACTATATACATAGACAGAGATGTGGTACACACACATGTGTATGTATCATCTGTAAAATGACTGCAAAAACACCCGATATATCTTCTTTAGTAGATTGTTATAACAACAAAAATAAGTAATTATTATTAAAATGCTAACGAACCATATTGAAAAATGAGGAATTTTGGCTTTCTAGTATAAAAATTGGTCTACAGTAATACCCACCAATTGGAAATATTTCAAAACCATGAATACAGATTTTTTAAGTAAAAAATAAAATTTTATTTTTATCAGCATTTTCACTTTAATTTTCCCTTCCATATATTCTTTACCAAGTATTGGGGGAAACTTTCTTTTCCATTTGATTTCTGCCTTTTCACATGACGTTGGAAAGCTTCATATTTCTCTTGGTTTTGCATATCTCCCTCCCTCCTCTTCCTCCTGCTTTTTTTTTTTTTCTCCTGCTTCAACAAAATGTAAGCTTAGCTATAGGAGATACTGGGAATACTTTTCTTCTAATAGACTTCCTAGAATAAAAATGGAAATCTTCAGAACTCCTAATAATAAGATGTAATTCATGGCTAAAGTCCTCTATAAAAATATGAAAAAGTTTATTAGTGGTACTTATAGCCTTCTTTTATGTAATCCTTTTTTCTTTCCCTTGCCTTCTATCACCAATCAACTCTCAGGATTAGGTCTGGTAAGGTCCTTAATGGATAATGTGTAAAAACTAAATAAAAAGAACATATATTTATATATATATAAAATATATACATATTCATTACAAGGCCTGACTATTGCTAATATTCACCCATAGTGGTAAGTTAAGAGTAATTCTGAGCTTGTATTTATGCTCAGTAGGATAAGTCATGAGTGACAAATAACTTTTTTCATGAGCTTTGGCTAAAGTAAACCTCTTCTAACCATGTTTACATTTTTTCAAGGTTGAAATAAATGGTGCATTAGACTCCTACTAGCTGATGGAGAAGATATTTGGGAGTAAAGAACTTTCTTAGGTACTCCTAGGTTCTGCCTACTTCTGGTTCGGTTTTCTAGCCACATAAATCTTTCCCAAGATAAACTGGTTTTCATTTACATAAAATTAAACAACTAGTTAATTTAGTGTATATTATTACTAGTGTCTTTATGTAAAAATAAAGATGGATATCTCATAATTTGTAATCCCAGTATGACTTTTCTCCAAGTAAAGCAATTACAGGCCACCTAAGCGTCATTCAGTATTTTACATGTTATCACCAGCATCTTTGATATTTATGTTTGTCTTATGAATAGCTCTAGAAAAAGACTGTTTTGTAGTCTGATAAATATACTATCTGAATGCTGCTCATCATTTTCTGTGCCAATGAAAGGAAAAGTTTTATGAGCAAAAACTGCTTTGAAAACCAATTAATTTATTTTAGGAAAGATAGGTTCAAGGTGCAGCCATATGTCACGCCACCTAACCAGAAAACCATTAGATTATAGAGACACAAGTGTTCCTGTTCAGTGAGGCCTCTCTTGAGCACCTTGTCTAAAATAGCACCTGTGCAACCTCTCCTATCTGCCCTTCCTTGCACATATTGCTGTCTAACAAAGATCACTATTTTCCATATACCATTTCACTACTTAACAAATTATATTGAAATCACTTGTCCTATTAATTTTTTGCCTACTTTGTGACTATATAAGCTTTACATTATCAGGACTCTGTCTTTTATTTACTCTTGTAGCCATAGTACCTAAGACATTACCAAGTCAGAATAGGCTTTTGATCATTTTTCATTAAATGAGTGAGTCTCGTCAATGTCATTAAAATGGTAAGAGCTTGGTTCTAGGCAGAAAAGCCCTGAATCTATTTCTCTACTTTTTCTTTATTCTCAAGATTCTGGCAAAAATAAGGTATAACCAGAGCTACTTCCTCCAGGAGGGGCCCCAGCTATCTTTTTTTTTTTCTTTTCATTTTCCTTTTTTGCCTTCTGCCAGGTGAAAGGTTGGCAGTGGATTCCCGGCTTCAACTCTGCCTGAACAGACCTGGGGCAGGTGTCCCAGAGTACCTATTGCAGGTAAGTGCTCCCTTCCTGTCTTTCTCACTTCTTTCCTTTTAACACTTGCAGATGATTTCTGGACCAGCTTTTTGGTCCCTAATGATGGTTGATATTTAGGTGTTATTTTAGGAGAAAAGAAACTGGCCATTGTACTTCAAATTATTTAAGCCAAACTAGATATAAAAATAGAAGCCTTACAAAAAGTCTAGTGTAATTGCTGGAGCTCTTTCTGGGATTTAGGATTGAAGCCCAGAGAAGAATAACTGATAAATAGCATATAGTATATAGTTATAAGTGTAAAAATATAGGCACAAGAACACCAGAGGTACATAGATTTTCTTATAAACTTGGGGCAGGAAAGGCCTGGGAAAATATGTGAATGGTAAGTCTCAAAAAAATATATGATGACCAATGGACAAGAGAAATGTGTTTAATCTCACTAATAATTGAATACACTAATATAATAGCAATGAAATATCTATCAACCTTTTAATCTTTAAAAATCTAGTAAATAATGATAAATTCCAATTTTGACTTTGATATAGAAAAGAGGGCATTCTCATAAACTCTTCTGGTGAAACTATAAATTACAATATCATTTCTAGAAAGCAATATGAAAGCTTATATCCAAATTACATTATGTATATTCTCTGAATTTGATCTAAAAGGAAATCACATATAAGGGAAAATATATATACACACACTTATATATTACACATAAGTGTGTATGTATACACTATATATGTAGATATATATATAATATATATGTATATATAAACATTCATTGCAATATTTATATGAAAAATTGGGTTGTAACTTTCCAACAGCAGCAACAGCTTAGTTAAAAATTAATTATAGTACTTTTAGATAATGGGATATCATTGCAGCCAATACGATAAATAAGATACGGACATGAAAAGATGTTCATGATGTGGTATTGAGTAAACTATCTGTTTATAGTTTAATACATATACTCTATGGTATGTTCACAGATAAATTAAAATGTCTCATAATTTATATCCAAATATACATATATGAGTAATGATTATCTCTGAGGAGTGAGGTTATAGGATTGGAAGTGAACTTAATTTTCTATTTCACACAGTTTTTGTTGGTTAGAACTATTGCGTAAGACCTTTATACCTTTATAATTTAAACTGTATCTCCATTTTAAACATTATTAGAGAGAAAGGACACAAGGCAGATGACTTAAATGAGAGACGGAATCTAGGAACAATTGAAAGCTGGCTTGTGCATAGGTTTCTTACTCTTATTCTCATTTCATGCATGTCGCCAAACTATCAGAATGTATTTCCCCTGTATGTCTTCCCATTATCATCCAGCAACCCTTCATTTCCTTGGATTCCTGAATTATGTCCCTTGTTTCCAACTAGATTTGTTTCATTCTTCTACCCTTTCTCCTTGTGCTGAGAAGAACTGTCTTTTGCAGACCAGGACAGGAGCTGCAACAATGATTCAGACAAGATAAATAGAGCTGTCCCCCAGGAGAGCAAACACAAAGGGCAGTTCCCCTATGCCCAGGGAAGGGGATTGCTAAATGCACTGCAGTTTAGAAATTCCTGGCCAGGAGGAAGGAATTGATGGGCTTGTCAGCAGTTAAGAGTTAGGCTGGATTCCTTGGAACAATGAGGTCATCCAATCTCCAGGAGGTAAATCCTAATAATTTCTGAGCACACACGACATGTTCCTTATATTATCTAGTGGATATGAAAATTGGGCTATATCTTTTGGTTGTCTTTTTTTCTTACACACTTTTTTTTTTGTTGTTCATATTACCTTTCTAACTCTTCTTTCTATACTACATGCTATAGTTAGGTTTTTCTTGCAAAAATTATAGCCCAAAAGTTGCTTACAAATCTATTTCTATACTTTTGACTTCAGACAAATAATCCTTTGAGAGTAAGCAAAAGAACTGCCCACTGTTATGTTTTTAGCTTTCACTGCACTTTAGTATAGATGTTTGACATAAACCCTTCAGTCAGACACGCAGGAACACAACATGAAATGAGCTTTGGGAAATTTGGCTACTGTTAATGAGATTAGAGAGTGCTACCACTCACAGTCAATTTTTTAAAAATGGGTAGCTATAATTTTGGGACAGCAAGTATACTTCAATGTGAATATATTTATAAAAACAAATATGTAATAGATATAATTATATACATGCAGATTATTGAAAACATGGACAGGGTCTGCTCTGCGGAAATTTTTTTAACTTATACGTTTTCGTAGATACAAACAAAATAACATTGACTTTACTCCACAGAAAAAGCGGGTCAATCTGCCTACTACCTAGAGATGGCATTAGCATTTCTAGAGTATTTGTAGATTTTTATGTTGCCCCTTATCTGCAGAGTACTTAGTGGCCTTGGCTTAGTCTTGAGATGTTTTACAAGTATTATTTGCCTTATCTCTGGTAACTCTTAGTAAAAAAAAAAAATAGAAGATTTAAATTTCTACTAAGAATAAGCTTACAATCTCAACTGAAAGGAAAGCAGAGATAATTTAAAACATACACATAGACCAAAACTGTTAAGAAAATAAAAAATGCCTTTTATGTATATGAGATAAATCATTCAAGAGAATGACTCTTAAGGACAGCACACAAATCTTGAAACACGTGTGGAGCACTGTGTTTGCACAATCAATACCAGTAATGTTGACATAGCCTCCCAACCTGTCTTCTTTCTTTTACATTTGTCCCCCAACTTTCATTCTTATTCTAAACACAGCAAAGGAGTGATCCCATTAAAACACAAATAATATGTCACTTCCACTCAAAATTTTTCAAGGCCTTCTTTTCTCTTTGAAAGATCTGATAATCTCCACCCCCCTGCACGCCCCCAGCTGCCCCCCTTGCCCCATCCAGTTCTGTCTCCCTCTTGCTCAAGCTGTTCTAGCCACACTGGCCTCTTTGCTTTTCTAAGAACTCATTAGGCACACTCCCACCCCCATGCCTTTGCACCTAATATTTCCATTCCTTGGACTGATTTCCTTCCAAATACTCACATGCCTTGTTCCCTTACCTGCTTCAAGTATTTTCTCTGATGTCACCTTTTCAAGGAGGCCTTTCTTGACACCCTACTTAAACTGTAACACTCCCTTCCTTCCTCTCTAACTCAATGCACCTTCTCCCTCTTCCTGCTTTAGTCCTCCACAGTGCTTACCAGCATATGGGAAACTATATATATTTACTCATCTGTTTATTTTCTGTCTTCTTCCATCTGAAGTAAGTTTCCTGAGGGCAGGGACTTATGTCTGTTGTATTTAGTCCTGAATACATAGTATACAGTAGATACCCAACAGACCTTTGTTAATGAAATTAGTAAATATTTAATGAATTAATTAGTGAAAAATAAAGAATGAATAAGTCCACGATGAAGGAAAGGGATTTGTGAATTGGATTTTAAGCATATAGCTAGAAGATCAAGATCCATGTGGGTGCCCATTAGCTTAGTGTTAATTGGAGAGAAGGCTAGGATCCTATGGAAGAGCAGCCCATACAACAAAGGTGAAAGAAGGGGACAGAGATCATCTAGGAGGGGCTTACGAAACTTAACAGATTTTCAGAGCAGACAAAACTAGTTTATCATATATTTTGAAAGCCTAATCAAGTGCATTTACTCAAGAATATCTGAAAATATTCAGCTTGAAAGGACAGCCTTAGACTCCAGGCATAGAAATTCTCAGACTGTCTTCAATGACACACTCTCTAACCCACACCCAATCCACCAACAAACCCAACTATTTCTTACCAACTCTACCATTATCCCACCAGTCCAATCCACTGTCATTTCTAGTTGAGATTTGCATTAGCCTCATATGCTAATGTGCTTCTGTGTCTGTGTGTCTGTGCTTCTACTTTTGTGCCCCTATAGCCTTGCCGGCTCATAGCAGCCCGAGTGAGCTTTACATTTAGAATAGAATCCTAAGTCCTACCACACCTATGAGACATGATATGGGGCCTGGCTACATCTTTGACCTTATTTTACAATCTTTCCCTCTCCCTTATGAACTCTGGCCATGCTGGTCTTCTTGCTGTTCAACAGGTGAAGGCCTCAGGTTCTTTGTACTCATGGTTCCCTCTCTCTAGAACATCGATCTTCCAGACATGCAGGTGGCTCACACCTTCACTTTGTTCACCACCTCATGCATGTTTTTGTTCAAATGTCACCTGCTCAAAGAAGCCTTTCCTGACGACCAAATGCAAAATTATAGTTCCTGTCATTCTTTGTGTCCTTCCAAACTTTATTTTTCATTTATAGTCCTCCTCATTTCCTAACATTATAGTATAGATATATCTAATTCTATATTTTTTATTGCTATATCCCCTATGGTCATAACTGTGCCAGGTACAGAGTAGGTACTCAGAAATATTTATTGAAGGCATGAGTGTTGAATGTAATGCATGGAGGGGCTGCAAACTGAAGTTCATTTTAGTCACTGTAGGAAGAAATGGACTTAAACATGGATTTATGGCCTTTCAGGGCCCAACATGCTTACAATTAGAAGACTTTTTCTGCATTTTTAAGTTCACAATCACTTCCTGCTCTGGGAGAAACATGCAGAACCACTATAAAATTTCTGAAGTTTTTAATGCAGCATGAAGACTGAAGGTTCATATGGTAACATATCTTACTTGTTCCTCAGCCCCAGCTTAGTCTGCATAAAAATGACTTAATGCAAGCATCCACAGTAAGGCAAAAAAAAAGCCCCCCATTTCCAAATTAGACAGTTCTTCTTTTCTCATCTGTATTTAAAACAACCATGTTTGTGACATAACCCTTATTTCTTTTAGAAAATCGTGCACTTACTAAAAGATATTAAGATATTCAGGAGGAAATCATTCATTTAAATCCTAAAATCTGCTTATAGGAAGAATTTTCTAATCCTATATAATTTATAGAAAATGTTCATTTAATCTCGTACTCTATTATGATTCCTTATATTTAAAGTAATAAAAAGGCAATTAAGTTGCATGTTTTCCATACTAATTTGTGTCTACCTTAAAAGAAGAACTAGAGAAATATAATACTATACATATATAATGTGTGCTCCTTCTTTTTAAATTGCTGTTTTCCTATATTCTAATTTTTACAATAAGTCTGTGTATCCTTTTTTCCAATTCTGAATAAGAATTTTTGTGCAAGTACTTAAGGAAACTTCTGTGATTGTAAAATGTTAAGCTTTCATAAAACATATTTCTAAAACAGAGATAGAAATATCTGAATATGTTAGAACGAGGATAGAATATAAAATACCCAGATCCCCTAATCCTTATGTAACCTCTCTAGTCAGTTGGTGCTACGGCTTTTTCTACCACAAGTAGAATTTCTAATAGATTTTTCCCTCTGGAAGAGGAAACCAAGAAAGACATCACTCTATAGATCCACCAGGTAGCTGACACAAGCTATACTTGCAGGGACATTAATTGATAAACAGCTACATAATAAATGATCTTCATGTTAATTTTACATGAAATGATTGATAATGCTTTTAGGATTAATCTTTAAGGTAAATCACAAAGTATTGTCTGGATATTAAAACATTTTATATTTCAGTTATTTTCCTGCTTTTAACCAAACATTCTTAGTACACTGTCAGAACAATTCCTGTCATTATTCAATTTTTACAATATTACTTCTAATGAATACGAATGTAAATAATATAAAATCCATAAAACATCCACTCATTTGTTTTGATTGTGTCAGGATATTCTTGGGAAATCAGATATCGAAAGACAATAACATTTCACTCCAAACTGTAAACTGTGGTGAATTTACAGGTAGGTAGATGTTGCCTATACATAGAACCTGAAAAATTCCAGAATATCATTCACAAATATATTTTCCAAATATTCATAGGAGCTTACTCCTATGCCAAGCCCAGTTGTAGGCAGCAAGACTACATTCCTGAATGAGCAGACATGGCCTCTTCCCTCAAGGATTTTAGACCATCACTGCCTGACTTTGCATTGTTATTATAATGTATACATGCATGCACGTGCGCGCACACACACACACACATACACACCTCAGTGCAGGTGCCGTCTTTTGATCTTTTTCAAAGAAAGGAAATGGGCATTTTCAAAGTCACTGCCTGCTGCATAGAAAAGCAGAGGTCATGAATGTTTCATTGATATAGCTCAGATGTTATCCTTTATGAATGAAGGGTTTCTATGCAACTTGATTGTGAAAATTGTCTGCCTACGGGAATTCACATAAAAAAGAAAACTATTTTAAGTGGGTGTTTCCTGCATGAAAAAAGGATTATGATGATGCATTGTCAACTTTAAAATTGCACAGTTTTTGAACAAGTCATGACCACAACTGCAGCAATGAAAATACCATCAGTAATTCACTCTTCCTACACCACAAAACTTGGCTTGGAATACCACATACTTTTGGCTACATCTGCATCTCTGATTAATTTTTTGAATGCAGGAAATGTACAATCATGGCATTTAAAGAAATGAACACTGATGCATATTGCCTCAACTTAGAGAAAAGAATAAGAGCAAATTTCCTGTTACAATACACATACAAAAACAGAGTTTGTGTGAATAATGTTAGAGGATTTTCAAATGCATTTTATTTATTCCTTGATAGGCATTCACAATTCCAGCTGACATTAATGGGAATTACTCAAGTATACTGAGAAAGAATAAGCCTTTTGTGTGTATATGTGTACATTCAAGTAATAAATTTACATACTCTCAAAGAAACCCATTTGATTGTTTTAATGTATTGCGTTAAAATCACTGGCACACCTTGAATGAGGTAGGGAGGGGAATATGGTTAACAGGGAGAAGGTTTGGGCATTAAGTAACTCAAGATGCATTTCCATAAACCGTCCCTATTTTCCTTAACTACCCAAGATAGAAATTAGTTTCTTAATTTCTCTTTCTTACTAAATGGGAATTATGTTTTCACCATGTGGAGAGAGGAATGACCACAGGATGACCCCAGCAAGCCACTGCAGTACACTGCAGCAAGAGGGGCCGCCCATGGCCACAGCTTCCCACAAGGTCTCCAGGTGCTGGCAGCACTGTTTGCAGCTCCCCTGGGCAGGAGCCAAACTGCACAGGGTCTCTGCTTGCAAGACCACTCTGATGCTGACAGAGGCCTTCCCCTAATGCCCGTGCTATGATGAAGCAGAATATAATGAAAACAGGTTGCATCCAGCACACAGGCCCCAGGGTCCTGTCCATGAGACTATGAGAGACTGGGAACCTCACACACTGCTGACCTGTGACTCCAGCTGGCATCATGTGACACTTGGTGAATATGCCCAAGCCCTCCACCAATACTACTTGCCTCAGAATGTCTTTTAAGAAAAGAGTTAATTTTTCTTAATGGGTAATTTACAAGTTCATTTAATTAAAGTTTGTCTGTAAGCAGAGAATCACTCTTAGTGAAAAAAACTATAAAATCATAACTAACTTAGTTATCTATCCATCCTGGGAAATCAGAGGCTCTTGTCTCCTACAGATGTCCTAATCAGGCCATGGCTTCTAGCAGAAGGAACAATGAGAAGAGAAATTGAGGTTAGTCACAGTGAACATAAGATTAAAAAATTAAATTCTGCCTCAGAAAATTTGAGTACTTCCAACTGAGTCTTTGGAGTTACGTACAGTTTGCCTGTAGTGTCCTTTAGCATCTTTGTAGTGCAAATGGAACATAAAGATTGACCACCAGTCAAGGTGCTTGAGAAAGTTTGGGGCAGAGGATATTGTCAACAATACTTCTGAGATAAATACAACTATTTCAGGTAAATATATCTGAACATTTCAGAAGACATGTCCCCTATCCCATATTTAGAACACAGATGAAGTACCAGTCAGATTTTTAGGTTTTCTACTTAATTTCTCAAAATCAAAATAAGCAGGTAATCTCTGATTAAGCAGAGTTCAATTGAGTAGGATTTGACACTGATGGTTTAGCAGCAAGTCTAAGAACATCAAAACTGCAGCTCTACTCTAAAGAAATTCAGTATGTTAATTTGTCTCAATGTGTCCATGGGAACAGATGACTGATGATACTTCAGCTGCCCTTTCAAATCACAGCACTTCACAGTAGAGTTTTGATGGCAGCTTACACAGTTAGATGGAGTTTTCTACTGGGGCTACCTACCACAATCCCACAATTCACAATAAATGTAGATGAAAAGTGTTGCTACTTGAGAAGGCAGAGAAAGACCCTGATGGAGGTATGTGAAAGCTTCCCAGTACTTCAGGATTCATTATTTTACTAGCTTCAAAATTAAATCCTAAGATCTACATGACCATATGCGAGTTTATACATTTGGAGTTCCCCCTTCCTTACTATGTATTGAAAACATTAGCAAGTCTCTGGTGAAGAATTTGCAGGTTCAATACTTTGAGGTTCATGATTGTTGCTTTTGGCTCCAGGTTCTATGGTGATAAATAGTCATCCCCAACCCTTTTAGCCATTTATGACTATTCTACTCTCTGTTTTAATTAAGAAGTAAAAGGATTACTATTAGGAAGGTACTTGCTAACAAACCGTAATTTTCTTTAGCTTCCAACATCTCAATGTTATTAGAATTAGCTGTAGATTCTAGTTTCCCAAGACCACAAGCAGAGAAAACTGAAAGATAATCACATTTTGGGACATTTGAACCAGGAAAAGGTTTTTGTGTGTGTGTGTGTGTGGTTTTTTTTTTTTTTTTTTTACTATGTAGCAACTGTGCTTAGGAGTCTAAAGAGATTGATAAATCTAAGGGACTCCTGCCCATATTCAGACAGGGAATGGCTCTGCAGTTTATCTCATCTGGTACCAACTTCATGTATTAGAGTTAGAAAGACTGAGGGCTTTGGAGAGGCAGACACACCTAGGGAGACAAATCTTACTCTGCTACTCACTGGTTAAGTAATCTTGGGGATACTAGTTAACTAAAGATGTAGTTTTCTCACTTATAAAATGTTCATGAGTATTTCCCTCATGGAGTTGTTTTAAAAATTATGTGAGACAGGGATTCTGAAACTAAAGTTAGTGAAACCATTGTACACCCTAAGCACTCAATAAGTAGTAGGTATTATATGTTACCTACTATTAGGTTAATTTTAGAAATAAGGAAATTAAGACTCATTGAAGTGAGAAATTGTTAGTGATGGAACCAGAGAAATATGGGATACAGTCCTCTCTGTAGTGTATGGAACTGCTGCTTCTCTTAGTGTGTGTGTGCATACATATGTGTGTGTGTTTAATGCAAATGACCGGGACTGATGCTAACTCTATTTAGCCAAGAGAATTGGCTCATTCCCAGTATCACTTCCTCTTTTGTCTGTATTCTTTGGACTCCCTTTTCCTTACAAAGAAATTTGAGCTACTCTTTACTAGCAACAATTATACTATAATATGTTCTGAAACATCTATGTTTTTTTTTCACTTGGACATCCCCACAGTGGGAAACCTTCTTGTGTACAACATAATAGCTTTGCACCACCATATTGACAAAATTTAATAGAGAAAAAGATAGATAAACTTATGTATAATGATCAAGAGAATTTATCCATTCATATATATTAGGTGTCTCAGGTGTCAATGATACAGAAGTAAACAATACAAGGAAGGTCTTTGCTTCCTTGAGCTTAAATTCTAGAGGGAAAAGAAAATAAGACTAAGTGCACAAACAATTAATTTGTGTGATCTTCAGCAAGTCACTTGGCTTCACTAAGTCTGTTTTCTTAATCTTAGAATTTAGATATTAGTTTAGATAAAATTCATTATTATGGGGGAAAATATAATATTAATAAACTATACCAAAATTTTTACTCTGGGTCTACTAAAGAACTAAATGTAAAAAAAATTATGAAACTTTTAGAATAAATCTAGGATATTTTTTAACTCTGTTCTAGGGAGATCTTAAGAAGATCTTCTTAAGTAAGAGTACATACTTATAAGCCAAAAAAGAAAATGTAGATATATTTGATTCCATGAAAAACAGAACTGTATGGCCATAGATCCCAACAACAAAGTCAAAAGGTAAATGAAAGATTGGGAGAAAATATTTGCAAAACATGCAATATCATAAATATGCAATAAAGCTCTAAAATTGATAAACTACCCATTATAAAAATGGACAAAGACTATGAAAAGGTGTTTCACATATCAGAAAATGTAAAAGAAACACACTGTCAGTAGTAATCAGAAAAATGTGCAAATAATAAAAACAAGACAGCACCAAACTTTTGTCCATAAATTTGACAAAGTCTTCAAAGACCGACAGCATTCAGCACTGATAAAAGCTTAGGAAAACATTTCCTCTCATACACTGTTAGTAAAGTTATAAATTATCACAAAATTTTGGAAAAAGTAATCTGGAAACATTTATTAAACTTTAAAATCACCTACCCTTTGACCCCAAAATCTTTCTCTGGGAATGTATCCAACTGAAATAAAAGTTCAAGTACTTCAGGACATATGTATATAGATTTACGGCAGCATTATTTGTAGTAGGAAAAAACTTGGAATAGCCTGAAATGTCCATCTGTAAAGAAATATTTTTATCCATTATGTTATACCCATTCAATAGACTTCTCTATGAGCTCTTAAAAAGGATAGGATAGATTTGTATGCATTAACTTAGAAAAAATATTTTAATATATTGTTGTTGAAAGAAATGTTACCCAATAGTATATACTATTTGCTCACAATATTGTTTTTAACTATATGCATAAATATATTTTTTATTTGTCCATAAATTTGACAAAGTCTTCAAAGACTGACAACATTCAGCACTGATAAAGGCTTAGGAAAACATTTTTTATTTGTATAAACAAAAAATATAGTAATGGAAGTTTTGAGATTTGTATAAATCAGTACCTAAGGGATTCCATTAGAGAACTGAGATTAGAAGAGTAAAATAAAAATTACCTATTCACGTTAGGCACTCCTATACTGTTTGGCTTTTTGCTACAAGTCTGTAATACTTCAAAATTCAAGTCATTGAATAAGATACGCACACACTGTAGTAAGGACTGGAAGAGAAATGTGTGCAGTAGGCTAATGGAGCACACGGGAGGGAGGGAGCCACTTTTCTAGAGCAGTCAGAGAGTTTACCATAGAGGGGGTGGACTTTGAGCTGAATATTGAAAAAAATACAGGAATGCATCTTTCATTAGTTTATAAGTTTGGAAATATGGGATCCAGGCCTGATCCTGTTATTAACTCTATGGATGCCCTTTGGTAGTTTGAGTACTTTCCAAATATCTCTCAGAAATACCTCTTCTGAAATAGAAATGGTTTCAAACCTATAAAAATGTAAAGTCACCTATAATAAGAAAAATTCAAACAAAATGACATACTATATATATAATTCAGTTGGAAAAGTATGATCATCAATCTTTGTTATCAATAAATCTAATGATAACACTATTCAATGAAGATGGACGAAAAAGGCATTCTCACACCCTGTTAGTGAGAGCACATATATTGATACAATATATGAAGTGTTGTTTGGCAAAAATCAGTGAAAATTTAAAATTTGATTTCACATTCCATTTCTAGGAATTTATCCCACAAATGTACTTACAAGGGTACACAAATGCATGTGTTCAAAAATATTCATGACAGAACTCTTTGTACTAGTAAAGGGTTAGAAATAATGTGAACAAGAAATAGATAAAATAATCTGGGAGGAAGGGCAAGATGGCGGACTAGAGACATCACTTTCTGGACTGTCCAGGAGGGAAAGAAGGACTTTAGATAAAGAAGAGAGGAGAGGGGACACAGCTCAGATGTAGATCATAGAAATAAGTGTCAGAGCCTGCTGGGGACCTCACAGAGGAAAATCACGAAGCAGAGAAGGAAGAGAATAAACAAAAACCATATTGGCGAGGATCACACCCAGAGAGGCTCAGAGCCCAGTGACAGGGTAAGGGGAATCCCTTTCTTCCCCGACACACTCCTTCAGTGATCAGTGGGCTACCAAGTTACTTGGAGGCTTTTCCACCCCCACAAGCCCAAGCACTGCAGCAGCCATGGAATTATGGGGAGAACTTGTGTGATCCCAGAGCTTGGACTTCCATGCAGGGCCCCCTCCAAGGAGGGTGACCCAAAGGCCAGACAGCCAGCTTTCTTCCATTCAGATGCTTATCCTTCCCCACCCCTCCCCCACCCACTGCAACTGGGAGAGCAGTCTGAGCTGAGAAGTTGGCGAGCGGCTACCTACCCCAGCTGGCACATACTCTAATCAGAGGGTTCCACAGAGAGTGGGGCCCACACCTTCCCCCTTGAGGACCTGCAGTGGGCCTGGGATGCCCAATCTGGGAGTTCTCTGCCTGCTGGCATTTTGTAGAGATACACGCCAGTGGGTCAGATACACAGGCCAGATCCAGTGCCCCCAGACCTGAGCGGGATGCTGAGGGACACAGGAGGGAGGTTTAGGAGTTGGACTTAGGAGGTGAGAGAGCCCACATGGGCAGAACTGACAGGAGAATACTGTGGGGATCTGAGACATGGCAATCTGGGGAAGCACCTATCCTCCGCCACAGGAAAGCCATAATGTTGAACTAGGGCAGGTCCTCTGGAAGGTAAGATCCCAGCCTGGAGCACCATAGCAACCAAGCACGGTGGGATCAGGTACCTGGACAGGAAGGGCTTTGCAGCCCCTCCCCACACGCAGCCCTCCCCATCTGCAGAACCTGCCTTGACTCTCCTCCCAGCGGCTTTCCCTAGAGAACCAGGGAAGTAAACTTGGTGTCCTGCTAAGGCTAACAGCAGCACTGTTGGATGACGGTGGGTCCTCCAGTGGAGAAGTTCCCAGCCCAGGGTGCCATAGCAACTAAGCATGGCACCAGAGCCATTGGGGATGTGTGGTCCCTCCCACAACCTGCCCTCCTGTTCTGGAGAACCTGCCTTGACTCTCCTCCCAGAAGCTACCCCTAGTGGCTGGTAAAATAACCTCTGAGCCCTGCTGAGGCTTTACAAAGCCTTCCAGGTTCACACAACCTAACCACATCCAGCCTCATTCCTTCACCTACTTCTGCTGTGGTGCAGTCCAAGCAAACCCCTGGGAACTGCAGCACCCCTCCCAAAGCCTGGAGCATTCAAGCATTCCACCTGAGGCACTAGAGCTTATCACAGGCACAAAAGAAGATCTTGGCAGCTGGCTCTCTCCAGCAAGTATCAACCATTGACAGGGAGAACAACTCTATAGCTCAATACAGCATCTACCAACTCAATCAAATAGGGCGTGTCTGATTCTTACTCATGAGTACCACCTACATCTCAAAGATTAAGCTGGGGGATCCAATATAATTCACACTGCAGGGAAGAGGTGAAGACAGCAGGATAGAGGCAACCCAAGGGGACACTGTTTTTTTAGGAGAGAAACAAAAGTTAAAGGCAGCTTGATCTGTGAGGGATCTCCCTCTTCCACTGTAGACCTCTGGGCTGATCAGGGAGCTTCTCAGAGTCTGTGCAGAGACATTCCACTAGAGAGCAGGTGCAGCAGAGACCTGATGCATGCCAATCCCAGACTTCTGCAGCTGATGATAACCTGATCACTCTGGTGCACAGAGCCAGGTCTGCTAAGGACCCAGCCATCCAGCAGTAACCTTTGCATCACACCAGCTAGGCCAGGGAGGGAACAGACACTCCCCCCTGTCATGCCCCATGTCATGCCCTGTGACTGAGGGCCAAGCATGACTCCTGTCTGGTATGGGAGCCAAACAGAAAAGGAGCCTCAGATGCCACAGACACTACTTGAGAAGACTGGGCAACTGCCTCAGTGGGTTCTAGGAGTGGGGAGAGACCCTTGGCTGATCAGCAGCTCCAGCCACCTACCTGGACCCTGGGCTGTGGAGACAAACCCCCACCTGCATGACTGGTCATCAGCAATTCCCATGATGGTGGAGTATCCCCCCATATAGGAGACTCTGCCCCCCAAATCTCCAGAGCCAACTCTGAAGCTCTTGCTGTGCCTGAGAGTCTGAGCCTCTGCCCCTGTAACTCCTTGGTCCCTGCTGGACCTGCGATTCCACCCCTGAGATTCCAGAGCTGTGACCAGTCCCCAAGACCACACAACTGAGTCCCCACCACTACTGCTGGGCCAGCAGAACCTCCCTGAGGTCCAACACTTCACACAGGACCTCCCAGCCCTGAGCAGCCATAACTCCTGGACTTGGTTTGAGAGAGTCCCCAGAAAAGGAGAGCAGGTGTCCTGCAATCCTATCAACTCAGAGCCAAGAGAAGAGGAGCCAAATGAGAAGAAACCAGCAAAAGAACCCTGGCAACATGAAAAAAACAAAATAGTTTGACACCCCCAAGGGAACTCAGTGGAGCTACAGTAGTGGACTCTATGCACATGGAAATTGCCAAGATGACAAAAATGGAATTCAGAATATGGATGGCAATTAAGATGAATGGAACTGAAGAGAACGTTGAAAACCAACAAAAAGAAGCCAAAAAAAAAAATTTCAGGAAATCAATGAAAAAGTCTGTAGAAAGCTAGACAGTGTAAGAAAGGAAATAATTGAACTTAATGAAATTAAGGAGTCATTTAGGGAATTTCAAAACACAGCAGAAAGCTTGAACAACATGCTAAACCAAGGAGAAGAAAGAATATCAGAGCTTGAAGATAAGGCTCTCAAGATAACCCACTCATGCAAAGAGGCAGAGAATAGTATAAGAAAGTCTGAGCAATCACTGAGTGGGATCTGGGATTATGTGAAGTGAACTAACATTCGAATTACAGCTATCCCTGAGAGAGAAGAAGAAAGAGAAAAAAACATGGAAACCCTATCTGAGGAAATTATTGAGGAAAACTTCCCAGGTATCACCAGAATTTCAGACATACAGATACAAGATGGACACCGAACACTGGGAAGACTTATAGCAAATGGGTCATCTCCAAGACACATAGTAATCAACCTGGCTAAAATCAAAATGAAGGAGAAAATTCTGCAAGAAACAAGATGAAAGGATCAAATAACCTACAAAGGAAAATCCATCAGGCTAACTCCAGACTTCTCAGCAGAAACCTTACAAGCCAAAAAGATTGGGACCCAATCTTCAATCGACTTAAATAGAACAACTGCCAGCCTAGAAATTTATATCATGCAAAACTAAGTTTTACAATAGATGGACAAATTAAGTCTTTTCCAAACAAGCAAACACTGAGGGAATTTGCCATGACCAGACCACCAGAACTGCTCTGCATAAAATACTTAGAAGAACAACAAACCAGACAACAGATAACCACCAGCATAAATTTACCTAAAAACAGCCCCCAAAACTCACAACTCTTATAAAACAATAGAACAAGAGGCAAAACAAACAATAAGGAACTACCTAACAGGATGAACAGACCAATAACCTACCTATCAATGCTATCAACTAATGTGAATGGACTGAATGCTCCTCTCAAAAGACACAGGCTGGCTGAATGGATGAAAGAACACAACCCAAATATCTGCTATCCTCAGGAAACAAATCTAAACTGCAAGAATGCCCAACACTAAATGTGAAAGGATGGAAAAAAAATATTCCACACAAATGGAAAACAAAAGGGAGCAGGTGTAGCCATCCTCATATCAGATAAAATTGACTTTAAGCCAACAAAGGTAAAGAAAGACAAAGAGGGTCATTATATAATGGTAAAGGGAGCTATCTAGCCAGAAGACAAAACAATCCTAAACATATACGTGCCCACCACAGGAGCTCCCAAATACATAAAAATAAATCTTACTAGAGCTAAGCAAAGATATAAACAGCACCATTGTAATCACCAGAGACCTCAACATTCCACTGTCAGAGCTCAACACATGATCAAAGCAAAAATAAACAAGGAAATAATGGACTTAAACCAAACTCTAATGTTCCTAACAGACATTTACAGAACGTCCTATCTGAAAACTACAGAATACATATTTTTCTTAGCAGCACAGGGGACATTCTCCAAGACTGATAATATCTTAGGCCACAAAAGAGGTCTCAATAAATTTAAAAAAAAAAATCAAACTTATACCATGTATCTTCTCAGACCACAAGGGAATAAAACTAGAAATAAATCACAAGAGAAACACACAAAACTATATGAAGTCATGGAAATTAAACAACCTACTGATGAATGACTACTGGATCAAGAATGAAATTGAGATGGAAATCAAAAAAATTCTTCAAGCTGAACAACAAAGGGGACACAAGTTATCAAAATACTTGGGACATAGCAAAGCACTCCTCAGGGGAAAATTCATACCCTTAAATGCCTATGTCAAAGAGACAGAAAGATCACAAGTTAACAACCTAATGTCACACCTAAAAGAACTGGAAAAGGAAGAACAAACCAAACCCAAAGCAAGCAGAATAAAAGAAATAATGAAGGTCAGATGAGAACTAAATGAACTGGAAAAAAATAATAAGGATTAACAAAACAAAAAATTGGTTCTTCAAAAAGATGAAATCGACAGACCTCTTGCTAGATTAACCAAGAACAGAAGAGAAAGAACCCAAATAAGCTCAGTCAGAAAAGAAAAAGGTGACATTACAACTAATACTACAGAAATACAAAATATCATCCATGAATAATATGTAAATCTTTACGCATAGAAACTAGAGAATGTAGAGAAAATAGACAAGTTGCTCAAAATACTCAACCTCCCAAGACTCAAGCAGGAAGAAGTAGACTCCTGAGCAGACCAATAATGGACAGTGAGATGGAATCAGTAATAAAAAAAAAACTCCCCCAAAAAAAAAGAAGCCCTAGACCAAATGGATTAACAGCCAAATTCTATCAAACTTACAAAGAATACCTATAATACAGAAATTATTCTATAATATTGAAAAGGAGGGAACCCTCCCAAACTCACTCTACAAATCCAGTATCACCTTGATGCCAAATTAAGGAAAGGACACAACAAAAAAAGAAAACTATAGACCGATATCCCTTATGAACATAGATGCAAAAATCCTCAATAAAGTACTATCAAACAAAATTCAACAGCATATCAAAAAAATAATCCACCAGGAATAAGTGGTTTTCATCCCAGGGATGCAAGGATGGTTCAACATACATAAATCAATAAACATGATTCACTACATAAATGAAGCAAAAACAAAGACCATTGATTATCTCAATAGATGTAGAAAAAGCATTTGACAAAATCCAGCACCTTTTCATGATAAAAACACTCAAGAAACTAGGCATGGAAGGAACATATCTCAGAATAATAAAAGGCATATACGACAAACTCACAGCCAACATCATACTGAATGGGGAAAAGTTGAAAGCATTACCCCTAGGAACTGGAAAAACACAAGGATGGCCACTGTCACCACTTCTATTCAACATAGTGCTGGAAATCCTAGCCAGGGCAATCAGGCAAGAGAAGAATATTAAGGGTATCCAAATTGGGAAAGAGGAGGGCAAACTATCGCTCTTTACTGATGATATGATCCTGTATCTAGAAAACCCCAAAGAATCCACCAAGAGTCTCCTGGAATTGATAAATAAATTTAGCAAACTATCAGGATACAAAATCAAGCTAAATAAATAACTAGAATTTCTATATACTGATAGCAGTCAAGCGGAGAGTTAAGTCAAAGACTCAATAATATTCACAATAGCCAAAATACTCAACCTCCCAAGACTCAAGCAGGAAGAAGTAGACTCCTGAGCAGACCAATAATGGACAATAAAGAAAATATAATACCTAGGAATATACCTAACCAAGGAGGTGAAAGATCTCTACAAGCAGAACTATGAAACTCTGAGGAAATAAATTGCAGAAGATACAAACAAATGGAAAAACATATCATGCTCATAGATAGGAAGAATCAATATTGCCAAAATGTCCATACTACTCAAAGTGATTCACAAATTAAATGCAATCCCCATCAAGTTACCAAACTTATACTTCACAAGTCTGGAAAAAATAATTCTACACTTCATTCAGAACTAGAAAAGAGCCCAAATATCCAAAGCAATCTTAAGCAAAAAGAGCATATCTGGAGGCATCCCATTATCAGAATTCAAACTACACTACAAGGCTATAGTATCCAAAAAAGCATGGTATTGGCACAAAAAAAGACCCATAGAACAATGGAAAACAACAGAGAACCCAGATATAAACTGTCTACCTACAACCGACTGATCTATGATAAAACAGACAACAATGTATGTTGGGGAAAAGAAGCCCTATTCAATAAATGGTGCTTGGAAAATTGGATAGCCACATGTAGAAGAATGAAACAGGACCCCTAGCTCTCACCACTCACCAAAATTAATTCAAGATGGATAAGAGACTTAAATGTAAGACACAAAACCATAAGAATTCTAGAGGAAAATGTAGGAAAAACTCTTCTAGATAACAGCCTTGGCAAAGAATTTATGATTAAGTCCCCAATGGCAATCATGGCAACAACAAAAAGTAATAAATGGGACTTAATTAAATTAAAAGCTTCTGCACAGCTAAGGAAATAATCAACAGAGCAAATAGACAACTTACAGAATGGGAGAAAATATTTGCAAGCTACATATCCAATAAAGGGCTAATAACCAGAATTTACAAAGAACTCAAGCAATTCAGCAAGAAAAAACAAACCACCCTATTAAAAAGTGGGCAAAGGATATGAACAGAAGCTTCTCAAAAGAAGAAACATAAATGGCCAATAAAAATATGAAAAAATGCTCAACATCACTAATCATAAGGGAAATGCAAATTAAAACCATAATGAGATATCACTGAACTCCAGTTAGAATGGCTTTTATTAAAACATCCAAGAACAACAGATGCTGGCATGGATAAAGAGAGAAAGGAACACTTACACACTGTCAGTTGGACTGCAAATTAGTACCACCTCTATGGAAAACAGTATGGAGATTCCTCAAAGAACTGAAAGTGGACCTACCATGCTATCCAGCAATCCCACTACTGGGTATTTACCCAAAGAAAAAGAAGATTTTCCATCAAAAAAACACCTGCACTTGAATATTTATTGCAGCACAATTCACAATTGCAAAGATGTGGAATCAACACAAATGCCCATCAATTCATGAGTGGTTAATAAAATGTGGTATATGTATACCATGGAGTACTACTCAGCCATAAAAAAGATGAAATAATACCATTTCCAACAGTCTGGATGGAACTGAAGACCATTATCCTAAGTGAAGTATCTCAAGAATGGAAAAACAAACACCACATGGACTCACTATTAAATTGGAACTAACTGAAGAGCACGCATCTTCACAGAGGGAAGTAAAACTTAATGGAAATTAACAAGGGGGAAGGGAGGAGGGGAGAGGAATAAACCAACCTAATAAGTAATATGAAAACTATTTGGGTGATGGGCATACTTATTGCTGGGACTCAAACATTACAAAAACAATCCATGTAACCTAAAACCTTTGTACCCCTTTAATATTTTAAAATTAAAAAAATAATTTGGGAATTAGAAAAAATAAAAGCAGAAAAAAATGGAGCCTAGAATGAGGTTGCCAACATCCAACGTGTAATTTCTCTCCTTCCTTATCATGCCTAGCTCTTCTAAATTGAAACTTGTTGTAACTTGACCCTATTTATTGACCTGACAGCCAGGAGACAGCAGGGCAAATCCCACACAGGGCAAGCATTATGGAAGATGGATGATATTGTGCCCCATCCAAATTCCCTCTACCAGGCCAGTGCACCCATCTCTCAGCTGCTGTAAATCTTGACTACTAACAGCTCACAACTGCCTCTTTTCCAGAGATTATGCTTGACTAAACAGGAGCCACCTCACCCAAGAAGCTCCTTCCTATCCCAGGGCAACCCAAAGCCAGAGTCACGCCCTTACATGGATTGTAAGAAAGCTTAATGAAATACAAGATAAAATAGAAACCCAACACAAAGAAACCACAAAAGCTATGCAGGAAATGAACAAAAAATTCACTAAAGAAATTGAATTATTAAAGATCAAACAGAACTTCTGGAAATGAAAAATTCATTCAAGGAATTACAAAACACAGTAGAAAGCCCTAAGAACAGGTTAGATCAGGCATAAGAAAGAATCTCAGAGCTTGAAGACAACACCTTTCAATTAAACAAGTCAGTCATGGAGACAGAGCAGAGAAAAAAGAGGAACAAGCAAAGCCTACATGAAATATCAGATTATATAAAGAGGCCTAACATAAAAATCATAGACATCCCTAAGGGTGAAGAAGAAAATACACAAGAGTTGGATAATTTAATTGAGGGAATAATTGAGGAAAATTTCCCTGGCCTTGCTAGAAATCTAGATATCCAGGTACAAGAAGCTCATAGGACTCCTGGGAGATTAATGACAAAAAGGAATACACTACCATGACACATAATCATCAGACTGGCCAAAATAAACATGAAAGAGGCCCTCCTACTAGCCGTATGGCAAAAGCACCAGGTAACTTACAAAGGAATACCCATCAGACTAACTGTAGAGTTCTGAACTAAGACCCTACAAGCCAGAAGGGATTGGGGCCCCATTCTCACTTTACTCAAACAGAACAATGGCCACCTAGAACTTTGTATCCTGCAAACCTAAGTTTCATATATGAGGGAGAAATAAAGACTTTCTCAAACAAGCAAACAGTGAGGGAATTTGTCAAGAGACCTGCCCTGTAGGAAGTATTCAGAACTGCATAATACATGGATCAGCACAATAGACACCCAGCAATGAAAAATTACCCAAAAGCTAAAGGTCAAAGCCTGGATACCACAATGTCTGAAGAGGTAAAACAAAGCAATAAAGTTCTACTCAACAGGATGAACAGGATCCACTCCATTTATCAATTCTTTCAATAAATGTGAATGGCTTGAACAGCCCACTGAAAAGACATAGGCTGGCCGAATGGATGAATATACACAAGCCAAGTATCTGCTGTCTTCAAGAAACACATATAACCCACAAGGACACATCCAGACTCAAGGTGAAGGGATGGAAAACAATATTCCACACTAATAGAAACAAAAAAAAACCTGGGTAGCAGTACTCATATCAGATAACTTGGTCTTCAAATCAACAAAAGTAATGAATGACAAAGATGGTCGTTATATAATTGTAAAGAGAACAATTCAACAAGAAGTCATAACAATCTTAAATATTTACACATCTAACACAAGAGCACCCAGATCCATAAAGCTAATCCTACTTGATCTAATCAAAATGAAAGGCAGCAGCACCATAAAAGCCGGGACTTCAACATCCTGCTGACAGTTCTGGACAGATCCTCCAAACAGAAAATAAACATAGAAACAAGGGACTTAAATAGAACTTATGGACCTAGCAGACATTTACAGAACATTCTACCCAAAAACCACCAAATATACATTCTTCTCATCACCTCGTGGGACATTCTCTAAGATTGATCACATCCTAGGCCACAAAACATGTGTCAACAAATTTTAAAAAATAGAAATTATACCATGCATCTTCTCAGACCACAGTGGAATAAAATTAGAAATTAACTCCAATAGAAACACTCATCTCCACATAAAGTCATGGAAACTAAGCAACCTACTGCTGAATGATAGTCAAGTCAAAGAGGAAACTAAGATGTAAATCAAAACATTCTTTGAACTAAATGATAGTGAGGACACAAATTATCAAATTCTGTGGAATACAGCTAAAGCAGTCCTGAGAATAACATTCATAGCCATAAATACTTACATCCAAAAGACAGAAAGATCACAACTCAACACACTAATGAATCATCTCAAAGATCTGGAAGAGGATGGGCAAACCAATCCCAAACCCAGCAGAAGAAAAGAAATAATCAAGATCAGAGCAGAATTTAATGAAAATGATAACAAAAGAACTATATGGAAGATTAGTAAAACAAAAAGAGGGTTCTTTGAAAAGGGAAACAAAATCAACACACCTCTCACTAGATTAACCAGAAGCAGAAAAGAAAGGACTCTAATCAGCTCAATCAGGAATAAAAAAGGAGAAATTACAACTGATACCACAGAAATTCAAAATATCCTTTCTGAATACTATAAAAATCTCTATGCACATAAACTTGAAAACATGGAGGAAACGGACAAATTCTTAAAAACACACAGGCACACTTTACTCAATCAGGAAGATATAGAATTCCTGAACAGACCAATATCAAGTACTGATATTGAAGCAGTAATAAAAGAGCCCTCCTAAAAAAAAGTCCCAGACCACATGGTTTCACACCTGAATTCTAGCAGACCTACAGTAAACTGGTGCCTACTCTGCAGAAATTATTCCACAATATCAAGAAGGCAGGAAACCTCACCAACACGTTTTATGAAGCCAACTTCACCCTGATACCAAAGCCAGGAAATGACCCAACAAAAAAGGAAAACTACAGACCAGTATCCCTTATGAATATATATGAAAAATTCTCGATAAAACCCTAGCAAATCAAATTCAGCTGCTCATCAAAAAAACAATCCACCACGAGCAAGTGGGCTTCATCCCAGCGATGCAAGGATGGTTCAACATACACAAATCTACAAATGTAATTCACCACTTAAATAGAAGTAAAAACAAACCCCATATGATCCTCTCAATAGGTGCAGAAAAAGCATTTGACAAAATTCAGCACCCTTTTATGATAAGAACACTTAACAAAATAGGCACAGACGGGATTTACCTCAAAATGATAAAAGCCATATATGATAAAGCCACAGCCAACATCATACTGAATGGGGAAAAAGTGAAAGCATTCCTGCTTAGAGCTGATACCATACAAGGTTGCCCTCTATCACTACTGCTATTCAACATAGTGCTAGAAGTCCTAGCCAGAGCAATCAGAGAAGAGAAAGAAACCAAGGGCATCCAAATGGGGGCAGAATAGGTCAAACTATCGCTCGTTGCAGACAATATGATCTTATATCTAGAAAACTCCAAAGATTCTGCCAATAGACTACAGGAATTGATAAATAAGTTCAGCAAAGTTGCAGTTTACAAAATCAATGTACACAAATCAGTAGCATTCATATACACCAACAAGAGTCAAACTGAGAACCAAATCAAAGACTCAACACCTTTCACAATAGCAACAAAGATATTAAAATACCTAGGAATATATTTAACTAAGGAGGTGAAGGACCTCCACAGGGAGAACTATGAAACACTGAAGAAGGAAATAGCAGAGGACGCAAACAGATGGAAAACCATACCACGCTCATACACCAACAGAATCAACATTGTTAAAATGTCTATACTACCCAAAGTGATCTACAGATTCAATGAAATCCCTATAAAGATACCAACATCATTTTTCACAGATCTAGAAAAAATAACTCTATGCCTTGTATGGAACCAGAGAAGACCCCATATAGCCAAAGCAATCTTAAACAAAAAGAACAAACTGGGAGCTATCAATTTACCTGACTTCAAGCTATACCACAAGGCTATAGTAACCAAAACAGCATGGTATTGGCACAAAAATAGACACATAGACCAATGGAACAGGACTGAGAACCCAGACATAAAACAATCCTCATATGGCCATCTGATTTTTGACAAAGCAGACAAAAACTTATACTGGGGAAATGAATCCCTATTCAATAAATGGTACTGGGAAAATTGGATAGCCACACGTAGAAGACTGAAACAGGATCCACACCCTCTCACCTCTCACAAAAATCAACTCACAATGCATATCAGACTTAAACCTAAGGCACAAAACCATAAGAATTCTAGAAGAAAATGTTGGAAAAACTTTTATAGACATCAGCCTAGGCAAAGAATTTATGAAGAAGACCCCAAAAGCAATCACAGCATCAACAAAAATAAATAAATGGGACCTGATCAAATTAAAAAGCTTCTGCACAGCCAAGGAAACTATCACTAGAGCAAATAGACAACCTACAGAGTGGGAGAAAATATTTGCATGCTATACATCTGACAAAGGACTAATGACTAGAATCTATATAGAACTCAGGAAAATCAGCAAGAAAAAATCAAACAAACCCATTAAAAAGTGGGCAAAGGACATGAATAGAAACTTTTCAAAAGAAGATAGACTAATGGCCTAGAAACATGAAAAAGTGCTAAACATTTCTAATCATCAGGGAAATGCAAATCAAAACCACAATGAGATATCACTTAACTCCAGTGAGATTGGCTCATATCAAAAAGTCCCAAAACAACAAATATTGGCGTGGATGCAGAGAGATAGGAACACTCATACACTGCTGGTGGTACTACAAACTAGTACAACCTCTATGGAAAGTATTATGGAGATACCTCAAAGAACTAAAAGTAGAACTACTATTTGATCCAGCAGTCCCACTACTAGGCATCTACCCAAAGGAAAAAAGGACATTCTATAATAAAAACATCTGCACTCAAATGTTTATAGCAGCACAATTCACAATTGCAAAGATGTGGAAACAACCCAAGTGCCCATCAATGCATGAGTGGTTTAATAAAATGTGGTATATGTATACCATAGAGTATGACTCAGCCACAAAAAACAATAGTGAACTAACAGCTCTTGTATTATCCTGGATGGAGCTGGAGCCCATTCTTCTAAGTGAAGTATCATAAGCATGGAAAAACAAACACCACATGTACTCACCATCAATTTGGTACTAATTGATCAACACTTATGTGCACATATGGTAGTAACATTCATCGGGTGTCTGACAGGTGGGAGGGGGGAGAAGGGACTGGGTATATTCACACCTAATGGGTGGGTGCACACTGTGTGGGGGATGGGCACACTTGTTTCTCTGACTCAGGTGGTACAAAGGCAATATATGTAACCTAAATGTTTATACCCCTGTAATATTCTGAAATAAAAAAGTCTTATTGATAGGAGCATGTTAGAATGGATCAACTATCTGATACCAAAAGACCCATAAGCTGACTACATTCCTTGAGAAGACCTAAAGGACACTCTGTTTACCAAGGCAGTAAGGAACGCATTGGTGAGGGAGGCAACAGTATCACAGAATCTAAATGTCACTGTCCTGTGCAGGCTGGTCTGATAGTAGAAGATGCTATTGTAGAACTGAGCCTGCTAACAGCAATCAGGATGGTAGGATCCTAGAATAGCGGAGTCAGGATGGAAGCATTTAATTATCAGAAGTAAAATGCAACAAGAAACAAGATCAGGATAATAGGAGAATCTGACCTGCAGAGAGATATGCAGCTGGCTAACACAACATTGAGTTCCTAGGGGCAAGATAGATCCTCAGCCAATGAGAGTATCGCTTAACATAATAACATATAATCCAAAGAAGTCAAGGATGAATGAGCAGAAAACTGAAGCCAGATACCCAATGGAAAGTCATGATCCTGGCATACATTCCAGTTCTCAGGTAGTTCTCAGCCCCAGAATCCATCATTTGAAGAAGATGCTGGGTCCCCAGGAGGAAGGTCTCTGAAAAACTATAGCAAGTATATATGATAATGCATCCCCCAATCCTTCCCTCAAGGATCTATGGCTCTTTATTCAGACAACTACACATTAGAGAACATTTTGAACTAACAATGGGTAGTTGATGCTGATACCTGGAAACCCAAAGCTTAATCTGATCATGCCCCCTTCATTAGAGTAGGGTAGGACATGGTGGTTTTTTTGTTTGTTTTTATTTTTTTACCACTCTGTCAGCATTTATATGGTGACTAATCTTAACAATTCTAACTCCAAATACTCGCTTCCATCTGCCTCCTCTTCTGTATTCCTCAAAACACTAATTTCATCACCTCTTACTTAGATCAACTAAAATAACACGTTGCTTATTCTCCCTGTTTTAACATGTTTCTCCTTCCAGTCAATCACTCAGAAGGCTACCAGAGTTTTCTTAATAAAATATGAAAACCTCTTCATCAATCCTTTGCTTAAGAACCTCTGATGGCTACCATTTTGCAATGTGTAAAGTATCAAACTCTTTACCTTACAATATAAGACCCTTCACAGTCTGGTCACAGCTTACCTGCCAGCCTTGCCTCCAGCCATACACCCCTACTTCCTATGTCCTGACCACACAGGACTTCACCCAGTGCCATTAGCAGATCACCCTCTGAGTTTCTGACAGTGCCATTTTTCCCATCTGAAAGGCCTTTCCCTTTTTATCTACCTGTTCCTCCCAAGGCAATCATTCAGGTTGAATAAATAAGTGGACAGACAACCTGAATCCCCTATTAGCAGTGGTTCGATGGAGAACACTCAAGCCATGAGGAAGGGGGGACATCCTTCCTTGGGAACCATTGTTTTAGAGACACAGTATCAAAGATTCCTTGATAAACCTTTTTAGAAACAAAATCATTTTCTACATAGCAAATTCCTCCTCATTTAAAATCTGGCTCAGTTATTACCTTTCCCTATTCTCAACCCTTATAGAATCAGTTGTTCTTTCACTTGGGTTCCCACAGCATTTTATTCTAACCTCTATTATACCATATAAAACATGTTATTGTAGTTATAGGTGCTGTCTAATCATCTTTATATCTCTAGCAT
The DNA here is from genome assembly GCA_023783475.1 of Daubentonia madagascariensis. NCBI lineage: Eukaryota > Metazoa > Chordata > Mammalia > Primates > Daubentoniidae > Daubentonia > Daubentonia madagascariensis. The sequence continues at coordinate 14,531,941 of JAKFHU010001798.1, forward strand.
TTAACATAGTGCTTGGCACATACAGCCATCCACATTCTTATTAAACTTAATTAATATATGCTCTCCTAGCAAATAATAACAAAGTTAATATTTATGTATTAAGAGAATATACAGGTAGGTTTTGTTTTGTTTTAGTCTTTTTCCCTTCCCCCACCCCCGCTCCAACCTTATTTTTATATTTACACTTGACCTTGTTGAATTTACTTGAGTTTTCCATTTGTGATCCTATCATGTATTAATTGATAGAGCTTGACCAACTATTGGCAGCCTTTTCTAAGGCAGGAGAAAAAGGAATTGCTTTACCTGCTTTATTTTTTGAATTGTTATTATAAAAATTTTAAGCATTAGCAAAAGTAAAGGGAAAATTATAATGAATGTCTTCATTGAACAATTACCAACTCATAGCCACTCTTTTTTCACATATATTCCCACTTCCCATTTCCAGGTTATTTTGAAACAAATTATAGATGTCATATTATTTTATCCATAAATATTTCCATATGGACATCTAAATGTCAAAAACTCTTTTTAAAAACATAACCACAATAGCACTATCACTTCCTAAAAGGAACAAAACTCAATAATTTCTTAATATCATCAAATATTCAGTCAGTGTTCAAAGTTTTTGTACCTTTCTGCAGCATAATAATTGACAATAAGGAGTTAATACAATTGTATCAATTTCATTACCATGTCACAGAAAGAGAAACAACAAGGAGCGGAAGTGAGCATTCCAGGTCCTGCTCAGCTAGACCTTCCAGGGCATCCCAGAGGGGTGGCATTCTAACCTTCCCCTCCGTGGAAATCACAATCAAGAGCTGATTACAATAGAGGAATGTGGTACTCTTACATATTTTTGTGCTAAACACCCAATTTCACCTCTTTATTATGTAATTACTAATTGATTACTGGAAACTAAAGCTAATAAAGAAGTGCTAAGACTCTCTTCCCCATAGGAGTACAATAATGATTCTGAATTATGCAATATTTTAGAAAATGGATAAAATATCTTATTTGCAATTTAAATACTCTATAATCCTCAAATTTCTATTTCATGATAGACTAATAACCACTTTTACAATGGATATACCACACAATAAGGAATTTACACAAATGTATTAACTCCTCAAATGTTTCGTCATGCACTTTCTTTGAATGTGACAATGTTGAATCTATTAGTCTCTTGCCTCAAATATTTTAAGAGTAAACCCATTCCATTAACCATGATTAACTATTTTCCTCCTGCTATGGACTGCATGTTTATGTCCTACCCTACCCCCCCAAAAATTAATATTTTGAAACCCTATCCCCAATGCTATGGTATTTCGAGATGGGGCCCTAGGGAAGCAGTTAGGTCATAAGGGTGGAAATCTAACAATAGAATTAATGCCCTTATAAGAAGAGACACAAGAGAACTTGCTTCCTCCTCCACTCTGCCATGTAAGGATACGAGGAGATGATAGCTACCTATAAGCCAGGAAGCAAGCCCTCACCAGAACCAGACCATGCTGGCATGGTGATCTTGGACTTCCAGCCTCCAGAACTGTGAGAAATGAATGTTTGTTGTCTAAGCTACCCAATATATGGTAATTTGTTACAGCAGCCCAAACAAAAAAACACATAACACATACACTAAGACCTCCATAACAACAAATACAGTTATCTGAATATTTTACTCTTCAGCCTTTTGTCTTGGCATCAGATGGACACAGCTTAAAACACAGCTTTTCAAGTAGGTGAATTAGTAAATCAACTAGAAATAAAAAACAATACTGGGTGATACTGGGAAGGAGACCCAGAATTGGAATCTATTCTGCTCTTCGCTACATACTAGTTTTGTGCTTTAAGCAAATACCTTTCCTGGATCTGATTCCTTCCCTTTAAATAATTGGGGGCCTTGGATTTGATCATTTGTAAGGACCCTTTCAGTTAAGGAGTTGTTTCTAAATATTAACAGAAGATAACCTATCAGAAAAGCTGTTAAAATATCATCTTAAAACATCCTTGGTACTAACCTAAAAAGGAGGATCAGGTTGACTCACACATTGGACTAATAACTTTATCTACTCTTTTAATTTTTACAATGGAATAAGAGTTTTCATAGAGAATTTTGTTTTTTGTGACTTGTCAAATGACACACAGTACAAAAATTTATTGACATAAGCTCCAGATGGGCAGGAAAAAACATCAATACATTTTAAATACCAAGCCTTTTAAATTGATCACTGTACTAGTTCATCTCAGACAGCAAAATGACTGACTTAGGATGCAGAGATTCCCAACTGGGCAGAACAATTTTCCTGGTTAAACTTTTCTTATACAAACAAACAAAATGACTGTTTTTATTTGTTACTTTTCTTTACATATTCTTTCACATGCAAAAAAATGTAATAAGGTAAAATGCAAGATATACCTCAAGTATAAGTGATTGAATGAAACACAGCACACTAACTGTGAATTATACTTACAAAGTAAAGTAGTACATAGGCTCAAAGGGATAGAGTGTAAACCCAATTAGGTGGGAGGAGAGGGAAAAAGCAGGGAAGTAGAAAAATCTCCATAAAGATATTTGGGTTTGAGATCAGCCTTGTCAAATGAACAAAAAAGCAAAGATAGAAATGTGTTCCAAAGAAAGGGGTTGGCATAGGGAAGACAAGATAGAAGAGAGAAAAGTGCAGGCAGACATGCTAGTACCTACTCTCATTTAATGTTCACAATAATCTGAGTATTATCATAATTTTCCAGATGTGGAAACTGAGGTTCAGAGAGGTTAATTATTAAATTGTCCAAGGTTACACACTCAATTATTAACTTGCCTAAGGTTACACACTTAATAAATAAAAAACCAGCTTTCAAACCCTAGTCTGAGTGACTTCAAAGTCATATTATACTGATATATTTATTTATCCAAAAAGCATTTATTGAGCACTCACTGGATCAAAGACTGCAGTTAAAACCAGTGATGCCATATTCACTATCTATAAGGAGCCTGTGGGGCTCTCAGGCTGGTTGGAGACATGGTGAGTTTCCAAATTGATCTGCAATAATCTTGCCTGCCTCTCACTTCCCATGCTGGTTTGTGCTCCACAAGGTACCATATGAATTCATCCTCATAAGGACCAATTAAACTGCTGGTCCCTATTGTTTCGTGAAAATCTCAGGACAGTACAGAAAAACCACCCCCCAAACTGAGAGGGAACTGAGAGACCAAAGAATGACTCAGACAAGTCCAGCTTAATGAGTTAGATGAGTTTATTAGACGCTACTTACTACGGCGGGGCGCTTGTTCCTACGCAGCACAGGAATTTCTTCCACAGCTGCTTTCTTGCATGCAAAATCCACATCTGCCCACCCTGTGGTGTTGCTTTAAATCTCTTCCCAATAAGTAAGGCAAAGATTTTACATTGTATCTTTGACTGTTCACAGTGAAACAAATCAGGCAAGTGCAGTCCCCTTATCATACACGTCAGGCAACCCATGTTATGTTAATGACATTAAAATCTTCTACGAGGTGGGGATTTTAGTGTTACAGTTAGCTACAGGCTTTGACACTACTGTTCTGGCTGATTCAAGGCAAGAAAGGGCTGAGGCACCCAAGAAACTGCTGGTCACCTTTCCCGGGCCCAGTAGTTATCTTGATACCTGCCTCGTCTATTTTATAACAATTTTGCTGAGCGCTCCAGACTAGCAGTATTTCTGTTATGTGGTGGGGAACTTGCATTTTCCATCAAGTATTCTTTCGTAAATCTGTTTTGCAACAATGATTATTCTGGTGCAAATAGGAGCCAGTGCAGGACTGTTTGGAAAAACAGCTAAGAGAAGCTCCTATCTTGAAGGAGATCCCACTGTCCCAGGAGGAGGCCCAGACTCAAGCATTTTGTTCCTCAAGTTTCCTTCATAGACCCTGGGCACCTGGGATGTATGCTTAGGAACAGAAGGGTCCCTGTCTGTTCCCCTTCCCTCTCCCAGAGGGAGTAAAGGGTGCCCTGGAAAGGCATGGATCCTCTTCTGCCCCTTGCCTGTTGAAGCTCTTAGAGGCAAGAATAAATACCTCCGGGTAGCTTTCTTCTCTTTGACCTTTTCTTTGTCCCTAACAATACATTCCTCCCATTCCTTATTTTCATTCTTCTTGATGTGCTAACATGTGAAGCCAACTGCCCTTAACCTCAGGAATTCAAAAGTAGAAAATCTGTTTTGTTTTCTAGTATCGCAAAGCTTACCCATCTTCTGCACTGTGATGGAGCCTTCTTAATACACACTGACATTAGTTCATGCCCAGGCTACCTATGTCTTGAGCCATTTCCCTGGGCCTAAACAAGGCTTGTCCATAGGCTTTGCACTCTGACTGGAAAGACTATTCAGGCTTTGGGGGCTAGTGGTAAAACATGGAGGTGCTTCCAATTTTAGATGACTATTAATAGGGTTGATTTCTACAGAACATTCTGCCACAGTGCAGTTATTAATTGGCTAGAAGGCCTAATTATCTCATAGTATTTTTAACTGGTTTGGAAAAAGAAATACTTTAACCAGATACTCTAGGAAAAGACAGCATAAACTGAGTATTTACAATGATAAAATACACACACTTTTAATCCATCTTTATGCAAAGATCTTACTGTTCATGTCTTTATCTTCTAATTTTTAGGGAGATGGGAGAGGCACTTAATATGCATGCATGCAGGGCTTGGAGTGGGAATACAAGTGGACTATAGCCTAACAAAAGAATTTATCCAAATTTGCCTTTCTACTCCCTCAGGGGAAGTTTAGGTCACTTTTAAAAATTCTATATACACCTGTTTCTCCCTGATTAATTTATTAATATACATTGGAAGAACTTGATGCATTTTGGTTTCTAGAACTGCACTGGACCTACATAAAATCAAAGTCACAAATCCCCTTAGCAACCTGCCTAAAAATGTCTTGAAGATTAGTAGCTTTAAATGTTATGAAGCTGTGTTTATTTGGCTTCTAATTTTGAATATATCCGAAATGACAAAATAAGAACTATCAAACGCTGGCTTAGTTTGAGTCCCTCTCAGAAGTCTATTCTTTTATCAAAATAAAAGGGGACCCAACTGCTCAAAGACATAAGGTTTGCTTTATCTCAAATAAACATAGCTAGAATATTTGAAATGAGAAAGAAGTAACATTTTCTGGAAAGGCTTAGCATTTTATTACCAGTGAACATACTCGCTTTGGAAAACCTTTCAACTGAACAATGGTTTGCATTATCCTCAGTCTTCAGTTTTCCTCCAAATCCTCTTTTGTAGGCATTTCTTAGCTCTCTCAACACTGCTTGACAGTTTTGTTATTTTAGTCTGATTTTCTGCAATTTTACTTCTCTGCTGTCTGGATGATTTTATTATTTGCCATATTCTCTCTTTCAGATTGGGAGTTTTATTCTGGTTTTGGCTTGCCGAGGTTTTGGCAGGCTACTGCTATAAAATACAAGAGATTTGGAAGCTATGCAGATGGCAAATGTAGTGTTGTGTGCTTTCATTCATGATGGGCTTCCGTCTTTTTTATAACAGGTGGGAAAACTGCCAACTCTTATTTCCTGTGCTTGCTTCTGACATATTTAAGAAGATTGTGGTTGAAACTTGCAGGGCTGAAGGTTTTTTAGTTTGGATAGGCTCTGGTGGTTGGAATTTAAAAGAAAAAGTTTCTATTGATACTTAACATTAATCTTCTTACATTTATTTTCTATCTTGGTATGTTTTTAATGACTCCATTTACCTTTGAAGTTAACATCTCCTTCCTTTTGAAAGAGTTAAATGATTACCTAATATTATCTTTTGGTTTTTATTGTTTGTTTGTTTTTCCCTGAGCCAGTACTCATGATAAAAATGAAATTTTTTTTTGAAAGAACATCTTGCCAAGCATTGCCATTAAAATAATAAGATCCACTTTCTCAATTGAAATTTAATAAACTTGTTTCTGGAAATGGCTCCTGGAAAAGAGAAACATTCATCTCAGTTAGTTAGATCTGAGGGCTTAAACTTAGGTAAACTATTCCTTTTCAGAAAAAGAGAGAACAATTTTGAAACACCATGGATTAGATATTTAGGGCACTCTAGTAAACCAAGGGTGTTAAAAGTGCAATCTTATGCAAAAAGTGAAATATTGTTTGGCATTGTTAAGGAAAGTACATATTTCCATCATGTAACTATTGTAGTATAAGAACTGAAAATAATTGCCTTCCCAGTGCCTCAGTTTCCCTCGACTATGCCTTTTTTCTCCCATAGGAAGAAGCACTGGGGAAAACATAATTCTAATTAATTTCTGTACAACTGAAAAGTCCAGGACAGGAATATATAAGCGTCAGCACAAGAAAAACAGACCTTCACAAATACAGCTTCATTAATATAAATTAATACATTGTATCAACATATTCAGTTTTACCTCTGGCATACTATATAGTGTCTATTGATTTATGGGTTCTACTATAAAAAGGCACACAATTTTTGCTTCTGGTCACACATAAATAACATGACAAATAAGCAACTGGCCTGATCCTAGTCTTCTCTATAGCACTAAATATTATGCCCTCACTCAACAGGAATCTGAATCAGTGGGAATTCTAAATGCTAAATTAATGGAGTCCTAACCCATAGAAAACAAAAACAAGGATTCTAGATGTCCCAGGAGATTGCTAATATCTCACCCAGAACTTGGGCAAGGCAATTCTCCACTACAGAGGACTCTATCTTTATAACAGGACACTTGTTTCCCTGGTCCTGCCTACAAAATGCCAATAACACCTTTTCCCCCAGTTAAAAGATCAGACAAAAAACACTCCCCACTACTTCCAGACACTCCATGGATGGCAAAATACTGCCCCCATTTGAGAACCACTGCACACACAATATTGGCTTGCAGGTTCTTCAAACCTAGAAACCAAAGCAACAAAGACAGTTCTGTTACACGTTAAAGAAAGGAGTCCAACCACACATGTTTTAAACATATTGTTTACACATGTTTTAAACATATTGTTTTCTGTTGTATAGGTTATATGGGTTGGCTTTTTGCATTACTAAATATTCAATTTATTTACCTTGATCAAAATAATAAAGAGGTCATGCAGACACAAATATAAAGTAAAGAAAATAAAGTAAAGTATCAATATTTTCTCAGGTTCTGATGCTTTTCAATGAGTACATAATTTTTGTCCACTTTTATTTAACGGTATATACATCCAAATTGAAATGGAAATAGGAAGATTGCAATACAAAGGCTAAAACTTACCTGACCCTGAGACAATTTTAGATGTAAATTAGAGTTTATGAGTAGAAGTCTAATTTTATCATGGGGTAAATATGCTATTTCGTATACTCAAGTAAAAATATTATCAGCTCCATTTCAAGTTATCTGAAAAATAGGATAGAAAAAAATGATTGTTTATAAAGTAATACGGATAGATTTCTCGAATGATGTACACATTCCAGTAGAAACTTACCATGACAAAGACATTAATCAACTCCATATTAATCAATGCACACATTGCAAGTTAGAAAGTTTAGCCCAAGTCATTATTATAATTAAGTTAATTTGCCTATCGTATCATGTTTTATTTAGTAACTTAATTAATTTTTTTGGTAAAACATTCCTGAAAGACACAAAAATAGACTTGAAGAAGTAAAAATACATCCTATGGTCTTAAATGAGGAGACATAGCATTCTAAAGATGACAATTTTCTCTAAGTGACATTAAATTTGATACAATCCCAATAAAAATACTGCAATAATTTTAAAGTTCATAAGGAAAAATAACCAAGCAATAATATTCAGAGAGATCCTGAAAAGGGGGGACTACTTCATCCAGATATTGAAATGTATTATAAAGTCTCTATAACTAAACAATCTGGTATTGTAACATGAATGATCAGACATACTAGTAGAACAGAGTAGAAAATCTAGAAAATGTATCCTAGTGCAGAGGGGAATTTTGGATATAAGAAACACAGCATCTCAAATCAGTGCTGAGAAAATTGTATAGTCATATGGAATAGTATAATTTTGGATCATTCCTTACCTCATATATCAGGATAAATTTCAAATGCATCAAAGGTTGAAATGTAAAAAATATAACCATACATGTGCTAGAAAAAAATGGGCAAATTCCTTTATAAATCAGAATGGAGAACACTCTAATTATGATTCAAAATCAAGAAGCAATAAAAGAAAGGACTGATAAATTTTTGTACATTGAAAAAAAATTTTATGGCAAACACACAGAGGAAGAGTAAAAAGACAAATAGTGAACTAAAAAATAAATTATCAATAATATAGCATACATAAAAGGTTCATACCCTAGGAAATACAAAGAGAATTTAATATTTGAGAACAAAAAGACCAATTGCCCTATGAAGAATTTGCAAAGAAAAATAAAGAATATATAAAGATGCTCACCCTAGCTCATAATAAAAAAATGCAAATTAAACCTATTCTCAGATACCATTTCTCACCTGTCCAATCATCAAACATCTAAAAGTTTGACAGCATATTCTATAGTTGGCCTGTGGGGAATCAATTATTCTCATTCACTGCTGGTGAGAATGCAAAGTGATACAACCCAAGGGAATTTGATATCTAGCAAAATTATATAACAATCACTCTTTATCTCAGCAATCCCACTTGTAAATATAAAAAAGTATGAAAGTATAATAGGAACTTTCCCTAAAATATGCTGGCAATAGTTTAAAATGTCATATACAAAGATTGTTCATTGTAACAGTATTTGTAATAAGAAAATACTGGGAAAAACCAATGTCTATAATTAGAGGACTGCTTGAGTAAAATTTAATGGCGTACTCTGCAGCTATAATAATGAATGAGAACAACCACACTCTACTGTTGTATAGTGATCACAAGGATAAATTGTTAGGTTAAAAAAAGGCACAAAAAAATTTTTATAATATATTACTATTTACGTAAAAAAGGGAGATTGAAGCGTGTGTGTATGTGTGTGTGTGAGCACAAATGCACTTACATATGTAGGTATTTACATATCCTCACACATATACACGTGTAAGTATGTATATATGTATATAAATGTGTCTATATGTATTATAAAAAACAAAAAGATAAACCAAAAACTAGCAAAAATGTTACCTATAAGAGGAGGCAGGGATAGAGAAATTAGAACTCTGTTTTGAGTTTTGGTTTTGGAACCTTGTGAATGGTTTACATAGCAAATAAACAAAAGTAAAGATAAATAACAAAAAGCATCCTTATATTCTGAAAAGTAATTGAAGTAAGTGAATCTAACTGTGTATTAAGTTGGTGTCATAACTACATAAAAAATAATTATGTTGAAGGGTTTAAAAACCAATATTTTCATTATAAAGTCCTTGTGGTATATACCCTAAGGACAAAAAGTAAAGAAAACAAAGAAATCTTAAATTGTACTCAGTGGTTTTATTATTAATAGAAATGCTGGCATTGTTATTTTGAAGATATTATGGGTCTTTCATAAGATAAAAAACCCCATAATTATGTTAACACTACTAGGAATCAAGATTTTCAGATTAAAGGAAAAAAATCTAAATATAAATTTAAAAATTCAAGTAAGTACCCTACAATCCAAAATTTATATATCCAATATCCTATAAACTCGTGAAATATTTTCTCTATATAAAGATGTATGAATTTTCAAGTTTGATTACTGAATAGGTTTAAAAGAAATTATAATTCAGTGACAGTGGACAACCATAGAATCCTCATTTTGGAATCAAATTGTCATTTTCTACTAAAATAGCAAAGGCTCTTTGGAGAAATACGTGGTTCCAGGTCTCGGAATATTCAAAATGAGCCTGGCACATCTTGTGCCAAAAAAACAAGGGAGATTTCAAAGACAATTAGGGGTGTAAGAAAAAGATACAAGAGTCAACAAGCTTTGATTGGTCAAAAATGGGGTAATTTGAGCATCAGGAAGAATAACATTCACAAAAAATTAGAACACACAAAAATATTTCCTTAAAAATCATTGGTCGACTTTTAGGTTGCTAAAATATTAACTCATTGTTCTGAAAATTAATGGATAAAAGCAAATAATCAAATCTTTATTCCACCATTCTTATGCAAATTATATTTAGAAATAATATTATTTAAAGGAAAGTTATTTTTTTGTAGAGGAATTTCAGCTATAAATGCAGAAGGAATGAAAAAATTAAAGTCACTATTTTGTGACCGCTAAGGAAAAAAAGGATCTTGGCAATTATTAGGTGAAAGCCTAAGAGGAACCCTATAATAGACATGTGACAATTCTGAATCCACATAACGAAAAATGGGCTTCCTCCTGATGTGATGCTCTAGAGAGTTCACAGCACCTCCCAGAGTACCTTTTGAAGTTTTTTTGCTAAAAAAAAAAAAAATGAACCTGAATCAAATTAAAACCTCAGGTTGAAACTTTACAGGAAATATGGAGAATGGAAGAATTAGATAAATGAGTAAATGACACCACAAGGAAGCAACCAGCCAAACCCAGAATGTGAAAAATTCCTCCTGACCTATTTTCTTCTTCAACCAACAAAGATCAAGGGGAAAAAAGGAGAAGAGAAACTGCTATAGAAAAAAAAGAAATTTACAAACATTAACCAAGTACTATGTAGGGGCTTTGTTTAGATTTTAATTTGAATAACTGTAAAGATTTTTTTCAGATAATTGGGCAAATTTGAACATGGGCTGGTTCCTAGAATGGTATTTGTTAATATTATCAGTTGTGATAATGGCAACGTATATACAAAAAATGTCATTAGCCATTAGAAATAAATTCTGGCTCTTGGTGAGAAAGCAGAGGAGACGAGATGGCTGACCAGAGACACCAGCTGCCAGATCAGCTCAGAAAGAAGGAAAGATATAGATAAAAAAGAAAAAACAAACGAACAAAAAATCATGGATCGAGTGCAATTCCGAGGGAAAAGTGCCAGAACCTACAAGAGACTCCACAGGAAGAAGTTACGGAGCAGAATAAGAAAGAATGCGAAATCAGCAAAGGTCAACCCCTGAAAGGCTTGGAGTCCAGCAAAAAGGGTAGGTGGAGTGGTTTGTGTCTTCCTTCCTCACATCTCTGGCAGTCAGAAGGCTCCCGAGCTGCTGGAGAGCCTCTTTACCCCCACAAGCCCAAAAGCAGCTGTCCATAGCAAACTGGGAGCTTCTTGAGAACAAAGCACCAAGCTACCAGCCCCCTTGGGGTGCTTCCTGTCACCACAGACCCAAGCCAAGACAGCAGGTGCCATATTGCTTCTCTACTCACCATGTGCTTTTGTCCTCCCCAGGGGGGTTCAGCCCCTCAGTTTTCATCTTGCCTATTCCCAAATATTTCCCAAATCCGGCCTAGACTGTGGGAGCCACAGGGGGCCAGTGGGTCCTGGTGGATCTGTGTGACCCCCAAACCTGGACATTCTGGGCAGGTTGCCTTCTGGAGAGAGGGAAAGAGATGACAAGGGTGCTAGCTTTCCTCCATACAGACTCTTTTCCTCCCCCTCCTCTCCCCAACCTGTGGCTGCTGAGAGAGCCGGGGATCTTGGGAGCTGCTGCTTCCCCTCTGTTGGTGCATCCACCATACTGGGGCTTCCATAGAGAGTGGGTCTCAAACTTTTCCTCTTAAAGACCTGCAGAGGACTAAGGAGAGCTCAGACTGTGAGCTCCCTGCTCACCAGCCCTGCCTGGTGCTGCTTGCCTGGCTGCTCCATCAGAGAAGGACACAACCCAAGGTAGGGACATCAAAACCTGCTTGAGCACCCCCCCATAGGCAACTCGGGACCAACACACTTCTCCCTCACAAGGTCAGGGATTGATCTTCAAGAGACCCAGGGATACGCCCGCAGGCCAGATCCTGTACCCACAAGACTAGATCGTGTTGCTTGGGAGCATGGAGGGGAGATCTGTGAACTAATCTCAGGAGGCAAGGGATACCACATGGGCAGAACAGAAAAGAGAGTGCAACACCCTGGCATAGAACCCCACCCCTCCCACCACACTCTCAGCCTAGGGTGGGATCCTGGACAGGCAAGCTCCTAGCCCTCAGCACCATAGTGGGGAGCTCAGTTAGTTTGAGCTCCTGCCTGCTGGCAGATGCTGTGGGGAGACCATGGAGCAGGGGAGAGGGGAGAAGAGTGAAAACCACTCCAGATAGCCAGATGTTGAATCTCAGATTGCCTGGCCTCCACAAACAAATTTTCTGGCTGGGCGGGGCCACTTCACAACTCCCTGGTGGCTTTCCCCAGAAGCCTGGGAGCAGACCTCTGACCCCTATCAAAACAGCTACCTTACCAGGTTTTGTGCAGCCTGAAGGCAAGCCCAACCAACCCAGCCCTGCCCAGCCTCACTCCCCCATCTGCCTCTGCTATGGTGGAGAACAAGGGCTAGCCTGGAAGTTACAGGGCCCCACCCACAACCTGGGGAAGAATTTAAGTGCTTCCCCTGAGAGGCTAGAGCTGCTTAATACTGCAGCTTGTTCCTTCTGGCAAGTGCCACCTACTGACAGGGAGGTCAATTTACATAGCTCTTTACAGCACTTGCTGACTCAATCATACAGGGCATGGTTGATTTTTACCCACAACTACCAGCTACTATTTCAGAGATTAAACTGGATCTGACAATATAATTCACACTGAATTAAAAAAACCACCAGCCTGGGGAAAGAGAAAGGATTTCAAAGAGCATCCCTCATCAAAGAGACAGGGAATCTGCCCACACACATAGCTCACCACTGCTACAGCCTACAAACAACTAGTAACTGATAAAACGAGCAACTAAAGATATCTATAACCAAGGCATCCATCCAGAACATAGATTGCCATCAAGAGTACCCACAAGCAAAGCCAAAGGTTCTTACCCTACATATGCAACAGACTCCTTTATGAGTGAGTGGGGGGGAAAAAAGACCTAAACAAAAGAAAATCTAAAAATAAGAAGTTACAGCTGCCCCAGATGAGAAGAAATCAGTGCAAGATCTCCAAAAGTATGAAAAATCAGAGCAAAATGACAACCCCAAAAAGGGAAGACCAGCTCTCTAGGAATGGATACCAACCAAAATGAAAATACTGAAATGATAGGGATTTCCATCTGTTTACATCCTCTGCAATTTCTTTTCTCAGTGTTTCATAGTTCTCCCTATATAGGTCTCTCACCTCCTTAGTTAAATATGTTCCTAAATATTTAATTTTCTTTGCTGCCATTGTAAAAGGTATTGCAACTTTGATTTGTTTCTCTGCTTGACTGTTATTGGTATATATGAAGGCTACTGATTTGTGTGCATTGATTTTGTATCCTGAGACTTTGCCGAATTCATTTATCAATTCCAGTAGTCTCTTGGTAGAATCTTGGGGTTTTCTAGATATAATATCATATTGTCCATGAAGAGTGAAAGTTTGATCTCTTCTGCCCCCTTTTGGACACCCCTGATTCCTCTGTCTCATCTGGCAAGGACTTCCAGCACTATGTTGACTAGAAGTGGAGATAGTGGCAATGTTGTCTGGTTCCAGTTCTAAGCAGCAATGTTTTCAATTTTTCCCTGTTCAGTATGATATTGGCTGTGGGTATATCGTATATGGCTTTAATAATTTTGAGGTATGAGCCATCTATGCCTATACTGTTAAGAGTTCTTATCATAAACGGGTGTTGAATTTTGTGAAAAGTCTTTTCTGCATCTATTGAGAGGATCATATAGTCTTTGTTCTCATTTTTATTTATATGGTGAATTACATTTATAGATTTGTGTATGTTGAACCATCCCTGCATTTCAGGAATGAAGCCCACCTGATCGTGATGAATTATTTTTTTGATGTGCAGATAAATTCAGTATGCTAGGATTTTATTGAGAATTTTTGCATCTATATTCATAAGGGATATTGGTCTGTAGTTTTCTTTTTTTGTTGTATCCTTTCCTGGCTTTGATTTCAAGGTGATATTGGCTTTATAGAATGAGTTTGGGAGGATTCCATCCTTCTTGATGTTGTGGAATAATTTCTGCAGTATAGGTACTAGTTCTTTGTAGGTTTGGTAGAATTGAGGTGTGAACCTGTATGGTCTGGGACTTTCTTTTGTTGGAAGATTTTTTATTACTGCTTCAATTTCGGTGCTTGATATTGGCCTGTTCAGGAATTCTAGTTCTTCCTAATTGAGCCTAGCGAGGTTGTGTGTTTCTAAGAATTTGTCCATTTCCTCCATGTTTTCATGTTTTTGGACATACAGATTTTTATAGTATTCAAAGATGATGTTTTGTATTTCCATGATATCAGTAGTGACCTCTCCTTTTTCATTTCTAATTGAGCTTATTAGAGTCCTTTCCTTTCTGCTTCTGGTCAATCTAGCAAGAGGCCTGTCTATTTTGTTTATCTTTTCAAAGAACCAGCTTTTTGTTTTATTAATCTTCTGTATGGTTTTTTTGTTCTTGATTTCATTTAGTTCTTCTCTGATCTTGGTTATTGCTTTGCTTCTGCTGGGTTTAGGATTGGTTTGCACTTCCTTTTCCAGTTCCTTGAGATGATTCATTAATTTGTTGATTTGTAATCTTTCTGTCTTTTGGATGTGGGCATTTAAGGCAATGAGTTTTCTTCTCAGGACTGCTTTTGCTGTATCCCACAATTTTGATAACTTGTGTCTCCACTATCATTCAGTTTGAAGAATATTTAGATTTCCATCTGACTCTCCTCACTGACCCAATAGTCATTCAACAATAGATTGTTTAATTTCCATGTTTTTGTGTAGAGATGAGTGTTTCTGTTGGAATTGATTTCTAATTTAATTCCACTGTCGTCTGAGAAGATGAATGGTGTAAATTCTATTTTTTTTTAATTTTTTGAGATCTGTTTTGTGGCCTAGGATGTGATCAATTTTAGAGAAAGTTCCATGAGCTGATAAGAAGATATATTCAGTGTTGTTTGGGTGGAGTGCTCTGTAGATGTCTGTTAGGCCCAATAGCTCTAAAGTTCTGTTTGAGTCCATTGTTTCTTTACTTATTTTCTGCTTGAAGGATCTGTCCAGTTCTGTCAGCGGGATGTTGAAGTCCCTGGCTATTATGGCATTACTGTTTATTATGTTGTCTATATTTAGCAGTATTTGCTTCGTGTATCTGGGCACTCCTGTGTTGGGTGCATAAATATATAGGATTGCTGTCTTCTTGTTGGATTTTTTTCCTTCACCACTAAACCCTACCATGCTCTTGGATTGGTAGAATCAACATTGATAAAATATCTGTACTACCTAAAGTGATTTACAGAATCAATGCAGTACTTACCAAAATACCAATATCATTTTTTGCAGATCTAGAAAAAATAATTCTACACTTCATATCAAACCAGAGAAGACCCCACATAGCCAAAGCAATCTTAAGCAAAAAGAACAAATTGGGAGGCATCAGTCTACGAGACATCAAACTATACTACAAGGCTATAGTAACCAAAAAAGCATGGTACTGGCACAAGAATAGAGACATACACCAATGGAACAGGACTGACAAACCAGATATAAAACCATCCTCATATTGTCATCAGATCTGTGACAAAGTGGACAAAAACATACACTGGAGAAAAGAATCCATGTAGAAGACTGAAACTTGATCCACACCTGTCTCCTCTCACAAAAATCAACTCATCATGCATGACAAATTTAAACCTAAGACATGAAACTATAAGAATTCTAGAAGAAAATGTTGGAAAAACTCTTACAGACATTGGCCTTGGCAAAGAATTTTTCAAAAAGACCCCCCAAAGCAATCACACCAGCAATAAAAATAAATAAATGGTACCTGACCAAAGGGCACAGCCAAGGAAACTATTATTAGAGTGAACAGACCACCTACAGAACTAGAGAAAATATTTGCATGCTACACATCTGATAAAGGGCTGATAACCAGAATCTATACAGAACTTAGGAAAATCATCAAGAAAAAAATCACACAACCCCATGAAAAAGTGTGCAAAGGACATGAACAGAAACCTTTCAAAAGAAGATACAATAATGGCCAAAAAACATATAAATAATTGCTCAACTTCTCTAATCATCAGGGAAATGCAAATCAAACCCACAATGAGATATCACATAACTCCACTGAGATTGGCTTATATCAAAAAGTCCCAAAACAACAAATGTTGGTGGGGATTCAGAGAGATAGGAACACTCACACACTGCTGATGGGACTGCAAATTAGTACAACCTCTATGGAAAGTAATATGGAGATACCTCAAAGAACTAAAAGTAGAACTACCATTTGATCCAGCAATCCCACTACTGGGTATTTACCCAAAGGAAAAAAAAGACATTCTATAAAAAAGACATCTGCAATTGAATGTTTATAGCAGCATGATTCACAATTGCAAAGGTGTGGAAACAACTGAAGTGCCCATCAATACATGAGTGAATTCATAAAATGTGGTATATGTACACAATGGAGTACTTCTCAGCCATAAAAAACAATGGTGAATTAATTCCTCTAGTATTATCCTGGATGGAGCTAGATCCCATTCTTTGAAGTGAAGTATCACAAGACTAGAAAAACAAGCACCACTGATACCATCAAATTGGTACTAACTGATCAATACTCATGTGAACATAAGGAACTAATATTCATAGGGGGTCAGGCAGGTGGGATGGGGGTGGAGGGGATGGGTAAGCTCACACCTAATGGGTGTGGGGCACACTGTCTGGGGGATGGGTACAATTGTAGCTATGAGTTGGGCAGTGCATAGGCAATATATCTAACCAAAGTGTTTGTACCCCCGTAGTATTCTGAAATTTAAAAATAAATTTTAAAAAAGAAAAAAAATACTGATGGCTGAAAAAGAATTCCAAATACGGATTATAAGCAAGCTCAACAAAATCCAAGAGTAAATGGAAAACCACCTCAAAGAAACCAGAAAAACAATTCAGGAAATAAATGAAATATTCACTAAAGAGATCAACATATTAAATGAAAATGAGATAAAACTTCTGGAAAGAAAAACTCATTTAAGGAAATACAAAACACAGTGGAAAGGTTTAAGAATAGACTAGACCAGGCAGAAGAAAGAATCTCAGAGCTTGGAGACAACTCTGTCAAATTAACTCAGTCAAAAATAAGGAACAGAGAATTAAGAGGAATGAACAAAGCCTACAAGAAATATGGGATTATGTAAAACAGCCAAATACAAAAATCATAGGCATCCCTGACAGTGAAGAAGGAAATGCACAGGGCTGGAAAACCTATTTCAGGGAATAATTGAGGAAAACTTCCCTGGTTTTGCTAGAGATTTAAACATCCAGGTACAAGAAGCTCAACGAACACCTTGGAGATTCATTGCAAACAGGCAAGACACATAGTCATCTGACTGAACAAAGTCAACATGAAGGAGGATCTCCTGCAAGCCATGAGGTGCAAAGGAAAACCCTTTGGGCTAACTGTAGACTTCTCAAAGGAGACCTTCCAAGTCATAAAGGATTGAGGCCCCATCTTCAGTCTTCTTAAACAGAACAACTGCCAGCCTAGAATTGTGTATCCTGCAAAACTAAGTTTCATATATGAAGGAGAAAAAATGACTGTTCCAGACAAGCAAACACTGAGGGAATTTGTCAAGACCAGACCTACTCTGCAGGAAATACTCAGAACCACATTATACATGGATAAGCACAATAGAAGCCCACTGGTGTAAAACCAGAGAAATGCCAAAGCTCAGAACTCATAGAAAACAACAGCACAAGACGTAAAACAAAGCAATAAGGTATACCCAATATGATGAACAGAATAGCACCCAACATATCAATTTTACCTATCAACATGAATGATCTGAATGCCTAAGTCAAGAGACACAGGCTGGCTAAATGGATGAAAAAATACAACCCAATTATCTGCTGTCTCCAGGAAACACATCTAACCCACAAGAACTCATAGAGACTCAAGGTGAAGGGATGGAAAAAATATTCTATGCAAATGGAAACTAAAAGAAAGCAGGTGTAGACATTCTCATATCAAATAAATGACTTTCAATCAACAATAGTAAGGAAACACAAAGAAGGTCACTATATAATGGTAAAGGAAGCAACTCGGCAAGAAAACATTACAATCCTAATATTTATGCACCCAACACAGGTGTGCCCAGATTCATAAAGCAAATCTTACTAGATCTAAGCAAAGAGAAAAACAGCAACATCGTAATTGGGGAATTCAACACCCCACTGACAGCACTGGACAGATAATCCAAGAAGAAAATAAATAAAGATACACCAGACATAAACAGAAGTCTAGATAAAATGGGCCTGAGAGAAACTTACAGAACATTTTACCCCCTGGACCAAATGGATTCACAGCTGAATTTTCCAGACCTACAAAGAAGAGCTGGTATCTGACTGCAAAAATTATTCCATAACGTTGAGAAGGAGGGAATTCTCCCCAACTCATTCTATGAAGCCAGCATCACACTAATACCAAAGCCAGGAAAGGACACACATACAAAAAAGAAAAATACAGGCTGATATACCTTATGAATATAGATGCAAAAATCCTCAATAAAATACTAGCAAACCAAATTCAACAGTATATCCAAAAAATAACCCCACATGACCAAGTGGGCTTCATCCCAGGGATGCACTGATGGTTCAACAAATGTGAATCAATAAATCTGACTCACCACATAATGGAGGCAAAAACAAAGTCCTTATGATCATCTCAATAGATGCAGAAAAAACATTCAACAAAATTCAGCATGCTTTCATGATAAAACCCTAAATGAACTGGGCATAGAAGGAACATATCTCAAAATTATAAAAGGTATATATGACAAACCCACAGCCAACATCCCACTGAATGGGGAAAAGCTGAAGCATTCCCACTAAGATCTGGAACAAGACAAGGGTGCCGACTGTCACCACTTCTATTCAACATAGTACCGGAAGTCCTAGCCAGAGCAATCAGCCAAGAGAAAGAAATAAAAGATATCCAAATTGGGAAAGAGGAGTTCAAACTATTGCTCTTTGCTAATGACATGATCTTATATCTAGAAGACCCCAAAGACTCCACCAAGAGACTCCTGGAATTGATATTTAATAAATAAATTCAGCAAAGTCTCAGGTTATAAAATCAATGTACACAAATCAGTAGCATTCCTATACACCAAAAACAGTCAAGCTGAGAGTCAAATCAAAGACTCAATACCATTCACAATAGCTACAAAGAAAATAAAATACCTAGGAATACACTTAACCAAGGAGATGAAAGAGCTCTACAGGGAGAACTATGAAACACTGAGGAAAGAAATCACAGGTGACACAAACAAATGGAAAAACACATCATGTTCACAGATCAGTAGAATCAACATTGTTAAAATGTCCATACTACCCAAAGTGATTTGCAGATTCAATTCAATCCCCATCAAAATGCTAACATCATATTTCACAGATCTAGAAGATATAACTTTACACTTTGGAACCAGAAAAGTGTCTGAATAGCCAAAGCAATCTTAAGCAAATAGAACAAATCTGGAGGCATCACATTACCAGACTTCAAAATATACTACAAAGCTATAGTAACCAAAACAACATGATATTGGCACAAAAATAGACACATAGACCAATGGAACAGAAGAGCACAGAACAGAGAACCCAGATATAAAACCATCCACATTCAGCCAACTGATCTTTGACAAAGCAGACAACAATGTACACTGGGGAAAATAAGCCCTATTCAATAAATAGTGCTGGGATAATTGGATAGCCACATGCAGAAGAATGAAACAGGATCTATATCTCTTACCACTCCCAAAATATAATTCAAGATAGATAAAAGACTTAGATGTAAGGCATGAAACCATAGGAATTATAGAAGAAAAATTTGGAAACACTCTTCCAGATGTCAGCCTAGGCAAAGAATATATGAAGAAGACCCCAAAGGCAAGAGAAAAATAAATAAATGGAACTTGATTAAATTAAAAAGCTTCTGCACAGTTAAGGAAATATTCCAATAGAGCAAAAAGGCAACCTATAGAATGGAAAAAAATATTCATAAGCTACATCTGATTAAGGGCTAATAACTGGAATCTAAAAAGAACTCAAGTAAATCAGCAAGAAAAAAAACAAACAACGCCATTAAAAAATGTGCAAAAGATATGAACAGAAGCTTTTCAAAAGAAGATAGCCAAATGGCCAATAAACGTGTGAAAAAATTCTCAATATCACTAATCATCAGGGCAATGCAAATTAAAACCACAATGAGATATCATCTTATCTCAATTAGAATGGCTTTTATTTAAAAGTCCCAAAACAATTGATTCTGGTGTGGATGCTGAAAGAAATGAACGTTTATACACTGTTGGTGGGACTGCAAATTAGTACAACTTCTATGGAAAATAGTGTGGAGATTTTTCAAAGAACTAAAAGTAGATCTACCATTTGATCCAGCAATCCCACTACTGGGTATTTTCTCAAAGGAAAAGAGGTCATTTTACCAAAAAAACACCTGTACTTGAGTGTTTATTGCAGCACAATTCACAATTGCAAAGGTGTGGAATCAACCTAAGTGCCCCTCAATTCATGAGTGGATTAACAAAATTGGGTATATGTTTACTACAGAAAACTATGCAGCCATGAAGAAGGATGAACTAAGGCCTTTTGGAACAATCTGGATGGAACTGGAGATCATTATTCTGAGCAAAGTAGCTCAAGAACGGAAAAACAAACACCATATGTACTTGCTATTAAATTGGAACTAACTCATGAGCACACATGTACTCAGATGGAAGTAAAACTCAGTGCAAATCAAGCAGGGGGGAGGGGGGAGGGTATTGGGAGTAATGGGTGAAAACCCACCTAATAGGTACAATGCACACTATGGGCACACTTATAACCCTGACTGAAGCATAACAAAAGCAATCCATGTAACCAAAATCATTTGTACCCCTGCAATATTTCAAAATAATAAAAAATATATATAAATATATGTATATGTAATTCTGAACAATTTATGGTTTCTGGGATTTGTTTTTTAAATATTTAGAAAAAAATGGGGAAGATAGATGAAACAATTGCAAAATGTCGATAATGTTGAAGCTGCATAATGGGTACATGGCAGTTTACTGTGCTATTTATCTTCTACTTTTGCTTGAAAAATACCATGACAAAAATTTTTTTAAATCTAGTGATTCCAGTAATTTCTATTTCATATAACTACTAGTTACGGCTCCCCTTGTGCAAGCATTGCATTAACTGTATCCTTCAGCATGAGATTCACATCACATAAATTTCTATTGTTCATTTTTTTAAGTGGCATTTATTTGTTGATCAGACCTGGTGCATTTATAGGCAGAATTTAAATGTGTTCTTCATATGCTCTCTTAATCCATTAAATAATATTACATAGGTATTTTCTATATTTTCTTTGTAATGAAAATAAATAAAACACAATTCTGCCTGTGAAATGCCCTCTACTGTTATTTGATATTTTACTCCAGTAGTTTCCATCCTGTGGATCCTGGGCCTTTAGAAGACCACAGAGAAAATCATGCCAGCCATGAAATAAACTTTGTGTGTAGCCTATATAATGTTTTACACATACAAGTAGTATTATATTAAGACTTTACTGAGATGCCTTTATGGTTGATTAAATCAAATCTCAGTTAATAAATATTTAAATTACAAGAACAAGGTACTTATCACTTAAATAATTTTTTTTTACTTAGATATCCTCTTCTAAATATTTTCCCTTTCTTAAGATGAACATTGTCAAGCATAATTAGAAATGTATGAAGGCATAATGCTTTACCAAATAAAATGCATAAAATGCTAGATTCTTTTTCCTGTTTCTTCATTTTTTATGAAGTGTTAAATCAAACACCTTGTTTGTGGGTGATGTGTGTATATGTCAGGGAGACTATAATTGACTGTAGTGTTTCCTCTCTCCTGAGGCCAAGATAATGTTGAGTCCAAAAACCTTAGACCCCAATGGCACCATTGCAGTCAGGATGAGGCACAGAAAAATACTTAAAGTAGGAGTAAGACAAAGGAATGAATCTATCATTATTTAAAAGAAACCTGAAATTAGAATGTTGGGAGAATAACAGAAGTCCATATTAATTATCTCCCTGGTCTTCTGTTTTATACTTGTTTTCCTTACACTATTCTCTGCCTAGGCCCCCTTTTATGCTTGTTTTTCTTTGAGATAGATAGCAAAGGGTAAAGAAATTCAGTACTAGAAAATATTTCTACATATAAAAGTGCTTAGTTTATGTACAAAAAACCAGTTACCCTAACTTTAATGTTGCCTGTAGCCAAAGGAATTTTTTAGTATTCAATATTTATAGTTAAATTTATTTAAGATCAGAGATGGAAGGGAAATATTTATAGAGAAAGAGCTGATGATGAACTCAGTACCAAACCCCGTGGTTTCACTTGTAATAACCAAGCCTCTGGGTTACTTTTATTAATCTGATAACTATAAATTCAGAGGTAAAGTGAATAGAGGGATAAAAAACAGTAACATGAACCCAAGATTAAAATGACTACCTAAGAGACTAGTTAAAATAGATTATTAGTTCCCTTGTAGCAGTTATGGATGACATTTTAAAGTGTAAATAGACCAATATGGAATAACATAAAGCAAGAAAGTGTCATCTGATGGAGGTGACACTTAGGTTTTATTATGTTTTGTTTTTCTCTCTGAACCACAAACTCTTTGCTCATACCCCTATGTGTCATAACTGACTAAGCCAATAAATTGGTTTCCATAGAAGTTCACGCTGGTTTCTTCACTTGTAAAGCAGAAAAACGAAAAGACAGCTCTTCTTTACTACAAAACTAATAGAAATTATTTTTTGAAAATTAAAATTGTACCTTCACTGAAGGTAAAGTACTATAGAAGGTTTAAAACTATTAGCAAGTAAAAACTAAATCTGATTTTAGAAATAAAAATATCTCATGGGAATCATTACCTTTGTCATTGGGTCATTCAGAATTTCTGGTTAAAAAAATTAAACAATCAATTTCATTAATTTCTCTTCCTCTTACAATTAAAGGATAACACACTCCCTGTTTTATTATAGCATGGTACTAAATGCATAACTAATAGGGCTGGATACACAACAGCTATTGGGTATATATCTATGGGTTTATTAGTTGATACACTGAAACTCTATTCACACTAGAATCTATGCCCCTAAGCGTTCTTTCTTTGCCCTGCCATCTAAAACATATTCCCTGGCTACTTTACTCATCTCAGCTAGTAAGATGGATGTGTGGGTGTTCTAACTAGAAAATAACAATTCTTGTTCCAAGGTCTTTAAGCCAATACAAAAAATCTTATAAAGAAGCACACCAGAGTTTGAGTCAGTTGATGAAGCTGACTTGATGAAGCTTTGTATCTATTAGGAATGGTTTATAGAAGGGTATTTGTAATGCACAAAGGATGTTCATCCAAATTTATGCAATTATTAGTTCTTTTGCTAAGACCAGCCTCTCATTCTTTAAAATGCATGTATCAGTGAAGAGCAAACTTCACCCAGTATTATTTAAATGAAAGGATATAGACAAATTAAGCACGAAAGAATCTTCAAAAAATGAACATAAAAAATAGATAAGCCATTTTTGGTCATGATGCAAGCACAAATGCCCACAGGAACTGAGTAGGTAATACAGATAAATAAAATGAAATGATCTACTTGTAAAATAAAACAACAGAGCAAGGGCAACTAAAAACCACTAGGGAGTGGTAGAAACAACAGCTGTCCTCAGACCATAGATGCTGTCCACAGGGCTGCCATGGCTTGGCTCCAACAGAGTGGCCATGAAGATGCTTTTTAAAGAGAAGACAGAAACCTATATATTATTTTAAATCTCTCAATTTTTAAATATTGTAACTGTTATAACTGTTTTAGTGCATTTGGGCTACTATAACAAAATACCATAAACTGGGTAGCTTATAAACAGAGATTTATTCCTCACAGTTCTGGAGGCTGGGAAGTCTGCAATCAAAGCAGAAGCAGATTCAGTGTCAGGGCCCACTTCCTGGTTCAAAGGTAGTATCTTCTCCCTGTGTTCCTACATAGTAAAAGGGACAAAGGACTTGTCTAGGATCTCTTTTATATGGCACTAATTCCTTTCATGAAGGCTCTACCCCATGACCAAACCACCTCCCCAAAGCCCTACCTCCAGATAATACCACATTACTAATTAGGTTTCAACATATGAATTTGGTGTGTGGGGGGGCACAAACATTCAGACCATAGCAATAACTAATTCAAAAAACATTTAGGTCATCATGACAACCAAAGAAAACATACTTGTTTTGAGGAAAGTACAATCTTTGCTTCAGGTGTTTTGAAATGTTTGCATTTTAGATATTAGCTTTGGATAAATATGAGGAGTGAATTATGACTACTCTATCCTAAGTTAACTATATAATTAGGAAAATAATTTTTACATTTTTTAAAAACCACTGGATTTCAAACAGTTTCTGATAAAGGTGCTTGATTCAATTTTAAAGGTAATTCCAACAAACCCCAGGTGATCCAAATTTTCACTTCCCTAGTATTAATGTTGCCATATCATAGAGTCCTTCCTCTACTGGTTGATGTCAATTTTTTCCTATTTCCTCCACACCCATATATGACTGTACTTTATTTATGTAATAAATATTCCCCAAGGTAAAATACTTTCTTGTGTGAGCTCAGGAATGTGTGGGACTGGCTCAAATCAGTACCTAGGATCCCCAGAGATTAGCATGAATGTGGCCCCCTAAAGAACAACAACTGATATCTGTTGTGCTACAAAAATGACCGTTACACTTATTCCATATAGACATTTATTCCATTTACTTTTTTTCATGACTTCTTCTTTACCTACCACACAATTAGCCAAATATTTTAATGTACTTAAAATTTTAGCATCAAATTCAAGTCACTGATGAGGAATAAAGGACTATAGGCATTCAGAAAAGTGATAGACCCTAATGAACATTTGTAAAATTAATATTCTCATAACATCACATCATTATTAGTTATACTAAAAAATATGACTAAGAAGTAGCAGAGAAATCACACAACTTCAGAGAAAATCTTGGTATGAATTTAGCTTATGAAA
The DNA here is from genome assembly GCA_023783475.1 of Daubentonia madagascariensis. NCBI lineage: Eukaryota > Metazoa > Chordata > Mammalia > Primates > Daubentoniidae > Daubentonia > Daubentonia madagascariensis. The sequence goes on from JAKFHU010001798.1 coordinate 14,556,982, forward strand.
CCTAAGTTAAAATGAAAGTACGTGATAATCATAGACCAATATAAAAGTAATCATCACAAGTGAGTGCCTACCATGCTCTCTGGCACTGTGTCATGTATCATTTAATTTAACTGTAAAAGGAAGCTATTAGCATCTCAATTGCACAAGTTTGGACAACTGAGGCTCAGGTGTAAATAATCACTCAAGATTATACAACTAGCAAGTGGCAGATATATTTCAGCTGAAATTCAAATACAGGCAGAAAATTCTAAGGAGATGGAGGGATATTAGGAGTCATCTAATCCAAAACCCCTATTTTCCATCTGAAGAAATGGAGAGTCACCAAATCAAATCATTGACTAACTCAAGATCTCAGAAGTAGAAGGTCATTTTTCCTTCTTTTTAACTTAATGACAAACATATGAGTCACTTTTGCCAGCTTTAGCAACTATTCTTTACCATTTTTTCCCTAAATGATTTAACCTCTTAGCCATGACATTACCATTTGGAAAAGTGAGATGGGTCTTTCCATTATTTATTAAAAAGTTCTTGTCATTAAATGACTAAATATACACAGAATTTTGAGAGATGTGCAAAACAGTTCATTTTCTACCCAGTCATCCCTTTGTTCATAGAGAGCCTACCTCAGCAACCATAAGGTTCCTTTCTTTTTTTGTATATTTTATTTCAAAATATTAAGGGGGTACAAATGTTTTTGATACATGGCTTGAGTCAGGGCTATAAATGTGCCCATCCCCCTAATAATGTTCCTTTCCGATCACATCTCCTCTCCTCTGTTTCCTATGCAGTACTCTCAGACTGATCACTTCTCTGCCCAGCACAGAGAGTCCTTTTTTTTTTTTGTCCCAGCTGCTGTCCCAGGCTACCATTAAGGCACCCCACAGAATTGGCGGGAGGTGGGGCTGTTTCAGAATTTCTACATAGACAGTATTTAGGAGTAGTAATCTCTTAAGCAGGGTGAGGTGGGAAGTGGAGACTAGGAAATAGATTAAAGCTTCATTTACAAAACAAGCATTTTCTTAATAAACAGGGGTGGGGTTTTTTTGCTTATGGTGATTTATTGTGGTTTTGGAGTAGAGGGTAGCAGGCGTTACTAAGACCCTCACCCTTTTAGTGCTGCTAACAGAGGTAGGATGGTCCATTCAGGTCCCATCTATAGGAGGAGGGAATGAAGGAAAAATGGTCCTTCAGGCCTAATCCCAGGGTGAAACAGCTACTAGAGAGACTAATCTTTCTCTTGCTAATATTGTCTATCAATTTCTGTAGAACTCTGGCATTTTATGCTAAAAGAATCTATTTTTTTCCATTCTAGCAAATGCTGCATGTATTATTCTATCTCGATATGGACCATGGCCCCAGGAAAAAGGTGTAAAACCATCTTGATCCAGGAAGGAAGGGATGGAGAGAAAATATTAGTCTCACCACAATAGAAACAACATATGCAAAATCCATCAAATGTACCATACAATGCAACATGGGAAAAGCACCATATTGGCCTATTGGTCCTGAAAAGTTTTTCTCTAGTCAAGTGGTGACAGGAGCACATTTGTAAATAAATTACCAAGTTGCCTTTGGTTTGTGTGGGGAGGAAGGGAAGAATTGTCCCCTGGAAATACTTTTATTGTCTTTAGAAGTAGGATAATATCTAGCTCTGTTCAGCAAACTGAGCTCTTTTAAGGATCTTAACAAATTTATACCCCTACCTCTCACCTCTTCCTCCCTGGCGTATTTCACAGGCTGCTTTGCTAACTGACTGAACTACTACAAATAGACTCTGTCACTTTAGAAATAGGGTTGCCCTTTTATAGGCAGATTGATGGACTAGGTGCCAAGGTTTTAGAACTGTAGCATGACTGGGGCAAACACTATAACCCATAAATCCAATATTGACAAATATCCTAGCCAATCTAGATGTTTCTATTTATCAAATTGCCTTTATCAAGTCATAACTGCAAAGCACAGGATATAGAAAATCATTGACAAGTTCTAGGAGGTGAGTTACTGAGCCCATAGTTTAAAGAGGAAAATATTAATGAACAATTGAGTATTACAAATGGTTATAAGAAGATTCTCTCTTAATTGTATGTCTTAACCTCCCAAAATATGTCAATAATTCTTGACTGTCTAATAAGCAGAAGTCTCATCCTGGATCTATAGATTATAAAAATTGGAGCTTTTTATTTATATCTTCTGTTTCATTTGTCAAAGTGAGTTAGTAAAATAGAATCAACTGTAAACTATATCATATAATCAAAAGATTGAAATATATCTCCTTAGAATTCAAATTTAAGAATATTCAATATAAATATTTTAAGGCCAGGCATGGTAGCTCACATCTATAATCCCTGTACGTTGGGAAGCCAGGGTGGGAGGATTGCTTGAGGCCAGGAGTTCGAGGCCAGCCTAAGCAACATAGCAAGACTCTGTCTCTACACAAAAGAAAAAAAAAAATTATCTGGGGGTGGTGGCACATACCTGTGATCCTAGCTACCGGGGAGCTGAGCCAGGAGGAATGCTTGAGCCCAGGAGTTTGAGGTTGCAATGAGCTATGACTGCACCACTTCACTCTAGCCAGGACAACAGAGTAAGACTCTGTTGAATAGAAGGAAGGAAGGAAGGAGAGGAGAGGGAGCAAGACAGAGAGAGGAAGGAAAGAAAGGAAGAAAGAAAATATTATTTATATACCACTGTGAAAACATTGCTTTGGGGCTCCCTAATAGAAAGTAATGTGTTATCTATCAAAAAAGCATTAGAATCGAGGAATATCCAGCAACTCTCATGTTATATCCCTAATTCCAATAACGGCACTAGAACATCAATTTCCCTTTTCAACATATTGGTCCTCTATCAGTTATTGGATGTTAACCCTGTTCAGTAGTAATTTTTGTCAATACAAAAATGCCATCAATTGCAAAATACACTGTTATTTTATGTACCACTAAGAAACAAAATATGCTGCCAATTATCATTGCAAGAAGCATTCCAATTTCTAAGATATTACAATATCTTAAAACATACATCTCAGAATTGATGAAAATAACCTTCACAATATTATTATTGTAAGCAAACAACTAAGGGAATCTGATGGAGTTCAGTAGTTGGCATTTTCTTGCTATCTTTCATATCAAAGTGCATTCCTATTTTGGAGTTCAGAAAGATGTTAATCTAATTTCTTCTGCTTTTGATAGACAATCATAGGTAACGTAAGGCAAGCCCAACACATCCTATCTATAGCATGCTGGAATTTTGTTAAATATTTGAAAACCAAATTCAGATTGAGGGGAGAACCATCCAGGCATAAATAAACAAGCTATAAACTAGGACCTAATGAAAATAATCACTAAACGATTCATGCCTCAGAACACAGAAAATCCCCAATTTAGCATTGTCCAAATATGCTCAGTTTGAACTTTCTTTGAAAATACCACTTGTGTTTTGGCAGCTGTCATTTTTCAGAAGTTCATACTCACCTTGCACCCTTCCTGTTCCCATGGGCAAGCTAAGCTGGATGTGCTTTTAAAACAACATTCCCCTAGAACTTCTATAGAAATGCACTGATATCAGAGGCAAGGAAACCTTAGAATATGAGATCATATGTCTGAATAAATTCAAAAGAAAAACGCCAAATAATGGACTTCTCTCTTTCCTAACACTGGGAAGAACTTTTCATTAGAAACCTAAACTTTTTTTTTTTAGAAGAAACACATAAATCCCTAATAAAGCTTTAAATGGAGAACTCCCTGCTTAGGTTTTTACCACAAAAATAAACTTTGGTCTCAGATTTATTTATGGAAACATATCTTTACCAAAGCCTTTGACTTGTGTGCACAAAAACTTTATATAACAATTCCACTGAGTCCCAAACTTTATATATTCATCTTTCAACTTGACATCTCCCCCTTGGATGTCTAATAAGTGTCACTATCTTAATATGGCCAAATCACTGTGTCCTAACCTGCTCCTTGTCTTTCCTGTCATTCACTGTCATATGTGACATTGTCATACACCCTGTTGTTCAAACAAGAAACCCGGAAATCTGTCTTGATTTCTCATTTAATCCCACCTCCTATATCTACTCCAGCAGCAGTACGAAAGATACCTAACCTCTTTAGTTCAATTTCTCCTTTTATCAATGATGCCCTGAAGAGGCTACCATCATCTCTTGCCTGGATTCTCTAGTTGGTTTTCCCACAGTCCCTAATCTAGCTTTCACACAGCTACAAGGCTGTTCCTTCCCCAAGTTATCACATCCTGTGCCACTTCTTAAATGCAAATCAGATTATGTTACTACCCTGCTTTAAATTCGCTGGTCATTTCCCATTGCATTCTAATTACTAGTTACTTTACCCTCTGCACTTCAGTTTTCTCACTTGTAAAATGGGACTAATAATAATACTACCTCATATGATAGGTATGAAGAGGAAATGACTCTATATAAAGCTGTTAGAACAGTACTGGCTTGTAGAAAGCGCCATGGAGAACAGAGTTTTTGTTGTCTACAACTAAAATGTAAACCCTTTACCTGGTCTTACCCTTTCCCTCCTCTCTGGCCTCATCTCTTACCATTGTCCTGTTCCTCCTCTGGTCTGGTCTCCCTTGTCTTTCTCAAGCACACTCGGCTTCTTCCTTCTTAAGGTCTTGGACCTTCTATACTTCCTGTAAGAGTTGGCCCACAACCCTCTCTGAGCTTCTCAGATCCTGTGCTACTTCTTAATGAGACTTTCCCTGACCACCCAAAGTAAAATCAGCACATCACCCTGTTTTATTTCCTTCACAGCACTTTTTAATCTCTAAATTTCTTGTTTATGTTTTTGTAGCCTTCTTTATCATCTGTATCTCCATGTAACTTAATGACAGCAAGGCATGTTGTTGTTACCAGCTGCTTAACATTGGGCAAGTATTTAACTACTTTGAGTCACAGTTCCTCTGTCTGTGAATAAGTAAATTAATACCACTGTTTTAGAATTATGAGAGTTCAAGTAGTTAATCCATGTGAAGTGTCTAATGATGCCTGGCAAATAAGTGGCCATAATACATTGGCTTCTTCTTTAAAAGAAAAACTAAATAAAATGTGTTATATAAAACCAATCTATATCTGAGGTAAGAGCTTATTAGAAGTGGAGATTGATGGAGCATTAGCCTGTTACTCAAGAGAAAGATGCTCTGAGAGCACCATTCACATGTCAAGAAAGGAATAGCATAGGTCTAACCTCCCAGAAACCTGAGAAATTCTGAGTCCCCATTGTGGATGACAATTTTTATACACCAAGATATGTAAAACTTTGGTCTCACAAGAACAGTTATAGGGCCTTCCTGCTCTTCTCCTTCCTTGAAGCCTGGAACTGCCAACCAAGCTGGATGGGACAGCTGGAGAAAGGTAGTAAGGCCTTGGGTTGATGTCTGTGTCCTTGGCACACAAACTCCCAAGATGAGCTCCCAGGGTCCCCCAATATTGTTTTATGGCCCTGGAGATGTCGATTAACAGTTTTTTTTACTTAGTAAACTAAGTGTTTCCTCCCCACACACTTGGAGTAGCCTAAACATATGTAAGTTGGTACAGAGGTGGAGTTCCCCCCCACTGGGGGAAGTTCCTTGTAGCACATACAATCTGCTGTGAGCAATGTTCTTGTTTGAACAACTATCTGGGCTTAAGGTATCTCATGCCGCCTTCTAACACTCTGCTGCTAAGTTGTCATCAACAAATCTTATCATGGTTAACACAGCATGTCATTAGTGGTAGGGGACACCATGCACCTTGCATGAAGCCCAACAATCATCTACCACTTTTTCAACATAGAGCTTTTGACACAAGTAGTAAAACCATTAATCCATTAATGCCTGAGATACAGCCCACATCACAGAAAACAAATTGCAATATGCAGAGTGTATTTATTCTAGTATAAGCCTGGGATATTTTTCTGATGTCTTATTTTAATTATAGGAGACATAATTAATAAATTTGCATGCTGGTTTTCCTAGATCTGTCTATGGTGCAATTTTACCCTTTGACTTGTCTCTAAATGACAGAGAAATTTTGGAAAGGAGCAGCTCTGGATTCAGAGGTAAACACATTCATCTTCCCATTAGTTCTGATGAAATCTATCTGCAGGCAGGTTATGTGCCAGGACACTGATATATGCCATGAGGATGCACTGCCATAAACTCCATCTCAGCAAAGTCTTCTAGATAGAAAATAAGTTAGACGTCTTCCTCCAGAGAAAATGAGCTAACAGAAAAGATTTGAGTCTCTTGGTTTAGGAATTATACCTAGAGTTAGTTACTCTTGGGGAAACTCAGTGAATCTGTTCTTAGGAATTCTAAGCAGATTTGAGATTTTTCAAGACAAACATTATGGTCCTATGCAAATTCAAGTAAACTTTCTTTGGAAATATAACCCAGGGAAGTAAATTTATAAATGAGTTTTAAGAGTTCACTGGAATTTGACTCCTAAAATAATAAAATATGCATATTTACTCCTGTTTAACTTCAGATGAAATCTAACTGGGACTGTAAAAGATACATAAGATAAAGTACAAAAAAAACTCTGAATATTATCTTTGACATTTAGGAACACATGAAAGTTGCCATATCATGCAAGATGGTCCCAGAAACATATAGAAGGATATATTAGAATAAGATCTGCACTCTCCAAGCAGGATCTATATATACTAAATCAGTAGTCATTCAATAACAAGTTACTCACAAGACTGTCGTCCTAATGAGTGATTTCTAAATGTGTCAACACTGACAATTGCTAAGTTCAGGCAATGATTGTCTTCTCTGAGTTAGCAGAACTATGTCATTGTACCTGCTTTTACATTAGGCTGGTAATAAATACTACTTCTTCATAATCCTTTCATGTTGCTATCTGAATCACACAGACTCACGTTAGGAGCCCATGAACCAACTATCTATATTTCCATTTGGCAAGGTAATAAAATATATTTGTTCTCAGAAATAACTTACCAATGGCATCTGCATTAATGATATTTTTCATATTGACTATAGCATAAATTCAGTGTGTAATTAACAAGGCACAAACAACAGAGATTTTAAAATGGCAAAAAAAAAATTTCAATAAAATGTATTAAAGGGGAAAGATGAAGTAGAACATACTTTTCCCTATTTTTACTGCTAAGTACAACTAAAATCCCTGGACATTATATATAAGTAGACTCTTAAGAGTGGAGAGAAGAACATAGACATGCTAGGCACCTCAGGGCCTAGTAATTGACACAGTGGTTTGTTTTGTTTTGTTTTTATCTTTTTTTGCCTCATATATCCCAGACTTGGAGTTGAAGGAGCCATTAAACCAGAAATGCTAACAAATATAGACAAATAAAAGTGTGCTCTCTTTAGCCAAATAATGAGGAAAAGGGTAGCCTAGTAAGATAGAGAACCTTAGAAGATAGCCACTCTACTCTAGCCAAATATTAATACCACAGAAAAAACTATGGCCCCATACCCATGCGCCAGCCAAGGCTGAGTGAAGTGCCTAGACTTCCACTGTAATGAGGCACCACACACCCCTGCTGGGATAGTGGCAGAGAACGCTGAGGAAGAAGTTGGAACTTTGATTCCCAACAATGTCAGTGGAGACCATGTGTGGATCCTGGATTTATACCCCTATCTAGCACTAATGAGAACCCCTCACCCTCCCACCAATCCCCAGGTGTCAACAGAGGCTGAATGAGAAGCCTCATCTGACAAGAATGAGGTGGCACACTCCGATCCAACCACCAGAGTGATGTCAGAGTTAAAGTTAAGTTAAGCCAGTTAAAATAAAATGTTTAAATGAGATCCAAGAACTCATAACATAATATAAAAATGCCCAGCTTTTAACCAAAAATCCCTCATCATGCCAAAAACCATGAAGGTCTCAAAATTAACAATAAAAGATAATCAATATATGCCAACACTGAAACAACAAGATGTTAGAATTATCTAACAAAGATTTTAAGGCAGCCATGATAAAAATAAAAGCTTTCATAAGCAATTACCAATATAACTGAAATGAAAAAATAGAAAGCTTCAGCAAAGAAATAGAAAGTATCAGCAAAGAAGAACCAAATGGAAATTTTAGAACTGGAAAATATAATAACAAATAAAAAGCTTAGTGGATGGGCTCAACAGTAGCATGGAAGGGACAAAAGAGCTAGTGAACTGGAAGATAGAACAACAGAAATAACCCAATCTGAACAATGTAGAGAAAACTGACAGGGAAAAAAATGAACAAAGTCTCAGGGACCTGTGGGACTTAACAAAAGATCTAACATTCATGTTATCAGGAAGGAGAGGAGAAAGGGGGTGGGGTTAAAAAGCACCTAAAGAAATAATGCCTGAAAGCTTCTCAAATTTAGCAAGAGACATAAACCTACAGATTCAGTAAACTGAGTAAATCCTAACCAGGATAAATTTAAAGAAACCTGTGCCAAGACACACCATAATTAAGTTTTGGAATATTAGACAACAAACACATTTTGAAAGCAGCCAGAGAACAATAAAAGCTTACCTATGGGGAAAAACTATTTGAATTACAATGGATTTCTCATAGAAACCACAGAGGTCAGAAGGAAGTGGCACAATATTTTTCAAGTGCGGAAAAGAAAGAGCTGTCAACCCAGATTTTAATCAAGCAAAAATATTATTCAGAAATAAAGGGGAAATAAAAATTCTCAGATGAAGGAAAACTAAGCAAACTTGTTGCTGACATATCTAAACTAAAATAATTGCTAAAGAAAATTTTGTAAACAGAAAGGAAATGACAAAAAAGGAAACTTGGAACAGCAGAAAGGAAGAAAGAACACAGCAGGCAAAAATATTAGCAAATACAATAGGCTTTCCTTCTCTTCTTGAGTTTTCTAAATTATGTTTGACTGTTGAAGCAGAAAATATAATACTGTCTGATATAGTTCTAAATATACATAAATAAAATATTTAAAACAATTATATCATAATTGGGAGAGGAAAAAGTGACATAAAAGAAGGCAAAATTTCTATACTTCACACAAACTGGTGAAATGACACCACCAGTAGACTCATGATAACACCTAGAGCAATTACCAAAAAAAACTATATAAAGAGAAACATTTAAATGTACTATAGATACATAAAAATGAAATTCTAAAAAATATTCAAATAACCCACAGAAATGCAGCAAAAAGAAAACAGAGAAAAAAGAAACAGAAAGAACAGAAAACAAAAAAATTAAATGGCAACGTAAACCCTAACATACCAATAATTACATTAAATGTAAATAGTCTAAATACCCAAATTAAAAAACAGAGATTGACAGTGAATTAAAAAGTAACTTTGTGCTGTCTATAAGAAACTCACTTAAAATATATAGACAGACAGGTTGAAAGTAAAAGGATGTAAAAAGGTATGTCATGCAAACATCAATCAACAGAAAGCAGAAGTGCATATTAATACCACATGTCATAGACCTCAGAGCAAAGAAAATAACCAGTGAAAAAGAAGGACATTATATAACGATAAAAGGGTCAACTCACCAAAAAGAAGTAGTAATTCTAAATGTATCTGAATCAAACAGCAAAGCTACAAGATCTGCAAAGCAAAAAAGGATAGAACTAAAAGGAGAAACAGACAAATTGACAATTACAAAACAAATAGAGATAAAATTTTCAAAGATATAGAACTCAACACAATCAACCAACAGCATCTAATCAACATTTATGGAATGCTCCACATAGCAGCACAATATGCATTCTTTTCAAACACCCATGGAACACATACCAACTAGGCTATATCCTGGGCCACAAAAAAAACCCCAAAAACATAAAAACATTTAACAGAATTGAGTGTGTTCTCTGATCAGAATGGAATCAAAGTAGAAATTAATAATAAAAAGATATCAGAAAATCTTCAAATACTTGAAAAGTAAACAATACACTTTTAATTAACCCATGGGTCAAAAGGAAAACTCAGAGATTTTTTTTTAAATACACTGAAATGATGAAAATCAAAATTCAACATATCAAAAATTGGGGGACACAGCTAAAGCAGTGCCAAGAAGAAAACTTATAGCACTAAGGGTATGCACTAGAAAAGAACAAAAGTCTAAAATCAATAATCTAACATTTCACCTTAAGAACAAATAAGAGCAAAGTAAACCCAAAGCAACCAACAGAAATGAAATAAAAATAAGAGCAGAAATAAAGAAATAGCAAACAGAAAAATAATAGAGGAACTCAATGAAACAAAGAGCTGATTTTTTTAAAAGATCAATATAATTGACAAATATCTTACAAGAATGACAAAGAATAAGGACAGAAGATACAAATTACTAATATCAGGAATGAAACAGGGGATACCAGTGTAGACCCTGCAGAAATCAAAAAGATAATAAGGGAATACTGTAAACTACTCTACACACATAAATTTAACAACTTAGATGAAATGAACCAATTTCTCAATATTGTTTATAAGTTATAACTATATCATAAACTATAAAAACTCACCCAACATGAAATACATGATTTGAATAACCCTATAGCCATTAAGGAAATTGAATTCATAATTTTAAAATTCCTCAAAAAATAAGTCTCTGGGCTCAGATGGCTTCAAAGGAGAATTCTACCAAATATTTAAAGAATTAACAACATTTCTACACAATCTCTTCCAGAAAATAAAAGAGGAGGGAATACCTCCCAATTCATTCTGTGAAACTAATGTTACCCTAATATCAAAAATGAAATAAAATTCCAAAAGAGAAAACTAAAGACCAATATTCTTCATGAATATAGATGTAAAAATCATCAACAAAATATTAACTTACTGAATTCAGTAATATATAAAAAGAATCATACCTCATTATTAAGTAGGTTTTGTTCCAGGGATGCAAGACTGATTTGGTATTTGAAAATCCACTAATGTAATCCACTATATTAACAGGCTGCAAAGAAAAAACACATGATCTTATCAATTGATGCAGAAAAAGCATTTGAAAAATTTCTAAGCATGAAGATCACACAGTAAAGCAATGTCATCTCAGTTTTAATTCCCACACATTATATCATATCATAGTAATATATGCAGTGTCTAAGATCTGTTAGCCACTCCTAGCTTCATAGAGTTTTCTTGTTAACCATGAGAGAAACTCACCCTAGTCAGCATGAGTAAAAGTAGGATTGCTTTATATGGAACAAGGGTATTTCATAGATTCCAAAGACCACACACTCAGAATTTGTAAGGAATGAGCTCCAAAAGAAACAAAGCTTTGAAAACCCAAGTCAGCTACTCTCTTTCTCAAAGCCCACAATCCTGTTTCAATCTACATATGGCTATCCAATTTTCCCAGAACCACTTCTTGACTAAGGATTCTTTTCCCCAGTGTATGTTTTTGTTTGCTTTATCAAAGAACAGATGGCAATATGAGCATGGTTTTATATCAAGGTTCTCAGTCCTGTTCCATTGGTCCATGTCTCTGTTCTTATGCCAGTACCATGCTGTTTTGGTTACTATAGCCTTGTAGTATAGCTTGAAGTCTGGTAAATTGATGCCTCCCAATTTGTTCTTTTTGCTTAAGGTTGCTTTAGCTACATGGGTCTTCTCTGGTTCCATACGAAGCACAGAATTATTTTTTCTAGACCTGTGAAAAAGGATGTTGGTGTTTTAATAGGAATTGCATTGAATCTGTAGATCACTTTGGATAGTATAGACATTTTAACAATGTCAAGTCTGCCAATCCATGAGTATAGTATGGTTTTCCATCTGTTTACATCCTCTGCTATTTCCTTCTTCAGTGTTTCATAGTTCTCCCTGCAGGGGTCTTTCACCACCTTAGTTAAATATATTCCTACATATTTTATTTTCTTTGTTGCTATTGTGAAAAGTGTTGAGTCTTTGTTTCTCAGTTTGACTGTTGTTGGTATATATGAATGCTACTGATTTGTGTACATTGATTTGTAACCTGAGACTTTGCTAAACTTACCTATTAATTCCAGTAGTCTCTTGGCAGAATCTTTGGGGTTTTCTAGATATAAGATAATATCATCAGCAAAGAGTGATAGTTTGACCTCTTCTGCCTCAATTTGGATGCTCTTGATTTCCTTCGCTTGTCTGATTGCTCTGGCTAGAACTTCCAGCACTATGTTGAATAGAAGTGGTGATAGAGGGCAACCTTGTCTGGATCCACACCTTTCACCTCTCACAAAAATCAACTTATGATGGACAACAGACTTAAACCTAAGGCATGAAACCATAACAATTCTAGAAGAAAATGTTGGAAAAACTCTCATAGACATCAGACTAGGCAAAGAATTTATGAAGAAGACCCCAAAAGCAATCACAGCATCAACAAAAATAAATAAATGGGACCTGACCAAATTAAAAAGCTTCTGCACAGCCAAAGAAACTATCACTAGAGCAAATAGACAACTTACAGAGTGGGAGAAAATATTTTCATGCTATACATCCGATAATGGGCTGATAATTTTAATCTATATAAAACTCAGGAAAATCAGCAAGAAAAAATCAAATAACCCCGTTAAAAAGTGGGAAAAGGACATGAAGAGAAACTTTTCAAAAGAAGATAGATTAATGGCCAAGAAACTATGAAAAAATGCTCAACATCTCTAACCATCAGGGACATGCAAATCAAAACCACAATGAGATATCACTAAACTCCAATGAGAACAGCTTTTATCAAAAAATCCTAAAACAATAAATGTTGGCATGGACGCAGAGAGATAGGAACACTCATACACTGCTAGTGGAACTGTAAACTAGTACAACCTCTGTGGAAATTAGTAAGGAGATACCTCAAAGAACTAAAAGTAGAACTACCATTTGATGTAGCAATCCCACTACTGGGCATCTACCCAAAGAAAAGAAAGACATTCTGTAATAAAGACATCTTCTCGTGAATGTTTATAGCAGTACAATTCACAATTGCAAAGATGTGGAAACAACCCATGTGCACATCAATACATGAGTAGATTAATAAAATGTGGTATATGTATACCATGGAATACTACTCAGCCATAAAAAAAAATGATGCACTACCTATTGTATTATCCTGGATGGAGCTGGAGCCCATTCTTCTAAGAGATGTTTCATAAGAATGGAAAAACAAATACCACATGTACTCACCATCAGGTTGGTACTAACTGATCAACACTAATGTGCACATATAAGAAGTAACATTCATAGGGTTTTGGGCAGGTGGGGGGTGGAGGAGGGCATGGGTAAATCTACACTTAACGGATGCAGTGTGTGTGGTCTGGAGGATGGGCACACTTGTCAGGAGGTGCAAAGGCAATTTATGTAACCAAAGTGTTTTTATCCCTGTAATACTCTGAAACTTTTTAAAAAGCCCACAATCTCACAATCTTTTGCCCTCCTTTTCTCTGCAAAACTACTTCACTTTTTCTCTCTGAAGGAGAAATCCATAAGGACTGAGTTTGCATATTCTCTGTTCCTATAACCAAACTTGAGTCTCTTAAAGCCTAACAACAAATTCAAAAGAGAGAAAATCCCATTCAATTTGGGTCAGGTACCCATTCCTTGTCCAATCAATTAAGGCCAGACAGGTGAGGGCCTCTGGTACATATATATCTGAAAGAGCCCATTTTGGTGAGAAATATGGGATGGGCATTACTTGGGTGGACAGATACTCAAAAAAGTGTCTACAAAAGAAATGTGTTTGGAAAGTCCAATATATCTTCACTGTCAAAAGGAGCAAGAAAATTGTAAAGTTAGAACTTTATTGCTAACTCCTCTGACTAGCTTTTCCTGTATTTTCAGATTCTACCCATTCTTCAACATTCAGTCCAATCCCACCTTCTCCATGAATCCCTATCTGTATATTCCAATCCTCAAAATTCCTACAGGAACAATGCAATGCACCAGACCATTTAGGATGTAATGATACATTGCCATATATCCTTCACTACTATTTTACATTTATTAGTGTTAGCTCAGAAATCATGACTAATACTTTTAAATGCTCTTCTGTAGTTGGAACTTCCTACACACACGATAGCATAATAGGTGTTCAATAAATTCTTACTCATTTATTGAATGATCATAGACATATTTCTATAGTCTTTTCCAAAATGGGACCAAGAAGCTGCATATTTTGAAAGTGATACAAAAGTATGAAATATGTTAATCAAGATAAGGAATATTCAAGAAATAAATTGGGGGTTTTCATACCTAGGTATTAAAATAAAAATTCTAGAAACTTAAGAGTTATTTACTACTGCTATTGAATTATTCCTCACAGAATACATGGATTGAGAAAAAGTACCTTACCTGCTTTACTGGCAATAAAAGTGAGGTACAGTGGAGCTGAGAGAATTACTCAGGGTTGAAAGGAAAGTCAGCTATGAAGCTGAGGCTCAGTTTTATATGCTTGTTTTTATTCATGTATTCATTCTTTATTGACTGTATGATATGGTTCCATGACAGTTAACAAAAAATAAAAGGAAGGGCCCACACCTTTAAAGAAATCAGAAGTTAATGGAAGAGACAAGATGTATAAATAAGTTAAAAGATAAAATAATATTGAATTGCACCATCTCTGAAATCTTAAAATCCATTATCCTACTCTTAGATCACAAACTCCTACCCTTATAGATCCCTTACTTTCTTTCTTACTTTTCATATATTTAGTATTTTTATTATTGAAAACTTTTGCTTCTGTACCATTATATTTTCTCCCAGTCTCATAGGCAATCATGTCTTGTCCTGCCTGTACCCCCTGCTAAAACTCCACAGTCACTCAGTATGAACCTCAGTTCGCCTGCTTGTCTTTTCATTCTATTCATTTATTTATCCAATCAACAAATGCATATTAAACCCTGACTTTGTATAGGTGCAATCCTAGACACTGGGGGAAGAGCAGTGTATCAAATCACTGTCCCGTAAAGCTTATGTAGCTATAAATCAAGCCAACCCCTCAACTTCTCTTTTACATTCTGACTTAACTCTGATAAGAAAAAAAAGTCACAAAGTAGGATGTATTGATGCCATTAGGAATGCATGATCTCCCACTTCAGCCGGACTTCAAACCAAAGAAATGATCCCTTTGCCAATCACCCTTCTGTCCCTTATCCCAAATGTTTCTTCTTCTCCTCAAATAATCCACTCCCCAATCTCCCACCCTTGGCAAACGGCCTTGGCTCTTTCTTTACTAAAAAAAAAGCAGGCCCAGCTTTGTGAGAAGGTGCTGCTGCTTTCCCTTGCGTTCATCTTCTTTCCTGGTGTCCCGTCATTCCCCTTACAAGGCAATTCTTCCCTTGTATTTCAGGTCCTGCCCTCTGCTGCCTCCCTAGAAATCTTGCTCTATTACCTAATCGCCATGTCTTTCTTGTGTCTTCAACCTGTATGACGATTCTTTCTCCTTTGCATATAAACATACTTATGTCTCACCTATCTAGAAAATTAAAAATAAAATCCCTCTGTTCTGACTTCTTCCTCTACTTAATATTATGTCTCCTCCCTTTCCTTAAAACCAGTAAATTAAGCAACCCCTAAATGAAACAAAACTTGAAAATGCCCAGTATTCAATGAAATGTTGTGAGGAATGCTGAAGGTCAGAAAAGCCCTTTGTGAAGACTCATTCTACATTGGTGTAAATATTTATAGATGGTTGCAAGAGAATCTCATGATTTGTTTGCAGTTTTATATAGCATTGTTTGTTGTGAGAAAATTCCTGTTGCTGTCCTGTTAGTGCTGATAAATTGTTCATGTTCAATAAAGGCAAAGACAGCACTTTACACCACTATATTACCATTTGCCAAAGCTTGGAAGCCCACCAAAGGCATATATGCAGCAAGCCTGAAAAAGTGCACAGCTCAGGGAAACAAGGAAGTATAGAAGTTTAGAAAGAAAGTCTCATACCTATTGACACCAGAATGGAGCTTAGGAGAGCCCTGTGGATCAAGATGATTTGTGTCTGTACTGAGAGAGCAGGGCAGAGCTAGCAGGCCCTTCACACTCTCCTTTCTCATCCTACTTCTCTGTCTATTTTCAGAGAGAACAGTTTTCTTGCTGAGGGTCACCTTGTTTTGGGTTCCCAGCAAGCTCTGCTCCTACTCTGAACCTCTGAGCATCATAATTCTCCATCCTTTGGATGCCAGTGCAACATAGAAGGTGTAATTATCTGCTGGAGGAACAACAGACTCCCCTCTTTATTTATTTATTTACCAAATAAATAAATAAATAAATAATGTGTGTTTGAGTCTGACAATATCTACAAGATCTAGAGAAGTAATAGATATAAAAAATTCTCATCTTTTTTCCCACGAACTGCAATATCATTTCCATTATTTCTCCAGGCTCCCATTCTGAATTCAAAATAATTTATCTGAAGTTCAGACACAGTCCCTGTGATTTAGTTTCAGTTTTATGGCAACGGCAGGTCTCTAATAAGTATGCTCCTTTCATTGATTTTGTTCCCCTTCAGCTGCCGCTGTAAATGTAATTGAAATTTTGGGTTTTTTTTTCCCCCTGACCTAACTTTTTTCTTTAAACTGACAAGACAGTAATCCATGCAGTGTCCTATGAGTTTTATATACTCCATTAATAAGAAACAATTTCTTCTGGAAATGGACCTCCGTATCATTTCTTTTAACACGTTATATGTTTAAAAAAGTCCAAGTAATCCCTTCCCCCATCACATTTATTTTAGAGTACCAGTTAATTTCAGCACTTAGAATGGAAGGATCCTTTTAAATTTGGGAGGTTGCAACACAAAGTATATGTAGTAAGCTTTTGGAAAGGATTTTTCATTTTTTAAGTCACTCTTCAGTGTTGAGATTTCTCTCTGTTGATGAACTCATGCATTCGTATAAGGCTGGATTGTTTCTTATGACCCTAGACTTTGGGGTGAAAGAAACCAAAAATGGTTCTCAGTCAAACACAAGCAATTCCTAAAAAGAAAGACAGTTACCTTTGACACAAGGAGGCCGACAGCCTTGTCTGCCATGAGACAAAACCCAGATATCTCCTGTCTCTCGTGCATAATCCTTGGAAACGTGACTAAAAGTGACAGATCGAAGGGCCAGCCATATTTCATTCCTTTCCTTTTTTCCTCTGAACTTTCCACCCTTATTTAAATGCCACTGTTAATATACACTATATCCTCATATGTATTTGGGTATTTGGGGAATGATACTACTCTATTTTACTTCTCTATTCCAGTTTCATTCTGTATTTTTAGATTATCCTTTGGAATCTAGTAAATTAGATCTTTCTTCGTTTTTCTTATTCAAAAACATTTTGGGTTTGCTTACACATTGATTCCTCCAAACAAATTTTGTAAAAGCATAAAATGCCATAAAACTTCCATTTAGTATTTTCAAAATGAAAACAATGAATTCATCTCTACAAATATCAATCTTCCATTTATCCAGGCATTTGTTTATATCATATAACAGAGTTTCTAATATCATATTTCAGCAAATCCAGTACACTGTTAATAGTAAGACACCATTATTTTTTATAAAATTTAAAAGGAGAAACCACTGCAAATTATGATACTATGAATTATTATATCTATTTTAATTTTAAAGATAATGAAATTTAAAATAAGTGCATCATAAAATCAATAAATATGGTAACCCTTTCTTCATGGGGTTCTAACTTCCCATCAGTATGTTTGTCACATGTTTAGTAGTTTGTTTCGTTTAGATTTGACTGTTAGTGAACACTTTTTTTGGTACAGACAGGGTCTCAATGTCTTGCCCAGGCTGGTCTCGAACTCCTGGCCACAAGCAATCTTCCTGCCTCAGCTTCCCAAAGTGCTGGGATTACAGTAGTGAGCCACCACACCCAGCCCGTTAGTGAACATTTAATTGAAAAACCACAGAAATAGAAACACACACAAATCCTAACTGTACAGGTCAATGGATTATCACAAACTGAACACACCCATATAACAAGCACCCAAATCAAGGATCACAATATTACCAGCACCCCAAAAACCCTCCTTCTACCGCCTCCTATTAGGTATTCTCCTCCCAGTGGAAATTCCTATGCCGACTTTTAACAGCGTAGATTAGTTTTGCCAGTTTTTGACCTTTATGTAAATGCAACTGTATAACATGTACAATTATACATGGTGTGCTCTTTGGTGTCTGGCTTTGTTTGCTCAACATTACATTTGTGAGATTCATTCTTTTTGTTGCATGTAGATATAGAGCTTCATTCTAATTTCTGTATGGTATTCCACTATATAAACCTAACAAAATATCCATTCCACTATTATTGAGTATTTGGGTAATTTCTACTTGTACATATTTCATTTATACAGTAGGTACTAGATTTCCTTGAAAATGATGATTCTAGAAATAAAACTGTCACCTCATTGTGTGTTTAGGACATATAACGTGCAAAAATATTTTAATTAATTAATTTTGTTCTGAAGTGTTATCTTGATGTATAGTAATGATGACAGTTTTGAAATATATTTATTTTCCAAGATCAAAAAGAGAATACAAGAAAAGCTATGGATTAGTCTGGGTTAATGCAATGAATTGAAGAGGCTTCCTTTCTAAAATATTGCATGAAATCAGAGGGATTTCTCACCTCAAAAACCAAATGTCACCATCTTGGCTTTCTTTTTCATTGTGGAATTTCTCCTATGTCTTTTCTTTTTTTTCTCCATTGTCTCCTTTACTTTCCTCAAAATACTATCACCTAAAGTGTCCTCAAACTCTGCTTAATTCAGTGGCAAAAAGTTCCTAAGATTTAAAAATCTATGTCTGAAAAAATATGATTTAACAGATTGAGAAAGATCAGGGATCACATTTGAACAATAACAGTTTATTTATAATTTCATAAAATGAAGAATAAACCACTGTGTAACTGATAAAACTAAGTAAGAAATCAGTGTAAATGCTACTTTACTAAATTCTCCAAATTTCAGAACACTTATACACTGTTGGTGAGAATGTAAGCTAGTACAACCTCTAAAGAAAACAGTATGGAGATTCCTCAAAGAACTAAAAGTAGACCTACCCTTTGATCCAGCAATCCCACTACTAGGTATCTACCCAAAGGAAAGGAAATAATTTTATTAATATAAAACAGACACCTGCACTTGAATGTTTATTGCAGCACAATTCACAATTGCAAAGATGTAGAACCAAACCTAAGTGCCCATCAATTCACGAGTGGATAAAGAAAATGTGGTATGTATATAACATGGAGCACTACTCAGCCATAAAAAAGAATGAAATAATGCCTTTTGGAGCAACTTGGATAGAACTGGATGTCATTAGTCTAAGTGAAGTATCTCAGGAATGGAAAAACAAATACCACATGTACTCACTTATAAGTAGGAGCTAAACAATGGGTACACATAGTCATACAGAGTGGTACAATGGAAACTGGAGACTTGGAAGGGGACAGGGTGGGAGGGCGGTGAAGGATAAAAAATTATCTATGGGGTACAATGTACACTATTTGGGTGATGGGTACACTAAAAGCCCTGATTCAACCACTATACAATCCATCCATGTAACAAAAAAACCACTTGTGCTCCTTAAGTCTATTGAAATTAAAATATATATATATATATATAGGCAAAAAATTAAAATAAAAAACAAATTCTCCACCTTTCAGAAATAGCTAAATGTCCATGTTAATTTCTGAAAGCTCAGTTTCCTGATTAAGGTATCACAACACAGTATTTCAAAATAAATGGGAAAATGTTAGAGAAGGTAAACACTTAAAAAACCACCCTCTAAACATCGTCTCTAGCCCCCGTACTCCACTGTGTCCTCAGGAAAGAGAGGGCAGCCCTTGCCTTCACGCCTCCAGCTACCCATGCTCAGGAGGAGCTTGGAGGCCGCAGGGAGCTACAGAGTGAGCACAGGCTTGCACATCAGCAGGCACCAGCATGAACAAGTGATCTAACTTCTCTGAGTTTCAATTTTCTCATCCAGAAAATATGAGTAATAATGCCTGGCTCATAGGACTGTGGTGGCGAGTAAATGAGCTGACACACAGAAGGCATCAGAGCAAGGCACACAGTGTTCTTTTCCTTCAGCCAATGGCAGGTAACTTTTTTCCATCTCCCATGAGATCAGCAGGTTTTAAACACTTTTATCAGCAGAGTCCTTTTATCAAATGAAATCTTACACAGAACTGTAAGCAATTAAACTATTAATAGTTACAAGCAAAGCACAGTTTAAAATTTGTACCTAGATGGTTCTTCCATAGGTCATAAGGGGAAAAATATAGCCAAATCATCTGCCACTGGGCAACATGCTCTCAACCCACTTCAGAAAGATTGCAAGTCTTCTTTTCAACAAAATTCTTTTGAGAAAGAAATCTCACAGGAAATCTCTTATTTTTTAGCTGAATTCCAGTATCTGCTAACCATTACAGGCAAGAACTGCATTTTTAAAGTTGCATTCAAATTACTGTTTGTATTGAAAAGAAGCCCCTTCCTTTCCATTTCCCTTGAAGGGGAATCAAAAACATCTACACACATGCCAGCACATGTGTATCATCTATGGTAGGCTTACTATGTCTCCCTATCACCTGCAAACTCTTCTCCTGAGATTCAACAATTGGAATTCCTTTAGTATGTCTTTATAGATCTATTTATTCAATCATTCATCATTTTTATCACATTTCTTTGTAACATTTCAACTCTCCGTATCTCTACTTCAGATTCTTTGAACTTAGAAGAAATCCTCCTCTCTAGAAGAAAAATGCCACCCTGATAAAACAAAGGCGACCAAAGATATAGAACCAAAACTGACTCTGGCAGGGAGTAAGGGAGGAAATGACACCTAATGATATGGAGAGAGATATGATTTAAAATCTGTCCCTAGACAAAAACACTTAATTTGTTAGCCTTGGCAGCCCATTTGTTCTATGTCACACCAATAAAGTCATAAAAATTGAAACTGAAATTAATCTATTTCCTCTCAGCTCTGAGTCTGTCCCTTTCTAATCTTGTGTAAGTAATACTTTGATTTAGAATTCCTGTTATTCATGGTGTTCAATATCCTAGAAAATGTATTGTTTGCTTAGAGCAAATGTGTTACAAACAGTTTTACAGGGTCAAACCAAGTCATTCACTAAAGATGAGATTAATTAGAGGTGGAAAAGGACTGCATATATTGCAAACTTCCTGTGTGTCAGGCTCTAGTTTAGACTTGTTATCTTATTTAAAACATACACACACACACACACACACGTCAAGAGTGCCATTTTAAAAATAAGTAACGTGGGCTCAGAGAGTTTAAGCAATAATCCCTGGGTTACACAGCTATTACGAGGTTGATCTAGGAGAAAAAAGGATAAGTCAGACTGACTCCAAAGTCAGTGATTTTGGGAAGGAAAAAACTAAAGGAATGAAATATTGAGGTTGTATAAAAAGTATTTCCAAATGTTTTTCTTTCTAGACCTCTACTAAGAATACCCCAACAAAAATAATTAAATCAAATATACCTGCAATGTAATGACTTCTTTGTAGCAGCTTAATGAAATGAAAGTGTCATGTATATCTGAGACGTCTCCCACCACCACTCCTGAAAACCAGTCCTGAAAGCCACAGCATTCCTATGACATGGGATAGAAAGCAGGCATATTTTCAGAACAGACAGCAGGCAGATAAAAGCTTCAGTCAGCTCCCGGTCCTCATGCCCTAGCAACCACATATCATCTGCAGACAGCCTAGGTAAAGCCATTCCCCACATTACTAGAAGAAATTAGGTTCCACGAATGACTCTGTTTTGCCCCTCACCATGAACCTAATGCGTAAGTCCCCAAGACCTAGTTGGAGCTACCATTCACTTCACGTGGCTTCCATCCTGGCAATCTCATATAATCAGATTTTGCATCTATATCATTAATAAGATGACAAGTCTCAAACAGAGATGAAGTGATGTAATATTCTTTGGAATTCAAAAGCCTTGCTACACATCTGTGCTTTAAAACACACACACACAAATTGACTAAAACAAATTGACTCATCAGTTAATTTCCTGAACTGAAGTAGTAGATAAATTAAATTAAAATCTCAATCATTAAAGAATAATGACATCAGAGTTATGGAGTTAGCCATTTCATTGACTCAAAATAGGTCTTTTCCTCGGGAAATATCAATAGATAAAACTATGACTAAGACAGTTAATACCAATTAATGCATAAGGTCAGCGACCAAATCACTTTTAGCCCCATTATGAGCATTTCCTGGTTACTACTTTGATTTTGACCTTGTTAATATGGATGTCAGAGGGCACAAGGGTATACCATGTTGCTTTAAAACATAACTCTTCATGCCTAAATAGCCCTTCACCATGCAATAGATAAAAAGCTATAAATTGCATATTCTGACCATTCCTGCTAGTACTTTTTACGAGGGAAGCTCACAGAGTTTATTTTTGCATTGGTTTTGCTTTCATCAAAGTCATTGATTTAAACTCTCTTAGACTGACCTGAAACAGAAGGGGCAGTATAAGGTTAAGTTTTCAGTGGTAACACATATTTATATGGATAAAATAGCCTTCAACATAAAGGGGACAATGTGAAGATATCTCAAGAGAAGATATAATGACAGTATTATAAAGAGGAAAAATAAGGGATTAAATTAGGTGACAGGTCTTAGACAAGAAAAGGGAGCCAAAGAGCAAAGTGTTAGTAAGGGCCTGGAACAGGGAGAGTGTCTGGGCAGCTCAGGGTCCTCCCATACCCACCCAGGACTGAGCAGGCATGGACAGGAGAACACCAGAAATGTGAGAAGATCTCCTAGAAAAGTGAGAACATAATTTTCTTCCTCAATGAACTTGATGAACTGATTCTCTCAATAATTTCAAAGAAAATCACTAACAACTATCATTCATGTAGGTCTTTGCAATTGAAAACACACACACACACACACTCACTCCTCATTATGAAGTTAATATGATTATCATCCCCATGTAACAGATGAGAAGCCCAGGTATTGGTGGTTAATTTACTTGCCCCAGGTAACCCAGCTAGTAAGAATTGGAATTGGGGCTTGAGCAGGCCTGGTCAGCTTGAGCCCTGTGTTTTTCATTACAGAACTTCATTCTTAAATTAGCAATTGTTTATGTGGCAAGAGAGAGAGAAAAAAAATTATTACTGGTTCTGCCTCTCCCCTGCTGAAGAGAAAGGATTCTTTTGCTGGACTAGATCTGAATGCTCCTTTGTAATCCCCAAAAAGAAAGGGAAAAAGGAAACTCTAAGATTCACAAAGATTAATAAGATCTACATAATAAAAAGCTAAGGTAGGGGATGGAGCACCACAGAGGTGCTCTACTGGCTTAATGTAGGAGGAAAAGTGAAGGCTGTAGAGAATTCTGTCCCCCAGAAGCTAGCCAGGCCTGTAAGAATGTTTGGAATTAATTCTTTAGGAATTTTAAGAGGTTGTATTGAGCATTAATGTAATATATAACCAGATTTCTTATTATTGCTGCTATACTTTTGGACTCTCTCACTATATATATTTCATTTTTGCTTACTAAACTGCTGTTACTTTGGCTTCATCCTAAGATTGCACCACATGGACTCTAAACTAATGTGGGTTTCATTTGTGTAATATATCTTTTTTATATTCTGGGAGTGTTGGTAAAATGTAAAAGCCAATACCGGACAATTTTACATAAAATACATAGAGTTAAAACAGAAATTGTGCAAATATATAGTGGACCAAACCCTCCAGTCTTTTCTTCCCTAATATACTCTACCTCAGTCAAATGTACTACTTTTTTTCCCTGAGAGTACTCCAGACTTTGTGGCTTCATATCTTTGCTCCAACATCCCTTCAGGAATGGCCTCCTGTACTTTTCCAGATGGACACAATGCATCTTAATTTATAGATCTCTTCTTTGAACAGGAACCCCTTAATTCATTTATGTGTTCATTTTACAGGAATTCATTGCATTGTGAGGGTTGCATAAAGTAAGAGATAGGGAGAGACTTACAGGGAGCGATACCACATGGAATTAGAGAGTAGGGAAGAGCCAATTCCATTTCAAAGTAACATACATAAAGTAGAAATCTTAAGACCCTTTGGATAGTGAATCTTCTTTAGGTGTTTTGATCACTTCCACTGAGCATATAAGGCAGCTGGAAAGATGATGCAAAGGCTCATTAGCTGATTGTCAAAGCAAAATCATTCCTAGCTCCAGCCATTTGGAAATCAAGCAGGGGAACTGGGAAGATTGCCCAGCAGGCTGTAAGGAGATTTAAATATTACAAATTTAATTGCAGTCTGCATTTCTGAGTCTCCTACTGGCCATGGACATTGACAAAATTGGTCTTATCTGTGGCTCCAGTGAGACAAAGTCCTGATATTAGTCAAGTAATTAAATTAAGTTTCCTAAGTACTTACTTTATGCCAAGCCAACAGTTTAGCTACTTAAGGTAGCAAGCTGAAAAGGCTACTCTACCCAACATACAGAAGCATGAATAGTACATTCGCCCACCAGGGACGACAGGAAAATGTTCTCTTATTCCTTCCATGAGTTTAGTGAATTCTTCTACAGTGCCACACCATCACCTCTGGGTTTCATTTTCTTTGGGTGTATTATGTTAAACTCCATGGATTTGTAAGCTTCAAACAAGAGTAATAGTCTCCTTCCTATGATGCTTTGAATATGGAGCCACCTGTTTGATTCCAGAAGGAAGATAAACTTCCCTTTAAATAATGGTAGGAGTCCGCATGAGATGATATGCACTGAAGTACCTTAAAAATATACTGATATACAAGGGTTATGGGAAGAAAATCTAGAAATTTTTGAATAAGGAATAAGCACTCCAGTGAAGGAAAGCCAAATCTCTGTAAATACAGCTTGTTTCCAGGAAAGGTATAATATAAATCTTGAACAAATTTGGATTCAAGACTATGTTTTTAATATGGTTAACTATCTTTATTTCAATTAAAATCTGGTTACCATTTTATTGGTATATTAGAAGTTTAAAGTGATTGTGCAATTTATAAAAGATACAGCTACATTACAGATGTTATTTACTTGTTACTCTTTTGTTCTGTCATTGACTTCTATGTTAAACTGTTCAATTGGTACCTAATGTCTGTCTTCCATTCCCCCAGCTTCTGGGTTCTTAACAGGAGCACACTGACTTACATGAAGTTCAGTGTCTTCTCTTTTCTCTGCTCACCTCCTAGTAAACCACAGCTAGTTCGGAATCTATGTTGGGTAAAAGGCAAAGAAAATGCATTGCCTTAATTTTTATCCCTGGACATTTAAGCAAGAATTGTGGTTTCTACTAGCAAATGTCTTTTAAAACTAGGAATCTAGGTATTTGAAAAGGTAGAATAAAATTTGGCCACATAAAAAATGCCCCATTTAAAGCTGTGTTATAAGTAACTTGGAATAATTTGGGACTGTAATTTTTTATGCTGTTATGTGCATTGGCAAAAGACAAAGTATTTCAAAAAATCAACAGTATTATTATATTTCTGCATGGTAGGTTAATGTGATGCATCTACATACTTAAAATGAACAAGTATAATTTTAAAATCAGGGGGAAGGCAGTAAGACTTTTTTTTAAAGAATATATTGTCCTTGCATAAAAGACTTACATAGATTTTGTCTTTGGTGCAACAGCTTCAACAAAGTAGAACTAAAACTCTACTTGATTCTAAAACTGTATGTTCCTTTTGAATTTAATGCCTAGCATTTATGACAGGATATACTTGAAGGAGGAAAAAACAGCACAATTTTCCCTTTGAGAAATAAAGTAGGTTTTCTGTACAGACAAAATGAGTATAATAAAAGCCAAATGTTTTAACAGATGAGCAGAGTGTTCATGATAAAAAAAAAATACAAGAACCCAAAGTCATCTTTAAAGTAAGTAGTTTTAGGATCATACACTGTGTGTAACAGACATTTGAAGAGTTCTACTGCAGTATAATCTAACACATACAGTGAATCTTTTCTAGTGAAATTAAACTTTGCCTGGGATCATAGATATGACATATTTAATCATTTTCTGGATATTCAATTATACAATGATCAACTCTGATCCCTGCAATGATAACATAGATAAACACCAAATAAAATGATGACACAGTAGCTTAAATTTCAGAGGGTCTTCAAAGCTTTAAATCTAAGCTAATGTACTTTGAAGTTGAAATGATTCCAATTAGCCTTGGTCTCCAAAGGTCTCCAAATTCTTCACAAGAAAAAATATAACCTCAATAAATTTCAAGAAATATTTACTTTGTTATTTCAATATGTTTCAAATTTTCTATGTTGGAGACACAGAGTCCAAAGAACAATTTTGCTGGCCTTAGTTATTTATGCCAATTGGATTCACATCAATGGTATTGAAAACTCTAAGCAGTTATTTCAGGTTCTTACCAGACTTGTAGCACAATGAAAACCCCCTCTGGTTAGTATAAACGTAATTTTAAAACTAACATGTTCGTGGAAAACAAGTCCAAGACAAAAATCCCCCTAAAGTCATCTTTTTCCAGTTTTCTAATTCCAGCGGCACAAAGCTACATGTACTTACAATCTGATTAGAAAAAATTAGGAAGTGATAAACTCACAGTTCTTTCGGTTGCACATTAAGCACTGTTTCAGTAAAAGCTATGGGATCACATGTTTTTGTTCCAGAAGGATCATGTATGGGGGGGTAGGAGAAGTCAGAGTTTGACAATAGCAATAATAACTCAGAAATTTAAATATTAGGCACTTTATATGTATTATCTAATTTAACCTTCCCCAAATCCCTATGAAGTAAATATCGCTATTTATCATTCCAATTTTATGGATAAAGAAACTAAGCCAAAGAAGTTCCAGTGATCAGATCAGATCATCCAGTTAGTAACTAGTAGAGCACAATTTAAACCCAAATCTGCTCAATACCAAATTAAAAGCTCCCAATCTATTAACTACCCCACATTTCATGATACTACACAGTGCCACTATTTTTCTGTAAGCGAGGACTTTAGAGATCATGTTGTCCTAGCACAGCCCTCACTAAAATTTGTGTCTAGAGTACTGACATTTCTGTGAAAGCTACATCTCCTCTCAGATCTCTGGTCCTCTTTCCCAGTTCTGAGCAGAATGGAGTAATGAAGTATAGTGTAAGTTCCATCAAATTTACACTGTCAGGTGCAAGAAGACAAACAAACCAACTTTGTTATCCTAGGTAGCTCCTAAAACTGCTGGGACAAATCTAAAATGCTCAACCTTGTCATGGATCTTGCATGATCTACCTATTTTACTGATGAGGAAAGAGAAGGTAAGTGACTCGTCCAATGTCACACAGGTAGCTTGTCCTATTACTAGGACTAACACTCACATCACCTACCTCCCAGGCCACTGACTTCTACTGTCTTCTTTTACCTGCCTTTCATTCCAAAGCTCAGTTGTACTGTACATCCTTTGATCCACACAAAGTTTATAAATACTAGGCCAATATTTTTTTAAAAAGATACATCACATAACAATATATATGTCCAGCGGCTCTTGAAAAGGACAAGGAGGAGGAGATGATGATGATCTGCCAGACCTGGTCAAGAATTTCCACGTAGCAACAATCTGTGGGACAAAGGGCATGAAATCTATAGTTCACTGCAGCTGGTGCCACTCAACTGCTACACCTGAAGTTTTGATCTTCCCTAGTTGGCCCCGTGGGGAGCCCTAATGAATGTTAGTATGTTCTGTAATATATGTGGCTCCTGACTTTATGGAACATGACCTTTAAAACACCAAATTCTTATTTGGGTGGTAGCCTATTAATACCGTGGTGGTCATTCATTCTCTCCCTCAAATGTTTCCATTTTGCTTTCCAGGGTCCTTGTAGCATTGTTCTTTCCTACGTCCTTGAAGTTATATGTGGCCATGAATTCACCTTGGACAAGAAATGTAAGCGTAAGAGACACGTGGCACTCTTAAGAAAGAGCTTTAAATGCCAGGCTGAGAGTCACCACTTCTTTTTTTCTTTGCTACAGGGAAGAGCCGCTCTGTGAGCCTGGATCCAGGAGTGAGGATGATGTGAAGCAGAGCCCACCCCAGCCTCAGTGGATATTTAACATGAGAGAGAAATAAACCTGTTGTTTTAAGCCATTGAGGTTTGGAAGCTGTTTGCCACCTACTGCCTGTGGAATGTACTTGCTGCCTTTATGGTTCTAAACAAATAGCCTTTATCTTAAAAGAGAAAAACGAAGAAGAAGAGGAGGAGGAGGAGGAAGAAGAAGAGGAAGAGGAAGAGGGAGAGGGAGAGGAGGAGGAGGAGGCAGCAAAAGGCAGTGATAATTGGTGACAATGGCAGTACAGTTACAACAGAATTCTTCTAAATTCAATTTCCAGATGTTACTAGAATCTTCATAGAGATTACAATATAACACAACCTAAGTTTACCCATCCCAGTGTGAGTTGTCATCATGTAAGGCTTGGAAGGTTACGTTAGGAGAAACCAAGGAGTCCACACTCTTATATTTCCCAGGTACAAATCAAGGCCAGAAGGGTTTTCAGTGCTGTCAAATAGAACTTTCGACAGTGTTGAAAATGCTCTTCTGGGCTGTTCAATATAGTAGTCATTATTTAAACGTGACTAATGAGCACTTTCTGCATGGTAGGATAATGTGACACATCTACATATGCAACTGAGAAACATATTCACATGTGATTAATGGCTACTCCATTGGATAACACAGGTTTAAATGGTTTCTCAAAGGAATAAGAGTAGTTAGCATCAAGGTCATGATTTAAAAGCAGTTCCTCTAAATCTCAGTTTAGAGTATTTTCCAAGCTCCCTAAGAGTATGGACCCAATTGGCTCTTGTCCTGATACACATATGAATAGTACCATCTGTTTTCCTCTGGTATTACTGCTTCATACACAAACTCTCTAGAACTCTGTACTACCATCCCAAGGTAACTTACAATTCTGACATTCTCTATGCAGTTACGAAAGTGTGTGGCTCTAAGTTTATCTGCTCCTGCCCATATGAGGCATGACCTTTAAATAATGACTTTCTTTATCCCACTGTAAGCCTTAGACTTAACACAGACTTGGTAGATGGTTTGTGTCAAATAACATGATTTCAGGAATTCTCTAAAATGCTTATCTACACTTCCTTCACATCAACACAGGTTCTAAATTTTTTTCCCTTCTTCTCAATTTAGCTTGCAAACTTTGATAGAATGATAAATAAGGTACAAAATATAAACATATTCCATAGAAATGCTAATAAATAAAATGAATTCATAGTGGTTGTATTAAAGAGTGAGAGCTGATTATTCTAGTGATTTGACGTGTGATCCTAGGGTTGCCAACAGTGGTAGAATTTACTTATTACTGAGCACTTACTATGTGTACAAGCTCTTTACATATATTTAGTTCCAATATCACAAAGAGGTAGATTCCCTTTATATTCCCATTTGGAAGATTTCCAAAATTGCATATCCAGTAAAAATGATAAAGCTGGGTTCAAAATCGGGCAATGAGACTCTGCTATAATTTCCTGGATGAAATAGACAATGTAAAATTATAAAAAACTAAGAACCAGAAAAATGAGTTTCTTTCCTGGCTCTGCCTTGAATTCACTTCACAAATGAAGAGCAAGAAACAACTCCTCCAAGCTCATTCCTTTATTATAATAATAATAGTAATAAATAGGTTGTTCTAGATGTTCTCTAAGGCAGTTAGAATACTAAAAGAGTATGGGATTGTAGATTCCAGTCCAAGCTAAAATCTTGTTTAGACCTTGGGCATGTTTCTTAATGTATATCTCTTAGCCTGTAACATTATCTGTAAAATGTTGCTAATATTGCCATTTTATAGATTTGTTGTAAAGATTAAATGAAATAAGCTACTAAAGTACCTGGCATGGTGCCTACAACTATAAAAGCTTAGAAATTACAGTTTTCCTTCTCCCTTTTAGCATTAACATCCCAATATTCTAAGTGAAACTGCCTACATAAAACATTACTTAGCCTTTCTGCAAACACTAATTAACTGGAAACACTATGTGTGATTCATTTATGATCAGGCAATGGTAAACAACTACTAGCCATTATCTGTGCTTTTGATGTGACAAAGATTGTATCACATCATGCATAAATCTCAAGATATATCTATATCTAAGAAAAAAAGAAAACTATTTGCTGAATGGCAATGAGGTCTTAACATCCAAACATGAGTACAACATGTGTCAGTCAAAATAGAAATGAAATAAATCAATAAATGATTTTAAAAAGTAGACATTATACATTACATATTATTTATTTTCACACATTAAAAGACCAGGCTTTAAGAAATGGAGGAAAAGAAATACATATGAAAACAAAATCGATAGTATATTTCAACTCAAAAGAGAGGATTTTTTTTATAAATGATATTGGGACAACTACCTAACCATTTAGAAACTCTCTCTATATCCATACTTATACGTAAATACACATATACATCTATAAAAAATTAAATAAAATTTCTAGAAGTAAACATTGATAAATGTAATTATATTTTTTAAAAAACAGGTTTCTTGAAGGGAATACAACCTACAATACAATAAGAAAAAGATAAACTTCACAGCATAAAACTTTTTTAAAAAATGTGGTCAATCTCATCAAAATTTCAAGGACTTTTTGTAGAAATTGGCAACTGATTCTAAAATTTATATAGAAATGAAAAAGTCCAGAATAAGCAAAGCAATTTTTTAAAAAGAAGAATAAAATTAAAGGACTTAACCTACCTGATTTCAAGATGTAATGTAAGCTACAACAATCAAGACAATTTGGTATCAACAAAAAGATAAATATTTAGATCACTGGAATAAAATAAAGAGTCCAGAAACAGGCCCACATATTTGTGGTCAATGGATTTTTGACAAAGGTTCCAGGGTATGTCAATGGAAAGAGAAAGTCTTTAAACAAGTGATACTGAATCAACTGAATATCTGAAAAAAGAAATGAGCATTAACCCTTGTCTAACATCATATACAAAAAATTAACCTGAAATGGAGCATAGAAATATATAAAACCCAAACTATAAAATTTCCAGAAAAAAGGATAGGGGAAAATCTTTGTGACCTTAGGGGAAAAAATTTTTTTAATAGAATACAGAAAAGCATAAAATATAAAAGAAAAAAATGATAAAGTGTATTTTATCAAAATTTAAAAATGTTTGGTCATCAACAAACACCATTAAGAAAGAGAAGCCACAGACTTGGAGAAAATATTCACAAATATTCACAAATACGTAAGACAAATCACTTACGTTCAGAATATGTAAGGTATGCTTAAAACTCACTAATAAGAAAAAAATCCCTTGATTTTAAAAAGATTTGAATAGACTTTTTACCAAAGATAATGTATGATTGGTCAATAAACACATGAAAGATGAGCAGGGTAATTTGTCGTTAGGAAAATGTGAATTAAAATGCAATGAGATACCTCTACATATTCACGAGAATGTCTAAAATAAAAAGACTGTCCATATCTAGTATTGGTGAAGACGTAAAACAGCTACAACTCTCATACACTGCTGATGGAAATACAGATTGATAGCACAACTTTGGGAAACTGATACTTTCATAAAATGTTAAACATAAACCTGACACATGACCCACACACTCATTCTTAGGTATTTACGCAAGAGAAATGAAAACATATGTCTATGTAAAGTCTTTCATGAGTGTGTTCGTAGCAGCTGTATTTGTAATAGCCAAAAAATGGAACCAACCCAAATGTCTGTCAACAGGTAAATAGATAAACAAATTAGGGTGTATCCATATAGGATAATAGTATATAGAAGCTATACATTTATCTATATATTAAACAATATGGATGAATCTCAAAAATATCCTAAATGAAAGAAGTCAGACACAAAAGAGTACATATGGTATGATACCATTAGAACATGCCAATTGATCTAAAGTGATGGAAAGTCTATCAGTGACTACCTAGGGACAGGGGTAGAGAAAGGGGGGGATTACCAAGGGTCATGAGGAAACTTGTGGAGGTAATGGAAGTGTTTGTTATCTTTACCAATGGTGGGTGATAGTGTCATGGAGGTACAAATAAGTCAAGACAACAGGGTCAGTTAGGGCCAAAATATTTATAGCACATATAAATGACAAAAGACTAGTTTTTCAAACTTACAGAGCTTATTTACAATAAGAAAATGGCATACCTAGCAAGAAATAAATGTTCAAAGAATATCTATTAATAGACTGTTTAACAAGGAAGGAAGGAAAGAAGGGAGGGAGAGAGGGAGAGAGGGAAAAAAAGGCTACAAATGGCCAGTAAATACATGCTAGTCAAAATATAATCCATTCTTTCCCATACCTCTGTAGTGGCAATGACATGGTTAAAGACATAACTTATATGTGATGAAAAGATAAATTGATGGCAACCTGTTGGACAGGCAATTTAAAATTTACATACCCTTTGACTCAAAAATTACAAATTAATATATTTACATAATATTCATTGTAGAATTGTGAAAGGAAAAAAATTAAAAAACATAAAATATTCTGAATGTCTATCTATAGGAATTGACTAAATTATGATACAACACACAATAAAATATTATGTAGTTTTTTTAAAATGAAAGCACTAACATAATATCTCCTAGATATAATATATGAAAAAGGCAAGGTATAGAACAGTGTGTGGTATAACTGTTTCCTTGTTAAATTTTTCCTTAAAAGACACATACACACTGGGAATATTGATATGCATAATTTTTTCTGATAGAAAATGCACAAGCTGTTAGATTCTGTTAAGGGATTATCTTTTGGGAGAAGGATTGGGTTAAGAAAGAAATTTTTTTTCCATTTTATGTCTTTCAGTGTGATTTGAATTTTACCATAAGAATGTTTTACTCTTTTGTATGTCAAAACAAATTATTTCAAGAATAAGATGTTGTTTCTTATTTCTTTTTTTTCTGAAGGTTTACACCAAAAAACAATAAGTTTTAAAGAACAGCTGCATTAATGAATTAATAAGTTTTGCAATGGAAAGGATTTAGATTTGTAGATAAGGAAGGTGAAGTTAGTTGACTTTCCTAAGCAATGTTGGTGAGACGTGCAGGACTCAAACCCTTCAGTGACTACATATTCCCTCCATTGATTATTGGCTTAGCACTCATACCTCATCTGGAGGATGGCATCCCAAGCCTGTGGGGTGTGGACCCTGAGTAAGACAACCATTTAACAGGCCATTCTAATATTCTATTAGGTTGGCTTCTTCAGGAGAATAAGGCATATGGCAAAACTCATAAATCCCGTGGTCCCTTGGCCATTGCCGTACCTCTTTGAAAGGGTTGCACGTAATTAACCTACTTCCAAGTGGTTAATAGTCTTATTGAAGAATAGTGCTAGGTTGAGGGTGCAGCATCAATCCCTGCTTCTGACAGACGGAGTGCTGAACAGTGGTAAAAATCTAGATATGCCTCAGTTTGGCGGAGCCCATGCTTCTGTGCCCGTGAATAACCCCTATCCCTGTCAGTATGGCCACTCCATTCCTCACTATGTGTGGCAGCACTGCAGTGGCTAAGGACAGAGAATGGTCGACATCTACAGAGTGAGTCATCCTATCCATTTAAGTGTTCAATGCCTCCTCATGGTGAACTGTCTCTGATATAAGATAAAAAGATCTGCACATTTTGTACCCTCTTGCATTGGTCCATCTTCATGCTCTTTCACAGATTTCTTTTCCTCGGATCATCCAGTCTTCTTCCCTCCAATCCCCAGACCAACTATCTAAGCCATTCCCCACTGCTTCTGGGGACATGTAAATCTCTACATTAGGAATTCTTCATCTATACAAACAGAATGACCAAACATCATTTTTACCCAGTGGGATGATTTCCTTTCACAACACCTTTAGTGCTATCCCCTGAGTAGGGGAGCAGTCCATTTTAAGGAAGCACAAACCATATTGAGACAACTTATCTGTGACCCAAGCCCAAGACTTTTCTCCTCTGTCAGTTGATTCTAGGAAAATCTCCATTATGAGTTGTGAGCTGAGTGAGACATATGTGCGTGGGAGTTTAGGCTAAAGACCCATGCAATTCACTGTGCCTACTGGGCCTGCTTGGCCCAGTCCCAAATTTATTGTGTCCACCTCACAATTGGTTCCTGCTGTACTTGCCCAAGCTTCTGATTTAGTAGAACTAATAATGTCTAGCTCGTGAGAGAAGCTGTAGTTATGTGGTCACTTGTCCCATGATCAGGTATTCAGTTTCACTAGAGCCCATTGGTCTACCAGGCACTCTAGTTCAAATAGAAAGTAGTTCCCTACCACAGAAGCTGTGGCTTGATTATCATCATTCAAGATTTTCAGGCTTATCTGCCCAGATTTCTCCACTCCATGTCTCAGGGTCCCATTTTTTTCTTATTAGGACCCTGAGGAGGCTATGCATTAAGTCTCTTTTTCACCTCTGCCATTCTTACAAGTATATCCTGAATCTGGTTTTCAGCCCAAAATGCCTTCGGCAACCATGGTTTCTTTAATTCTGCCATAGAGGAACTCTATCAAATCAATGCCAGCTCTGAAAGCTAATTAGCTGATCTAAATCTGTCATATCTTTTTTCAAGACTTCCAGAGCAGTTGAACAAAAACCAGTCAACCCCACAATCCTTAGACTTACCATTACCCTCATACTATTAAAGTGCCATAGTTACCATATAACCCAACACTTTATCTTCTATGTGCCCCTCATCCTAACCCACCACTGGGAGAGTCTTAGTAACTGTGATGCTCCTTCCCATTTTGACCAGATGACCTAGTCTCAGAAGCCCATAGTCTATTTTCATGGTCACTCCTGGCACCAACTATCTGGGTTCCCCTGAAAACAGATCCTGAGACAAAGGAGCACGTGCAGGTATCTTATTTGGGAACTTTACCATAGGGATAAAGAGTGAAGGGCAAGGAAAGTAAAGCAGGAAAATAAGGAAAAGCCAATACAAGGATGTGTTATTTAGTTGGCCACCACACCCTGTAGGACCCTCTGAAGTGTCTTATGGATGTGGCTCAAAACTATTTACCCCAAAGATTAATTTGGAAGGCATTTATCCGTGGCTGCCATCCCATATTGGTCAACAACATTCTTATGTGAGTCAACTCATAATCCCAACTTGTGTGGATATAAGTGCCAAATAAGTTCCATGGGTTCTCCATGTCTGAGGCATCAGAGAAACTTCCAAGTAGGAAGCAAAGGTTATCAGCATGAATTTGCCCAGAAGTAGGGGTAAGAAATGGAGTTAAAAGGATTCAAAGTGGTACAAAGAGACACTTGATACTTCATTTGATCCTCACAGCAAACCTATGTGTTAGATACTCTTGTTATCCCCACCTTACAAGGGAAGACACAGATACAAGGAGATACACTTAACCTAGGCTAAGTGTAACTAGTAGAGCCAAGATCTGAAAGCAGGTCAATTTGACTGTCTGGCCTCTTAACTACCAACCTACACCGTCTTTCCAGCATGATTAGGTTCCAAATAGATAAAGGCATGAGCTGAACATGTCAATTATAAAAGATCTTTCCTTGACAGCAGAAACAGTTGCTATCCTATCCCCAAAACAGAAGATATAAATAATTTCACTTTATTCTTAGCAGGTTACCAAAGTACTCACAAACAGAGTATCTGAACCACTATGTACTTCAACCACCCTCTAATCACCAACCCAACCAGAGGTCACTGACAGAGCTTATGCAAAAGCTGCTCTAATTCTGAGAAAACTCATACATTTCCTGTCACATTTTGTTCTGCTTGTTTCATTTGAGGAACATTGAAAGGGCATTGGAATTCTAAAACCTACAGCATTAATTACTGCTAATGGGCCTGATAGATCCAATAGAAAGAGCAAAACAAAAAAGAAATTGTTCAATTATAATTCTATTTCCTAGAAAGAAATTTTCTTATTGGATACAAGTAACTTTGTTACTTTTAGTAAGAGTTCTATAAAATACCTGATTACTGTTGATGACTATACTGCGACCCAGTGGGTGTTCTTTCTCATTTCTGTCACAGGTTCAGCAGGAGGCAATGCAGCATCATTGCTTTCTCATCACTGAATAATAAAGCAATACAATCAGATGCTCAGGATATTCTGAAGCAGTCCCCATGGTTAGTTGAAATTTTCCTATAAGTAGTACCCAAAAAGGTTTAAGAATTTTCTCCTTTGGGCAGAGATTCTCCAAAATATTTGGCTTAATAAAGTGGCACAGAAAGGCAAAGGAAGGGTCTTTGGGTTGCCTTTTTATGTTCTCTTTTCCAGAATGGGATAGCTTGACTTCTGAGAACCACTGGATGGATGAAATCACACAATATACAAGGCAGCCTTGTTTGCAGAGATGATGCAAGAGACAGGATGTGACAAAAGTAATATGAGAGGATCAGCAGCCCCTGAACTACCCTGTGCATTTGAAGTTTGCTCCAGCTCTGGCCTGTCACCAGGTCCAGTTCTTCCCTTTTGCTTGTTCTGCTCCTACCAATGTGTATTAAGAATCATGTAAACTATACTCATTGTAGTCTAAAATCATATTGCAATTCCTGGAGTGATTGATGCCCACACAGAGAAGCCTATGTGTTTTGATCTGATCCAGAAACCTGTAGAAATGAACAGAGATATACCGTTGTAAAGGTTGCCACTGACCTTCTATTCTCACTTAAGAAATTATATACTTTAAATGTTAGAGCTTAGTGTGAAATTACAGATAATCTAGGCCAGCATTTCCCTAATGTCCTTCCTTCATGATTTTTGCCATATATGCACCCCATCAGTACTATTATTTACTAAACTTTTTTATTTCTCACTTTTCTACTTAGCATTAACGTCCAGAAAATTATGTGCTTTATATATGAATTATATTTATTCTAATATGCATTGAAATAAATGCATAACTATTAATAACATGTTAACATATACCACCTAAAATCATCTTAACTGCCATCATTGTATACATATCTTACCTTAGAAAATACTAAGAAAATACTCCACAAACACCATTTTTAGATGGAGAAACTAATGAAATAAGTATATTTCCAAGTGCCACTAATCTAGTCGGTGGCATGGCTGGGACTCACACTCAATTCTCTTGACTTGCAGTGCAAGCTGTTTCCTTCGCATCATGCCGACTCAACAGCACGAAGGAAGGGCATGATAAATGGGGCAACATTAAAATCTTATTGCACTTTTTGGCTTCATGTAGTGGTTAAGGGTCTCTACAGATGTCTAAGCAAAAACAAAGCAGCCCCATTGCCCTCCCCCACAAAAAATTTCTCCTCCTCCATGCTTAATGATGTTAGCAGATATTTTTCTCCCATCCTGAGGTTTTTATCCTTCATCTTCACCCTCATCAGTGTTATCATCCATTCTATCTCTGTCACTGGTACTGATCTCTTCAAAAGTTGGGGTAAAGGCCAAGATGTTGTACTTTGTCTGGAAATAATCTCTCTGTACCTAGAATTTATAAAGTGCTTTACAATTTTTTCAAAGCCATTTTCCAAGCTTTATCATTTTCAATACTCACAACACCCCTGTAAAGTACATACGTCACCTACCAAGGGTGTTTCTTCAGGGTTGCACGCTGTGATGAAAAAACGAATCTGCCATAATAAGGAGGAAGAGAGAAGGAATAAGAACTTAGTAAAGAGTCACCATAAAAATACCATAATACATTTATTAATCTATCCCCTCTTGACTATACATTTGTGTTGTTAGCATGAGTGATGTAAGTGTAGTGATGCCATGCTAAGAAATAAACTCTGCTTCAGTAAAATGTTCCATTTTATCTATTATCTTAAATGATGGGCTTGTGAAAGCTGTCAGTGAAGTCACTCCAACATTCCAGCCATCAATGCATGGAATAAAAAGTGACATCCTCTTGATTAGAATTAATTTCTTTGCTATGGAAGAACATGCAATATCCATCTCCCTAATGGTTCTAAAGTCCTTGGAATAATAGATAAGGCAGTGAAAGTAAAAAAAAAACAAGGCTCCCAGGAGGGGGCAAGGCTTTTTCCGGCTAGCTTAAGGATAGCTCTGGAGAAAAACAACTCCTAAACACACATCAGAAAGACAGATAGACAATATTGGTGGCCAAAGGCACCATCTTCAGTAATCTGATCATTATTAATGGTGTCAGCCCGGGATATGGGATACAATAAGCTAGTGTGTATAGGTCACACACTCACCCCAAGTCCCACTGGGTGGCCACCTTTGAGTAAATCTCTCTAAAAAATTACTTTGAAAGTTTATCAACTCTTAAAGGTCATTAGTAAATTACAACTGCAATGTGCCATGTGGAAGTTTAATGACCTTGAGAGTTAGTGCAGCTCTCTAATCATCACCTTAATCACATACAATGGCTCACTCACCTTAACCTGACCTATCACTTGCCTGTTAATCTGTCCCACCACAAATTATTGTTTGTTAGAAAAGATTCTTTGACTCTCAAATGGTTATGGAAGAATATACAGTAAATTTCTTGCCTCCATATATGAGTTCACAACACACAAACGTGAACTGCAGCCTGCTACTACTTCTCTTCAGGCCACTCTTCTTCAATGTCCAGCACAATCTTTGACTTGACTTCCTTTTCCCAAGCACTGAGTCAGCATGCCTACCTGTTCAAGACTACTATAAGTAAAATATGGGAACAAAAATCTACTGGAAAATGCCCCTTCCCAAACCACAAACTGAGGGGGGAAAAAGTTTTAACACATATAATAACAGAGTGTTGATATGATTAATATATAGAGAAGTCTTAAAATGAATAAGAACAAAGCAAACATACTGTAGGAAAGACTTGGGCAGATGACAGAACTAGATAGTGCACCAAATAAGATGTGTAAATAAAGATGTACAAATAAACATGAAAAGCAGTCAATATTTTAAGTAATCAAAAATGCACATTTAAAAATGAAATTACCTTTTTTGCCCATTAATTGGGGAATAATTTTTTAAAATAAGAATTCTCAGTGTTGGCTAAAAAATGAGGGAACAGAAATTCTCAAAATTTGCTTTTAGGAATGAAAACTGTTATGACCCTCCTAGAAAGCCACTTGGCAATACATACAAGAATCATTATAATGAGCAACTCAGTTGTTATAATCCCTCCACTCTTAAAAATTATCCTTGAGAAAGTAGCCAAGATTGTACAATGCTTTCTATGAAGGGTTATTCAAATTATAGAATTACTTATTGTGCTGTAAATTTGGAAATAATCTAAATATCTATAATTAATGAATTGATTAAATAAAGCATGTTATATCAATATAGAATGCTATGAAACAATTAAAATGGTAGCACAGAAGTGTGTTTATTAACATGTAAAACATAAACATTGAAGAAAAAGCAGAATTTTGTATATATACATATTGTGATATAAATATCTACCATATATATGTTTCATACATATTTCTGACATATATAAGAAATAATTTAAGATGTAAGACAGTTTTTACTTTGTACATATTTCACAAATTCCAAATTTCTACACTGAATATGTATAATTTCATAATCAGATTCAAGTTATATGTAACATATCATCACTAAAGAGTATCAACACCCCAGATACACATGCATTATGTCATCAATTTTATACCACCTTTGCAGTTTTTAAAATGTTTTTCATGGGAATGGTAGGGCAAATTAATTCATTTATGTGTTAAGTTGTCATAATTGTACTCTCTCTATTTGTATAAAGGGTCCACCTCAAGCTAATGACAGGCACTATTAGGTGGCAGGTCAGCCCACAAATGTTAGCCTGATGCAGCGAAGCCAAGTGCCCAGAGCTAACTGTCATCTCAAATGTGCTGTGGATGTTTTCGACAGTAGCAGAATATGAGAATAATTTCCAATGAGGATTCTGATACTCACAGGATTCTTTCAGCTTCACAAGCCAACAGACAGGTCAAGAGATGGCAGATGTTATTCAGATTCAGGCTGAACCATCCTGCAATAACAACCCAGGGCCAGTCTTAAATTCTACTATCAGGGCACCCTGTAATTCTGAGGCAATGATTCAGATGTCATGGCCTTAACTGTTGAGCACTAGGCAACTCCATATTTAAGTTCCTTGTGCCATTTCTCCATTAAAACCATGCTCTGGGTAGTTTTCTATAGGGCCCTAGAGAACTGGGCAATTCATTGAATTTGTTCTGCTCCATTAAAATAGGAAGTCCACTGGGTACCACTTATATTTCTTTCCAGAGATCAGTAGAACAGTCCATTCAATCCAGAAAAAATTCACAGTCATCCTTCTTTTACATGAGGCTTTGAGTCAGCAGTCAGTTTAAATTTTACTCCCAAGTATATGGAGAATCATATCTTTAGGACAAGCTAATCTTTGGGCAATGACCAAAACTATGTCTCATAAAGAAGGGAAAGGCAAGTATTGCTATGGATACTGACACCCTCTCTGGAAAGGCAAGTACATTTCAAAAGATTGACATACAAACAAATACTTAAGCTCTTTTCCTCTTGTTCTTCAAAGTGATAAGACTTACAAATTTCCACATGCAAGAACTTAAGAAAGAAATAGTCGGAAACATAAGCAAAAGCTCAATAAATGCCTTTAATATTTTAGTAGGACTGTTTTTGAACTTGAAGTTGATTAGACAACTGGGTGAATTTGTTTCAGGCCAATGATATCATTTTCTTTGCCTAAAATAATGGAATGTGAAAGACATTAGTCATGTCTGGAAAAGGGATGGTGCCTTCATAAGTATAGTTGGATATGGTAGCCAAATATACATGCTGAAATCTCAGTGTCTATTTAAGGCAATGTTCTCAATAGTTCACACTCTCTAAACATGTTTTATTATTCTTCCTTAATACTGGTCAGATATAGAAACTAAGACCAAATATAAAGCAAAATTGAGACCTATAACCAATGAAAAAAAGGTCTTAGGGAATCAGTTAAGGGAACGCACATAGTGTATTATTTTATTTCAGCTGGGTCTGCTCTTGGCTTTGACATAGAGATGGATATTTTTGATGATGGAGATTCAAGGCATGTATACTCAAGCAGCAATGAAGCCCCAGATACACATGCATTATGCTATCAATTTTATATTACTTTGCCTTCAGGCAAGCAGATCTCAACAGCCCATCTTTATTTAGAGTAAATGGTCAAATCCAATTTCACAGGTAAAACAAAGTCAGGTTTCACCACAAGGTAGCCATTTATAAACAGGATGCCTAGCCATGAAATAGAAAGTGCTTTTTTCTTACACAAAAGGTCAGAGACATCTGGCCTCAATATTGTTTCATGTTCTGTTGGCAATAAAACATTTTCTCCATTTGAAAACTAAAACATTGAGCACAAGTTAGGAAAATTGCCAATCCTGTCCTTGTTAACTGAGCTGAAATTTATTCCTAATATTTGTTCTCTTATAATTTAATAGCAATTTAACAATATCCAACTTCCTTTTAGCGTTTTGCATCAAAGTATAATAAAAAGATATGGTAAAGGGGCTTTTAGCAGGGGATAAAAACTTTATGAGTAAAAAGTCTCTATTTAAATGCTGTGGATGCTTATTTAGCTGTTTTTCTTCATTAAATATGAATTATAGCTGTTTAAATGCTGATTTGGAAATCAGGAAGGTTTAGTTTTACTCTACTGCTTTATATCCACAGGCAACATAAATCTATTTAAAAGCTGATTTAAGAAAGCAACTTGGGGAGGCAAATTGCTGGTGATGTGATCCCTTGAATTTTGCATGCTACATAATCAGAATTGGGTTGCACTGAGTAGCAAAAATGTTTATTTGAATGTGGTTGAAAAAGACAATTATTTCTTAAAATGCATAGTCTGGGTAGTGGTAGAGTTTGGGACCTACTTGGAATACTAAACACATGTGAGGCATTTAGAACTCAAACAATGCCCCATCAAGGATAGATAGAGTAGGGGGAAAGCCTCATTAGAGATAATCCACCTAAAGACAGGTTTTTTGTTTTGTTTTTTTTTTAAAGAATCCATATGTTGGCTTCTTCATCAGAAAATATTGATAGCTAACCAAATTACAACCCTAGATGCAAAAATACATTATAATTTTAATTCTAAAAACAAACCATTTTTTGTCAATACAGCATTATATTAATAGTTTAGAAGAGGACAAAATTTTATTATCGCATAGCTTATTTAACAATGTGGTGCCTTTGAAATAGGGGTTAACCCAATTTACCAGGTCACCATTTCCAAGTCTTCCTTAGAAAAAAGTAAAGGAATGAGGTACATATTATATCTCACTATTTCGAGACCACCCAACAATAACATATTATCCAAAGTGACATCAAGAATTGATGGAATTGAAAAGTATTGTGTAGTATTGACAATGTTATTTGAATAGTTCTCTCACTGTAAGTGAAGTGACACAAACTGATTTACTTCCCATTTACAAGCAAAAGAAAGATTAACTTTCCATGCACAACACACTAACAAGCATAACTCTTCCTCACTCCCGCACTACAAGTCAAATGCTGGCTGAAATAAGAAATAAATAAATTAATTAAATTAAGTAGAAGAAAGAGGGATTTTTTAATCTGTTCTTTAAAAAAAAAAACTTATTGCAGGATGACCAGAGGCAATATTTAAATTCCTTCTTTTGATTTAATAACCAAGTGTCCATTAGGGGATCTTATGACTCTGTCAATTTCAACTATTTAGAACAAGCCCACTCTATGACAGCCATTTTTGACAGCCTTTTGTTTGGCTTACACACAAATCACCTTTGCCAACCCACAATAGCACAGGTAGACATCCAGGTGCCTCTTTTGGGAAATAAGAAAAAGATAGAGGAGGCACCTTTTCAGAGCCTTCCATTGTTGACTAGTAAACTAGGGTCAGCCATTCACAGTTAAATCAATTATATTTTGCTTTAAATCTTTTTTTTTTTTAAGTGGAAGAGAAAGGAGCAATTAAATTATACAGTTGTTCAGACCTCAAAGAACTGAACTTTTTCCGAGTGGCCAACTGTTCGAAAGCCAAGCTAACAAAACTATGTTTACAAGAAAAACATGCAAATTTATGAACTCAATTTTATAATGGGAACTATGGTAATCTTACAGTGAAATTCATTGTTATCTATAAAAGATTCTGCTGAATAGGGAGCCATCCATTTGGTGAGAAATGATGGTTGCAGAAGTTATTTCAGGGAAAACATAATCAAATTTCTCCTTTCTGTTCGGTCTAAATCACTCTGGTCATGTTTTAAAAGAAATTCACACTGGTTTGCCTGTCAAAACTAGAAATACTCATAAAATACCACTACTTTAAGATAAAGAATAGAGAAACCAAGTTTGAGGTAACAGAGAAATAGATGTGAAAAGACACAGGCTGTAAACACTACTTAATAAATAACTGAAAAAGAAATAATTTATTGTTATTATAATCATTAAATACCGATTAGATGTCAATTACCAAGTTAACTAAATAACCAATAACTTGACTGAATAAGTTATTCCCTAAATCCCCCCCAAAAAAGTGTTTCTTATGAAGACTCAAAACTAAAAGAAGTTATTGAGTAGCTTAGCAAAGTTTGTGTCTGTCATACCTAAGGATTTGCTTCACAAACTGGAGGAGTTTGGTTAACTTTATGAACAGTAGTAAGATATTTTCACAACAGATTAGCCAAAGGTGGAGCCAATAGGTTGTTGAGAGAAAGAGAGAGAGAGATAATGCTACTGACAATGTTTGTGTCACCTCAAAATTCATAGGTTGAAACTTAATCACCAATGTAATGGTATTTGAAAGTGGGGCCTTTGAGGGTGATTAGGTCATGAAGGTGGAGCCCTCATAAACGTGATTAGTGTCGTTATAAAAGAGACTCGGGAGAGCTCCCTCCCCCACTCCCCTTCAGCCATGTGAGGACACAGTTAGG
Source organism: Daubentonia madagascariensis (assembly GCA_023783475.1). Taxonomy (NCBI): domain Eukaryota; kingdom Metazoa; phylum Chordata; class Mammalia; order Primates; family Daubentoniidae; genus Daubentonia; species Daubentonia madagascariensis. The sequence goes on from JAKFHU010001798.1 coordinate 14,600,809, forward strand.
AGACAGCCATCTATGAACCAGAAAGTAGGATCTCATCAGTCACTGAATCTGCCGGTGTTTTGATCATTCTAGGACTTCCCAGCCTCTAGAACTATGAGAAATAAATTTCTGTTTTTTATAAGGATAATCATTTAATGCATGGCTGTAAATGGTGAAAGCTAAAAAAAATTGTAGTTTTTGTTTTCAGGGGTCAAATAACTCCCCCCACCATCTTCCTTCAGATCAGCTCAAATGTTTTCTAAACCAGTTTCTATTCAGGGTAGTGAATTCTATCTGTCATGCTCAATCATACTCCCTATTCTTACTGAGGCATCTCTACACATGCCACTTTGATTCCGATTCTTTCATCCAAATCTTTTTGTTTGCTTTAAAAAAGAAATAGCATCTGATCCACACATCCAGCTTCCACTAAGGCACAGCTCAGAGTATGTTCCACTAGTGTTTGCATTTATATACCCAAGAGCTTTATTTGACTTTCTTATAGTTCCACTTCATTCCACAAAGTATTCAAAGTGGTCAAAAAAGTTTACTATAACTCAATATTTTCTCAATTTCAACTGAGTCCAAAATATGCTTATTACAATGTATTATGACTATACACGACTTATGAACTTATAGTACATAATACAATATAGTTCTAATGCTTTTTTAGGGGTTAACTGAGACCGGAAAAGGAGAAGCAGTTGGTTGGAGGTGAGTATAGAATGAGGCATACAGAAAATGTCCGTGCCAAAGCTGGTGAGAACAGCGGATCAAGTACAGCACTGAATTTCACTTTCTTCCCTGGCTTTCTCCATTCAAAGAAGAAATTTAGCGAGAGGATTATAAGATCAGCTGAGAAGCCAGAACATTGAGGATAGCACCGAAGGCAGAAGCAGCAAAGGTCCAGCCAACCCATATCAGTACTGGCATACATCACAATATTTTGGGGCCATTTGGGTGAAAAAGAAAGTTCACTAAACCTATTATGCTTATTTCTTCTTGTGTCTTCGTGATCTCATTAATGCATTATGGTATATGGAAGTAAAACACAAAGAAACAAATATTTTGTGGCAAAGAACTTTGTTTTTTTAATCTCTGGATCTATATCTTCAATTTTTAAAACTGATTCACAGTGTCCTCAATTTAACTCAGCAAGTTCATTGAGTATTTACCATAAACTATATAGTATAGTCCCTTTTAGAGTGCGGAATTTCAGCAAACTTAGCATTTAATGTAGACAAGATACTACAAAAAGATTATTTAGACCCAAATTTGTTCAAAGATAAAAATCTGTAATAATAGACAGAGCTCAAGGACAAAAAAAATGATAATTCTTATATCATTAGAATAGAACAAATCTCATAAATTAATTCAAATAAAAAAGGTTTGTAATAATTTAGAGAAGGGACCATTCATTGGAAAGGAGAGCAAATCTGGATTCCAAAAACTTCTTCGTGGAGGCAATATTTGAAAAAGGAGAGAGGGTGAGTGGGAAGAAAGGAGATAAGAGGCCTGAAAAAAGCTTCTACAGAAGCAGGAGTACACATTTGCCTCAATTTGTGTGACAGCCATTAGGGCCATTGATTGGACATTTCCAGTGACCTTTCTTAAGTGTGATAGGATTGCACTTCCCTGTCCCTCAGCAGTTGGGCTTAGCTGTGTGACTTACTTTGACCAATGAAATGAGAATAAAAATGGTATGAATCTCTTCTAGGTGAAAGCCTAAAGCCCTTATTTACCATATTCTTTTGCCCTTGCTTTGGAGATTTCAGAAGTATGAGTGGAGGTGCATCCTCTCTCTGTCAGCTTGTGTCCATGAGTGGCCACAAGAAACAGAAGCTCCAGTTAATCTTTGATAGGAAACAACTTCTGTTGTTATAAGTCCCCTCAAAAAAAAATCCATGGAAAGATAAACATTTGGAAGGCATAAAAAGAAAAGAAAGGCCAGTAAAGAAAAGAAATAATGATTTATAGAGATATGGAAAAACAAATATCATGAAAAGCATGAAGGGAGGGTTTTAAAAGAAGGAAGTTTCAAACATCCCAGAGCTGCTGATGGAGAGGCATGAGGAAGAGGAGATAGAGGAGGATGAAGACTAAACAAACAAGAAAGTAGTATCTAAGAGGTCACCTATGATCAATGGAGAGGAAATTCTGTGGTTCAGGAGCCCAGTGTCAGGACACAGCAAGTCAATAGAGGGGAGATGGAGAGTCACAAGGACCAGAACATGGAGACCACTCTGTCAAAGAGTTTGTGATAAAGAGATGTCATAAAAATATTAAATAGTTTGGAGGTAAATGGAAATCTTTTTTATTTATTTTGTTTATCAAATAGAGAAAAATAGAGTATGTTTTGAAGTAGGAGATAAACTGTCAATAGAGAGGAAAAGATTAAAGGTGCAAAATAAGAAGGAAAAGAAAAATGTCCCAGAGAGTTGGAAGGAGATAAGGTCAATGAACAGGTTGCAGCATTCACCTTAGAAGACAGGTGCAGAAATAGAAGTATGATGGAGGGCGAAAGACTTTGAGCAAGGTCAACTTGGATGACTTTATCTTCTCATTAAAGTAAGAGGTCAGATTGTTCAAAAAAAGGCAGGAGGGAATGGGCTTGAATGATAAGGTTTGGAAGAGCCATTTCAGGGAATGCAATGGGGAGGACACCAGTGGGGGAAAGAAGATGATAAGAATGCATAGTAAACCCATTGAGTGCTGGTTCTATAATTGTAGCTTTTACTGATGACATCATTCATTGTAGTAAATGATCATTTACTCAATGTCCTGCTCATTCATCCCCAGTGATTGATCTGGTTTAAATATATACTGATGTATCATCCGGAATTCATTCATAACTCTAAGTCATTTCTTAGCTAACTCGTCACTCTCCAGTAAGGATTCTGGGGCTCGAGACATCTAGTTCACAATTTGTATCTGTATCACATTTGACAAATTTAATTCTCAAGAAAATATTATGAATTTTATGGTATTTTATAGTTGAATAAAGGGAGGATTCCTGAATTAAGGTTTCATAGGTACTAAGTTATACAGTTAAGAATGGAACTCAGTCTTCATTCTCCAAGTCCAGAATAAGAAGTAGTATTTTTCCTAAATAAGCACAAAAACTGAGGGTGACTGTGACACATTTATTTAAAATATAAAAGAAGGAATGAGCCCCTTTTGGTAAGTTTATGTAATGACTCAGGATAAAAAAACATCTTTCCACTCTGAGAATCTATGTGACTCAGAACAGCATGAGGCCAGGGTCTGCCTCAGACCGCTTTTGGGCCACTGTAGTTCATACCTATAACCACCAGTCTAAACTAAAATTGAAATGACTTCTATGATAAAACTAGGGTGGGATGGCACTGGGAAAATGTGAAATTTCTAATTTCTTGTTAGTTCTTGGTTGATGAATGCTAATAAAAACAAGTCCAAAAAAGAAAAAGAAATAAAACACAACACCCAATAGAAAAGAAATCCCGCCCTTCCCACCCAACCCTCCTCCATTCTGATATTTCAGTTTCATTACGATTATGAAAAAAAATGAAATCTCTTGGCAGCTAATGTAAAATTGTGCTCCAGACTTACTTGTTTATCCCTTTGTAGCAATATCAGACACTGCTCAAAAGAGGCAAGCAAAATAGCATTTTGGAGTTTATGAAGAAAATCATTCTCTAATTTTTTCAGAATTCAAATGAAAGCTGTGGTTTGAAGCCACTGAAACAGAATTACATAGGAAGTTTAGAAGGGATTAATTTCATAAATTTCTGAAGTTGTTGATGGAACCATCTGGCAGTTTGAGAGATAACCATTAAAGTCTATACAAGAACATTTCTTTTTGTAAGATTATAATGACTGAATATTATAACAGCAGGAGAATAAAAACTAATGCATATTTTATCATTGAAAACAAATGCTCTGGACTTAAAAGTCATGTGGGATTTCTGCTTACTTCTAAAGGCAGGCAACTAATGGGTGATACACACCTATAGAAGCCTCAGAGGTACCACTTCATTTGATCCTCGTGGAGGGCTACAAAGGAATTATCACCTGCACTTTTCTGAGGAGGAAATTGTGACCCAGAGAAGTTAGGTGATATTCAGTGTACTACAAAGTGTAAACCATACGTGTAAGCTTTAACCTAAGATTATTGCTCAAACACTACATGTCACCAAATCACACTGCCTTCTGCAATAATCAATACTATCAGGCAGGTGTAATGAGGACCAGGGATTTCATTGTAATTAACCACCCAGGTGTTTCTGGCCAATCTGAGAGTCAGTGATTTGCCAAGTGTTTTCACAAAAGTTCTTCCATTAGTTCGTTAGTATATCCTGAGTAAGCTTCACTGTCATTACTATGTTAAGGAAGAGAATATGTTCCAGTTCAAGGCAATTTGACTCACAGACAAAAGCAATGGTCCTTAAACTTGGATGTGCACCAGACCCTTCTGAGGATCCAGGAAAACATGCAGATACCTGGTCCCAAAAGATGGCTCCCTGAGATGGGGCCCGTGTATGTCTACGTGTATTTTTATAAAATCTCCAGGTATTTCTGATGCCTCTTAAAATATGAGATCTACTAAAAAAGGGTGGTGTCAATATAGAATAAAATGGTCAAGCAGCTTACTCAAGCCAGAATGCCTGGGTTGAATTCCAGCTTCCACATGTGTGGAATGTGTAACCTTGGGCAAGTTATTTAATCTCTTTATAAATCATTTTTCTCACTTGCAAAATGGGGATAATTAATACTACCTATACTACCTATGAAATCATATGTTCTGAGAAGAATATCTGGCACATCCTAAGTGCCTTATAAATGATAGCAATTGTTAATACAGTACTTTATTTAAGGAGGCCTAGCTGGAGGGCTTTGTGATGCAGAGCCAGGTAGCCACTGCAAGCTCTCTGCTCCTCTTTCAAAGCACAGCCACCTCCCGTGGGCATCCACCTTGTCTCAAGAGATACATGAACTGTCAGGCAGGAATAGGGTTTTTAATTACCTTAGCAATGCAGAGAGGAACAAGTTGTTACCCGCTACTGTGGATGAGCCCAGCTGTCTTATTGTGCTGTCCCCTTTATACCTTCCTCTCAGCTTTTGCATAGTGCCTACTCCAGCATCTTAGCCAATTTCTTCCACAGCTCACTTCACAACACAGCTCTAGCAAGCAATGTCAATATTTTCTTTACACAGCTATCATGAGTGATTTAAAATGGCAATTCAGACTATTACTCATATCTTAGGCATTTCTCTAACACAACTCCTATGAGCTATACAAATGGTGCATTCAGAACCAATCTTAGGCAGGCAGCCTTGGCCTGGAAACTAGCGATCATACAGGTTCAACAATTTGACAAAGGTCACACAAAGCTGGGACTCCTGAACCCATATACTATACTTTGCCCAGTGCAGCACCAGTTTCCTCAGCTGTTCAGAGAACTGCCTGCAATGTTCTACCAATCTTTGCCCATACTCTATACTACTTCTCATCCTCACTTCCAGCCTTGCTCTGCATAGACCTTGCCCCAGCTACCACAGTTTTATAGCCTTGGTCTCTGCTATGGAATCAGATGCTGAGTTGGTGATTGGTTCTAATAGTACCTCCAAACTACCTCTTCCCCATATTTCTAAACTTACCTCCACTCCACAGCCATTCTCACATCAATCATCTTCAGATTCCTGAAATCTCCAAAATGTACCTTAAATTCTAAAAACACTTTGTCTCTCCTCTTGCTGCATTATATGCCTGAAACTCCTCCTTGAGTTGACTTTCAATATGTAGTCTTAACTCCTATTCTTCAAGACATCTCTGAAAGTCTCTACCAACTGACTGTGGAAACAAAGGACAGGATTTCTACAATACTTTTGTAGCTAAATCATAAATTTGTTATGACTTAATAAATACATGAACAATTCCTTTTGGTTTTCTGTTATATTTTCCAAATATAAATCAACAAATGATTTGGGGCTTTGTTAAATAACTGATACCTGGTGTGTCAGTGACTGGCACATGGAAAATTCTACACTGCTCACAGAACATGGTTGCTAATATCACTATATTTATTTATGATTTTGTTGATCAGTCATACATTCAGCAAACACTTATTGAGTGCCTTCTGCATGCCAGGCACTGTTCAGGGCACCATCCTGAACAATAGACATGTGTTCTGCTCACATGAAGGGTACATTTTTGTGGGAAAACCAATATAAACAAGGAAACAAATAAATAAAAATATAATTCCTATTAATTGCAAAAGATATGGAGAAAATAAAACAAGATATTATGATAGAGAGTTAATAGGAGAGGTGAATTTAAAAGGTTAGTCAGGGAGGCATATCTAAAAAAGTGATGTCTGAACTATGAAGGGCTACCAAAGAGGTGTTCTTTTTGTTTTGTTTTTGTGGGGTGGAGCATGGGAGGAGCTATTTCAAGCAGAGGAAAAGCAAGTCTTAGATAGAAACAAATTTTAATTTCTTGGAGTCAAAGATAGGAGGCCAGGGTATCTAGAGGATAACGAACACGTCCTGGAGTGGTAAAGATGAAATCAGCAAAGTCAGAAGGAGGCAGACCCTTCAGAGCCTTGTATGCTCTGGTAAAAATTTTAAATCTACAAAGTTTAAAGTGGCAATGATCTGATTTTTTTTAAAAAAGAGTATGAGGGCTACTGGAGTATGTTGGGAACGGATAGGATGGACATGAGAGTGGAAGCATAACAGAGGCTACTGCAGCAATTTATGAGAGAGATGAAAACCTTAATCCTAAAAAAGCTACATTTTTTTGGTATCAATTTTAAAAAAACAGAGCTTGGCTTTGCAATAGTAGAGTTGCTATGGTTCCCAGTTGTTTTGCCCCATTACTTGAACATAAGAACACTCTGTAATACGAGCTCTCAAAAATCCCTCATCCTATTCCACCAATTTGTCTGAGTCTTTTCAGAGAGAAACAACAATTGGATTTCTTAACTCAACCGGCTTGCACTCATAATTGGCATCAATTCTCCACCTGGAAATCAGCCTAACCCCTGAACTCGGGACTCCTCCCTGTATATTTTCATCTCATTGGCCTAAGTACACCTGCTTCACTGCTTCCATAAAGCAAATGTTTCAGAAGGGAAAGAGTCATTATAGCATGTTCTTTGTGCTTAGCACTCTGTGAGGGACTCTGAGAAGTGCAATAGGAGCAAAGCCCTTGGGATTGCTTAGGTTTTGCAGCCACGTCTACCTAATAATCATAGTTTTAAGTAAGAAATGTTTCTTATAAAAATTTCCTTGTGAAAATTTCCTCTTTCCTGACAACAATGACTTATTTCTGAACTGTCACCAACTTGTCAACATTTTAGCTAAATGGTAGTGCAAACTTCTCAGTATTATTAGTGCCTTCACCTACAGTAAACATATCAATTTATTAACATTCCATGCTAAATTATGAAGATTAATAATATCAGGGCTGGAAGTGATATTGTCTGAAGTTTATGGTCCTCTTTTGCCTACTTACTATATTAGCAGCCAGATAGAGGGCACAATTAGTATTTTTTTTTTTTCATTCACAGAATTCCAAAACAGGACAACAAAAAATAAAGATCTGGCTAGAGTGTTACAGATAAAACCTGCAATGTTAATGCTGACACTAAAGAGGGTTCTAAAAAAGATGATAAAAAAGTTGATGCACAAAATAAACCAAAATTTGTACAAAAGTATGCTACACTTCAAATGAAAGCAAATTAGATGTTTGTGAAAGAAGCTGAATAACACAGCAAAATAGACTAACACAGAAAAGGTTATTTGAATATTAATATGACAGTTTTAGATTATTTGTTTACCTGCTTAAAAAGATTTATTTTTGCCTGAAGTTAAAAAAAAATATTTTAAGTAATAAGGTAATTGTCTACAACTGAGAACAAACTATTGCAGGATTCCTAACGGGACACAGAGCAGTCTTTATCAAAACTGGACGAAAGTTTCATATTAAAATAACTTCAGAATGTCATGTGAATATTTCAGATTTTGTTCTTGTATCTTCATTTTTTTAATAATAAAAGGTGCAACAAAGTACATTAGAACTAATTAGGCATAAGCTATAAATAATTCTATTATTATTTACCATAGAATGTAGGGAGAAAAAGAACTAATTAGAGGTAAAGGAATCTCAGAAACATATTTAAAAATATACCTCTCAAAGATTTAAAAGTATCCTCAAGTTAAGGAGATAAGTTAGAAAATTCTTCAAAAAATAGTGAAAGATCACTGTGATCTGAAGCACTAATAATACAGGGAGAAATTAACAATATCTCCTCTAAGCTAGTCCTTCATTCGTGCTTCTATTTTTTTCATGAATTCATGAGTTAAGGGATTACTATGGGCCAGGCACGGTCCTGGAAACTGAGAACACAGAAAAGAATCAGATAAGAAATCTTCCACCAAGGATCTTTTAGTCGAGGGTAGCTTCTCTTAACATATGAACACATACACACAGAAACACACACATGCAAAATCTGTAATTACTTTCAGAGTATTCTCAAAATGTCTAAAACCCACTCATGGACTAAGATGCTGGTTGTATTCTGGGTTAGGAAATGACAAACTTGAAGAGGAAAAAGGCAAGATTTCACCATCCCAACAACTCTGTATTCCAATGAGCCACAGAAAACTCCACTGATTTTTGCTGGCTGGTGATGTGTTTAATTAGACTAGTATTTCAAACAAACGCAACTGGGTCAAGCTTGTTTGTCTATGGGTTACAAGAAGAATAAATAACTACCAGGCAGACAGAACCCATCCTCCCAGCCAAAGACCCAGAGGGCCCACTGAGCTGTCCAAGGTTCTGGCTTCCCCTGGGTCAGCTTAGTTATATTTGAACACACCTATAATTTTAATGTCAGTTTAGCTGCCCCAAAACTAAGCTTACACAACCCTAAGAATTTTTAGTCTCAAGATAAAATATGAATATCTTTACAAAATGAACTATCCTATGCTTGTTAGTATGTTTGAATGTGTTAATTTTATCTCTGTCTGCACTCTGTTTACATTTATAGCCTATACTATACAATTAAATACTTACTCATCTTCTTTCTCTTTTAATTTCTTTCTGTTTGTTTTTTGGTTTGCCTTTATTTTCAGTATAAATAGGAATTACTTCATGGTAGAGCCAATTCAGTCCCCTCTTTGTGTCTCACATACCTTAGCATAGCACACCTGGCATGTGGTAAGAGTTCAATAAGTAATAGTGATAGATAGTATACAATTCTTTTTATTTGTTGTAGCATTTGAACTGTATATGCATGTGTGTGTATGTATGTACTTGTTTAACAAATATGTGCCATACCTATGTGTATTAAATAAACTTAATCTTGAATACAAAGTGATAAATCTATCACTAATTTTCATTTAAACCATGGAACAATATAGAAAATAATTTTCTATATTATCACTGATGCTAGATTCTTTAATCCATGCATTCCTGCACACCTTCCAAGTATGCAGCCTTATCAATTTATAGTATAATTAATGACATTTCAATTTTATTTCTGATTTTAAAATATCTCTGTAAACTAATAATAGACATGGAGTTGTATAACATATAAATGAAAAATATCCTTCAGAAAAGATAGCCACTAACACCAGTATTATGTTAAATAATGTTGGTGTTTCTGGCTAGTACAATAGAACAAGAGAATAAAATATTCATACAAAACATGAAAAACAAACATCAAAAAAGCAGGATAAAGTATTATCATCACTTATAGATGTTATGATGCTCTTTCTAGACACAAAGGAGACAACAGAAAAATAAAACCAATAGTCAATAGGGTAGCCTGTTTTTAAAATTACAATATAAAAATCGATCACTTACATATGTACAAATAATAGCCAGTTAGAAGACACAACAAAAACTGGATCATACTTCAATAGGGAATTTCGCGCCATCCAAGAGCGATTCCAGCGGCCACTACTCCCCCCTCCCCGTGTGAACACCCCCCCAGTGGAGACTCCTGGGGATAGAGACGACCACCCGCCTCGCCTTGAGGTCTAGTGGTGGAAAAGGGGTGCACAATTGGAGATCCCCCTATCAACCAGTATCACGCGGAGTCACACATCAGAAGGGCAGCCACACGTGGCTAGATGAGCAACCTCTGAGCTGTGTAGAATTTTCCCAACTCAGCTCTCATACTACAGCCAAAGGAAATTGTGTTTCTACCAGAACCTCAGGAGGAGCAGGGTCAAAGTAACCCCTAGGAGCTACAAGCCCCTCCCAAAGCACAGGGCTTTTGCATACCCCAACTGGGGAATCAGAGTCTGCCACGGACATAACAGAATACCTAGCTAATAGGTAGCGGAGGATTCATATCCTCAAGTACAATCCATTAGCTCAGAGCCCAAGCTGGGAGGTCATTCTCACCACACTCCACTGGGAAGAGGAGAAGACCACAGGTCAGAGTTAACTCAAGATCCAACAAACTTGCTAAAATACACCTAAGGCAATACAGGCCACTACTTCTCTCCCTGGCTTTGCCAAGGAACAATAATTGCGGGCCTGGTGACAGGGCCATAAACTAGCTATAACACCCCCAGCTCTCGACCAAGAGGCCAGATGAGAAAAAACCAGCGAAAGAACTCAGGGAACATGAAAAATCAAAGTGAAAAGTCACCCCCAAAAGAAATTATCAGTTCCTCAGCAATGGATACCAACCCAAATGAAATGGGTAGAATGACAGAAGAGGAATTTCATTTATGGATTATAAGAAAGCTCAATGAAATTCAAGAGAAAATTGAATCCCAGCACAAAGAAACCACAAGAAAAATGCAAGAAATGAATGAAAAATTCTCCAAAGAAATAGAAATATTACGGAAAAATCAAATAGAAATCCTAGAAATGAAAGAAGCATTCAAGGATCTACAAAACACAGTGGAAAGCCTTAAAAATAGGCTGGACCATGCAGAGGAAAGAATTTCAGAGCTAGAAGACAGCTCCTATGCGCTAAATAAATCAGATGAAGAGAAAGAACACAAAAACAAGAGGCAGGAAAAAAGCATACAAGAAATGTGAGATTATGTAAAGAGGCCAAACATAAGGATCATAGGTATCCCTGAGGGAGAGGAAGAAAATTCGCATGGGCTGGAAAATTTTATTTGAAGGAATAATAGAGGAAAATTTCCATGGCTTAGCCAGAAATCTCGACATCCAAGTACAAGAAGCACACAGGACTCCTGGGAGAGTCAACGTGAAAAGGCATTCACCATGCCACATAATTATTAGACTGACCAAAGTAAACACAAAAGAGGCACTCCTCAGAGCTGTAAGACGAAAAGAGCAGGTAACCTACAAAGGGAAACCCATCAGATTAACTGCAGATTTCTCAACTGAAACCTTACAAACCAGAAGGGAATGGGGAGACATCATCAATCTCCTAAAACAAAACAAAGGTCAACCCAGAATTCTGTATCCTGCCAAACTAAGCTTCTTATATGAGGGAGAAATAAAGACGTTTCCAGATAAGCAATCACTGATAGAATTTGCGAAATCCAGACCGGCCTTGCAAGAAATGCTTAGACCTGCATTATACACTAAACAGAGCAACAGACACCCACCTACGTAAAACTATGCAAAGGCTAAAACCCCAGAAACCAGATTCCACAATGACGCAAGAGGTAAAACAAAAGATACTACCCAACAGAATAATCAGAAATTTACCCCAAATATCAATTCTCTCAATAAATGTAAATGGCTTGAACTGCCCATTGAAGAGACATAGGCTGGCTGAATGGATTAAAAAACACAAATCAAGTATCTGTTGTCTTCAGGAAACACACCTTACACACAAAGACGCATTCAGACTCAAGGTGAAAGGATGGAATACAATTTTTCAGGCTAATGGAAACCAAAAGAAATCCGGAGTAGCCATCCTCATTTCAGATGACATAAACTTTAAAGCAATAAAAGTAAAGAAGGACAAAAATGGACACTATATAGTGGTGAAGGGAAAAATTTCACAAGAGCATTTAACAATCCTAAACATTTATGCACCCAACACATTTGCACCCAGGTACATAAAGCAAATACTGCTAGATCTAGACAACATAATAAACAGCAATGCCATAATTGCAGGGGACTTCAACACCCCACTGACGGAACTGGACAGATCCTCCAAACAAAAAACAAATAGAGAAATAAAAGACCTAAACAGGACTATAGAACATTTGGGCCTAACAGATATCACAGAACACTCCACCCAAATAACACTGAATATACATTCTTCTCATCAGCCCATGGAACTTTCTCTAAAATTGACCACATCCTAGGCCACAAAACAGATCTCAACAAATTCAAAAAAATAGAAATCATACCATGTATCTTTTCAGACCACACGGAATAAAATTAGATATCAATTCCAACAGAAACTCACATCTTCCTCCAAAAACTTGGAAACTAAACAATCTATTGATGAATGATTATTAGGTCAAAGAGGAGATTCAAAATGAAATCAAAAGATTCTTTGAACTAAACGATAATGGGGACACAAGTTATCAAAATTTGTGGGATACAGCAAAAGCAGTCCTGAGAGGAAAACTTATCGCCCTAAATTCCCACATCCAAAAGATAGAAAAGTCACAAATCAGTAAACTAATGAATCATCTTAAGGAAATGGAAAAGGAAGAGCAAAGCAATCCTAAAACCAGCAGAAGAAAAGAAATAACCAAAATCAGAGCAGAATTAAATGAAATCGAGAACAAAAGAACAATACAGAAGATCAATGAAAGAAAAGCTGGTTCTTTGAAAAGATAAACAAAATAGACAGGCCACTTGCCAGGTTGACCAGAAGCAGAAAGGAAAGGACTCTAATAAGCTCAATTAGAAATGAAAAAGGAGAAGTCACAACTGATACCGTGGAAATACAAAACATCATCTTTGAATACTACAAAAATCTCTATGCCCACAAACACGAAAACGTGGACGAAATGGACAAATTCTTAGAAACACACTACCTCCCTAGGCTCAACCAGGAAGAAACAGAATTTCTAAACAGACCAATATCAAGCACCGAAATTGAAGCAGTAATTAAAATCTACCCACAAAAAAAAGTCCCAGACCAGATGGGTTCACACCTGACTCTACCAAGCCTACAAGAAGAACTGGTGCCTATACTGCAGAAATTATTTGAAAATATCCAGAAGGATGGAATCCTCCCAAACTCATTCTACGAAGCCAATATCACCTTGATACCAAAGCCAGGAAAGGACACAACAAAAAAAGAAAACTACAGACCAATATTCCTTATGAATATAGATGCAAAAATTCTCAATAAAATCCTTGCAAACCGAATTCAAATGTACATCAAAAAAATAATCCATCACGATCAGCTGGGCTTCATTCCCGAGATTCAGGGATGGTTCAACATATGCAAATCTATAAATGTAATTCACCATATAAATAAAAGCAAGAACAAAGATTATATGATCCTTTCAATAGATGCAGAAAAGGCTTTTGACAAAATCCAGCACCCTTTTATGATAAGAACTCTTAACAATATAGGCATAGATGGCTCTTTCCTAGAAACTATTAAAGCCATATACGATAAACCCACAGCCAATATCATACTGAATGGGGAAAAATTGAAGGCATTCCCCCTTAAAACTGGCACCAGACAAGGGTGCCCACTATCTCCACTTCTTTTCAACATAGTGCTAGAAGTCCTGGCCACAGCAATTAGACAAGACAGAGGAATTAGGGACGTCCAGATGGGGGCAGAAGAGGTCAAACATTCACTATTCACAGACGATATGATATTATACATAGAAAACCCCAAAGATTCAAACAAGAGATTACTGGAATTGATAAATGAATTCAGCAAAGTCTCAGGATACAAAATTAATACATGCAAATCCATAGCCTTCATATATACTAATAACAATCAAGCCGAGAAACAAATTAAAGATGCAATACCTTTCACAATAGCAACAAAGAAAATTAAATATTTAGGAATATATCTAACTAAGGAGGTCAAAGACCTATATAGAGAGAATTATGAAACACTGAGAAAGGAAATTGCAGAGGATGTAAATAGATGGAAAGCCCTACCATGCTCTTGGATAGGCAGAGTCAACATAGTAAAAATGGCTTTGCTACCTAAATTAATTTACAGAATCAATGCAATCCTATCAAAATACCAACATCATTTTTTGCCGATCTAGAAAAAATAATTCTACGCTTCGTGTGGAACCAGAGAAGACCCCGTCTAGCCAAAGCAATCTTAAGCAAAAAGAACAAATTGGGAGGCATCTGTCTACCAGACTTCAAACTATACTACAAGGCTATAGTAACCAAAACTGCATGGTATTGGCACAAGAACAGACACGTAGACCAATGGAACAGGACTGAGAACCCAAATATAAAACCAAACTCATACAGTCACCTGATCTTTGACAAATTCCAGAAAAACGTACAATGGGGAAAAGAATCCCTATTCAACAAATGGTGCTGGGAAAATTGGATGGCCATATGTAGAAGACTGAAAGTGGACCCACACCTCTCACCTCTCACAAAAATCAATTCACAATGGATAACAGATCTAAACCTAAGACATGAAACCATAAGAATTCTTGAAGAAAACGTTGGAAAAACTCTTATGGACATTGGCGTAGGCAAAGAATTTATGAAGAAGACCCCCAAAGCAATCACAACAGCAACAAAAATAAATACATGGGACCTGATCAAATTGAAAAGCTTCTGCACAGCCAAGGAAACTATCACTAGAGTGAACAGACAACCTACAGAATGGGAGAAAATATTTGCATGCTACACATCTGATAAAGGGCTGATAACCAGAATCTATACAGAACTTAGGAAAATCAACAAGAAAAAATCAAACAACCCTATTAAAAAATGGGCAAAGGACATGAACAAAAACTTTTCCAAAGAAGACAGAATGATGGCCAGCAAACATATAAAAAAGTGCTCAACTTCTCTAATCATCAGGGAAATGCAAATCAAAACCACAATGAGATATCACTTAACTCCAGTGAGATTGGCTCATATCAAAAAATCCCCAAATAACAAATGTTGGCAGGGATGTGGACAGATAGGAACACTCATACACTGCTGGTGGGACTGCAAATTAGTACAACCTCTATGGAAAAGAATATGAAGATACCTCAAAGAATTAAAAGTAGAATTACCATTTGACCCAGCAATCCCACTACTGGGTATTTATCCAAAAGAAAAAAAGACATTTTATAATAAAGACATCTGCTCTCGAATGTTCATAGCAGCACAATTCACAATTGCAAAGTTGTGGAAACAACCCAGGTGCCCATCAATACACGAGTGGATCAATAAAATGTGGTATATGTATACCATGGAGTATTACTCAGCAATAAGGAACAACAGTGAATTAACACATCTGGTATTATCCTGGTCGGAGCTAGAACCCATTCTTCGAAGCGAAGGATCACAGGATTGGAAAAACAAGCACCACTGGTACTCACCATCAAACTGGTACTAACTGATGAACACTTACATCACACAGGGCAATAACATTCATCTGAGGGCGGGCGGGCGGGAGGGGGGTGGAAGGGATGGGAAAAACTCTCACTGAATGGATGTGGGGAGCACAGTTTGGGAGACGACCACAATTGTGGCTCTGACACGGGCAGAACAGGGGTAATGTGAATGGCCAAAGTGTTGTACCCCCATGATATTCTGAAATTAAAAAAATAAATTAAAAAAAAAAAAACTGGATCATATTCACAAAGCTACACAAGGTTTAGGAGTAAACAAAATAACAATTATAGAGTCTAGTAAATAAGAGGAAAACTACAAAAATTATACCAAAAGACACAAAAAAGTGACCTAATTCAGTATTATTCTATGATCTTGTATAACAAAACTAATTTTTATATATTAATATTATATAAGGGTAAATTTTATCAGTGTTAATCCACAACTTTAATGCATTTTCAGTAAAACTTTCAAGACTTTTTTTTTTAATTTGGCAAAGCATCCCCTGAAGAAAAAAGAAAGTATCATCAAACTCTTTTGAAAAATAAATAAGGAAAGAAATTGCCCTACAAGGTAGTAAAAGCTACCATAAAGATACAAGAATGTAACCTTAAGTTATTGGCTTATATATAGAAAGCTAGGCTAATGGACTTTTTCAAATACCACATGAAATATCACATGAATTAAAGAGTTAATAGAAAATGAGAAGGCATAAAGAAACTAAAAGAAAATGTTGGTAAATATTCACGTAATCTTGAATGTGAAAGACTTTCTAAATCGACATGTAAAGTCAAAATTTATACATGATTATTAATAATTTTGATGGCATAAATTTAAAAGTGCTATCATAAAAAACATAAATAATATTAAATGGCAGAAGCCGAAACAAGATATATATCTTCTAAATATGTGGCAGATAAAACTTAATATCCTCAATCAATAATATTAATAATCATTCTAATAAGAAAGTGATAATGAACATGCATAGGGAATTTACAAAGGAAGAACAAATAGAAAATTGGCATATTAGAAGTATTCAAGCCCAAAAGTACTCAAAAATACAAATTAAAATAAAGTACAACTTCACTCATTCATTCAAAAGCTCTTCATTAGGCATCACCATGTGCTAGAAATTTTTTAGGTCAGTGGTTTTCAAAGTGTTGTCCTTGGACCAACAGTATTAGTGCCACACAGGAAATTAATGGAAATGCAAATTCTTGGGCCCCACAACAGAAAGTCTGAAACTCTTGTAGTGGAGTCCAACTCCAAGTGATTCTTTTGCATACTAAAGTGTGCAAACCTCTGATTTTGGTGAACAAAATAAAGATCTTTTTTCTTGAAGAATTTTATTCTGGGAAAGGAAGGTAAAACAGACAAGAAACAAGAAATAAGTTAATTACATATTTTGATCACAGTAATGGAAAAATACAACAGGATAAGGAGATTGGGAGTGTTAAAGGCAAGGGTTAAGTTATAACTTAAAATAGGGTTCTTAGGACAGATGCCATTGAGAAAGTAAATTCTGAGCCAATGGCTCAATAATGATGCAGGACTTAGCCACACAGGGATCTGGAAAGAAGAGCACTTCAGACAGAAGGACAACATGTGCAAAGGCCCTTGTGTGTTTCAGGAATCATAAAGAGAATCATAAAAAGAACACAAAGAGTAAGAAAGGGGAAGAGTATTGGAGGTGAGATCAGAAAGATCATGGTCCAGGGACAACACCATGTAGAAAAGATTTTGGCTTCACACTCAACAAACAGGTACCACTTTAGAGCTGCAGCAGAGTTGTGGCACCATCTGTATTAAATTTTTTAAAACTCCTCTGGTTACTATGTTGAAAATAGTCTATGGTGGTGGTAGGGAAGAGTAAAAGCAAGGAACCCAGGCCATGGGCTGTTGAAGTAACCCAGGGGAGGATTGCTGGTGGCTTAGATCTGGGTAGTAGCAATGTGGTGGTGATTGGGTGTGAATTATAGGTAAAAGACAAGAAAGAACAGTGACTCTGAGGTTTTTATCATGAATAATTGAAAGGATAGAGTTGTCATCAACTGAGATTGAAAAGGCTGTAGGTCAAACAGGTATTTGGACAAGGATTAGCTCAGTTTTAGACACAGAGAGTTTGAGACTCTATGTGTCCTTTTGTTGTCTTACTAGACATTGAAGAGGAAATGTATAATAGGGAGATGTGATGTGCAATAGAGAGGTCTGGACTGTAACTATGTATTTGTGAAGGGCATGGGTATATAAATGGTTTTTAAATTCATGACAATGAATGAGATCACCAAGGGAATGAGTGTAGACAGAGAAAGGGATAATGGAGTGATACTTAAGGCACTCCAACAACAAAAAATTATGTAGAAGAAATTTCCTTGGGTTTTTTGGTTTGCTTTCTGGTTTTTGCAGGGGAGAAATCACTTTGATAAGGTAGAACCCTCCAAGTACACCAACAGGCATCTATTCCAAATGTTATGAAACAGAAAGGCTCACAGAACAAATGAAGATGTTCAAAGCACACACTTTATTGAATCAAGTAAAACATAATTAAAAGCAAAGAGAATGACATGGGGTCAATGAACACTTAAGATAGGGTTCAAGTGTGCTGGAAACACCACATTATCCAAATCTTATGTTATGTAATGTTTACACTTCCTTTCTCCCTGCCACATCAGCCTTCCTGAAGACAGTCTGAATATAAGGACCAAAACTAAATGTGAGCAAAGGGGCTGCTGTGGTCTGAATGTTTCTGTCCCCCCAAAATTCATATGTTGAAATTCCAAGGTGATGGTGTTAGGAGGTGAAGCCTTTGGGAGGTAAGGAAGAGCCTTTGGGAGGTAAGGCAGAGCCTTCATGGATGAGATTAGTGCCCTTATAAAAAAGGCACTAAAGACCCCTCACTCCTTCCACCATGTAAGGACATAGGAAAAAGGCACCATCTATGAACCAGAAAGTGGGCCCTCACCAGACGCTGAATCTGCTGGTGCCTAGATCTTGGACTTCTCAGGCTCCAGAACTATGAGAAATACATTCTGTTGTTTATAAGCCACTGGGTTTATGGTATTTTGTTATAGCAGCCTGAAGTGACTAAGAGAGGAGCTTAGCAGATGGAAGATGCCTGGAACAAACACACATTTGCTCTGTTGAAAATATTTAAGGGCTTTTATTCTCACCCAGAGATTGTAACTTGCAGAGCAAGTTATTCTTGTTTGTTGTTTCTCTAGTTTTCCATGCTAGTATTAAATATTCTTAAATAGCAAAGGAACTACATATTAAAACCAGCAAAGGAGATTAACAGGAAGAGTGTGATAGGAACAAAACTAAGAAAATGTGGTGTCCTGGAAACCAAGTAAAGAAAATGTGGCAAAGAAAATTCATCAATTGTGCCAAATGCTTATATGATAGGTCAAATAAGAGAAGACTGAGAATTAATATCTGAACTTCTCTGTGTGTGGTCTCTGATGATCTTTACAAGAGCAATTTTTATGGAGTGGTAGAGGTGAGAGTCTGGCTGAAATGGGCTGAAAGGAGAAGGGGAGAAACAGTATTGTAGACCACGTATGTAGACAAACTGTTCAAGGAATGTTGCTATAAAGGGGAACAAAGAAATGGAATGTTAACTGGTGGAGAAAATAGAATAAAGAGATTTTATAAGATTGGTAAAATTACAAGATTATAAGAATGATCCAGTAGAGAGTGGAAATTTTATGATATAGGAAGAGGGGGAGAATTGTTGGGGCAATGTCCATAAGTAGGTGAGATAGGATAGACTTTGTGCACAAATTTAAAGAACAGAATTTACAAAGACACTCAGGTCATCCTGTGAAAAGTGAGAAGGCGGTATGTGGTACAGAGAGGCTATGGGATAGATCTTCTGTTAATTCAATTTTCTCATGGAAATAGGAAGCAAGGTCATCATCTGGGAATGGGATAGAATTTGGAGGTTTGAGGAAGGAGGAGGTGTGAAATGATAAACGAGAGTAGTAAAAGGACATGACCCAGGCATGAGCATTTGACATTTGTGGTCATTGGGAAGGGCAGCAGAGTTGTGTTTTTTCGTTTTGTGTTTTCTCTAACCACATTCATCTGCACAGGTGCAGTGTCAGAACAAGGTGAGAGCTGGATTTTGCCAGTGTTGTAGTTTTGCCAAATGAGTCTGATAAAGCAAGAGAGGTACAAGGGCATCAGGGGGATGTTTGCAAAGGAATGGTTATAATGATTGACCATGAAATGTGTAGGAAATTTACATGAAATGGAGGACATTGAGAGCGGTCCAAATAGGTAAACACATGTTATAGGAACCACTGTAACTGTGACGACTTTTACATGAGAGTATTTAAGAACAAATATTTACTCATTCTATATCCAAAATAGAACAATATTTTATTCCAATATTATGGCCTCCACAGAATCTATTTTGAGATGCCACTCTTGGTTTATGATATGCATTTGTTTCCAATGAAACTCTATGCAAAAGAAGCAATAGAAAAAGAAGTAGGCTCACAAATACTGCAATGTAAGAACTGCTCCTTTTCAAAATGGTCATTCCCAATTGCTGGAAGGCACAATATTTTCATTCTCTTCATTCAGAGTTGTGTAATATTACCAATGTATGCCCTAAAGAGAACACAAATCTTTAATATAAATTTCCTTTCCATGTTTCCTATCTTATTTTTTACTGCAAAGTGGTTAATAGAATTTTCCAGTGACTTTATTTTTCATTACACACTGAGAAGAGATCACAGGAACATTGTCCAATCACGTACATATCCCTCATAGTGTCTAATCTTGTCCACTCTCAGAGACACCACGACCACAGATTTGGTTTCATATAATATGGCTGCAGATCACATACAACTATCTGTAGAGTAAAAGCAGCTTATCTCCCCAAGGAAGTATCTGATTCAGATTAATGGGGCAGTGTTCATACTATGCCAAGGTATTATCAGAAATGTCTTATCATTGGGCTTAAAAAACATTTTAATACATTATATTTCAGAAAGTTATGATCTTCATGTTAGATAGGTAGGTAGATAAATGAGAACTTCTTGCATTCTGGAGTTTCAATTCAATCCTTTGGAAGTTTTTATGTTGGCTTTTTTTTCTCTTTATATCTAGACAATCCCTTATGCCCATATGTGTTTATGGCACAGATCTATTTACACGTAATGTCTCCCTCTGTTCCATTATAAAACTGCACACGTTCGAGTATAATGCATGTGTGCAGGAGGGATCTTTGTGAACTGGACTGTAACTGAAATGAACATTCACACTGAATCCATGATGCAGAAAAAGAAAAAATTCCTCATGTTTAAAAGGAAACAATAATCTCTAGATTGCATTTTATCTTTTTTAACCTAGAAAAATCTTTAAAAAAAAAAAAAACCTGAAAACAACGTTTTAGTCCTGGAACCTGTTAAAGGGGAAAACAAAGGAGTTTGTGTGGTTGTTAGTTCTTTATTCAACCATAGATACTATCTAGTTCTCACATGTTCTTGTGACTTAACATACTCAAAATAAGTAAAATTAATACATTATAAAGCAAACTAACATTTTCTAAAAAGCAAACTGGCCTCTCTCTATTTGCTTAAGGGAAGATGGGTCCTTCATGACAAGGCTGAGACATGGGAGAAAGTGCATTTAGCAAAACAAGCACCCTGATGAATGTTCACAACACTGTTATTACACTGCTGATCAGGTTGTAAGCTAATTTCAAGTGTAAAATGTAGGTTTGGGATTTATGCCTTGTATAAAACATAATCAAGTTTCATTATTTCTGTGAGTCATAGCATTTTAATCTTTTCTAATTAGATGTAATTACTATTCTTTCTCACAGCAGGATAACATGGAAATATAAAAAAATTGAGGTGCCACAAAAACAAGGGGGAAAATCACTAAAAGGAAAAAAAAACAGTCATCATTAGCAAATAACAGTTTTCTGTTATGGGGTGACACTGGAGCCATTCCCTCAGTGGGAAAAATGGACACTGTGACAAAGCATAGTAGATAATTATTATCTTTTTATAATATTCTTTTGTAACAACTGAATCAAGGTCCAAGGACAGAAATACTTTCCATGTGGAGAAAAGAATTTTAATGTCACAGTTTATGTATTTTAATTAGGGCAATTTAGCTGATCAGAATAAATTGTCTTTTAAATATTATTATGAATAATGTACTTTTATCCCAAATAGTCTTCTATGCCTTCTATCTTTATCTTCTGGTAAACTAAGACCATAATTTTATGTAGAAATCAAATAAGAAGTCTTCCAGGTCTAAAAGGATCAAAAATGTTATGGTTCTAACTGCAATGTTAAGAGCTGTTCCCATAAAGAGCCATCATAGAAGCGAAAGTGTACACGAAAGATTCCATATGCCCTTATTTTCCATTCAGGAAAATTTTTTACCAAAATTATTTACTCATGTAAGGAAATTCTTTACACATTTTTTGCATGTAAGTTCTTCAGTGAGTACTTTTTCCATGTAGATTCTGCAATGTTAAATGGACAATTGGTGAAATTAGGTTCAAACACCACAAATTTAACAAGTTATTTTATATTTTGATAGTCTACTTGTCATACAAATCATAACAATTCTTTTGGGGAAAATAACCTGTTTTGAGATCTGGATTAACTACTTAAGCTGTCTACATTGATCAAATCAACTGGTTAAGTATTTAATTCTCTTCTTCACATTATATTTTGCAGAAAGCCAAAAAAAGTGAGTTTTACTGATTAAAATCATCAAGATTCACCTTTTTAATGCTGAGTTTTATGCTAATTCATTCAATCTACAAGACATGAAATTGGAAATTTTATACAAATATATTACACAACATCAGGGAACCCTCCAGGTTATTATTCTACTTCCAAATTTATGGCTGCCAAATTCAGATAAGTCCTGGACAAGCAACATAGATTACCCAGATTACCAAAGTTTTCCTAATTGGCAATTCATAACTTCCAGCTGCTCTGAATAAAACCTATCACCCATTGAAATGTTGACATTTTTCTGCCTCATTAAAATCTTCTGCAATATTCTGTGTGAATATATTGTTTAATTAGCCATTATTTCTGAGGATATAAAAGGAGGTGATAAATGATTAGAACACCAAATATAATTTGTGGTGCCAAAGCAAGCCTATTTACATTGTACCCACCTGTATATTTAGACAATATTGGATTCAATATCATGGTGGGCAGAAGGAGAGTTTTATCCCATGGAACAAACACATTACATTTTTTACCTTAAAATGTAATTTTTTTATAGCTTTAATTTTTCCAAGAATTCATTGTTATTCCTTTGAATGCCTTTTCATTATTACAAATACATTTTAAGGATGTTCTATAACAACGTTAAGAGATCTTATAAAATCCCTTGATAAAATTTCAACCAATCAACCAATTAAATATAGTTTACTTTAATGGGACAACACTTTTACAATAAAGATCATTGATTACATCTTTTGTAAGAAATAGCTGAGATTCATTCTATGAAGAATGGTTTAAAATATATGAATCTAAGCTATATGAGATTATTATGTATATTTGCACAGAAAATATGTCTCACTATAAGCCACTTCTGGATTTTTGGCCTATGCCACGAATTTGAACAGAGAATTTTCAAAGAAGGAATCACAATTAATGAGTCTTACTTATGCAACCCCAATCTGTTTTTTCTATTAAAAGCAAATATTTCATCACATATCAAAATTAATAAAATCAACATAAATTAATTGCATTTTGTACAGAAGGGCTTGTTTTCAGTTGCCATAAACCCACAGCCCTTGGCATAACACATATGGTACAAGGGTGAAATATGTACAAAATATTTAAGGTTTGTACATGGTAGTGTTTTTGTTTTTTCCTCATGAGTAAAAGTTTTCAATTTGTATAATGTCACAGAACAAACTGAATGATAACATATTCCATATTTACTAGTGTGTTTAAGGCAGTTGTAAACATTCCCCACAGTCTTGGGGAATATACTACACTTACTTACTTCTATTCTGATGTTTTAATAGCAACAATACCCAAAATAATTTTCGTGGTTATATGTGATTTGTTACTTTTATTTTTCTACATGTTCTTAGGGGCTCTTAATTCAATTCCCTTTGTGAGGATTTATAATGTAAAACTCTGAAGACTCTGGACATATAGGACATAGATAATAATACAACAAGGATAATAACACTAAAGCCTTACTTCAATGTTTCCCTCAAGTTTGGTTCTACCAATAAAGTCAAATAGCTACAAATGCTTAGTTTTGATAAAACTAATCTATTCCAAATAGAAGAATATTTGCCCCTTACTCTACCCTAATGTCAGCTAGTATATTGTGACTCCATAGGGGCATACTGAGCTATTTAAAAATGAGGTTAATTTTTATATGTACCTCTAGAAAACCATTCTTCATAATTTTGGGTTCTAGATTATTTCTCACATATTTTTATTATCTATGTTCTAGGATCTAAGCCATGTCTATTAAAGCCAGTGCCTGGTAGCTGTATTGTTCTGCCTTGCTGTTTAATCTACAAATAATCCTCCCTTCTTCCTTCTGTTAACCTATATTGCAATGCAGTGCCATGTAGAGCATGTTAAACTAAATAGTATGACTTTTCTCCATTCAGTAGGTTGAAAGCATTCCCCCTAAGAACTGGAACAAGACAATGGTGCCCACTGTCACCACCTCTATTCAACATAGTGCTGGAAGTCCCAGCCAGAGCAATCAGGGAAGAGAAAGAACTTAAGGGTATCCAAATCAGGAAAGAGGACGTCAAACTATAGCTTTTTGCTGATGATATGATCTTGTATCTAGAAAATGCTGAAGACTCCAAGAGACTCCTGAAATTGATAAATAAATTCAGCAAAGTCTCAGGTTACAAAATCAATGTACACAAATCAGGAGCATTTCCATGCATCAATAACAACCAAGCTGAGACTCAAATCAAAGACTCAATACCATTCACAATAGCTACAAAGAAAATAAAATACCAAGGAATATACTTAACCAAGGAGGTGAAAGATCTCTACAAGGAAAACTAGAAAACACTGAGGAAAGAAACAGCAGATAACACAAACAAATGGAAAAACATATCATGCTCATGGATCGGTAGAATCAACCTTGTTAAAATGTCCATACTACCCAAAATTTACAGATTCAATCCCTATCAAAATACCAATATGATATTTCATAGATGAAGACAAAATAATTCTATGCTTTGTTTGGAACCAGAAAAGAGCACAAGTTGCCAAAGCAATCTTAAGCAAATAGAACAAATCTGGAGGCATCTCATCACCAGACCTCAAACTATACTACAAAGCTATAGTAACCAAAACAGCGTGGTATTGGCACAAAAATAGAGATACAGACCAATGGAACAGAACACAGAACCCAGATATAAAACCATCTACCTACAGCCAACTTATCTTTGACAAAGCAGACAAGAATGTACACTGGGTAAAAGAAGCCCTATTCAATAAATGGTACTGGGAGAATTGGGTAGCCCACATGCAGAAGAATGAAACAGGACCCCTATCTCTCACCACTCACAAAAATTAATTCAAGATGGATAAAAGACTTAAATGTAAGGCATGAAATTATAAGAATTCTAGAAGAAAATATAGGAACAACTCTTCTAGACATTGGCCTAGGCAAAGAATGTATGACTAAGACCCCAATGGCAATCACAGCAACAACAAAAATAAATAAATGGGACTTGATTAAATTGAAAATGTCTGCACAGTTAAGGAAATAATCAACAGTGCATATAAACAACCTACAGAATGGGAGAAAATATTCACAAACTGTACATCTGATAAAAGGCTAATATCCAGAATCTACAAAGAACTCAAACAAATCAGCAAGGAGAAACCAAACAAGCCCATTAAAAAGTGGGCAAA
Source organism: Daubentonia madagascariensis (assembly GCA_023783475.1). Lineage (NCBI taxonomy): Eukaryota > Metazoa > Chordata > Mammalia > Primates > Daubentoniidae > Daubentonia > Daubentonia madagascariensis. The sequence goes on from JAKFHU010001798.1 coordinate 14,626,180, forward strand.
AGACATGAACAGAAGCTTTTCAAAAGAAGACAGAAAATGGCCAATAAACATATAAAAAAAATGCTCAACGTCACTAATCATCAGGGAAATGCAAATTAAAACCACAATGACATATCACCTTATCCCAATTAGAATGGCTTTTATTAAAAAGTCCAAAAACAATAGATGCTGGCATAGATGCAGGGAGAAAGGAATGTTTATTCACTGTTGGTGGGACTGCAAATCAGTACAACCTCTATGGAAAATAGTATGAAGGTTCCTCAAAGAACCAAAAGTAGACCTACCACTACCTTTCAATCCAGCAATCCCACTGCCGGGTATCTACCCAAAGGAAAAGAATTCATTTTATCAAAAAGACATCTGCATTTGAATGTTTATTGCAGCACAATTCACAATTGCAAAGATGTGGAATCAACCCAAGTGCTCATCAATTCATGAATGGACTAACAAAATGTGGTATATGTATATCATGGAGCACTACTCAGCCATAAAAAAGGATGAATTAATGCCTTTTGAAGGAATTTGGATGGAACTGGAGACCATTATCCTAAATGAAGTATCTCAAGAATGGAAAAACAAACGCCACATGTACTGTCTAATAAACTGGAACTAACCGAGGGGCACACATGCAGAGAGGGAAGTAAAAAGTCACTGGAAATCAAGCAGGGGGGAGGGGTGAAAAACCTACCTAATAGGTACAATGAACACTATTTTGGTGATGGGGACACTTACAGCCCTGACTCAAGCATTACAAAAGCTATCCATGTAACAAAAACATGTGTAGCCCCTTAATATTTTGAAATAATAAATAAACAAATAAACTAAATAGTATGATATATTGCTCCAAAAAGTAAAATTTCGAGCAATTCTAAAAGCAGAAAGTCTGGACATTCTATATAAGGAAGCTCTTTCACTGAGCATCCCTTGCTATAAACCTGGAAACCCCAACCAAGTGCAGAGGCTAACCAGCTTCAGGAGAGTTATACTATGGATTCAGGTTACTATTCTGGGAGATCCTTCCCACTCTGAAAGTCTTATCTGGTACCTAAAAAAAAATTACAGCTTTATTGAGGTATAACTGACATACAAAAAACTGTACCTATTTAAAGACCACAATTTGATTAGTTTTGACACGTGTATACATTCATGAGGGCATCAGCACAATCAAGATGATAAACATGTTTGTCACCCCCAAAGTTTCTTTGTTCTCCTTTATTATCCCCTCCACCCCTCCATGACCCCCCTTCTCTGGGCAACTACTGATCTGCTTTATGCCCTATGGATTAGTTTCCATTCTGTAAAATTTTACATAAATGGAATCATACAATAAGTACTCCTTTTTATAAGGGGATGACATTTGACTTCTTTCATGCAGCTAATTATTTTAAGATTCATCCATATTTTTGTGCATTTTAAAATTTAATTTTTTATTGTTCATTAGTTTTCCATTGTATGGAGTATTTAGCCATTTGCTTCTTGATGGACATTTGAGATATTTCCTGTTTTCAGCTATTACAAATAAGGCTGCTATAAATACTTACATACATCTTTACATAGACAAATGCTTTCATTTCTCTTGGATAAATGCTTAGGAGTAAAATGTCTGGGTCATTTGTTCAGTGTATGTTATGTTTTCAAGAAATGGGCAAACTGTTCTCAAAAATGGCTTACCATTTTACTATCCCACTAGGAGTTTATGAATGTGCCACTTCTGTGCCTTTGCCAACACTTGAAATAATTATTCTTTTTAATGTTAGTAATTCTATCATAGACCAGAGGAAACTAAACAAATATGAGAACTAAATGTAATGTGGTATCTTGGAGGAATCATTAGCGCAAAAACCAGTGAAATCCAAATAAAATTTGGAGATTAATTAATAGTAATTGACTAATTTTAGTTTTTTAGTCATGACAAATGAACTATGGTAATGTAAGATGTTACCCATAAGGCAGTGGTCCCCAACGTTTTTGGCACCAGGGACTGGTTTCATGCAAGACAATTTTTCCATGGACCTGGGAGTGGGGGAGGGGATGGTTTTGGGATGATTCAAGCACATTACATTTATTGTGCAGTCAAACCTCTTTGCTAATGATAATCTGTATTTGCAGCTGCTCCCCAATGCCAGCTTCACCGCCTCAGCTCCACCTCAGATCATCAGGCATTAGATTCACATAAGGAACAGCAACCTAGATCCCTCACATGGCAGTCTACAGTAGTGTTCTGCACTCCTATGAGAATCTAATGTTGCATGAGGTAGAGGTTATGCGGTGAGGTAAGTGATGGGGAGCAGCTGTAAAGACAGATGAAGCATCCCTTGCTCGCCTGCCGCTCACCTCCTGCTGTGCAGCAGGGTTCCTAACAGGCCACAGACCAGTACTGGTCCACAGCCCCAGGCTTGGGGACCACAGGCATAAGGGAAACTGGGTGAGGTGCATGCATAAACTCTGTGTTATCTCTACAGTTTTTCTGTAAATTAAAAAATATTATAAAATAAGAAGTTTACTAAAATTTCAAGATGGAAAAAAATATTAGTAATTCTAGAGGGCATGTATGAGTCTGTAGTGGTTTTAATTCACATTTCCATAAAAGACTACTGATATTGAACAACTTTTAAAATGCTAATATAATATACACATATCTTCTTTGGTAAAGCATCTGTTCAAATCTTTGGCCATTTTAAATTGGGTTTTTGTCTTATTAATATGAATTGTAAGAGTTCTTAATGTAGTCTAGATACATGTCCTCTGTCAGATATATGTTTTGGAACTATTTTTTCCAGTCAATGACTTGCCTTTTCATTTCTGAAACAGTCTTTAGAAAAACAAACATTTTAATTTCAATAAAGTACAATTTAATCACTTTTTCCCTATAATTCATGCATTTGGTGTCTGATTTAACATATCTTTGCTGAACCCATTCAATTAAAGTTAACCTACTTCATCTACAAGGAGCCCTGCCACACTACACTGTCATTTCCCCTTTCAGCCTTCGTCCTATTACAGTCATTCATTCTATTCATTTTATTTCTGCATATATTATAAACTTCACAATGCAGTCTTCTTAATTTGAAACATTCAATTATATTTTAAAGAGATTTTTTAAATAAGAGAAAAACACAATAATCTTTTCTACCCACATTTTATCATTTCCAGTGTTTTTCTTTCCTTTGTGTATATCAAGATTTTTATCTAGTAACATTTTCCTTCTGCCCAAAAAACTTCCTTTATTATTTCTTGGAGTTCAAGTCTATTAGTGAATCCTTTCAGCTTTTGTATTTCTGGAGGAGGCTTTATTTTATATTTCTTTTTAAAAGATATTCTCACTGGAAGTAGAATTCTATATTAACAGGTATATGTTTCTTTAAATAAAGATGTTGCTCCCCTTATTTTCTGGCTTACACTATCGCTGAGAAAAAGTCTGCTCTGATTCTTATCTTTGTGCCTCTGTACATAGTGTATCTTTATTTTTTCTGTGTGCTTTTAAGATTTTCTCCTTATCACTGGTTATGAACAATTTGATTAGGATATTCATGCTATAGTTCTTTTGTGTGTGTGTGTGTTTAGACCTTGAATTTCTTGAATCTCTGAGTATCATTTTTATCAAATTTGGAAAAATTTTGCCACCATTATTAATAAACTTTATTTTTTAGAACACTTTTAGGTCCACAGAAAAATTGAACAGCAAGTACAGAGAATTCCCATGTACACCCTCTCCCCACATACACACAACCTCCCCCTCAATGCACATCCCTTATCAGAGTGGTACATTTGTTACAATTAGTGAGCCTGCATTGACACAGCATTATCACCCAACGCCCATAGTTTACATTAGAGTTCACTCAATGTAGTGCAGTATATTCTATGTGTTTTGGCAAAACCATGATGACACATGTCCACCATTGTAGTATCATACAGAGTATTTTCACTGCCCTAAAAATCCTCTGCGCTTCACCCATACATCTCTTCCTGCTTCCTAACTCCTGGCAAGCACTAATCTTTTTACTATCTTCCTAGTTTTGCCTTTTCTCGAATGTCATATAGTTGGAATCATACAGTAGGTGGCCTTTTCATATTGGCTTCTTTAACTTATTAATATGAATTTAAGTTTCCTCCATGTCTTTTTATGGCTTGATAGCTCATTTCTTTTTAGTGCTGAATAATATTCTGTTGTCTGGATGTACCACAGCTTATTTATCTATTCACCTACTGAAAGACATCTTGGTTGCTTCCAAGTTTGGCATTTATGAATAAAGTTGCTATATACATGCATGCACAGGTTTGGTGTGGTAATAAGTTTGCAGTTGAATTAGGTAAATACCAAGGAGTATGACTGCTAGATTGTATGGTAAGAGTATATTTCCATTTTAAAGAAACTGACAAACTGCTGTCCAAGATGGCTGTACTATTTTTCATTCCCACCAGCAATGAATGAGAGTTCCTGTTGCTCCACATCCTCACCAGCATTTGGTGTTGTCGGTATGCTGAATTTTGGCCATTCTAATAGGTGTGTAGTAGTATCTCATTGTTGTTTTAGTTTGAATTTCCCTGATGACATATGTTGTTGAGCATCTTTTCATATGCTTATTTGCCATTTGTATATCTTCTATGGTGATGTGTCCGTTCAGGTCTTTGGCCCATTTTTAATTGGGTTGGTTTTTTTTTTTCTCATTGTCAAGTTTTAAGAATTCCTTGTATATTTTTTATAATAGTCTTTTATCAGATGTGTTTTTTGCAAGTATTTTCTCCCAGTCTGTGGCTTGTCTTATTCTCTTGGGCTATCATTTTTCAAACAGTTTCTCTGTATTTTCCTCTTCTTTTTTGGGGACTTATTATGCATATATCAGGAAATTTGAAGTTGTCCCAGAGCTCACTGATGTGGATTCTTTTTGACTTTTTTTCCTCTGTGTTTAAGTTTGTATAGTTTCTATTATCATGTCCACATATCCACTAATCATTTCCTCTGCAATGTCTAATGCACAGTTAATCTATTAATCCCATCTGTTTCTTATCTCAGACATGTATTTTTTTAATCTCTAGAAGTTCAAATGTTTTTTCACATTTTCCATACATCTTAATATGCTCATTCACCTACCTTCTTGAATATGTGGTATCTATTTACAGTAACTCTTAATTTCCTCATCTATTAATTCTATTACCATCTGTGTCATTTCTTTCTATTTATTTTTCTCATTATTGGTTGAATCTTCCTGCTTCTTTGCATGATTTTGGATGCAATTCCAGACACTGTGAATTTTGCCTTATTGAGTATTAGATTTTTTATATTTTTTATACTCAAACTTTGTTCTGGAGTGCAGTTAAGTTATTGAGAAACAGTTTAATCCTTTCAAGGCTTTATTTTAAACTTGGTTAGCTGGGCCCGGAGCAGATTTTATTCTAGACTAAATTGGCCCACTACCAAGGGCCCTTTTGAGTACTCTATGTGATTTTCAATGCATTGCAAGTCTTCTCCTTGCTGTTTAGAACATGCTCTAGTCATGGTCCTGTGCAAGCTTTGTGGATTGTTCTGTTTGCCTTTCTCATAGTTCTCTCCCTGGCCTCAAGTTGTTTCCTCAGAAGCATGCATTGATCGGTATCAGCTGAAGACTTGAGGGAATTGAGGGAAACCCCGTGCAAACCTCCAAAACTCTCTCTCTGTGCAGCTCTATGTGTGTGTGTGTGTGTGTGTGTGTGTGTGTGTGTGTGAGCATGGGGGGGGCGGAGAGAGAGAGAGAGAGAGCAGCTCATTCCTCTCCAGTACTCTGCCCTGCAAACTGCCTCCACTTAGGCCTCGTGGAATTTTGCAGTCTGCCTCTCCAACTCAGGGACTCTATCTGTCTTACCCCTTTCTGCACTGTGGCATGGAAAATACTTGGAGGCAGTAAAGTGGAAGAATCATTGGTACTTATCTTGTTTGTTTCCCCTCTCTCAGGGATCAGTACCCTGTTCTGCCGTATCCCTGCAACCCATTGCTTGATATATTTTATCTGGATTTTTAGTGTTTAAGGTGAATGAGCAAATCCAGTCTCTGTTACCATTGGGTACGGAAGCAGAATTCTCACACTTTTTAATAAAAAAAACTTTGGTATTTATTTATTTCTCATTACACAGCTTGGCAGAGAGGTTGGAGAACACTAGAAAAGCTCCTTGAACTCAGAGGGTCTTGGGATGGCCACAGAAGCCAGAGTGTGCAGCTGCCCCAACACAAAAGACCGTGACCTAAATCAGCCACTTGAGAGTGATTCTCATCTAAGTGCACTAGCCCAGCAGGCCTAGAGGCCTTTAAGCTAGTGCAGAGAGGTCATTAATTCTCTTTTACCTTCTTCTAGGAAATAAAGCTATGGGGAGCTCCTGAGATTGGTCTTACTATAGGCAGTGCCTTGGCATGCAGATGTAGCAGAGCATGCAGTTTACCAGGCTAGGGCAGCACCAAGATATCCTACTGCACTTTTGCTTCTTTTGTGAGTGGCTTTGCATGCCCTGGATGAAGCCCCAGCATCAATCCTGGTTTTCCATCTTCAAGAAGCACTTGTCACTCTTTTCCTATTCCCCTGTCAGTGCACAGAAACATTAGGTCTTGTTTGCCAGGGCCATATTGTTATAGTATACCTAGTAATTGAGGAAAAGCAGGACTAGAGGTCTTTCTACCTTTATCCTGTAGCAAACCAAGGGCCAATGTTGTCATGGCACATGTAGACTTATTCCTTTCACTACCATCATGTTTATCTATGAAATATTTTTAAAATAATGTGCACCAATTGTCCAAAATTCAAAGAAAATGTAAAGTTGAACATTAAAAGCATTCTCAGGTACATAAACATTGTTCAAATATTAATAACATTTTACAGGCCTCTGTCTTATATAGGATTATATAGCATTTTACAAATTAATATATGTATATGTGCATGCACACATATATTAATTTTTTTCTTTTTTACTTAACCTAGCTTTGTGACCATTTAAATGACTGCATAACATTCACCAATGGGCATAACAAAATATATTTAACCATTCCTCAACAGTGAAGTATTTTTGTTGTTGAAAGTTTTGGGGCCTCAACATATTTTGCATCTTTATACATAAACTTTAGTGTGATTCCCTCATTATTTTCATAAAGTAGATTTCTACTTTATGAGAAAGATAATTTGATCACTTGCTTTTGATATATATTGACAAATTTCTGTTGAAAGAGGTACAAAATTATCCATTAGTATTTATGCACAATTTACCACATTCCTTTCAGAATTTAATATTATATAATTTTTAGAGTCTGTCAAATTGGTTAGTTAAAATTGTGATTTATTACTATTTAACTTGAAATTCTTTATGTACTATTGAAGTAGAATTTTGGGTTTAGATACTGGCTATTTTATCTTATGATTGATCAGTTCTCTCCCATTGCCTATTTTTCTCTGGATTTTTACTGTTTTATCAATCCACATTTGTTTATATTTTCAACACCTGGATAATCATATGTGTTATAAATAAGACATAGCTCTTTATCTAGTGAAATTCTGTGTTTTTCACATTCTGAAAATGTTCTTGATTATCTGTCAGCATAACATTACTGGAAGATTCACCCATGTTCAAATCTTGAACAGAATCATTCTTTGTATGATCTTACTGTGTTGCTATGCCTCCGTGAGTCTCAGTTTCATATTATCTAAAATGTATATAATAATACCTCATAGAATTAGTATATGGATTTACATAAAACTTTATGGCAAGCACTTGCAGGAGGCATGGCAACACAGTAGAAGCACAATACGTTCAGTTTCCCTTCCTGCACCTCCCTGTCTGCAGATTTTGAATTCCATAAATATTTCTTGATAATATGTATTAACTAATACTAGTTTTCAGTGATGGAATTTTAAAAGATTTTTTAAATGTCAAATTAAACTGGATAAAAATTTTAATTCATTTTTTTGTTATGCTATTTAAATTCACATCTTTTCATTGCTATGTTTTCAGTCAGTCCACAAGTGAGTTAATGTTTACACACCTTGTGGGGGTGAGAAGGAGTCAAAGAGAGAGAGAGAGAGAGAGAGAAAGTGTGTGTGTGTGTGTGTGTGTATGTGTGTATGTGAGATTAATGACCAGTTTACTGTTACATGAATCAGAGCACGTCAAGAGTTTGGAGGAACTGCTCTTTACCTAGCTGGCATAAGTTACAGAGTTATAAAAGGCCTCACTCACCAAAATATCTCCTCTTGATTGGTCTGTCAGAAATTTCTAATTTTCCTGTCACTCCTTAAAGACCTTCTAAAGGTGCTATGCATTTCAACTAGGCTAAAATTGACTTTTACCTGAGAAGAGTAACATTATCAGAGATTAGTCTATCAAATTATTCCATCAGCACCTATTATCATTTAAAAGAACACACAGTCCTGAGGGAATTGGACTTAAGATAGTCAAGGTTTGATTGCCACAGAAGGGCTGAAATCTATGGTGGTGAAGCGAATGTTACATGCAGATATATGTAGTGGGGTGGGCGAGGGATTGCAGCCTGAGCACCAGTGGGAAGCCTTAAAGACACACATCAAAGTGGCCTCATCATGTCCACAGCCATGAAAAGGGCTGTGTCCAAAGGCCATGTGCCTCAAATGTGTGCAGCAATACAGACATATTTGAAGTTATTCTGGCCAGGAAATGAATGGGATGGATAGAACCAAGGACCCTACATTTGTGTTTTTCTATAGCTTCCTACAGTGCATGTATCCTGGCACTAAAAATCAAACCATTAAGACTTTTTCTCAGTAGCCAGAGAGCCAACCAATTCCCAAATGGTGTCAGAACATACTAGAAAAATTGAGAGAGGGAAAACACAGCCATTGTGTGGGTATTACAACATGAACTCTATTATGTAATAAAAGAATAGTTAGCAAAAATTAGTAAAACAATCTGTAGAGCAACTTGCTCTCACAAATTATCAATTATTTGTATAATCCTGAATGCACACGGAGATGACTCAATGCCATGAATAGATTCTATTCCATGTAGAGAAAAGATACTAGCAAAGCAAGAGTCAAACAAAACCCTGAGACCATTCCTCTGTTTTTCCCACTAGTAATTTATTCACAGCAGCCAATTGCTGAAAGAGAAATTTCCTCACCACTGAGGACTTTACTCTTTCTTCATAAGGTCTTTTCACAAAACTTTTCAATATTTCATAGTTGGTTGTTAAGATGCAAATTGCACACACAAAATTACCAGACAGATGAATTTAATTAATATTATTCTTAATTTTGAACAGATTTTTGAACAAATTACCTAGCTATTTTGATATCTTATTGGCATGATTGTATTATGTTAATTCTGTTATTACATTTCTTACTAGGATTCAAAAATAGACGCAAGACAGAAAGGAAATAGGAATGGAAATAAAACAGAATGGTGTTTCAGCCTCCCATCTTAAGACTTACAAACACTATGGTAACCATTTTGGTACCAAAAAAACTTTGAAATTCCTGGCTAGAGTCAATTATACTGAATTAATTAATACCTGTAGCATGGTGGCTAAGAGAACATGGCTATGGCATTAGCCTGACCAGATTTACTGGTGGCTCCACCCCTCAATAGCTGTGTGAACTTGTCCAGTCACTTAACTTCTCTGTGCCTTAGTTTTTTGTTGGTAAAGTGGGATAATAGTAGTATTGCTCTCAGAAGATCACTGTGAGGATTAATCGGTCTATGTATACGCTATTAGAAATGTGTTTGACTCATGAAAAGAGCCTTATTAATGCCAGCTACTACTATTATTATCATCTTTATTATTTGCTGAATATTCATAAAGTGCTGCCAGTGTGAGGAGAATGAGAGCGACATAATATACAGTCTCTGTCCCCAACGACCTGATTCAGTCTCATGGGGAATAAAAGCACCACTGAGGAGACATTGAGAGAGCAAAGGCACTATAGTTTCCAATTCTGATTACTAACTCAATAAAAGCTCCAAGAAGGTCAAGATCAGCCTGGACTGCCTTAGCTATAATAGGATTCTTGGAAAGGCAGAGGCATACAATGCAAGCTTTGAAGAATGAGTAGGATTTTTTAAAATTGCTTTAGGGTCAGCCTTGTACATGTGGTCTGCAGATGTGTTTTATTTGGCTTATACAGTATTTTTTTAAACATTTTAATTAGTTGCCAACCTTTAAAATTAGATCAACATCCTCTCTGCTTTACCCATTTAATTACCTGCCTCGTTCCTGTCACTATTTGCGTTTGCAACCCCTAATCTATGGACTTAAGTCCCATTCTCATTGTCACTGGTAACTGCAAGCTTTGGTAAACATATTAGAATGATTTATTTTCTTCATATAGTGTCACAGAGTTCTCCACTGCATACTAACAAGGGTTCATAAAAATTATTTTTTAAAAGTAGTCTTTCTTCTTAGAAACTGATTTCTAAACAGTCCAATCTGGACTGGTTTCAAGGAAAAATACAAAATGATTTCTTCAACTGTTTTGTCTCTATTGTTTCTTTTTTGTTACACTATTGGATTAGAACTTAATGAACTATCTTTTATAGGCAGAGAAAGAATACAGTGGTGCAATCCACTGAGAGAATTTAACACAAATCATTGCAAAGACTGGAAACAAAACAAAAACTTCCTAAGAGACTTTTTATTTGGCCTTGGCTAATGCTGAAAGAGCTACCAGCATGTATTTGGGAAAGGATAAGAGAAACACCAAAGGTTATGTCTACAAGCTATTCTGATCACCTTCCATTGTTGAAAGAGGGATCCCAGGCCCTAAAAGGTTCTAGGTGCCCAAGTGCACAACACCCAGCACTAGACAGATGAGATAACAGAAATTTATTAGTCACATATACTCACAGCTTGGGGTAGGAAGACACCACACACCATGCAGGGCTATAGGGGGCTTACACTCGAGCAGAGTGAACCAGCAGGGGCTGTGGGAAGCAGGCTTTGCAGTGACAAGAGGGTGAGATGACCCTTGATTCCCATGGGAGAATATGATTGGCTTGTTTGGATAATTTTGCTGGCTGACAGAGCATACCTGGCAACAGCAGGGAACGCATAGCTAAGCATTTGGATCCCTGCAAGGCTTAAATGTCAAGGCAGTGCATGGAATTTCAGGTCTTAAAATGCACATGTGTACTTTTTTTACTAGTGATTCTGATATTTTGAAATCAGGTATGAAATGGCAAGTTTCTAACTAATGATTTTCATGTCCTCAATATACCTCTGTTAATAGCAAGGTGTTGGATTTTCAAATACTCATTTTTGATGAGCTACTGTCATGTACGGCTCTTTCCACATTTAAAATATTGCAGTACAAATATATCCTTTCTGTAGTTTTGTAGCCAGTCAACTAAGACTATGACTCTCCATAGCATCTCTTTGGTTTTTCAATAAATACTCACAGACCATGTTTGATAAATTCAAGCAGGTTCTATGCCCTAAACCTCAATTGTCTCTCTTTGTTCATTATTTTATGATTCTTTATAGCATTTCCTTCAACATCACCTTGGTTTCACTACTTTAAAATTGCCTTTTTATTATCTACAGGAAATGATTCACACTCGTTGTGGAGAGATAATCAGATGTCTATAATGCCCAGTCAAAGGGAAAGTATGAAAAGAATATAGCATCAAGTGGGGTGGATGATAAAAAGGATCTTTTCAACCTTATAAACTTATTTCCCTGAAGCCCTGGGAACCTGAGGATGCTTCCTGAATTGATTTGTATATTGTTTCTTTCTAAACTGCATAGGTAACCGAGATCTCTTAAAAATTAATTAAGAACATCAAGTTTTTCTGACAAATGTACTTCAGAAAAGAGAGGATAATAGAGTTCAAAGGAACTAATTGATGTCCAGAATATTCTGTATGATTAAAATAGAATAATTAAAATTATGTTTATATATATTCTGAATTTTTCTGTTCATGTTAGAGTTTCTTCTTGTCCTATCTGTATGTGCCTCAGTCTTAATTACTTCAAATATACAAATTTGTGGCATAGCATATATTTCTTCAAAATGAGTTCTTATCCTAAATATAAAAATTAAAACACTGGTTTCTCAAAAACTATTTTTCCAAATTTTCATAGAATAATCTTTAACTGCCACTTTAAAAATATTGCTTGATTTTCATACTGCATAAGCTATAACTGGTGACATGAATCTGGATCTTTTTAAATGGCACAAATATTAAGCTTCACTATCATAACAAACAATAAATATGCCTTCAGATTTATAAGACAATAGTTTGAGTATCTTATTTTCTTACACATAATCTTTGCCCAGATGTTATTGTTGGAATTTAGTGTCTTAGAAGTTCTGACTGTCACAAATAATGAATACACTGATCCTTAAATAAAAGTTTTTCCTCAGATCACTGCCTCATTTCTCCACAGTAACTACAGTGCATTAACTGCAGGGTCAGTGCAGAAAGCCTTTCTTTAAATGACTCTCTTACAAATTTGGAATATAAATTTAACATCAAAAAGAGGATTTCTGACTTTCTTAATAGAGCTCTTAAATTGATTGAAAATCTGAGACTAACGGCAGACAAATAACCTAATGGAGGATTTTTTTTAAATGATGATGTAAGCTTAACTACACATCCATCATAACTTTTACTAGGATCCTTTTTTGATCAGAGAACATCTAAAGCAATCTGAAACACATTTGCTCTTGAATTAAATTAAAAATTATTATGAAGAATAGGTTATGTGCTATGTTTTAATATATCTTAAAAAGATTATTTATTATTGTGTCAGAATTGTCAGCCTGAATAAAAAGAATGTATCTTCTTTAATCACATGAACATTAATAGATTTCTTTCCAATTTTAGTATATGGGCTGCTGAACAGAGCACAAGATTTCTTAAACTCCTGTCAAAACCAGTCAATGGATTTTTAAAAATTATCTATATTAGACTTTCTTCCTAATACTCTTTTATTGACCATTATGAAATAAATATGTTCTCTGAATGGTACATAACACTTTCTGAAAATGAACAGAAAGCCAGAAAATGCATTCTATGGCTGAACTTAAAATTATATGACAGAAGCCTTCTTTACTTAATATTCGTTATAGCATCAATAATTTGTCTAAAATTAAGTTTTTGTAATCCATATTTTCTCTATTTTACATATCCATTGAGAAAGTTATAGATCTTATTTCTTCATGCTTTTGATTTAGGATGCTCAGAACAAATGAATGAAGTATATTTTTAAAATGTGTGTGCTTCAGTGTGTGCCTCTAGTCTGCTTTAGGCCAACAATATTTATATCTTTAAACTAATAATATGCCCTAAATTATCAGCATGGAAAAGTGTTGTTAGTGTTTTCATTTTCTGTGAACATAAATGAACCAAGGGCATTATTTTGTATTATAATTATGAATAAATATGCTATCATTTCTTATTAAATTAATATTAAAAAGTTGCAAATGTTAAAGTAGTCATATTGATTTTTAAGAGAAGAGTAATAAATAGATACTGGCCTTAAATAGATTAAAATATGCTATAACAGTATAACAATTAAGTTAGTATGCTACTAATACAAGTATAGACTATTATATCAATGGAAGACAATAACACATAAAATTTAAAAACAACACATAAAATTAAAGGAGGTATTATGAATACCTCCTGGTAAAATGAATAGAGAGTATTGGAATATAATTTCAACAGATTAATCTGGTAACCTTTTAGGTTATTTGAGAAAAAGAATCCATTTTGTTCCACATGAAGCACCTTATACCAAAAAATATTCAGTGTAAAAAAAATCTAACAAATTAGAAGAAAATGTAAATAAATATTTATCTAATCACAAGGTGGTCATAACCTTTCTCAGCATATGTGGAAATTCAGAATCCTCAAAGAAAAGTTAAACAAAAGTTCCAAAAGTTGTCATAAATATAGGAGGAAAAGTTTAAAAGTTTACTACTTTTAATATATAAAAAGAAAACAAATAGCCTTCCTTTCCCATTCTAAAGGGATAAATCTTTTGTAGCAACTTTTCTTCTATATTCAATTAAAATTGCTAAATCACACATTTTTTCAATATACCTTAAAAGCTTTGAAGAGCTGCCCAAATAGCAGGGAACTGTCAGGCCAAATTCTGGGAGGACAAAATTCTAAGAGGACCATAGCTGCTTTTACCCTGAGGTCATTTGCGTAAATCTGCAAACTTGGGCTACACTTAGGCATCATAAAGTTATAAGAAATAATGACCTAAAGTCTGTTCAAGGCCATGAATGTCATAGGAAATATACCCTGGATTAAGCTGGGACCCCAAAGGGCTGGATATTCAGGGTAAAATGATCCTTGTATTATCCAGGAGGAGGATAAAGATACAGATTAACCATAGACTTTGATAAACTGAGAATGCATGCTGTAAATTTAGGATAACTGCAAAAATAATATAAACTAAGTGTATAGAACTAGTGCAGAGAAAAAAATAATATAAATAATCTATAAGCAAGAAAGGAAGAAAAGAAAAAATACAGAATGAGCACAATTGGAGAACACAAAATAAGATGCCATATTTAATCCCAAATATATCAATTATATCAATTATAGTAAATATAAATTGTCTAAATGATCCAGTTAAATAACAAAGATTAATAAACTGGAGGGTAAAAATAGATGTGCCTGTATTAATAATTACAGAAACTTCAATTCACCAGGAAGATATAACAATTACAAATATTCTTATTCCTAATGGCAGAACCTCAAAGTGAGGTTAAATTGATAAATATATACACAAAGATTTTAACACATAATTCTTAGTAACTCATAGAAAAGGGAGGGGAAAAAAGTAGAAATATAACAGGAACAAAAACAAGAAACATAATTGACCTACTAAATATATATATAGAACCCTATAGTCTACAACTGCAAAATAAATGTATGTTACAAGAGGACATGTGAAACAGTTTTTTGAATTGACAATATTCAATTATAATGCAAAATCCAACAAATTTCAAAGGACTGAAATCACACAAAGGATGGCTTCAGACCATAATATAATTAATCCAGAAATCAAGTTTTGAAAAAAGATAGCTAGAAAATCTCTACATATTTGGAAATTATAAAAAGTATTCATAAGTAACCTATGAGTCAAAAATAAATTATAACAGGAAACAGAATTTTGGGATGAATCTGAACTAGTCCTTCTTCAGAGAAATTTTTCAGAGAAAAATGTAAAGACTTTAGTGAATATATTAGAAACAAATAAGTTTTGAAAATTAATGAGTTAAGTATTTATCTCAAGAAGGTAAATAAAAAAGCAGCAAAAATAATCTCAAAGATCATAGAAAAATGCTAATTATAACAGAAAAGAATAAACAAATAGAAAACAGAGAATAACAAAGAGAAAAGTAGTTAATAAAAAATAATTATAAACAAACGTCACAGAAAGTGATCATAAAAAGAGAGAAAAGACACAAATAGCCAAAATCAAGAATAAAAAAGATTATCACCCTTGATACTATAGATATTAAAATAATATGGAATATTTTTTAAAACTTTATGGCAATAAATTTGGAATTTTAAATGAGATAGACAATTTTCATTAAAAAGATAACTTACCAAAAATCAAAAGAGAGAAAGGGTAGGGAAAGAGATTAAGTGAGATCCTGAGTTTTCCTATAACCATTAAAGAAATGGGATCAGCAGTTTGTTTTGTTTTGTTTTTAAGTAAACTCCCTTTTTTTTTCTTTTTTAAACAAACAGACCTGTCGTCCCACATGGCTTCACTGCAAAGTTCTTCCAAAAATTCACTGATATAAAAATTTCCTCTTACACAATCTTATTAGAAAATTTAAAAAATGAGGTAATACACCCAACTCATTTTAGAAGAACATCATAATCTTAAAACCAAAATCCAACAAGGAAAAAAATAAGAAAGCAAAATTACTGGCCATTTTCACTTATGAACATATATGTAAAAAAAATCTTAAAAACAAAAAATAGCAAACGAAATTCAACAACATGGAAAAATCATAACACATCATAACCAAGTTGATTTATATCAAGAATGCAAGTTTGGCTTAAACATTAGAAAATCAATAATTATTTATTAAACGAAAAATGATCACATCAACACCTATAATTTTTTAAAGTGGTAAAATTCAAAATCATAATGAATACGCTACTAAAAGAAAAAAAACTTTTTAGCAAAGTAGGAATAAAAGGTAGAAATACCTTTTATTTTCAAAGTCTGTATATCATACTTAATGATAAAACATTAAAAATATTTCTTTTGTGAGTATGTACAAGATGAGAATATGGTATTGGAGGTCCTACTCAGTTCAGTAATGGAAGAAAAGGAAATAATGGTATAAGGATTAGATAAGAAGAAACAATAGTCTCATTATTCTTGGATAATTACTGTCTATGCAGAATTTCTAAAATCTACAAATAGATTATTTGATTCAATAAGAAAGTTTATTGAAATTCAAAATCAGTTTATAAAAATAATTTTTATTTTTATATAGAACTAATAAACAGAAAAAAGAAATATAAAGAGATACCATTTATAATGGCATAAATATATTATATTACAGTAATAAATATAGCAAAACACATGTAATACCTCTGCAGGAAAACTTACAAAACTTTACTGAGAAACTGATCTTCATTAAAAAAGATCTTAGTAAATTGTGACAGGTACCATATTTATGGATTGAAAGACTATTTTAAAGATCATTCTTCCCAAATCAATTTATAGTTTCAATATATTCTCAACCAAATCCCAGCCAATTTTTATTGTTATCATCATAGATGCTGATCTTGACAAGTTAGTTTCTAAAATTTATATGAAAGTGTAATGTATTCAAGACACACTTGAAGAGAAAGAACAAGATTGTGAGTATAATGCCAAATATCAAGATTTATTTTAAAGCCAAAATAAGGCATTATGTATTAAGACAGGAATAGACAAATATTAGAGAAGTAGAACAGATTGAATCCAGAAACAGACTCATACACACATGCACTCTTAATACATGACAAAGGAAGTACTGAAAAACAGTGGGAAAGAATAGACTTTCCAATAAAACTCTGAGTCTTTAACATTGCCTACACCATCTTGTCCTCGGCTACTTACCTAAAATCATTTCCTACCATGACCTACCTCCCTGCCTCTCCCCCTGCCATCCTCCTCACAGTTGCTCAAATACACGAGAAACAATAAATGCCTCAGGTGATGGATATCCCAATTTCCCTGATTTGATCATTATACATTGTATGCCTGTATCAAAACATCAAGTGTACCCCATAAATACATAAAACCATAATAATTAAAAATTAAAAAAAATACTAGACCTATACCTGTGTCAAAGATATCACCCTACTGGTCCTTCTGCACAGCATGCTTTGCCCCCAAATATTCTCATGGCTTGTCTGTTTACTACATGAATATCTCTGTCCAAATATCACCTTTTCAGAGTGGTCTTCCTCAATCAGCCTTTCAAAAATAGGCATCACCATTACTTTTTAAAATCACATTACCCTGCTTTGTTTACTTTGTAGTCTATATTCTCTAGAACTGGGATCCCCAACCCCCAGGCTCCAGACCAGTACAGGTCAGTGGCCTGTTAGGAACCAGGCGGCACAGCAGGAGGTGAGGTGTGCAAGCCAGGGAAGCTGCATCTGTATTTATAGTCACTCCCCATTGCTAGCATCACCCCCTGAGCTCCACCTCCTGTCAGATCAGCGGCAGCATTAGATGCTGCATTATGGTGAGTTGTATAATTATTTTATTATATATTACAATGTAATAATAATAGAAATAAAGTTCACAATAAATGTAATGTACTTGAATTATCCCAAAACCTTCCCCCACCCCCGGTCTGTGGAAAAATTGTCTTCCATGAAGGTTGGGGACCGCTGCTGTAGAATGTAAGTTCCACAAGATGTAGAACTTTTTTTCTGCCCTGTTCCTAGGTTCCTGCCCTGTTCCTGATTCATTGCCTGAGACATAGTAGATCCTCATAAAGATATGATGGATGTATGAATAAAATATATGAAAAATGTTCAACCTTAGTGATAGTCAGAAAACAATTCAAAGGAGATACCATTTTTCTTCTTTAAAATAACAAAGACTTTGAAATTTAAATACTCAACATGGTTAAACAAGAAAAGAGGGCCTCCTGTAAACAGCTGTGTGAAGTCTTCTTTGAAGAAAGAAGTACAAAATTGTCAGATAAAACAAGAGTCTTTTCAATAAATTTTATGACTTAATATTCTATATCTAGAAATCACACCCAAGAAAATAATTTCAAAATGTAGTTTTTATTTGAGCAAAGATATATTTATCATGGCATTAATGATAAAAGCATAAAATAGAAATATTGTGAGAAAACAGGATAATAGCTTTTTTTTTTTTTTGGAGAGAGGATCTCGCTCTGTCACCCATGCTACAGTACAGTAACGCAATCATAGCTCACTGTAACCTCAAACTCCTGGACTCAAGCAATCCTCCTACTTCAGTCTCTTGAGTATCTAGTACTACAGGCATGTACCACAATGCCCGGCTAATTTTTTTAAAAATTTTTTGTAGAAACAGGGTCTTGCTGTGTTGCCCAGGCTGGTCTCAAACTCCTGGTCTCAAACAATCCTCCCACCTCAACCTAAATAAATATTGCACATTCATATGATGCAATATAATACATCATTTAAAATGATGTTTATAAATAATTTATGTGGAAAAAGCATATAATATAATATGGACATAAAAACGGTAGGATATAAAATTATTTGCATAGAATATCAAGGAAAGAGCTACAGTATGCATTAAAAAATAGAAGGAAATATATCAGAATGTTAATAGTAACCATACATGAATATGAGTGATTTGATTTTTAAGTAATTTTATGTATTTTCCAGTGTGGGGGGAATCTTAAATAATAAAGTTCTTGATTAAAAAGCATTCCCCTCACTGTGGGATCTTTTGTTTTATTTCAGTATTTTTTCATAAATTGGTCAAACATGTCAGTTGTCTTGTTGGTCTTAAACGCCTTCTCTTAGTGATATTATTGCCAGTCACATCTGTTTGTCAGACCACCTGACACTCTTAAAGGAAGTCATTGTATCAAAAATTAATTTCCTGTCCTTCTTTCTTTGATATGCTTCAACTTAGCTATCTTTCCTTACCTACAGCTGTTATGTACTTTCTTCTCTGACGTAATTGTGAGTCCAACAATATGCCTTTAACTGAGTCTTTCTTAGTCAAGTATGAACCCATCCCTTCTTCCCTGCCTTCTGGCCTATTCATCTCCTCAGTCCTCTGCATTATTGGTCCCATTTCCAGGTCCCCAACATCTCCAGGTGTAAGAGCTTCTACTTTTCTTAGGGGCTGCCAACATCTCCTTCATTTTCTTTGTAGAGGTGGTCTCTGACTACAGCATATTTGCACAGCTTATGACCTACAGAGGAGGGAAGACCATGTACAAGAACAGACTTCAGGGGATCCAGAAAGCATAGTACTTCACAGCCAGGCCTTCAGAAACAGAATCCAAAAGGAGATTAAATGTATATGTGTTTGCTCCAACAACTCTAAAGTCTACTTCTACAGACTCAGAGGAGCCTGTGTACTCTGAAAATTCCAGAACCACTTTTCCATCATTATTGGACTTCTACTTCCTTTATTGGTCTGCAGAGGAACCTACAGGCAAAAGCTATGCCCATCCTCCAACTCTGGGCTTGAGAAAGGAGAGAGACCTTACAGGTTGGACTTCCTAAACATAGGCAACCAAATTTTGGTAAAGAAAGGAATAGCCTGTTTTCTATTTTAAAATTTAAAGTGCTCAAGTTTTCCTACCATGTGACATCATACACTTGTGTAGCTTCGTTTTGCAGAACACCATGATGTCCTTCATCTGCGCCGCTTGATGTCAGTCACTTTGGGAGGCTTAGCTGAAGCAGTGTAGCATAGCAATTTTATACTTTTTATATCATCTTCTAGATTTGTTTTGCTCTACCAGTCACTTTATTTTCCTCTTGAGCAGCTGAGAGTACAAGGAATCTCCTCAACAAACTGTGCTAGAGGAGCATAAGCTATGTCTCTCACACTAACCTGTTGCTCTGTCATGAACCCTCCATGAGAAATCTCTGCTTGCTATTAAGTTTTATACTGTGCACACAATCCAAACAAGAAATGGAATTGATGATTTCCCTATAATTGTATATCAGTGCCTTTACTTTCCCTGTCACTAATGTCTACAGAATCTACTGTATTTAGATATTTAAAGCTAACCTTAACCTTAGATGCCTTCCTCTGTGCCAGATTCAAATGCCAAATGTCTCTCAAGATCATCTACCCACATTAGAGATTAATAAGGTTGGTGACTATCTAAAAATAGGTTTTTGCCAAAATAATTATAACAAAGCTATACCATAAATATTTCTAAGCTGAAAACACTTACATCACTCCTTTCTATACCAGTACCCCAATGGCTAAGGCAGTGAACCAAAGTAAGCCAAATATGTCTGGAACAAAACTATTAGCCATATTTTCAAATATTATCAACAATTTTAATTATTGATGGCCTTTTTCTGTTTTAACAGGCCAATTTACTTTAACTCATGTGGTACTTTTCAAAGCACTGATAATCTTGATACAGTTTTAGAAATAGAAATTCTCCAAAGTAAACAACTTCAGGGGTTCATCTCCTTATTCCTTTATTACCGCCTTCTCAATAGTCTTTCAAAAGAATTCACATATCTGCAAGATCAATAATTATTATAAATGTCAGTCCTTTGTATCATATTTATGTATTCATTGCCAAATAAACTTATTTTTAAACTAATTTCAACTTAGTCTATTATAGTCATTACTGCTTGTCAGTAAGAGATAACATATATGGCTTTCACAAGTTCATGAAAATTGCACAGTTGTTAAATTTCAGAGCAAGAGTTTAATAGTGGAAAATAACAATTTTTTAGAGTAAGGGATAAGAATTTTATATGCTAAAATGACCTTTTATTTAATAATAGGACTAAGAACAGGATTTTCTAGTTATACTTTGTAGATCAGATTTGAGGAATAAGAGTAGATTAAAGGACCAAGGGTAATGACTTCATTCTTACATGATTTTAAAGACCCACAGACCAGGACTGAGAGTCCAAATGTAAACTTCACGAGTTCACAATGAGAAGGAGAAGAGGAGGATAAAGTAGACCAGGGAGGGGATGATACAAGTACCCAAGACTCTACTTCCTCTTCTTTCAGCAACCTGCTGGAATGTTAAAGTCCACTGAAGAGTTAGACAAGAATTCCCTCCATGGAAGCTTTCTAGGTTTGTATTGGATGCTACCACAGAGAGGTCTGGAAGCTGAGAGAAAGAAAGGAAGTATTTTGGCAGTACTAGAGTCCTTTCCCACGCCGAGGAAGAGGCCTGAAGAAAACAAGGCACTTTCCTACAGCACTTGCTGCTCACCTGCCTGCATTTTCTGCAGGAGAATAAGTGCTGTCCAGCCTTTGATTTCTCTCATGGCCTGCCCTTCTTTCTTTCTAAAAGGTAAAAGCCTAATCTTTTCAACCCCTCCTCTCCATTTTTTAAAATCTTTACTCTTTCCTGGAATTATACCATTTCCTTTTCAGGCAAAGTCACTTCTAAAACCAAACTGGACAAACCATATTTGACTTAAATATATGTTTTCCAAGCAGTTTTATTCCATTATCTGAGAATTTAGCACCACTCTAAAGTCCTAAGTGGCATCAGAATACACTTTCACTATAGAACTGTCAAAATATAATACAGCCTGCAATAAAACCTAATAAGTAAATAAAGTAACAAAACCAACTTCCTTTCCAAAGAGGCAGTCCAACAATATTTTAACATGAACCTTAGAAGCAATATACTAATATCTTCCTAAATACATTTGTTTGCGGTTTGTATGCCATATTCCCAAGCCAGTACATTATTTGGGTTTAGATGTGGTTGTTGTTAACATTATAATCAAACTCATAAATAAAAGGGAGAGTTTTGGCCAGTTGAAAAGGAGCTAAAGTAGAATTGCATGCACAGCAGATCTCAAATGTTTTTCTCTGGAATATATCAAAATGTGGCCAAAGAATTGAGGGCCACAGCAAGTAGACCGTCATCAATTTCCCTATATTATGGGAGTAATTTTCATGATGCGGTATTTTTGGTTTGTTTTCTACTATAAATATATATCTTTTTCTTTTACTCACTCTTTCTTGACCCAGCTTCTGGAACTGAATAATCAATACTATATCTTTCCTTGGGTTGATTTTTGCTTGTGAATCTTGCAACACAGTGTATTTCTTGAGATGACTATATATGTCTCTTGCTTTGTTTGTGGCACATAACTACATTCGTTTTGTATAAGAAACATACAAACAAAATATACAATGGGGTCTATTTTCTTCTAAAAGGTCACATTACATCTTAGTTTAATAAGATGAAAATAATTCTGTTTTTTTTTAATTTAATTTATTTATTTATTATTTTAATTTCAGAATATTATGGGGGTACAACACTTTGGCCATACACATTGCCCCTTTTCTGCCCGTGTCAGAGCCACAATCGTGGTCGTCTCCCAAACTGTGCTCCCCACATCCATTCAGTGGGAGTTTTTTCCCATCCCTTCCACCCCCCTCCCGCCCGCCCGCCCTCAGATGAATGTTATTGCCCTGTGTGATGTAAGTGTTCATCAGTTAGTACCAGTTTGATGGTGAGTACCAGTGGTGCTTGTTTTTCCAATCCTGTGATACTTCGCTTCGAAGACTGGGTTCTAGCTCCGACCAGGATAATACCAGATGTGTTAATTCACTATTGTTCCTTATTGCTGAGTAATACTCCATGGTATACATATACCACATTTTATTGATCCACTCGTGTATTGATGGGCACTGGGGTTGTTTCCACATCTTTGCAATTGTGAATTGTTCTGCTATGAACATTCGTGAGCAGATGTCTTTATTATAAAATGTCTTTTTTTCCTTTGGATAAATACCCAGTAGTGGGATTGCTGGGTCAAATGGTAATTCTACTTTTAATTCTTTGAGGTATCTCCATATTCTTTTCCATAGAGGTTGTACTAATTTGCAGCCCCACCAGCAGTGTATGAGTGTTCCTATCTTGTCCACATCCCCGCCAACATTTGTTATTTGGGGATTTTTTGATATGAGCCAATCTCACTGGAGTTAAGTGATATCTCATTGTGGTTTTGATTTGCATTTCCCTGATGATTACAGATGTTGAGCAATTTTTTATATCTTTGCTGGCCATTATTCTGTCTTCTTTTGAAAAGTTTCTGTTCATGTCCTTTGCCCATTTTTTAATAGGGTTGTTTGATTTTTTCTTGTTGGTTTTCCTAAGTTCTGTATAGATTCTGGTTATCAGCCCTTTATCAGAGGCGTAGCATGCAAATATTTTCTCCCATTCTGTAGGTTGTCTGTTCACTCTAGTGATAGTTTCCTTGGCTGTGCAGAAGCTTTTCAATTTGATCAGGTCCCATGTATTTATTTTTGTTGCTGTTGTGATTGCTTTGGGGGTCTTCTTCATAAATTCTTTGCCTACGCCTATGTCCATAAGAGTTTTTCCAACGTTTTCTTCGAGAATTCTTATGGTTTCATGTCTTAGCTTTAGATCTGTTATCCACTGTGAGTTGATTTTTGTGAGAGGTGAGAGGTGTGGGTCCAGTTTCAGTCTTCTACATATGGCCATCCAGTTTTCCCAACACCATTTGTTGAATAGGGAATCTTTTCCCCAGTGTACATTTTTCTGGAATTTGTCAAAGATCAGGTGACTGTATGAGGTTGGTTTTATCTTTGGGTTCTCAGTCCTGTTCCATTGATCTACGTGTCTGTTCTTGTGCCAATACCATGCAGTTTTGGTTACTATAGCCTTGTAGTATAGTTTGAAGTCTGGTAGACAGATGCCTCCCAATTTGTTCTTTTTGCTTAAGATTGCTTTGGCTAGACGGGGTCTTCTCTGGTTCCACATGAAGCATAGAGTTATTTTTTCTAGATCGGCAAAAAATGATGTTGGTATTTTGATAGGGATTGCATTGATTCTGTAAATTAATTTAGGTAGCAAAGCCATTTTTACTATGTTGACTCTGCCTATCCAAGAGCATGGTAGGGCTTTCCATCTATTTATATCCTCTGCAATTTCTTTTCTCAGTGTTTCATAATTCTCTCTATATAGGTCTTTGACCTCCTTAGTTAGATATGTTCCTAGCTATTTAATTTTCTTTGGTGCTATTGTGAAAGGTATTGCATCTTTAATTTGTTTCTCGGCTTGATTGTTATTAGTATATATGAAGGCTATGGATTTGCATGTATTAATTTTGTATCCTGAGACTTTGCTGAATTCATTTATCAATTCCAGTAATCTCTTGGTTGAATCTTTGGGGTTTTCTATGTATAATATCATATCATCTGTGAATAGTGAATGTTTGACCTCTTCTGCCCCCATCTGGACGTCCCTAATTCCTCTGTCTTGTCTAATTGCTGTGGCCAGGACTTCTAGCACTATGTTGAAAAGAAGTGGAGATAGTGGGCACCCTTGTCTGGTGCCAGTTTTAAGGGGGAATGCCTTCAATTTTTCCCCATTCAGTATGATATTGGCTGTGGGTTTATCGTATATGGCTTTAATAGTTTCTAGGAATGAGCCATCTATGCCTATATTGTTAAGAGTTCTTATCATAAAAGATGCTGGATTTTGTCAAAAGCCTTTTCTGCATCTATTGAAAGGATCATATAATCTTTGTTCTTGCTTTTATTTATATGGTGAATTACATTTATAGATTTGCGTATGTTGAACCATCCCTGCATCTCGGGAATGAAGCCCACCTGATCGTGATGAATTATTTTTTTGATGTACATTTGAATTCGGTTTGCAAGGATTTTATTGAGAATTTTTGCATCTATATTCATAAGGAATATTGGTCTGTAGTTTTCTTTTTTTGTTGTGTCCTTTCCTGGCTTTGGTATCAAGGTGATATTGGCTTCGTAGAATGAGTTTGGGAGGATTCCATCCTTCTGGATATTTTCAAATAATTTCTGCAGTATAGGCACCAGTTCTTCTTTGTAGGCTTGGTAGAATTCAGGTGTGAACCCATCTGGTCCGGGACTTTTTTTTGTGGGTAGATTTTTAATTACTGCTTCAATTTCGGTGCTTGATATTGGTCTGTTTAGAAATTCTGTTTCTTCCTGGTTGAGCCTAGGGAGTAGTGTGTTTCTAAGAATTTGTCCATTTCCTCCATGTTTTCGTGTTTGTGGGCATAGAGATTTTTGTAGTATTCAAAGATGATGTTTTGTATTTCCACGGTATCAGTTGTGACTTCTCCTTTTTCATTTCTAATTGAGCTTATTAGAGTCCTTTCTTTTCTGCTTCTGGTCAACCTGGCAAGTGGCCTGTCTATTTTGTTTATCTTTTCGAAGAACCAACTTTTCGTTTCATTGATATTCTGTATTGTTCTTTTGTTCTCGATTTCATTTAATTCTGCTCTGATTTTGGTTATTTCTTTTCTTCTGCTGGCTTTAGGATTGCTTTGCTCTTCCTTTTTCATTTCCTTAAGATGGTTCGTTAATTTACTGATTTGTGACTTTTCTGTCTTTTGGATGTGGGAATTTAGGGTGATAAGTTTTCCTCTCAGGACTGCTTTTGCTGTATCCCACAGATTTTGATAACTTGTGTCCCCATTATCGTTTAGTTCGAAGAATCTTTTGATTTCAATTTGAATCTCCTCCTTGACCCAATAATCTTTCAGCAATAGATTGTTTAGTTTCCAAGTTTTTGGAGGAAGATGTGAGTTTCTGTTGGAATTGATTTCTAATTTTATTCCACTGTGGTCTGAAAAGATACATGGTATGATTTCTATTTTTTTGAATTTGTTGAGATCTGTTTTGTGGCCTAGGATGTGGTCAATTTTAGAGAAAGTTCCATGAGCTGATGAGAAGAATGTATATTCAGTGTTATTTGGGTGGAGTGTTCTGTAGATATCTGTTAGGCCCAAATGTTCTAGAGTCCAGTTTAGGTCTTTTATTTCTCTATTTATTTTTGGTTTGGAGGATCTGTCCAGTTCTGTCAGTGGGGTGTTGAAGTCCCCTGCTATTATGGCATTGCTGTTTATTATGTTGTCTAGATCTAGTAGTATTTGCTTTATGTACCTGGGCGCTCCTGTGTTGGGTGCATAAATGTTTAGGATTGTTAAATCCTCTTGTGAGATTTCTCCCTTCACCACTATATAGTGTCCATTTTTGTCCTTCTTTACTTTTGTTGCTTTAAAGTTTATGTCATCTGAAATAAGGATGGCTACTCCGGATTTCTTTTGCTTTACATTAGCCTGGAAAATTGTATTCCATCCTTTCACCTTGAGTCTGAATGCATCTTTGTGTGTAAGGTGTGTTTCCTGAAGACAACAGATACTTGGCTTGTATTTTTTAATCCATTCAGCCAGCCTATGTCCCTTCAATGGGCAGTTCAAGCCATTTACATTTATTGAGGAAAATTGATATTTGGGGTAAATTTCTGATTATTCTATTGGGTGGTGTCTTTTGTTTTACCTCTTGCGTCATTGTGGAATCTGGTTTCTGGGGTTTTAGCTTTTGCGTAGTTTTACATAGGTGGGTGTCTGTTGTGCTGGTTAGTGTATAATGCAGGTCTAAGCACTTTCTTGCAAGGCCGGTCTGGATTTCACAAATTCTAATAGTGATTGCTTATCTGGAAAGGTCTTTATTTCTCCCTCGTATAAGCAGCTTAGTTTGGCAGGATACAGAATTCTGGGTTGGCCTTTGTTTTGTTTTAGGAGACTGATGATAGCTCCCCATTCCCTTCTGGCATGTAAGGTTTCAGCTGAGAAATCTGCAGTTAATCTGATGGGTTTCCCTTTGTAGGTTACCTGCTCTTTTCGTCTTACAGCTCTGAGGAGTGCCTCTTTTGTGTTTACTTTGGTCAGTCTAATAATTATGTAGCGTGATGAATGCCTTTTCACGTTGACTCTCCCAGGAGTCCTGTGTGCTTCTTGTACTTGGATGTCGAGATTTCTGGCTAAGCCATGGAAATTTTCCTCTATTATTCCTTCAAATAAATTTTCCAGCCCATGCGAATTTTCTTCCTCTCCCTCAGGGATACCTATGATCCTTATGTTTGGCCTCTTTACATAATCCCACATTTCTTGTATGCTTTTTCCTGCCTCTTGTTTTTGTGTTCTTTCTCTTCGGTTGATTTATTTAGCACATAGGAGTTGTCTTCTAGCTCTGAAATTCTTTCCTCTGCATGGTCCAGCCTATTCCTAAGGCTTTCCACTGTGTTTTGTAGATCCTTGAATGCTTCTATCATTTCTAGGATTTCTATTTGATTTTTCTGTAATATTTCTATTTCTTTGGAGAATTTTTCATTCATTTCTTGCATTTTTCTTGTGGTTTCTTTGTGCTGGGATTCAATTTTCTCTTGAATTTCATTGAGCTTTCTTATAATCCATAAACAAAATTCCTCTTCTGTCATTCTACCCATTTCATTTGGGTTGGTATCCATTGCTGAGGAACTGATGGTTTCTTTTGGGGGTGACTTTTCACTCTGATTTTTCTTGTTCCCTGAGTTCTTTCACTGGTTTTTCTCATCTGGCCTCTTGGTCGAGAGCTGGGGGTGTTAGAGCTAGTTTATGGCCCTATCACCAGGCCCACAATTTTTGTTCCTTGGGAAAGCCAGGGAGAGAAGTAGTGGCCTGTATTGCCTTAAGTGTATTTTAGCAAGTTTGGTGGATTTTGAGTTAACTCTGACCTGTGGTCTTCTCCTCTTCCCAGTGGAGTGTGGTGAGAATGACCTCCCAGCTTGGGCTCTAAGCTAATGAATTGTACTTGAGGATATGAGTCCACCGCTCCCTATTAGCTAGGTATTCTGTTATGTCCGAGGCAGACTCTGATTCCCCAGTTGGGGTATGCGAAAGCCCTGTGCTTTGGGAGGGGCCTTGTAGCTCCTAGGGGTAACTTTGATCCTGCTCCTCTTGAGGTGCACGTAGAAACACAATTTCTTTTGGCTGCAGTGTGAGAGCTGAATTGGGAAAATTCTACACAGCTCAGAGCTTGCTCATCTAGCCACGTGTGTCTGCCCTTCTGATGTGCGTCTCCGCGTGATACTGGTTGATAGGGGGATCTCCAATTGTGCACCCCTTTTCCACCACTAGACCCCAAGATGAGGCAGATGGCTGTCTCTTTTGCCAGTAGTCTCCACTGGGGGGGATGTTCCCATGGGGAGAGGGAGTAGTGGCTGCTAGAAGCGCTCTTGGATGGCGCGAAATTCCTTATTGAAGTGGGCAGGATTATGGGGAGCTGCTCTGGTTCAGCCTGTGGCTCTTGAGGTATTTGGTTGTCATGAGAACCAGCAGTTATACAAAATGAGTCACTATAACCAGCAACCTTCAAAATGACCGATCTCTGGGATACAGGAGGGCTGGGACCTGAAGGGCGGGCACTAGGACCAGCACGGAGCGGACTTGTTAGAGGCCAAAGCCGGGATAGCAGGACCAGATGGACGAGCTGCAAGCTGTTTCCAATACACAAAGGTCATGCCGCTACAGTTCCGGGATCTCATCCCACCTGGAACCCACAGATACAGCTGATCCTGGCCAACAAAGGCAGAGCCTGTCTCTCCCCAGCAGAAGAGCCCCGGGCCGGGCCGGGGCGGAACTACAGATGCGGCTCACAGCTCCAGGCGGGTGGCTTCAAAAATGGCTACCGCCACTAGCCTGGCACACAGCTGAGCTCGGATCGCACCCGGAGCACAGCTTTTCTCCTCTGGTCGCGGTGGCGGCAGTTGCTAGCAACCTCTAAGGGCATGTCCCGCTCTCCGTTAAACTCCTGGGCCCAGTCCCGCTGACTTCTAGTGGCGCAGTGCCGACCTGCGGGTTCCCGCGCACTGTCCCGGGAAGCTGTATCTCTGCCCAGTGTGATCCCCAGCCCTGCGCGGTCTCTGTATACTGTAGCTGAGGGTTGTGTTTGGCTTTCGCGATTACTCCAACTCCACAGGGTCTGTTGTCTTGTGCAACTGCCCTGCCCCAACTCTGGGTTTGTCCCTGCCTGAGTGGATGGGGAGGTGTGTAACCGCTTGGGGGGCAGGTCGTGCTGTGCGGACCTGGTAAGCACATCTTTGCCGCGCTCTGGGCGCTATTGTGCTCCGTGTGCCTTCCGATCTTTGTGAAAATTTTGTACCTGTTTTCTTGGGCTGGATGTTCCACGTTGTTTCTCTGTAATTCGCAACGCTGTTTTCAGAGTGAGTGGTCCGTGCTCACATGTACCCACTGGCATTCTTCACCTCCTTCCCTGGGAGCGGTGCAGTGGGAGGACTATCAGACCGCCATTTTTCCAGCCTCCAATAATTCTGTTCTTAAAGAATAATTTCTCACATATATTAGATTTGGAACATGCATACAAATAAGAAAAAGGAAAATACAACAATAAAAATGTGTACTTCTAGAATAGTGTAAAATGTTGATGGAAGCCTCATCTTTTTTTTTTTTTTTAAGTATACCCATGTGAAAAAAACTAGTATTTAACTCACAGGGTTCTTCTTGTGAGCCATCAACGGGACTTCTCTGGCCTCCGTGTAGCTAAAGAGGTACCTACTAAAATCCAGAAGAGTTCATATTCCACTTGCTATTTTCATGATTGTCCTACTTCAAAGATACTCTTCAAAAAGTCTGGGTTGACAGCTATCACTTAGACAACCTTTTTAATCATTTTGATAGTCACAGTTTCTGTCATGAGTAGGGCATGCTAACAAATTATCATTTATTGGCATATTTATGCTGTCAGGGGCATCCCCTGGCAGCCAAGATGTTGAAAAACATACTTGAGTAGCCACATGTATAATGTACTGGTTCACATCTGGTTGTTTGTGTTGAAAGCTGGAGAAAGTTCTTTTGTTTGAACTAGGCAGAGCTGAGATTGTGACTGGTTCAGCAAAATCTCACTAAATGAAATTTTCTATTGCATGTTGGTGTTACTTCCCAACAACAAGCACGTGAATCCTGGTTACATGGCAGTATCAGCCTTCCTGGAGAAGAGTAAGCCCATGTTACTAGAAAAACTTTGTGTATTTTCTGAAATGCCCATTCCCCAAAGGCAATGAATATGTCTAAACATGTTATCCAAGCATATGAACCACATCATTTTTCATTCTTATGTAGGTTGAAAATCCCTTATCTGAAATGCTTGTAACTGTAAGTGTTTCAGATATCAGATTTTTTCAGATTTTGGAATATTTGCATTATACTTAACTGGTTGAGAATCCCTAATCCAAAAATCCTTTTAGCATTATGTTAGCTCTCAAAAAGTTTCAAATTTGAGGGCATTTCAGATTTAGGATTTTAGGGTTAGACATACTCGATCTATACATGTTTAATCTTTCCTTGAACTAAAGTCATTTGTCAGGAGTTATAACTTTAATAATATTCAGATAAGTTATACAGTGTCTTAGTTAGCTCAGCCTGCTATAACAAATACCATAGACTGGCTGCTTGGACATTTATTTCTTCCAGCTCTAAAGACTGGGAAGTCCAAGATCAAGGTGTCAACTGATTTGGCGTCTGGTGAGGGCCCACTTCCTGGTTGTGTCCTCACATGGAGGGAGAGGGTGAAGGTGAGGGTAAGAGAGAGAGGAAGCAGCAAAATCTGTCTCTTCTTATAAGGGCACTAATCTC
Organism: Daubentonia madagascariensis; assembly: GCA_023783475.1. Classification (NCBI taxonomy): domain Eukaryota; kingdom Metazoa; phylum Chordata; class Mammalia; order Primates; family Daubentoniidae; genus Daubentonia; species Daubentonia madagascariensis. The sequence goes on from JAKFHU010001798.1 coordinate 14,656,825, forward strand.
ATCGCAAGAGCCCCATCCTCCTGATCAAATTACCTCCCAAAGACTCCATCTCCAAATTCAACATATTGAGGATTAAGGCTTCAATATATTATATTAATTTGGGCAGCGGGGGGTGTGCACAAACATTGACTCCATAGTGCATAGCAAATAAAATGATTTGCATATACTACTAAACTGGTTAATGTACAGGCCTTTAGCTATTCTTATATAAAGTCTGATACATCACATCATAAGAATATGGAATGTATTGTCTATTTACAGTGGAAGTATAGCATAGTGGTTATCAGCATAGACAATCACCAGAGTTCCTGGGTTTCAATCTCAGCTCTGTCACTATTGGTGTGTCCTTGGGCAAGTTACTTAACTTCTCTGTGCCTCAGTTTTATCGTCTATAAAAGGACTATAATTATAAAACCCTCCTAACAGGATTGTTTTGAGGATTAAATGAGAATATATATGTAAAACACTTGGAACAGTTTCCTGGCATTTAAGAATATGCACATGGTAGATACTATCATTACTATTTTTATTATCATTACAAATTATCATTCTCAGTGTTATCCATATATCACTTTGCTGTTTACACAGAGTTTTTTCACATGACTTATTTTGTTTATATGAACCATTTCCCCTCTTTAGATTGGAAGTTCCTTGAGGGTGAATGTTCATGTCTTTTCCCCTTCTAAAACTCACTACGGATCACACACGATTATCCATACCCACAACTTCTGAGGGAAACTGCCCAGTTCACCCAGTCCCTGCCTGGGTACCACAAGGCTTGCTCTAACAGATGGTGAAGCCAACCACAGTTTCTCTTCTAGGAATTAACATTTTGTGACATGGAGAGAATGAGCGGGTCGGCAACAGTGGAAAGATGATGTCAAGAGAGGACATAGCTAGGATAGGGGCCATGAGGGTCGAGCAGGAATTCATATGGAAACCATGGGGAGAAAAAAAACACAAGCAAAAAAAAGCTGCAAGGAAGGTAAAATCTAGAGTAGAAGGCAAGGCAGTCCATTAGAAGTAGAAAGAGAAGAGGCAGAGTGAGAAAGAAGAGGGTATGGAAAGGATTTGAGAATGTCTCCAACAACCTCCAATCTCAGCTCTTCAGCCCTGCCCTTACCAAGGCCTGACATTTCGATTTTAAGTAAAGTTTTATATGCTGAGAATTCTCATTCCTGATCTTTTCAATAAGCACCCCATTAATGGGTTATTTATGAAGGATTTCTAAGAAAAGAAGGTGTATTAACTATGTTTTCTTACTCTTTGTATTTTTAATGCTCTAATAGGTAGGCCTTGCTGACCCCAGGAAAGACTGCCCCTCCAAGGGCAAGCTCATTCTGAGAGACAGCAAAGGACTTGCCAGTGAGCACCTCTTTGATACTCAAACCAACCAAGCCAGAGCCCATATCTCCAATCACCTCCCTTACCCAGCTCTCACGCTGTGGGCCACTATTCCCTGCCCTAGTCACCTCAGGGCAAGGTAACAGACAACTAGAACAGCCCCTGCAGCCCAGAGCCCATTGAAACTAATCAAAATATCCAATCCTAATCCTGCTGACATTGCTTCACCTCTTTCTTCTTACAAAAACCACAATAAAAGCTTCAGCCCACTAGTCCTTTCTCTCTCTGCTGGTTCATCTCTCCTTGGCACTTCCCCATGTGGCCCTGCATGGCCGGCTGCATCTCCGTCAGTGAGTATAAAATAAAAACTTCTTCCTTCATGACAATCATTTCTATGTCTGTGTGTCTTACCATATCTTATTAAAACAAATCCTGAGTGCCATCAAAACAGAAGGCAAGACTGGCATATAGGTAGCACTAGTACATGCTTTATAGTGGTGCATGCCTTAAGGGTACAGATTAAAGAGGCTGGAGACACAGAGCGTGAGTAGTGACTTCTGGTTGTGAGAATCACAAAACACTTCTCAGAAGGCATGGCATTTGAGACGTATGTTGAATGCTGGGCAAAATTTGGACATATACTCCATGGTGGGGTAGAGGGAAAGGTCAGCAGAGGAACAGTCTGGGCACAGGTAGAGACAAGTGAGGTTATAGGATGGAGACCTGATTAAGTGAAAAGATTAACTGAGACCCTGGAGGGAAGGTCTGAGCTGAGTTCACATTCATGTTTCCTTGAAATATTAGCCCTTATATGTTGGCTTTAATAGTCAGAGTAGAGAAGGGCTCAAACAAAATGCCAACTTCCAAATGAAGCTTTGCAAAACCTAATGTTGTCATTGACTTGTCATGTATTCACTAACCTGATGAAAGCTGGTGGCTGGCGGGAGAGGATGTACGTACAGATAAGGTAATGATAATAGCTCAGCTTCTGAGGCGGCTTGCCTTGATGGCCTTAACACCATTTCCAGGAGTAAATGTTTCCATCGCAGTGTGACAAATGTAATAGGTTTTTGAGGTCATAGTTTCAAAAATTAATAATACACATGCTGTGTGAAAACATTATGCTCAGAGGCATGTTTTTAGAAGTTTCTAATAGAATATCTTAAAGAAACCACTCTAAGATGAAGTCATAAAGTTTCACAATATATGATTCTAGTAATAGTGCACAGGAAATAGATTTATAACTGAAGGATAACAGAAAGTAAACTGGAGTATAGTCAGTATTTCTGTTCCATTAATTTTTTAAATTACTTCAATTATATACTTTTACCAGGATACAATGGGGAATCAGTTAATAGGTGTTTATGAAAGACTCAGAGGGAAAACATACACAAACAACATAAAATTGAAGAGAAAAAGCTAGTTTCTATCCCACCAAGTCTCATTCAGAAAGCCCTGTGAAATATAATCTACATTTATAGGCTGAATTTGAGGGAACAGTTTAACAACAGGGTAAAAATTCAAGGTAGACCCTTCCTTGTTTCCACTGACCTAATGGAAAAATCATTTGATTAGTATAATTTAGATTATTGTAATTTTTAATGATAGCCATTTGACTTTGATCTGGCTTCAAGCATACTCTTCAAAAAGCATGTGCCTAATTTCTTCATATTGATAGGGGGAAAATGGAAAAACCAAATCATTTGCTCTTTAGATAACCTATGTTTTTAATTCTGCCTGTTTACATACAAAACAAAAAAAGAACTGAGAGGATCAGATACACATTAAACATGGTTTGTGAGACCATCGTACCCCCAAGTACATGCTAGCAAATGCACTTTGCTTAAATCCTAAGAGGCTTAACATGCAGGACTCATATGAGAAGGAATGCATATTGGGAGCAAGAAGATAGAGGAACTACTCAGTTTGAGATTTTCTAATCAAGTCCAAGTCTTTCTCACGCTTTCATTCAATTGTCATCAGCCTCCTTGACTAAAGTATTTTATAGTTCACAAAGCTACAAAAATTTTATAGTTCAGAAGCTAAGACAGCTTCTGCAGTTTTAGTTACTTATGTGATAATACTATGAAATAGTTTTAACTTTACCATAACATGAAATTTGTTATCTATGTCAGATTAGTACTTAGGCATACATCAATTGAGGAACTTTCAAGATCTTCCCACTGGTTGTCAGGTAGACTGAGATAATCAGTATATATTGAGCACCTCCTAGGCACCAAGCATTACCTAGTGTGTTGGAGATACAAAAAGAACATGACATGACCCTTTTCCTCAAAGGTTCACAGGACACAGTATATAGACAGGAATGGTTAGCTAGCAATACCTTTCTTAAAAAGTTAACTGCCAAATGTATGATTCAGAAAATTCATGCCACTTGTGGGTCACCATTTCATTCAGGAGATTAGGTTAAATAATTTAACTTAGTCTGGAAGCAGGTGCCAGAGGGTGCAAAGATACAACCAAGGAATTCTCCAATCTGTGAGCTGTGTCCAAGTTTGAGGGTGAGAAAAGCATGCATCTCTGAAGAGGTATGTAATATTGCAACAATGGCAAGAAAGAAGTGGGTGAGCTTGAGGCATTTGTTCCCCTCACAGAGGTATTTATAATATGCTAAGATTAGAAGTTGTTTGTTTATTTGTTTCTTTTTATCCTCCAGAAAGCTCAAAAAGAAGCACAAATACATCAAGGCAAATGAGAATGTACTGTCTTTCACATACAAAGATGAAGCCATTAGTAGGCCAGATACCTGGCTTTTTCTCCAGTGGTGACAAGTGTTGCTGAAACATTTAGTTCTATTCTTGCCCATGGCTCCTTGTCACCAGCTAAATATCTGAGAAGTAATTACTGGTAAATACATAAGCTTTGGAGTGAGACAGCCCTGATCTGACTTTCTAGCTTGGTCACTTACTAGGCATAAGACCTGGGCTAAATCATTTACTCTCCACAAGCCTAAATCTCGTGATTAGTGAAATGTGAGGGATAAACACTCAATTCAAAGGAGAATTAGGAGGATCCAATTATATAGTACATGTGAAGCACCTGATTGATATTTAGTAGGTCTTATAAGAAAAAAAAAAACTGGCTGCTATTTTGCTGTAGCCATGGAAAACACTGCCAAATGATCCTCCCTGCTTGCTGCCTCCAGGACTGGCCAACGACCTCATTACCACCAGCTGGTCTAACTGGCCACAAACCAAGGAAAATAGGAAACATACAAGCCAAAATGCTAGATGACTAAAGAAACATCAAAAAAGCAGAACAAATGGGAATACTAACTGAAAGGGGTCAGGTCAACCAAGTAGAAAACAGAGCCCTCACTCCCCAAGGCCATGTGGATATTGAACCATAAATGACTTGCCAAAAATGTTCATTTGTAAGCAAATCCATACATGCTATGCTCTTTTTTCCATATTTTAATCCTTTATCCACCCATAGCATCACTTTCATATTCCTTTGTTGCAACACTGCCAACGTCCTCCTTCCTCCCTCCTCATTAGGAAGCATGCATTGAACAAGCCACATGGAGAGATTTACACTGCGTGGCTGTCAGTGGGAATTCTAACACAGTGATTTACTTCAGTATCAAATTCAAAACTAGGACCAGAAATCCTTCATTATCATTTAATATGAATCTATTTCATTAACTAATTTAAAATCATGCATAATTCATTGCATGCATTGTTCATTTACAGTTTAGCATGTATTTCCCTAGATGTGGTCTCTATATTAACCTTGCCTCACTATTTTTCTCGTATAAAATGATTGAGATATACATTTCTTTATCAACGGAAATACAATGACTCTTTTTTCTTGGTCAAATCGGGTCACTAATTTTCCTATGTAACAATAATATTTCCTGTCTTTTATTTTCAAAACCCTTTCCAATACATTGTCATTTTATTCTTCTAATAATTACGTTTTCATCAACATTGTTGTGTTATTTTATTTATTTATTTTAAAGCAAAGAATCTATCACAAAAGGCTGAGCAATTTGTTCAAGTAGAAGTAATGACAGATTTAAATCTGGAGTTCAAATCTCTTGGCTTCTAAGTCCTCCAATTTTTAAAGCAAAGATCTAAAATTTGAGGGGAGGTTCTGTCTTAAGAAATTATCTGTATGAAAACATTAGTGTAGAAGCTTTTAACTATAGGGTTAATGAATTAGTTTTAAGTCCTCTCTATTAACATAATATAATAATAATAATAATACTGTATTTAAATGTAGGTTTTTATTATCGTTCAGGTATGGTGAGGCCAACAAATCAGGAGCCAATTGTCATTGAAAGGATAATTTGTTACTCACCTTATCCAAGAGGAGGGGGAAGCACCTGGATCAGTCAGGAGGCAGAGTGAGTGAGGGGGAAACATGAGCAAGAGCCCTTGTGGTTTCCATAGAAAAGAAAGGCAGGGGAGGCAGGAAGTTTGAAAGATTTCAGCAGGCTCAGGGGCATAGCAGTTGCCCTGAGCTCTCTGTTGCCCCTCCAAGGGGTGAGGGCTCTGGATTGGTTAGTTTTCATATTATAAGTGCACATTTACAGTCTCTAGGAATTGGCTAGCCCTGAGAGAGGTCAGCAAGGCCCCAGATGTCAAAGCATCAGAAACGCATTGTTAATACAAATACTTGGCCATTCCTAAGTGTCAGACACAGTGTTAAGTACTCAGCATGCATTGTCTTACAAACACCTCCTAACAACCCTATATAGTATATATTATCATCATCATCATTTCTATTTTATAGATGGAGATCTAAGATTTAGAGATAGTAGCAATATGGCATGAATCACACACCTAGCAAGTGGAGGGGGGGATTCCTGGCTACAGTGCCTACCCTTTAACCACTGTTGCAGAGTTATTCAGGGTTACAGTTATTCAGAAAATTCAGAAAATATGGAAAATCTAATTTTTCTATAATAATTCCTTAGTCCAAAATGGTAGCCAGGTTATCATGTTCTTTAGCCAGTCGATGAGGTCAGCTCGTGTTCAGGTAACATGGTTGAGAAGCTGCTATGTGATTTAAATAAGAGGTGAGGAGTTAAGAAGAAAGCCCTGACAAACCTGAAAAAAGTGTCTTGACTTTTAGGAGCTTTTGCAACCAAAACCTAAAGTAAGTCTTCCATATCTATTTTTTTCTTTTATTATAAATTCTCTTTTAAAATTTATTTTAAATATTATCTCTAAATCTGGCTGCATGGCCCTGTAGCTAAATGGACAATAAAAATGGCATAATCTCCAAATTTTAAAGATGAGATTGATTCTAGCTTACAAGGGCATTGGGAGGATAAGTGAGCTTTAAATACTATGGTACAGACCTGTGAATCCTGTTGTTTATTTACAAGGTAATCTATAACTTAGTTGGCAAGGCCAACTAGAGGATTTACCTGAAAGGGAACACCCAGATTCTCTAACTGAACTCAGGGATCTACTAGAAGCCAAAACTTTCTGAAGATACCTCTTCTGCCACAATGATCAGTTCAGTAATTTCCCACTATCACCAAGGCTGACCACCAAAGTCCTTGAGGTCCCTAGCTACCACATCTGTTATTGTGCCAACCCCCTCACGAAAGAGAATCAACAACTCCATACATTACCAGTAATAGCACCCACCTCTACACCCACCACACACACACATTGCCATAGCTCTTATGGAGTCATCAGGGTTCGCTTGTAAAGATAAGCACGTACTCTGCTTGAAGGATCTCTTATCAAATGCTGGTGAACTCATGAAGAAAGTGGTCCCTGCTCTAGGGAGTAAATCTCTTCAGTCCAATTTAGTTCCTAATCGCTTCTCAATTCACAGCCCTCCAATACTGTACTAACTAATATTCTATAATAAATAAAGAACTATTATTAATAGAAGACCATGTAATTTATTATCTAAACTGGGATGCTTTTGAGGGTAAAAGGGGTCACTGTTAATAATTACACAGTGACAACAGATGTAAATGGGTTCAATCCCAGGCAAAAGGAATGTATGAGCACCTGAGTTTCAGGAAAGAGCCAGCTCGCTATGCTACGCACACTGGCTTTAGAGATGTTTTTCCTCTCCTGTCATCTGTGAGCCCCTAGTGGACACCAGACAGCATTTGAAAGTCACTTTGTAATCAGGTTACTACAGAAGGGTCCTCCCAAATATCCAAGTCTGTAGGTGAAGTGAATATCAAGGTTTACACAGCCTTCTATGGGAAACCATGGCAATGTTAAAGAATGGTAGGTTTCACAATCTAAATTTACCCCAATCCCAAAAGGAATTTATGAAACATTCTAAATTAACCAAGAACTCAAGATATTACTGAGAATATGGTATGTTATAGAGCCAAGAAAAGACAATCTATAAGAACAAAAGTAAGAGAAACATATGTTAAACTGATGAGACAAATTTGATATAAGTATAGCTTATACTATTTGTATGTTTAGCTCAAATATGACTGAAGGAAAAATCTAGGAGATAATACTGCAACCACTGGCCATAGAAGTGCTTCGTACCTGAGAGTAAGCAGGTAGGTACCAAGACTCTATACTCTAAGCCAAGATACAGGGACATTTATGATTTAATTATATGTGCAATATTGCTTCACAGAATATGGTTTATCTATATTCTCTCATAAAGCCAAGTAGGAAGCTATAGAAGTTATACAAACATGCATAATAAGAACTTGGTGAGTACTTTCAAAGACATAAAAATAAACTGTTAAGAGATCTCAAAGGAAGAAAATAGCAGGACTGGCACAGGATGATTGTGATATTGAAGGAGCAAGAAAGGTTTCCTGGAGGAGGCAGGCTTTGAAACCAGAATCGAAAAATGGAAGAAAAAATTGACAATCAAAGAGAGGTGAGAGGCATTCTGGGCAGAGGTAATAATGCAAGCAGAGTAAGAAAGTGACATACTCCTCATTGACAGAGTACAAGACTGCAAAGTTAGGTCAGGGACTAGAATGTGAAAGATTAAGTTAGCTGGCCTTTCTTTATAGCAATCGCAAAGGAATGATTCAGTTATAATCTCTAAAAACTTGCCATGATTGTTGTGATTATTATGAGAATTAGCATACCTTTGGGAAATAGAATATTGATGGATGTATTTGTACTCTCAGATCCAAAGGTAAAATCCCTCAAGTCAGCTCATCTGTGCGTAACCTAGATAAGAAATGAAACTGTAAAACTTTTTTTTTTTTAATCTAAAAGCAAAAATAGCAAAAGTAAGGTGGCAAGCTAGCTAAGGCTCTCATTGGATTTTTGCACATTAAAGTCTTACATAAAGTATAGCTAATTCTGAATATCATAAAAACTTTAAGGATGCATTAAAATGCTTTTGAATTTCATGAAATTGAAGGATGGTCTTTCTTTGGAACAATGTGATAGAATAATTAGGACATTAACTCATTATTCCTGCAGAAAATGTCATACAAATCCTTTATTAATAATAGTAGCTAACACGTAAATAGTGCTTCCTATGACTGTTTTAAACATTTTACATATATTTACCAAAACAAGCCTTTGTTCAAATGAAATCTTAGACCCAATCTCAAAAAAAAAGAAACAAATACATAGGTAGCCCTGAGGAGCCATGGAAGACCTGCTAGGCTCTGAGGGAATGTAGTTTGAAAACCACTGTGCAGGCTTCCCACAGAAGTGGGTACCAGGAGCCCAGTGTCAGTGAATATTTGCATAGCTCCTACTTTAGGAACTATGGGAATATTAAAGAATCATGTCAAACCTGTTTATTTGCCCTGCACAGTTTCAAAAAAATTCTACTGGTTGCCAACATTTTAAAATTAGGTCTGAGATTTAAATTTGTATATCTGTCTTGGCACCTGGCAACCACAGATGCCATCATCTTACAGGACAGCCAAATCATACAAGGCAGAGAGGACTGGTGCCCACTTTAGACAATCTATGGGCTCTGCTCTTCAGCTCACCACCATCCCTACCCAGGCCCCTTCCAGGTCTATGGGATTTGAGTCTAAAAAGCTTTGGTTTAGGGTATAAATTCCAGATGCTGAATATAGCAGTATACATATTGTGGCAGTATGGCTGGGATGGCTAGATCACAAAGAGGTTCATTTTGAATTTTTCAACTCAGCTAGGAAAAAGTGGAGGTTCAGATAACGTGGTCAACCGGATAATATTTGAACATACAACCTCAGTTTTCCAATTATTTTTCTTTATCTCTTTTTATAGAATCCTTCCACAACAGAACTAGGAATAATCTAGCCCAACATCCTCCTTCTATAGGTATGGATACTTGAGCTAGTTGGCAGTGGAATCAATCCTAGGACACCAGTCACTAGGTCTTAGGGTTTCTTCATCCATTCCTGGCTCTCAACACCATCAAACTCCTGACTGATTTGTAAGGGTTGTCTTTGTTCCCTGAAAGAAGTGTCCTTTTGGTCCATTCTTAAATATTTTATTTTATTGTTACTGGAGTTTATATACTGTATGTGTTTAAGAGGGAAGAAAAGAGATGTGATTTAACCTTAAATTAAGTACAAGAATTAGAAAGACAAATAAATGGTTCCAACCATTAAATGTACATTATGGAAATTAGCCAGCTTTTTGTTTTTAAGAAAGGCATAGTGCACCATTCAAGAATGACACTAAGTCGATTTTTTTTTTTTACCATAGGTAATAACAGCAGGGACTGAGCATGGCCTCAAACTTAAAGAACAATGAGCCAATCCATTAAAATTTACAAGCCTATTCCTGGAGCAAAGAAAAGCCTCCAGAGGTCTTTCTTGGCTTGGCCTCAAATTCTAATTATATCCCATAAAGGGATTTCTTAATCCTAGAATAGCTTCTTTGAAGTTAAAGAGTATAGAATGAAATGATAACACAAAGTGTTCACGTGTAAGTACCCAGGAAGGTCATGGTCAAGGCCAGGAAGGGGAAATTTTCATATATGTACTAGGACTTTCTCAGAGTAACATTTGCCAGGACTGCCATAACAAAATACCACAGACTTGGTGTCTTAAACAACAAAAATTTATTTTCTTACTGTTCTGGAGGATGAGAGTCCCAGATCAGATGTCAGTAGGTTTGGTTTCTCCTCCCTTATTTGCAGATGGCCTTTTCTCTGTGCACATGCCTCCCTGGTGTCTTTCCCTTTTCTTATAAAGAGACTAGTCATATTGGATTGGGGTCCACCCATATGACCTTATTTAACGTTACCTCTTTAAAGACCCTAACTCCAAATATAGTCATATTCTGAGGTACTTTGGATTAGGACTTCAACATATGAATTTTGGGGAGACACAATTCAGTTCATAACATCAGCACAAGTCAAAAGAGGAGGAAAAAAAAAGTCAGAGAGACCAGAATAAAGACCTTGATTTAGCCACAGACAGCTGATACACAGGATCCAAGGACTTCTTATCCCACTGCTGCATGGGTCAGACTGCCTTCAGGATTGCACCAAAGTGTGATTCCTCTCCTCCAACCACATTCCAACATGTCTGCACACCCACTACATACTTAATTGGTAAAATATCAGGAGGGCCCAGGCTAGGAAGCTCTCAGAGACAGCCCTTGTAGGACACTGAGTGTGAGGGCCTCCTTAAATGTTGCACCCTGGGCACCTCTCTTGGCTTAGCCTAGTTTTGACCCTCAGCACATTACATTATTAAGATAGTATCCCCAGTAAGAGCTGAAACTGAGAGGTCACATAGCTTCTTATTCAACATCAAGGTCAGCATCATGTACATGTCAGAAGGGAAGGAAGAACAGGAACACCAGCATAATTTCCTTCTTCCCTATTTTAAGGCTTAGATAGCAGTCAGAAGAGGAAGTAAAAAAGATGGTGAAAGGCAGCTCATGGACATAAAGTTATTTGGAACATATATTTTGTCTAAGTTATCTAGAGAACATGTTAAATTCTACCTGCTATTTTTAAAGTAAGAATTGGTAGGTTAAGAAAGCATAAGAGAAAAATGGTGGCCAAATAGTTGCTGATGGCAAACACAGACTTTGATCATGGCAAGGTGGTAGGGTAATACAGCAGTTGGACCACCATCCCACCTCAACCCAGCAGAAGGAAGAGGACATGGGAAAGTGAGGTACACATGAGATCCCTTGGCCTGGTAATTATAAGGTTGTTCTATACTCTCATTACGCTGGCATCAGATTCAAGCCTATTTGATTTGGAAGTTGATTTTCTAGTCCACTATTACAAAAACACCAAGTTTTCTATGCTGTGAATTTTTTTTGATCAACAGGGCATGATTCATACCTGCTTCGGGTAGTCCACTCAAGTGTCAAACCCCACAGAGAGCCAATGGCTGCGACTGAGTTTCTTTGTTTGTTTCCTTGAGCTTTCTGCCAGATGGAAGTTTACAGCACAGAACAGTACATAGTATGAAACCTCTTCAGCTTTTACAAGGCCACTAACCACAGTTCTTGACAGGCACCTGGTTTGGTTAGGGGATATTCCAGTAATGTGATTAAACTTTTCTAAAGCAATCTTTTAGTTTAATTATGGCATAAAGTTAACATAATTGGATTACTTAGCCTGGAGGGAAAAAAAAGTCTGAAAAGTGACTTAGTAACTGCCTTAACTATATAAAGCATTTTCTCATTAATGCTATTAACTATATGAAAGATTACGGTAAGGAATCAGCTATTCCTTAGATACAATGATGGGGGAGAAGGTATAAATTGATTTTAAAAGAAGAATTAAGGTTAGTTAGTAGGAAAATCTTCTGAAGTCTTATGTGGTTGAATACCAGACTGTATTTAGGAACTGTTAACAAGGGCAGCTGTTTTACAGAACCAAGATCTTTTAAAAGTCTAAAAACTTCATGGATCCCTGTCTGTCTGAAATGGCTTCATCCTCCTTTTAAGTTTTTGTCTAGCAAAGCTGATCATCTTAGTCATATAAAAATGTTCTCAGATGAAGCCCCATCATCCCCTAGCACAGTGTGTTATATATAGTATACGCTCTGCAAATGTTTATTGAATGACAATGAGTGAACAGAAAAGGGAAAAGCATAGCCAAAATCCACAAGCTTATTTCACTGAATTCACTCTACTGCGGAGCAACAGTAACCACATCCAATTTTTCAGTAAAAAGTGTACTAACGGTCATTTGCTTCAGTGATAGATTATTAATCAGAATAAAAGCACCATTGCTGAAAGAGACATTACAAGGAGCCCCTAAAAATCTATCTGCTTAGACGCATCTCCACCAGCCCACAAACATTCCCCCAAGCCACACCCAATTCACTGGGTGGCTTTTCCTGGTAATGAGAGATTAACAATTCTTAACCTTGAGGCTCCAGCTCTGTCTATATTTGGTATCTCATAGACTCAAAGAAATGCTTTTGCCTTGGAAAAGATAAAGAATTAAGGCATTTCTGAGAATATGGATAGAATTTAGTGGCTGTCACTTCAGGGCTTGGCAGCCGGGACAACCAGTTCCTGGCTGATATTTCTACTCTAGATTTAAATTCCCAAGTACAAACCTGACGGGGCCAGCAAGTGTCACAGGCTGTGGCCAGGGAAGAAGGATAGACCTTCAGTGAGAAACCTGGATGCTTAACAAGAAGAGGAGGAACATATGCTAGGCAGGTTTAAAAAAAAAAAAAAAACAATTAAAAGGACCCATTCAGTACCCTCCACCTTTACAGACAGAGAATGAGAATTTCAACCCATGCAACAGCATGTGTCTGATTGAGAATTAGGAAGATGAGTGCTATTATCATCTCAGGAGGTATCCTGAGAAGTCAAGTCAGAAAATCTTGGCAGATGAGTGCTCACTTTCAGCTACCAGTCTCATAGTATGACGGGTTTCTGATGGCGCCCTAATTTCTTTCCTCTACTCCCTCCCACATCAGTTTCCATCAACCACAGAGAGTGTTGCAAGACCGGGGAAGAATAACTTCACGTTTCTCAGAACACAGAGATAAATTCAAGTACGTGTAGAAAATAGCAGTCCAATTCTTATCAGTCACTACAGCAGATTTTTTTTTAAACTCATAAATTAATTTTCCATCACCCCAGCTTCTTCCTATTTATAAGTCAAGCTATTGTCTATTCCACTTCATATCTTTGGAGATTTCTAGTCCTGGTTTACTAACTCTCTGAAATTTAAAATGTGGGTCAAGAGCAAGTTACAAAATCTTTTAATTAATTATGCTCCTCACAACTTTAGTAGTCTCCTTCCAGTGACAGCTCATCACCTACTGCTTTGCTTCATTTTCTTAAGCCAGCACGAACAATTCTGCTTGCCCTTTTCTCCGCCTTATATCCCATCGGTCACTCCAAAATCCTCTATATCAAACTTAAAGATTATTGTAGGAATTTCATACAAATGTGACAAGAAAATATTAACTCAGAGAACTGAGAACACAGTTATTAAAAATTATCACAAATCTGTAATACCAACTGAAATATCATGACTTTGTATTTTCAATAATATATGTAATTATTCAGGTAGTAAAGCTAAATAATAATACTTAAAGGTGAAATAAAATTGGAAGACAACATTATCAAGTCTTTTTTTAAAAATTTTTCAGAGCTATTTATTTTTCATCAAATACTGTGCATTTAATTTTTAAGAGACTTTATTTTTTAGAGAAGTTTAGGTTCACGGCAAAATTGAGCAGAAGGTACAGAGTATATTCCCATCTACTACACCCCTCACCCCCACACATGCACAGCCTCCCCCATTATCAACATCCCCCACCAGAGGGGTGCATTTGTTACAACTGATGAACCTACATTGACACATAATCACTCACAGTCCACAGTTTACTTGAGGGTATTGTGCATTCTATGGATTTGGACAAATGTATAATGGCACGTATCCACCATTATAGTATCATACAGAGTAGTTTCACTGCCCTAAAAATCCTCTGTGCACCACCTATTCATCCCCTCTTCCCCCCAACCCCTAGCAACTACTGATCTTTTTACTATCTCCATAGTTTTGCCTCTTCCAGAATGTCATATAGTTGAAATCATACACTATGTAGCCTTTTCAGATTGGCTTCACTTAGTAATTTAAGTGTCTTACATATAATTCATTGGTACATTTAATTTTTAATTCTCAAAACATTTATTCAGTGCCTATTGTGCTATGCTAGGGACTGGGTAAACAGTGGGAAACAACTCACTGCCTAATTTCCCATAGAATGTATGGATGTCAAGGGAAAAAAAAACCTGAGTAAATAAACAATCATATATAATAACAAATGTAAATAATTGTTTTGAAGGAAAAAAACAAGATACCATCTGTATTGGGGTCCCTAAGATCACAATCACTCTTAGGTTTAATGATTCACTATAAAGATTTACAGGACTCAGAAAAACAGTTATACTCACAGGCATGGTTTATTACAGAGATAGAACGTAAAGTAAAATCAACAAAGAGAAGAGACATGTGGGACAAAGTCCAGGAGGACCCAGCCACAAGCTTTCAGGTGTCCCCTCCAGTGTAGTCATATGGGGATGCAATTAATTCTCCCAGCAATGATATGCAAAAACACATGCTAAGTGTTACAAACCAGGGGAGCTCACCTGAGCCTTGGTGTCCAAGGTTTTAATTGGGGACCAAATACAAAGACATGCAGCTCCCATGCAACTAACCTCAACTATTCAGACCCTAGTTCCCTTAGCAAAAACAGGTATTTACCATAAATCACATTGTTGGCATAAGCTGTCTAATCAAAATGGCACCGTGTGGCCCAAGGTGTCAGGCATACAAAAATCTCACATCAGATAGAATATTCCAAGGGCTCAGAAGTTATCTTCCGGGACACAGTCCTAAAAACAGACCTTTCTTTGGAATGTACAAGATGTGAGCACCCCTGGCCTGCTGAATTAACCCTTTATTGCTGTGGTCCCCAACCCCTGGGCCAGTAGGTCTGTGGCCTGTTAGGAACCAGGCCGCAGAGCAGGAGGTGAGCAGCAGGCAAGCAAGTCAGCTTCCTCTGCATTTACAGCCCCTCCCATCACTTGCATCGCTGCCTGAACTCCACCCTCCTGTCAGATCAGCAGTGGCATTAGATTCTCATAGGAGCACGAACCCTACTGTAAACTGTGCATGTAAGGGAAATAAGTTGTGCGCTCCTTATGAGAATGTAATGCCTGATGATTGGAGGTGAAGCCGAGGTGTTGATACTAGCACTGGGGAGCGGCTGCAAATACAGGTTATCATTAGCAGAGAGGTTTGACTGCACAATAAATGTAATGCTCTTGAATCATCCTGAAACCAGCACCCCTCACCATCCGTGGAAAAACTGTCTTCCGTGAAACCAGTCCCTGGTGTCAAAAAGTTTGGGGACCACTGCTTTACTGCACTTTGTGAAAGAGAGTAACAGGGTATATCTAGTTTAAATTGGTCCTTCAGGGATCCCCTCAATGAGGAAATAATATTTAATCTGAGACTTGAATGATAAGTCAGCAAAAATAGGAGAGTGTTCCAACCAGAGGGAGCAAATGTAAAGGTTCTTTGGTGGGAAAGAACTTTGCCCCTTTAGGGAACTAAATTAAGGCCAGTGTATCTGAAAGATGGTAATTAACCAAAGGGGAGTAATGGTTCAAGAGAAGCAGAGAAGTAGGCAGGGACTAGACTGCACAGAGCCTAAAAAAGCCATGTTAGGTATATTCTATTTTATGTATATCCCCAATACAACAGAAAATCGTTGGGACATTTTAAGCTCTTTTATGATTTAAAAAAAAATCCTAGCTACTTCATAACGAATGGATTAGGATGAATTAGGAACAATATAGAAACACCAGTTAAAGGCTACTGAAAGAGTTCTGATAAAAATAACTGCATCTTGGACCAGGGGATGAAGAGAAATAGATGGATTCAAAATATATTTTGCAGCTTAGGGATTCCAGGATCACTTCTATGTTTCTAGCTTAGGCAATTGGGTCAATGGAGTTATATTTACTCTAGTGAGGAAGCCTGGAGGAGGATCAGATTCATGGGGGAAAGACCAGGAGCTTAATATACACTGAATACTTTTGTGACACATCCCTCGACAAATAGCAAAAGATTAGAATGAACAATAGCAATTTCATCTAAGACAATTACTGCTTCATTAACTACTTATTAAACAACATAATTTATATTTTTTCCCATTCAAATCCCTCTCTCAGCAATCTTGATAGAGGTGAGTCACTAGCCACCTTTCATGACTGTGCTAAAAGAAAAAGCTAGCATCTTCTCCCTGGTTGAACTTTTTTCCCCTTCCACTGAGAAAGGTTGACTTTATGAAGAAAAGCAAAGCAGAAAATGAACTTATCATAAGAATTCAAAGTAAATTCACAGTAAGTCTAAGATTCTTGATGTATAGAGACTTAGGGGTTATAGTCCACCACCTGTATAAATATACAAGTACAACTCCGAGGGTCAGGCTAATTCAGCACATATTAAACTGTTTTTGAGAAAGTGTCACAATGACCTGTAAGTTTAAAACCCAGCATTGGAGCAATAACCTATAAAGGAACAACTGGCAGGTAGGTAATAAATACAGGAGCCTCTGAGATTTTAAGTCTGTTGTCATGTATCATTTCTAAAACCTCTATTTTTATCCCCTTTTTTGCCTGATATTTTAAAATTTTATGCATTTTATGAGGTAACTAAAAAATTTCAAAATATATTTTTTTAAATTCTAACCAAGTGGGTAATAACTTGCTAGACAAGGTTAGCAACCAAGTGGGTAATAACTTGCTAGACAAGGTTAGCAAAACTAAGCATAACTTTAGCAAGGAGTGTACTCCTGTAGTGAATTTGTATCCTACAATCAAAGTTCTCAATACATGGCTAATGCTTAAGAAATGCACATGATACTTCTTTTGACTACCTTGGCAATAAAATTTATTTTCAAATAAGCAATTATAATATCAAGTGATACAGATGATATTGTCATACACCAAACTTGCTGATAAGATCTGTGTCACTTGTATTGCACTATTTAATCAATTTAGGTAACCCTTCCACCTTCTCATCAACTCATCATGATTACTATTCCTCAACATCTTGTCCCTTAAGTCTGTGACTGAGAAATAGCATTTAGCATATTGTTTTATTGTTACAGCCCCTTCATAGTAATGAGTCTTTACATTTTATATCACTTTTTCCAAAATAAAATTAATGCACAAAATGTATAATTTTAAAAATTATTAAATAAGTATGGAACATTTTGAAGTCATACTGACAGTCATATCAGTAAACAATCTTAAAAGAAGCAAACTATGTCATCCATCAATAAAGCACATTGGAGTCATAGAAAGTAACTTTGCTTTGCTATTAGAATCTGTTGCCCCATTTTTTTTAAATAGAAGATGCTTTAATGTCCTCTTTAAGCATGGCTGACATCACTTCAGTGCTTGTCTTCTGGAAAAAGAGACATCATTCTATTCCAATGCACTTCTACCAAAGAGCAAATCTGTTCCCATAACTTTTTAGATGGCCCATACAGAGCTTTTCCTTTGGAGCTCTGGTTCACTTGTCTGATCTACACTGATTTGTGCTGACAGGTAAATGGAGACCAGTCACTTAGAAAAGTGAATCTCCATGAACTTTAAGATCAATTGAAATGAACAATGGATTAGTTAGCTGTTGAACTACTTTGGTAGTTGCAAATTTTGATTTTCAAAAAGGAATTCAAAAATAAACAGGCCAGGGAAGAAAGACCCTTTTTGCTTCTGGCCCCTAAGGCTGCACGCCAGCGACTCAGAGCCACACTTTCTTCCTTTGGGTCACGAACTTCTTCGCTGTGTGTTCCCAGCAAGTTTAGGGTTAAATCCTGCTACAGAAGCCAGCCAAAATGGTTCAAAAATTCAGAGTTGACGGAAGTTACTATTGGAAGACTATTGACAGGCAAGAAATTTGGAAAGAAAAATAAGCATTTAGTGGTTAATATTCCAGACTAGCAGATATTTCAAAGCCCTCCTTGCTCTTAATTTTTAAATAAAGTCATCTTAAAGCAGTTAATAATATCTGAACATGTGAATGGATATTTGGACCCAACTGTGTATTGTGTTGTGTGTGAGTGCATGGGTGTATTTTAAAATTTAACCTATTACAAACCTAAATAGAGTTGAGGTTGCCAAGAGTCTAATCTTCCAACAATGTGTTACAGTAATTCAATTATTATTTTGGTAACTAGCGTGACGCTATATATACTAAATGTCTAAAGAACTAAAGAATAATAAGCTATAATAAAAACTCTAAATATGTTTAAATACCTTGCTAATTGTGTAGCTAACAAAAAAATAAGTAACTAGTGTTTTTATTCTGTTCAAATTGTCCTGTAGTGAGCCCACTAAAAATGTTTACCAAACTGGTTTCCTAACAGATATTAGGTATTTTCATTAACTTGGCCTTTTAAAGTTTTCACCAAATACTCAATTTGACATAGTCACTTTAACTAAAAATAAGTCATGTTATATTGAGCCAACTGGAATCTAGAACTAAAACAGTGTCCTTTTGAACTTCTAAACTTTTTGTCTCCCTCTCAGCTTTATCAGTTTCATTTTTAGACTTCTAGAAATCTCCCTTTTGCTCTAACTTCTAATGAATTTTTTGGGAGGGATTTTCTTTGCCATGATTTATATTAGATTCTCAATTAAATTTTATGTATGCAGTTTATATATTGTATATATAATCCCACAGATGGCACAAGGTTTCCTACCCCTAAGGCAATATGTATGTTTTAAGTAAGCCAAATGGATAACTTCAAAGTAAAAGGTCAAAGGAGGTGTTGTGAGGGAAGTCAGTGAGAAAATATGTGCAATTATAGACCATGCAAGAAGAAAACGAAAGGTTAGGTTCAAAAGGTTAGGAGTCAAGGAATTCACCAATAACCTATAACCACATTTTACTACTATTTCCTATATAGTTCATTCTTTCATTTAATCAATTTATACTCATGATTTCATAAAATTGTCTGTGTGCCCATTGTGTGTCATAGCCAAAACTGTCCTTCTCTAATTATAAATCCCATCAGGACAGGAATACGTCTTTTTAATTTTCTCTGAACAACTCCCCAAACAGTCCAATGCCAAAGATAAGCTTGCCTCTTGTTAATGACAACAATCCTTTTATTGTTATATCTTCTTCCTTTTTCAGAAAGTCCTTTCACTTCAAAAATAGTTCTACAACATTTGCAATATTGGGATCAGACCCTGC
This sequence comes from Daubentonia madagascariensis, assembly GCA_023783475.1. NCBI lineage: Eukaryota > Metazoa > Chordata > Mammalia > Primates > Daubentoniidae > Daubentonia > Daubentonia madagascariensis. The sequence goes on from JAKFHU010001798.1 coordinate 14,676,322, forward strand.
AGGGCTTTCACTGTAGCTCCTCTCCAAGATCCCTTGGCTTTTATTTCAAGGAAACACATTGGAGGCCCAAAGACAAAGAGTCTGTTTGAATCGACTTGAAGGCAGCTTCTCACGTGTGGAGCTCACATATGGTTACTGAACAGAGAGAGGAACGTGCCCTGCTTGTTTTTGAAGTGTTTGGGTAATTCTGTTTGTGTTGCCATATGGCACCACACCCCTCTGCCCATATTTCAAATCTTTTTTTTCTCTTTAGACTTTAGGCCAGGCATAGTTATAAAAAGAAGAGAAGAAATTAAAGTTTGGAGACTTAATTATCTTCATATGTTGAGGACCCAAGATATCCATACCCCTTTTTCTCATATTTTGTCACACGGACTCACTTGGGGTGCCTCTTTTTATTGCTGCATCAAATCACTGCTGTTGATGCTCATAATGAAAATGCTACCTCCTACAGACAGGAAGTGGGCAATCTTGGGACGATTCCCAGATGTAGGGATTCAAATTGGCAGCAAAACACATGCTATGATTCATTTAAAGTAGCATTTTACATTTAAAAAGAAGGAAGAGACCTGTGCAATTATTAGAGATATAACTTTTAAGCCTTTAAGATATTGCCTGGTAATTTTGATAATGGAACTTAATGGGGTGAAAACCAGTCTGAGAATTTAATGAAATGTATCTGTTTAGGACTCAAATTGATATAAAACATTTTAAACTGCACATAAAAACATTATCTGCCAAACACTAGGACAGTCACACTATTAAAAAAATAAATACAACCTTCAAAATGTTGTTTCCTTCTCATTAAATGTCAATTGCTTCAAGAAGAAAACACCAATGTGTAGAGTTAAAAGACAACCCTATCCTTGATGAGATAGTTTGTGAGACATAAAATTCTTTCCACTCTTACCCATCTCCAAATAAAGAAAAACTTTTGGTCTAAGAAAAACTGATGGCTATTAAAATAAGGCACGCCCTCTAACTCAGCTTGTCAGAAACAGTCTGTCCCTTTGGCTATCTCCTCATTGTTACAAGCCCCTCTAGAAGGCTTGACAGAGCTCTTTCTTCCCCTGTCTCTTCCCAAGGGTTTGTGCAGATGCGTGAGAGATAAACCAGAACCTAAGACCAGTCAGCTTCTACCACTGTACCCCGTAAACAGGTACAATTAATACATATCAATAAAAATAAGTTTAAAAAATTAGGAACCTGAAAAAAAGACTAGATGAAGCCCAAGCACAAGATACCAACAGAAAGCAACATTTAGAAATTCTTGGCTGGGCACAGTGGCTCATGCCTGTAATCCCAGCACTTTGGGAGGCCCAGGCATGAGGATCACTTGAGGCCAGGAGTTGGAGACCAGCCTGGGCAACATAGTGAAATCCTGTCTCTACAAAAAAGAAAAAAAATATTAGCTGGACGTGGCAATGAGCACCCAAAGTCCTACCTATTTGGGAGGTTGAGGCAGAAGGGAGATTCCCTGAGCCCAGGATTTTAAGGCTGCAGTGAACTATGATCTAGTCACTGCACTCCAGCCTGGGTGACAGAGCAAAACTTTGCCTCAAAAAAAAAAAAAAAAAAAAAAAAAAGTAAATTCTTCACTTCCAGAGTTTTCTACCAAACCTAAACTTTTTTTTCCCAACATTAGATTGGCTAGAATTTTTTAAACTAGGAATCACAAACAACCTGTATGCGTAAAAGCAAGGTTGTCAACTTCTATTTACATTTTACTGTCTCTGTCAGTTAAGATATAGACTGGCAACTTTCCATTCAGAGAGCAGTGAATGATAATGGCATAATTAATATTAATAGAGTTATTACATCTCCCCAAATCGTTCACATATTTAAATGAACTCTCCATCTTCCTCTCTCTGGGCTATTTTTGCATTGATATTATAATAACCTTTAGATCTCTATTTTAACTTGTGAAAGCAATGTACCTCATCAGTTTAATATCAAAGATAAAACTGGAAAACCTCATTTAAATATAATTATTTCTTATTTCTTTCAAGATTTCAAACTTTTCCTTATAATAGGTACCCTACTGGTGCATCACTTGGCTTTTGAAAATTGCTCATATAATATCCCTATCTACATATGCCCCCAACTATGCAGGGCTCTCCTAAAATTTAGAGGGGTCTATCCATAAGAAATAAGGCAGAATAAGAAAATTGGATGGTGGACCAGATGGCAAGATGGGCAATATCAGCTCAAGATAGTATATTTATTTCATACATCTCACTTGGAATCTACTACTGACAGCATGTCAGAATGAAACTACAGTGAAGAAACAGGATGGGTGCCTGTTACTGAAACAAAACTCTGGATCTGGGCTGAATCTCTCTTCAGACCACATGATGATTCCTACAATGGACCAAAACCCTTCCATATGTTCTATGATCCTTGATGAAAGAGATAGACAGAGGAGAATTTTGATTTATAAAATTTGGGAGCTCATTAAAGAGTAAACTTGATCATAACTTTAAATGAGGAAAAAATGTAAGGAAAAAATAATTCTGTAATCTATTATATATATGGCTCTTTAGATTTCTTACTCATTTGCACTAAAAGTCAATCTTTTTTTGTGTCTAATTTAAGGGAGGACCATTTTCACTAAAGAACCCAGAACACTTGTAATATAGGAAGAAATTACTTCAATCTAGAATAAAATCTCTTTCAAAACAGGACTAAAAATTTCATAATTTCTTAAATAGATAGTTTAAATAATTAAATTTAGAGTTACTTCCAAATTTCTTTTGAAATTTTTAATACAGGCTGTTACCAGCAAACACACATTGAATTCTTCTAACAGAAAAGGGAAGAGAATCAGAGCATGAATTGATGGCACTTTCTTGTGCAGGATTCACATTTGGCTCTTTAAATCTATTTTAAATTTAAACATCTAAATATCCATTCATATCCTTTTACATAATCATCTTTGTGCTAAATAGCTTGCATTTGTAAGACAAATGTACACAGTTTGTAATTTTAGTCTGAGGTCATAGAGTTGGGACTGTACTACAAAGAATATGGGCTTTTGAAAATTAGTAAGATCCAGGTTTGAATTTAGGCTTCACTACTTATTGTCTGCTTGACTTAGCAGAGGTTACTTCAGCTTTCTGAGCTTTAAATTCTTACCTTGCAAGACAGGCATGAGGCTCACCTGAGATAATGTACAAAAATAAAATACCCTAGGCAATTGCTGACACATAATAGATGATTGATTCATAAATTTCAATTATGTCCTTATGGGTGACCAGTCCAAAAGGAAATTAAATCTTTAACCTTGGCTTCTTTGGTGCTTTATCCCCACCAAATAAGTTCATGACCCAGTGTTAATATTGCCTCGACCTCAGTAACAGGATCTAAGATTAAATAAGATAATGTATCTAAACAGTTCTCAAATCTCTTTTAATGTATTCTTTGGTATGAGTTCAATAAAATAGTCAGGCCCAAGGGCCTGAAAATGACAGAAAGATCTTCCCTCAATTGATGGTTTGATTCCATAGAAACAAGACTGAGCACTAGTATTTATTTCAAACTTATACTCTGCTTACACTTTATTGAATTTAACTCCTTAAATCCTCTCAACAACCCTATAAGCTAAGGGCAATCATTATCCCCATTTTCCAGATAAGAAACAGAAATGTAGATCAAATGAATTATCTGCTCTAGATAGTAGTTATCCTAGTATAATATTACTACTGTATATACAACTATATAACAGCAGCTGAAGTATAATAGTGGTTACTTGCTTCTAAGTGGATCCCAAGTTTGTTGAAATATAAAGCCTAATAAAATTAATTTCCCTAAACTTAAAAGAATATCCTCAGTTTCCATGGGAAGAAGCTTCTCAACATAAAAAGATGTTCAAAAATAGTATCATCTCAATTCGAACACCTCCATTTCTGGTGATGAGGACTAGGGAGAGAGAAACTCTGTGTGTGTCTAATATTTTATTTCTGTGGCTTGTTGAGCTACTATTCACTCGCATCATTCAATGTATGTTGAAAATGTGAAGGCTGCGGTAGACATTTCCTGCTGAAAATTCAAACATTCCATTTGTCTTCCAACTACCTTAGATCTACTAAATATAGGATGAACAATATTTGGTAGCACAACAAAGTAACTGTAATCAACAATAAGTTAGGCTACACTTTAAAGTAACTAAAGAGTGGAATTGGAATGTTCCTAACACAAAGAAATGATAAATGCCTGAGGTGATGGATACACCAATTACCGTGATTTGATTAATTCACATTGTATGCCTGTATCAAAACATCACACGTACCTTATAAAGATATACAAATATTATGTACCCATAATTAAAAATTTGAAATTAAAGAAAAAATGTTTTAAAAAATGATTCTTCAAACCACAGACACTTTGACTATCATGATGTCTGTTTGGAAAAATTTAGAAATTATCCAAATAACACAATACATAAGCAAAAGTGTATCTCAACCTTGTTATTTCATCTCCACTATCTGTGCCATTGAACTGTGTTTATTGTTGTGATTTCATATCATGATAGTGTATAGTTAGACTTGACAGAAATTCAACTATCACAGGCCAGTTTTCAGTAAGAGATCTCTTTGGTTCTAAAAGCCTCTATCTTTGTTTTCAGATTTTTTATTTCTGAAAGCATCTTCATTAAATCCAGAAGACCATATTCCCTTGTGATTAAACTGAGTTAGTATATCTACTTCAATAACTTGAAATCAGATTATGCAGTATGTTGATCAAAAAGCAGGAGGTGATTGTAGTTTCTCTAGAAAGATTGATTGCTCAGTAGGATTCTGGGGAAAAATGACAATAATCACAATTACAGCTGCATAAATACACTTCACATGCTGTCTTGTATGTTTAGCAGTTGAAGATGAATGGGAAAACGTGACCTGGAAGAAATCCTCTATTTTGATAATATTTAGCAAGGATCTGCACTTGCATGCTATTATGGATGTGCCATCTCCCCTGCTGTGTCTCTGAACATCTGAAGAAAAAAGAGACATATACATGGTGAATCCAGTCTACTTTAGGAATCCAGTGATTTTTTACTTTTAAGTATGTGATGAACAAGGTATGGTAGCATCACAGTTAAAGTTTAATGAAAAACCCACGACTTATGTGAATGATCATGTGAATATATACTTACAATGATACAATATTTATTAAATCAATTGTACAACCAGTTTGACTGTTCTAACTGAACTCACAGATTATCGATCAAAAATTGGTTATTAGCTGATTGACTAAACTGACCGTTAACTAAGCTGTCAAGACAGAGTAGTTAATATAGAAGAACCAGTTGATTCTAAGTTAAGAGGCCACATCTCCTGAGATGAGACTGAGAGACATTTCAAGAGGGAACTAGGATACTGGAAATGGAGAAAGGCATCCCTTTTCAATCATTTTTACATAGTCCCAAGACCCTGAAACTAGATATCTCCCCAGGCTTTCTCTCCAATTTGATGTTCAGGGCCTGCCAAGCCTAGTCAGTAAGACTTATTATATTTTTTTATGCTGAAATGAAGTGTTAAAAATGAAACAGAGATTATATGAAAGTTGCATTGGACTTTCTGAGTCATCAGCAGTCACCAGTTTGTCAACCGTCAAGTGTGTATTGAGCATCCATATGTTACACGGTAATGTAGTCAACTAAAATGTGATTGGAGTCATCGTTAGGGTGACCCATTATACTATTGAATCAACAGTATAGTAAACTTCAGTGATTAAGTTCCCAACTGCACCCATCCGTTCTTGTGTGACTATACACAAAGATTAAATGAGATTAAGTATATAAAGCTTGTAACACAATGTGTGGCTTATAGCAAGCACCAATCAAATATTAGCTATTACTACAAGGATGACAGACACTTTAAAAAGGTTGGATCATTAGAAGAGGGTTAAAGAGTGAGATATCAAGATAAAACAAAATTTTGCAAGACTGATAAAGCAAAAAACATAATATCAATTCAGTATAGTTTAAAAATTTATGAAGCTTTTCTCGATATGCTTAGCCAGGAAATATTTTCCTCCAAAAAAGATGTCAATATTGTGCAAACCCTTCTAGACAGCTATAGAATTCTGATAAAAGGGTAAGAGATTTCCTAGAAACTGAAGTAAAAATTGTCCGCAACTTAGAAGTTAGGCTATTTACTTTTTATAAACTCATTTCTTCATTTTATTTATTAGTACCCTCATCATTATCTAATTTGCATATGTGTTTATCTTTCATTTCTTCTCTATAGAACATTAGCATGGTACATTTTCTTATGCTTCTGTTTTTAACTCCAAAACAGGGCCCTACTGAAAGGATACATCCAATAAATGTTTGCTTATATGAGAATATTACCAATTTTATTTTCCATTATTCCAGTATCGCTACATTTATTTTTCCATAAATGTCACTGAATATAAACTCCTTTCACATATTAATTCTTTTGCCAAATTTCTTTATAAGTTTTCAAATACACAGTTAAAGGATAATAAACAATAAAAGATGATCCTATAGAAAAGCACATGTACTCATCCTGGTGAAATATTTTCTAACACTAAAAAACAAAAAGTAAATCAAAATAAAACTTCTAAATTATGATCTTAAAAAACTCAAATTCTAAAGTGATAGATTGAAGTAATTTTACTGGCATCTGACAGTATTGTTTTTTCAGAAATACAAGAATAAAAAGTTCATTGTTCATCTACTTCACCTCCTACAATCTGATATATAGCAAAAAAGAATTTGAATATTCAAACCAACAGATATTTTTAGCCTAGTGTCTCTATAACTTTATTTCTATATTGCTACCTGAAATTGGATTATAGCAAGTACATTTTTATAGGTTTAGTGAAAGAATGAAAGCAAAGTAAATAAGTTCCAGATAAATCCAAAATGCCAATTACCACTGGATACAATGAGGGAGACAATATTCAGTCCTGAGCAAACTGGGTCTGTTGGTAAGAACCCCTCCCAAAAAAAGGATATTAAATAGAATGAATTGTGCTCTCATGTGATAGTCTGGGTTCAATATGCAAAGGGCTCTTTTGATTTGAAGACTAACATCAATCCTAACAAAACAAAACACCATACTATTTGACTCCAGACTGGTTGCTAATCTAGAACATGCATTTCTGCTGACTTAAAATGGAAATGGTTTCTATATTTCTGTAACTATTTACCTGATACCATGCCAATTTGGCCTCATGTATACTCAAAGAAATTCAGGAAATGGAGAAATGAACAGAATGCAGGTGACTCAGAAGACAAATGGCCATCCGGTCCCTCTCTCAATCCTATTTCTTAACTGGACCTTCTCTTCCTTGGAGGAGTGCTTTCTAATGTGGGCAATTCTTCCAATGGGACTCGAGAAGGATGTCAAAATGTATACAAAATAAAATAAGACAACTACAGCAAATGTGGATATGGGGAGTAAATGGATATTATTAGAAATATAAATCTATTTCATGAAAGGATGATTTCCATCCAGAGAAACAAAATCTACATTATTTGCAAGAGAGAAGTAAAATAATGGAATGAGCACACCCACATGTCATCCAAGTTCCTAGAAATAACATTAAATTATACATAAATTAAATCTATAACAGTCCCCCAAGTCAAGAAGTATCAAAAGTGACCTAAAAATGTTGATGAGTCCCTGAAAACTAGAAGACAGATGATAGATGGAATAGAAAACCACAACTCAACAGGTATGTGCATCATTCTGATAAAAAGATGCAGTGTCTCTGAGAGGTCCCAAATGTTTGCAGTAAGATACATGGGGAGCAGAAGCCAGCCATGGCATCCATCAGGCTGACTGGTTAGAGGCATATGGCTCCCCCATCACCCACCCGGTCCTCAATTTATGGTAAGCACAGACACCAGACTGCAACAGTGACTGAGGGGCTTGTGGTCGAAAGGCTGAGCAGTGTTCCAGGATGCTGGTGATGATCCATAGGTATAGGGACCCCCTTGGCTGGAAGATGAAAAACCCCTTCCTATCACCCCACAGCGTATGCATCCTTTTCCTCACAGAAGTAGATTTTTTTTAGAAAAATTGACTTGTTTAACATTAGGAGTTCCAAATGATTATTTTTTAGAAGAATTTACCATTTCACCTTGGTTCACTCAGTATAACAGAAGATAAGGTAAAACTTTGACAAACATTGGGAATACATATGGTTATAGAACATATTCATTGAGAAGTCATGAAAATGAAAAAAATTGATTCAAACATGTCAGCCAGGTTTTATGAGAGAATTGACCTTAAATTCAGTATTAAAAACACATAACTATGATAAAGTCTTTAAAAACAAATGGGAGTAGTTTATAATAAAAGTAAAAATGCTGCGTCTGAATGAAACCTACCAACTCTGCTCATTAGGCTTCCATGTAGGTCCAAAAGGCATATCACATGTAAGAACAACAACAAAAATAAGCTATTAGAGAGTTCCACATCCTAGAATTATGTCCTCCTGAGGCCTTGCAGCAATTCCCTAGTCCCTGTTCGACAGCAGCTGTGAGCCTGTGCTAGCTGTACTCTCCCCGTGAAGCAACAGTCGCTCAGCAGGCACATGCCAAAGCAAGCACAGGGCACGTTTTCACTAACCACTGGCTCTGTTGGGAGGTAGAGTTTGGAGGGAAATAACTTGCCTCACTATCTCAGTCTGTCCATGTCTTCCACAAGCCCAAGCCCCACTCTCTGCTCCTGCTAAGCCTTGGGAGAGCCGGGTTTCTTCCTTCTTTCTTCTTTCAGGCTTATTGGCTCCTTCATCTCATAGATCCTGCTTCATTACTTCATCCATCACAGCTCTTTCCATCTCAAGAACAAGAATTCTTGGACCCCCGAATTTTCTTCCAATATATTCACTAACTTCTGAGCCTTTTCCCTACAGTTCTCATCTGCCTCTTCCAATCCCGGCACCTCCTGGAATTGGAAACATCCAGAAGAGGTGGGGTTCATCTTTGTTGTCAGATGTTTCCCTTGAGTATTCTGTCCTCTAATTTTTCCCACAGCAAATAGAGTTAGGATGGTTTGGATGGTTTGGTTAACTTCCCCATCTGACAATTGAGCTTGAAATCTCTGAACTGGAGGAAGTTGAGAGAACTGTGCCTGAGCATGGGGGAGGTGGGGACTTCCCCCTCGGATTTACAGAAGACACTTTTGACAGAGATGAGCCTGCAGTCAGCAGCCATGCGTTAGAATGCATCAGCTATTCCTGAAGACCTAATCTAGGAAGTTAAATGGCTGAAGGCAAGAAAACTGAGGTTCAGAGTGACGAGAGGGCTATTTTGATCAAAGAATGCTATAGATTTTTTCCACAGTGCAAAGCTTCCACACACAAATCTCTTGTCGTAAACCCAAATCACACAACTTCAATCTCTCCAGCAAGTGAATAGGACATATATTATATTCTTCCTGAAAACAGTCAGGTATTTATCAAAAGATAAACTAAGCTCTTTCTCTCTTTCTTGATTTTGTTTTCATCAATCTACTGTTTCTCTCTCTCTCTCTCTCTCACACACACACACACACACACACACACACACACAGCATGATTCTCCAGATTGTCATTTCAGTCTCGATGCGGGTGTTTCCACATAAAGCAAACAAGGGCAAATAGGGAGGATGTTCACTAGTTAAAGGCCCGCATCTCCGTCTTGCAGGTGGCAACTTTAGAATTCACTCCTCCCTCAGACTGTCTGGATTGAAAAACAACTCTGCAATTCCTGATAGCTTTGCTACCACCCATCTCTGCATTTCATTGCATCAGTTGCTATCCTGCTTAGACATTTTGACCAAGGATTACATTTAAACCGAATTTTAATAACATGGCTCACAAATAATGCATCAGCAGAGAAGGCAGAAAAAGACTGAGGCTCAGAAAGTCAAGACCAGGTTAACTCCCAGTGGAAAATGCAGAAGTTCTGTGCGGCTGTTAGCACTACTGAGACTGCTCTGCTTCTTGAGCGTTCTGACTCTTCTGAGTGGAGCTCTCCTCATTCGTTTGGTTTTGTTTGTCTTCTCTACAACCCTTCTAGAAACTGTGCAAATGAGGGACACCAACATCAAATTCATTCCTCTCATAAAATTTTCCACTATATGAAATTCCATAACTTGTATTTTCAATTTCATTCATGCTGGACAAAAAAAAAAAAAAACAATTTTCCTTTTGATCTACTACTAAAGTTAGATGCACACAATAGGTCCATTTTTGAGAAAAAGTTAAACTTTTATCCACAGGCTACTTTGGAACCTCGTGAGCTTAGCCATCAAGTCTTGACAGGTTTTGGTTCAACTCTACCTGTTATCTTGTATTCTTTAGGGCCTCATTTCAATTAATAAATCAGGCTTTTTTCACCCAGTCGGAGGACAGCCTCTGACAGTACCACCAAATCTGATGCTCTGTCAAAATTTCTTCCTTAACAGTCCAGCCCTTGATTTCAGCTGAATGAAATAATTCCATTTGCTCTATACCAAAGCTGTTCATGCATATTCTTAGCCTAACTAAAAATAGATAGTATGGCAGAAATATGTTATTGTCCTTGCATTCTAGCACACAGATTTTTTTTAAACGATAAACTTAGTGAACACAAATATGATACTGTTGAAGTGAAGAACATTGAAATAAAGATTGAACACAAACAATTATGGAAATAATGACAGAATGTTCCTAAGATTAATTTTTACTACAGTTCTCAGAGCCTTAGATATTATGAATTATCTTAAGTTAATATTTGTTTTCATATTCTAATACCAGCCAAGATATTCATATAGCAAGTTGAACTACAACTGGCCTACAAACAAGAGCCTAAGATAACAAATATCCTATATATTTAGCTTCTGAAATGCATTTATGGAAAGGAATAAACTGTAAATTATGGTCCATCTGTAAAAGCGTCCCATTTGCAAATGCTTTATCAGAAGATTGGCATGCCCAGAACTCACTACACAGAATACTCTATAAGCTTATCTAAAATTTAATGATAAAAATTACAAACATCAAAGTAATTCAAAATAAATTAAAATTACAGTAACTATTTGAAAGAGTTTTATTGTGAATTAAGTTAAAATTAGAAGCACTTCTGAAATAATAAGGAAAACAATAAAATTTATAATCTATACTTTGGATCTATTATTGGATCTAATATTGCCCTGCAAAAAAAACTTGGAAAATAGGATACAGAATATCTTCTTGAGAGATAATCTTACCATTTGATACTAACTCATAGCAAAAAGATCAAAAAAAATTCAAACACCAGTTCCTCTAATGAAGCAAAATGGCCCCAAAGCCAATGAGACTGAATTATTACCCAATTTCATAGCTAAAGAAAATGTTTTTCCATTCGAGAGAGTCGATTACTGTATATGTTCACAATGACCATTCTCACATCCTTGTTCAAAAAAAAAGAAAGAAAGAAAAACAGCAAATTATAGGACAATCCTTATCATAATCTATATGCATTACCCTAAAGATATCATATAGGCAAAGTCCTTTTTCTGAATCCATGCACACAAACTACCTGTTGATTATGTTGGTGTGCCCACAGGGAGGGAAAATGTGAGGATCTTGCAGACTTCAAAATTCTTATTCCTATGTAGTAAATTTACATAGTGAATTAATAAATTATCTTTGCCTTTTAGGATATAAACTATGTTCCCTATGTTCATGTCATTTAAAGAGGCAGGAATTATGGGACTCATTTACCATCACATCCTCTTTACCTGGGCAAAATCTAATATTAATACATATCATACTCTCAGTAAATATTTTCTGACCAAAAGAATTTTTAAAATGAGCAATATAAACACCTTTTGTGTAACCTAGTCTCTGTGACAGTAATATTTCTTTAAAATAGACATAATAGACAATCTGATTTAAAATATTAGTCTTGAAATAAAGTGTTAAAGTGAATTTACTCTTGAGAAAAGTTTCTTAGAGGGTAGACAAAATCAGATTTCAGTATCTACAAGATCAAGTACAAGATCATGAAAAGTAAAAAAATTCACCCAGGAAATGATGCCAACACCTAAATATGGCCACGAGGTTGAAAAAGCCCATATCAGTACCAAATGTGTTATAAAGCTTGATAACTCTGACCTAAGGAGCATTGGTGCTTCTAAACTACTCCAGCAGTTTTGATTAGCTGGAAGTATTTGTCCAAATGGGGTTAGAATAGATTGACCAATTTAGAAATAGTTAATTCCTATGTCTTCAACATTTGAAATGATGATTACTTATTTTTTTTAAAAAAATTTATGAACTTCAAAGGAAATAAATGTTAAACTTTAACCTAAAAAAACAATTTTACATTAAACTTTAACCCCTCCCCCTACAAAAAGGAAAAATAGAATAGACCACTTGCACCCTTCATCCAAAGTGCCTCATGTAAAGCAAAACATACTTATAATTATAGTTATAATTTCAAATCTACTTAATTGTGGCATAAGTAATCTCAGACAGCCAGCTATACAAAAGTATACAAATTGCAGTTGACAGTAAGTATAAAATAAATATTATCTCCTAAAAAAAAAAAAAGGCTTCAGTTCTAAGATGTAAATCTGTTAAAACTGTTGGATCCTTCAGCCAAGATCAACCTTTAAGAACCTAGAGAATGAAAATACAGAAAACTGTGAAATCCTTAGAATGCTGAGAAGCTATTTTGAACTAGGGTTTGTGTATGTGTAGAAGGCTTAGTCAGGTAGATGAAGAAAGTCTAATGTCCTGTCTAATTAGGAAAGAGGTATATATATCAACTCAAGTCATAAACTAATAAAGAATTTAAAAGAAACAAAGAAAAAGGAACAAATGATACATTGGTAATGGTAAAAATAGGCCCAAGTATATCAATAATTAAAATAAATTTACTAAACTGGAAAATTAAAAGGATTGACAAATACATGCTGCTTTATAAGTAACACACCAAAAACACAATGACGTGCAAATATTGGAAATAAATGGTAGAAAATGTCATATCAAGGAAATATTAACCAAAATAAAACAGGTTTAGCTATATTACTAACACATAAAGTAGACTTTAAGAGAAATAATATTTTTAAGAATGAATAGGGTCATTACATACTGATAAAGGATTCAATTTGCCAAAAAGATATAACAATTTAAAACACATGCACACATAAGTATCTAATATATTATTCTCAAAATACAAAAATTAAAATAATTTCAGGAATAAGTTGGTAAGTCCACTATCACAGTGAGATGCTTCAACACATCTCTATAAATTATTTGTAGATCAAGCATACCAAAAAAAAAAAATCATAGATACAGAAAATCTGAAAACCACAATAAGCAAGTTTGGCCTAATGGAAGTAGAAGATATATATTTTTCTCAAGCACACATGGAATATTTATATAATTTGATCAACTACTAACTAGGCCACAAAGATAGCCTCAAACCATTTCAAATAAATTTAATACAGATCTAACGGGTCATACCCTCTAACTCTAATGTAGAAATAAAGAATATAAAGATAAGTAAAAAAATTCCCACATAACTGGAAATTGGAAAACACATTGCTAAATTACTTATGTATGCAAAAATTCATAATGGAAATTTTAAGAAAGCTCAGAATAAATAATTTAATTATTAATGTAATTCAATGCAAATCCAGTAAAATTATTAGATCCCTTGGCCAAGATTAATGCTGAAGAAACTAGAGAACAAAAATACAGATAACTGTGAAATCCCCAGTATAATGTACCTCTTAAAAAATAAGAAAAATAGAATAAAACCAAACATTAGGAAATAAACATAAGCAATTAAAAGGAAAAGCGAAAAAACAAAGTGGAAAACAAAGACATTAGAAAACATTAACAAAGATAAAAGTTGATTTTTAAAAAAAAATAACAAGGTAGGAAAACGTCTGGCAAAACAGGTCAAGAGAATAAGAAACAAGACATAATAAGACAATAGTATTAATAACAATGGAAACATATTAAGTATATATTAGATAATAAAAGGTACTATCAAGAACTATATGCCAAGAGTATGAAACACTTAGACAAAATTGACAAATTTGAGAAAAATAGAACTTACCAGTAATGACTCAATAAGAAATAAAAAGCTTAAATAGTCCAAGAACTATTTTAAAATTTCTTTGATGAATAATCCTACAATATAAATACCAGGTCCAAATGATTTTATGAAAAATTTCCACCAAACATTTAAAGAATATAAAGCACCCCAATTTTATACAATAGAAACAAAATATAATATTCCAAACTCATTCTATGAAGTCAACATAACCCTGATATCAAAACCAGACAAAAATATTATAAGAAAAAAAATATTACTGGCTCACTTCACTCATGGCAATAGAGGTAAAAATCTAAAAGTAATAGCAAATCAAATCCAACAGTATATTGCAAGTATGCAAGGATAATTTAGCATTAGGAAATCTATAAATTCATTTCAATAATAGATTAAAAGAGAAAAATCATATGATCATTTTGATGGATACATAGAAAGCATATGATAAAATTTAACTCCTGTTCATGATTTTGAAAAATCTCTTAGTGGACCTTCATCTTATACATCATACAAAAATTAACTCAAAATTGATTAAAGACTTAAATGTAACCTGAAACCATAAAACTCCTAGAAGAAAACATAGGTAAAAAGCTCCTTGACATTGGCTTTGGCATTGACTTTTGGATATGATACCAAAAGCACAGGCAACAAAAGCAAAAATAAACAACATTAAACTTAATTCCTGCACAGTGAAAGAAACAAAAAAATGAAAACACAACTCTGGAATGGGAGAAAATATTTGCAAATCACATATCCTATAAGGGGTTAATATCCAAAATATATAATGAATTCATAAAACTCAATAGCAAGAAAACAAATAACTCAATTAAAAAAATGGGCAAATGACCTGAATAGACATTTTTCCAAAGAAGATATACAAATGGCCAACAGATATATAAAAAGATGTTCAACATCAGTAGTCATCAGGGAAATGCAAATCAAAACCACAATGAGCTATCACCTCACACCTGTTA
The DNA here is from genome assembly GCA_023783475.1 of Daubentonia madagascariensis. Lineage (NCBI taxonomy): Eukaryota > Metazoa > Chordata > Mammalia > Primates > Daubentoniidae > Daubentonia > Daubentonia madagascariensis. The sequence continues at coordinate 14,691,343 of JAKFHU010001798.1, forward strand.
TGATGGCTATTATAAAAAAAAACAAGAAATAATATGTGCCAGTGAGGGTGTGAAGAAAAAGGAACCCCTGTACACAGTTGGTGGGAATGTAAATTGATATACGTACATTATGGAAAACTAAAGATACATTTCTCAAAACCTTAAAAATGAAACTACCATGACACCTGCTGTAGATATCTCAACAGGAATACAATCAGTAGGTCAAAGAAGATATCCACCCCTTATCATTTCAGCTTATTAAACCGTCAAAAACAATGGAAACAACAAGTGTCAAATGTATGAGATAAAAAGAAATGCATATCATAATATGATGCACGAATGAAATATGCTATGAAGCCACACAAAAAATACTAAGGAAACCCTGCATATCAGAAATTTTAAAAATCTGAGGACATATAGCAATGAAAAAGCTGCACGACAAGAAAGATGGGGAATGGGACATGTTGAAAGGGTTAAAATTAGTTAACCAGAAGATAAATAGAAGGGTATGCCAAGGCAGGTGGGTTGGAAAATGGAATGTTGAAAGGGTAAAATCATTAAGTGTCAATCCTGCCCCCACAAAGTGGTGCTATTGTCTGATGATTGTTTTGATGTAGAGAGTATGTAGTATCCATACACATTGTCAAAAAAAACGTTAAAAAATTATGTACGAGTTTAATTGAGAAAGGAATGATCATAATCACAGTCCCAACAGAATAGTTCAGTAGAACTCCAGTGCTCACAGTTGGAGAGAGCATTAGGACAGAAAAAGGAAAATGACTACGACAATGGATGAGTGAACGACTGGATTGGTTACAGCTCGACGTTTGCCTTATTTGAACATGATTTGAACAGTTGGCCACCTGTGAGTGGTTGAAGTATGGCTGCCATGACTGTCTGAGACTTGGCTACTTGTTCAAAGTTATAGCCCCTTTACATATCAGTTACGTACGTTTTGATGATGAAGAACTTTAGGCCAACTTAAAATATGATAAGCAACTTTAGGCTAAATGTAATTTAACATAACATATACAGGTATCAAATGATCATGTTGTAACACCTTGAATATATACAATTTTTATTTGTCAATTATACCTAAATAAAGCTGGGAAAATAAAAAATAAAAAGATTTTAAAATAAAAATCTCTTAGTAAATTGATATTACCATTTTTAAGGTACCATTAAAAAAAACTAAAATAAAAACACCCTAAAGGGGAAATGTGCCACTTCCTGTAAGTCAGAATCAGGAATGTTACAAGATATTATTACCACTTCTATTCAATACTGAGTTGGAGGCCCTAAGTAGCCCAATAGAAAGAGATTGGAAACAAAGATTAGAAAGGAGGAAATAAAGTTGTAATTATTTGCAGATGATATAATCAATTGCTTTAAAAAACTCAAAATTATTAAATCTATTGACAAGGTGGCTGGATTTGGGAAAATCAGTTGCATTTCTATACAAGAGCAGCACACAACTAGAAAACTTAATTAAAAGGTATCGTCTTACAATACTGTAGTATCAAAGAATATAAAGTACATGGGAATTAGTATGTTAAAAGACACTCAGGTTCTCCACAGGGAAATTATAGAACTGTATTGGAATGAATACAGCTTTAATACTAACAGGAAGCTAGCTCCTTGCCTAATCCCCAGAACGCTACACTCTGGTCAGTGAGGTTCTAGAACTCAGGTTCTCAAAGAAAACATAGGGCTTTCTGGCCATATAATGGCTACAGCCCTTTGTGTCATTCCCTTGACACTCTAAAAATGGTACTCTATTTTTGCTGATTTTTCTGGTTATTCCTTGAAATAAAGTTTATGCTTCCAGAAATCCAGTTCAGTGAAGTTAGACCAAATATTTCTCTCAACATTTCTTCATACTATGCTCAGTTTTTCTTTTAGCTCTATTAATCCTCCCTGATCTCAATCCACACTTCCTACTCTTTAGTAAAGTTAGTCTCAGCTTATCAATTCTTAACGTTATTTGTTCTCAACACTAATTATTGGCTCTTTAAAACAACATATCAATTCTCAAAGTACACATTTGTATTTCATGTGTGTAAATGTGTGTATATGTCTGTATGTATATTTCCTATAACACAATGGTATGATTCTGTTAATGCATAGCCATGAACAGGGCCTATTCAGAATTTTTGTACACCAACTCCATAATATTCATACTAATGTGAAAGACAGAGGAAAATGTAAAAATAACACAATTTATAAGTAATCAAGTACAGTTTCTCAACAACTCTTAAAGAGTCACTTAAAACATTACACTGTTGTTGTTTTCTGACTTTCTTTAATAGCTCATATACCCAGAAAGAGGTAAAATTAGAAAAAAAAACTCAAAGATGTAGAACAGGCCAAAAAAGGTGAAATTAGGAAAGTTTAATTTTATATATCAAAAAGTCTACAGACTTGATGTGACTCAAAGCGCCTGAGACATGTCTAAAAACCAGTGAAATGACAACTGAATGAAACAAAAACTGATGTGGTGAAATTATTTTAAACCATGGAAAAAAAAATTTGAGATTACTCTCTTATTTGACTCAAGTCTTCAGACCACAAGCCAATTGGGTGACAAGTGAATTTATCTTGGCATGTGTAGCTATTCAAAAATTCCCTACCACTTTCTTCCAAAAAGACACAGACAAGTATTAATATTTACCAAAGTCCACAGGAGTCTTCCCTGAATTAAAAAAAAAAAAAATCCTAAAGTAATAAAATGGTTACTGTGCATTCTACTACAATACACTTTCTCCTCTGAGCATCAAACCTTCATATCCAACTGCATAATTGACATCCCAGGCAGATTTTTCACATGCCCTGGATTTTATACAAGCAAAATCCAACTCATAACATTTCTTCAAAAAACGGTCTTTGTCTCCATTGTATTATTTCTGGCAGTAGCAGTCACCAAGGATCCAGAACACTGGTTATAATTCAAACAGACAAAGGCTCTACTCTTACCTCAGTCACTTAACTCTGTTTTATATAAACTAGTTATTTAACCTGTCTTCCGAAAATATTATTATTAATTAAATGAATGAATCAAGAATCAGCATCCAAGTGTGTTGTTCCCTCCATTCTTTCTTATTTTCCAAACCCCACTGCTATTTTCTCCAGTGTTTTTCTCTATCACATCCATCCTCATGAACAGAACTCTTTTATAAACTAACCTGAGCATCTGATTTCCTCCCTTCTTATTTAAATTTTGGTACTAGAAACTATGGGATTTCCCTTGCTAATGCTCTTTCTGTTCCATACTTCCAAACCCTTGAGTTTCTCACCTAGCATTTTTCAAAATGTTCCTTTATATCAATGTTTATAAAACATTTTATCTACAAAACACTTCCTAGTTATTCAACATAAATCCATATCACTATTAATAATTTCAGGTAAAAATTGTCATGATTTTAAGTTAAAAAACATACATTAAAATTAGTATTTTCATTAATTTTCTCTCAGTGATGGGGATAATATTATTTCTAATGTTTCACCAAGATCTCTGTATAATGCCAGTGGTAAATAGTTAAAATCAACTATAGGTTAGGTACACATCTGTGTTGATTTATTTTCTTAATCTTAAAGGTCAACCAGAATGGCAGCAAATTTATGGTTCTGGCTAAAAAGTTAAATACTGATCCAAAAATTATAAAGAAATTTCACATCAAAGACTATTTTCAATGCTCCTTCCAAACATACATTGGCAACCACATTACTTTAAAATATTTTAATTTGGAAGATAGTAGCAGACAGATTTATTTTCCATTTGCTACATTGTATGTGGCCCTGAAAAGTATTTTTGTGGCAACACTTAGATATCAATGTAGAATATAACCATGATAAATTGCCAATGTTTCTTTCTGAGGAGTGAATAAAATCATCAAGTATTGGGTAAGAATCAAACTCATGGTTTGAGCAATTTTGCTCCATAATTTAGTCTTATTTTAAATTCTGGTATACCTTAATCAAAATAATAAAGTCATGATATTTCTGTTTCAAGATTAAAACATATTGCTAAGATTCATCATTTGAATAAGCCATTGAAATTATCAGCATACTAAGTGTCAAGAAGAAATAATTCATATCACCTTCATTTCAAAAACTGGAGAGAAGCTAGAATTGACAGCTAGAATACCTCAGTGAAAAACCAGTCATAAGTTTTGTCTATTTCTCCTCAAAACACACTGAAAAGTACAGACACTGATAATTTCACTTTATTCATAATTTTCACTATTTCCTTTAATTTCATGAAGATAACTTGTTTCCAATCAAGTGTTAAGTGTGAATAAAGCAGTTTGTTCCTTGGTATTCAAAACAATCTATTTCACCCATCCAGTAGTATTATTTCTTCCTGCACAGATGGCTCATACTCTACGATACCAATCTCAGAACACCTTTCCTACTCTGTGGCACAGCTCAAATATAATCATTAACAATACTTTTTAAAAATCTCTTCTGTGGCATTAGATTTAGTGATGACTGAAATATAAAGTCATTGAGTACTTTTCTCTTATATACTCACTGCATATTTAGCAAGAATGCATTCATGTTCAGGATGACACTGGTTTGGTCCAACTGAACCTGCTTAATGTTTAGTAAGCACATGATAATAATTGCTTCTCTAAATCATATATCTTTGATACTGGGCAACATTCAGTGTTATTTGGTCTTAAAATCATAACATACAAATATTTTTATTTCTTTTCAGCATAATTATAACTCATAATCTTTTGACAATATTAGGATTTAGACTTTTTAAAAAATCTCAAAAAATTCCACGGTAATTTTTTTATGTTTTTTGATTTAATAACAAGATTCAATAATTTCCTATGGAAAGCACAACTTTATTCTTATTCTTGTTCCAGAAAAATTTGGATTGATTTTATCAATTGATCTACCAATGCTTTGGAAATAGCATCATAACACATGTGGCTTTTGGTCTATATTTGACAAATTTCTAGAAATAAATAGATTGCATATCCTATAAAATTAAGTTTTCACATAGTCATCTGAACATTCCATTATATTTGTTGCCTAAATTTTTCTTTTTTGGCTGCTTGTGTTAACTTATTACATTTTAATAATTATTTTTCTGACACTACACAAATATATGTTCTACATTCACATGATTATCTTGAGATGATGCATTTACCTAACAATTGTTATCACTGTGTTTATACTTTTATAAAACATTTTAATCCATTGATCCAACTTTCAGGAATTGGGACTAAAACACAAAACAACGATAAAAATAAAACGTGAACTTAGAAAGCTTAAGCGATAAGCAAATGATATACAAATACTTTAACCAAACAAGCTATTTCCTTGAAAACTGAATGTGAGCCAAGATAAATTGTCCAATTTAGTAGTTGTTGCACATGTAAGATTGTACACAAGTAATGGAATTTCTGAAAATCTAATTATTGATCTTCTAAAGTTGTAAAATATGCAAAAATTAAAGTATTTCTTTCCTTTTTTCTTTGTAAATATCGAATCACTTGATAGGCCAGTTGGTACCACCAGGTAGTCAAGAACCACACCTTGAAAAATTTTGTTCCACACATTAATATACATGTCATTGAAAAAATGTTTCATGATCAAAACTCTTTGGAAAATTTGAGCTAGACAAGGTCTACCAGGTTTCTTTCCTGAGACTCTCCAAAATCAAAGATTTAGCATGTGATAGTGCCTGAGCTTATTTCAGCATAGTCTTTTTTTCACTTCTTATGGAAGTTTCCTTTGGAACATGGTTTGGAAAGAAAGTTTTTGTTTTTCCTTCAGTCCCACCTGGAGATAACTGATTAGTGTGTTTAATGAGTTTAACCAGGTCTCATTTATGGCTTAGAAAACATGCCCTCAGAAAACAGCTCAGTTCCTGGATATGGAATCCTCAGTTGAAAGATATTAACCACCACGAATTCTAAGAGTTGTAGTCATATGTATCCTATCCATTTGTGGCCTCATTAGGATTTCACGTAGTCTATTGTTTTGCATCTTCTGATAAAGGTACAGTCTCATCTTCTAGGCTCAGGTGTTTACATAGCTCCAAAAGTAATGAATCCACTTTCCTTCTCTCACTCTGCTTTGCCATGTTTATCCACTTACCACTTTCCTCATCCTGGTACTTACTTTCCTTCATCTTCATAGAATCTTTTTACTTCCCATCTGCCTTCTCGGATTATGGATTCCGCCTTGTCTGAACACATTCAACCCTTTTGGAAGTGGCAAATCATAACAGAAAATAGAAAAAGAAACCACTGTTCTAAAAGCAAGGTGAAGTCCTTTGTTATTATTAGTTACAGTACTGAGGAGAGGGTGTGACATGGAAGAAAGGTGAGATCATTCCGGGCTCAAATACTGCAAATTACCAGCCAGTGAATTTTATGAACTATACGGAAGTTTCTTATCTTTACTGAATCTCAATTTTCTCATCTGCAAAATAGATGTAATAATACCCCAATGTAGATTTATGGTGTAGAATCTATAATCTCCTGGAAAATAACAAATATTCAACAAATGTTAATTACCCTCACCCTGTTTCCTTGGGGCAATAAATATTTGTGGAACTCAGACAAACTACTTTGGTCTGTTTACCTTATCTACCAAAAACAAGAAGGTTAAATCAGATAATGTTAAAGGCACTTGAATTTCTAACATTCTGTGATTGTTTGGGAGCTTAAGGAATGTCCCCTCCACTTCCTCCTACAGTAATCTAGCCACATGCCATTGCACATAATTTGGAGTTTCTCAGCAGAAAGGTAAACACAACATGCACCTCGGAGGTCACTAGAGCAATTCCCTACTTGGTGTCTCATGATAAATTATAGTCTTTCATGGGCTTCCCTAAAAACTCTTTTTATAGATAGCCACAGAAATAGTTTACATGTATTTCCTCTTATTTCTCCTGGGCTAATATGCTGCCCAGAAGCCCAGGGATTTACAGAAGTTTTATTAAAAATTCATATATCTCATCAATGAATTTCAGATACTAGGTTCTATGCTTACTGGTCAAAGATATTCTGGGAGCCAGCCTTATAAATGATGAGTGGTTCTTCTGTTTCCAGCTAAGGGGGTTTTATATCACTTTAGAACTCTTCTTTAGTGGAGTGACAGTCAACCATTCTCCTTTCTTCATTACAGAATTAAAAATGAAAGTTATATATGTAAGTCATTGAAATAACACTGACTTCTTTAGGGTTGTTGATATTTCTTTTATTTTTCTTTAAACCTCTTACAATGGAATGTAAAAATATAAATCTAAGAATGTATTTATTACTATACTTTTCTCTAAAACCATTGCCAAAATAACGCTTTAGAATAAAGTAACAGTGATTCTTTCTCTAACATCCATGTGATAGCTATTGGCTGTTTAATACTGCCTTGAAAATTACATGGAAAATTAAACCAATCCAACTAGCTAAGATATATTAATGTAACATTATATATCTGACAAACTCACTCAAGCTAAAAATAATTAACATTAAATCAATAAATTCAAGCCATGTAAGTAATTGTCCCAATTTCTTAGATGTCTGCTTTACCACTCCCTGTTCACTCTCTTTTCCACTACACATATCATAGCTAATAGGACTTTAATTAATTTGCAAGCAATGTTTCAAAAAAAAAAAAAAGGTTGGAAACTACTTGTTATTAATGATATCTAACGTTTGAACACACCTTCCATGTTTATATAGACTTGCACTTGCACCGTCTCATTAGGATCGTTTGACAACTATTTCCATTTTATAATCAAAAAGATAATGTTCAGAGAGGCTGGGTGTCTTGCTCAAGACCACCCAGTGAGGAAAGGGTAGAACTGAAATAAAATCCCAGGTCATCTGATTCCAGTGTTCATGTTCTTATTATAACACTCTACTGCCTCTCAATTTATATCACAGCTGTAAAAATTAACACTTAAAATATTTTCAATTCACTTCCAATCATTCTGGTTTCCTTATATTGTTCAGATGTTTTTTAAAAGTTCTAAATAAAACATTACCCAAAAAAGGACTTTAAGAAACATAATCCCACATTTTATGAAGAAGTGAGAAGCAAAGTTTTATTTATCTGGCATCTTTTTCATCTCCATCAATCTCTGATTGTGTAACCATTGTTATTTTTTTAAATAGAGAAGGTAATTATGTGTATAATAGTATTTGAAAAGACTCTCAGCCTAGAATGTCTTCTCCACTGCCTATTATTTTTTACATGACATAATCTTGTGCAATACAGCCATCCTAAAAAATGGGCCACACATCTAATATCAGCTAAATTTTTAGGGAAGGAAGGTAATAATCAGCTGGCAAACCTGGTGAGATCTCAAACAGAAACAGGGGTAGGGGTCTGTCTCATTTTGTTTTTGTGTGTTTGTGGATGGCAGGCAAAGGTGCAGAGTATTATCTGGAGGTTGGAGAAAGGCAAAAAGGATAGCCTTGGGGTATTGAAATGGAATGCTCACTATAAAGGCCCCTAACTTCATTATTTGCCTGGAGTCTAGCTGCTCTAAATTGAGTTCGTTTTACAGAGCATTAATGCTATTAGGTGACCGTGAGAAATCTTGAGGCTACTTGCCCTCTAACCTCCACACCACCAAATGCACTAATTCAATATCCTTAGCGCTCTTTTTGACCCCTGTCTTTCTGTGCAAAGCTTGAATCCTTATATGGCCAAATGAGATGCTGGGTCTTAGAGAAAATCTATGTAATAGGTCAATGTATCTTTGATAAAAGATAGTGCTCAGGACACTCGACTTTTCTACCCTGAGCTTTAAAAAGAAGAGCCCAGGTCTTTGCATATGCCCTTTGAATGGCCTAATAACACATTGAAATTTCAGCTAGTTAGACTTTGGAGTATTATGTAAATTCAAGATTTTTCTCCTTCTTTACAACTAATATGTGACAAATAACAAAATTTTCAGCATGAAATTTGCCACTGGGGCTTCCATCTTTCTTTATGATTTGTCACCAGGCTCTGCTATCCTTCAAGCCATAAATAGAAATGCAACTTTCATCTGCATTTCAAACTGAGGTGAAAGTATAAAAATTAAACATTTTCATCTTATTCTGGGTATCAGTCACTCTCTGTGTGCTCCAAAAACAGCAAGACATACTTCCTGCTGCCTCTCCTTCAGAATGATTTCTTGGAAAGGCCATAAGAAAAGAATAACTTGTTATTAGCACATCTACAACACATATAATTTACAGCTCTACCTACCTATTCAGCATTGAAATAGAGTTCCCATGCAGCTTGAAAAAAAACAGGACAAAAGAGTTTTCTAACTGTGTCAGCTACAGTCAAACAAGTAAAATAAAATATAACCACCCACCCCCAATATATAAAGTAAACAACCTCTTAATTTCCACTAGAATCTGGAGGGTTCAATTATTGAAAAATAAGGATTCCATAAGAACATATAAATATCTATTTAATGTCTCATTCAAGGGGAAAATGAACCAAAGTAAAAGTACTTTAAAATATTCTATTAAAACTCAATCTATTTAAAAGAAAGCACTTCTTGCGTGGTCTGGAAATCGCTATCACACTGTTTATATGTATTTGTGTGTTGTGTGGTGGTACTTGTGTATGTAAATGAGGATATATATTAGATTTTATTCTTTGGAATTTAACTTCAGAAAAAGTACACAGATCCCGCTGGGTAGCTAAATGAATCAACCTGTTCAAACTTTTTTTTTTTTTTTAACAACTATATCTACATTCCAGCATCTTGAAACTATTGTAAAAACGCAGACCAAAAAAGTTAAATTAATCCCCAGTGGACTATAAAGGTTGCTGTTAATAACACTCATGTGAACTTAAGGCCACAAGTGTTGCACGTCTGTCAAATAAAGGAGACGACAGCAAGGAGGGGACGCGAGGACAGCCTCGAAATGAGGAGTGCACTTTCAGCTTCAACAGGTACAAATTGCAGATGGGAAATAGACTGTTAGCAAAATAAATTATTTCCTGCCCTCCCATAATTTTTCACAATCTGTGTGGCAAAGATTTTACTGCTGACACTGTCAACATATTCTTAGCATTTGTAGTCATTTACTGTGACCTAGTGGGTAAAGCAACCCTCTTCTCCAAATAACAAAACACCAGATTCTGCATAATGCAAAACGCCTTCTGCTTTCCCAAATGTACAATGGAATTAGAAAAACAAAATTGGTCCAAATGCTGCATTTATTTAACAAGGTGGTTATACAGAGAGCAAGCATTTATGAAGTCTCTTTTTATTTTCAAATTTCTGGCTCAATTTACACCAAAACAAATTCTAAACTGCTCCTCCAGGAAAACATTTCACAAATGATATTCCTCCCTGAACCTCCCCAAGTGCACACAAACACACTCACACACATCCTTATCCTTCTTTCTGTCCTCCTCCTTTCTTCCAAAAATGATGCATTCTAATCTATTTGTTATTGTCTATTCAAAGTAGCAACAATGAGAGTAAAGCCATTGGGGGGGGGGAACAAAAAGAAACTCAACGTGCAAACATTTGAGAGCAGCCTGAAACCACATAGAGATCCTATTTAAAAAATCTATATATTTTGAACCCTGCCTATTTATGAGTAGACTATTCTAAGTAATGTTACACTTTGGAGCTTGAGAGAGAGCCACAAATGTCATGTTTGGAGGATAGTGTCTCCACACTGAAACTGATAAATGGCCTTTACAAGTATGTCTTTTGAAAGAGAATGTAGCACAGACACAACACAATCCCTAAAGAACAAGGCAGAAAAAAATCAAATATAAAGAATAACAACATAAGGGCCTAAAGTGAAGTTTAGCTAACTCTCATGATCATGAGACACCCTTTGACCAAAAGGTCACCTAACATCACTAAACTGTAGAGTTGGAGTAGCCTTTAAGGATCATTCAGTTGACCTCTGTTGTTTGTTAATAATGAGGAAATTCAGAGCCACAGTTAAGTAATTTCTTCAGGATTAAATATGAGATGTGTGACAGAGCTAGAACAGTCCCCTGTGGTGGGACCAGTGTCCAGTTGTGAATGTTCTGCCCTTTACTAGGCTGTCTCTACTCAGAATCCTAAGGCAGCTCTGCTGGTTATCTTTAATCTGGGCTTGCTAGGGATGATGCAAATAGAAATGGTGCCATTCACTATAGAACCAACACTGTGTTTTGCACAAAATAATCTGTCAAATACGTTGATAAGGATGATAATTCCAGGCAATAAAGTTCACATATTATGCTTAAGAAGAAAAAGATCACACTGTTTGAGACAGTCATCTTAAGAGCAACTTGTTTCCATTTAAAAGAATTCACTAACCATCCTTCCTCTAGACAGCCTGCTGGCCCCACCTGCTGCTCTGACGTCAGCTCTGACCCGGGCTTCCTCAGTTTCTACCCTGCTGGCTGCCCTACAAAGCCTTTCAGGCAGTCGGGTGTGCTTGTAGTCCCAGGCACTGGGAAGGCTGAGGCAGGAGGATGCCTTGAGGCCAGGAGACCACCCTGGACAAAAGTGAGACCCCATCTTAAAGTATTTTTAAAAATAAAACAACATTGTGTGTGGGGAGGGGGGGAAGATCTAAAACCATTTGAATGGTGGTGGACTTCCATCCAAAAATGAAATTGGTGGAATACTGGCCATGATAACTGATCTTTCTCTCAGCTGCCCTTCTTTGATTAGGCAGACCTCCTAGAAAGTTGCTAGACCAGGAAGTGAGATGGAAATGCTACTCACTCTGTGTCCAGCACAAGGTAACCTTGCAAGAAGGAATTTGAGAATAACTAAAATCAAACAGTACTCTGGTTGTCATTGCCTCAGCTGATTTGAAAAAAGTGTGTTGTCTTGAACTGTCTGGTCCCTTGGGAGTGACAGGATATACCTTACTCTCACTATTAACTTAACCAGTCACATATGAAAGCCTTAGGAAAACAGTGGCGTCCCCCTCTGCCACACTACATCAAGCAGCCACATGTTGTTCCACTGTAGACAGACTGTCACTTCCACTGCATAAGCTGTCATAGGATGGAAAAAGTTATCTGAGTGCCTGACAGCCAGACAGCCCGTTTTGGAGAAAGAGCAAAGAGGTCAAAACCCCTTGCCTAGAGTTCAAATATTTTTCTGTTAGAATAACAATCCTGACTGAACTGTCAGAGTTTTGAATATATTTTCCTTAGTTCAAGTTTTTTCAATAGGTGGTTAGTCATTTCTGGGGCTAAAAAAGAGACCTAGTTTTCTGAGTAGTTTCTTCTTCTATCAACAACCTTTCCATTTTCAACAAAGAGTTATAGGTGATTTAAATATCTACAGCAATGATATTCTTGAAGATGATAAGCGTATGAGGCAGGAGACAAAAGCCTATCTGGTAACCATCTCTCAGATTCATTAAGAATACTGGTGTTTGAATGAGCACATCTGAATCAAAGCTCAAACACCACATTGTTTTAGCCACAGAAAGATGGATACTTTATGAAATATAAAAGATGTGAGTGAAATGAGAACCCCTCAATGAAATTAAATTTTTTACATCTAGACTAATTTCAGCTTACTTTTTCAACCAGAAGTTGTTATGTCAACAACTAGAAAAATTGAAAGACAAAGCCTGGAAAACTTGTATGAAAAGTATGCTATGAACAGAAAAAGAAATAGAGAAAGTAAATCAAATTAAACAGGTTTCACCTTATTTCTTTTTCCTGATGAAGATACTTTTACCCTCATTACATGTAATTTGTGATAAAGAGGGGAAGTGAGTATATTTATCACCATTTTAATAGTACCATTGTTTACATAAATTAGCATGGAGTTGGTTTGGTAATTTAAGGCTTATGGAAAAGACCCATTCCCACGATAGAGGTCAATCCCATCAGAGCAAATATCATTGTAAGCCCAGCCAACAACATTCATCAAATAGGATTTTCTCAAATAAATTTTTACTCTAACCTGCTAAATAGAATCTTAGCAGTTGGGGGTTTTGGGTTTTATTTGTTTGTTTTGCCATCACTGTGACTGGATTATGTTTTGGTCTGTGTAATAAGTTTTTAATATTTATAAGATCCAAAATACTACGCTAAGTATTGGAGGGGAGTTTGGAGAGTGGATTACAAATAAGTGGGGGCCCCTCAACTGTGTCTGATGGCTGAGGCAGAACGTACTTGTATAGAACAAAGAGGGACAAAAGGCAGGACAGGAAGGAAGCAGGGGAACAAGGCAAAGGAAGTGCAGGACGTGAGCTGAATGTAGAATTTGCTGGTAGTGGTGCTTCTGAGATGCTTCCACCCCCCGACCCCTGTAAGCCCCCCTCCCCACAGTATTGCTGTGAACCTTAAAGAAGCCTTACCTAGTCTGCCAGTCTGAGAGCTGCAGAAGAGACTGGATGAGGGGTGGCCAGGCTGCTGAGATGAAGTTTAGCAGGCTCCCTACTGGCCTGCTAGCCTGTCTCCAGAACAGATTGTTGCGGGGGGTGATTTTGTTGTTTTCCCTTATGAGCCATAAGTGAACGGAAATAGGTTAATCACAATCCTTGCATGGCCCTCTTTTATGTATTTATCTATCTATCTGATTACTTTCATAATGGCTTTGAATCCCATTTCTGGGCTGATTTGACTTTGAGAAATTATAAACTTCTTAGTTATGATTAGAAGGCCTGAGAGGAAAATCAGTGTCCAATAAGGGTCAGTGCGTACCAACCAGACCTAGGATAGGGTTGCCACATTTAGCAAATAAAAATACAGGGTGTCCTGTTACATGGTAAACATTTTCTGAGCGTAAATATGTTCCATTTAATATTTGGTACATACTTATATTTAAAAATTATTCACTGTTTATCTGAAATTCAAATTTATATGGCTGTCCTGTATTTATCTGGCAATACTCATTTAAGGCTTCAGAAAGTCAAACAGCAACACATTATTTACCTCTCATTGTTTGCCACTGATTTTATATATAAAACATGAAAGAATTATCTTCCATTATACTTACCAACTTAATTATGTCAAAATAGCACAATCCAAGAATATCCAAAGCACATAGAACAAAATTAGACAAAGTTAAACATTTTACATTTCTAAACATTGTTTCCTACATAACTAAAAAAGCACCTCTTACAACAGTTCAAAACTAACATTCAAAAAAAAATAGCTTACTATTCTCTTATTCATACCTGTAGAATTTTGGTTTGAGATTCAAAATTTTCTCAAATTTAAGTGGAGATTTTTTAAAACAGTTTACTAAATTTGAAATGGACACAGTCACACGTATATAAAACAAATAACTCTATGGTCTACGCAGAAAGATTAATCAAAAGGTAACTCAATCTCATCATCCTAAAAGTCAGATCAAATCATTAGTTCTAAGACTTGTACTCCCACAGTCACCATGGAGAGATAATGGAGATTAATAAATGTAGATACTCTTGACATTGTATCAGAAGAGCTAAGGCTCCAACATCTACCACTAATACCAAAAAATGAAAAATGCCAACCTAGACTCCTTGCTATTTATAAGAAGGCAGGAGGCTTAAAAAAAAAAAAAAACTATGAAAAGAAAAAGGACACTATTTCTTCATGGGGTAAAAATGTTCTGAAACAAATGATCCCAAATCTTGTATTCACAACATGCAGACACCGAGAGACTCTTATTATGGATACCATCTCTTCTCCAAGCAAGACACCCCCAACACCTTGCCTGATTTACTACCTAAAACAAGGCTAAGAAGGGACAAATGGCACAGTCTGGATCTCCAAATGTCAGGATGACAAATGTTATTTCTCTATTTCAAAGGACAAATCATCGATGCAGAGAATAACAAAATTTCAAAAGCACTCTGGCATGGTATCCTGAAAGGAAATTAAAGTAAAACAGTAAATCCTCTCTTGAAGTAAGAGCCCGTATCACAATACTGACGTGAGATACAAAGCAGAGCCAAGTGAGACACCCAAACAGAAAGTGGAGAAAAGAATTTTCCTTCAAAGCAGCTAAGTCCTAGACATGGAGTACACAACCTATGGGTGACAGATAAGTTAAAGAGCTGGAGTTTAAGCCAAGAGGTGGAAATTTTCTATTAATAGAATGAGGTCATTATTTTCCAAATATAAGACATTGCTTCCTAATTATGTGACTTTAAACTCTAGCTAGGTATTTAACCTTCTTTTGCCTCAGTTTGTAATGTGTAAGTGAGGAAATAATAGTATTTATTTTATAATAAAGTTGTTATACAGATTAAATGAATTAATATTTGTAAGGTGATTAGAATAGTGTCTGGCACATAGAACACACTAAAAAGAGTTGGCTTTTGCAAGAATTCTTGACCTAAAGAATCCCAAGAAGTCTGGAGGACCTGGTTATTAGCAATAAAAATAAATAATCATCATGTAAGCTAACTGTGTGGTAGAGCACTTCACAGAGTATCCACATGTGTGACCTCATTTGATCCTTCCAATCTCCCTGTGAGACACATATTATTGATCCCATGTTATCAAGAAGTCAAGAAGTCTTCCCAAGATCATGTGCCCAATGTGTGTCACCACGAATAATAGTCAGCAGCAACTGGGTGGTTTTTTTAAATCTTTTCTTAATCTTTGGATGCCCTTTTAATTTGGTGGCTTATCTAGGTTCCATTCTTGCTTGACCCACTTTTTTCTCCTCTCTACTGGCACTGCAGGAAACAGGCAGGATAAGGAAAAAGACAAAATGTGAATTTAAACATGCCAAGTTTTAGCATTTGACTTTGGCAGAATCACAAGACCATACCTGAACTGTTTGGGCACTTTTCTAAAATACTTTAAGCAACAAAAATAGTTCCATCCTCCTTTCTGTCAGTCATCTTTTCACCCCAGCATAATTACAAGGTTTTCTCCTATGAATATCAGTTTTTAAAATCATTTATGCAACTGTGAGTATTACAGCTCAACTATGAGTTTAAATGAAAATTTTGATAAATGCAAGTAATTGATGTTAATTTACATATTCCCCAATGATTGTCGGCAGTTTAGGGTAAATAGTCTGAGATTCTCTGCTGCATCTTAAATAATCAGAGATGACAGTGACTACATGGAACTGGTTAAAAAAGGTCATATCAGGAGAGAGACAAATATTCTAGATAAAGCCTAAGAAAAGTGTCGGCAAAGGCCCATGCAAACCAAAGGACTCCAGTATGATGAACAAATGAGCAAAAGGCCTGGGCAATTCATTTTCATAAAAAATAGGTGGAAATACTATTATTTGCCCATTTATAAATATTAATTATCCCCTAATATGTGCCAGGCGCTGCACTAAGCATTGCAGATTACATTTTGTGTGGAGAAAATAAAGACCTGGCCCTGCTTCATGGGAGTACATAGTAATAGAATTAGATCTAGTCTGGAGAAGCAGAGAGAGTATCCCTGTACAAGTGAGAGTTGTGCTGAGCTATGAAGTGATATTAACTATGAAAAAAACGGAAAGAACAATATTCAAAGAACTTGTGGCAAAAGGGATGGAAAGTAGCTGCAGTAGAAGGGGCATGTGGAAGCATGATAGATGAGGCTGGAGAGAGAGCAGGGAGAAGAACATTCATGGCCCAATAAGTCACATTAATGACTTCTTTTTTTTATTCTAAGAGTACTAAAGGGTTTTAAGCAAGGGCATGGGGAATACGTAGGCTGGGCTGGCATTATCAGCCTTTAGAAAGTTTGTTCTAGCAACTGTGTGGATCAACTAGATAGAAGGTTATTGCAGCAGAGTAAGTGAGAAATGATGATAGCTTGGAGTAGAATGGATGAAATGAAGGGAGTTGGTTGTAAAATTGTCAGGACTGGGTGATGAATTGGATAGGGACTCACTGGATGATGCATTTCTGGCAGTAAGAACAGTGTCTGGTACATAATAGCACTTAATAAGTATTTGTGGAATAAATGTTGATTGAGTAAATACAAGAAGGAGGGAAATGAGGTGTCAAGAATGATTGCTGAGATTCTAGGTGGCATATCTTCGATGAATGGTGATGCCATGCAGAGACAGAACACCCAAGAAGGAGGCCAGAATTGGGGTAAGAGTTCATGAGTTTAAATTTAATCTTATGAAACTTGAAATGTCTTTAAGTTATCTAAGAGAGCAGTCAAGAAAGTAGAGAGAGTGGATAACCTATCACCAGGAAGGGAGGTCTCACCCAAAAATATAAATTTGTGGGTAACTTATTTACGGGAAGGGATTAAACCTTAGCATAGGAGGAGGTGGAGAAAGATGGCCAAATAGAAACCTCCAGCGATTGTCCCTCTGCATGAATACCAAATTCAATAACTATCCAAGCAAGCAAAGACCTTCAGAAAAACCAAAAATCAAGTGAACAATCATACTACTTGGTTTTGACATTATATCAAAGAAAGAGGCACTGAAGAGGGCAGAAAAGACAGTCTTGCACTGCCTGCACCACCCCTCCCCCATTCCCTGGCCATGCTGCTCCAGCAGACAAGTGGAGAGAGAATCTGTGTGCCCAGGGGAGAGAGAGTGAAGTGATCGTGAGACTTTGCACTGAAACCCAGGGCTTCCCTGGCACAAGGGAAGATAGCACAGGGCAGAATTCTGCCAGTGCCAACACAGGGAGCATTTAGACCAGCCTGGCCAAAGAGAAATCCTTCACTTGGAAACCCAGGTTCTGGCTACCACCACCACCAGCTGACAAAAAGCAGCTTGGGGCCTGGACTAAGTTCATAAGAAAATTGGGCCACAAAGGCTGAAGGTCCTTAAGGAATTCCCATGGCTGTGCTGGCTCAGAGCCAGTGGACTTGAGGTGCACATGACCCAGTGAGACACCAGTGGTGGCTAAGCCAAGTGCCTGTGTCACCCCCTCCCCCAACTATAGGCAGTGTGGCTCAGGGAGTCTTCTTCCACTTGGGGAAAGGAAAGGGAAAAGTTCAGAGGACTTTGTTTTACAACTTGGGTACCAGTTCAGCCACAGTAAAATACAGTACACCAAGCAGACTCCTGAAGCTACTGAGTCCAGGCCTTAGTTCCTGAACAGCATCTCTGGACCATCCCTGGGCCAGAAGGAAACATGCTTCCCTGAAGGGAAGCACTCAGTCCTGGCAGGATTTACCACCTGCTGACTAAGGAGAACCTTGGGCTTTGAATAAACATCAGAGGTAGCCAGGCAACAGTCACCGTGGGCTGGGCTTTGGGTGAGACTGGTCTGCCATCAGGTGTGACCTAGTGCTGATGGCCATGAAGGAGTGCCCACATCACTCTGCCTCCAACCCCAGCAGCCCGGAAAAGGGGGTGGGGGAAGAGAATGAGAGACTTTTCCTGGTAATCCAGGGAATTCTCCTGTATTTACCCAAGTCCACCAAGGCAGTATCACCAGGAATCTGCAAGAGTCACAGCATTACTGGGATTGGGGCACCCCCAGTGCTGATATGGCTGCAGTGATCAAACATTTGGGTCAGGATACTCAATTCCCTTTGAATATCTGGAAAGCCTTCTCAAGAAGGATGGGTTCAAACAAGCCCAGACTACAAAGAATAAAATAAATATCTAATTCTTCAATGCCCAGACATCAACAAACATCCACAAGCATCAAGAACATCCAGGAAAACATGACCTCACCAAATGAACTAAATAAGGTACCACCAGCCAATCCTGGAGTGACAAAGATATGTGACCTTTCAGACAAAGAGTTCAAAAAAGCTATACTGAAGAAGCCCAATGAAATTCAAGACAACTCAGAGAAGGAATTCAGAAGCCCCTCAGAGAAATTTTAAAAAGAGATTGAAATAATTTTTTAAAAAATCAAACAGAAATTCTGGAGCTGAAGAATTCAACTGACAAACAGAAATGCATCACAGTCTCTCAACAGCAGAACTGACCAAGCAGAAGAAAGAAGTAGTGAGTTTGAAGACAGGCTATTTGAAAGTACACGGTCGAGAAGAGAAAAAACAATAAAAAGAATGAAGCATGCTTAGAAGATCTAGAAAATAGCCTCAAAAGGGCAAATGTAAGAGTTATCAGCCTTAAGGAGGAGGAAGAGAAAAAGATTGAGGTAGGAAAGTTATTCAAAGAAATAATAACAGAACTTTCCAAACCTAGAGAAAGATGTCAATATTCAGGTACAAGAAGGTCACAGAACAAACATCGAGCAGATTTAACCCAAACAAGACTACCTCAAGGCATTTAATAATCAAGCTTCTATAATAAAAGTCACTGATAAAGAAAAGGTCCTAAAGGAAGCAAGAACAAAGAAAAGAATAACATATAAAGGAGCTTCAATACATCTGGCAGCAGACTTCTCAGTGAAAACCTTACAAGCCAGGAGAGAGCAGTGTGACATATTCAAAGTGCTGAAAGAAAAAAACTTTAACCCTAGAATATTATATCCTGCAAAAATATCCTTTAAACATGAATGAGAAATAAAGACCTTCCCAGACCAATAAAAGCTGAGGAATTTCATCAACCCCAGACCTGTCCTACAAGAAATGCTAAAAAGAGTTCTTCAATCTGAAAGAAAAGGACATTAATGAACAATAAGAAATCAACTGAAGGTATACAACTCACTGGTAACACAAATACTCTATTCCTGTAATTGTGGTACATACACCACTTATATTTTGAGTAGAGAGCATAAAAGATAATCCTACCAAAATTAACTACAACTTTTTGAAAGACAGATAGTATATAAAGATATGGATGAAAACAACAAAAATTTTAAAAGTGGGGGCAATAGAGTTAAAGGGCGGAATTTCTGTTAGATTTCTCTTTGCTTGTTTATTTGCTTGTTTGTTTATAAGCAGAGTTGTTATACGTTTAAAATAATTGGTTATAAAATATGTTTTGCAAATCTCATATCAAAAAACCCACAACAGATACACAAAAAATAAAAAGCAAGAAATTAAAACACATTACCAGAGAAAATAACTTTTAACAAAGGAAGACAGGAAAGAAGGAAGAAAGAAAGAGAGGACCACAAAACAACCCAAAATCAAATAACAACATGGCAATAGCAAGTCCTTACCTATCAATAACAACATTGAATGTGAACAGACTAACCTCTCCAATCAAAAGACATAGAGTAGCTGAATGGATAAAAACACAAGAGCCAGCTATATGTTGTCTGCAAGAAATGCACTTCACCTATAATGACACACATAGACAGACTGAAAATAAAGGGATAGAAAAAGATATTCCATGCAAATGGAAACCAAAAAAGAATAGGTAGACTTCTATCAGATAAAATGAATTTCAAGACAAAACCTGTAAAAAGAGACAAAAAAGTCATTATATAATGATAAAAGGGTCAATGCAATAAGATGATATAAAATTCTAAATATATATGCACCCAACCCTGGAGCATCCAGATATATAAGCAAATATTATTAGACCCAAAGAGAGAGAGACTCCAATACTATAATTGTTGGAGACCTCAACACTCCACTGTCAGCATCTGACAGACTATCCAGACAGAAAATCAACAAAGAAACATTGGACTTAACCTGCACTATACACCAAATGGAACTAATAGATATTTACAGAATGTTTCATCCAAGAGCTGCAGAATACATGATCTTCTCTTCAGGTCATGGTCATTCTCAAGGACAGACCATATGTTAGGCCACAAAACAAGTCTTAAAAAATTCAAAAAAATTGATATGATACCAAGTATCTTCTCTGACCATGATGGAATAAAACTAGACATCAATAACAAGAGGAACATTGGAAATTATACAAACACATAAAAATTAAACAATATGCTCCTGAATGACAAGTGAGTTAAAGAAGACATTAAGAAGGAAATGTAAAAATTTCTCAAAACAAATGAAAATGAAAATACAACATATCAAAACCTATGGTACACAGCAAAGGCAGTAATAAGAGGAAAGTTTATAGCAATAAGTGCCTACGTCAAGAAAGTAGAAAAGTTTCAAATAAACAACCAAACAATGAATCTCAAACAACTAGAAAAATAAGAACAAAACTAACCCAGAATTATGAGAGGAAATGAAATAATAAAGATCAGAGCAAAAATAAATGAAATTGAAACCCGCCCAAAAATACAAAAGATCAACAAAACAAAACTTTGGTTTCTCAAAAAGATAAACAAAATTGACACACCTTTTCCCAGACTAAGAAAAAAAGAGAGAAGACCCAAATAAATAAAATCAGAGAGACGTTACAACTGATACTGCAGAAATACAAAGAATCATCAGAGACTACTACGAGCTCCTATACGCCAATAAATTGGAAAACCTAAAAGAAATGGATAAATTCCTAAACATATACAACCTAAAAAGATTGAACCAGAAAGAAATCCAAACCCCAAATAAACCAATAACAAGTAATGAGATAGAAGCAGTAATAAAAAGTCTTTCATCAAAGAAAAGCCCAGGACCTGATGGCTTCACTGATGAATTCTACCAAACTCTTAAAGAAGAATTAATACCAATCCTACTTAAACTATTCCAAGAAATTGAGGAGGAGGGAATACTCCCAAACTCATTCTACAAGGACTATATCACCCTGATACCAAAACCAGACAAAGACAACAGAAAAGAAAACTATAAGTCAATATCTCTGATGAACATAGATGTAAAAATCCTCAATAAAATACTAGCAAACTGAATTCAACAACATATTAAAAAGATTATTCATTATGATCAAGTGAGATTCATCCCAGGGATGTAAAGATGGGTCAACATATGCAAACCGATATGATATATCATATCAACAGAACGAAGGACAAAAACCATGTAATCATTTAAACTGACACTGAAAAAGCATTCAATAAAATTCAGGATAAAAACTCTCAAAAAACTGGGTATAGAAGGAACTTACCTCAAGATGATAAAAGCCATATATGACAGACCCACAGCTAGCATCATAATGAATGGGGAAAAACTGAAAGCCTTTCCTCTAAGATCTGGAACAGGACAAGGATGTTCACTCTCACCACTGTTATTCAACATACTACTGGAAGTTCTAGCTAGAGCAATCAGAAAAGAGAAAGAAATAGAAAGCATCCAAATTGGAAAGGAAGAAGTCAAATTATCCTTATTTGCAGAAAATATGATCTTACATCTAGAGAAAACTAAAGACTCCACAAAAAACTATTAGAACTGATAAACAAACTCAGTAAAGTTGCAGGATGCAAAATCAACATACAAAAATCAGTAGGATTTCTGTATGCCAACTGTAAATAATCTGAAAAAGAAAGTAATCCTAGTTACAACAGTTACAAATAAAATATCTAGGAATAAACTTAACCAATGAAATGAAATATCTCTATAATGAAAACTATAAAACAGTGATGAAAGAAATTTAAGAGGACACAAAAAAAATTAGAAAGATATTCCATGCTTGTGGAAAGGAAGAATCAATATTGTTAAAATGTCCATGCCACCCAAAGCAATCTACAGGTTCAATGCAATCCTCATCAAAATACCAATGACATTCTTCACAGAAATAGAAAAAAAAAACCTAAAATTTATATGGAACCACAAAAGATTCAGGATACCCAAAGCCATCCCGAGCAAAAAGAATAAAACTGGAGGAATCACATTAACCGACTTCAAATTATACTACAGAGCTATAATAGCCAAAACAGCATGGTACTGGCATTAAAAAAGAGACACATAGACCAATGTAATAGAATAGAAAATCCAGAAATAAATGCACACATCTATAATGAACTTATCTTCAACAAAGGTGCCAAGAATATACAGTGGGGAAAGGATAGTCTCTTCAATAAGTGGTGCTGGGAAAACTGGATATCCATATGCAGAAGAATGAAACTCCACCCTTATCACTTGCCATATACAAAAATAAAATCAAAATAGATTAAGGATTTAAATATAAGATGTGAAACTATGAAGCTACTAAAAGAAAACTTTGGGGAAATGCTTCAAGACATTGGTCTGGACAAGGACTTCTTGAGTAATACCCACAAAGCACAGGCAACCAAAGCAAAATTGGATAAACGGGATCATATCAAGCTAAAAGTCTTCTGCACAGCAAAGGAAACAATCAACAAAGTGAAGAGACAACCCACAGAATGGAAGAAAATATTTGACAAGGAATTAAAAACTAGATAAGGAACTCCAACAATTCATAGGAAAAAAATCAAATAATCTGATTAAAACATGGGCAAAGGATCTGAATACATATACTCAAAAGACGACATACAATTGGCCAACAGGTATATGATAAAATGCTCATCATTAGTCGTCAGAGAAATGAAAATAAAAGCTACAATGAGATATAATCTCACCTTAGTTAAAATAGCTTTTATCAAAAAGACAGGTAAAAAACAAATGCTGACAAGGATGTGGAGAAAAGGGAACCCTTGTACACTGTTGGTGGGAATGTAAATTAGTGCAACCACTATGGAAAACAGTATAGCAGTTCCTCAAAAAACTGAAAATAGAACTACCATATGACCCAGCAATCCCACTGCTGGGTATATATCCAAAGCAGGGGAATTCAGTATATCAAAAAGATACCTGCACTCCTATGTTTATTGCAGCACTACTCACAAAAGCCAAGATATGGAATCAACCTAAGTGTCCATCGGTGGATGAATGGATAAAGAAATTGGTACATACACACACTGGAATATTATATAGCCACAACAAAGAATAAAATCCTGCCATTTGCAGCAACATGGATGGAACTGGAGCACGTTATGTTAAGAGAAATAAGCCAAGCACAGAAAGACAAACTCGCATGTTCTTGCTCAAATGTGAGAACTAAATATTAAAAACAATTGATCTCACAGAGACAGGTAGTAGAACGATGGTTGCCAGAGGCTGGGAAGTGTAGAAGGGAGGGAGGCATAAAGTGAGATGATTAATGGGTGTAACAATTTGGGTAGATAATTAGATAGAATGAACAATATTTGATAGCACAACAAAGTGACTACAAGCAACAATAAGTTAGGGTATCTTTAAAATAACTAAACAAGTGGAATTGGAATGTCCTTAACCCAAAGAAATGATAAATGCCTGAGGTGATGCATACCCCAATTACCCTGATTTAATTAATTCACATTGTATGCCTGTATCAAATCACATGTACCCTGTAAAGATACACAACTATTATGTACCCATAATTAAAAATAAAAAATAAAAGCCTGAAACATAAATAACATTGCCTAGGAAGAGATTACAGAGTGAGAAGATGGGCAGACCCTGGAACAAGTGTAGAGGAGCTTTACCATTCAGAAAAAAAGTGGTAAAGAAAGAGTCTGCAGAGAAGAAGCATACACAGAAGTGCAGGTGCAAATAGGAAAGGTTTATATCATGGAAAGCAAGCTGAGACTGGCTCAAGAAGGCAGTGACTAACAGTGCTAAAAGCAATTCAAAAGTCATGTATGAAAGACCAAAAAACATCCTTTTTGGTTTAGCAATATGAAAGTCACTAGTGAGTTTAGAAAGAGCTGTTTCAGTGCAGGATGGAACTAGAAACCAGATTAAATAGGTAATTGGATGAGTGTTAAGTGAGGAAGTGGCAACTTTGTATACAGGCAAGCGGAAAAGAAAAATAGTATGGTAGCTGAAGGACTGAGGGAAGGAGTCAAGTGAGCAGAATATAGGCCAAAGAGAAGCATTTGCTGCCAAGAAGAGGTTGACTATATATCAGAGAGAAGAGATAATCAAACGATAAAGTTTTCTGAGAAACTCAACTCTCAGTAATGTCAGCGTTAGTAATACTCTCACAGCAGGAGTGTTTAGCAGATTTGAGATATCAAAATACGGTAGTGCATAGAATGACCAAGAACGCATCTAGAAAATGATGGAAAGCAAGTTGTTCTGGGAAAAACTTGCATCAGATTAGATATTTCTAATCTAACGTAAGGAGAAATATCTTTTGAAGTTCTTGAAAGTTGTTCCACTAAGAAAAAAACTTTAAACTTATACACCATTTTCACATGCATTTCATATGAGTGGGGAATAAGAGTGATGTATTAGTCAGCTCAGGCTGCCAAAACAAATTATCATAAATTGACTGGTTTAAACAACACAAATTTATTTCTCACAGTTCTGGAGGCTGGTAAATCCAAGATCAATGTGCTAGCAAGGTACGTATCATTCTGGGGCCTCTCTTCTTGGCTTGTAGGTGGCCACTATCTCCCTGTGTGCTCACATGACCTCATTTTTGTGCACACTTGGGGAGAAAGAGAGAGCTTTCTGATGTCTGTTCTTTTAAGTACACTAATCCTACCAGATCAAGGCCCCACCCTTATGACCTCATTTAACCTTAATTACTTCCATGAAGGCCATATTTCCAAATATTATCACATTGGGGGTTAGGACTTCAACATATGAATTTTGGGGGTTACAAATATTCAGCCTACAATAAGTGATAATAATACTTAAAAATTGCATCGATGGATAATATCCCCAATACTCCAAATATAGGAGAAAAATCAAGTGGTTTGGAGTTGAGGGATAGAAGGCCTTTAGATAAATTTGTTTGATACAGTTCTCTTTGCATTACACCATCCATCCTGCCTCCCATTAAAATATATTTTAAAAATATATTTGTAATGGCTAAAGTAATTGCTAATATGAAACAGCTCTTTGTGGGGACAGTGGAAAAGGCACTAGAGCAGAGATTCTAGTCAGAGGAAGAGAAACAGATACAATCACTTCCCACCCCTTTTCTCTTGATAGATTAAATGGATGGGTGAATGGATTGATCAAAGGAAGAACTGATGGATCCATTGATAGAGTTTCTGCATTTGCACTGACTAGAATTTGATATGTCTTTATTTGCAATTGGCAAATGATAAAAAGAAATCAGGAGATTTTGACTGAGAGCCCTGAATTTATAGCTATGCAGTTGCCAATATTCCTGGCTTCACCCATCCCACATTCCATGGGTTACTTCAGGTGCTTACATCTTTGTTCTTTCCCTTCAGCTATTCCAACCAAATGCCCTCAAACTCCTAATAAACCCTTAGGGAGTACTTAGCACCTCAGCATTTACCCCACAGACCTCAACAGGCATCCATATAGCATATCCCAGACCTACAACTACCCCTGGGTCTATGACTCAGGTTCAAAACCATGTCATCCATTAAATTTTCCAGGGTCCTAAACCCTTTTCTCTGCAAGCTAGATTCCTAAACTTAGAAATTTAAGGCGATTTCCCCATCTTCCCCAGAATCTGTGAGCAAGTCCCTTCAATGCACCATTTCTATGAATAGGGAGCATTACACAGGGAGTAACTCATCCTGCCAAGGTGCCTAAGCCCATGGGAACCACCCACTCCCCTCCATGTAGGGACTAAGTGTGCCAAACCCTTTCCCAACAGGCAGTCTTTGACACATCACTCACTTGGTTTACTTGTGCATTGTTGAATGCTGTGATCTCTATCGTTGCTCCTCCAATGCCAATTTGTAGATGGCAAAATTAGGATTTAGCCTTGATGGAATTAGAAGAAATGTCCTCAAACCTCTAGCCTAAGCCCCCTGTTACAAAGAATCTTGCACTGGGAAATTGAACATGAGGACTCAAGAGGGACTTTCCTTGCCTTTGTCATTGCCCATTGTGTATCTAAGCACAGCCTTCTGAAAAGGAGTGGCTTTCCTAAAGCAGGATTCAGGCATTGCTGGATCCCTGGGGCTAATACCAATGAGTTTCAGTTTATTACATAAAAATCAAGCATTTGCTAAGATTTTAAATTAAAGTTTTAGATATTTTAATGATAAAAGGGAAGTGAAATATGTTCAAGTCCCAGAAATTGAGTGTCAGCCTAATAAGGAAACGAACCTAGAATTATTGTCTCGTTCAATAAATTAGTTCAAAGGAAAGAAGCTGTAAACTAAAAGTTCCTTGATCATGAAAAATGTAACTACTATATAATATACCCCAAAACTTACCGCTCTATCTCCTGCCCTTTGAACTAATTGCAAGAACATCAAGGGCAGCAGGTCTGGGGTTGATTTTAAAGTCATTTTGTGGTAATTTAAAGTAATTGAGATTTTTTTTATGACAGTTGCTATAAAGGATATATAGCTTTGCTATTCCTTGTGACAGTTCTTTGAATTACACCTGCAGAATAAGAAGTATAAGATATAGCTATTAATTTATAGCAATACACCCATTCCACCATCATGGGCTAGCATTACAAATGAGCAAAGGAAAAAAACAGCCTCTGGGTAAAATGAGAAGTGCCTATGAGTGTTCTTACCCAGTCCAGCCTTATTTTTACCCAAGTGCACATCTGTACAGATTCTAATATGATCCCCTGAAGCCAATCTGCATCTTGCAGCCAAATGGCAACTCATCTAGAATCCTGAGTGCTAAGTGAAATGCTTAAAACATGCAAGAATCTTAATTAGTAAAGGATCAGAGAAAAAAGAATAAGTGTTCTATTAATAATTAGACAAAATTAAAACATGATGACAAATGTTCTGACTGCCTGTCTCTGAGATGCTTGCTGGGGGTAAACCGTGTCAGTCGCTGCCTCCTTAGCACAAATTGCATTTGATCTCAGGAAGGGCTCTTAAAAGTAAAAAAGTATAAAGATGTTTTCAGTATCTCCTCTTCCCTTCAGTGTCCCTGCTGGGTGAACCCCACCATAATTAGAAGCTGGCTTTTAGTGGGATGCTTTGAGTGTTCAATTAGGTTTCCTTTCTTCCTAGCAGTTCTGTTTTAATATGAATGAACACAAAGCCAATTATCTTTCAGAAGCATGCTTTGAGATGCATTGACAGTCTTCCTACATATTTGATAACTACCACCCTGAGACACTGCCCCTAATTCAGATGTAGGGAAGGAAAAAAAGAGGATGGCCTAAATTTTTGTTTGAATCAAACTAAAATCACGATGCCTCTCACTCTCTAAATAGAATGATAGAGCGAAGGCTTGCTAGTCAAAGTGTGCTCCGCAGGAGGCCGGGGTCAGCATCACCCGGGAGCTCTTTAGAAATGCAGAATCTGGGCCCTGCCTCATATCTACTGAACCAGACTGGGCACTTTAACAAGGTCTTGAGTGATTTGCATGCACATTAAAGCTTGAAAAACATTGATCTAAAGTCATCAAAATATCTTTGGTAATACATAATGTTTTGGGGGAAACAACTGTTTCTAGTTAAGAAGGAAACAAAAAGACAAAAAAGCATGTCTTTTTTTTGTTTCCTTGCCAAAACTCTTTAAAATGTAGAGTTTTAGCAATATTCAAAGAAATAAGTCGGGATAAAACTGCTGTGATAGACATCAGTGAGGTCCAATTCTCCTGTCATTGTGGGTACGTGGAAAGATTGCACTCCCTTGCCTCCTTGATCTTGGCAGTGGCGAGCTGGCCTGCTTGGCTCATGAAATGAGACTGCAAGGGACACATGCCACTTCCACGTGGAAGCATTTAGGAATTGGTACACCATCCTCCCTGCTCTCCCTTCTACTGCCAAGGTGTTCACGGAAGTCTATACTGATGTGGAGGCACTATAGGATAAAAGAATAAAAACAGAAAGGGAAAAAATGGTGTCATTTGTTTTTGTCTCCTCACCAAAATAGTGAACATCAAGTGCAGAGTTTTAGCAATATTCAAAGAAATAAATCGGAAAATAACCTGTCAACACAGGGAGGAAATCTGCCCCAAGAGAAACGTTTCGACCCCTCGGCAGGTTTGTGTGAGTGAGAAATAAGCCTCTGAGATATTGGGGTTTTGTTACTGCAGCACAACCTCACCTCTCCGGACTGAGACAACTGGCAATGCATACATGAAGTGAAGCGGAGAAAAGCAATCTTTGCCCATTGGACAATGGACGGCTAAGGAATTTATAGGCACAGTCCAGCATCACCTCAAAAGCATCCATGTCACCATAATATACAGTATAATTTGAAAATTCCTGTGATCTTCACATTTGGCATGGCACAGCTCCATAATACAATATAATGTTTTGAGTTATAGCCTTTAATGTCCTACAGAAATAGGACAATAGTCCTTTCTTGGCTTAGGGGAGAACAAATGGCTGTAATAATTCTGTACCTTCTCTTTTTCCTAAAAATACCTAAATAGACTAAATATACTACTTTTTATTCATTGCAAGCTTTATCCGTCTGTTTCTGATGTATTTAAAAGCTTCTACAGGTTTTATATAAAGCCAGGATGTCACTGGAGATGATTCCTTTCGTATAGAACACAAATATGCCTATATAGTAAGAGTACAATTATACTTATTTTAATTGATTACTCCTTAACTACTGCTCATTGACTTTTAGCAGAGACAGAAGTGGACCTGCACCTTACCCTCATTTTTCAAAGCACTAAATGTCCCCGTACCATGATTCATAATACTAACGTGCCTCTGATGGTGTCACTGGAACACCTCTGGGCTCAGAACACAGAGAAACCACTCTAGCTACCCTTGTCAGAGGACTGCAGGTGTTATGCCAGGAGGAATTTAAACGCTGAACAAAATGCTGTATTTGCATTCTTTTCTAATTATTTGTAGCTAGAGAATGCCATGCTCCAATTAAGACACGTATGTGGTAATAGAAAAGGACCCATTCAGATATCAGGCAAAGCCAATTGATGAAAAATGTTGACATAAGAAAAATACTGATGTAATCAGAAGGTAAAGGAAGTATTAAACAAAAAACATGACATGAACTTGAATAGGTTTGAACATAAAATGTTTCATGCTCATTTGTGATGAAATGTAATGGGAACTTTGAGAAAAAAAACTGAATTATTTGATTCAGGTCTTACATTCAAATTTTCCTGATCAATGCAACAGAAAAGTATTAAGTACAAATGAAGAAAATTTGTGTTAGATATGATAATGACACTACAATTATAGTTTTAAAGAAAAGACCTTGTTTTTCAAACATATGCTGAAACATTTCGAAATGAAATAATTATAATGTCTGGATTTTGCTTCACCATAATCTGAGTGGAGGAGTGGAGTTGAGTGTCCATACAAATAAGATTGGCCAATTATAATAACTGCTCAGACTGGGCAATGGTTATATCGGGTTTGTTATACTATTTTCTCTATTTCTGTGAATATTTGAAAATTTTCATAATAAAGAATTAGAAGATTTTAAAACAAACAAACAAACCAAAGTCTAAGAATTAGTAGCCTGCCACACCAAGCCCTTGCAGATCACAGTGGGTCAGAAACAAAATGCTGTATTTGTAAAAGTGTAAGAAAGGTAAAAGTGTGCCCAGCAAGCCCAGTCTCTTCATTACTCTACCGGCCTACCCTGCACACAGGGTTGTTACTGATTAAATTCAATCAACTACACTAGTTAGTATTTTATAGTTGGACACTTCCAGGACATTTTAAAGGAATATCCATTTATGGGGGAAAAGGGAGATTTTTTAATGAGTATTTCAAGCTTGTTGCTCTGAGTTGCTTTATCCTGTCTGCCCTCCTCACGTACCCAACAGCAAAACTGGCTCTCAATTTGGGCACATCTTTTATTTATTTATTTTTTAAAGTTTCAAATGATTCATCTTCTCCTACTTTAAATTTAATTGGCATGTATTACAAGTCTAATTTTGTAAACTTTCTTGTACTTATCCAAATTTCCTTGGGCTTCCAAGGTGAATTAGATACACCTCAAATTTTGTCTTAATCATGCTTTTCTTTGAAAAATAAAATTCCATGACTTTTTGGAAGTTTCTTTATTCTCTGTCTCACAGAAATTTACAAAATAGCTAATAGAGGAAGGATGTTGTTCTTTAAAACAGGGGTCCCCAACCTATGGTGAGTTGTATAATTTTCATTATGTATTACAATGTAATAATAATAGAAAGAAAATGCACAATAACTTTAATGCACTTGAATCATCCCAAAACCATCTCCCCCCTTCCCTGGTCCATGGAAAAATTATCTTCCATGAAAACGGTCCCTCATGACAAAAAGGTTGGGGACCAATGCTTTAAAACATCATAAACCTGTAATAACCAGAGGATTACAAAATCTACAGACTAGGCTTTGACCAGTTTTGATCTCAGAAATCCACAGCAAGGGACAGTTGCAAGATGATACTGTGCCTTTTTCTAGTAATCATGTTTTCTAGAATGAACAGAATAAAAAAATAATTTAGACAGAGAAATCATTAATAATAATATTAAGTTAAGGAAAGTAAATTAGTCATAGGAATCACTTAAGAACCAACCAAGCTGGTGTCTTCCCTCAGGTAAAACCTATAGTCAAATACTTTTCTTTTTCACATTTACCAGTTTATTATAAAAGATATTATAAAGGATACAAACGAACAGCTGGAAGAAGAAATGGATGGGGTGAGGAGCATGCCACCCTCCCAGAATATGCATGTGCTCAGCACCCTGGAAGCCCCAATACTTTCAAAATAATAAGTTGATTTATATATAGAAAGAGTAATCAAGAAAGAAATTTCCTCATTTGCCAAGGAAATCTGCAACATTTCCTAACCATCTAAAGATCATCTACATGAAAATGTAAACTGGCGCAACCACTTCAGAAACCTCTTTTCCAATATCTACTAACACTGAAAACAGGCCTATCTTATTACCAATCAGGAATGAATACATGTATTCACCAAAATACATGTACTAGAATTGTCAGGGTGGCAGTCTGTCCTTGGTTTTTTCTGTGCCCTAGGCTGAAGAATGACCAAACACACCAAAGTGTCAAGTCCAGACTATTATCCTGGTCTTCT
The DNA here is from genome assembly GCA_023783475.1 of Daubentonia madagascariensis. Taxonomy (NCBI): domain Eukaryota; kingdom Metazoa; phylum Chordata; class Mammalia; order Primates; family Daubentoniidae; genus Daubentonia; species Daubentonia madagascariensis. Next base: position 14,722,914 of record JAKFHU010001798.1, read on the forward strand.
GACTCCTTACTTGGGAAAATCACCACCAGGGCCAATGTGATGGAATAGTCTCAGGCAAGAAGCAGTGTCACACGAGCAGCTCTTTGTTGTAGAATAAAACAGGTCTGTCTCTGCAAGTGGAGACCGACAGACAGACAACCGACCAACCGACTGACTGATCCACTCTCCCTCTGACTTCTTGGATTGTTTCCTTTTATTAGCCCACTCTGGGGGAGGACTCTCAGGAGGTGTGGGATGCTATCAAATGATCAACAGGTGTCCTCAAAATTCTATCTGCATATACGAGCTCCCTCTCTGAGAAAGCTCACCTGGGGTAGGGGGTGGTGAACCACAATGCAGATTCAAGCTAATGGCATAATAATTACCCTTAGGTTACTCTAGGTTACTTTCTAAATCCTATCATGCCTGGGCTGGGGAATTCCCAGATTGATAAAGCATTCTCTCCTTCCTCAGGTGTAGTAGTTGCTTGGGATAGGATTAAGGGTGGGGCAATACCAAAATGAGTGCCTGCCCTTATCCTTCTTCCCAGGTGGAGCAAATTTGCTTGAGAGAGCACCAAAGCTCTCTCTTGTCCCAAGAACAGCCGGAGATCCTACCTACCTACTTAACAGAATGTTCAGAGTACCACTTTCATAATAGCCCCAAGCTGGAAGCTACCCAAATTGCCAACTGCTGGGCATCTTCCCTTCCCCTCCATCTCAGCAGAAGTTTTTGGATTTAATCTCTTAGGCTCTTTGGTTGGAGAGATTCTATGCACAGCTGAGTGCATAAGTACCTATCTCCTATCTATAATTTCAAACTATGAGTCTGTATTCATTCCCAGTTGTGAAAGCAAAACAGTAACTTCACCTCCAGAATCCCAGCAACAAGATTTTTATCCAATAAACAAGAGATGGGAAGGTTCTTTTCTAGATAATTTGACCAGTGCAAGAAGAAAAACCTAGAGATACTGTCACAAGAGATTGCTCCCACAAACAGCCCACCCAAGTCATCCTATAATAAAGCATAATGTCAACAAGCCCCATACATAGTGGAGGGGCGAGGGAGTTATCTTAATCATTAGCAGATAGTCAAGGATGACAAGACATCTGAGGAAAAGCGCTAACCTGAGAGGTAGAAACCAAACAAACTTACATAAAGAATGACTTTAAGGAAATAAAATCTTGACAGGAGAAGAAAATCTTAAATTATTATTTTCATTAGCATTCTCAAAAAAATGAAAGAAGATACTGCAACGCAAATGGGACACTATAAAAAGAACATCCAGTACAAAAAAAGTACTCTTGAAAATTAAAAGACATGATAGTGGAAATGAAAAACCCAATATAAGTATCAATAGGTCAAGAAGAAGAAACTTTTCCATAAGGCAGAAAAAAAAGACCAAGAGATGGAGAATAGCTATATAAAGATAAGAGAATTCAGAAGAACAGTTCCTGAGATGCTGAATCCAAATAGATTTTTCAAAAAGAGAACAAAAAAAGTAGAGGGGAAGAAATGACCAATAAAATCATTCAAACTGAATTGCCAGATTGAAATGGCACACTGGAGTTCCCAGCACAGCAGATCAAAATGTATGCATACTAAGCCATAACTTGTTTTTTCAGAACAATGGTGACAAAGAGAAAATTCAACATGTTTCTGGCAGAGTGAGGAATAATGGGGAAGAACACATCATATGGACAGTATGAGGAATCAGAATGGCTCTGGACTTCAATAGCAACCCTAAAAGCAAGATGAAAGTGAAGAAATGCCTCAAAATTCAAAAGGATAACGATTTCCAAAATAGAACACTATACCCAGCCAGATTATCAATCAAGTATGGAGGTTAAAATAAAGACATTTTCAGACTTGAAATGTCTTCTTAAAAATATATATTCATCCCTCCCTTTCTCAAAAAGCTACTAAAGGATATATACCAACAAAATAAGGAAGAGTAAAGAAGCAAACAAAAAGAATTGAGTATCAGAAAACAAGAGACCTAGCCCACGAGAGAGGCAAAAAGACCAAAGGAATCCTTAAGATAGAGAAGAAAGATCCCAGAGCATCAGCCATGCACAGGCCCATATGGCAACCAGCTCAGGCTGGATAAGTGTCACTCAAGAGACAGGTGCCCAACGGTCCTAATCAAATAGTACTATTTACCTGAGGACAGGTGCCTGAATAAAGCTGGCACAGACTCTTATACATTTGCCTTGTATCCCTTGAATCTGTGCTGACGAAGCTCCCACTCTCCTCTAAATGCCCTGTATCCTGAAGCAGCTAACTTCACTCATTTCATCACCAAAAAACTGTTCTGTCTTTGGATAAACCTGAGATCTGCCAAGCAGGACATGGTGACCTTAAAAGAAAACAGAAAGTAGTCCACTCCCTCTGACTATATTTCTATTTGGTATTCAATACCAGTCCTGCTAGATACTCTAACTGGTGCGAGTGCCTCATTTTTCCAGGTCTCAGTCAGAACCTTATGGACTGACTTTTCCAAGAAAGAGCTCTTGGAAACTATAAAGATGCTTAAAGCCAATGAATCAGAGACTGTTCACTTTATCTTCTCCTGGAAGTCTTCATCTAAAGATAATACTTTTGTGTTTATTACTCAGTTTTTCCAGACCAAGTAATACATTGTTTAGAGAAAATATGTGGAAAGTAAATCGTCTTTTAAAGCAAGAGGATGAATCAGGCAAAAGACAGTGGCTACCTGGAAAAGAGGGGACAGTATGAAACAGATGCATTTGGAGAGGGACATAATGGGGGAAATACTTTGAAAATACTGGTAACCTGGGTGAGTACACAAGTATTTTTTATAGTTTAAATATATATGTATTTGTGTGTATATATATGCATGTGTATATATGTATATATGTACATGTGTATTATACTTTTCTGCATGTTAAATTTCACAATAAATCAAAACAAGTAAAAATCATTTATAATCCAATCTCATAGATATAATTCCTTTTATCACAATAGTGTTTCTATATGTGTTTGTGGGTGTATGTGACATTTTTAATTAGTTTTTTTATTTATTTAACATGCTGTAGACATCTTTCCAAAACATATCCATCTCTCTTAATGCATCATATGAACTTTCCAAAATTTATTCAATTATTTTGAGTGGGAAACTTTCCATCTTGAAATTTCTCTCCTCCTGAAATGGAAACAAGCACATCTATCCCTTTCCCTATACTCAGAAATGCAGCAACAACCCAAAAGACAAGACTATAGAGTACTGGGAACTCTCTGAATGTCAAGCACCCTGGAGATGGCTCTGTTCCATTCTCTGAGAGGATGACTGTTAGCATTAGTTTCTTTTAAATTGTGATTTTATATCCATGCATTTCAGTATCTCATTGTCTTTTGGTTAAAAGAGTTGAGGTTGTATAATCCCAATAATAAACTTAAAAATTAATCTCCTTGGAAGAAAATTAAAATCTTTTATTATATTTACATTATTTTTAACTGGTGTTTTTGGTATTCAAAGAAATGTATAAATTAAAAAACTTATGATCTTGTCACCATGACCACTGTGACTCCTTTATATTCCCTCTACCACCTCACAAGCAAGGTAATTAGTGACAAAAGTTTGACATATATCCTTCCACGTATTTCTTTATGAAATCTCCTTTTAAAGAAGAAAAAATACTTACAGTACAGATTATTCCACATAGCCTCTCTGGAGGCTTCTTAGCATTGGAGATAATAGGAAACCTGATATCGGCTGAGACTACCACAGAAACAAAGGGACTGTATAGTAATCTTGTTCTTAGAAGTGCCTATAATTCATTTCGTTTTTCTTTATATGTCAATCCACCCAAATCACTATGCAACTGTGCACTTTTCTGTTAACAGATCCACAGGGTCCAATTCCTTTGACAGAGACCATTTAAATTCGCTCAGGAAATCTTTTGCAAGCAACTCCCTTGAAGAAACTCAGACTCCAGAATCCTGGGAACCAAGTTTCTTCCAAGTTTGTACAGAAGAAGTGGTGACTGCCATGGACTCCCATGCCTCTACTGGCTTCAAATCAAACAGTCTCTTTAGAAACTCAGATACCTTTAACTGACCATCAGGGCCTGTTACAAAGCACAGCATTCACAGGAAGACATCGATCTGCACTTTTTGCCAAGGAAGCATAATGTCCTTCCTGAGCGCTTGTTGAACAGGGACTGAGAAAACACTTGAAGCCCAGAATCATGTCTGCAACCCCAGTTCAAACCTGTTCCCACCCCATGGCCCTTCTGGTTCCCACTGCCCTCCTCCTCCTGCCGTCCTTCCTGTAGGATAATAAAAGAGGTTCACAGCTTACAAGAAGCAGAGAATCAAAAACATTAAGACCTAAATATATTGCCCAGTGACAAGAAAATGAAGCCAGGTCCAAGATTTCCAAACATCAATCAGGATTACACATGCAGTGATCAGAATGAATTGATACTTGTTTCTTCTCTTTACAGATCAAGTGAAAAGAAAATACCACAAACTGGTATGGGTGAGGGCCAGACTTTAAGGGTTACTTCCTAAATTCGAATTCATTCCGTGCTTGGAAACTTTGCAAAGTGAGCAAAATGAGTCATAAAGCAAAGCTTTCTTACTCTGGAATTTGGTGAATGAAAACCTAAACTTGTTAACCAAGAAAATAACATTTTATAAATATATTTTTCTAAAACTAAATGCAACTAACCATCTTAGAGAATCAAACATTTAAAAATAAAAATTGGAAATGCAAGGTACATGTCATTCTTTATTCATTTGTCACTGTTTTCATACCATGCTATTTTATTTTCTATTACTACCATATTCAGATTGTGTTTTACTAGTATTTTATTATGATTTCTACGAATAGATTATTAATTATTTCTATTGCTGCCTCAGATTTATTGAACATAACCACTGTAATATCCTCTGGTGCCATGTGAAATATGAAGCTATTAACAAATAATCAAATGAGAAAGGAGTTTAAATTTTTTCTTTTCTGCAGAAGTTCCTCTATTTCAGGGCATATTTTTATTGATCAATAGGACAATATTACATAGCTTTTGCCATCATACTATAAAAATGAATATACTATATTGTTTAGTGGTGGTTACTTTTGTTTTCAAATTGAAATTTTAAGTTCATTTTATTTATTCAACAAATATTTCTAAATTAGGTCTTCCATAGAAAATCCAAAACCCTTCTCAGAACCATTATTTTAATTGCATTTCAGTTCTCTGATGAAGAAGCTTCTGTCTTCTACAACTATGAGCTGAGAGCAGGATCATGTTTTAGTCACACTGCCAGTTCTTAGCACAGCTCTTGGCACATAGTAAGCAGCGAATAATTGTGGGATAAAGGCATAAAATTAAACGAATGAACATTAAAAATATCATGAGAACAATGTAACGATTATATATTCAAGTCATAACTGAATAGGTTTCTAATAGGATGTGGACATTCAAATCAATGTATCATTTCATAGATCCCTGATGCATTTATTAATCCATTTATTCACTCATTCCTTTGTTATGAAGAGAATAATTTGTTTTCTTCAACCAGACTATAGCTAGCATATCTATATAATACATAACAATTTACATTCATAGGGAAAGAATCTCTATATTTTCTTTTTGTTGTGACTGAAGGAGTAAATCCAGAAACTATTGATAATCCATCTCAATACCAAAGAGTAGCAAAGGGGAAGACAGCCCCTACCTACCAGAATGTCTCTGAGACTAGGAGGAATAGAGAGCTCCCAAAGTACCTGCTGGAAGAAAGCCAATTTTATTGGAATCTCAATGCCATTTTTGTCAATAACCATGTTATACATTTAGTCAGTCAGTCATCTAGTGGTGAGACGGGCAGGTAAACGGGTGATATGGTAACATTATGCACAGAGTATTTGGAAAGGTATAAGACCTCCTAGCCCAGATGTTTTATAGGTGTAGGATTAGGGAAGTCTCCCCAGAAGTGTTGATACCTACAGCTGGGCACAGAAAGTCAGTGACAGAGTTTGAGATGGAAGAAGAGACACACTGAAGGCTCAGAGGCAAGGGAAAGCCTGAAGTATTCAGGCAATTTTGAGTTGTTCAGTAGAGTGTACCAGGGCGGATGAGGCAGTTGGGGTAAAACTGATGGGGTGGGGAACCTGCGGCCTCAAGGCCACATGTGGCCCTCCAGATTCCCAAGTGTGGCCCCTCAGCCAAATCTAAACCTCACAGAACAAATCCTTTTAATAAGGGATTTGTTCTGTGAAATTTGGATTCAGTCAAAAGGCCGCACTCAAGGATCCAGAAGGCCGCAGGTTCCCACACTTTCATTTCCTTCTCTCCCTTGCTTAAGAGAATTTATTCAGTTATTTGACCAAGATATTTATTGTCCCGTGTGACTGCCACTATCTGGGATGTCCATGTACCTAAAATTACTAGCCAGCCAGTAACTGGGATATGCATGCTCATAGAATCAATTTTCAAGCCTCAGTCCCACTTTCAAAAAACAGCATGGTAACTACTCTCATGTTCATTTTTTTACGGCAGTCACATAATCATCCATCCCAAGCTTTATTTCATAGCAGACACACTACGTGCTTAGAAAACATTGTACACTATTTGATGTGAAAATATGAAATAGTAATTTTGTTAGCTCTTTCTAGCATTAGTAGATGTTACTAATTCTATAAATGCCCAAAATGACCATTTGAAATAAAATAATTCATGGTCAGAAAAATGAGTAAAATAATGTAATATAATAGATAGTGATGAAAATAAGAATTTACTCCCTATAATAGTTATTTAATGATTTACTTGATTCCTAAACAAATCCAGACACTAAATTATAAATAATAAAGTGATCTGTATACCATTGCTAAAGGTACTGCTTCCTAATACAAGAAGATGTTTTACATGTCAAATATAACAGCTAATAAAGAGCCAAATAGTGAATATTACAAGACACTGATTTTATATAGTATATAAATTTCTCAGTATACATAAAACTCTGTAATCATATTAAACAATGAGTAAGAATTACAACCACATAGACTCCACTATAACATCATTCTTTGTAATTACTGTGATGATTACAATCTTGAGAAAACCTATGGCAAAAACTACGACTGAAAACTACTTTCTGAAATGTTTGAGTTATGTCTCTTATTCAGGCAGTTATTTTATTTTTACTATTTTTAAAACAATTTTACTTTTTTTAAAAAAAGTATGCCTTTCTTATTCTGTCCAGAAAGAGAAAGGGAGATTATACATTTTACCATTTGGTATAATCTGAATGAAAAATGGAGGTTTATTCTCAAATAGCACGTAGGTTAATTGTATTTTGAGTCAAGAAATAAAAAACATAACTTTTCCATAGAATTATTCAACAAGTTAATGGAGGTCAGACTGAACAATGGTCACTATGCCTGGAAGCAGAAATAATAACTGCTGTTATGAAACAGAAAGCTTTGGCTGTTGTTTTTCTTCTCTCTTGAGGAAATTTATAACGATGTGTGATATTAATCTGTTTATACAACGTATAAGAGAGAAAGGACAGTTAACAGAGAATGAGAAAGAAAAAGACCTAGAAAATCACTGACTTTCCAGTTCTGCTACCTGAGTTAAAACTCATAAAAACTTTAGATTTCCTAAATATAGACAAGCAGTCAGAGAGTAAGGTGATCATTTTCTAGGATAATCAATGCTGAAAAAGGAAAATAGTTTAGAACTTCCCTAAATTCTACATGAAGAAAGAGACAGAGAGAGAAAAGGAGAGAGAACACAGAGGAAGAGGTTAAAAAGAAAAAAGTCAGAATTTTTTTTAAAAATTAAGGGAAGGGAGAGAATGAAAGAGGAAGAGACTAGAAAGAAAATAGTATATGATGAGATATTATGAGACGAAAAAAGAAAAAATGAAAGGCAGAAAGCCCACTTTTAAGTATCATTTTCTTCCCTACAAAACTCACGTTCTAAGTAGAAATGTTTGTTATTGTTTGTTTTTTCTAAGAAATAAGAGAGACCACTGAATAAAACAAAAGCTATTTTGCCTTCCCCACATTCTCACGTCTTTTTTAAAATATAGCAATAAATGTAAAAAGTTGTTTTGAAACAAATTATAAACTATTTAAAATAAGATGAGAAAATACAGTAAAAATATGCTTCTGGACATAAATTACACATAGCACATATGTATTACATGACAAAAATGCCACACTGAAGCACTGTCACAATTCATCCTCCATATGTCCAGTATTTTGAAGAACATATAATTAAATATCTTACAAACACAAATAAAGAAACATGGCCAATTATTTCCAGCATAGATTTTTTTCATGAATCAATTATTTCAGAAGCACTTTACCAATCAACATAAAATAATAAATAAAAATTCAAAATTTATATTGAAGCGTTCTGAACTGGAATATATACATTCCAACAAGTTGGCAATAGTCTGCTTTTGCAATCTGCTTTTCATCTCTCTAGAAAATAAATTGCTCCTACATAAACAATATTTCAGTAACTGACAGAGTTGGCAGCTATGCTGAGGACAGCAGGGATGTTAGCAACCATGACTGATAGCAAAATTGGAGGTTGCAGAAAGAAGAAAAAGTATACATCCAAATTTAAGAAATAGCTGTTGTACTTCAGATTCCTTTTAAAAATGCAGGATGACATATTGAGGTCACCGTTGATTAAAAAGATATATCTCTAAGGGAGCTTTTCACCTCCTGTGGAATCTTCAGAGAAACCACTCGGAGACTCACTGGCCTACATCTTCCTGCTGTGGACACACCACGGGTGCCTACAGCTAAATTCCTCTAAGCTGGGTTTCCCCCTGGATGGCATGGCTAATTAGTGAAGGAAGCTGCAGACACAGTCCTCCTTGGTGTAATGCCAGTATGAAAAACAGGGAAGTGAGCTCTCTTACGTTAGATCTACCAGAGCAGAGCTGAAAGAGCAAGTTGGAAATACTTTGATGTGGAACTCTCTGTTTAATATTATAGTAAGTTTTCCTCACCAATTTCCTCTAAACTATATTTACTGGGACAGCCTATGAATATTGCCTTTCAGTCAACTGCATAACAAAACGACTCTAGCATAAAAAAGACGAGCATTTCCTGAGCTGCTTTCTGAAAACATTTTCCTCAGAAATTTTTATTATGTACCTTGTCTTGAAAAGGAGGTGGTCTACTTATTATTACAGTAAGAAACAGTATACTTCTCTGGTATCCCAAAAGAAAGCTCTCCTTTCTATATGTTTGTAGAAATTGTAGTTATCTGCTGACTTAAAAAGGAAATGTTCAGATTCAGTCTGTCTAGCAGAGACTACTGGCTGCCTTCAGTACCCAGGTTTCCCTCCTTCTTACCAATAACCCCTGAGTGTAACAGGGAGTACAGCACCTACCCATGTGTTCCCAGCTTCCTTTGCAGTTAAACTTGCCCATGTGACTGCATTCTTTTGGGATGTAATGAAAGTGATGACGACAAGTCCCAAGCAATGCCCATATAAAGGAGCGAACATACCTTCCTCTTTCTTTCTCCCCTTCCCAATTTTCATGCCTTTAAAAAGGGCAACCAATCAGAGAGGGTGACCATATGGCCTGTTATGCCAAGGACACTCACATTTGCTCCTGTTGTTCCAGGGTCTTTTGGTTCCCCTAATCTTAGACCATTAGACGTAAACTGTATTGAGAGTATACAGTTGCAAAACAGAAGGAGCCTCTCCTACTTTGGCCTTTGTCTGCCCATCTAAAAGGGCAGACAATATAAAATTAACTGAAAAAAATTAGAAATTTTTGTTATATTTTAGAACAATACACAATTATTTCCTTCAAGGTGTTTAAAATCTACTGAGATGTCACATATTTAAACAAATAATTTTAATCAAGAAAGGATGGCACCCCCCCCAGAAAAAAAAAGGCTTAGAAACTTTAAAAAGCAAGTAGGGGTTTTTTCCCCCCTCTGAGGAAACCCAAGAAGGCTTCTCACACAAGGTAGCATTTGGCCTTACATAATAAATATTGAGTGAGGCTTTCAAAAGGCAACACAAAGAGTTCTACGTAAAGAGATTAACATGAGCAAAGTTTCTGTTTCTTCAGTGAAAGACTATTGGTTATATTTTCCTCATGGACATTTCCTCAGTCAAGTTAAATGGGAAAAAAGTTAATTAAATGATTTAATAAATTAAAATTTCATAATTAAATTAGAAGTTATAGTAAACCCAAAAATTAAGTTAAAATGAGAGCCAATGAAATTGCAGGGGCCAAGGCACCCCCAAAGTTTCACTGAAAAATCAACTCACAAAGGCAGATTAATTGGAGAAAAGGCATACAAATTTATTTAATGTGTATACAGAGGAGCCTTCAGAATGAAGACATAAAGATACACAGGAAATTGTCCATTTTTATACCTAGGTTTAACAAAGTATGGATAGTCATATAGAAATATGATTGGACAAAAAGGGTATGATCTAATGTTAATAGACTGTGTGGGGAAACCCACACAGTCTTCCTTCTGGGCATGGGACAGGACCCTCTCTGGAATGAGAGTCTTATGGCCTACAGTCAAACAAGGTAGGTTAGATAATTTCTTTGTGGCCAGTTTTTACATAGAAAGGTGAAAGGAAAGTTAGAGTAATATTTTTAGGTTTTATGGTTGGCTTTGGCGAAAAGAGGTTCTGGTTTGTACAACCCACCTTGGGGAAGAGGGATTCTAGTTTCTATGGCTCGCCTCAGAGGAGAACCGGACTAAGAGACAGGAAGGCAGGAGAAGGCAGGAGAAAAATTTTGCTTCTCAGGCTGCTTCTGGGCCTTCATTTTGAGGTATTATTTTATGATCCCCAACAAAACTAAAGAAATATAAAATATGATAAAAATTTTAAATTATCCTTAAAAACTAAATGCCTACTTTTTATTAAATGTTTTCTGTTTAGTTTACTAGTATTACAACGTTTTATATTCAATATAATATTTCAGCAGCACTAATAATTAAAGCTCATGCAATAGCATGAAACCTAACCACAATTTATAATATTATTTTATTGTATTAACAAAATATATATTCTATGTGCCAAACCAGCTGACCAAGTAATTTCAAGGAACTTGAAGAGGAAAAGTGGCATCAGGGCTGGGAAGGAATAAAAGGAAGACAGAGGAAAAAAGAAGAAAAAAAGAAAAAGGAACAAAGGAAAAAAAGGAAGAAGATTCTCTCCATCTAAATGTGATTTTAGCAGGAGGAAAAATGAACCTTGTCCAAATTCTCTACGCCCATGGAAACTTATGCTGCCCCAGCCAGTGAGCATGCGCAGTTCAGCACTGTCCTGTACCTCTGTATGAAGCAGCCAATGGGAGGGGAAGAGTCAGCAGCGGTGAAGAGGCAATATAATCCCCACACAGAAACGTCACAGCTCTTGGGCCCCTTAGGGCTTCAGGGAGGTCAAGGGTCTGTGTCCTTTGAGAGCAGGTGTTCCTTGCTATTTTCTCATTTTCAGTAACCTAGGAAACTCTCTACCCATTTCCACTAAAACAATCAATATCAAGGTGACTGCAAGGACTGTTTTGATCATTGCAGATAGTTATGTTTTAAACCCTGAGCACTTAAGCAGCAGCAACATTAAAAGTAAAATCCACTGATTTCAAGTATTTTACATTTCCTAACCCTCAATAAAAACTAGCATGTAATTATTATTCGTTTTCATTTCCAGAGAGCTAAAAATTTTTAACTACCTACTGTGGTACTTAAAGAAAGCATATTTAAATCAGAATGAAAATCTGGTTTATAGTTATTTTATGTTATTTTTATTTTGAAATCATACTACTTTTTCCTTCCATAAACCATATGATTTACTTTCACTTTTACTAAGTTAATGAACATAATTCAAATATAGTAAGAAGTTCTCACACAAGCAGGCAATATTTACTTTATATTAATTAGGCCTACTTTTCAGTGCATTCAAAATTTGATCCTGCTAATGTTCCCTATAAAAAAACAAGGAGAAATATTTTATTTTTATTTTAGTTCATCATGCAATTGCCCCATGAATTCTTTGAAAGAAAATAACAAGAAGATGTGCTTCAAAATTGAAGACAAGAATGGAAACACAGCAGATAATTCATTTGCAAAGAAATATTCAATGTAGTTGGGGCTCAGAAAACAAAACCCCAGAGTGTGAGACTTTGGCATACTGAGTGCTTTGGACTAAAGGAGAACCAAGGTCTCTCTGACCTTCTCCTGCTGTCCAGTGTCTCGCCCCTCTTTCTCCCCTAAAGCACAGGGAGGGGCTTTCCCTGAACTTTCCTCATCTGCCTAAAGATAGATCCTTCAAAAAGGAACTCAATTGTCCTGAGTCTCCTCCTCAGGAATCTCATCAACCAGAGATTAACTGCAAGCATCACAACCAAACTATGTCACAGACTATCACCTATTCATCTTCCTCCAAAATCATTTACTTTCCCTAAATTTCCTACATCCTCCCTCCCCCTCTCCCCTATGAAGAGGATATATAAGCTTCTAAATTTCATTGGTTTATTAGGTAGTCACTTCTCGTTCCTGTGATGCCCCCATGCACATAATGTGTGTGCCTTTTCTCCTGTTAATCTGTCTACTGTCAGTTTATTTCATAAATTCAATTATCAAACTTTCAGGGGGAGAGTTTTCTCTTTCCTACAATGTCAATGATTAAGTCCCCAAAAACTTAAAAGAAATTTACTTTCAGGTTTGTTTTTTTTTTTCCAGTCAAATAACTTGTGGAAGAAAAAAGAAGGAAATACAGTAAACCCTGGAACAATGCAAGGGTTATGGGCACCTCCCCCTACACAATCAAAAATCTGCTTATAACTTTTGACTCCCAAAAAATTTAACTAATAGCCTACTGTTGACTAGAAGATTTACTGACAGTCAATTAACACATATTTTATGTTATAGGCATTGTTATATACTATATTTTTACAGTGAAGTAGGCTAGAGAAAAGAAAATATTACTTTAAAAATCATAAGAAAGAGAAAATATATTTACTATTCACTAAGTGGAAGTGGATCATCATAAAGATCTTCAAGCACATGGTCTTCATATTGAGGAGGAGGAGGAAGAAGAGGAGGGGTTAGTCTTGCTGTCTCAGGGGTGGCAGAGGCACAAGAAGTGGAGGAGATGGAAGGGGAGGCTGGGTGTAACTTTTATTGAAAAAAAATCCACATATATGTGAACCCACACAGTTCAAACTATTCAAAGGTCAACTGTATTCCTGGAGAACAACTTCATTCAAAACCTCTGAACACTTGGGATGTCAAGATATGAAGATTAGGTTGAACCAGATGAAATTGCTGTACTTGAACATTTTTTGACCTACAAGAATGGCAATTTTATATAGTTCAACCTAATAATTACCTTATCAAACACAAACAAAAACAAGAAGCATTTAATAAAAAAGAATTCCATTATTTTGAATTTTGCTAATAATAACACTTAAAAGAACTATTCTTGATTTTCAAGGCAAATCTAATAATGTGAAGTCTTCCCTAGAACCATCTAGATTTTTAAGATATGCTCCTAGAGGGAAGAAATTGAATACTTAAGATGTAAATTAAAAAGATAACTTCTGCATAATCCCATATTTTAGGGAATTCTATACTTTACTTGTGGCAAAAGATGTGAGAATGCCTTCAAATCTCGGTGTAGAATCCCTCCAAATAATGTGGCTCTGGCCTGTCGGGCTAAGCTAAGACATGAAAAAAGAAATAATTTCATTGGATATCATCTTCACGAGAGGAAAAATCTTCCTAAGAGTAAAGAAAATGATCCTGAGGGGGGGAAAAATGTGATAGAAAAGGCAAAGCTGACTCTCCTTCCCCAGAACTTTATATAATCAATCTTTTCTCATTTTAAAAGCAAATCTTTGAAGGAGAGAAGGATATTGGCAAAGAGGAGAGATTATAACATTATACAAATCATAAACTCTAGATTCTCCTGCTTCATCTATTTTCTCAATTATTTCAGCAAAACCTGGAGAAACACATCAAGTACCAGAGGTCTGTGGGGCCTCCCTCACTGGCTCTGTGGTGTTGGTCAGGTGGGAAGTCTTCCCTAAATTACCAAGCATTAGAATTTATGGATCTTCATGCTAATATCTTTCAGATACTGAGTTGTTCATCAGTCCCGTTATAAGTGATTAAAAGTTCTGGTGTGTCTGCTATGAATATATTGAAACAATTAGCACATATACCCTAAAACCTTAAGGGATGATTTATTCTGAATCTATTCTGAATTAGCAAATGCTCCTTAGTGCTGGGAGATTAAATACATCATCTTCACATTGCCACCTTTGATGGACCCCTTTTAAAAAATGTATTCTGTATTTTCTTGCCTTCTTAAATTATTAAACCATGCTGTAGATGGTAAGGGACTTAGAGGCCTGGGAATGGTAGATGAGTTTGAATTGGAAGCAGATCATACTAGCTATGTAATTGTGGAAACATAATATCTCAGTCTCAGGTTCCTATCTCTTTAAACATCTACTTCTTAGTGTTATTAAGAGGCAAAAAATGTGGTAAGGTATGCAAAATGGAAATAGTGCCAAGGACCTAAATTGTCAATAAATATTAGTTAGTTTCATGTCTTCTCTTCCTGCTTACCCAAACACTACATTATGTCTACCATTTCCCCACCCCTTTGCACCTGTGAAACTGCATTGGCCAACTATTGCTAAAGTACTAGAGACACAAAGGGTTTTTTGGACCCACCTCCACTTCCCCCCTCCCCAGTCCTCCCTCACCTCTGCTTTCTAGTTCATTATCTCATTGTCTCAGGGTCTCTAGTAGGGACGTTAATTACCCAGACCCAATCTACTAATCTCTCCAACCCATTTGTACCAGATAAATGATTTGTGCTGGAAAACCCCAAACAAACAGAAATCCTCAAGCAGAATTGGCTCAAGCAATTAGAAAATATATTGTCTCACATATCCATAAGTAAAGAAGTAGGGGAGACTTCAGAGGTGTTTGCTCTACCTAGCCTCATTCTCTCTCCCTTTTATGCCATATGCAGGATCTGTTTCATTCCAAGTCCGTCTTACCTTAGTCAGAGGAAGGCTTCCAGAGGCCATCTTCCTTGTCACACCCAAAAGGAGAGAGCAAGAGAGAGAGAGCCTTTCCTAGTCATGAAATAAAAGAACCTCAGTTGAGCATGATTGGGTTAAATTAGGTCATGTGGACACCCTCACTAATGAAAGTCACCTGGGGAAATACACCATTGGTTTAAATTTAGATCATTGAAAATATACAGCACCTGGAATGGAATTACAATAATTGCATTAAACTAATTAATATCTATTCCTGGAGTTGGGGATCTCAGTTTTCTCTCTCCCAAACTCCAACAAAACTATAGCAAAGAGGATTTTTTAAGGGCATTCATGGTGGAGGAAACACCAGTGTAAGTGTGAAAGCTGCAATGCTATAGGCAAGCCATAATCCACCCAAGAAAGCCAAATCCCCAATTAATAGGGAAAACTAAGAATGTACCCAATATATACAGCAGATTTCTCAACAGGCACAAAAGCAGAAAATACAGAGCAGTCTAATTCTGACCACACCTCTGCTGGATATCAGTACCTGCTGGTTGTTTTTTCTAACAGCTTTATTGATAACTAATTTACATACCATAATGCCCACCTGATTAAAGTGTACAATTTATACTTTGGATGAAGTATATTCAAAGTTGTGCAACTATCATCATAATCTAACTTTTATAAATTAGATTATAATTGGAGGTCTCAGTTTAAATGACACCTCCTTACAGACATTCTCCCTGACTATGCTTAGTAAACCCATACTCCTTATTTCCTGCTTCTTTCTTTTGAGCACTAATAATCTGTAGTTATTTTTCTTAGTGATTGGCTTTCTTGTTTGTTGTCTGCTTCTCCCACTAGAATGTAGGCTCCATAAAGAGGAGCTCTTTGTGTCTGGTTGATCTTCTGTGTAGTCCGGCTGGTAGCACAGCCCAGGGCCTGGCACATAGTATGCAGTCACTAAAAATGTTTGCTGAATGAATGAACTGGCAAGACATAATTATCACAGAAGATGGGCTCTGTGGAGTAACGGAGAACCAGTTGTCAAGTGCCACTGAGGATGAATGGCAAGCAGGAGGGCACTGAGCAGATAACCCAGCTTTCCATCTGGTGTTTGGAAGATGAACCAACCCTATGGGACTGAGAAGACCCCTTAAGTTCTTGCACAGTTAGGGAGAGTGGGGAGGAAAGGCCTTACGAAGGGGATAGTACTGCTAATAAGAGTAGGTGGATCTCATGCAATTAATTGGAAAAATAAAAAGATATGATCATATATGCAGCTCATGCTGGTGAAGACATTCATATTGCTTACATATAAAATATACAAAGTAAATTCTTCTTTATGCATCAACCCTATGTCTGATGTTGTTAATTAATGCAGAGTGATTATACAGGGCAATGCACAGATCTGGAGCTAGAAAGCCCAGATTTATATCCCCATTCTGCCACTTACTAGCTATGTGACTTTGGGCAAGTTACTTAACTGCTTTGTGTTTTAATTTGTACATTTATAAAATAGACATATTAATAGTTCCTATATCATAAGAACTTTTTTGGGTATTAAATGAAAATAATCAGAACAGTGCCTGTCACCTTCTGAGTGACTTAATGTTATCTAGTAGTTGTAGAAGTAGCCATAGTCGTTGTTATGGTGGTGATAGTGGTAGAAATAGTAGTAGGTAGTATTAAAATGATAAAGGTGCAACCCATTATGATTGTTTTATGGGGCAAGAAATTCAGATTTAGCTCAGTGCCAAGCAGTGTCAAATACAAGGTACTAAATTAATATTGAATTGACTTGCACTCACAATGTTTCCTATCATACTGCAAGATGATTTGATTTGACACAATTGATTTTTCTTCAAGAAGTAAGTGAATCAGCAGATTTGTAGTCCCTGTCGTTGGCAAACTGATTCCAAGTAACTCATGTTCAACTCTGGCCCACAGAAAGTATCAGGACATCCATATTTTTGAGTGTGTGAATGTGTGTGTGCAAAGATGATGTGCATTAGACTGTGACTCTTTGTTGCAAGGACATGAGAATTTCATTCGTTTAGGAAACAGTGGGAAAATAGTGGACAGTCCTAAAAAATAAGCCATAGTATTCACAAATCAAGAGAATCATTTTTTTAGAGGATAGAGTTACTGGGTTTGCATTATTAGCAATGTTTTCAATGCTTCCTCTTCAAATGTGAATAAGAGAGAAGCCCTCATTTAGCATTTTAGTTGATTTACAATTGATTCACCCAATGGGATCCACTGGTTGTTCACATGTATTATCTATGGAAACTGGAAAGAAGAATGGAAAAGTGGTTTTATCTCATAATCTGCATCAAAATCAGCTCCAGAAACAGGGCTAGGCTCCCAGCCCAAAAGCAGGGAGTGAGACCAATTATTTAATTATCCAAGGGGGAATCAGGAGAAAGAGAAAGTGCTATAAAAGAAGAGGTTTTCAGCATAAACAAAATAAATGAGCTGTCTTCAAGTTAAAACAGAATGTGTCATTTTAAAAAATAGCCTGAAGTATTATTTTCCATCTATGAAATAAAACACACATCTAGTGAGCTTTCTGAAGAATATTAAATGGAATAAAGTCAAAAACTCAAGACCAACATAGACTTATATCTACGCCTTATAATGTAAGAAGACAAGTAGTGAAGGAAGCAATGCTGTCTAGCTCTTATAATAGTCTGATTCTTCCACTTCTAACACTTCCCAAAAAATAAAATTTCAGACCCACATAGGAGAGGAAACATCCTCCAAATCACTCCTGCGCCTACTTCTGAGTGAGATTCACAAATAAAGAGCATTTTTGACAATTAAAATATATAAATATACATTCCATTTAGCATAGGTATAGTTATTCTTTAAGCAACAACTAATTATATTAAATTCATTTTAAAAAATGAAATACAGGAATATTCATGTTTTTTGTAGTCCTTTACTAATTAATCAAATAGTGGCTGAATCTCCAAATGTATTGTGCCCAAGTCTTAATTTGTAAAGGTGACTGAGTGATACAACAGAGAGGCTAATGCCATTGAAAGAAGGATTTTAATACTCACAGTTGCCCCAGAAACAAGATGCACAGCAGGCCACACAGGGCCACATGGGAAAGACACCAGGGTGGTCAGGATGCAGAAGACAAGAGCGAGGGGAAGTTTTAAGCCACTGCCTTTATTGGGGTTTCCATGGGGAAGGCAAGGTGGGGTAAGTAGTTTAGGACTGGCTAGTTTGAATAATCCCAGGGCCAGCTGCCAGGCAACTAGGAGCAAGGCACCTTGCCTTGGGGTGATTAAGGCACAGGAAGGAATATTGCCTCCTGGGGTATGTGGACCAGATAGAGGAGGTATGGCTCTGGATTGGTTAGTTCGTATATCAAAGACATGCTCCTGGCTGGGCCCTTTGTTGTTATCTTTAAGAATTGGCTAGCCCTAGGAGGGGCAGTGTCTCCCCAGCCTGAAAGATTTTTTAAGATGTCAAAACATCATAATATGTTGTTTTAATAATAGAAAATTTAAAAATATTCACAATATACCAATACAAACCTAATATCTTATTGGTTATATCCAATATTTTATTATTTATGGCAACTCAGTTTCCTTAATCTAAATCCATTCACATATACATAAAAATATGCATTTGCATTTTTGTGGCAATGAAAGTATTATAAAAGTAGGAAAGTGAGAATCAGTCTTCCACCTGACAATAATGGGATAAAAAGCACAGAAACTCCCAGAATAGTTAATAGGACCCTGTCAGGGACAGCTGGGAACAAACGTAAAATGCAAAGGAGAAATGTCTTCTAGAAGTAATGCAACAAGAAGGACCTGGAAATTGGGTTTGGGAGTTGGTTTCGAGAATGAACAGGTATATACTTACATGACTAACCTCTACTTTCACTTCCAAAATGAACCAGAAAATTTCTCAGAGTTTGCAGTAGGGGTTGAAATTAGGATGAACAGTATGGCATAGGGAAAGGCAGAACAGTCAAGAGCAAGGATCTGAAAACCAACAGCCAAGGTTTAAATTCAGTCTTCACCACTTAGTAGCTATGTGACATTGTATCAGCAGTTTTCTAATCTCTTAAATGGGAATAACGATACAACCTCACATGTAACATAGAGAGCTGCTATTATTACAAAATGAAATAATCCATGTGGAGCACTAAGGATAGTACCTGGCATATATAAAATGCTCAAATATGAGCTGTCGGTAATATTATTGTTATTCAACCCATGCTTATTGAGCATCCTTAAATTGCCTGGCTCTTTTCTAGGTGGTAAGGATATAGCAGTGAACAACGAAATATGTAATATAATGTTCAGGAAGTGTTAAGTGCTGTGATGAGGAAAAAAAGTAGGTTAGGGTGGTCAAGGGGGCCAGGGTAGGAGAAATGGCAAATAAGATTGGAAAAGAGACTGTTGGGTCTGCCCCTGAATGAATGCGGTAGATGAAGAAGTCAGATAAGGACGCTGCAGGCTGCAGGCTCCAGAGACTCCAGAGGTTGTAAAGATAACTCTGAATTACAAAGGCTGGGATGGAGCGGGCAGAAACTGGCAGAACTCCCCCTCCCCAAACTTTCTATAAAACTTGACACTCTTCCCCTCCTCTGGGTGGATGCCCTTTTCGGCCTCCACCCACCTGTACCCAGATGCTCAAAATAAAAGGCATTTTACCATGCCCCCAGGCTTGTGTGTCTTCCTCTCGGCTCCAACCTAACAGAGACCAGGTGCCAAATTACGTGAGGTCTTGAGGACCATGATAAGGACCTTGGACAATGTTCTATGCATTGGAAGATTGAAAGTCAGGGAATAACATGATCCAATTAACCACCTAAAAAATCATTTTGGCTGCTGCTGTGTAGGTGAGGGAAAAATGCATGTTCCCCAGCACACTGTGCTAGCTTGGAGTGCTCAACAAAATTGTTACAAAATAGATTAAGCAAGTACCGTGATAATTACTCGGCACAGAAAAAGTGCCCAGCACTTTCTTAGACGCCTCAGCACTTTCTTACCTCGAAATGGTGGGCTTAGACTGGCCCTGACTGCTTTAGAACTACTTTAGCTGTTCTATGGTGCCCTTTAGTTAATTGCAATACTAAAATCCCCACCTAGTGGAGATTTGAATATCATTAACATTAAAAAAAAGATATGTTGAAGTTCTAACCCCTAACACCTGCAAATATTACTTTATTTGGAAATAGGTCTTTGCATATATAATCAAGTAATATGAAATCATTAGAGTAGGCCTTATTCCAATATGACTAGTGACATTATAAGAAAAGGGAAATTTGGTCACAGACACATGAGGAAGAATGGCATATGATGATGAAGGCAGAGATTGTAGTTATGCAGCTGCGAGCCAAAATATGTCAAGGATTTCTGGCAATATCAGAAGTTATAGAAAGGCATGCAACAGATTCTCCCCTAGAGCCTTCAAGAGAGCCTACTGACACCTTAAATTTGTACTTCTAGCCTCCAGAACTGTGAAAGAATAAATTTCTATTGTTTTAAGCCACCCAGTTTGTGGTATTTTGTGACAGTATCCCCAGCAACTTAATACACACCACTTTCTTATTGTCAGTCAATTCCTTTGGGTAAAATAAAACTCACTGGTAGCTCAAGGAGTGGGCTTTGATCAGCATAGTCCACCTCCCTGTGCATGTGATTGCTTCAGGGATAAACATGTGACTCAACAAAGTCCTATAGGACTTGAGGAGATATTTGGACTTCTAGGAAAGAAAAGACTCCTTCTTCCTTTTCTTGAGTTGCTTTCAAAATTGTCTTTTTGGTGGGATGTGAAAAAAGAATGCCTTAGCCCTAGAAACTGGTGGCAGCCATCATGCAACTCTAAGGGGAGAACCTTCCATACATTGGTGTCCAGATCAAGGAAACAAAGTAGAAATATTGAAAAAAAGAAACAACTTCTGCCCTGTATCAAACCACTCCTAAAACATTACCTGGGAGTTTCAGTTACGTGAACCAATAAATTCCTTTTATTATTTGTCACTTACTTATTAATGTTATATATCATATGTTATTTTATAGTTAATATAATATTATTTAAGACTTTTCTGTTACTAACAGAAAAGCAACATATAGATCTTTATCTGATCTCACTGGGCTCCTAAACACATCAGCCCAGACCCACCTATATCCCACGAAGCCAGCCTCAGCTTCATTAAAATTAAGAGACAGGCTTCTTCCTGACTAGAGGCCGCTGACTTCCCTTTTCTTAAAACATTTACTCTAGAAAACTTTCCATTGTAAATTTTTTTCTCTTCCCCTTTAAGAAGTAAATCTTTTTAAAAGCCAGTTTTACAACCCAGGAATGTCTTTCTCAAGGGCCTGGGAGCCATCCTTTGAAATGTAACCATTGACAGCCATAGTGCCCATATCTCCTGGTCTCTGTGAAGGGAAGGAGCCTAACTTCAATAATAAACAATTAGCAAACACAAGTGGCCTAATCACATTGACCAACCTCCCCACTAATGTCCTCCAGTACTTTCCACCAGCTCGCCTTCATCCCTTATGCCTTTTTTGTTCCAGGGGAGCTGAGTTCAATCTCTCTACCTTATTGCAATAGCCCTGAATAAAGTCTTCCTTGCCTATCTGACTCAATCCAGTGCAATTTTTCTTTGATAATGTCTCAGGATCTCCTCTTCTCCACATTCCACTTTACAAAACCAGGCACTACAGAAAATATTCAAACCTTTCATAATAAAAAGTGTTTTGTTAGTATACCTTTTGTCTGACATTTCCCTGAGAAGCACACAATCCCAGCTTGTTTCCATGAGGTGAGTGGTTTCAGTCTTTCACCCAGAGAAGGGGCCAGTGTTCCCAGAATGAGTAATGCCAGCAGTACTTTCCCACTGCACCTTGTTTGGATTTTCTCCAGTTCATTTTATGCTCTAAATTTCCTTCTTCTGGCTCTGTCCCATGCCTGTTGCTCTTAGCCCCAAAGCTTTCCCTTTCTCCCAGAGCCAGGTTTTCTTTCCAAGTCAGACCATCTGAAGGTCTTTTCCTTGTTTATAGAAAGATAATCAGCTACATCCTCTCACAGTGAGTGGGGCAGACTACTTCAAACAGGAAATGTCTTTGAAATGGCTTGCTAAGGCAGCCCAATTTAATTGTTAGAAAAGCATGCCTGGAGGCCAAATGCTTTGGTCTGTTTCATTCTGAAGTATTTCTCTTGAGTGGACACAAGGTTCTAGGTGAAATGCTCAGCTGAAAAATCTTTTCTTTTCTGCTTTGTTTTTATTTTATAACGCTAACATATAACAAAGTAAAAATTAGGAATCAGTGTTTCAATTTACATTTTGCTACAATGACACCAGCAAGCCCTGGCACTGATTTGAGAATCTTCAAAGGAGAGAATACAATTCACCTTTAACCTTCTTGTTCCCCAGGCCACATCCTCCCACCTGGTTATCTGAGTGCTCTGTTTCTATTTAGACTCCCCATAATTATTCCAAGCTCCCATCTAGATTTTCTGAACTTCCCTTGAAGAAATCATGGAGAAGAATAATACAAGACAGATCCTCCTCAGATCTAAGGAACCTCATGCTGGGATTGTGGATAGAATCAGATGCTTTCTCTACTTTTCTCCCTGGGGGATACTGCCCCTGTTTAGCAAGCGTGGCTTCCAGTGTCTCTCATCTCCTTGTCAGAAAATCGGAAGAGCTCAGCCCCACTACTAGCACTAATGAGGGAGTCACTAATGGCTCTTATGAATGAGGGTGAAATGATCAGATTCTTGCTGTACTGTGGAAATGGGCTAGGAAAGGATAGCAATCGCCTAGGAAAATCAGTTACTATGGTAATTTTCAGTCCAGACACTGGACGGAGGTTGTAGTAATGGCAATGGTGGTACACGGGTAGATTTTAGAAATCTTTAGTCAAAAAAAATCACTAGAAAGCCAGATGCAATGGCTCACTCCTGTAATCCCAGCACTTTGGGAAGCTGAGGCAGGAGGATTGCTTGAGGCTGAGAGTTTGAGACTAGCCCGGGCAACATAGCTCACCCCATCTCTACAAAAAAGAGAAAACTTAGCTGGCCATGGTAGCATGCACCATAGTCCCAGCTACTCAGGAAGCTATGGCAGGAGGCTTTCTTGAGCCCCAAGAGTTTGAGGCTGCAGTGAACTATGATTATACCACAGCACTTCAGCCTAGGCAACAGAGTAAGACCCTGTGTCTAAAAAAAAAAGAAAGGAAGAAATCACTAAAACTAGAACTTGGTGGTTGGTTAGCTATAAATGGGAGGGGGTTAGGGAGTTGCAAATTTTAAGAAATGACACTCAGGTTTCTTGTTGAAGCAACAGGGTAGAAAATAACAGCTGACATCCTTGATATTTTCTATTTGTCTAGCACTGTTCTCAGCCTTCTAGTCCCATTAATACAATAGAATTTTGAGGTAGGTATGACTGCTATTATTCACATCATACAAATTAAGAAACTAGGGCATAGAAGATAAATAATCTGCTCCAAATCGCCTAGCCAGTAAGCATTGGAACCAATATTCATGGCCACACTGCTCCACAGCCCATCTTCCCAACTTCTGTGACATTCATTGAGAAGAATGTTTCAAGGATAAGACGTTAAATTGAGTTCTGGACAGGCTGAGTTTCAAGTACTTTGGAGACATCCTAGGAGAGATGTTGCTTAAGTCATTGAAATATACAGAACTCAAACTCAAAAGTGAGGACTAATTGGAAGGCAGAGATTTCAGTCATTAGCATGCAGACAGTAATTGAAACTAAGAGGTAGATCAGATTGATTGACCAAGGAGAGTATAGAAGCAGAGTAAAGCTCCAAGACTGAGCCCCAAAGAACATCAATATTTAAGGGGTAGGTAGAAGAGGAGGAGTTGACAAAGTGGGTAGAAGGAGCTTTCTGAGAGGTAGGAACAAAAGATGGAGAGTGTGGTGTCATGAAAGCAAGAGAAACATGATCAACAGTAATATATGCTACCGGAAGAAAAGTGAGAATATAAAAGTGTGCATTGTTTCCTATGTGAAAGAACTCAACCTGTGCAAAGGCTGATGGAGAAGGACGGGTGAAGATAGAGGGGAGAGGAGACAAGCAGTAGGCCCGGCCCGTGGCCGTGTTTGCTAGAGGGGCTGGTTTCAGAGCACAGGTGGGGGAAGATCCTAGGTTGGAAGTAGGACACCTCATCCCTTATCAGAAAAGGGAAGGAGGATTGGGTGGGACAGTTGTAAGATTTCCATATTTGGTGGCTAACATTTTGCCTAATGGTTTCTATTTCTTCGATAAAGATGAAAGGCTATCATCTTATGCCAATGCCACCTTGATTTTCCACATCAGTGGTTCTCAAATTCTTTTGTTATTGGTGATCCCAAACAGCTTTTATTTATGTAGGTTGTATCTATCTATATTGACCATATATGAGATTAAAACTGAGACCTTTAAAAATATTTATTATTTTATTTAAAATAACAGCAAACCTGCCATATGTTAACATAAAAACATGTTTTATAAAAAAAACTTTCCAAACCAAAAAATAATTTAGTGATAAGAGTGACACTGTTCTACATTTTTTTTTTCCTTTTTTTTTTGCAAATCTCTTTAATACTGGGCTTCATATAAGACAGCTGGATTCTCAAATCTGCTTATGCATTCAGTCTGTTGCAATATGCTGTTTTGGTTGAAGTATATAAAGAAAACCCAGCTTATACAGATGTATACTTGGAAAAAAAGAAGCATTTTACTAGTCTTGCCAGACAATTGTGGATATTATTTGACACAACCAAAACTGGACAAGTGGTAGTTTCTGAAAGATTAGTTGCAATGAGGAATCTGAAATCATATCAATATACTTTTCATATTCTATTACATTAAAAACCATTGATCTATCTTGCATCCAGTCTTATTAGATTATATAAAGATAGGAATAAATTTAACTAAATGGCCTTCCTTGGATCAACACTGTACAATTAGATTTTGAAATTGGAGATACTGGCAGAGACACAAACAAGATGCCAATGATAGACAAGAAATTAGAAATAGCAGAACAAAGTATGTGGTTTGGAATGAGAGCAAGCAGCAGATCCTGGATATATTACAAGAGGTGGAAGATAAGCTGCGATAGTGTTATGGGTTGAATTGTGCCCCCCCCCAAAAAAAAGATATATTAAAGTCCTAAACCTGGTACCTGTGAAAGTGACCTTATTTGGAAATAGGTTCTGTGAAGATGGAATCAAGTTAAGACGAGGTCATACTGGAATAGGATGGGCCCCTTATCTGATAAGACTGGTGTCCTTATAAAAAGAGAAAAATGCCATAAGAAGAGAGTAACACACAGGGAGAATGCCATGTGACAAAAGGCAGAGATTGGAGTGAAGCAGCCGCAAGCCAAAGAATGCCAAGGATTGATGGCTACCACCAGAAGCTAGGAAGAGGTAAGGAAGAATTCTACCCAGAGTCTCAGAGGGAACACGACCATGTTAACACCTTCATTTCGGACTTCTGGCCTCCAAAACTGTGAGAGAATACATTTCTTTTGTTTTAAGCCACCCAGGTTATGGTACTTTGTTAAGGCAGTCTAAGAAACTAATACAGATGGAGGGGTAGAACGTATTATGTTTCCAATTACTCTGCCTTTCCATAAGAGGAATCCTACATCACCACCTATTGCCATGTGGCTTTCAGTACTTGACTGCATGATTTGCATCGGCTAATAGAATATGAATGGAAGCGGAAGCTTTAAGAGCCTTTTGGTGTTTCTGTCGGCTCTTTCTCCTTCTGCCAGCAGAATATCGTGTCCCAGATAGGGACGGTTCCTTTAGCCTACGTGTAGCAGAGATACAACCACCCTACATGCGGTGTTAGCATTACTGAAACCTGTGGAGATTTGGGGTCATTTATTATTGCAACCAAGCCTAGCAAAAGCTACCTAGGGTCTCAAATCAATTCAGACAAATGAATTCCTCTCCACCAGGACTAGTGTTTTTGATACCAGATTGGCATCATAATCATTAAAATAATTCTAGCTATGAAGGCTACTACAGACATTGGCATTTAAAGTCTTTTTTTATAATGCTCCAGTACTCTACTGCTTACTGCAAATTACCTCAGTTTACTGTGTAAAATTTCAATAACATAAACCTAGCTTACAGTTTTGTTAAACTTGTGAGTTTCCTATGTTATTGGTGTGATATTCTGATTCTATTTCTTACACAAATAAAGTTAAGACAGTGTTACTTACCTTAGTTGTGGTGGGGGACAGTGTTCATGGAGGTGAAAGGACCACAGGATAGCTACCTTATTTCACAGGCATATGACTGTGGCCAAATTTCCTAACTTCTTAGAACTTAAATTCTCAAATTTGTAACAGGAAACTAATACTGCTTAGTATTTGAGAAGAGGAACTAAGACGATTGAATGAATAGTAGATTTTTAATATTATATTTTAAGTACAATCCTCATGAACTAAGCCAGTAAATAGTTTGGTAATAAACCTTTAGTACTTATGAGAGGATGGATCATAGTATACCATATATGACTTTTATTCATTCAACAAATATTTATTGAGAAACTGTTATGTGCCAGGCATTCTTCTAAGTGCTAGAGATATAGCCATGAGCAAATCAAACAAAATCCTGCTTTTGCAGAGTTCACATTCCTGAATGGTATGTCTATTTTGTCATGAAATCTTGAAGGCAAGTTGTAGTTGTTGTTAATTGGTACTGCTTCTTTTTTAAAAGTACATATACACTATCTTTTCCAATGTAATTCTAAGGCTCACATATTGCCTAATTTTTCAACAGTATAATAACTGTAATTGGTATCAATACCAATTCAGAATTACATTAGCAGCACTGATTTTACAATCCCCAAATGGGTATAATCAACAAGGGACAAATGTTTACTAAACATTAGTTAGTCTGGAGACATAGATGATACTTTACCATTCATATAATGACAGACTTTACTTACAAACAATTTGAAAGAAATGTCACTCTCTTTATTCAAATGCTACAATAGTGCAATTAAAACAAGACATTTATCTTTGAATGTGTCTTCCCTATCACTCCTAATTCACTGGGTCATTAGCTCCAACACTGTGAATAGGTTCTCACTACCCCATTCAATTTAATTAGTGTGCCAGATAATATATAAGAGCACACTTTGCACTGCAGCTAATAGTAGATAATGGCTCTTAAAAAGAGAGAGAAATTGCCTTACTCTGTGATGGCTACACAGGAAAAAAAATGCACGCGCATGCAGACACACACATACTTGCCATCATAAAAAGATATCAAGACTCAGCTCTCACAAAGAGCAAAGGTCATGATAATCTCTCAGAAATTAAGGGTAGTCTCAAATTGGGATAAGTCACTGGCATATATATAAAGCAAATATGTCAAAAGGAGTCTTCTTTTTTTTTTTTTGGTTCAATCACAGTAAGCAGACAGAGCATGGCATTAGTTGGCCTCTTGATCATCACATATTTTTTGATAGAGTGTTCAAATCCAAATATTTAAGCAATATATTATAATATTTTCTTGTAATATAGGCTGATACTCTGTCAATTTACTCTCAGATATGAAATTGAATCAATATTGAAATCACATCCTTAACAGAAAAGGGAAGGTGTGTTTCTCACAGTAATGGTGTTAGTTTCATACATTAAGGATTTAAGCTAACTCCTCTGTTTAATTCATTAACTCCTTAAATCTATCTGCAATCTGTATTTACAGGCAGTTATAGAAAATTGCCAGAATATACTGGCAACAGAGAACTTTCACATTCAATAAACATCAACTAAATACTAGTCATGTCCAAGGCTGCACCAACCTCCACCCACTTGGACCCCACTGCACTCTAAAGTTAAGTACCAGGTATATGTCAGACAGAGTGCTAGGTCCTAGCACTAACTCCACCCATGCCTCAAGTTGCTGCAGTTTTAGTAAGAGAGACAGATAAGGGGTATCGTGAAGGACTAGAAAATAGTTTGGCTATCCAAGAATTAGGCTTTGAAATCAACACAGAACTTCATATTTGAACAATTTCCTGTAGCACCATGTGACTACTGAATCAACAGGTGAAGGACCAGATCAGAAATATGTCAAATCCTCTTAAAATGGCAGAAAGGCTTCTAGGCCAGAAATGCATGATTGATTTAGGATATTGTGAGAGAATCAAAATCTTAAATTAATGTCTAGGGTTAGATTATTAACATTAAAATGGTGCTGTTAAGTTAATGTCTAAAGTGTTTCAGGAAGAGGTTGATTTTGAATGTGCCACTGTTGATGATTGCCATCCTAGAACAGGCTTCTAGGCACCTTCTTTTGTTTTAAATTAAGTCATTAACGTATGTTAAGCAGGATGCCTAGGATAGAAGAAAGATGAAGGGCAGCTCTGCCCCAGAACAAGGGGCAGTGAAGGGTCAGAAGCAAACGGCTACCTCCACATACCTTAAGAGACTGGGAGGTCGCAGGGTTTGGGGCTCCATCTCTAAGTCCACAGTGCAACATGGATGTGTATTTTGGAAAAGAACTCAAAAGAGATAGATTGATCCTATCAAAGACTGATTTTTATTTCTACCAAAAGGTTCAGTAGAGAGAGAGCTTTCACATCCAATAAATCTCTACTAAGTACCAGCCTATTGGATCAGAAGTGGAGCCAATTTTCACTTGGCCAGTTCTGTGAGGAGTCACGTGCAGAAAGCTGAGTTAACTGAGACCATACTTCTAATTTATTCCAAAGCTGTTTAGGCAGTCTTATAGCTTGGTACCCTGACTACGTTTTCTGGTGCAGTTCTGTCTACAGGGAGGAAAAATGAATTAGCCAGACAGTCACAAATATCTGATTTACATGATAGCTAAATTCCTCATTTTAAATTAACAACTTAGTATTCTGGCTTTTAGACTAGTCTTGTGAGTTTCTCAGCAGGAAGTTGTAGCATCCCCACATCTATCAACTCTGGGACCCTGGTAAGACAAAGCTCCTGATCTTACAAAGCCAGTGGTATATTATCCAGCCTGGGATAAATTTAACAATAAAATGCAAGCTGGTGAGGTCCTGCTTTGACCCCTACCACTCTGTCCATAGCTAATTGTACTAAGGATTGATGCCCAAACCATAGTGGACAACAAATGGCCTAAGCAGAAGAAGTGGGTAACAAAATATAGAGTCAGATCAGATTTTTCTTAGGGAATTTCTACTCAACTTCAAAAGAGTCAACAGATGTCAGGATAGACAAAAGTAGAGAAACACAAGGAGACTGCAGTAGACAGAAGACAGGCGGCAATAGAGACAAAATGGCAGCAGGAGACATCTGTAAGTAGTAGCATCCATACAGGAGAGGAGAGCTATTGAGGAGAGTTGAGAGGTATTGTTCAGAAGTGAATGGCAGGCAGAAGTAGCAGAGGCACCATAGCATCGGAAAAGATGACTACAGTTAGTGAATGCACGATATCCCAGTTCTGCTTTGGTCCTATCTTCAGTTGTGAAAATAATTTCTTGCTTCCTTTACTTCTATATCTGTCCTTCCCAGAGACCCCCACTAAGTGAGACAGCTGAAAATGTTCTGTTCCTTGCAACATAGAAGAGCCTAACACATTTTTAGAAACATTGAAATATAGATCTCATTTGAACAGCTTTTTGATTTTCACAAGACTGTTTTTTAAAAATTTATAAAATCATTTTATATGTTCATATGTTAAAGTTTTATCAAGAGAAACCCTTTTATGAATAAAAATTTCTTTAATATTTTTTCAACCAAGCCAATAAATATATTTTTACAAATATATTACAAATATATTACAAATAAATTAAAAAGTTCAGAACTGAATATATCTAATAAGTAGAAAATTGTTCTGAAATACATTCTGTCATATATTCTTAAAACAAAGCAAAATAATCCAATTGATTCATTTTCTAATCCATGAGATAGATGATACATGATATATTTTGTCACTGTTGATTTAATACACTTTATATTTTTTTCTGAGTTTCAGTAATTTGATCCAAGTATAATCATTTAGCTTAATTTATCCCTGTCATTACATAAAATTGTTTTGTTCTCATTTCTTTCACCAAGTGAATCTCTTATCTCCAGCTGAAGAATTCATTGTCCCTGAAATATTAAGTAAAAATCTCATCTGTGTTTAGTCCTGCACTAACCACTCATCTCAACACAAAATGTAGAACAAAAAGTCTCTGCAATTAAGATAAAATCAACACATTATTTTAAAAGCTTGACCATTAGCTGAGGAGATAGGACAAATAAACACTTAAGAAACTGATGAAAGGCATTACACTAGATAGTAGCATAGAATATATATGAAAGTGTTTTCAAGTTGGAGAAGCTCTGTGACAATGCTGGTTATTTATGATGAAATAGAAAAATGGGGTGGGGAGGAAATCACTGCAGACTAGAGTTAGACTGGAAAGAGTTCTTGGTGAATATGAGCATTGGATTGGGCTGAGCCTGACAGGTGGGGTTAGAATAGAAGAGCGGAAGGGAGAACATCTCAGGCCATGGGATATGGAGTCAGGAAAAGGTTTTATCCAGGTTCAGGGGTCAGGATGGAGGGGATATGGAAACAAAGCAAGCCAGGCAATGGAAAGAAAGTAAGCTAATATAAGCCTCCATTGCTTGAATCCATAAGCATGTAGACTTTAAGCAGGAAATTGTCCTAATAAAAGTAATTTTTTAGAAAGGGAGATATTGCAAGCAGTGGGACCTACAAGGAGACCACTGTTACAATCTAAATGCAACATAACAAATTACCACAGTAGAGGCAGTTAGAATATGGCAAAGGACAAATTAAAGAGACATAATGAATGATTGGGAATTAGTGGATTAAGAAATAGATATAAAAAGAATTGGAAATAAAGATTAACCAATTGGCTTCAGAGTTTGAAAAATGGGGCAAGAAGTGAAAGAGATGTGTTTGAGTAGGGAAACTATGATTCTGAAATCATCAGAAGGCCAGCCTGGTGGAACTGGACATAAAGGAGAAAAATGTATTCTATGTCCCACCTACCTAGTAAGTAATGATCACATGTTTGTTTCCAAAGCAATGCTGACATGCTTACTCACTGGCTGCATACAAGTACATGTGTTGTTTGCTAATCCAGTAAGGCACAACTCACATCCATGTGACCAATCAGTAGAGTAGCATGCAGCACAGGTCTAGAGAGTAAGAGGAAATGTTTACATCAAAGTCATGCCATAACAGATCATCCAGACAGAAAATCAACAAAGAAACGTTGGACTTAATCTGCACTACAGACTGAATGGACCTAACAGATATTTACAGAACATTTCATCTGACAGCTGCAGAATACACATTCTTCTCCTCAGCTCATGGATCATTCTCAAGGATAGACCATATGTTAGGCCACAGAACAAGTATTAAAAAATTCAAAGTAACTGAAATCATATCAAGTATTTTATCTGGCCACAATGGAATGAAATTAGAAATCAATAACAAGAGGAACATTGGAAAATACACCAACACATGGAAATTAAACAATGCTCATGAATGACCAGTGAGTCAATGAAGAGATTAAGAAGGAAATTTAAAAATTTCTCAAAACAAATGAAAATGAAAACACAATGTATCAAAACCTATAGGATACAGCACAGGCAGTATTAAGAGGAAAGTTTACAGCAATAAGTGCCCACATCAAAAAGGTAGAAAAGCTTCAAATAAACAACCTAATGATGCATCTCAAGAAATTAGAAAAACAAGAGCAAACCAAACCCAATATTAGTAGAAGAAATAATAAAGATCAGAGCAGAAATAAATGAAACTGAAACCTCCCCCCAAATACAAAAGATCAACAAAACAAAAAGTTGGTTTTTTGAAAGATAAACAAAATTGACATATCTTTAGCCAGAGAGAAGACTCAAATGCATAAAATCATAGATGGAAAAGGAGCCATTACAACCGATACTGCAGAAATCCAAAGAATCATTAGAGACTACTATGAGTAAGTATATGCTTACTCATAGCATATACTTGAGAGAATATTGGAGAACCTAGAAGAAATGGATAAATTCCCAGACACATACAACCAACAAAGATTGAACCAAGAAGAAATCCAAAACCTGAATAAATCAATAAGAAGTAATGAAATAGAAGCAGTAATAAAAAGTCTCCCATCAAAGAAAAGCCCAGGACCCCAATAGCTTCACTGTTGAATTCTACCAAACATTCAAAGAACTAATACCAACCCTACTTAAACTATTCCAAAACATCAAAGAGGAGGAAATACTCCCAAATCATTCTACAAAGCCTGTATAACCCTGATACCAAAACCAGATAAAGATACAACAAAAAATAAAACAATAGGCCAATATCTCTGATGAACATAGATGCAAAAATCTTCAACAAAATACCAGCAAATCAAATTTAACAACACATTAAAAAGATTATTCATCATGATCAAGTGGGATTCATCTCAGGGATGCAAGGATGGTTCAACATATGCAAATCAGTCAATGTGATACATCAAATCAACAGAACAAAGGACAAATATCATATGATCATTTCAATTGAAGAAAAATCATTCCATAAAATTCAACATCCCTTCATGATAAAAATTCTCAAAAAACTGGGTATAGAAAGAACTTACCTCAACACGATAAAAGCCATATATGACCGACAGCTGGTACCATACTGAATGGGGAAAAAATGAGAGCCTTTCCCATAAGATCTGGAAAAGGACAAGGATGTCCACTTTTACCACTGTTATTCAACATGATACTGGATGTTCTAGCTAGAGCAATCAGACAAAAGAAAGAAATAAAGGCCATCCAAATTGGAAAGGAAGAAGTCAAATTATCCTTGTTTGCAGACAATATGATCTTATATCTAGAGAAACCTAAAGATTCCTCAAAAAAACTATTAAAGCTGGTAAACAAATTCAGTAAAGTTGCAGAATACAAAATCAACATACAAAAATCCGTAGTATTTCTATATGCCAACAGTAAACAATCTGAAATAGAAACCAAGAGTAATATCATTTATAATAACTACAAATAAAATAAAATACCCAGGAATAAACTTAACCAAAGAAGTGAAAGATCTCTATAAAACACTGATTAAAGAAATTGAAGAAAGACACAAAAAATGGAAAGATATTCCATACTTATGGATTGGAAGAATCAATTTGTTAAAATGTCCATACTACCCAAAGCAATCTACAGATTCAATGCAATCCCCATCAAAATACCAACGACATTCTTCACAGAAATAAAAAAAAGAAATCCTAAAATTTATATGGAACCACAAAAGATGCAGACTAGCCAAAGCCATCCTGAGCAAAAAGAACAAAACTGGAGGAATTGCATTACCTTACTTGAAATTATGCTACAGAGCTATAGTAACCAAAACAGCATGGTACTGGCATGAAAACAGACACACAGACCAATGGAACAGAATAGAGAACCCAGAAATAAATTCGCACACCTATAGTGAACTTATCTTTGACAAAGTTGCCAAGAACACATAGTGGGGAAAGGACAATAAATGGTGCTGAGAAACTGGATATCCATATGCAGAAGAATGAAACTACACCCTTATCTTTTGCCATATACAAAAGTCAAATCAAAATAGATTAAAGACTTAAATCTAAGGCATGCAACTATGAAACAACCAAAAGGAAACATTGGGGAAACGCTTCAGGACATTGGCCTGGGCAAGGACATCTTGAATAATACCCCCAAAGCACAGGCAACTAAAGCAAAATTGGACAAATAAGATCACATCAAGCTACAAAGCTTCTGCACAGCAAAGGAAACAATCAACAAAGAGAATAGATAACCCAAAGAATGGAAGAAAATATTTGCAAACTACCCATCTGACAAGGGATTAATAACTATAATATATAAGGAACTCCAACAATTCAATAGGAAAAAAATAAAATAGTCTGATTTTTAAATGGGCAAAGGATCTGAATAGACATTTCTCAAAAGAAGACATGCAAATGGTCAACAGGTATATGAAAAAATGCTCAACATCATTTGTCATCAGAGAAATGCAAATCAAAACTACAATGAGATATCATCATACCCTAGCTAAAATGGCTTTTATCAAAAAAACAGGCAATAACCAATACTGGCAAGGATGTGGAGAAAGGTGAACCCTCATACACTGTTGGTGGGAATGTTAATTAGTGCAACCACTATGGAGAACACTGTGGAGGTTCCTCAAAAAACTGAAAATAGAATTACCATATGACCCAGCAATCCCACTGCTGGGTTTAGCTCCAAAGGAGAGGAATTCAGTATGTCAAAAAGATATCTGCATCCCCATGGTTACTGCAGCACTTTTCACAATAGCCACGATATAGAATCAACCTAAGTGTCCATCAATGGATGAATGGATAAATTAATTGTGGTACACATACACAATGGAATATTATATAGCTATTAAAAAATGAAATCCTGCCATTTGCAACAACATGGATGGAACTGGAGAACGTTATGTTAAGTGAAATAAGCCAAGCGCAGAAAGACAAATCTCACATGTTCTCACTCATATGTGGGAACTAATTATTAAAAATGAGTGATCTCATGGAGACAGAGAGTAGAATAATGGCTACCAGAGGCTGGGAAGGGAAGTGGGCAGGGGGGGAATAAACTGGGGATGGTTAATGGGTGCAAAAATATAGCGGGGTAAAATGAACAATATTTGATAGCACAAGAAAGTAATTGTAATCAACAGTAAGTTAGGATATACCTTAAAATAACTAAAAGAGTGGAACTGGAATGTTCCCAACCTAAAGGAATGATAAATACTTGAGGTAATGGATATCCCAATCACCTTGATTTGATTAATTCACACTATATGTCTGTATCAAAACATCACACGTACCCTATAAAGATGTACAACTATTATGTACCCATAATAATTAAAAATTTTAAAAAACACAAACCAAAAAACCCAAGGTCATGCCATAGCATAATAATGCAACATATTAATAAGAAAATAATGGACACATACATTCTATACATGAGGGTCAAATTACAATATTATATTTCTGGAGACACTAGAATCTTTTGCTCAAAACAAGGTCCTCTGGATAACTTTGACTAGCATTTACCAGTGTTTTGGACCAATTCCTCTGAGCTAAACCTCAGTACAACCTGGTCTCCCCACATTCTTCTGTCTTCTCTGGGATCTATTTGGCTTTATTCCCTGATAGTCCCTTATCCTTTGAAACAGGGAACACTGTGCTCATCTGTCTGTTTGATCGTTTTTGATCTTCTCTTGATCCACTACTATCTTAAAAGCAGATGGAATTTAAAGAGCCCCAGCCTAATAATTTTGAGGTTCAACACTACATCTCAGCTAATTGCCTATATTGTTTTGAATTTATGTACAGATTTAAGTAAGAAAACTCTTGCCTTCTATCTTGAGACCCAGCCACCCAATCCAGGTTATTGGTCCTGGGGTTTTGTCTTCCCCTTCCCTGTTAATTCTTTAGAGCTGTAAGTCCTTCCCTGACCACAAATCATGATATCTGAGTCCCCAGTTATTTGTGTGGTATTTATGGTAACTTGTTCTGGTGACTCCCAAATATGCATTCTGTATAGATATATGGAACAGTGCCCTTTTTAAAGGTACTATTCAAACAGGATTGCCCTCTTCTCACTTTCAACTTTGTCATCTAAAATAAAATTTATTTACTCTAGTATCAAAACTCCTTGAGATATAAAACAGTATAACCTTTATGTTTGTTTGTTTAAGAGCAATAGTCACATTGCAAAAGGACTATATAACTTAACAACTTTATTTCAGAAGAACTGAAAGTATAAACATGAGCTCTCAAATATCTGAACTGTTTTTTAAATAATTCACTGTATTACACCCTAAAGGATTTAAATTTGACTAATGCTAAGACATCATCTTTTGGTTAAGTAAATCAAATGTTTTCACCATGAAAAAGATCATCCCACAAAATCTATTTATGAGAAATGTGGTGCTTTGGATATTATGACCACTTTCCTTAAGGGAAGATATTTTTTGATCAGTAAAAACAATATTCAGCAAAGAAAACCTACCCATCAAAAGTTAATAAATCTGACTCAATGTTTTGTTTCAACTCCTACATCAAAGCCAGAGTAGAGAAATCATTTATGTGCATGGGTAATCTATGTTCAAATAAGTGCTGAGTCACAATTTGAGGAAGTTTGATCTTTAGGCTAGTTTTAATTGGGGTTTGTTAAATTGTTTGGTTGGTTGGTTTTCAGGGGTGGTTTTAATATTGCCCAGGTGGTTTTGGCTTCCCCTTGCTTTGCCAAGGAGCCTGTTCCCTGCCCAGTGGAGATGTCCACTCACCTGTAGACCTTTCCATCTAATAGTTCATGGTGGGGGGTTGTAGGGGGTGCAGAAGGCTGAGGGCCCTCAACCCTCCCTCATCCAGGGCCCAACCAGATGATCAGGGTGCTTTTTTTCTTGAGCATCACCATGCCCATTCTCCCCAGTGAAGCTACACTGAAGTGCAGGGAAGAGCTGTTCTTTCACTAAAGCATCAGACAAACATCACAAAGCCAATGAGAGGGAGAAGATTGGGAGTTGGGGTTCTATTCCTGTCCCATTTTTTCACAGCAACTCAAGGAGGGTCCAAGAGGTTAGGATTTAGGACTTGGCATGATACCCCCTGTGGATGCTTCCTCTCTTACTGACTCCCTCGTCCCCTCACCCCTCCCATATCATCTTCTCTCAGCCTATCCACAAGGAACTGTCTCCTGGCAAGGGCTCCACCTCCTTCCTCCAGGAAATCCCACTCTCCCTTATTTGAGTAATGTCAACACCCTGTTCCTAATTGTTTCTTATAAATTCTGATGGCTGCAACCTCAGCTGGAAGTTCATGTAGGTTTTATTCTACCTGAGATTCTTGTTGGCTCCAAAGAAGGTGGATGAGCTCTGGTACTATAAATGTGTGAAGGCAAACACTGTATAGTCTGCTTTGGTCGACTCTGCACTAATGAAGTGAGGAAGTGAACACACAAATGGACAATGGGCAGACCATATAAAATATAGACATCTGACCTGCAATCTGCAGCAATCAGCCCAGAAAGCCAACTCATTATCTACAGTAACCAGCCAGGAAGCCAGCCTGCTATAAGTAAGAATTGTAGGAAATCAGACCACTAGCTCTAGCAACTGATTCAGGAAGCCAAACAATAACCCCAGTTAACAGCACAACATGGTCAGAACTTGATTAAAAACTAACAGCTTCCCTAATTTTTGTTCCTGCTTCCAACTTAGAACCAACCAGAGAAAACCAAATATGTACCCAAACCAATCACACAGGGTGTCCTGCTTCTAGTTATCCACCTACATCTCGCCCATGCCAACAACCTTCATTCAGGGCACACCTGAAGCCTTCCCTTGTTTCTACTGTAAAACTTTCCCATTTCTCTGCCTTCCTTGTGTGTCTCTGCCAAAACCTAAGTGATGGTAGCTAACTCCCTTGCTATAGCAAGTGCTGAATAAACAGCCTTTGCTTGTTCTTATTTTCTCCCTAATGGAGAACAACTCATCTCATCACAGTAGAAATTAATTAGTTGTTAGTTAATTAATTATTCTAGGGAGGGTCTATCTATTATTCTCACATGAAGAAAACATGTTCTTCTTATCCAGATGATTTTAAAGCAACTTCTTGAGAACCTTAAGAAATAACTGGCATCATTTTGCTAAAGGAACATTTGACTCCTACTTGTTCCTGCTTTTATTACCAGGAGCCCACACATTAGCTGAGAATGGCTCTGTCTGAGTCAACCAGGATAGATGGCACAATCTCCAATAGATTATTTACAATCCTAAATGGGGAGGGCAGGTAGTTCAATCCATCTCATTAAATTTAACTTACTTTTCCCTAATTTGAAAGCAAAATACTTTTTGAAAAGTTGTACAAAAGTCATACAAACCAGTGTAAAGAAGGAGATACAAAATAAGAAACTGTCTTTGGAAAGAGCAGGAGAAGGAGGAGAAAAACCTTAAAAATAAGTCTTTACCTAAAAGAGATTCTCACACAAAAGAGATTGTTTATAATCAACCACTTCTGTTATTATGGGATAGGGGGAGCGGGGAAAAAGTTCAAACATTTCAAGGGTTTCTATAATTTGTTGAAACTATTTGGCAATCCAGGAAACAAGAGACCAGAAGATTTACAAGGGATTACTTGGTACATTTACAGAACTAAATAAAAAACTGTAAATCTGTAAATTATTTAAATTATATGTGGAGGAAGGAGCCCCAGATTAAGCATAAATTTTACTACCACTGTGACAGTGTCTGGAAAATTGATCGGAAGAACCTATAAGTTATGCATTTGCATAAGGAATAAAGGGGGTTCCCAAAGATGAAACACAAAAAAGTACATCCTGGAAGAGAAAATATGGGTCACAGGCTTGACCGCAAAGCAGCAACCCAGTCACTGAAAGAGAAGCAACAAGGGTAGATTTTGAGTATAACAAGATTAGATTTGCCCTCTATCATAGCCCATATGCAACTATAAGAGTGGCAAGTTAATAATAAACAAGCTTTTTACACTCAAAAATCCATGACTTTATAAGAAGAATGACTAGTACACTAGGGAGAAACATCTTCTTGCCCTTTCTTGGTGGCCCAGTGTGGGCAGGGCTCTGCACATCACGAGTGTAGCCATGATGGATGACAAGCAGCCACCAGAGGAGGCATACCCCTGCCCCCTTGGCAACAGCAGCACGACTGCAGCAGTCAGGTTCCCCATGTACCCTGCGGCAAGCATTTCCAGAGCAGCAGAGGGTAGTCTGTTTTCATGTAACTGGAAGCAGTGTGCTTGACATGAGCGTCAGCTCCTGCATCACCCGCATCCCCACGAAGGGATGTGCAGGGCTGTCCAGGTGGCAGAGGCTACAGAGGAGGGTTGGTCACAAGCTCACACTGCTCAGAGGAGTACAGCAGGAAGAATCATAGAAATACATGCAGAAAACTTCGAGTGGGACTACAGTGCCCAAATAAAAGATAAAGAGGGAATCGGAACAAAGAGTACTTATTACTATTTATATAATCCCTGTTTTTCTTCAAGGACAGTATGTGATTTGGAGAAACACTAGTTACAGGTATATAATTTTATTTTCAGGGATGCTATTTTGAAAATTTTTAAATAATGGGGTTTTCCTTTCTCTCCCCCCATTCTCTATCACCTTGAATCATGATGTCTGGCAGTCTCTCTGCCATTACCATCCTAGAGAAAGTTCCTTCCAGACTGGGAGAGGAAATAAAAGAATCTTTCCATGGCAGAAAGCAAGCAGAGGAGGAGGAACCCAGAAGCAACAGGCAGTCAGATGCACATGTCCTACTTCCCAACTCCCAGTGAAAACTCTAGAAGACAGTGGTGATAGCAAGGTGGGGGGAAACAGGGACAACCAGGCAATGGTTGGCCTCCCTTGCAGTCTTCTATGAGTAGCCTGACATGTGACTCAGCACCACATCTGGCATTGCACAGGAATGAGGTAGCCCTGGTAAATGGAGGTGGCACGGCAGACAAGCCTGAAATTCTGCTCCTGACTTTCCTCCACCTTCCCATGGCTTCAGGGGATCGTGGGGTTCTGCATGCCTGGCGGAGAGCATGCAGGGACACTAAGAGAAATGCTGGATTGGCAGAGACATGGAGTCAGGATATGCTGCAGATGTGGGGATTTCTTGATGAAAAAAAAAAAAAAAATGACCAGCACCACAGGCTTCAGCAGTCAGTGACAGCATACCTTTTAGAAGCCCAGGTGGTATGAGACAAGCTTCAATGTATACCAGGCCCATAAGAGCAGGGAGGACTCAGGGGATACCTGGAAGACAATGAGGTCCCCTGCCCTGATGCCACAAAATGACATAAGGCCCTCCTCCTACATATGGCAACATGTCATCTTAGAAAGGAGCCGGAGACAGAGAATTATTTTGTAACTTCAGAATTCCACCAGCCCTAACCCCACCCCATACATACACCCAAGGAGACAAGCCACACGACGAAACTATATCAACTGCAGGAGAGATACAGTTCCACTCTATTTTCACATCCAAGTTGACCCCATAAATTTGTATTCTAAGACTTCCCCAAAATGTTACATATATTTCAAAAGTTTTAAACATTATTGTGTATGTTTATAAAAGAAAATGCAGTTGACATGGAGGGGAAGAAGAAGCAGAGAGAAAGAAAGTTCATGAGACAAAGGGACTGGTTTGGAAATTCCCTGTTTGGTGTGAGGACCAGCCAGTGGACTTGGAAGAAAGTCAAAGGTGAGAGCTTATACAGAACCGTGGCGAGAGAGCGTCACACCAAGGGGGTTGAACACAGTCCAGCGTGTCAAAGAGAGGACTAATGGTGTGAGTGAAGAATGTAATGGTACAGCAGGAGTCATCAGCATTAGTTATGACAAATCTATAGCTGATGGAGATATTGGCATTT
Source organism: Daubentonia madagascariensis (assembly GCA_023783475.1). Taxonomy (NCBI): domain Eukaryota; kingdom Metazoa; phylum Chordata; class Mammalia; order Primates; family Daubentoniidae; genus Daubentonia; species Daubentonia madagascariensis. The sequence continues at coordinate 14,763,366 of JAKFHU010001798.1, forward strand.
TCAAAATGTGTCTCCAATGTTGTGATGAATCCACTACTGTGCCTTCAAATGACAGCAAGAAAAATGGTGGGGCATTTTTTCCATACGCTGCATACTAAGCTTTATAATTCAGTATTATTTCAGAATCATATTTTATTGACTCCTGTGGAGTTTGAGGTACACAAGTTGTATAAAAAATGGAATCACGACAGAAATATCATTCTGATTCTGACTTATTACAGGTGCTGTATGGAGTTATTTACGATAAAGAAGGTGCTTGTTTCCAGTAAGAGCCTAGAGTTTTGTTAATGCATTTTTCACAGTACCGCACTGGCTTGGATGTAGGACAGAGTAGAATTACAAAGAGTTTGTCTTTGGAAGGATATCACAGACATCTGGAAGAGCTCTCCAAAAGGTCCCCTAAAAATATTATGCCTAAGCCCCAAAGGTCACACTACTGTCTAATTATTCTTAAATATTGATGTTTCTGAATTTCCTAATTTAAACCTATGTTGAGTCCATTCCTTGATGGGAAGCAACTCTGAGTGTCTCAGCAAGGTGGTGTGCAGATCTCTGGAATGGCATTTACATGAGGAGCTCCCAAAGGGAGAGTGAGTCAGGCAAACACCACTGGACCAGAGACAAACTTCAACCATGGGATAGGACTGAGGATTCTGAGTACAGTCTGGGGTCACTTGGATTTGCCTTTCAGTCCAGCTGCATGGAGCTAATGGCAAAGAGGGAGGATTTGGAAATAAAAGCCCAAAGATCTGTCTTGCTAAAGGCCCTCAAATCAGAACTCATTGGAAACTGCCTAATTGTGATAACAGTTACACAGAGAGAAAAACATTCTCCCTGAAACTGTGCCTGGAATCATCGAAATTCTGGAAAAAGCAGCCTTGGTCCCTCAAGGGCTCCAATGGATCAGTGAAAGGAGAACACCATGGGCCCCAGCAGAATTGGCAGTGATGTGCAGGGCACATCAATTGGTGTTCTGGGCTTTGATTCCTGAAGAGGTGGCAATACACAGGGGGGTTAGAGGCATCCAACCCAGAGGGCATCAGTACCCAGAGGATATCGTGAGATCACTGTCTGGGCTTGTTCATGAATACAACTGAAACGTCTCAAGGACCTCAGATATAATTACTTGGGGGAGGGAAAGGAATTTTCAGGAGACAGAACTCCTGAATTGGCAGACTGACACAAAAGCCACACAGCACAGGTTATTATTACTATTAACATCTCCCCATATACAAGATTAAGTAGGTATAGCTGGGGAACACAAATTACATAGATGTTCAAGACAAGTTTCTGTCTTCAAGACAAGTTTTTGTCATCATCCTCAGAGTTCCAAGGATTCTTAACCTGGGGTCCAGGACCCCTAAACAATCAAGATAAGTATTTAAGGAATAAATAGTCAAGTTTTTAAAATATAATAAAACTATAAGTTTGCAAAATTGTATATATATATCTTTATGGAAATTTCTTCTTGAGAAAAGTTCATAATTTTTATCAGATTACCAAATGGATCTGTGACCCAAAAAGGTTTAGAATCTAGAATCTTTCTTGCTGTATCTCAAATATACATTCAACGTCTCCGGACCCAGTAAAGATGGAAAAGTTTTTTTTGTTTGTTTGCTTTGTTTTGGTTTTTGTTCACTCTGAGAGCTTCGAATTTGCTTTCAAAGATCTATGATCAAGGATATCTTTGATTTTTAGAATCTTTGCCCCTGCCATGCCAGAAACTCCCATCCAAGTAGTGGGGTCATGCTTTCTCTCCTCTATCCCCCAGACTTGCAGCACAGACCTATGTTCAGTCTACCCAAAAGAATCTAAACCAATGCAAGTTGCAAAAATATTGCCCATTTGCACATCATTTATTAGCCTTTCATAAGAATTTTTCCCCCACTGTAAATGGTAGAAACCAGTTAACCGAAGACTTTAAAATCAGGCTCTGTGCATTTACTGAGAAACACTGTCTGGATGGAAAGATAGATAAGACACTGGGCCTGCTCTGGTGGGCATACTTTGTTGGCAAGGAGACAGAATGGGATTTTTTAGTTTTATGGTCACAGCAACTTCAGCTGATAGCAGAGAAACATCCGTTTTCCTGTTGAGACGCATAGGCACTATGTATGTGACTTGGAACTAAAAAGAAAAGAAAAAAAAAACCATAAGGGCCTGGTTAAACATCAGATAAATAACATATTTCTCTCTCTTTTTAGTGACCACATTCTAGCTCCCTTCAGCACTAAGTTGGACTGTTATAAAGATAAATCCAATTAAATACTCAAGAGTTACCAGTATGTGATCTTAATCCAGCACTATTGACCTTGTAGGTATTTCAGTTCTGTTGAGATAATTGCCAGGAGAACAAATTATAAATATAGATCATTACTACTATAAGCAGTAAAAGCAGTTAGTTATGACGTAAATTACTTAAGAAATCCACCAGATCCCTAAGTTCTTTCCATTGTGTTCACTAGTCAAAATTCTAACATAAGCACTAAATCAAAAAATGCAAGTTTCCACGGACTTCTTAGAACTTTAAACAGTGTCTTAAAAATGCATTTCACTGTGCACATTAAAATCTATATCAGAGATAGTAATAAAAACCTCATCTCTTTAAAAAAGAAAAAAAAGAATTGGTCACTTCAAAATTTATTACCTGTGATCGATGGTATTGGGATAATCCTATAAATTTTTGTGATATACAAGGGCACGTGCATGCCAAAAAGGGGATTTTCAAAGGATGTTTCTTCTAGTTAAACTATTTTTAATGACAATAATTACTTATTCCCAACCACTAACAGTGGGATAATCTCAAGATATAACTGCATACTTTTAGAAATTTAAGCCAAAATTAATCAATCTATCTAATTTCTACTAAAGAAGGAAGAAAAATTCTCTGAAGACCATACTTTCTTATAAGGCTATATGTTTAAGACAGGTATAATTGGAAAGAAATTTATTAAAGGGCTGGAAATTATCCTCAAATTAAAACATTTACAGCCTAAAGCTGTAATTAGGGCAAAGGTAAAGGCAAAAGATTCACAAAGCAGTCCTGACAGCTTCTGGCTGCTCCTTGGATGCTGTCTTTGTTAATTCATTATCTTGCCTCCGTTGTTAATTAAGGGGGCTCCCTAAGGTTTGATAATGATGCTTTTGCTTCTTTTCCTTTCCCTCTATTTTATTCATTCACTTCCATGATTTTAACAATTCAGATAGAGATTGAGCTAACATTGATCGATGCCTTCTGACTGCTAAGCACTGTGCTAGGCACTTTGGGAATTAACTGAAAACACCATGTGCCAAACTTCCCTGATTATTCCTTTCCATCAAACAGCTCCCCATGACTTTCTCAGCTCTATCAAAAAACAGTTCTGATTGTGGTGCAGTAGGAAGATAACTGAGAGTCAAGTGGTAGGGTTCTTGTTTCAGCTCTATCACTGATGAGCTGTGTGACCCTGGGAAAGTCACTAGATCGCCCCCAGTCTCAGTAAAATACAGATGTTTAACTAGATCAAGAGTTGCAAACTGGTGGGCCCTTGGACAAATCCAGCCTGCAGACATATTTGCTTGGCCTGCATGATGATTTAAAAATCTAGAAGATTATGTAAAAATCTGAATTTTTGTCTTGAAAATGTAGAAGATCTAAGCCTGATTTTCTTTGATGGCAATAATTGGCTGCAGCCAAGCAGTAGTTGCCCCTTTAGGAAAGGCCTACACTGTCCTATCCCCTATGATCCCTATAGCATACCCTGTGGTATTACAAGTGTTCCCCTTTACTCATTTACTTTATATGACTTACTTCTCAATAAGATGGCCAACTCCAGCACTAAAATGCACTGCTTTTACTTCTAAACGAAGCTCATAATTTATTTTATTTCAGGCTTTCTCCACCCTAGTCTAGTATCATAAGCATACATTTAAACTCTATATCAAATTTTTCAGTATTAAATAAATTCATCTCTTTCATTATGAGCTACTCATCCCTTTATAAATTCTGTTTGACAATTTTTGTCATATATAAACCCCCAAAACTTCAAAATCTTGCTTTTACCTTTCTCCATACCTTGCTGAAAAGTAAATTCTATAAACCCCTTCTCAGAAATTACAATTTTCATCCTTTTGTACTCAGGTCATTATACCCAGGCCAATATTTTTGCTAAGACTCTAACCAATTCATAAGAAAATAAAGACATCCATATTTCTTAGAAGTCTTTAAAGTTTCTAATACTTAGTGTATGTCCTTAAGAGGCATACTCATTTTTGTAGCAAGGACTACAAATTAGGAGCCATTGTCTCCTCCTTCCTTTACAAAACCCAGATTTTATTTGGGGTGTCAATGCGGACAGCTAAAAGCCTGCATTTCCCAGATACTCTTACAGTTAAGTATGAGCATGTGATCAAGCTCTGGCCAATGAGATAAGCAGAAGTTTTGCATTGAAATTCTGAGAAAACCACTTAAAGGCACCAACTCTACTGGGAGAAAGCCTCATTTCCCCCTGTTGCCTCTTTTTCTTCCTTCTGACTATAAAACAGATGTGACGACTGGAGCTTCAGGAGTCTTTTTGGAATGAGAGATAATACCTTTGAAAATGGAAGGCATGCCCTTAGATGGAAGAGAAAAATGACAGAAGCCTGGGTTCCTGATGACCACAAAACACCACACTAGTGTTTAATGTAAAATAGAAATAAACTTCTTTTATTTATGGGTACTGCTAAGTCTGGTCATTTCTATTATCAACTGAATCTAATTCTTACTAACAAAGGTAGATTCTCTTCTCCAGCTGGTCCACCTTCCTGGTACAGGTTGATCATCCCTAATCTGAAAATCTGAAATTCAAAATGCTCCAAAATCTGAAACATTTGAACAATGACATGATGCCACAAGTGGAAAATTGCACACCTTACCTCTTGTGATGGGTGCACAAAATTATTAAAAATATTGCATAAAATTACCTTCAGGCTATGTGTATAAGGTGTACATGAAACATAAATGAATTCGTGTTTAGACTTGGGAACCACCCTCAAGATATCTCATTATGTATATGTAAATATGCCAAAGTCCAAAAAAAAAAAATCTGAAATCTGAAACATTTCTGGGCACAAGCATTTCATATAAGGGATACTCAACCTGTAATCCCTCTCATTTTCCCTACTCAAATTATAATGACCCTCCTTTTCTCAAAACTATTTATATCTTACCTTGTTTATGAAGACTTTCCAAATAAAGCATGTCAAGCCCTTTCCACCCCACCTACCCCAGGAAGCGCTACGCCTCTTATATTGCAAGCTTCTTTCCTAGCTACTTTCTTAGCACTGAGGCTGAAATGTTTTGCATAATGGATCAGAGCTAAAAAGCAGGAGAAGACCTCAGTATAGGGGAAGAGAAGGAGAGTTGGAAGCAATCAAGGAAAGGGAGGGTCAGAGAATGGAGAGGACTTCAGTTGCCTCTCAATTTGCTGTGAGTTTTTGTTTTGTTTTATTTAATCCATGAAGCCTCTGTATCCCCTCAGCACAGAATAAACCCCAAAAAAGACGAGTCTGGGGAAAGATTTTCCATTTGAAAGGGTCTAATTAGGGTTAGAAGAAGCACTGCCTACCACAAGGAATTGAATGAGAACTTTTCCCATAGGACATATTTAGCATAAGGTTTAAGGTTGCCCTTGAGTTTGGAAAGTAGATTGAGCCTCAGGACAACACCCAGAACCAAACCCCATTCTCACACAGTCCCTGGTCTATAGGAGAAGATCCCTAGGCCTGCCTTTGTCCATCTTAAGAGTTTACTGATCTCAATATGCTTTATCTAAATTCCGTTTCTCAGGTCATCTTTAGTTTCTCAGAAAACCATGAGATCCTTACCTGCAGGTGGTAAGAACCATAAGGCTGCCCTGCCTCTAACTCCTCTGCCCTTCCTGCCATTCTGACCTCATTATAGTAAAATCTATTACAGTAATCTCTTTCATCATCTCTTCCATTGAAGAGCAGTTACTCTATTGCCTGCCAGCCAAGAAGAATGTCATAAAGGTCATTATCCAAGAAAGTAAAATGATATAACAACATCTATAATAGAAAAAGAGAAACTAATGAGCCACTGACCTTAATATGTTTGTGTATAACAGGGTCAGTTATGTGAAATTCTTTGAAGGCTCCCCACTTTGAGTTATTGAAGAGAACGTTTATTTGTTGAGTGATTAGGCCTTCCTAAAATACTCATGGGCAGAGGCATAGTTACTATATCTTGGGATTTTATCCAGATTACAAAAGAGTATCAGGGCTGAGTATGAAATTATCATGATGTCCCAACAGGTATAAACTCAGCATAGAAAATATGCAAGTGGGTGGACACAGTCAGAGACCCAGGTCACAGGTGGTATCAAGCAGGCTGTCAGCAAGTTGCAAGCCTAGCTATTAAATTGAAGGTCCCAGCCAAGATTCTAGTCACTGGCAGGGTGCATTAGTTAAGGCTTATTTCAAAAAATTCAAGATACATAAAATCCAACACAAATTCATTTAAGCAAAGTAGAAAATATATTGGCTCAGAGTCAGCTTAAGACCTCCACTCACTGCTTGAGAGTACTCAAATGCTGTCACCAGATGTTCTCCATCTGTCCACCTCTACTTGGCTCTGATCGCCTATATTAGCTTCATTTTTTAACACAGTCTCTTTCAATGTGCCGTAAGTGGTTGCTGAAGCTCTAGACTATAACAGCTTCTTAGATCTTAGACCATAAAAATTAAAGCAGGTTTCCTGGTAGATTCTACAAAAGTGCTCTCCTTCTGATTCTGATAGGACCTCCTTGGGGCTCATGCCTAGCCTTGAGCCAATGGCAAGGGCTTGTGAAACATGCATGACAGAGCTGGGGCTTATGCTCCAGCCCCGCAAGTGGGGAAAGAATGGTATATGATTACCAAAGAAGGCAAAATGGACAACACATAGTGTAAATAAACACTCACTACACAGCATATTGGACCCTGATTCTGGGAGAGTGAGTATATGGACAAGAAACAAAGATAGGGGCACCCAGAAAAGCAGGAAACAGAAATAATTTTGTCAAAATTGTTAACAAAGTTGAAGCCTAGTTATCACAACAGAACATAAAGTCAGCAGCAGAGTAACAGCAAGAAGAGATTTGGGTAAAACTCCGTTAAGTCCCTCATGCTAAGGTCAGGATTTATCTTCGTTTTTGGTAAGGGTGTGGTCATGTCACCCTATCTGTGGCAAGAGGAGCACCTCAGGGGCAGGACCTAATATTCTTCTGCTGAAGAATGGAGTGGACATAAGCTGTGTCCTAAGTGAGAAAAGATTAGCTTCATCCAGTTTACTTAAACCCTTGGTCAGCTCATTTCCTCGGCAATAAGGAGAATGAGGAGAAAGTGCCCAGCTGCTCAGCTTTCATGACTCATGGAAAAGTCCTTTTGAAGAAAGCAATGGTTCCATCCCGAGGTCATGAAATTGTCAAAACTATGCAAATTTTGCCCAAACTATAAAATAATGAATAAATGAATGAGACCCAGTGGGTAGGAGAGCATCTAAATGCCTCAATTTGGATTCTGAATGCATTTCTTATCCCAATTCCTACCAAGAGATGCAATTCAAAAGCTTGAGAGAGAAGGGCACTCAGTGACCAGCCTTATGTGCCAGCTGGGGGCTGCCTAACAGATGATGACAGCCTCACACCTGTCCTGGGGAGCATCATGACAAGTCTGGAAACTTGAAATCACCAGCTGCCAGAGGCGAGATTCCGAGAAGCTTTTGCCAGGCTTGGACAAAACAGAGACTCATGTAAGCAGGCATCGTGCTACACACCAACAGCAGCAACTGAATGGGCCAGGGAAGGGGGTAAGTTGTGTTCTGATCCTGACTCCTACACATAGCTCAAATCTAGCATAAGCATGTACATGCTTACAAACAGCAGAGCTTTAGAGAGAACTGTCAGAGACTCTTGTTTTCCAGGGCTCTTCCCAACTGGACCTTCTGTCCTTGCTGGAATAGATTCTCCAAATCTCCCTGGGAGAAAGCAGGTCCTTGTTCCAACTGGTCACTGCTGATTGCACTTCATCCCACAGTTCTACATGGAAGATCTGAATTCCATTCTAACAAACTTATTTTTAATTTAATATTCCCATTCTAACTAGATTTGGTTTTATATCCCCAGATTGGCTTGAAAAATAGAGTAGTCTTATATTAAATCTGAGTATATGCCATAGTAAAATGCGCTAGTATTCCTTGTCCAAATATTAATTTCCTGCCATGCTTAAAGTTGGATCTATTTCCAAAATCCCTTGCAAATTCAAATTATTTAGTACATACATTGATTAAAATATTAAAACGTGTATTGACATTTAATTTGAATGAGTTTATGTGTTATTCCACCTAATAGGTGGCATATTCCTTCAAGACAGAAACAGAAAATTAAGTAATTTCTGCACCTGCATAGCACTTGGAGAAGTGCCCGTGACTTTCCTTACTCCTTACCTGAGGCCATATGACCACCATCTGCATTCTCTGCCATATTCTGAACTCTAGGATCAGTCCCCTTCTTAGACAGGGTAACTATTGTGAGCCACTCAGGTCAGTACTAAGTCATGCTTGCTGTCAGTCCCACCCCAACCCAATCAAGTAAGCGGGCTTCCGAGAACCATACCTAGGCTTGATCTTTACATTCCTGTAGATTCGTCAAGACTGAATCCCTAGGTTAATAATATGCCCTATGCCTCAATTCCTCTAGACTAGAAGTCCTGCCTTCTTCTTGCCAGTTGCTTCACCAGTTCCTGAGGACTCAGTTTTTCTACCAGCTACCAGACCTCCTTGATGCTCTCCAAATGCTTCTTCCTGGATACCTCATTGCTTTGCTCCACCTGCCTGTCAATATATTCTTACCTTTTCTAGACAGCCTGATGTCTCTGACTTGCTAAGAAACTACTTGTACCCACTTGTCAATTACAATATGTTATAGGATATCATGCTCCATCTACCTGGCCAGAGCTTTCTTGCTCCCCTAAAGCTTGGCCAGGGCCTGCCTTACCTATAAGTGTGAATGCTGCCTTTCCTGGCCACTTCACTATATACAGGTCTGTCTTGTATATAGCAGGGTACTCAATTATGGTATTTATTTGCTTTGTTTTATATCCTCAAATAATTGAAAATGGGAAAATGATCATCTTACAGTGAGCCTGAATATGTAGTATTTCCAAATACCTGAAGCCAAGGATTATTTTCCTTTTCAGACCACAAAGGAATATATTAGCTTATTTCTTGTCCAAACACTAATTTCCCCATCATGTAGATCTGCATTCTCAAGCTTTGCCACTGAAAAAAGCCCTTGTTTTGGGGGATTATAAATTCATACTTCATGGGTCATAGTTGTTTTCCTATAAGCTAGAATGTCTTTGAACACTAACATGTTATCCCAAAAATAAATAAAAGTTTAGCTTCTACCTCATAATATATACATTTCTTGCATTTTAAATATTTAATTACTTACCATTAAGTAGAATTGTAGCCACATCAAGGATGTGGATACAGTTTATTCTGTGGTTTCATACATCCCTTCACATGCACTTCTGTTCCTGCAGCATGTACTTGTGCCCTAGATTGATAAAGCATATAGATAAAGATTAATATTCTTTTCAGAAGAAAATCTTAAGATCTATTAGATTGAATGTAAATATGACTGACAAAGTCCACCTCCTTCACCCTCCTTGAAAAACTACCTTATTTTCTCTTTCTCCATGTACCCTACAAAACAGGACAGTTATATTGCCCTAAAACTATTGTGAGGTTGAAACGCTTCTTTTTGTTGAAGTTTCTAAAGGAAAATGGCAATTCCCAGCAACCTCAAATAAAGTGAAATACATGATGTGATTTTTACTCCTAACTTTACTGAAAAGACATTAGATCCATGTACTAACTTTTGAACTACATCCATATTGGTAATTAGTAATATCAATACAAACTTCCTTTAAACTTTTTTTTAATATTTCATTTTTGGTCCCTACCTTTCACAGGAAAAAATTTTTAAGCATGACATACTTGAAGTAAAAGGTAACTTTATTGACTTTGATTAAGACACTTTTGGTGCCCATTAATTAGGGAATTTTTGTGTCAATTAAGATCTCAAATAGATAACATAGTCCAAAAATGTTACAGTAATGAGAATTTGATGAACATTTACACAGAAGACATAAAACAAATGCCAACTGACCTGGGAGTGTAGTTCTTTAAAAACGAAAAGGCAGTTTTTATTATACAGTAAAGTTTTACAAAACAGAAGCATGAAAAGAAGCATTGTAATGTGGTGGGATGGAAAGAAAGCAAAGATAGTGACCAGAATGGCAGATTCCACAATTCAGGAGATCATAATCCTAGAGGAGTCCTCAGGTCCTTCTTGGCCTCATCATGTCCTCGAGTATTGGACAAAGTCCCCTTCGCAGAAAACAGGAGAAGAGAGGAATAAAGACCTCTTTGAAAAAGCAGTGATAAAGGGGTCTCTGGAGGATTTCTGAGCTCTTGAAACAAGCTTTACGGCAGTAGCTTGACTTAGCTTCCTACTTCAGTGAAGGGTGCTGGAATATGAAATAGGGGTAAAGCATTGGGGCTATTTGCAAGTTCATGCTAAAATTTGATTTCCCAATTCACGAATAAAGTTGATTTAGAATTAAATCAAAATAGTGCTTTAAAGGTGCCCTACAAAAGAGCTCAGTGCATTAAGTAAACACCAACCACCTTTGCTCTTATAAGTGGTCTCATGGGGGAAGATATAGAGCAGAGTCCATCACCCTCAATGTTAAAGACAGAAAGATGTCTGCAGAATACAGTATCTCACCAAGGGTCATACTATCAGAAAATATCATTAAAAGTTATATATGGAAATTGTTTCTTAGGTCAGTATTCAAGCATCCATATTATACCACTTACCATTTATTTTTACATTTTAGTAAACCAAGGTAATGCCTTCTTTGCTGTTATAAAATCCCTTTCCCATTCCAAACCATTGCATGTTTTTCTTCCATGAAAGTACATACTCTAAAAACAAAAACAAACTGAAAAACAGGTAACAGGGGGAAAATGTATAAAGTAGTATAAAATAATTTGTATAGAATATTTACTACAGAGACTTACTACCTGTACCTGTCTTAGGGCACTTTGGATGTGTGGCTCCATGCTCTCCTATTTCCTCACTTCTCAGTTTCCACAATGGTAACACATATCAACTTAACAACACCTTTTGGGGGAATGAATACACAATTAAATTACAAACAAATTGACAAATACTAGACAATTAGTAACCCTTTTATTCTTTGATATGAAAATCAGTCTACGTGCTCTTCTAATTCAAAAGTCTAAAGATTCTTCATCATCACTTTTGGCCATAAATCATTTTCATACCATCATGATGGCACGCTGTTCATAAGCCATACTTTCAAATCTTTTCCTATTTAGCAACTTTAGTATTGATAGTATAATTTTAAGTGTTTAATCTGCACTTCCCATTTAATTAAATTTGTTGGTTTTTTTATTTCCTTATTGAGTTAGTTACTAAAAGTTAAACTTCTTTTGAAAGTCACCTGGAAGCTGGTGATGGTGGTAGATATTCAGCAATAGGTCCTTCATGACAAAGGAATTGTTCCTGCAAACTTGTCCTAGCTTGAAAAGAAAAAAGGAAGCTCTATCCAAGAGTAGAAATTTCCACCACCTAATTCTACTACTGCATAGCATTTGACAATCATCTACATTCATGTTCTTATTCAATACTACACCATGGTATGATATTTTCAAACTCATTTACATGACACATAGTGTCATCAGCAGAAGTAACATAGCTGTGTGACCATGAGATGAACTAATACCTTCTGTGCATGGACAAGTTTATATATGCACAGGAAATATGTCCTAAGTTTTAGTCCTGTTATTGTTGGTTAGGTAGTTTCTTTTGCTATTAATTGAATAGAATGTCTCAATTCCAGGAACTACTCTGTAACATAGAACTAAAGGGAATTTATCAGGACATTATGCAAAATGACAGCATTTTGTTTATGTACCATTAGCTATAGATATCCTCTATGAAAGACTGACCAGCCTCTATCTGGCAAAATTTTCCTTTTCAAGAGGTATGGTAGATAGGATTTCCAAGATCCCCCTTTAAAAAAATGTCCTGCCCTAGTCCCCAGAAACTGTGACTATAAGATATCACACACATGAATGTTTTATTACATTACCAAAGGGACTTTCCAGATGTAATTAAAGTTACTAGTCAGTTGAATTTAAGATGGGAAGATTATCCTAGACTATCTGGGTAGGCTGAATGTAATCACATGAGCCCTGAAATTAAGCAGAGGACTTTTTCTGGCTTGTGGAAGAGAGGAAGGCAAAGGGGAAGTACAAGAGATTGGAAGCAGGGGGAGAATTCAACACACCTTTGCTGGCTTAAAGATAAAGGGGAGTCACATGAAAAAGAATTAAAAGGGCCTTGGAGCAGAAAGTGGACCCTAGCTGATGGTCAGTAAGGAAATGGGGATCTCAGTCCTACACTGCAACAATCTGAATAAGCTGGGAAATCTATTCTTCCCCAGAGCCTCCAGATAAGATGCCAGCCTGGCAGGCCAAAATCACGAGGCCAACTTGATTTTGGCCTTGTGAGACCCTGAGAAGAGAACCCAGTTAAACTTACAGACTTCTGACCTGAACTACGGGTGTTGTATTAAGTCAGTATGTTTGTGATAACTTGTTATGGCAGCAACAAGAAACTAACGCAGGCAGCCTGCATATGGAGCAGTAGGAGAGGATGGAGATCATTGTCCAGTCAGCCTGAAGAAGCAGAGCAGCCCAGCTGATCAAGAGGATGACTCGTGTCCTGGCTAGTTCACCTCCACACACTACAGGTAGAGATAACTATATAACCAGTGAGATATGCACATGAGTCATCAGGGCATAGCTATCTGTACATATGATTAAGGTTTTGTAGGGTTCTCTTTTTAGGAAAGAAGTACATAAAACTTATTTTTCTAAATCTGATTTTTTTTTTTTGAGACAGAGTCTTGCTCTGTCACCCTGCGTAGAGTGCAGTGACATCATCATAGCTCACTGCAACCTCAAACTCCTGGGCTCAAGGGAATACTCTTGCTTCAGCCTCCCAAGTAGCTGGAACTACAGGCATGCACCATGACGCCCAGCTAATTTTTCTATTTTTAGGAGAGACGGGTTCTCGCTCTTGCTCAGGCTGGTCTCGAACTCCTGAGCTCAAGCGATCCTCCTTCCTCGGCCTCCCAGAGTGCTAGGATTACAGGCAGAAGCCACCGCACCCAGCCTAAATCTGAGTTTTTAAGTGGATATTATGTTTTAAAAAGAATTATTCCTAGTCCAGAATTTAAGAAGTCAAAATCCTGAAGATCCACCCTTTGTTTAATGGTGTTTTGGGCTAACTCAGCCTACATAAAATTCAGCATATGTTATGCGAGGCATTTTCCCACTTTCTCAATGATTTATGTCAATTCAGTTTACTAATATCTTCATTTTTTACCCAGCCTTACCCCCAAAACAACTATTCCCTCTCTCAGAAGAGCAGACATTTGTCCTTATTCATCCAGCATAGATTAAATGACCTCTATTAGGTGCCAAAACATTTTACTAGGAAGTGAAGTTGATCAAAGATGAGCTAGATATAACCCTTCTTTCATGGAGATTCAAGAGAAATAGTATGGAAGATGCAAAACAAGAAAATATTCACTGACTGAGCTGTTACAAGTCTTGAGAAGAAACCTGGAAACTGGAAACTGGGAGATAAATAGCTTGCAGAGGTTCAAAGTGTCAGTGCAGAGAGAGAATGGAAAATCCTGTCATAGTCCTCATGAAAGATATTGTGTATTTGTTTAATTTTTTAGTTCACCTTTAAAACAGACCTCTAGATATATAAATGGTAGACAGGTGTGATGAATAAATTTCAGAAATGAAAAGCACAGGTGAGGAAAATACCAAGTGTTACAATTTCATCTACACACAGCTCAGTCTAATCAAGAGAGAAAATCAATCAGAAGGCATTTGATCTACATTTTCTTGATACCATTAGTTCTATAGCTAATCCAGCATCTTAGGAGCTGGGGTTTGTTTTTCTTATTTGTGTTATTAATTTATTAGTGTAAATTTACACCTGTCAACACAGATTTACAGCAATGGAACTATCTACCACAAATATTACAGGCTTCAAGGACACTCAGTTAAGAACTTGAAACACTTAAATTGCTTTAACATTTGCTAATATATTTCTTATATGAAAAGATAAATAGCCAGAGTCCTGCTAGAAAAAATTATTTTGGTAATACTTCTGATTTTCCTCCTGACTTTTCTTAAAAATTCTAAAGTTATTTTTATCAGTGAATCACTGCTTCCAATACCAACTAAAGATGATGGTAATTCTGCCCACATGGAAAACTGCAGAAAACAGGGCTCAATTCCACTCCCTACCTTGGAGCAGTTCAAATGCAAAAAGATTCACGTGCTTTACAGTCATATCCACTCAGATTCTTTGCAGCATGTTTATGGTCAATGTACCTGTTAGCATTGCAGGCATAAGAAAGGGGTATTCATGTGTTTGTGATTGAGCTGTGACATCAACAAAAAATACGAAATGACTCCTGACCACAAGAGGTATTCAAGGTAGTGGACAGGAGAACCACGCTCTGGGTTTAACTCATGGACCATCTTCCATCCTCACCACTCCTCACCTAATCCAGGCCCTCATCATCTGTTGCCTGGATAAGTGCAACAGTCTCCCAACTTCCCTCCTGGCTACTGTAATTATTACAAATAACTTTCCTGCCACATACAGCATGAATCAAAATGTTTTGTTTTGGATACATCGCATCCCTGCTTAAAAGCATTTGATAGCATAAGAAACAATGAAAAAAATCCAAACTCAGTAAAGCCCTGGAGAAACCCATGTCTTGCCCTTTGTCTACCTCTCTCTCTAGCCTCTTCCCTGTTGTCCCCTTACCTTGTCATTTTAACATATGATCCAACCATACTGAGCTACTCACCATTATGCAGCACACCTGGCTGTGTTTCATACCCCAGTGCCTTCTTGTTACCTGGAAGGCTTTCTTTTCTGCTCTCACCTGCCCTCACCCCAACCTCCATAGGCAGACGAGACCATCTCCTCCTTTGTGTTGCCCTCTGTGTACCCTCTGTGCACTTCCATCAGATCTCTTATAATGGGTGAGGAGATATCTTTCTTTTCACAACTGTCTCTCTATAACAAGGCCACATCTTTTTTTTTTTTTTTTTGTATTTCCCAGAATTGTCTTCAAGGGCATTTAAAACATTGCTAGAAATAGAAAACCCATACATGAAACAACTGCAAATACCAAGCAACAGTACACAAGGAAGTGCGGAGGTATGTGTATCTTGCTCTGAGCACACTGAAAGTTCTATGAAGTCACATGGTGTGGTGGAAAGTTTTAATGTCACACAGACCTGAGTTCACAGCCTGACTCTTCCACCTCCTAGCTGTGTGAGTGCACATACTTTAGCTCATTTCCCAACAGTACCTACCTCACAGGGTAGTTGTGTAAAGATGAGATATGTGACAATCCATCACAGTAGTTGCTAAGAAAATATCCATTCCTGCCCCTTTTCCCTGAAAAGGGAGGGTGATTACCTTAATATATGCTAAACTACTCAAGTACGACTTCTTAAAGGAGATGAGATTTGAGCTTGACCTTGAATAGCAAGAAGGATTTGAACAGATAGAGTTTGACAGAAAGTGCCCTCCATATGGAGAAATTAAAGGTTCCTTAAAACTCTTTCCAGATGTATCTAAGATCCAGCTTTCAGATGCTGTGTCACTCCCACAATTTGTCCCTCATAGCAATATGAGAGTAATTATACATGAACATAATCCAGCTTCAGAACCCAAGAACATTGTAAATTAAAGAGAAGACATAAAATAGTAGTAACGGTATTTAGAAAAGCCTCATTCTTTAGTGGAAGAATGTTCCCAAAAATGATGTTGAAGAGTATTGGGCTGTTCACTCATTTGCACAGAAGTACATATTAGACTAACAGACAGAAGAGCTGGCACAACAACATCTACTACATTTAAACAAACACAGGGTAGGTAATAATTTCCATATGTGGATGGTTCAAGTGTTAACAGAACAGTCTAAACCAATCTCATTTACTTTTACGGTTGAGTGTTCAAGAAGCATCTTTTTTTTTTTTAAACATCTGAATGTTTTCATGGCTGAAGGGAGGCCAGTATAGCCTGGAAAACAATTTACAATGATGTGTAAAGTAGTTACATTTTCCAAGGAGTCTGTTTGCTCAAGTATTCCTCCTATATTAATAGCTCTTAGTGGCGTTTGATGTATAATATTCCCAATCCAATCACCCACTTCAGCCGGAGAGGAGCAAGTGCTATCCAAATAGAAGAGTCCAAGTTCGAAGTTGATTACAAACCCAGACCTTTGTGCTGACCGTCCCAGCATCGCGTGCTGTCGCTGAGCAAGAGTGCTGCCCCAGGCTGGCCTGCTGTCATTCTAATGTCAGTTCATTTTGTTTCAAATCTGCAGCTTGGTTTGTGCTATCAGAGAACCAGAGCAATTGATTCCTTTCTACTTCTGTTGAGATAAGTGGAACAATGTGTAATTTGGTTTAGGTAAAAAAAAAAAAAATCCAGATTGTGGGAAAAGGCTTAAAGGAAGGGATAAAGACACGAATGGCAATTTTCACAATACCTTGAACACAGTAGGAATTTAATAAATTTAAAGAGAATTATAAAGAATTTAAATTAAAAAACCCAAAGATAAGAACAGAAGGTGAAAAAATGCCATGTTGTTGAAATACCTGTTTTCAATACCATTCATGTTTGGTTTTCATCATATGTGAATCAATGTAGTGGACTCTGAAGTGGGTTCCCAGCTTAGGCTCTTGCCCCCTATAGTCTAATCTACATATAATATCCACAGTTATTCTTTTAAAATGCTAACTCACATCCTATCACTTCTCTGCTCAAAGTTCTCTAAGGGCTTCCAACTTCATTCGGAATAAAATCTAAAGTCTTCACCAAGACCCATGAGTTTTCCTGAACTTTCCAGCTTCACCCCATCACCCTCCTGAGCTTAGTCCAACAGAGGGACATGCTGAACTCACAAAACACCAAGCCAGCTCCAGCCTGCTGTCCCTCATCCCTGCCCCAACCTGGCTTTTGCCTCATTCAGGTCTCTGTTCAAACGTCACCTACTCAGAGAATGCTTCCCTGACCGCCACATCCACGGTGGAAGCTCCGTCACTGTATACCCCTTTGCCCTGCTTGTTCCTCTTAGCAGTTATCACTACCTCACATTAGATTATTTGTCTAGCTGTTTATCTATTCGTCTGCCTTACCCATTAGAATACTGGCTGCAATATGGGGAAGGCCGTATGTATCGCAGAGCCCGGAACACTGGTGCCACGTAGTAGATAATCAAAAAATGTTGTGGAAGGGAGGGACGGAGGATCCCTTGTCTTACTACTCAAATGTTTGTGTCTTTGCTCCCTAAAGGACGTGTAGACTGTTTGGACAGCAACTATTTATCGCCCTTCATTCATTTCCTAGAGACAGTAACATCAGGGGAAAAGCATGAGATTTAGAACCAAAGAGAACAAGATTTAAATCCCATCTCCATCATTAAGTAGCTTTTTGACTTTGGACAAGTTTTTTAACCTCTCTATTGAACTCTATTAAAACTTTAAACACCCATTATGTATTGGGCTAGGCACTGGGGATACCTCAGAAAAACTGAGAGTATTAAATTCGTTGACCTCCATTAAAAATAACTTAGCAAAAGATGCATAATCAACCAATATTAGCTCTCTGTCCCCTACCCGCTCCACTCCATCCTACCAGCAGCCTCACATGCCCAATAAATACACCTAGGATAAGCAAAAGGAGGACCAGCTCCTGCAGGACTCCAAAAGCCAATAAGGAGCCTCAGAGAAGAACTCAGGCGAAAGCACTTGGAAAATAGTAGCACAGTATACAAATAAACAGAAGGAATTATGATCCCCATTGTAAAAACTTATTATAGAACTAGGTGTCTTCAACTTCTAGTCAAATAAACTAGCTTGAGAACAGTCCAAGTAAAGAGGACTCTGGGGTAAAGAATAAGTCAAGTGAAGATTAAATAGGGAAAAGAAGATGAAGAGTTTCAAGGGGAATGACTAGAGGAGAAAAAGCAGCCCAACACGCCAGCGGCCTGAATGTCAGTGTGTAGACTGGCCAGAGGCTCCAGGAAGTGCTCCATCAGGCTCATAACGAGGAGAGTTTCCATCTTCGTGGGAAAAGAAATGGAAGCAGGCGACACCGCAGCCAGGCCCACAGCTCCTCTGCGGCCATATTTCCTGCTGCCTTGGGGCCACATTTAAGCCCTGGGAAGAACCGGACAGATGACACAGTGACAATCACCCCACCAATTGACAGAGGTGAGTGAACTATAAGCAACAGGAGAAGTCAGTTCATATTTATCATCAGCCTACATGGACTCTCCCTAAATCACCTCCCTCGAGCACACAGCTCTGCAGGGAAGAAAGCTAACGTTTCTCTGAGTTCCTGAAACATGTCGGGTCTTGTGCTAGACACCATCACACACGCTATCTCATTTTTACCCTCCCAGCAATCCAAACAAGCTTTATTATCCCCCGTTTTCTAAAGGAAAAAAAAACTTAGACTTAGGAAGCTGTTGAAAGTATTAAAGCCAGAAATAGCGTTTAACCCCAGCTCTGTAAAAAAAAAAAAAAAAAAAAAAAAAGAAGGAAAGAAAGAAAGAAAGGAACAGGTCATCTCTTGCACTTGTATAATAGAACTTTATAATTTATAAAGTGTCTTCACGAGCATGCCCCTAAATTGAACTTCACGCACACACCTTCAGAGACAAATAATGCAGTATTATTCTCTCTAAATAACAGGAACAGCTGAGGCTCAGAGCAATTGAGTGATTTTTGTCTAAAAGTGCACAGCAAGTAAGTGACATAACTGGGACTTGGACCCACTTCCCTAATTCCGAGGATAGTGCTCTTTCCACTAAGAGATGATTTTTTTCTTTTCAAAAGAGAACAAGATTTGTTTCTGTACAACACATGTATTTGTAAATTTGAGCTTGGAAAAAATCATGGTTCCCATCTAGAACTTCTTAAGTAATAGCCCAAGCTCCATGAGTTACCTGAGGTAACACAAGCTATTGATACCTCAAAATCTCCATGGCTCAACATCATAAAAGCTGACTTCTTACTTAGGTAAAAGTTCCTAGCAGGTACTCCAGGTACATGGTAATCCCCAGACCCAAGCTCCATCCACCTCTTACTTGGGCCTCTGCACCCAGGCAAAGGGGAAAAGAAACGAACACACATCACTCCAATTTCATGTTACTGCGAGAACTAGTCACAGGCCATTCCTGGATGCAAGTGGGCCAAGTAGTCCGTGACTGTACCACTTCACATTAACATCTTCACACTATGAAAAGCAAAGCATGAATTGTAAGTGAATAGCTAGTTATCTCTGCCGTATCTTACTAACATAACCAATGATGAAACGAAAAAATGGCTGTGAGATAATGTCCCTTAAAGTCAAGTGCCAGCTTAGATTGCTTAATATAGCCACAAGCAAGGATCATATTTTTAAATATTATTTGCTCCTGCTGCTATATATTCTCCTGAAGTATGCAAATAATAACAAATAAACATGCATTTGTCCCCAAGGATAGTGTATTCTTATCTACCAGGGAATATGAGATTACCTGGGATGCATGTTAAAAAATGTAGATTTCTAGGACCCAGACCCAGCAATTTTTATGTAAGTGTTTCTGATGCCTCAAGCCCACAGACCATACTTTGTGAAATATTGGCAAAGAACCACAGTTATTTCATACTGCTGAGTATACAATGGCTGCTTAATGTTAGATTGGAGAAAAGAGAAATGCATCAGCCATCCAACAGCCTCCTCACAAAACCCTGGCAGAAGTAAGCTCCAGGAAGGAGCAGGAAACCTCTGTGGTTTCATATTTTCCACATTCAAGCGCGTGCCCACTCCCACAAAGGGTTTGTTTTGCTATCCAGGTTCTATTTCCTGGTCTCCTTGACACTGTGGAAACAACTTGGCCTTTCACAGAGACTCAGCTAACTTCAAATGGCAGTAGTTAGCTCACAAGGACAAAGGAAACAAAGATGGATTGGGCAGATCTAAGACCTAGAAAAAATAATATCTGTATTTAATAACTTCTATTTTATCTACAACACTGCAGCTCTCTCTGGAGCAGGGAGAAACTAGGGTATGCATTATGGGCTGCACTCAAGCTATGAAACAGTTGTTGCTCGTTAACCTTGTATAACATGACATCTGATTCTTCCTTAATACAGGTAACAAATCACTTCTCATATCAGGTGGTTGCCCCAGAAGTCTTCAAACTATTTTAAGCCTAGTGCTGTGCCCCAGAAATCATCCTGAATGTTATCAACAATGATCCTGAGGAATTCAAGAACAGTCAGTCAAAGAAAGTAATTCAAAATATTTTCCACTTTGGGAGTTTTAAAAAGACATTTTTATTGGAAAAACAGAAAAATAAGTTAAGATTTAGTATGCTTGGCTTCATCCTGATTGCCAAGTTTTGCAATTGTTTATTGAACTAGATAGGGTAAAAAAAGAGAGAAAGAGACAGAGAGCACCTGAATGTGAGCTAGGACAAGAGGCTGGGGACAAAAGCGAAACCAACATAATTGATTAGACCTGCAGCAGAGCCTGGCAAATGCGGGAAGGTAGGGAGTCATGGCCTGCACACACCATAATTCTCCTGCCCCCCAGGGGTCTTCACAGGTATGACACTGTATATAAGGCTCCAGTCTCAAGAGCACTGGAAGGTAACCCAGTAAGATATACACACCCTCCACAGAGCCCTGGGAAACTCAATTCTCCAACAAGGTAGATCCAAATTATTATCCATAAGACTCAAGCTCCCCAAGCTCATGGTCTCACCACACCCCCAGCACTCACAGCCATTATCCTCCACCTGCCTGACAGCTTTAATCAGACAAACCTGCCACTATGTTGCTTTCCTGCTGCTCTGTCTCCCACATACCTGACCTACTCACGTCACCAAGTTTCTCTCTTCTTTCACGAGTAATTTTAATTTCCAGACCTTCACCTACAAGGCATAGGTGGGTTACCTGCTCCTCCAGGTCACTGACTCCAGAGTCAACCTTGTCTTCTCCATCTTCTTTGCATCCCCACATCCATAGCATAGCCAAACCGGGCAATATCTTCTACCACTCCACCTCCCATTTCCCCACTCACCGCAGATTGAGGCATTGCTCTTATTCCCATGATCAAGATCAGCATCCTGTCTGTGATCCCTGCCTCCAGTTTCTCCTTACTCCAATGCACCCTTCAAACTATGCTCAGACTACCTGGTAAATCAGTAACCCCTAACATTACAACCCTGGAGAAGGTGGATATTACTGTTACATTAATAGTTCCAATTCTTCACCTGTCCTTGAATCATGTTCTTTACCATGTAAATCTGAAGTTCCCTCCCACATTGACTCTGGGCATGGTCATGAGACTTGTTTGGGCAATAAGATGCTTACTTGAAGAGCATTTGCACAATTGATCTTGCTTGCTCTTGCCCTTCTATAGTTCTATGAGAACATTCATGGGCTGGCTTACAGGACAAGAGGCATGTGAAGAGCAGAGTGGCCCCAGTAACTCCAGCAGGAATAATCTTAGACCAGCCAAAAGCCCAACACCAGACATATGAATGATTCCAGCTGATAACAAAAAATTCAATGAAGTCCAGCCTAAATCACCAACCCACGGACTAATACATGTTTTTTGTCTTCAGCCATTGGTTTGTGGGGTGGTTTGTTATGAGGTATTATTATGGCAACAGATAGTCAATACAACGATACACAATACAATAAGTGATTTGAAAGGATCACCAGCCCTATCTTGGTCAGAACTTCTTTTTCCAATTTTCCCAGCACCATTTATTGAATAGGGCTTCTTTTCCCCAGTGTACGTTGTTGTCTGCTTTGTCAGAGATCAGTTGGCTGTATGTGGGTTCTCTGTTCTGTTCCATTGGTCTATATCTCCATTATTGTGCCAATACCATGCTGTTTCAGTTACTATAGCCTTGTAGTATAGTTTGAAGTGTGGTAATATGATACCTCCAGATTTGTTCCTTTTGCTTAAGATTGCTGTGGCTATTTGAGCTTTTTCTGGTTCCAAACAAAGTGAAGAATTATTTTTTCAAGGTCTGTGAAATATGATGTTGATATTTGGATGGGGATTGCATTGAAACTGTAAATCAGTTTGGGTAGTATGGACATTTTAACAATGTTGATTCCACCGATCCACGAGCATGATATGATTTACTATTTGTTTATGTCATCTGCCATTTCTTCCCTCAGTGTTTGGTAGCTCTCTTTGTAGAGATCTTTCACCTGCTTGGTTAAGTACATTCCTAGGTATTTTATTTTCTTTGTAGCTATTGTGAATGGTATTGAGTCTTTAATTTGACCCTCAGCTTGACAGATATTGGTGTATAGTAATGCTAGTGATTTGTGTACATTGATTTTGTAACCTAAGACTTTGCTGAATTTATTTATCAATTCCAGGAGTCTCTTGGTGGAGTCTTTAAGGTTTTCTAGATATAAGATCATATCATCAGCAAAAAGTGATAATTTGACCTCCTCTTTCCTGACTTGGATACACTTTGTTTCTTTCTATTGCCTGATTTCTCTGGCTAGGACTTCTAGCACTATGTTGAAAAAGAGTGGTGACAGTGAGTACCCTTGTCTTGTTCCAGTTCTTAGTGGGAATGTTTTCAATTTTTCCCATTCAGTATGATATTGGCTGTGGATTTGTTATATATGGCTTTTATGATCTTGAGATATATTCCTTCTATGTCTAATTTGTTAAGGGTTTTTATCATGAAAGGGTGCTGGATTTTGTCGAATGCTTTTTCTGCATCTATTGAGATGATCATATGGTCTTTGTTTTTGGTTCTGTTTATATGGTGAATCACATTTATTGATTTCCATATGTTGAACCATCCTTGCATCCTTGGGATGAAGCCCACTTAGTCATGGTGGGTTATTTTATTGATACGCTGTTGAATTTGGCTTGCTAGTATTTTATTGAGGATTTTTGCATCTATATTCATAAGGGATATTGGTCTGTAATTTTCTTCTTTTATTGTGTCCTTTCCTGGCTTTGGTATCATGGTGATACTGGCTTTTAGAATGAGCTGGGGAGGATTGCCTCCTTCTCGATGTCATGGAATAATTTCTGAAGTATGGGTACCTGCTCTTCTTTGTAGGTCTGGTAAAATTCAGCTGTGAATACATCTGGTCCAGGGCTTTTTTTTGTTGGAAGGTTTTTTTATTACTGCTTCAATTTCATTGCTTGCTATCAGTCTCTTCAGGAGTTCTATTTTTTCCTGATTGAGTCTTTGGAGGCTATGTGTATCCAGGAATTTGTCCATTCCCTCTATGTTTTCAAATTTATGTGCATAGAGATTTTCATAGTATTCACAGATGATATTTTGTATTCCTGTGGTATCAGTTGTAATATCTCCTTTTTCATTTCTGATTGAGCCTATTTGGGTCCTTTCTGTTCTATTCCTGGTTAATCTAGCAAGAGGTCTATCAATTTTGTTTATCTTTGCAAAGAACCAACTTTTTGTTTCATTGATCCTTAGTATTTTTTTTATTGTTATTATTTTCCATTTCATTTAGTTCTGCTCTGACCTTAGTTATTTCTTTTCTTCTGATGGCTTTGGGTTTGGTTTGCTCTTCCTCTTCTAGCTCCTTGAGATGTGTCATTAGATTGCTAATTTGTGATCTTTGTGTTTTTTTTGATGTAGGTATTTAAGACTATGAATTTTCCCCTTGGAATTGCTTTTGCTGAATCCCATAGATTTTGATAGCTGGTGCCCCAATTGTCATTCAGTTCAAGGAATCTTTTGATTTCCATCTTAATTTCATTATTGACCCAATAATCATTCAGCATCAGGTTGTTTAATTTGCATGACTTCGTGTAGAATTGAGTGTTTCTCTTGGAGTTGATTTCTAATTTTAGTCCACTGTGGTCTGAGAAGATACATGGTATGATTTCTATTTTTTTGAATTTGTTGTGACATGTTTTGTGGCCTAATATATGATCAATCTTGGAGAATGTTCCATGTGCTGATGAGAAGAATGTATATTCAGTAGGTTTGGGGTAGGAATGTTCTGTAAATGTCTGTTAGGCCCATTTGTTCTAGAGTCCTGTTTAAGTGCAGTGTTCTTTATTTATTTTCTGCTTGGATGATCTGGCCAGTTCTGTCAGTGGGGTGTTGAAGTCCCCAGCAATTATGATG
Organism: Daubentonia madagascariensis; assembly: GCA_023783475.1. Classification (NCBI taxonomy): domain Eukaryota; kingdom Metazoa; phylum Chordata; class Mammalia; order Primates; family Daubentoniidae; genus Daubentonia; species Daubentonia madagascariensis. Next base: position 14,787,738 of record JAKFHU010001798.1, read on the forward strand.
CTGCTGTTTATCTTTTTGCTTAGATCTAGTAGGGTTTGCTTTATGAATCTGGGTGCTCCTGCATTAGGTGCATAAATATTTAGGATTGTTATGTCTTCTTGAATTGCTCCCTTAACCATTATATAATGACCATCTCTGTCTTTCTTTACTATTGTTGATCTAAAGTCAATTTTATCTGACATGAGGATGGCTATACTGACTTTCTTTTGGTTTCCATTTGCATGAAATATTTTTTTCCATCCCTTAACCTTGAGTCTCTATGAATCTTTGTGGGTTAGATGTATTTCCTGAAGACAGCAGATATTTGGGTTGTATTTTTTCATCCATTCAGCCAGCCTGTGTCTTTTGAGTGGGGCATTCAGACCATTCACATTGATTGATAGAATTGACATGTGGGATTCTGTTCTGTTCATCCTGCTGGGTAGTACCTTGTAGCTTTGTTTTACCTCCCATGCTATTTTTTTATATGAGCTCTGAGCTTTAGCTTTTGGGTGGTTTTACACTGGTGGGTGTCTATTGTGCTGATCCATGTATAATGCAGTTCTGAGTATTTCCTGCAAGGCAGGTCTGGTCTTGACAAATTCCCTCAGTGTCTGCTCCTCTGGAAAAGTCTTTATTTCTCCTTCATATATGAAACTTAGTTTTGCAGGATATAAAATTCTAGGCTGGCAGCTGTTCTGTTTAAGAAGACTGAAGATGGGGCTGCAATCCCTTCTGGCTTGTAAGGTCTCAGTTGAGAAGTCTACAGTTAGCTTGATGGGTTTTCCTTTGTAAGTACTTGATGTTTTTGCCTCACAGCTTGCAGGAGTTCCTCCATCATGTTGACTTTCGCCAGTCTGATGACTATGTGTCTTGGTGATTGCCTCTTTGCAATGACTCTCCCAGGTGTTCACTGAACTTCTTGTGTCTGGATGTCTAAATCTCTAGCAAAACCAGGGAAATTTCCCTCAATTAAACCCTCAAATACATTTTCCAGCCCTTGTGCATTTTCTTCTTCACCCTCAGAGATGCCTATGATTCTTATATTTGGCCATTTTACATTATCCCATATTTCTTGTAGGCTTTATTCAATCCTATTAATTCTCTGTTCATTATTTTTGACTGACTGAGTTAATTCGACAGAGTTCTCTTCAAGCTCTGAGATTCTTTCTTCTACCTGGTCTAGTCTATTCTTAAAACTTTCCACTGTGTTTTCTATTTCCTTAAATTAATTTTTCATTTCCAGAAGTTCTATTTGTTTTTTTTTTAATATGTTAATCCCTTTAGTGAATTTTTCATTCATTTCCTGAATTGTTTTTCTGGTTTCTTTGAGTTGGTTTTCCATTACCTCTTAGATTTCATTGAGCTTCCTTACAATCCATATTTGGAATTCTTTATCTGTCATTTCAATATTTTCATTCTGGTTGGTATCCATTGCTAGTGAGCTGGTGTTCCCCTTTGAAGGAGTCCTTTTGCTCTGATTTTTCGTACTTCCAGAGTTCTTTTGCTGATTCCTTCTCATGTGGAGCAGCTGTCACTTCATATTTTTGGATTTTCTTTTGTTTAGATGGGGTTTCTTTCCCTCCACTCACTCAAAAAGTAGTGTCTATAGCATATGTAGGTTAAGAACCTTTGGCTTTGCTTGTGGGTGCTTTGATGGTGATCTAAGTTCTGGAAGGATGCCTTGGTTATAGATATCCTTAGCATGATGGTTTTCTCAATTGCTAGTTTTTTGTAGGCTGTAGCAGTGATCATCTTGGTCAGAATTGAGGCTTCCCCTTCATGTAACCTTCTCTCAAATTCCTGAGTCTTCCATTCTCCTTTCTGTGGGGTTTACATACCCCTTGCCTAGCATACAAAATAGGCCATATCTGGACAGACCTTCTCTTCAGAGAAGCATGACTCCACCCTGGATGAGTAGAAAAGATTCCTGGTGATTGGCAATATTCTACAACTAAAAATAAGAGCAGTAAGTAAGCAGTGACTCAGTTTCCTTACAGCTAGAACTGATGACAGAGGGTGTTTGCTTCAGTAACATTTGAGGTTTTATAGTCCATGCCCTCTGTTTGGGAAAACTTATGTTAAAAGTGTTTATCTGAATCTTTCTTACACTGACCAGCAGCTTCCCAGCAGAATGGACATGTTTTTGCAGGGCTTGTTTCTGACTGGTCTCATGTCTATGTGTGAGGGCTCCAGGGAAGAGATCAGGGGCCATAGGAGAAGACCTTGAGACAACTGAAAGGACTTGGTAAGGATTGTGGAGAAGGAAAAGAAACCAATTAGTTCTTTGAAATATTATCCTACAGCATATTTTTGTTTTCTCTCCCCAAGTTTAATACAAATTCTTTGAAAACAAGTTTTCTATCCAATCCCCTTTTGAGATGGCAATAGAGGTAATGGAAAGAAAACTATTTAAAATCATGAACTTTGTGGTCAGGGAAAGTGACTTACTCCCTGTTTTCTGAGAGTAAACAGAAGTCATCATGTTGTCTGATATAACCAGAGAAGATAGTGAATAGATAGATGATAGATAGAGAGAATAAACAGACAAACTAAATGTCACCTTCTCACACTAGGAAATCATACTCTGTCACCCCAGCCAATTATTCTCTCACATTACTACCTTTTATTTTCTTCATAGCACTTTATCATTATCTAAAATTACCTTATATATTTATTTATATTTCTATTTTATGTTCTCCCCAACTCAAATGTAAGCACCATGAGGGCAGAGTCTCCATGAGAGGAGGATCCTATGAAGGCATATTATTTTCTATTGCATTTCCAGCTTTTAGAAATTGTTAGGCGCAGGGTTGGTACTCACTAAATAATAATAGGCAGACAGGCAGGAAGAAAGGAAGGAAGGAAAGAAGGAAGAAAGAAAGAGGGTGAGGGAGGGAGAGGTGAATGAATACATGTATACTTTATCTTCAGGGTTATCTAACTTCCTGTTAATAACGTCTGGTCCATCAAAGAAATTGTATTTCTTTGGACACATTTGGATTTATAGAAAGAATTTGATTTCATAAAAAGAAAGGTAAAGATATTTTCTTTGCATTGTAAAACTTACTTGATATTCATAAAAATGTTTCAGTCCAAAGATTTCTCTGTTCTCTATCTGAGAATTCATTCTCTAAATTTCTAAGTTTGGTGATTCTGCATATCAACACACACACAGACCCAATGAAAGACCACAAAATAAGCCATTTTACCTTTCTTGGCATATTTTCTTGTCTATATAGTTAAAGGATTAGATAACATGATTTTTATGGTATTTTTTTTAATTCTATGAATTAATAATAATTAGGAAAACTACCATTTGTAGATTCAAGTTCTCTTATAAGAACACATAATCTCTACCAGGCATATACTCAAAATTAAGTAACTACAGAAAAGCACTAAGGCTGGGTTTTTGAGGTGCATGTTTAAGCTTGCTGCAGAAAGGTCAGCTGGAATTGCAAAATTCAGATCTAAAAATACTCCTGTGCCAACATTAATTTTGAATGTGAGAATTATATACCTTTGGCCAGAGGCTAAAGAAGCATTCTGTGACCAGGGGCCTCAACCCCCACAAAGGCAGGACCTGCCATGAGCTCCATATACAGTCACAGAAGTACAAAATGCTTCCTGGGCTGTTGAATATTGCTCTGAATTTCTATAGGCCTCCTTGAAATGAGGCATGAATGAGGACCCAAGATGACACTAATAGAGTCTCTTTACATCTTCTTGATTCATCTCCATCACAGTCAGGTGTCTTAGTCAAGGCTCTTTTGTTTGCTAGAAACAGAAACCCTCTTAGCAAGGTTGTAGGGGGGAGGGGAAGAACATTGTTTATAATGATACAATGTCACATCGTGGAATCTGGGACAGGGATGTGCCTGGGCACCAGTAGGGATAAAAGTGTTGACTGAAAGTCAGCAGGAACAAGGGCACCATCCTCTTGGTCCTTGTCTCAGACTCTCTGCTCTGCTCTGTCCATCTACCTTGTGGTGATGGCATCCTCCATGTGCACAGCCACCAGCCCACCATCCAGCTTACACCATCTCAGTTCAAGCCACAGGCAGAGGCTGAAACTGACCCTCCCTCAACCCAATCCAAACACCTGGGAGAGAGATCTGATTGGCCCAGATTGGGCCAAATAACCTCTGCTGTTCAAATCAACTGTGATGAGTGATAAACCTACAATGCAAACATGACTGTGGAAGAGTTTATCTGTGAGTCAAGGGGCAGCCATGAGAAAGCAAGGTCATTGTGAAGACACTCCAAAGGGAGCCTACCATAGCACATATTCAAAAGGACTCTGTTAGGAAGGAGATCCTTATGATAAGGGCTAAGAAATCACCAGTTAAGATACTTCGCAACAGGCATCTTGAGAACAAAGGCAGCTCTACCATTAACAGCTCAGTCATTATTCAGAATATAGAAGCTAATACAGTTAATCAGGGTTTGATTAGACCCTGAACCCCTTCCAAGATTAATGTATCTCCCAAATCATGACCACGCTTAGTGTCAGTTTTTCAAGGGGGCAGGAGAAAAGTTTTCTTTTAATACATACCTAGAGCTACTATAACAAATTATACAAGCTTAGTGGCTTAAAACAACAGAAATTTATTACTTTATAATTCTGTAGAACAGAAGCCCAACATGGGTCTCACTGGGTTAAAATCTAGGTGTCAGCAGGGGAGGCTTTCTGGAGGCTCTAGGGGAGAATATACAGTATTTCCTTGCCTTTTCCAGGCTTTTGGAGGTTACCCACCTTTCTTAGCTCATAGCTCCTTCTCCCACCTTCAAAGCCAGCAAGTTGCCTCTCTCTGACCATTCACCCATTATCATATGTCTTTCTCTGGCCACAGTCTGAAAGGTTCTCTGATTTTAAGGACCCGTGTGATTAGATTGGGACCACTCAGAGAGTCCAGGATAATCTCCTCATCTCAAGGACCCTAACTCAATAACATCTTCAAAATCTCTTTTTCCATGTGAGGTAGATACCATATTCACATATTCCAGGGATTAGGATGTGGCTGTCTGTGGAGAGTCATTATTCTGTCTACCACAGACGGCTCTTGAAATTAAAAGATTTTTAAAGTTTTCTCTTTCAGGTTTTTCATTTGCCCAAATCTCATAATTATTTCCAACTTTTCATCCAGTGATCATTTCATAATGAAGATGCATAACTTACGTGTACATGAAAATATGGAGTTTTAAGCCTCATCTACAAAGGCTTATCAACATTTTATTTGATAAAATCAAATATCTGTAATCACCAATAGGCAGTCTTATAAAAAGAGCAGAAGTAACAAGCATTAACCTCTACTGCCTCTCAAGCACTTTCACAGGCTCTCTGTACTTCTCATTTCACTTAATCTTCACAATGACCCTGGAAAGAGAATAGTGTTATCCCCATTTTACAAATGAATAAAACAATGATAAATAAGTTGTCCAAAGCCAAATGGACAGTAGGAAGTGGAGCTGAGATTCAATTCAAAGCCTTATTCAACTCCAGAGCTCCTATTCTCTCCTTTATACCAGACAGCCACTAAAGATGAAAACCCTGTTCTTAGGTGGGCTTATAACATTCTGCTCTCCCCAAATCAGAAATAACCATTCTATTAACAATAGCAATTATTTGATCAATAAGCAAATACACTAGGAGTGTGGGGCATGGAGACAGATGTGTGATTCACTACCGAGCAGAGCCTCAGTGAGTAGAGCTGACAAAGTTCTGAGGATGACCAGCACCTTACAGACCACTGCTTTTTATTACTGGTCATGATAGAGGTTTTTTATTCCCCCCCAATTTTTCTCAATTACTTAGGTAGAAATAGATGTGGATATGAGGAAGAGAAAGCGAGAGAACTGTGTGTCATCCATAAAATGGACGTAATTAAAGGTACCTAACTAAGTTCAAATGATTGCTGGGGAATTATATTAGTTAATGTAAGTAAAGCACTTAAAACAGTGTCTGGCATGTAGGAAACATCATTATCCTTACCACCACCACCTCCTTCTCCTTCCCCTCCTTCTCCTTCTCCTTCTCCTTCCTCCTCCTTCCTCCTCCTTCCTTCCTTCCCCTTCTTCTTCTTTATTCTTCCTCTTCATCACCATCAAGATATCAGCTTTAAGGCACATAACAAGTCAAAATATAAAGGCCAGAAGGTCTGTACCTATGGAAAGGAGCTCCAAAGTATGAATACACAAACTGCCACCTGGTGTTTCTGGTCTTCTTTGGTCTCGAATACAGGCATTGGTAAGACGATGCACACTATTCTATTGAATTTTTATGGCTTCCTTACAATTAGAGACTTTCACTCCTTAATCCTATTCTTTTCCTCCTAAAAATCCAAGAAAATCCAATTCCCAGCCCATCCATTTTTTGAAGTTTATATATGTATAATTTTTCTTACAATGAAAAGACATATCAAACTATACTTTTTGGAACATCTTAGAAATACAATATGGCCTTCTTTGGAGTCAGGTAACTCAAAATACGTCATGTTGCTTAAACTCTCATCCAAACTACTTCCTCTTACCAAAATTGAATCAATGTTTCACCTACAATGTTTTCACCTATGAATGTTTTCACCTACAGTGTTTCAACCCCCATTTTTCCCATCTCTTCCAGACACTCTTTACTGCTTTAACTTGCATCCCAAATGTTTCCTTTGAACTTTTTGTTTGTGCTTTTATTTCCCTCATCATCTCCCACTGTCTCCAAGTTTTCCTAATTTTTTGGACACTGTTTCTTTGTTTCACCTCCCCACCTCTCTCCAAGCTTTCTCTCTCCTCTCATGCTGATTCCCTCTGCTCCTTCTTTCTCCACATGCTGCCTCCCTCACACTCCCCTTTAGCTGTAGATAGTAAGAGTTTGGCTAAAGCTGCTCATCATCAACCTTCTTCTTGTTACCACACAGTTATTTGCCTAAATGGAGGTGAAGCAATTTCAACCTCTCTTTTTCCACCAGTGTCTCATGAATTTTGTCATCCTGCTGTGCTGCTGCCCTCTTTCTCCCCTGCAAGGCTCCAATCAAAGCAGAACTGTCTCACTTCCTCTCCATTTCCTTTTCTTTGTCTTTGTCCCTTCTCTAAGAGCTCCCAGCATCTCTCACTACCTATAGTCTGCACCAGAATCCTCTCTGCTAGGCTTATAATGTAACTAATTTCCTCATGGCTTACTATTTGAGCATAATACTTCTTAGAATGTGCACCCCTTGAGCACTGAAGCCAGAAGCCAAGTCTTAGCTACACAAATATGCAAGACTGACGTCAAGAGCTAGGAAGGTACATGATGTAGTGAATAGTGCAAGGACCTTCAAGCCAGAAAGCCAGTGCTTAAGAATAATTCTACCACTAAGTCCTTGTTTCAATAAAATGATTTATTGAACCTCTGGGTCTATATAATCTCCAAAATGTGATAGTCAAAATGTTAGTTAATGTCAGTCAATTTCCCTTGTTCCAATCTTTTTTGCTGCATAACAAACTATCCTAAATATAGTAGCACAAAAAAAACAGACTTTATTATGCCCATGCGTTTTGTGGATCAGAAATTTGGAAAGGACACAGAGGGGCAGCTCTTCTCTATTTCATGATGTCCAGGGCCTCCATGAGGAGACTAAAATTGCTGTGGCTTAAAACAGGGCCTAGAAGATCCACTTTCAAGATGGCTTCTTCATTCACATGTGTGGTAGCCTCTCCATGTGACCTGGGTTTTCTCACAGCATGGCAACCTCAGGGTAGATGGACTTCTTACATAGTGCTGTGAACTCCCAAATGTGGTGATCCTGTGTGACAAGGCAGAAAGTACCCTGAATTTTATGGCCTAACCTTGGAAGTCACATGGTATCCCCTCCACTCTACTCTACTGGTCAAAGCAGTTGCAAGCTCAGTCAGATTCAAGAGAGAATTAGACTTTATCTCCCGATGGGGGGAGTGGCAAGGCCACACTGTAGAAGAAAATGAAGGATGGGAATTACTGCGGTGGCCATCCTGGGAAACATAGCCTGCCACATTCCTATATTCCCTTCTAGATCTAAAAACCTGATTGTAAGCTTAACATAGATTCCCAGTAGATGTTCAATTAAAATTTAGCCTCTGTTTACCAGAAGGTAATTTAAGAAAAATGGGATTTGGGCTTTTTATACACATAACACAAGAGGATAATGCGAAACCATTCTTGTTCAAGCATAAAGGTATACGTCACAGATGAAATATCATAAATATAATAGGAATTCACACAAAGGAGGTGTCATTGAAGTTCAGAGTAGTCAAAGCAAGCTCATAGAGTAGAACTAAATTTACTGACTCCTAATTGCTCATATTACCCTATTTAATCTTATAATAATCCTGAGTGGTAAATATTACATTCCTTGTTTTGCAAATCATGAAGCTGAGTCTCAGAGCAGTTAAAGAAATTGACCCAAGGTTCCATGGCTAGTCATATCAGTTTTCATTCCACACTAGAGGGTATACTACTAGATTGAACTGAGTTTGAAGATGGGTTCTCTCTGTAGAATTTGCCAAAACTGAGACCAACAAAGAGCCTCTTCTTAGCTTGGAGGACAATATAAATAAAGGCAAGAAGTGACAGGGAGCAGGATAAATGAGGAGAGCAGTGGCAGGGGTTGGGGAGGGGCATTGCCTGGGCTACCAAAAGAGGAGAGTTACTACTGTGTTGCAGCAAATCATAAGTTCTGTCCAGTGCACCAATATCCACATGTAACAACATATGAGAGGTTACTCTGTTTCACCAGTGAAAAAGGACGTTTGCACACCTAGGTTTGCGAGTCTCTATGATGGCTCCCAAATGTAGACTGTCTTACCTGATCTTCTTGTTAATTACTTGTGGCAGCAGGGTGTAAAGCCCTGGTTCATGGCCATTACCATGCAAATTACTGTTGTGCTATAGCTTTTCATATCTGCAAAATATCTGACAATCATTTAGTGGCTACTGTTCTTCATCCACAAAGAGGAAGTAGGTAATTTTCAACATAATATTTGTTTGTCAGATGAAGACATTTGGCATTAAAGCAAAGGTATATAATAAAATTATGATCTCAAGGTCTTTATGAAATCCATGGAGCCACACACACTCCCCTACCTCTTCATTTTTTTTAATGATTTTTAAATGTTGAACATTCATGTGATTCTTTAAAATTTTATACCACCATGCATTTCTGCCTTCAGTTTTAATTCTCAGGTACATTTTAAAATTTTCTGCTGTTATAACAAAGGATCCAAAGGTCACTGAGGTAGAAGAGAGGAAAACTAAGCAAAGACACAAGCCCATTCTTCCTTCATGGTTTAACTTCATTCTGCACATATTTTTTGACAGTCTTCTGTGATGAGGGCCCTAAGTCTTTAGAGGGCAAACAACCTAAGGAGGAGAAAAATGTGGGGCAGTACTAGAGCCTGTAGAATGTTTAAATTGCATCTAGGCTGTGCTATTTAATTAATAAAAATTCCCTTGCCTATAGACATAGGCACAAGAGGCATGAGCTGGAAACAGGAAAGGTTCTTTAAGAGGTCAGAAGTCCCTGGCAAAAGTCAGAATAAGGATCATCTCAGATCTCTCTGTTGCCAGCATAGGCTCCAAAAAGCTGGAGATGGTTAACAGGTGCAAAAATACAGTTAGATAGAATGAACAATATTTGATAGCACAACAAAGTGACTGTAATCAACAATAAGTTAGGGTATACTTTAAAGTAACGAAAACAGTGGAATTGGAATGTTCCTAACCCAAAGAAATGATAAATGCCTGAGGTGATGGACACCCCAATTACCCTGACGTGATTAATTCACATTGTATGCCTGTATCAAATCATCTCATGTACCCTATAAAGATATACAACTATTATGTACCCATAATTTAATAATTTTTTTAAATGGGAAAAAAAAAGCTCTGCCTCATCAACTTGTCAACCCCAGTCCTGACTGTGGCTCTACAGCAGCTCTGGGTGTGATTTCCTATGGTGGGACTAGGGTTGTGGGACCCTCTGACTGTAACACCTGCCATGCCTCTGGGCTGATCTGTCTGGCTAAGCTGGTATTCCTTCTTTCCCCTCCCTACAATATGCATGGATGTTCCTAGGTGTAGGAGGAACAAATTTCAGCCCATGGTATATAAGGACAGTGCCTCATTGCCTTAGATCTATGACCCAGCCCAGCTAAAGAGATCCTGGCCTCAGCTGTAGTGCTTGACTACTCATGACCTAGACCTAAGACCTTAAGAATGATAAAGACAGGAACAACTAACTTTTAGCAAGTCCATACTAAGTCCTAGTCACTCAGCTAGAGTTTCATATACTGATCTCACTGATACTTCACAATAACCCTAACAAGTAAATATTAATATTACTCCTGTTTTACTGATGAGGAAAAGTAAGTCTCTAAGAGATGTAGAATGTCACTAGTGGTTAACAGAGTGACATTTCAAACCCAGGTATCTTAAACCCATGCTCTCAACCCTATGCCACACTGTCTCGCAGACTATAAGACTCTGTAACCCTCTGCTCAGACAAAGGCTGACTGATCGAGAAAAACCAGCACTCAATGAGGTGCTACAATGAAGTCAAAGGAATAATACAATTGGTCTCTGTTCTCTAGGCCAAGGTATTGTCAAGATAAGATATCCATACAAACTGAAATAAGTAAATAACAGCACAAGACATAATGTTACCAAACAGTCCATCAGACCCTCAACATCCCAGAGAGATACAAGATAGTTCTAAGAATACACAAATTCATAAATTCCCTAAAAGCAAACATTTTTCTCATAAGTTGTGGCTATGCATAGCTTCATAAATGGAATTGCTTCATACCTGATCAGAGTACAGACAAACTAAGCAGCAGATGGGGCTTGCTCAATCACAGAGTGACTCACTCTGCCCATAGCTTCATAAAGATTAAAATTCATACCTCAGCACAGGTAACAATCCCCAAAGGGCCACGGGACAATCTCAGATTTTTAAATAGTCAGACCTGTAAACAATAATCCAGGAACATCTAAAGTTTAGTGAGTGTGTTTATGGATGAAATGAAAGAAGTGAATAATCTGTGACAGGATCTCAGAGATGAGATTTTACCAAGTCCCTTTATAATGACTTGCCCACTCTCTTACCTGATTGCAAGATTCTGATATTTACATCTGTCTGTAAGGATAAATTATACCCCTAGAGAGTTTTTGCCTTTCTTTCAGGCTTTAGGGCTCTTCATCAAGGGTGTTTTGGGCTCCATCAAACCACACACAAAGCATTTTACACCTTTCACCAAGGCTGGGCAGAGGGAGATCAGTTATTGTTAATTACATATGCTTTCTGTCATAATAAGCCAGATTTTCAAAAGAGTCTCAACTGCAAAGCTCCCAAATGCCATGTACAAACCTGGTAATGGTCCATGCAAATTGAATACTTAGTGGGTCTGTGTGCATTCTGTTCCAGGGACTGCCTTTGAAAATTTAGCCCCATAACTCCAAAGCATTTGTAGCATCATAATCTGTCATCATTAGCAACAATGCTTGACTTGGTGCTCAACATTCTTATTAACCATGCAATTATGAATGCAGACAATGTTTAATCACTTTCACAAAAATACAGCTGTGTTGTTGGGGAGCTGTCATTTACTGCTCATTAATGATTGATTTTTTTAACCATCTAAATTGTTTTCATGAGAACAGCAGATTAACTATAAAGAATTCATTATTGGTCATTAAGGAATATTGAAATGGAAAACCTTTACAAGATGTGTCCTGTCTTGCCACATTCAGATGACTGAAACACTCTTGCCAATGTGGGGGAGGAAACCAAAAAATCATTCTTCCAGACCTCTGGCAAGGAGATTGAGCTGAGGAAAGGTGGGGTGAAGAAAGAAATTAAGAAAAAAATCTCTTTTTGCTGTAATGAAACATTGATCACATTTTACAATGGCAATAATTTACCCCAAATAATTACTTCAGCTATTGTCCAGCTTGTTTAAGCGCTGACTGAGCTGCGGGTACCAATCGATTCAGTGCAGATTGTTAATAATGGACTATTTTGAAAACTTATAGCTGTTTCTCCATACTTCCCACACACTGGAAGACACTAATTTCTTTCCCACATCAAGCTCCTAATTAAAGATGAGTCAAGGCATTATTTAATGGCCAAGTTTCCTTAGAGCTTGGATGCAGAGAGCTGGGTTCTGCCCTATCAAATGTCTACTGAACTTACTGTGATAAAATGCACTTATCCAATGCTACCTACAAAGATAATAAGTTTCAAAACCTGTTAAGACATTAGAAAGACCAGATTGCTCAATGTCATGCCCTCCCTGGATTTCCAGTTCTGAGGCTCACTGAGCCCACACCTGGGGCTCTTTATTTCCTCACTTGCTCAGCAGCTTCCAGGATCCAGACCTGAGAGAGGAGGTTTTATTAAATTACAATAACTCATTCTTCTGTTCTTGTGCACCCTTACTCCAGTTCTTGAAATGTCTGCCTTCATTCTTTTCAATAATATTTTGGATTTTTTAAATAATATATGTAATATGTATTTGTTTTGGAAAATATAGAACAGTACATAAAAGAAATTTAAAGCCATCTGTAGTCCTATATCCAGAAATAACCACTACTAAACATGTTATATTTGCTTCATTTCTCCTATGAGCCTTTTTTATAGTTGTAAGACCTTAGATGAGTTACTTATCTTCCCTATATTCAATTCCCTTCTCTGTAAAATAAGGAAATAATAGTTCCTACTTCATAAGGTGAGTATGAAGATTAAATAAGTTAATATTTGGAAAGCACTTAGAAGAGTATCCAACACAAATTAAGAACTATGTACATTTCAGCTATCATAATCCTATAAATTGTTGAATGAGAAACCGTATTAGGGGAATTCAAAAGGTAAGAAAGATAGCACAGTTAACTAGTAAAAATTTTGAAACATTAAAATTCCCAGATGATGCTGATGCTGCAGGTCCAGGGAACCACACTTTGAGAACCACTGCCTAATATTACATAATCATAAGAAAAACCAACCACAAATGAGAAAAACACTAATAAGGAATGGAAATGTATATTTTCTAGTGAGCTTCCCCTCTGGGGGAAGGTTTTAGAGGGATTTGAGAGAGGTGTTGTGCCACCAAGAATGACGTGGTAAGTAGAAATGATGATTTACACTAAATAAAAGAGCTACAAGGTGCTGCTGACCTACCACTTTGGTTCCAGTCATTGTTAGGTAGTAACCTTTTAGTTATACATCCATATTGTCTTGCCCATGATATTCCAGCGTCATGCTTGGAAGAAATCACCAGAAATTGGAAACCCAGGCCCAAGAAAAGCAGATACTCAGACTCCTTATGCCTGGGTAAGCATTCAGGACAACCTCCCTGACTTTGCCATCACCCCAAAGTGCCCAGGGGATGGAGAAAAACAGAGTCAACATGAATATTTATGCATTCTAGAAAGCATCATGCTATTGCTATCAATATTTAGCTTTTTCTCTAAATAATATGAGCATTTCTCTGTTTTCTTTTTAAAAACTTTAATCTGTTTTATAACATCCCAACATATGATGTACCATAACTCGTAAATAGTCCCTTATTTGAGTGTTTTTACTTCTTTAATTTTCTCTATTATGAATAACTCTGTGCTTATTTTTTATCCATTGTTTATATTTTATTCCTTTCATGTATACAGCCAAAAATTCCCTGATTTGGTAGTGGTGTACCATAGGTACAAAAAGTTTAGAACCACTGCACCAGAGTCTGGTAACTATATTAGAAACTCTGGAAGCATTACAGTAAGTGTTCTAATACCTTTTGCCCAACAAAAGTAATATCTGGCAGACTTCTGTTGTTAAAAAAGCCATCCAACTGCCTATCATATAACACTGTAAAGTGTTTGTCTCAAATATGTTGAAGTATCAACAGTAACCCTACAAAATGATTTGTCTATTTCCACAGTAAATTTTGGTTGTGAAGAGACTGATGTGTTGGCGCGTAAGACTGTTGTGGTAATGATACATAAAAGGATAAACAAATATTTTATTTTATTTTTTTTTTAATTTATTTTTTTAATTTCAGAATATCATGGGGGTACAACACTTTGGCCATACACATTGCCCCTGTTCTGCCCGTGTCAGAGCCACAATCGTGGTCGTCTCCCAAACTGTGCTCCCCACATCCATTCAGTGAGAGTTTTTCCCATCCTTTCCACCCTCCTCCCGCCCGGCCGCCCTCAGATGAATGTTATTGCCCTGTGTGATGTAAGTGTTCATCAGTTAGTACCAGTTTGATGGTGAGTACCAGTGGTGCTTGTTTTTCCAATCCTGTGACACTTTGCTTCGAAGAATGGGTTCTAGCTCCAACCAGGATAACACCAGATGTGTTAATTCACTGTTGTTCCTTATTGCTGAGTAATACTCCATGGTATACATATACCACATTTTATTGATCCACTCGTGTATTGATGGGCACCTTGGTTGTTTCCACAACTTTGCAATTGTGAATTGTGCTGCTATGAACATTCGAGAGCAGATGTCTTTATTATAAAATGTCTTTTTTTCTTTTGGATAAATACCCAGTAGTGGGATTGCTGGGTCAAATGGTAATTCTACTTTTAAATCTTTGAGGTATTTCCATATTCTTTTCCATAGAGGTTGTACTAATTTGCAGTCCCACCAGCAGTGTATGAGTGTTCCTATCTGTCCACATCCCTGCCAACATTTGTTATTTGGGGATTTTTTGATATGAGCCAATCTCACTGGAGTTAAGTGATATCTCATTGTGGTTTTGATTTGCATTTCCCTGATGATTAGACAAGTTGAGCACTTTTTTATATGTTTGCTGGCCATTATTCTGTTTTCTTTTGAAAAGTTTCTGTTCATGTCCTTTGCCCATTTTTTAATAGGGTTGTTTGATTTTTTCTTGTTGATTTTCCTAAGTTCTGTATAGATTCTGGTTATCAGCCCTTTATCAGAGGTGTGCATGCAAATATTTTCTCCCATTCTGTAGGTTGTCTTTTCACTCTAGTGATAGTTTCCTTGGCTGTGCAGAAGCTTTCCAATTTGATCAGGTCCCATGTATTTATTTTTGTTGCTGCTGTGATTGCTTTGGGGGTCTTCTTCATAAATTCTTTGCCTAGGCAAATGTCCATAAGAGTTTTTCCAACGTTTTCTTTGAGAATTCTTATGGTTTCATGTCTTAGGTTTAGATCTGTTATCCATTGTGAATTGATTTTTGTGAGAGGTGAGAGGTGTGGGTTCACTTTCAGTCTTCTACATATGGCCATCCAGTTTTCCCAGCACCATTTTTTGCATAGGGTAAACAAATATTTTAAATCAATAAATGATTAAACAATGAATTATTCACTTATAAATAGAAGTCACTCTTAATATTGGTTAAATCTCATAGTAATGGAAGAGAAATAAATAAAATATCACCTTTTGGGGTAAAATATATAATACATTGCTGGAGTCTATTTGCTTTTCATATTTTCCCTGTTGTCAAGCTAAACCATAAGCTGTTAAGTTAGAGTTAGTCCCCAGAGGTAAGAACAGAACACCTAAGAGATAACAACACACTTAGCCATCACATGGAGACCATGTGCAATAAAACCATCAGCTCCAACTTCTTCCTCATGGTGGCTCCCAGACTGCCAGATCATGGGAGATTTCTGATAAAAGGATCTCCACTCATTAAACAATGCTGTAAAGGGGCTATCACTTTTGATCAGTGATTCTCAACCCTTGCTACATATCCTGGGGAGCTTTTTTTAAAAACAGCTTGCTAGAATTAAATGGAGAGCTGTTAAAAACTATCGATGTCCAGGACTCACCCCAGGGCAATCAGAGCCACCACAGTGGGGGACAGAACAGGCATCAGTAGTTCATACAATGTCCTCTGGTGATCCCAGTGTACCACCACAATTAAGGAGCACTGCTTTAGAAGATGCAGATAACCAACATAGCATAACCAATATAGCATAACCTCAGAACCCTATGACTTCGAGAGAACTGTGACCTCAAAACATCCTCCAGGCATCACTTTGCTGTGTAGAGACAGATTCATAGTTCTTTAGGCATTGATTAACTCTGTCAGAACTAGAAGTAATATACCTCTCCAGAGGCCATAAATAAATCCTGTCAAGTTGCAAACTTGTGGAATAATCTGGCAAAGAGTGACGAAATGCCAGACAGGAATAATTGGTGGGCAATCTTGGCACTAACATATCATTAGGATAAATTGGAAATACGCTACCAGTTATTTTGGATTTTCAACATTATTTATAGTAACTACCAAATTGGAATAAAAATGCTCACACTCAAATTGACAGTACCCTTAAGTGGCAAGAAAATCTCTTCTCAGCTCCTTTGGACATATTATCTCTGACGTTTCTATGATGTAAATTATACCTTATCCTGCAAGAAAGCCACCATCCCTGACACCTGCCAGTTCTTCCCACTGAGAGGCAAGTAAACTGGCAGTCACAACCTGCTCGAATTTCATAAGTGAATAATGAAAGTGTGGAATTTTTTTGAATTGAGTGACTTAATTATTTAATTTACTTTATTATATACATATATGAAAGTAAATATGTGTATAATACTATATATATTTACTTTTATATATGTAAATATATGTCTTCAAATACATAGGTCACATATAAGTCTTCTAATAGCCTATCTACTTTGGAAATTGTACATAGTAAAGCTTATATTTTGAACATAAATAGGTATACATCTTTAAGAGTAAACAATTTTCATCGTCCATGCTAAATAATTATCAAATGAATATTTAAAGACAATTAGTTTGAAGGAACACCACACAATTAGCCTGCCTGAAATGTCCACGTGAGTCAATCAACCCTAAGCCCTTGCCAAAATATCATATAAATGAATACAGATTTGTGCACTCTCAGAACAAAATTATTAATATCCAATTCCTTAGCCTCTAAAACTAGTCTTTAACTATCATGTGTCTTGACTGTTGATTGTGGGTAAGTTATTGTGGCAAAGGAAACTGACTCTGCCAAATTCATACTTCCCCTTCAAAGTACAGAGTTGTTACTGAGAAGCAGCTACCCAGCCAAAAATGACATTCCTGAGTCTAGGTAGGACCTGTGACTCATTCTTGCCTGGGGAATGTGTGTGAGAGCTGTGGGGGCAACGTGGTTAGGAGTCAGTGTGCCTTCCCACCCACTCTTTCCACAGAGTGTGAACACAGAGACATGCTGAGGATGACGGAGCCACAAGATGGAAAAAGACTGGGTTTTCTCACTCGGAAGAAAGCTAGCCATAAGCCAAGAATATCTATTTGAGACTTTATTGAATGAGAAATAAATTTCTGTAACATTTAGATCACTACACATTTTGAGTGTTTTCACAGCAGCTAGCATGACACTAATACGAATGCTGTATCTGGCCCTATTACACCTGATACAAAACCCTTCAGTGATGCTTTTTTTAAAGTTTGTTGTGACTGGTCAGAAACATTTGTAACTGCTAATAATAATAAATATGAGACTTAATGGGAATGCATATTTTGTAATAGCTGATGTTCAGAAGCATAAATATATTTTAAAAAAAGTTTCTTACATAGATTTTTTTAATCTCCTATGAAAACAAATTTTGAATTTAATAATTGGACTTAACTTGTTTTAAAAATCAAAATTTCATACCTCCTGCTAACTGGCACTCAGCTCACCACTATAGTCCTAAATATGATATATCCCTCCTTATATGTGTTCTCCCAGCTTTCTTCACAGGATCATCTTTATACAGCATTTATTTACGAAATTCAAGTAATTCATGTCCATTGCCTCTCACCATGTGAAAAATCTTTTTATATGAAAGTCTACGTATAAAAATTCAGCATATCACCAATGAGACTCCTTTTCTGGGAGAGAGTTCTACCTGAGAACCAGGAAGAAAAACAGGAGGTTTTTCTACTATGTCAGTATCAAGGAAAGCTAGTAGCAGGGATAAGAATCTCTGATGGCTCTCAGAGCTCTAAAAGACACTGGAAAGCTCCCCAACTACCCAAAAGCAATACAAGGCAAGCAGGTAACAGAAAGAAATACTGCTAGGCCTGGCTATATTCTTGCTCAGCTTTTGACTAACTAGATACTTGTCTCGGGACAAATACTCAACCTCCTTTGGTCTCATTTTTCTCATTTGTAAGCCATGAATAAGAATAGGTAATTCATATGGTCCCTTCAAGTTCAAAACAAAACTTCTGTGAAAGTTTATCACTTCCCCAGAAAGGACCTTTTTGAGGTATGAGTTCCCACTAGATCTAAAAATGCAAGGATTGCATAAGAATGGATCCAATGGGCATCTTCCCTGGTAGCTACAGTAGCCACAGTCCTTCAGTTATACCCAGGAAATGATAAAATGATATAAATGCAGGGATTAGGGAATATGATTTAACCTACTGCTATTTGGCAAACAGATTTTTCAGGAATATAATTGTTGTAATCTTTTGAAGAACGCTTTTCTTCAAAAATATTGCCATTTATACTTATTCAGGAATTGACAATATGGAAATTTCTCTCAGGACCACCTCAGATTATAAGTTAGATACTTCTGGAAACTTTATTAACATTTGAAACATCATATTAGAAGAAACTTAATAATTAAGTGGCAGAAGATATACCACATCAGATCTGCTCATGCAGATTTTTGGGTAACCAAGAATTACTTTCAAACACAAACAATCAATGAATAAAGGAGAGAAATCATTTCCTAAAAAAAAAAAATAGGCTTATATCTTTTTATGGGACTGAAGCTGGGCATTGTCATATGAATAAATAGTATCAATAATGGTGCATCCATAAACAGTAACTCCTGGGGTTCTAAGGCCTTAGAAAATGTTTTGAACACACACACACATACACACACACACACACACACACACACACACGAGCTTTGAAATAAATATTTAAGCCATGTTTGCAAAGCCTTCAACAACAGAGTTTGTAATGGAAATGATAGACCTTATGTAACAATATCATAAATCATGTCTAAATAACAATATTGATAAGATGAGCCTTTCAAAACCACCCAGGACACCTCTTTAGCTAATTAAAACCAGAGAATGAATGCAGCTCTTTTATCACTCACAATGTTGTAGCTCTGATCATCCCATAGTGAATGATTTTACTTCAGTAATAACCCTGATCTAAGATTCAGTTAGCAATTACCACATCAGACTTTATCTACTGATAACAACTGGTTCAGAAGATATTGCCCTGCATGCATTAATTTCATTGTGCTAATAAAGTTTTCTGTTATAAAATGCAAAAACATATTAACCTGTCTAATGCAATATAAGAAACATATATATCTTTCTTGCTAAGCATTTCATTTCTATTTCAAAATTTAAGTGGTTAAAGTATATTAGAACAGAAAGTAACAAGCTATAATCTTCAGTGAACACAATAACATAACTAAGCACCAACAAATTTTCCTGTGAGTAATTGCAGCTATTGTGATTTATATACATTCTATTACCTTGGTATTTGCATAACAATGTGAGACCGCTCATTTCCAAATACTGACCACTATAATAGAAGCATATGCATCTTGTCTTTTCCACAGGATTCAAGGAGACCACTGCTGACTCCAGTTAACTCTCTGGGAGCACCTAGCACGTGTGGACTGATAGAAACACTTACTATAGATGTAGATGTAACTAATGATGGCAGGCATATCTCCAGGGCACAATCCCGGGCATAGAGTAAGCAATCTATAAAGATTTGCTGAATGAAGGAGGAAAGGAGCTCTATTGTCTTGCTCAAGAGTAATAGCACTCTTGTTTATGGGTCCAGGATCTGTCCTGGAGACCTTTTCCTGTCACCCTCTTCTTCCCCTCCTGAGCTTGCACAAGCACCATCTCCATTTCTAAATGAGGAATCTGAAGCAGGGGTGCATCACTTTCCCTTGATTGGTACCCCCACCTCACCTTCATGAACTTCCCTGTCCTAACATTTATGATGTGACACATTGGCTTGCTCTGTGTCCTCCCCTTCCAACCCTAGGTTCCCTATTAGCTTATTCTTCTTTCAGAATTTTAAATATGAAGATGTTAGGATTGTCAAAATCTCAGCAGAAAAATGAATCATGTGATTAAAACTATATATGTGGGATTTTTCTCTCCAGTCTCCAAGGACTCCTCCATAATCATCAACTCTTTATTAAAGCAATGCCTTAGCTTTCTACAGGACATGGCTTCACGGCTGGTACTGCCAACCTTGGGAAGCTCAATCATCCTACTGGAATGAAAAAAGCAAGTGTCTGTGGCTCAATTAAACCCAAAGCAAAATAAGCACATTGCCACCTTTCGTATTAATAGTTAAAGCAGAGCACTCACACGCCCACTGTGAGGGGCAGTTGAATGTGTCTGTATGCAAAGGGCCTGGGCCCTGTCTTGGGACACTGGTCGAAGAAGAGCATCGTATAAGCTACACCCCATTCCTGGTCAGTACCTGGAGGTCTGTCCACACCATCCAGGCGAGAAAGCTCAGAGCTCCTTCTCAGGAATGTGGCATTCACACATATGATATAGCACTGGCTGGAGGCCTAGCAAACAGTCATGGGTATGCCGAGGATTTATAGACTGAAAATGTGCTCATAGATAGCAATACCAACTTCTCCCAGTGAATGTGTGCTGCGACCGCACCATGGGAGGCCTAGGTGGGGCCCCCAGAGCTTGGCAGAAACTCTAGTGAAGACCCAGTGTGGATGTGTACAGATCAGAGCTATAAATCTGGTAACAAACACTCCTCTGTGGCCTTACGAAGACTGGGAAAACACAGGCACTTTTCAGATTGCAATGTCAGGAAAGAGGGAGGCCACTTGGAAAACTGACTGTCATAAAGAATTGCTTCTAGGCTTTGGGGTATACACGAGACAAGCCAGAGCTGGGCTTCCCCTTCAGGCTTAGAGGCAGCTGTGCCCACAGGAGTAACCTTCTGGAGAGAACTGTGCCTCTGAAGGTCAATGTACTAATCTGATGACAGTTTCTTGTTCAGTCCAAAATGCTAGCCAAGAACATCTCTTTAAAATTGATAAGAAAACCTTTGTAAAAAATTTATCCAGCCAAAATTTTACCCTATTTCATTAAATGTTATGTTCTCCATTAATTGCAGGGTCGTACTCAGAAAGCAACAAGTGGGCTAAAAGGAGGAGGCAGAGGTGGAGGCGGCAGAGCCCAGTAAACAATTCACTGACTGTACTTTGCAATTCAGGACAAAAAACTTTATTTACTCAGTCCCACACATCCTTAGCCTGTGCTCTGGGCTTTCATAGCACTTTCATTCTGGAATCCAATTCCAGAGTTTATGGCCTTCAAGGTTTATGGTCCTTCCCAAGAAAGCTTTCTTCACCTATTAATATGCATCATCATTCTTCTTCTCAGAATGGTGGTTCTTGTGAAAGCCAAGCAATTTTTATGTAATACACATATAGCTTGAATGGAAAGTTTGCAATGGATTTGGATAAGACTTTTGATTTTGGGGGTGTGGGGGGTGGAGAGAGAGAGATGAATTATGAGCAGAATCTAAGAGTTTTACCTCTCTATTCTTCTTAGTTTGAAGAAAGAGAGGAAAGGAAGAGATAAAAATACTCAAACTGTAATTTTCATTTCAAATAGAGTCCTCTATTGCTTGTCTTGTGATTTTTGAATAGACTATTGGTCTGAAATTATGGCCTATTAACAGTTCATTTGCCTAAACTTAATCCTACAGTGACACCAGAGAGGAGCAAAAATAAGAACAAAACTCTCAAGCCCATTATTCTGCAACTAAAATGGCCAGTCATTTTATTTCTCAATATTTCTCTTCTTAAGTCCTTTTCTCTAATTCATCTTCTAACAACTCACCCACCATCATTAGAGAGGATTTTTAACAACCCAATAAAGCAAATGCTATCATTCTGACTTTACGGCTCATAAGATGCTTGTCAATTAATGTCACCTCCTGGTCTCAGCCAGGAAGAATGACCAAATTCCAGAGATTTTCCTTGTCTCTCCCAAAATAGATTTGGAGTTCATTTTCTAATTGTTTTGTCCTTTACATTTGGCCACACTGCAACTTGTAGGCACAGGGTTACTATCCTCGTATTAGAACCTGCCTATTTCCAAATAAACATCCCTAACTTTAAATACTCAGAGGCCACCATATAGATTAAACTAACCCCAAGATATAAGATATATCTTCTAGCTAGTATCTTGTACAACATACATTTTGAAGTAAGCACAGTAAACAGAAATGTAAACAGTAAACAGAAATGCCATATCAAGTAAGAATTTTTTTCACTGCCTTCCTCTGCTTTCTGAGTCATCTCTGTCAAGTTTTCAAAACTATGTGCCTCCCCAAACTATCTAGAACCATAACATTTATATATATATAAATATATATTTGTAAAATAACATTTGCTTCCTGTCTCTTTTATATAAAGGACTTGGAAGTATGTGTTTTCTATGGACTACTGTTTTTAACGATAACAGGAGGGGGGAGCGACAATAATAATGGCAAATATTCCTCCGGTTCTCGTAATGTACCACGCACTGCACTAAGCGTTTTGCAATATGTGCAATCTAATTTAATCCTTAAAACACCTCTCTAGTAGGTAGGTACTATTATTACCATTTCACAGAGGAGTAAATGAAGGCATATGCCTATGTCACAGAGCTAGTCAGGGATTCAAACTCACATCTTTCTGGTTTCAGCTTTCAAGCTCTTAACTGCTGCGGACTACTAGGGCATAGTAATAGGACTACTGACCTCAGTTTTGACTCAAAATAAAAAAATACATAGCATAAATGTGCATATCATAAGTATGATGTATATATTTAGGCTATATAAATAGTTTCAAACTACAAATTTTTTTCCACTTCTCCAGTATAATATACACATAATTTGTGAATTAAAACTTAATTGAGCACACAGCTATTGGCAAATTACAAAGTATTCAAAACTTACATCAACTCAGGCTTCATTCCATTATCAAGAGAGAGGCTGCTTATGTATTCCTATTCTGGCAATTAAGGACAAGTATGTTTTCTAAAGTGAAGGTTATTTTGTCTTTGATAAGTATATTGCTCACTGTCTGATCATAAAGGGCCAGAGCTGGAGATGAATAACAGAATACTTTGTCCTTCACTTCAGGCATGATGGCTGGACCTCCCTGGCTGTAAATTTCCCAATATTTGATGGCCCCAGTGTCAGCAGCAAAATGATGCATAATAAACACAACAATACATTATGTGCCACTTCTTGATTTGGCACCAAGTCAGGGAAGGAAACAGTCTATTTTTGAATGGGTTTTCTGCAATAATACACAGTGTGTATTGGAGAGATCTGAAGAGGAAAATTGAAGCTTGTTTTTCATCCCACAGTCTCCAAACTATCCTTTGAAACTGACTATCTGGAGTGATGTGAACCCCTGTACCACCATCGTTGGGTTGATATCAGGAAGAACAGAGTACACAGGCTTTCATCTAGCCAGGAAAAAGGAAACAGGAAGGAAAAAAGATATTTGATGAAAGCCAAATAAATAAACTGCCTAAATCCTTTGACAAAGGAGAGACAGAGGGAATGGGTTTATGAAATAATGTGCAGACCTAAAAATAATGTTTCAATAATATTTTTAATTGCTTCATCTTAACCAGAAAGTTTTTTCCAAAGTTCAAACCCTTGCTTTAGAATGACACGAGAAAACACTATTTGAAGGCCTGCATCTATGCAATGGTGTTTCTTAGGCACTAAGGAAAATGTAAGTTATGACAAAGGAATGGCGTGGGTGATGCACACATAGCTTCACCTGTGATAGCTGTCTCCCCCTGCATCCAAATCAGAGACTTCTGGTGCTAGTGGGGACCTCAGAGGTCACTGGGTCCAACCTTGTTTCATAGACGACAGGCTTAAAACTGTTAAGTGACTTGCCCAAGGTCATGCTTAGAGTTGTATTCTTTTTATTGCCTGAATAACAAATGGCCAATGGACAGAAGCAAAAAAGATCATATTCTAAATTACTCAAAGACTTTCTATAAGAATATGGTGGTAATTATGGTTCCTAAGCCCACTTATCTACCAAAGCATATTATCAGAAATCCAAGAAACATATATACACAGTGTTTCCTAAGGCAATAATTGTTTTCTTTAAATCAGATATTCTGTCAGGCATACTTGCTTTATTCAGAATCAGTTTAGGGTTGCCCACTCAGTTGTTCTTTCCAGAAAGGACTGTGGAAAAGTCCATAAGTTCTTCTCAGGGAGCAAAAACAAAGCCAAACATTTGTGCACCTCTTTTACTTGAATCTTATGTCAACTCTGTAAGTGCAAAAGAACTTGCACATCAGTCAACTAAATTCTTACTGGCAAACCCACAGGCATGGAGCTTGTAGTAGAGAAATGGAGATTTTTCCAGTTTCTCTGCATCCTACCATCTTATCCCAGAAGCTCAAAAATGACCCTATACTTTTCTGAAAAAAGAAGAAATGAAAATTCTTGGGTCATTTGGCTTCTTATAGTCCCAGAACCTGAGTCACATCTGAAAGTTCCAGATGACATCTATCTAACCCTGGAGACTTGTTCCAGTTCACAAGATGGTCTTCACAAGGCCACTCTCGCCTTCTGGAAGATCCCTTGAAAGATGAGATGGGCCCCAAACAAGCCAGAGGCCACACATGCTCCCTTCAGTCTTAGACCCTCACCCAGAAAACACTAAGTTGGGCATTCAAAATGATTTAAAGAATTCCTTCTGGCTCAAGCATCCCCTCACCCCCCTCCCACCATCATAGCTTAACAATCAGAGTTCAAGAAAGTAACTTTTTCCCTAAGGCCAAGCTCACTATGACTTGGTATCCAAGAACTTCCCATGATTATTATTGACTATTGTGGATCAATCCCAACCATTACCTTTACAAGCATCAGGTTCATTCATATTCTCCAAAACTAGAGTCTGGAGTTTCAGCCAACATTCAAACTGTTCTCCAGCCCCCACCCCTCTGCTTGTCTCCTACAGGATCCTATCTGCAACCAGGACTCTCATGTAGGAGTATAGCTCCTGAGAAAAATCAAATTTTTTCTTCTCTTTTCCCACATTCTTCTTGGTCTTCATTTCATGCAGATACAGAGCGTGGAAAGAACGTGAAAGGAACAGTGACATTCACTGAAGAGCAACCCAAGGCATACATGTGGACACAGGGAGAGGCATCCCCTTCCCAGTGTTACTTAATGCCGGTGGATATGGGTCATGGGCCATACGTGTATAAGCCTTGGATCTTTGTTAGTACCAGCAGCTAGAACTCATGTCTCTCTCCAAATACCAGGCACCTTGAGTTTCTCAGCATCTACAACAGGAAAACCCATCAAAGCAGTGGGCCAGAGCCATTGCCCTGATTGTCATGCTCATGACTGACAAAAACAAAAGGAAAATGCTGTTTCACTGCTAGCCTAGTTTAAGTCATCCAACACATATATGGAGGACCAATTATGTGTACAGGACCACAGTACTGACAAGACCCTATGGACACCTAAGAATGAATGAGGCCCAGTCCTGCCCTCATGGATCTTACAATCTAGACAGCAAGATTTAGACAAATGTCCAAATGACTAGAAACAAATTCATAAGCCAACACCCAAATTAATGTACAAAGGGAAACCACAAAATGGAATGATTTTTTTCTTTTTTCTTTTAAATAAATATCCCAAATGAAACTTATCTTTTTCAAAAACCTTACCATAGTGGGAGCAACACATTCCAATTCACATTTCTGTTGTTCAAAAGTTTTGAAAATTCCTCTTTGTAACTACTTTCTGAGCAGTTGCATAAAAGGTGGGCAGGGGAATAGCGGGAAAGGGAGGAATATTTCGTTCCTAACATTGTTTAGAACTGCAGATTTGTAGTGATAAAAAAGAGACTGCATCTTAGTCAGTTATATTATTTTAAAAATTTCTATAGACAATGCACCTTCTTATTGCCTGCGCCCTGGGCAAACTGCCCCCATATCCCACCCCAGCCTTTGTACGCCACTGCTTCTAAAGGGCACATCCATCCTAATAGGCTCAATGATGTTCAATCTATTCTTTGGAGAAGATCAGTCAGAGTCAAGTCTAATGAATAAAATGGAGGGCCCAACTGGCAATACTGCTATAGGGCAGAGAGCAAGAATGGCTTTACACTGAGACTGTGGTTGTCATATACTGCCCCAAATACAATTCCACCAGAAGAATTACTGAAATGTTTTGAGCAAAACCAGAATTGTTAGTATACATGTGCAATCTCCTATATTAGTCTAGGCAGACTACAAACAAACAATTTTAAAATCTCAGTAGTGCAATGCAACAAAAGTCTGATCATAAAGGGCCCTCTCACCCCTGCTATATTTTCAACATGGATTATCAGAAGGATCCTGCTCCTTGCAATATCTCATGGGCCTAGGCTGACACAAGCCCCATCTCAGCATTTATTTCCATGAAGGTGGTGGCAGTGAGGGTGAAATCTTTTAAAGCTTCCTCCTGGAAGTGACACAAGTCACTTCTGCTCATATTTCATTAGCCAAAGAAAGTTACATGGCATGCCTAAAGTACAAGGGGATGGAGAATTATAACCCTGCTGGGTGCCTGGAAGGAGAAAGGCCACGATATTGGTGAGTAGCCTATGATTACCACACCTCTCATGTGGGATCATTCAAAGGCCAAGAATCACTTGGACATAAATTTTGGAAAGTTAGTTTTTAAAAAACCATCCTCACTACTAATATATGGTCACCCCCATATGTTGGATTTCTTTATGTTGCAGAGCTACAACACAATTGAAGAAGTCACCTTAATGCTAGTGGTCACTTGTGAAGCATAGGCAGGTTTGTGAGAGGCATCTGTGTGACCAACTGGGGATGCAGCATGGCATAAAAGAGGTGGGAAGGAAACTGACATTCCAGGTAGACTCACCTGTGCCAGGCCCTGCACTAACACTATACACATGGCATCTCATTTATTCACCCCAGAGTCCCAACAGTGACAAGGTAGGTGTCACTATCTTCATTTAGCAAATAAGAGAAATGGAGACTTAGCTTAAAATACACTGTGCCAACCAATGTTACAAGGAGTAAGTGTTAGAGTCAGTGTTCAAATTCAGATCTGCCTAGTTCCTAGAGCTATGTAAGGAAGTTCAACCCACATAAATTCCCATATTACTTTA
Source organism: Daubentonia madagascariensis (assembly GCA_023783475.1). Lineage (NCBI taxonomy): Eukaryota > Metazoa > Chordata > Mammalia > Primates > Daubentoniidae > Daubentonia > Daubentonia madagascariensis. Next base: position 14,814,893 of record JAKFHU010001798.1, read on the forward strand.
TCGGTACCCCTTTTCTAGCACTTCCAGTTAGGCTATTGATTTTTAAAGAAGAATGCACTAAGCTACTTAAGGATAGGAATGTAGCTCATTCATCTTTGTGTGACTGATGATGACTAGTAAATACTCTTGCACATGATAGGTACTCACGTAAACATGGGTTGTTAAATGGGCATTGAAAGTCAAGGCCATTCTCCAAAGCAAAATCCCCTTTCCCTTCTCCTGCACGCACATGAAAGGGGATTGACAAGAAGAAATGTTTCCTTAGTGATTCTCAAGAAAGGCAAAGCTGTCAGCATTTTCTCTTACTGAGAGTGTTCTCTAAGCAAGAAAACAGAGAGCAGCTTCCATAACACAAACCCGAATGTTATGATATGGTCAGCAGGGCTCCCCAAGCTGCCTAAGTTCCCGTTCCTGATGAGCTCTGGACAGTGACACACCTGTCAGGGAAACAGAGAGAACCTCCTTTTGCTAGGAGACAACACGCAGTTGCACAGTTCCATATTCCACTTAATCCCAGAGACAAATTCACAAGTTGTCCTAAATGTATCACTCTACTAGGAGGTTTTTTTTCCCCTATTTCCCCTATTTCCAGCCAGTGTCTGCTATTTGATGTATTACAAATATATTGTGTCTCTCTCCCACTTTCGTGCACACACCTACACTCACAGAAACACACACACAACCTTTCTGTCTTAAAAAGGTTACGTTCATTTGAGGTCTCCTTTAAAATCACCATACAGATTACTGGAGGTCACAACATGATATTGTTTCTTCACAAGAGCACTGTCATTTTCTCCTGTGGTGAAGGATAGCTGCTGTCACTGCTCCTTCCCAGAATCGTTTCTAAGCCTTTTTCTTTTAAGCACATGAGCTATGCTTTTAATTGGGCATTTCATTACAGGAGAATGAGGCATAAAGGAAAACAAAATGGTCTGTAGTCATTTGTTTCAAGGAGATCATTCTAGTCACCAACATCTGAACCCGGCTGAAGTACAGTTTCAATTTCCCTTCTCAACCATGGGTAAAGCAATGTTGACAGCACATATTTCTCTCTGTCAAAACATTTCACTTACTCGGCAATCTGTAGACAGTTTGAGAGTCATATCACCAACGAGCAGTGCCAGAGCATTCTTACCATTATTCTAAAATCATAATGGCACGTGCCTATGAGAAGGGCACGATGTGGGCCAAAATCCAAATTGAAAAGAAAAAACGCTAACACAGTCAGCAAGCAAAGTGGGCACTGTAAATAACAAGCCTCATTACTGAGCCACAGAGAAACATGAGCGAGTCTGCATCCCACTTCATCGTGAGGGCTTGGTCCTGTTGCCCTCCGATTCCAGTCTCCTGGGAGGTCACTCAGGGAATTCTGTGAGCTCTGGGCTAAGTTATAGTATCAAGCCTTGGCTCACATTTGAGAAATATATTTCATACCACTGGATCTAATTAAATGATTCTTTTTGGCTGGAGCCGGGAAGAGAAAAAAGTAAAGTGATCGCTGGTTAAAGAATTGTGTTCAAGTATCAGTGAAAGATCTGCCCTGTGGACGTGCCTTACACAGGACATTCAAGGAACTAGGGACTGTGACCAGACACGTGTTGACAAAATTGCTGATGGCTCCCACAGAAAGATGTCGACTATGGTGTAATCATCTCAAAATGGCTCTCATTTTCAGTGAGAAATATTTAAAAGGAATAATCCTCAAGGAAATGGAAATATGCTACTTGATATTGGCTTCAAGCTGCAAAACAGATACTGCAGGGCATCAAGGCCACGGCATTGATGAAAATGCCGTGCAAATACTGAAGCAAAGCTGAAACACTTATTGTCAAGGCCAGAGAACATTTACCAGTCACAAGGTTCAGATTCATGAGCATTATTGTTAAAGCTCATGGGAGAAATACACCCAAGAAGCAGCAAAGATAGTCAATAAAGTGCCCTCCAAGCAATCACCGGCTTACCAATGGACAGCCACACATCTCCCCAGGCTCTCAGGAGAGAAGGCAGTTTACCAATTACTGCTGATTGCCTGGCTTAGTAAAATTGCTCAGACCTCCTACCATTCACCTCCAACCTATCTTTCAATATATCTTGTTGGATTTTGCTAAACTTATTTTCATCCATTTATAAAAGGTCAACTATGCTGTGTGTTGACTTGACAGTAGTAAGTGCTTTCCTATAATCCCTGATGATATTAGTCTGGCTGGGTTTCTCAAAAAGTGTGGAGTTTATCTTTCTTATAAAATTTCTCGATTTGTCAAGTTGGTACCAGCTGTTATCACTTTGACAGAGATCACTGTATAATTTCAAAACATCTTATTCTCTCTAAAATTATTCTGATGCTCAAAACTGTCTGGAGCTCAGAACTGTGGTGCTTGCTTTTGTCTCTTATCTGGGTGGGTTAATTAACTTCACCCATCATGATATTAAGCTGTGCTACAACCCAGGCATCAAGCTTTACCACAGCAATTGCTTCCCACCATGTTCCTACAGATACACACACGTATGGCCAGGGGAATACCTTCATGTTTTTCTTTTTCATTTTCTTATAAAGAGAAACAATTGGGTAGTAATTAATTGGTGGGGCAGAAGGTGGTAGCCTCTCAAAGTCCATTCCCATGGTTTGCGGTAACTCAGGTATTTAATGGCAAAGGCAAAGTGAGTTAAGGCAGAACAGTAAAAAGGGAAAAAATACCAAGTTTATAAAAGATAATTAATGAATATTTCAGAAAAGAATGTATAAAGAACCTCTTTCCTTACCCTTGCCCAAATGCACATATCTGCCTCTGCTACCACCCTAAAAGCATTTTAATTTTTAATTCCTAATATGCAAGTAATTCTGGTGGGCATCCCACGTTTAATGTTGTCCAAGTTGTCCATTCACAGTTGCTTCATCCTGGGACAGTGCCAAAATCAAAGTTCGTAGCCACAGCCTTTACCTCCCCTGCTTCCCAGAGCTGGAGACCCAAGTTTTAGGAGGAGACCAAGTCTATCTGACAACAAAAAGAGCCACATTCTCCAGAGGAATCACATTCACACCAGAGATGGGGTGCCCTAGGTGTCTGGGAAAGGCAGATGTGACTGTCACAGAGAAGTGGAGAAGAAGAGGTTTCCATGGGGCAGCACCACTGGGCTGGGGCTCCAGGGGCCAGGGTCACTGTTGTTTCTGTGTGTCCTAGACCTAGAGGCAGTTTGTCTAGTACAAGTGTCCTGTTATCCTGTGGTTTATTCTGATTCTACTTCAAATGTCTAAATAACACTGTGGGAGAAAAGTTGTAAGTGATGACAACAGAGGGGGAGAGCTTTGAAAATATGGATGGTTTATTTTAAAGTTTCAAATTACCTGATTATCAGATGAAGACCTCTGCATACACCAATGAACTTACTAAAATTTGGTCAATTTTTAGTTGCAGAGGCATAAAATTGCAGATATGTTAATAGGCTTGGGGTAAGCTATTCTGGGATCCCAGTGTAGGGGTCACTGGTTGGCAGTTATTGAGCATTCCAAGCTTGCCTCAGCGTGACTTGCTTTCCCCCTTTCAATTTATCTAGACAATGCCCAGTGACACCCATCTTTCTTTTCCTCTTAGAATATTTTATAGTTAGCTTTCAGTTACTGGGCTACAGATGGCATTTTTTGAACACATTGATTCACCAAGTTAATGCCACTTGGCTGTTAATCTCTATGATGGGACAGTCACCTGTAGTTCTGAGCAGTACCCCCGACGCCTGGAGGCCCCTATACCAGAGCATATTAAGGGGCCAAGAAATCAACAGATGACTCTCTGAAAGAAAACACTTCTCAAACGGGGGATAACAGGTCAAATTTTAGGCCTGCTTTTTCTCCCTGCCCTGATAGTCATCTATGGACTGTGCTGGTAACTGGGAGGGGACCTAGCTCAAGCACTCTGCATATCAAAGGAACACTTTACAGGGTAGTGACAGTGAAACCTAATAACATCCTTCCTCTTAGGATGTCTGAATGTGAGACACCAAGAGGGATATAAAAGAGCCACAGAGAATAAGCAGAAGCAATGAGACCATGGAAGCCACCAGCAAATAGAAGCCGTGGGGTAGGGAATATTAGAAGAGAAGGATGTCAGTCTGTACGCTCACAAGGAAAGAGTCACGGTGAACGCAACAGAGAGTCAGAGACCTAAAGTCAAGAGATTTGAGCAAAGGAGAGGGGACTCATACCTTTCTGTTGTACCCAAACATTGTTCCATTCCTCTTTCAGGCCCTATTGGGGGACTACTGTGTGCTTTTCCTTCTCCGTATTCATTACAGCCTAACTCAGGGACTTCCCCTTCAGCGTAATAACAACATGACCATTACTCACAGTGTTTGGGAACTCTTTGGGAATAACTTCAAAGCCTGAATCAGAATCCCTTGAATGTCCATGAAGTCAAATAAAATCTTTGATCTTTGAGGAAAAGTTTGATTTTTGAAAACTGTAAAAAAGCAATTCAGAGTCAAATCTGTAGAAGAAAGAAGGGGATCTAATTGAAGAATCCTTAAAAAAAAAGTAGATGAGATCCTAAAGTTATGATTTTATAAAGGACCAGATAGTAAATATTTTAGGCTTTGGGGGCCATATGGTCTCTGCCAAAACTACTCAACTCTGCTATCACAGCCATAGACAGTACATAAATAAATAAACATTGCTGTGTTCCAATAAACGTTATTTATGAACACTGAAATTTGAATTTCACATACTTTTCGTGTCACATTATATTGTTCTTTTTGTTTTTCTTCAACCATTTGCAAATATACAAAATCATTCTTAGCTCTGAGGCCACATCAAATAGGCAGTAGGACAGATTTGACTGATAGACCATATTTTGCTGACCCCGTTCTAAAAATGAGTGACAATGAGTGTATGTGTGTGTGTGCATGTGTGCACATGAATGTTTTAAACTGGCTCTGAAGATGATTCCAAAGAAGTTCCTAAATGTTTAGCACGAGTGATCTCATTGCAAAAAGATGATAGCTTCCCAACGTGATTATACTGAAGTACAAAAATTGTTGCAATACATAAGCTCCTTAGGGGCAGAGACTATGTCTTATGCATTTTAGTTTTCCTCACTTGCCATACAAATAGTCCACATTCAATTTATTTTTTGTCAATTGAATGCGTTTTAATGAGTTTGTTAAAAGCCAACTCATTACATGATAGTCATCCCTTGAATACTAACTAATGTTTCAACGATTTAGATCAATATACTTTTAACAGAGTATTAAAATATTATCCATCATTAACATTTAATTTATTCCTTAGCAATTTCAATCTGGAAAACTGTAAGCTGTTTTTAAAAATATCTTCTTAAAATTACTGGAAAACTAAAACCATTCATTTCTTTCCCTACCATGTAATCAAAATTCTAGTTGACAATAGATGTACACTATTCAAACTTCAAACATCCTATCATACTATATAGCCCTATACTTAAGATGGAGTCAAAAGTTAAATTGGTTTTTGACTCAACATCCACCCTCTTTCTATAGATATTTTAGTGTGACCCTCACTTGGAGTCAGAACTATAGACAGCATCAGAGACTGTATACAGCATCTCAATGTCTCAGACTGATAAGCTCAACTCAAGCAACATAAAAGGAAAGGAGAGTCTTCAGTGGGTTTTGGGGGGGGGTTTTGGTTTTTTGTTTGTTTGTTTGTTTTGGGGTTTGTTTGTTTGTTTTCCAGTTTCAGTACTTTCACCTTTATCCTCAATTTGGGCAGGGCACACCTTGGAGCATTTTCTACAAGTCATTTTAGAAGACAAGTATGCTCATCAAATGTCAAGACCTCTCCCTTTCTCTCTTCTTTCTCTGTCCCTCTCCCTCCCCCCTTTTTCTACTCACTCCCCACAAACACACACACACATATGCATACACACACACACACACACACACACAAATAAATATATACTTTCTTCCTAGAATAACCAACCTATTATGAAGTTCTCTCAGAAAATTTCCTTCAGATCCAATTTTGCTTCACCAAAGCACGGTTTAGAAAGACCAGACCCCAGAAATGGCCCAGATTATGATGATGCTATAAAACAAAAACAAAATCTAAGAGGCCCAGCAAATATGCCACATTTCATGAGAAGAACCAATACAACCCATGTTCCTCTTCAAGGACACTGCCAGACATTCCCACAGAACACTCCTCACACAGCAATCAATGCCCAAGCATGTGGGGCACTTTTACATGAGAAGCCCATCTTTAGCCAGTCAACGCAGCATTAAGTTTCAGACCAAACTGAAAACTCAAAGCAGTGTCATAGTCAACGTCCTGCACGCCTGTGAGACTCACACCCACCCCACACCACACCCACCATTTCACACTAGGAAACTTAAGCAACACCCCAGCAAGGAACGTCTATGTGTGGTCTGAGCAAATTGTCAGCCAAGTTTACCACATCAGTGAGGGCTGAGAGCCAGTCTACAATGACTGATTCTCCTGTGCAGAGGAGGGGTATCAGCCGTGGACACTGCATGGGTCTCCTGACAGAGCAGCCTTCCTCACCTTTGTCTTATATAATCAACACTCCACACAGCCAGAGTAAATTTTCAAACATACGGCAGAACACATCACTCCCCTTGTCAAAATCGCCCAATGGGTTTTCCATTATTCTTAGGATTAAACTTCAAACTTGTCAACAGAACTAGCTGGATTCTTCACACCCTGGGAGGCTCGCCCATGGGCCTGCATCAATGGGCTCCCTGCCTTTCTGCTTCTGGTTGGCTTGGCCAATGGGAGACACCTATGGGAGCTCCAGACATGGAGGGGAATAAAAGTATGGTTTTCCCCCAGCTTCCTTGCTGCTGGGTCACTGTGGTTTGGCTACATCCCTCCACAGTCAGGAATTGGCTCCTCCTCTGGCCCACCTCCCTTCACCAGCCCTGGAGTACTGCACTAACCCTTGTTGCTTTTCTTCAACTCTGTCCACATCAAAACTCTCTCCAGGTTACCTAATTTCATTATGTTTTTGGTTTCCTACCAGAACTCTGGCCAATACACTGGCCTATAGGCCTTCAAAATGATCTGACCTCTGCCTCCCACTCCAGCTTTGTCTGGTCTTCAAACACCCCAAGAGTGTCCCCACCTCTGGACTTACATCTTTGCTCAGACTGTCTCATTCCCCAACCCCATTTTCATGGCTGGCTCCTTCTAATCATTCAGGGAGAAACTCAAACTGTCCCTTCTCAGGCTTTTCCTCACCACGTACCCCTTGATCTCTAGAACATCATGCTGTTATTTTTTTATTGTATGCAATACTACCTGAAATGTCGTTGTTTATTTCTTTGCTCATTTAATTTCTGTTTCTATGGTATGTACATCCTGGAACAGCAAGAATCTTGCCTGTCTTGTTGACCCCTCTAAACTCAGAACCCAGAACTAGTCTTGACACATATAAATGATAATACAAAATCCTTTCTATTGAATTAATAAATAGCATCCAATATGTTCCATCTACCATGGGAGACGTGAACAATAACTAAAGAGATGCCAAATAGAAGAAAAACATTAAACCTATACCGAAAACTTGAGAGTTGTCTTTCAAGATTAGCAGATTATAATTATTTGAATTACCAATGATTTTTTTTAATGTATAAGTGCCAGTCACTGAAAAAAATAATAGTAAGCAAGATAAACATGACCCCTGCCTTCATAGGGTTTCCAGAAACTTGGAGAAAGAGATAATCAAATGAGGAATCAGGCAGATAACCACTCCCTTCAGGAGGTACGTAGAAAGAGGACCTCATCTTATCCAGAAAGGGTCACAGAGAATGGAAAGGCAGAGACTCCTAGGCCAAACTGAGCCAACAGGCCACAGGCACTCTTATTGCGCAGAGTGGCAGAGGGAACCAAAGCTTTGCAGACAAATCCTATACCATGTGCAGTGAGACAGACTATTAGGAATATTTCCATCAACTTGTATACCATACAGTCTTCACCCAGCCCTCTATACTTGGGTGCTTCATATTTATCGACAATGAACCTCCTATGTTTATTGTCTTTTTGTTGTTCATATGTCTTATCTGCTACTCTCTTGTTACTCTTTTAGAACAGTAGTCATGTCTTATCTCTCTCCCCATACACCATAAAACCCAACACAGTAAAGGAGGCAAATAGTCCCCCTTTTCCACCTCCATGCAAAATAATAAAATTGTTGAGAAAAACAAAGGGTACATTAAACAAAGACAATTGTACACATAGCTTTGATATCTAAGAATAATGGGTTGAGTTCAATAATATAATTCTTTTTAAGAATTAATAGTAATAGTATACTATTGTATTAAAATATTCAATACTTGGAAACAAGTACATGATCTGTTTTTAACTCCAAAACAAAGTGTTCTTAGCTCTATCCTTTGGCTAAGGAATCTGCATGCAGCTCTGGGCATCTGTCAGCAGTGAGAGGCAAGGGGAGCTGAAGCCTGGGTGTCTTCAGATGCCATGGCCATCAACAGAAAAGTCAGAAAACTACAGAATTGTAGCCCACATCACCCTCCAGCTTTTAGCCTGCTTTCTGCCATTTTATACGGGGAGATCTGTCAGGTTAAATGATATGCCAAGGTCCCACAGCCTGTGAGTGGTAGAGGGAACTAGAGTCACCAGATTAACCTCCTGACTGTTGAAAGAACAGCTCAGTCATTTGGTCACTGGAAAGCTCTGCTGAGCTGGGAAAACAATCTCTCACCAGTCATAGTTTTCCTCTAAAATCTGCACCCGCACGCCTGAAGTAAATTGGCTTAACTGAGCTTCTTCAGGCATGATTGTCACCTTGTCTGAATAGCAAGAGGTGAATCTCAGAAAAGGAAAACAAACAAGGAGTTTCTGGCTCGGTGCTGAGGAAAGTTGAAGCCTGTTCAGCCCTCAGCTTTTCGGCATTGCTAGCGTAGCCTTTTAACCGTGATTGCTTCAACGAGCATTGTTGAACTGCATTAAGTCAGGATCAATCCATCGCACAGTTCTGAGCCTACAAATGCATGTTTCAGTGGATTTCAGAAATGACTCAGTAAATCAATCTCTTTTCCTTCAAAAAGTACAGCTGGAAAACAGGGGAGTCGGTCTTTTCCTGAGATGCACCACAATTGGAGCCAAAAACTGATCCCCGTTTTACACCGATCACTTCTTCAATCTCCCCCCATGTTGTCCCTTCTTTATTTCAGCAAAAGTCCCCCTAACACTGAAAAGGGAAATTTGCCTTCCACCCAGGCTGCGGCTTTGAACATGACCTCTGACCTGGCTACCAATGCTCACAGCAATCCTTGCTGCTGTATCCAAAGAACTCGTCAGGCAGTGACCAGAAGAGGGAATTAAAGGTGAGGGGAGGAAAGTGGGGTCAAAGTGGAAGGCAGAGCAGAAATAATGCCTACGGAATTTAGCCTGGAGAACACTAGTAGAATCAGGGGCAACCCATTCCCAGCCCTTGAGCCTGCAATCTAGTAACTCAGGAAGAAAGAGGCCAGAGGTGGGTGGGAGAGGTGGTGTGGGAGCCAGGTCAGCATGTCCCTGCCCGTGCTCTGATCTGCTCGAACGTAGAGCTATGGGCAAGGGTGCAGCTAAGGCAGCCCTAGCGTGCATGGAGGTGTCACCTGAGCCAAGACTGGCTAAGTCTATTTTAAAAGTTACCTAGGACTCTTCCTTTCTAAAGCAATCCAGCTGCTCTGCACTTGTATACCAGGAGTTGGACAGTAAAAGTGTTTAATGGAATAAGCCACACACCACAGGGTATAAGCAGAATACAACTTAATTTCCTTGTTTACTACCCATTTAAACCTCATCTACAGACTCATTCTTCCCTGCCTCTTGGATGAAATCTTTGGCAGATCCTTGAATTCTTTCAATTGCTTTTAGGCACAAGAACAGTTTTGTTTTAGAAATAATTGCCCAGTCAACGTGAAAATCAAAACACCAAACTCTTACCTAATTTAGAGTCCCTTTCCTCACTGAGCATGTTACTCTTTTAGGGCTAGAAACATAATGGGGCGAGTAGGCGCGTTGGGCTGCTTCTCTCCTTTCCCAGCTGCCCTCTTCCATTCCTCCCCCTTCAGTCCGTAGCCAAGGTCAGACCCACCCAGGAGAGACCCTGAAGGAGAAAGGTGTTAGGGGAAAGGACACAGCCTTAGCATAGCTGATTCTTTTGTGATCTGACGTTTGGCAAATGTTAACCCAGCTCTTTGTTTCATGAGCCTTTGGAGGATAACTTGAAGACCCCCCTTCTGGTGACCTCCAACCGAGGCTCCCTGGATGTGGGCGCTGCCTCCTCCAGCCTCCTGTTCCAACCCTACCAGCTCCCGGGCCCTGAGCAGCCTCCCTAGATAGACTCTCCTGAGTGGTCGCATCATCAATGTGGGCTTCTTGGACCAAGGCCAGGACACCTTTCCTCTTTCCATTGTAGAGCCACACACCCCCCACAGGACAATTCACACATATTGGTCCTGCTATTGAAGGAGGGTAGGTGGCTGCCAGTGCAGTCCTTTTGTTGGTTTGTTTGTTTGTGTTTGTTTTTGTCATTACTGCCAGGCCCACAGCACTAGCTACCTCCTCAGAAATGTGTCAGACATTTGTCCCTTATGCCCCAACAAACTCCGCAGAGGAGTTTTCTGTTTGGTAATGGACTTCTGAAAGCCCCTCTCTCTCCGCTTGAGCTGAGAGCAACATGACGTGAAAGAGGGGAGGAGAAAGCCACAGCTTTCCGATGGTCTTTTTCCTAAGGCATTCTCTCCTTTTTGGTCCCAATCTCTCATGTATCCTCTAGGTAAGGTTACAAAGCTGACTGTTGACCACTTCCTTTGCCAGTTCTGTGTGCGTGATCTGGCACTCACTCTGAAATGTGAGGGCTCTGTTGTTTTGTCAGCCTGGGCAAACTGAGAGAGAAAGAATCCCATTTGGACAGCTGGCTATGCACTCATGGCGCTGCTCTAATGGCAAAAGGATCCCTTACTCGAGCGGAGGAGGGAGTGAAAAGGAGAAAGTCTTACTTACACAACCAACCCCTTTTACTCACACATGAATGCTTGCCTTTGAGAGAGTCTCAGTCCCTATTATTTTAGATCTCACTGCTACAGATGTCACAGGATAACAGCAGGTGCCTAATGGGATCTAATCGGTTTCTTTCCTGTTTTCCCAGTTGTGCTGTGAACAAAGGCACTAAGCAACCCACATTCTCAGTGCAGACAACTTCTATTAGTTGTGGCCAGCTCCAGGTAACCCTGCCCTCTCTCTCTCTCTCTCTCTCTCCCGCTCTCTCTGACACAAACACACGCGCGCACACACACACACACAGAGCTTAGTGAAGGGCACCATATCAGTAGAACTGAGAGGGAGAGCCTGGTTGGGGGAATGTATATGTTTCCTGGGGCTACAAAAACAGATTACCACAAACTTGTTCATTTCAAACAACACACATTTATTCTGTTACAGTCCTGGAGGTCAGAAGTCCAATATCAGTTTTGCTGGGACAACATCAAGGTGGCCTCAGGGTTGCATTCCCTGGAGAGGCTCTAAGAGACAACCTGCTTCCTTGCCTTTTCCAGCTTCTAGAGCTGCATTCCTAAGTTTATGGCACCTTCTTCTATCTTCCAAGCCAGGAGCATATCATCTTGCTTTAGTCCTCAACTTGTCTCTCTCTCTCCAGTCAAATCTTCCTCTGTTCCCTCTTATATGGACACTTCTAATTGCATTTAGGGCCCATGTGAATAATCCAGATAATCTCCCCATCTCAGCATCCTTAACTTAATCACATCTGCAAAGTCCCTTTTGCTGTATAAGAGCTACAGGGATTCAAGGACAGCCTCCTAGGATTAGGGCTGGATATCTTTGGGGGCTATTATTCAGCCTACTAGAGGGAATAATGGCATTTATGGAAAGAACATCTTTTTCTTGGCACCTCCCTTAAAGCCAAGTAAGAGAGAACTCCATAAAATCATTCGTTGCAGAAGATATTGTCAACTGGTTCAACCCACAACCAGCCCCAAACCGCTGCTCTTTTGCCTGTTCTATCAAGGTTACAAAAGCTAAACACTTACTGTCCCAGCTGCCTCTGTAGCTAAAGAGAGCCATGTGGCATAGCTCTAGCCAGGGAGACCTCAGTGGAAATCAGACAGCACTAAACTTCCCTCTTCTTCCTTGTCTTGAAGGTAAAATGTGACAGCTGAAGCTACAACAACCATCTTGGAGGAAAAGCTCGGGAGACTGGCAGTGGTATTTGCCCTGCCATGTCTCAGTCACGAACTTAATTCCAACAACCAACTACATCAGACAGGAAGAGTGCTCAGTGAGTGACAGCAGGACTGGCTCTGGGGTTAGGTTGATGAGGGCGGATCCCAGCTCCACTACTCAATGGCTGAGTGACCCTGGGCAAATCCCTTACCCTCTCTGTGCCTCAGAAGATGAAATGAGATAGTGCAAACAAATGCCAGCACACCATAAGCACTCAACAAATGTTAGCTGCAATGTTCTTTTAACCCCTCCCTATTAGAAGTTTGTGCCAATTCCTTATTGAGAAGGGAATTCACAATTGATATAATCCTCCATCAAAACACATGGTACAGAAACTTTATCCTATGGGCCTGTCCATGGACAAAATAGAGTCATAGATAAATGGAATCAAAGAAGTCCTACCAGCAGCAGCTGAAGGGAGGGACATTGAGGTCTTCTACCTACAGCACAGCGACCATAGTGTTCTGCTGCCCACCCACCCCCACATGCTGAGTACAGCACTCCAACCTCTAGATGCTACCCAGACCACTGCCAGGGTCTCTCAACACCCTCTCTTATTTGGCCCCAGCCACAAATTGCATATTCACAGGAATGGGATGGTAGAATTCCTAGGAGACAAGACCTATACTTAATTTTCTTGTATTACTGAGTGTCTTGCTCAGCTCAGAACATGAGTACTCTTACTAAATCTTATTCAAAAATTAGGACCAGAAACACACAGGCAAAATGACTGTATTAAGGGACATTAGAAGGAGTGTGTCAGTCAGCCACTCTTTCTATTTATGGATTGCTGAAGCAAGGCTGCAAGGACTCAAGGATATGACTTCAAAAATGGAACGGGCACCCAAGGAGGATAAGGAAAAATGCATTTTGGCCATTTGCATGACATCTCATTACTGTCCCCTTTTGTTAAGATTCACCTGAAACTCTCTAGGAGTATTTTCTCCCCCAACACACTGAATTGAGTCACACTGAGAAATTATAAAGTGAGTATTATAAAGATTTGGGGGGTGGGAGGAAAATATCAACCCTGGGCATTCAGCTGCAGTTGGCAAAGGGATTGAAAGCATTAAATTTAGATAGCTGAGGGGATTGAGGGACAGAAAGGGAAGTATAAAGAGAAGCTTAGAGTCGGGAAGAGCAAGACTAGTGAACCATCTGGAAAAGAGGACAGCCTAGCAAAGAATAGATTTGGTGTCAGGAGAAATAAGGTTGGACAGATCAGGAGAACCAGATGAACACAAACAGGAAATTATAAGTAAATGGTTTTTTTTCAAAGAAGGAGAAGGCAGTCTGATCTTTAGGGTATTTCTCATGTGGTAATTAGGTTTGCTGACATTTTTCCATAAGTCTAAAAAGATGGTCAAAATTGTGACTTTGTGAGTATACTGGGAAATTACCCATGACTCCAAGCCAATAGGCAGTATTTCCAGGAATAGCAGAACACCATTACTTTGCAATTAGTTCAGAGAAATTTTAATGTATCTCATAACCATCCTCAGGAATCATATAACCCACACTCTTCTTGTTTTTAATATTGTAAAACATTCCTTTTCTTATCACAGGAGCTAACTCAGCATACACTCAATTTATCTGACTCCTGTTGTTTGGAAGGGCAAGAGTGCTTCAGGTGAGAAAATGAAGATGCTACTAATAGGAACTGCCCATGGAGGAACAAATGGGGCCTTACCTGATTTATCTTCAGTAATCGTGTCTAGGAGGAGAGACAACGGTGAGAACGAATTGCATTGTATGTAATGTTTTGCTTCAAAGAATGCTTTGGCTCATTTTCCTGCTGCTGGTACATGCTGCAAATGAGAAAGTACCCAGCTGACAACTTTCCTTCTGATTTATAGGAAAGGTCATTTAATCCCCAGTAAGCGTTTTGCTAAATATTAAGCTCTCCCATCCCCCCACCCCTTTGCCTAGTCCCTTTATGTTTTCTGATGTAACTCGAGATTGTGATCTGTACCTACAGCAAGAGCAACTGAAATGTTCTAATAACCATTGCTCACGGTGATTTTTAGATGTAAATATGCAAAATATTAAGTGGAGTAATTTAGGTTGTATATCTATGACTTTCATAATCAGCTTGACTATAAATATGATGACTATATATTTGTCATGCATGTACCTAGAATATTCATGGAATTCATCAGTACATACTATTTGTACCAATGATATTTGCATCCCATATTTATGACATTGCTAAAAAAAGAGCCTGGATTCTGTAAAATACAATAATATTGGGGAAATACAACACATTTTCCCTCATTAGGTAACTTCCAAATTTTAGACTATTTTTATATAATATTGGTTCAAGTTTTTAAAAACTGCCTAGAATTCTTATATAGAATTATTACATTTTTCAAAGTATATTCCTTTAAATGTAAATAATGACCTATTTTCCTTCCAAGTACTTAATGATATCATTTGCAATTACTGGAGACTCCCAGGGATAGAAAATAACAGAGTCTCAAAACAATTACCTTCCTTAGAGGTAGAACAAAAAAAAAAATCACCACCACTAGAGATATCAGAAAATAAATTAACAGAAACAAAGATATTTACATCTCTTCAATAAAGGTGCATCTTCAGGAAGTCAGAGCATAAATAAAAGCAAAGGAAAACCCTTGCCCTCAAAAAAATTTTGCTGAGGCATCCAGAATCTCATACCCTATAATACTTTCTATATTAAAATGGTATATCACACCTGCCAAGAGACCAAGGTGAAAGCAGAAGGTCACTGGCGATCTTTGCTGTTGTGTAATTGTTTGCCCAGTAGCAAAGTTATCAAAGAATGGGTCCTGTGATTTGGGACCTGGCAAATAAGGTCTGGCATGGTCGTCTAGCATGTGCACCTGTCACAATCACGGGTAGACACCAGCCCTGCCCAGGAAACTAGAAAAGGGCAGGTAAAACCAAGCGTGCCACTGAATCTCAATAAAGCCCCTGAGTGTCTGCAGCTAAACCCGGTGCTATTATTATTTCTTTTCAGCCTCTTAAAGGCTTATCTTTAATTTAAATAGCTATTCCCAAAATTAAATTGAGCCCATTTTGAAAGCCAAATTTCGTGAGGCACTGCATTCCAAGACAATACTTCAGCCTGTACAAATGTGTTCCTTCTCCTGCTTTCCCTTGATCCAATGCCATCAAAGCAGTTCAGTTCTATAATTCTATTAAGACCATTATTTGTCTTACATTTGACATATCCACTTGGCTCGTATAGTAGCTAACCTGGGGGGACAAACCTTCCCTGAAGGTATCCCTGTCTTCCATAATAAATCATTTCAGATATCTCTTTGACATCTGCTCTGATATTTTGTTAATTTGGACCTCAAAAGATCTTGTGATTTCTGGGATTATTTTACCCTTCATAATAATGCAGTTGCTTTGTATCAGAACAAATCTCTGTAGATTTCTAAAAATAAGTTCAATTTTAGCATTCACTGAGTTATGCTAATTCCCTAGCACCTGAGAATTTTGGTTGTTCTGTAAGGAATGGTCATCTATTATGTTTAACTTGCTTTTCATTTATTTTCCATGTTAAAAAAATGAGTTTTTTGAATGATTTTACATCAGTTATCTAACTGCCATAATAAGCATCCCCAGACTGCAGAGGAGATCACAGCTTATTCAGGTATCTCTCTTTCCCAAGTGTGACCCTGAATGTACAATGATAGTTTGGTGAAATACATCTCTGCAATATTCCCTATGCTGAATGACAGTGGTCTTCAAAGTAGGGTATAGTCATCCCTAAGGGTAAAAGAAAGATACCTAAGGAGGGTGAGGCCAATGTTTAGATCCTCAACATTACTATGCACACATTCCTAAAACTGATTTTCCTTAGATAGTGCCTGAGGTCATGTGAGTTCTCACCCCTTTCATGATATACCTTTTCTTACCTTACAAAAGAAAGATATCCATGGCAATTCCTACTCTGGTGCATTTTCTCAAGTGGCTGAATTGGGTGGCCAAACCAGGGGAGAAGATAAATGATCTTATAAGCAAGACTTATTAACCACCTCTCCCAATCCAATTCATTATGGGATGCACTCCCAATAAAATTTTACTTTTATGTATAATAACTGATCATAATTTGTATGTTGTTTGACCCATTGTATATGAAAAATAATTGTAATGATAACTCAACCTAGAAGAAAAGGGTTCACACTTTAGAATTTTAAGATCATAGGAAATTCTTAAAATTTAAATTTATATACTTATTTTTGTTCTAAAGAAGTATGATGAGGTGAAAGACTTTCAAACATAACAATATATTACATTAGAATGCATTGCTGTGTAAAAATTAAAATAGAAATATGATTACTATAATAAGAAGAAATGATGCAAGATTTCCTGCTGTTGGGAAATGCAAATCAAAACCACAATGAGATATCACTTAACTCCAGTGAGATTGGTTCATATCAAAAAATCCCCAAACAACAAATGTTGGCGGGGATGCGGACAGATAGGAACACTCATACACTGCTGGTGGGACTGCAAATTAGTACAACCTCTATGGAAAGTAATATGGAGATACCTCAAAGAATTAAAAGTAGAATTACCATTTGACCCAGCAATCCCACTACTGGGTATTTACCCAAAGGAAAAAAAGACATTCTATAATAAAGACATCTGCACTCGAATGTTTATAGCAGCACAATTCACAATTGCAAAGATGTGGAAACAACCCAGGTGCCCATCAATACACGAGTGGATTAATAAAATGTGGTATATGTATACCATGGAGTATTAGTCAGCAATAAAAAACAATGGTGAATTAACACATCTGGTATTATCCTGGTTGGAGCTAGAGCCCATTCTTCGAAGCGAAGGGTCACAAGAATGGAAAAACAAGCACCACTGGTACTCACCATCAAATTGGTACTAACTAATCAACACTTACATCATACAGGGCAGTGATATTCATCAGGGGGCGGGCAGGTGGGAGGAGGGTGGAGGAGATGGGAAAACTCTCACTGAATGGATGCGGGGAGCACAGTTTGGGGGATGTCCATGATTGTAGCTCTGACACGGGCAGTGCATGGGCAATATATATACAGCCAAAGTGTTGTACCCCTATAATATTCTGAAATTTAAAAAAAAGATTACCTGCTGTTAAAAAAGAGCTTCTTCATGCATTTTTAAAACAGATGAAATCAAAATTAGAAATCAAATTATTATGGAATGCATATTTGTTGTGTACATATAAAAGCATAATCTGAAAGTTTTATTTTAAGATGTCAATATTTACCAAATACTAGAAATTATATTCTTTGGAACATTTAAATATATAATGAAAAATTTTAAGTGACAATTTAAAAATGTGGAAGACAGTACTTAATCTGAAGACTATTGTTATAAAATATCTAGATATCTGTTGGAGAGAGAGAGAAAGAGAGAGAGAGAGAGATTGAAATCAGCTATACCTGCAAAGTGATTGGCAGACCATTTAACCCATCTAGAGGTTAAAGTACTATGGCCTTTTAGTCCAGAAGGATGAAGTAATTTTACATTGGATATTTTTATGTCAAATAATCCAACATAAATATAAATTTGAAAAGGACATCTTTAGTCAATTTCCACTTACTACAGCCAACTCAGTAGATCTAATGTAACACAATTCACTGTTGATTTAGAACCCTGCAGTTTTGACAACACATATGAGGGGCACCATATTAAAAGAATAGTGAGCAGACCAAAGTATAAGTGAAGCCAACTGAAACACCAAATTTTCAAGTGAGAAATGTGGCTATGAACAGCGGCATAAAATACTATTTAAAGATGTCAAGATAGAATATTTGCCATAGAACAAGCATGAATCTGACAGTCTAACTTCCTCTGTTTCTAAACATCTCAGCTTAACATCTTCTCCTGGAAATCTGAGCATGTCAATTCAAGTAAACTAGGCCATTCCCAGAGGTACAGTCCCCTCCCCCTATACACACTCAGATTCATCTGGGTAAGCACGCAGTCTTTATCCCCTCTAACCCCTCCTCCTTCCTTTCTTTCTGGGGGTGATCTATGGGGGGTTTAGAGGTTGACTTTTGCAGAACCCTGGCATCTTGTTCATGAAAATTCTCTGCATACACGGTTTCCACTAAGATGCAATTTGCCTCATCTGGATTTCAATATGCCATAGTGCCTTCCAGTATTGACTTCCGCGATCCTGACGTAGCCTCAGGTGGCCAAGTCATGCTGCCTCAGTCCTTCTCAGCCTAACCATGAGATCTATGGAGCCCAGCTGTCTTCTCTCATCTGTTCTGTGCCTTACATGGGGCCGCTTGGGCACTGTTATGGGTTAAATTGGGCTGTTCCAAAATTCACCTGTTGAAGTTCTAACTCCCAGTACCTCAGAATGTGACTATATTGGGGGATAGGGCCTCTAAAGAGATAACTAAGGTAAAATGAGGTCATATGGGTGGGCTCTAATCCAATATGACTTGTATCCTTATAAAAAGAGGAGATTAGGACACCAACAGAGACAGAGGGAAGACTATGTGAAGATACAGGGAGAAGACAGACATCTACCAGCCAAGGAGAGAGGATTCAGAAGAAACCAACCCCCACCAACACCTTGATCTTGGACTTCTAGCCTTCAGAACTGTGAGAAAATAAAAATTTATGTTGTTTAAGCCAGCCAATCTGTGGTACCTTGTTATAGCAGCCCTAGAAAACTAATACAGGCACTCTCAGCTGCTCCCCTTAGGTTAAGGTGGGGCATGGGAGACTCAGGTCTTTGCCCTCACAGCCAGTAGTCAATACCAGTCCACTGCCCAACACCTTGTGAAGATACGACTGCTCTCAGAGGCTTGCAATGTCCATGGATATGCAGAGGAAAAGAAAGTCCAGGGCAACTCTGCTCTAGGAAAACTTCCAAAAAATTTGATCCTTAATTTCTGTTTCTTACCTCCCCACCCCAACCTGTCTTGACAGTTTCAGCCCAGGAAAAAGAGGTCACAGTGTCCCTTCACAGACAGCATGTCCAAGGGCTCACTCCATTGCTTTCTCTCCCACTAGACTTCTTCCTCCTCCTATTGGTCAATTTGACCTTCCTTCTGGATTGCAGGAAAAATTGGCTAGAGATAGTCTTCCAATCCTATAATTTTTTGTTTGGGTTTTTTTTTTATTTCACAATATTAAGGGGGGTACAAATGTTTATGTTACATGGATGTCAGGGCTTTTGGTGTGTCTGTCACCAGAATAGTATTCATGTACCCAGTAAATAAGTTTTTATCCCACACGTCTCCTCCCACCCTCCCTGCTTCTTGGTTTCCAATGTCCTTTATATCTCTTTGTGCCCATGTGTACCCATCATTTAGCTCCCACTTATTAGTGAGAACATGTGGTACTTGCTTTTCCATTCCTAAGAGATACTTCACTTAGGATAATGGTATCCAGTTCCACCCATGTTACTGCAAATGACATTACTTCATTCCTTTTTATGGCTGAGTAGTACTCCATGGTATATATACACCACATTTTCTTTATCCACTCTCATTGTGGTTTTAATCTGCATTTCCCTGATAATTAGTGATGTTCAGCATTTCTTCATATGTTTGTAAACCATTTCTCTGTCTTCTTTTGAAAACTTATGTTCGTGTCTCTTACCCACTTTTTGATGGGGTGTTTTGTTTTTTTCATGCTGATTTGTTTGAGTTATCTGTAGATTCTAGTTATTAGTCCTTTGTTGGATGTATAGTTTGCAAATATTTTCTCCCATTCTGTAGGTTATCTATTCACTCTGTTGATTATTTCCTTTGCTGTGCAAAAGCTTTTTAATTTAATTAAGTCCCATTTATTTGTTTTTGTTGTTCCTGTATTTGGGGTCTTAGTCATAAATTCTTTGCCTAGGCCAATGTCTACAAGATTTTTTCCTATGTTTTCTTCTAGAATTTTTGTGGTTTCATGCCTTACATTTAAGACTTTTGTCAATCTTGAATTAATTTTTGTGTATGGTGAGAGATAAGAGTCCTGTTTCATTCTTCTGTATGTGGCTATCCAATTTTCCCAGCACCATTTATTGAATAGGACTTCCTTTTCCCAGTGTATGTTGTTGTCTGTTTTGTCAAAGACTCAGTTGGTCATAGCTATATGGTTTTATTTCTGGGTTCTCTATCCTGTTCCATTGGTCTATGTCTCTATTTTTATACCAGTACCATGCTGTTTTGGTTACTATAGCCTTGTAGTATAGTTTGAAGTCTGGTAATGTGATGGCTCTAGATTTTTTCTTTTTGCTTAAGATTGCTTTGGCTATTTGGTCTCTTTTCTGGTTCCAAATGAAGCATAGAATTATTTCTTCTACATCTGTGAAACATGAAGTTGGTATTTTGATGGGACTTGCATTGAATCTGTAAATCATTTTGGGCAGTATAGACATTTCAACAATGTTTATTCTGCCATTCCATGAGCAAGGGATGTTTTCCATTTGTTTGTGTCACCTGTAATTGCTTTCATCCGTGTTTTATAGTTCTCCTTGTAGAGTTCTTTCACTTCCTTGGGTAACTATATTTCTAAGTATTTTATTTATTATAGCTAGTGTGAATGGTATTGAGTCCTTCATTTGATTCTCATCTTGACTGTTATTAGTACATAGACATGCTACTGATTTGTGTACATTGATTTTGTAATGTGAGACTGTGCTGAATTCATGTATCAATTCTAGGAGTCTTTTGGTGGAGTCTTTAGGATTTTCTAGATCCAAGATCCATATCATCTGCCAACAGGGATAGCATAACCTCCTCTTTCCCACTTTGGATGCCCTTTATTTCTTTCACATGCCTAATTGTTCTGGCTAGGACTTCCAATATTATGTTGAATAGAAGTGGTGACAGCAAGCACCCTTGTCTTGTTCCACTTCTTAGGAGGAATGCTTTCAACTTTTCTCCATTCAGTGTGATGTTGGTTGTGGGTTTGTCATATATGGATTTTATAATTTTGAGGTATGTTCTTTCTATGCCTAGTTTGTTGAGGGTTTTTATCATGATAGGTGCCTGATTTTATCAAATGCTTTCTCTGCATCTATTGAGATTATCAGATGGTCTTTGTTTTTGCTTCTGTATATGTGGTGAATTATGTTTACTGATTTGCATATGTTGAAGCATCCTTGTATCCCTGGGATGAAACCCACTTAATCATGGTGAATTATCATTTTGATGTGTTATTGAATTCATTTTGCTAGTATTTTGTTAAGGATTTTTGCATCTATGTTCATGAAGGATATTGGTCTGTAGTTTTTCTTTTTTTGTTGTGTCCTTTCCTGGCTTTGGTATCAAGGTGATACTGGCTTCATAGAATGAGTTAGGGAGGATACCCTCCTACTGGGATGTTATGGAATAATTTCTGCAGGACAGGGTACCAGTTCTTCTTTGTAGGTCTGGTAGAATTTGGTTGTGAATCCATCTGGTCTGGATATTTTTTTTTGTTAAGATATTTTTTATTACTATTTCAATCTTGCTGCTAATTATTGGTCTGTTCAGGAGTTCTATTTCTTCCTGATTGAGTCTTGGGAGGTTGTGTGTTTCCAGGAATTTATCCATTTCCTCTAGGTTTTGTAATTTGTTTGCATAGAGGTTTTTGTGCTACTCACAGATGATATTTTGTATTTATGAGGTATCAGTTGTAATGTCTCCCTTTTCATTTCTGATTGAGCTTATTTGAGTCTCTTTTCTTCTATTTCTGGATAATCTGGCTCCTGGCCTATCAATTTTGTTTATCTTTTCAAAGAACCAATTTTATGTTTTATTGATCCTTTGTATTGTCTTTTTGTTCCCATTTTGATCAGTCCTTCTCTGAGCTTTGTAACTTCTTTTCTTCTGCTGGCTTTGGGTTTGATTTGTTCTTCTTTTTCTAGTTCCCTGAGATGTCTCATTAAGTTGTTAATCTGTGATCTTTCTGGGTTTTTTTGATGAAGGCATTTAAGGCTATGAACTTTCCCCATAGCACTGCTTTTTCTATATCCCATAGATTTTGAGAGCTTGTGTCCTGTTTATTGTTTGGTTCAAGGAATCTTTTGATTTCCATATTAATTTCATCATTGACCTGAGGATTGTTCAGCAGAAGGTTGTTCAATTTCTATGACTTTGTGTAGAATTGAGTGTTTCTCTTGAATTGATTTCTAGTTTTATTCCTCTGTGGTCTGCGAAGATACATGGTATGATTTCAATTTTTTTGAATTTGCTGAGACTGTTTTGTGGGCTAAGATATGATCAATCTTGGAAAATGTCTCAAGTGCTAATGAGAAGAACGTATATTCAGTAGTTTGGGGGTAGAATGTTCTGTAAATGTTTGTTAGATCCATTTGTTCTAGAGTCTCATTTCAGTTCAGTTTTTCTTTATCGACTTTCTGCTTCAATGATCTGTCTAGTTCTGTCAATGGGGTGTTGAAGTACCCAGCAATTACAATGCTACCATTTATTTCTTTGCTTAGATCTTGTAAAATTTTCTTTATCAATCTGGAAGCTCCTATGTTAGATGCATATATATTAGGATTGTTATGTCTTCTTGTTGAATTGCTCCCTTTACCATAATAGAATGACCATCATTGTCTTTTGTTTTTTTTACCATTGTTGACTTAAAGTCTATTTTATCTGATATGAGAAAGACTATACCCACTCACTTTTGGTTTCCATTTGCATGAAATATTTTTTTCCATCCCTTCACCTTGAGTCTGTGTGAGTCCTTGTGGGTTAGATGTGTTTCCTGGAGAGAGCAGATATTTGGGTTGTTTTTTTATCCACTCAGCCAACCCATGTGTTTTAAGTGAGGCATTCAGACCATTCACATTGAATGTTGGTATTGATATGTGGTATGCTATCCTGTTCATCATGTTGGGTGAGATACTTTATTGTTTTGTTTTCCCTCTTATGCTATTGTTTTATAAGAGCTGTGAGCTTTAACTTTTGGGTGTTTTCACACCGGTTGATATCTATTGTGCTGTTCCATGTATAGTGCACTTTTGAGCATTTCCTGTAGGGAAGGTCTAGTAGTGACAAATACCTTTAGTGTTTGTTTGTCTGGAAAAGTCTTTATTTTTCCATCATTTCTGAAACTTAGCTTTGCAGGATCAAAATTCTTGGCTGGCAGTTGTTTTGTGTAAGAAGATTGAAAATGGGGCCCCAATTTCTTTTGCCTTGTAAGGTGTCTGCTAAGAAGTCTGCTGTTAGCCTGATGGCTTTTCCTTTGCAGATTAGTTGTTGCTTTCATCTTGATACTTGTAGAATTTTCTTCTTCATTTTGGCTTTGGCTGGGTTGATGATTATGTGTCTTGGAGATGTCCTGTTTGCTATGAATATTCCTGGAGTTCAATGACCATCTTCTATGTGGCTACCTGAATCTCTGGCAATACCAGGGAAATTCTCCTCAATAATTCCCTTCAGTAGGTTTTTCATGCTTTTTTTCTTTTTCTTCTTCTCCCTCTGGGATACCTATAATTCATATATTGGCTCATTTCACATAGTCCCATATTTCCTTCTGAGTCATTCACTCTTCTTTATTCTTTTTCCTGTGTCTTTGACTGACTGGGTTAGTTCAAAAGCCTTGTCTTCAAGCTCTGAGATTCTTTCTTCTGCTTGGTCTAGTCTGCTGTTGAAGCTTTCTACAGTACTTTGTAATTCCCTAAATTATATTTTTATTTCTTTAAGTTCTGTTATATCCTTTCTCATGTTGTCTATCTCTTTAGTGAATTTTTCATATTTTCATTGATGTCCTGAAATATTTTTTTTGGTTTCTTTGTTTCGGTTTTCAACTTTCTCTTCAATTCCATTCATCCTGTTTGCCATCCGCATTCTAAATCCCATTTCTGACATTTTGACAATTTCCTTTTGGTCGGGGTCCATCACTATGGATCTATTGTGATCCTTTGAGGGTGTAGAACTAGCTTGTCTTTTCATGTTACCAGAATTCTTTTGCCATTCCTTCTCATCTGAAACCTCTTCTCTCAGCTCAGGGCTGATAGGTTTGCAGCACACCTGTTCTCCTTTGCTAGGAACTCTCCTACTTAGTGAGAAGAAGGGGAAATCCCTAGATAGTGCTTTTTGCATCCTACTCTGGAGGAATGACCCAGCAGGAGAGGAGTGGATGTGCTGAGAGCCTGTAATGCAGGTATGCTCCTGCATCATCCCATTCCTGTGGGGTTGTTATAGTCCATGCTGGTGCTGGGGAATGTTCAATCAGATTGGTGAGTTGGTCCTAGGCCACTGTTGAAAGCCTGGGCAGAGGTCTGGGCAAGTCCCTCTCCTGGAGACAGGTGGCATGACCTCGGCAGACACCTGGGCATGTCGTGGGACTGCAACCCATGGCTGGGTGGGTCAGGGGACCTTGGTGGGTGCCTAGACATGTCATGGGACCACAGCCAGTGGTGGGGTGGGTTGCAGGACTTTCTCAGGTGCCTGGGTGCATTGTGAGACTGCAGCAGTGGCAGATTGGGTCATGGGAACTTGATGGATGCCTGCACAAGTAGCAGGACCTTGGCAGGGCACCTGGACAGGTTGACGGTCTTGGCTGGTGCCTGGGTGAGATGCAGGACTGCAGCCAGTGCCAACGTGGCTCTTTGGGCCACAGTAGCTGTGCCACCCATGGCTGGCAGGGTCAGGGAAATGTGTGGTGCCCCGCTGTGGAGTCATGGTAGCTGAAGCTCTCCCTCCACCAAGGTCTGATTGAGATGGCTGCTGTGGTGCTACTCAGGTGGCAGTAGCAGTACCATGGAGATGGCAAGATGTGGTGGCAGATGCAGGCGGGTGGTGGGCGCCTGCTGTGTTCGGATCCCTGGGAGGCAGCTGGTGCGGGGGGGTTGAAGGGGTGTACAGCACCCAGTCACAGTACACATGAGAGCACTTGCTCTCCCTATCCCTCCCTGACCTGGCAGGAGTAATGGGGAGGTGGCTACTGTGTAGCTGATCCTTCTACAGACCAGGTGCCCTGCTGGGACTGAAAGTACAGAGTGGCATCTATTGCAGCGATCTGGGACCAGAAGCTGGCGGTACCCCACTGTGCCTGCTCTCCAGTGCAATGCTGCTACGCAGTCTCCAAGCAGCTCCCTGATCAGGTTGAAGGCCTGCTGTGGTGAGTAAGAACCCTCGCAGCTCAGATTTCAGTGTCCACTGGGGGAGTGTGGAGTCCCAGAGATCTCTTCCCTATCTGTTCCCCACATGTGGACGTTTTCCCCAAGTACCTTCCAATCTTGCCAAGCAGGTCACCCCGCCTCCCTCTCCCCCACTTTTGGTGTCTCCAGTCACTTCTCTGATGATTCACAATGCTCTCTCTGAGACGGTCCATTCATGGGTGAACCTCAACCCACAACCTTTGATCCTCTCCTTGAGAATGGTGAGTGCAGGCTGCTGCTAGTCCATCATTTTGGTCCCCCCACTGTCAATTTTTGGAATAAATTTTTTTATGCCCTGCTTTGTCAATGGGCTTTCAGTGTAATGAGAAAACTTGTCAGTTCCCTTCCAACCCTATTGTTATGCCAGGACCTGGGTTCTTGATTCTCAATAAGTCTCTTCTCTCAATGCTGTCCTCCCTACCCAAATTTGCAAAAATATATTTTAGAAATTCAAAGGCCAAGAATTGGACTCTTGGGATTTCTTATTCTCTTTGTATTATGGCTTCCATGAGGGCAATGTGAATAGTGAGCTGTTGTTGCATATTGAAAAGTATAAGTCGGTCAATTCTTCCTTCCATTCATTCATCCATTTTTTCCAACAAATATTTATTGAGGCCTTATTTCATGCCAGGTGCTGTTTCAGACACAGGTACAAACAAAGTTAAGTCCTTACCTACATGGACCTAACATCCTGGGGAGATGACAATGATGATGACTATGTAAATAGATACAGGAGAGTAATAAGTGTAGAAATATAATGCAGGGCAAGCGGCCAGTGAAGGGGGTTCCTGGTGGCTAAGAAATGTCTCTAAAAGGAGGTAACAGTTTGTGCAGAGACATGAAGGGACTGAGAGAGTAAACAATTCGGTTTTCTGGGCCAGTGTCTTCTTGGCAGAGGAAACTACAAGTGCAAAGCCCTTAAGCTGATGGGGTACCTGTTGAGTTCAAGGAACACCAAGGAAGCCAGCTAAAACAAATGAATGATTAGAGGGCTAATCATCATGGTAGAAATGAGATCCAGGTGGAGCGACTAGAACCTGAAGAACCAGAAAGTATGAGGTTGAAAACTCAGATAATTTTACTAAATGATAACCTGCTGAGTTTACATGTTACTGAAGGATAATAGATACTATGCGACTGCTTTGAAGAAGAATACAAGGAGTAATGCAGCTACGGGTGACAAGAAAGGAAAGAAGATTAAGTTATAGATTCAGAAAAGCAAGACAGAATGAACAAAAATTTGGCTGAAGCAATTACAACACAAAAATTACTCCATCTTAACAAGGATAGGGCAAGATCAGGGCTGTCATTTCTGTTGTGCAGGCTGTGTCCTAGATGAGGATGCCTGGGTAGAAATGTGAGTGGGGCTGAGATCCAGCCTGCCCTGTTTGCCATGCTTCACCCTGGGACAGGGCTGCCTCCAACATGAGGAAGGGCACCTTTTCTAATTCACATCACGGTGCTATATAGGCTAGTGTACCCCTAGATGCATTATGCATTCCTACTGCAGCAGCAAATTTCTACTATCTTTCTAGAAACCTATTTGGTGATATGTATCAAGAGCCTTAAAAAGTTGTATGCTTTTTAACCCATTAATCCCAATATTAGGAAGTTTTTTCTGAGTTCTTTTGCATGAGAGTCATTACTCCATTTTTGCTCTGCTCCCTACATTTTACATGGTTTCTGACTATCTAGTTTTGAGTTTTCTCTTTGCCCACCCCTCTGCCAATCCTTTCCTAGCCTGACACATGATGTGGTATATGTGGGTTTTGGCATTATGCTACCTAAAGAGGCTAACTAGGCATCTAAGTTTAGGCAAGAAACCCACAGCCAAAATGGTCAAACCAAGATTAATAAATTTAAAGACTATAAACAGTCATAAAAGATAAGGCAAGCTGGGATGGACAAGTAGGCAGAAAGCCCAAAAATCCGGACTAGAAATTCCAAAGGAAACAACAATAGTGTGCACAGGGGCCCAGATGAAATTCTGTTGGATGGCTGGCTCTATTTTACTATGTTTAATCTGTAGTGAATCCTCATGGTGGTATCCCAAGCCTTAAGGGCAACATGGCTCATTCTCTTATACTCCCCCAAGTATGAAAGAAAAGAACAGTAAAGATAAACCATAGAGATGATAAGCATGTTTCATCTCACAGTCTAACTCCAGTCACTTGGGAATGGCTCTCTGCAGCTCCGTGTGGAACTGGATTATGAAGTTGTCCACCATGAGTGAAAGTACAGAGAGCCCCAGCCTTATTCCTCAGAACAACCATCTCAGTAATGTACACACCACTTCTCCTACTGCTTAGGAAAAGGGAAACTGTTTCCAGGGATGACTCAGAATGGGGTAAGGCCTAGTCTGGATAGAGCCTCAAGATTTTCCATAAGAATTTTCTCCAGTTGGGGAGGGGGAGTGTGGGGCTACAAGGTAGGATTGGCCAAATTCGTGACTTACATAAGCAGGCGAATGCCATGTATGGCTTAGACTTACTGTGACCTAAACTCATTTACACTAACCATACTTTTAATTTCTGTCAATTGATCCTTTAACATTTGTAAAATGGCTACCAAACCCTGGTTCACCCAAAAACATCTGGACACTTTCGACAGCCTCAAACCATATACTCTGTCACAGTGAACATGAATTTCACAGGGCAGACACTTTCAAACACAGCTAGCCAATCCTAAGTCCACCTACCCTACCTTGCCTGGTCCTTCCCACAGAAACCACAATAAAGGTGCTTACCCACCATTCTGCTCCCCCTCAGGAGGGACTTGGTACTTCCTCTGAGGGGCCCTGTGTGTCATGCTATGTTCTCCCCAGGGAACTATGAGTATAACAAAACCAGAAACTCTTTCCAGTTTCTCTCTCTTGATCTGCGTCTGACTTCATCATACCTCACCCAAGATAATATGATTAAAACAGGGATGGGGTCCATTTTCCTGGAGTCCCATGGCTGTGAGGGAGGCGTGAATGCCTAAAGAAAATGGAGGTTCTATTAGGAAAGACATGATGGGGGGAGGGGGCCATTATGGATGCAGAATTGGCAAACACAGTGTCCAGTTCAAGTGGCAGGGAACTGAGGCAGAGACCAATTTAACATTCCTTAAAATACTATTAGGAAGATAAAATAAAAGCTGGGTCGACTAAAATTAGTGAAAAGAAACAGGTAAATTAAGCAAATTGGCCATTCAATGAATTGTCTCTCAGCAAATTAACCCAGAACGGACATAATTGGTAATAAAGAAGGAATGGAATTTAAAAAAGATTTAGTAATTGTCCCTGAGGGATGACCTAACAATTGCAAATGTTGGATGTCATTGTAAACAAGCCTTTTAAATTTTAAAGATCACTTTTAAAGCAATCCAGTGAGTGGCTAGAGTGTGGAGATCATAAATACATACCCACAGGACAAATGAAAGAAAAAAAAAAGCTGTCCTAATGTTACACAAATGGGTTCTAGTGGCTTGGGATAAATTTCCAGTGACAGCATCATGCATGATTCAAAATGTGCTGTATCTCAAACAACTTAGATGGAAGTGAAGGTGACATGCCTCACAAAACTGCATTAGAGCATTCAAAAAGTGGCTTCAGTGATGATGAAGACATGGATGTCAAAGATGAATGTGAAGAACATGAAAAAAGTGAAAGTAGAAACAAAAAGCATGTCTCCAAATGCACATTATTTTATCTCATGTAATTTTATACAGGTAGTACCTCTACATTAAATATAATAACTAGACTCTTGACTGTTTCATCTATATCTCTTAAAGTTTATTCATTTGAGTTTCAAAAACACATTTTTCCATTTTTTCATTGAGAAATTAGACAATGGAGGTCACTTTATAGATGGCAGTTTACGACAGGAAAGGACCAGAGTCATATGAGTCTGAATAACAAAGAATATGAACCGACGTTCCAGGAAGGCTTCTGTGAAGAAGCGCTGCTTAAGCTGCTAGCAAGATAAAGGGTGGGTCAGGAGAGAGGGAATGCTGTTCTAGACAAGGTAAAAAGCAGGCACAGAGTCCTGGAGCAGAAAGAGACCCAGCGTTGGGAACTGAAAAAGGTTGTGGCTGGAGCAGAGGGAAAGAAGGAACATGTAGAGCGAGATGAGTCTGGAGACCTTACAGAGCCATGGAGAAATGCTAATTATTTTGTCTTCACCTAAGAGTGAAAGGAAGACAACAAAGAGGTGGTTATTACACTAGTCTACACAAGAGATGCTGGCATTTTTGGTAGACAATGGCCAGATCTCCGATCACACAGGGCCCTACAGGCCATGGTAAGGATTTAATGGGGTTTTGTTTTGTTTTTTTGTTTGCTTGTTTTGCTAAAGTGTCATGGGAGCCACTGAAAGGTCTTAAGAGTTGCAGTGAAATGATTTTAAAAGCAGCAATCTAGTTGCTAGAAGGAAGGGCTAAAGGGCAAGGTTTTTTAAAAAAATATAGGAATATGACTGGGAAGTTATTACCCTGGTCCTGTATGACAGGCAGTGGCTTGGTCTATGGTGATGGTAATGGAAATGAAGACAAGTAAATGCACTGAAGAGAGGGAGGGAGGTTTCGAGGATGCCTCCTGTATTTCTGCGTTACCAGGATGCTGGCACATTTCACTGACATAGGGAACACTGAGAGAACAGCTTTAGGGTGAAGAAAACCACAAGAGGGGACAGAGCGTACCAGAGGTAGAGTGGGACTTTCTTCCTTGGTGCCTTCCTTTCAATGACAGATGGATAATAACATATTAATGTCCTGTGTATTACAGGCATGGAAACTTTCATGTTCTACATGCTCCATAAACAAAGGAAATTTCCAGGATACATGGTAGAATCACCCAGTTTGCTCCATGGGAGGTAGAATTTAGTTGATTTTCACTTCCTGTTTTGGAACAAAGGAGGTAGTTACCAGCGTATTGGGAAGCTTTACAGTCATTATCATGCAATGGTGCTTTGTTGGACACTTTCTTGCAGATCAAGAAGCTGACCCTGGAATCCAGAATCCTGGGAAAGGCACTGAAAAATGAAAACCACTGTGGCTTATCAGAGAGGACTCCATTATACTCCTGATGACCCTATAAAACAGTATCTTTTTTCAGAAGAGAAGGCTGGTTTGGTTTTGATGTAGACATCTAGAGCACAAGAGGGAAATTTTCATGTTTGTTACCTGCTCTGTTGGCTTTTCATATGGAGGATATTTCTCCTCCAATGAGAATAGTGTAAGATGGAGCCTTAGGAGCAGATGGAGAGTGTCTTTGTCTACAATACTGAAGCCACAGAGCAGTGAACCAGCACTAACACCAGGGGTGAGCCCCCCCATCGGGCTGTGTCACTCCCACAGCTGCTGAGAAGATAATGCCCAATTTGGGGGAAACACGTGGAATTAAGTAGATGCTCTTTCTTGTGGAATAAGGGAAAGAGAAAGTACACCTCTGACACGTTCAGCAAACAGGGAGTTAAGCATTCTGGGCCACCTTCCCTGATGTGTGTGTAGTGAGATAGTCAAGGAGGTCACCATGGATACATCTGGCTGCATCTGCCTGAGTTATTTGTATTGAACAGATTGCTACAGGGTGTTTTTTCTGGTCTCATTGTGTGTGTGTAATGCCAATTAAATAACGGGAATGAAAATTAAAAAAGAAAATATCTGCCCCTGCTGGGTTTAATCTCATTAGTGCAAAGTCAAATGATTAGTCCTAAAAAAGGGCTCCAACAGGCAGCAAAGACAGCAGTAAAGTTGCAAGTATCTTTTGCATCACACCGAGAAAATAAATCAGAATTGCTCACTGGGTTGAAGACACCAGAGCCATTCCTATAATAAGACCATGTTAAGGCTTGGGTAGCATTGAGTTGAGTCTCTACCTAAATGAACAGCAGGAAGACTACCATGACACATCCCAAACTTCAAATCTATAACATAAAATTACCATGCCAGGCATTTTAAGGACAGGTGTCATGTTTCTCTTGGTTGATTGTAAAACCTGGCAGATGTTTACTTTATTAGTGTTTGATGGCTTATATAATCTTTAAGCATTAGACTTTTTTTTCAAATTAATCAAACCAGACAGCAATAAAGTTGCCACCAGCACTGGGAAGCTCTCAGAGAAAATGCAAAACGCCAAATGGAAAGGTCTGCCCAATTTAAGCCTCAAAGTCCATTTAAAATGAAGGCCTTGAGGTACACCAGCAGGAGCTAATCCTTAGCTAAACCTCAGGTGGAATATCAAGTTTTCCCTTCCTTCAGAAGTTTGAGAAATGTCAGTTACAGCTACAGGCCATTCCAAGGAGAAGACTTGGAATGGTCAGCTGTGCAAAAATGACCAAGTCCAGAAGGTTTTCTTCAGTGACACACTAATATGCATGCTTTTACTTTCAAAGTGCTTTATCCCCTTATCTCATTTTATCTTCACACTGAGAAGCAGAGAAAATAGGAATTGTGCCGATATTGCAGGTGAAGAAAGCAAGGTACAGAGATAAGGAACCCAGCTCTCTTGACCTTCTTTAGCTAATTGCCCTACTAAGCTCTCCAGGGGCCAGTCTAAGGGAACCAGGCACAGGCATACAATCATCTATCTAGAAAAGACTTCACTTGGGATGAGGCACGGACACTATTCTCTTGCATGGTGCTGAAAAGTAACTTACTTTGACTATCCAGGATAAAAGAAATTGGACATTTTCCCAGCCCCTGACCAATAAAAAGTAATTTTCCACATCAAGCAACCTTTAACAGGGGCCAGAGTTAGGCCTCAAGGGCCTCTGAGTCCCCTGACATAATATGCAAAAATGTATGTGTGTGTGTACATGAATTTTTCAGAAGGAATGTACAACTTTCTCAGAAAAATCAGATTTTCTACCTCTATGACCTATAAAAGGCTAATAACCCTGATCTCTATAGATGAAGAGATCCCACACTTATTTTGAAGATCCTGAAAAGAAAGGCAGAGCTGCCCACATGAGTGTGGGTGGTCCACTCTTCAACGCAATGGAGACCCCGTGAGGTAGGACACTCAAGGGAAGGCAAAGCTCTGGGATAGGAAGATCATAGGATTTTGGATTCAGATAGATATAGGTTTGCCAATATTAACCTTGTGATCTTGGCCAAGTTATTGAACATGTTTTATGTTCAGTTTTCTCCTCCATAAAATAAAATAATAAATATATAAAAAATAATAAAAATAATCAGTTCCAACTCTCAGAGTTGTTGCAAGTATTCAGTGATGTGATGTAGATCGAGTTCCTGGCAAATGTAAGACTTAGTAAATGTTGGTTTACTTTCCCTATTTGGCAGCCTTGGGAAAGGATAAAAACAAAAACAAAAACAGAAAAACAGAATTGACACTGCCTGGCCTGGAAAAATTGTAAGGAATCAAAAAAAAAGAGTCAACATGTAGCCAATATTGGCTGACAAGAGAATAGAGAAGAGACATGCAGGAACTTCACAGAATGAACCAAGCAGAGGGCAAGGCCTCAGATATCCTTGGACCAGCCCCAGGATATGGGAGCCTAGACAACAGGACTCAGACCCAAACCTTGGGACCCCCTAATCCAGCCCTCTTCCCATTATTCTTCCCTAAATCCTGCTTCCATGTGCCTCTGTTGTTTCATGTTTGCATTCAGTCCCTCTCCCTTTAATTATAAGGCTAAAAATAGTTTGCCATAAATGAGCAGATCTATTAGCTCTAAACAACAAAAGGTAATGTACTTGTATAAAATAATATCCGTATAACAAGCCAACTGTCAGAGCAAAATGAATGAGCAAGCATAGAGGCTATTAGTACCTCTAAATAATGCCACATGGAATTGTCAATGCACAGTGATTGGAGCACTATCAGGGCAAGACTCTACGCTGCAAATATACATGACAGGTAGCCTTCCTCCCCACCCAAACTTTGGTGACTGGCTGTAATCTAGTATAGTACGTTCCGGTATTTTCTGCTTTCTCTGCCCTGGATTCCCTAGGACAGTTCTGATTTTATATTATGTGGTGTGACAGTCCCCCTGAGTTTCTTGCCAGAGCAGTAGAAGCTAGAAGGCTCTTGACATTGGGACTTATAGCAGTTGAAGGCCATGAGGCTGCCCCGGGTGGGTCTAACAATGAGAAAGTCTCACTTTGTCCAGGAGAGGAGAGACAGTACAGGGCATGGTCAGGAGCCCCAGCTTCATGGCTTCTGAAGAGTGTAAACTAGGGTAAACACACTAAGCAAGATGTGCCTTGCACACTTTTGGGGAGATATTTTTTTCTCTTTCTCAAGATAATTAACACTTGCACAATGCTATATATTATAAAGTTTTTTTTAAAAAAAAAATCCAATAAAGATTACAGTTCTCCCTTCACTTCCTTTTTCCATATTCTGATTGTGATGTTTTTTAACCCATGCATGCTTGTATACTTTTACTTTATCTGCACATCTCTTTAAATATTTCTTACTAGAAACAACCAAATTGGCCCATCAGTAGAATAATAGATAAACTATGTTTTATCATTACACATATTATATATATTAACACAATACATAGTATAGTAATAAAACAGTTTTATATTTATAACTGTTATATAAAATAAATATATAAATAAATATATTTTTTAAAATATAGTCAACATCTAATGTCCTGGCTTATTGAGAAGAACAATAATGACCAAAAAAAAACCTAATAGCTAAGATGCCTAGATTCATTAGAAGCAGCATGAGAGGTACTCACATTGTTTCCTAAATATATATTGATCCTTACCTCTTCTAGCTTATACAAATGCATGGACACATGCCTATCTTGGAATTAAAGTGACCCCAAGGGAGCCAATGTGAGTAACATTGCTCATTTCTCTGGTGACTGTCAAAGAATGAAAACAGCAGAGGGGACAGCGCCTAAGGAGATTTGGATTGTCTGAAGAAGAACGAGTTTGGAAGCCCTGGATTCCCCAATAGCCAAGGTGGAGACAGAGGGCAGAATGTAGGGCAGGGGCTTAGCCTCCACCCTCCTTCCGGCAGATGTAAAGATGACAGAAGCCACAGCAAGGGCAAAAGGATGGAGGGCAGCCACGGTCCCTGTCTCCACACAGCCTCCCTCAGTAGTGTGGACTGGGCACCACGTTTTCTTCTCCTTTCTCAGGCTGCCCTATTCTTGATACTTTGATATATTTGGATATTTTCTATCAGGTGAGACTGAGAGAAATTTAACTTCTTAAATTGTTGGTTTGTTTTGTTTTGTTTTTGAATACTGGACTCAGAAAGTTCCATTTGGATCTATTTTGATGCCTGATACTGGGAAAATTTGACTTGCCATGCTTTTTTTATTTGGAAGTAGATATTCTGAAGGTAAACTGTATTGGTAATCTAATATTTTCTACCTTGTACATAGCAGCTGCTAAGGAAATACATCCCCCAGTCCTGGTGGGATGGGAGGTAGTTCTTGTATCAGAACACTTTGACATCAGTTCAATTACAATCTATGTGAAGCCAAGGAGGATCTTTTAGACCCTATATTAGATTTTTCAATAGAAATTCCACACTCAGCAAACCCGTCACAGATTTGCCTCCAACAAGAAAATGATTGTGTCACATTTGTTCAGCCATGTGGTAGCAGAGAACAATGAGGTCTCTGTACACAACTTTGAAATGACCCCCCAGGAAATGCCAGCTGGAGGACTCAAACCTCAAATCAACACTTTGAATCCTTTTTGGAAATAAGGAATAAATTATATACAAAGTGTATAAAGGGAAATTTATCCAACGTGTAGCATTTGAGAAAGAAGTAGGTCTTGGGAAGTAGCCTAGGTTTTCATGTAGGGAACCATAATCACTCCACTGCCACTAAAAATGTTTCAGGGGTTATAAAATCAAGCAGTCACTGACAGACATGAAGCTTGGTGGCCCTCAGTAAGATACAATAGCAAATGGCTAAGGTTTGAGATTATGACAATCACAACCACAAGCACTTGCTCTAAGTCAGGAATACTTGGGACTATTTCCAACACACATTAAAACACGTACTGAATATAAAACTTAAATTATTATTAACTTATTTAATCCTTACAACTTTATGAGACAGATATTTTTTAAGGCACAAAGAGTTTAAGTAACTTGGCCAAAATCACACAGCTAATAAGTGTCAGAGCCAGGATTCAAAACCAATCTGGCAATCTTTTATTTATTCTATGCGATTTTGGGGCCATGTGTTAACAGGACATTTGCATTTAGATACAATTTAGCATATATGATCATGTCAATTCCTATAAAACAATCCTTTCAGAGGATAAACTGTGAGTAACTTTAAAGAAACTGCTTTTAAAAAAAATCTTATTTCTTAGTGCTGTTTATTCTTCCCAAGAGCACCATCTTCCAGAAGAGGAACACTGGAAATAACTATACATCAGACACCTGAAGAAATGGCCTCAGAATATAACACTATTAAACAATCTCAAGGCAGGTTAATACTCAAACATTTAATGTTTCATCACCAGCAACTTTAGCCTCTATATAACCTTCTCTGGAAGAAATATGAACATTTTTTTTCTTGAAAGTATAAAGTATTATGTTTAACATGTATCTAATATAGCCCTATTTTATTTTACATTTCTTTTACCTTCAACAATAATCTTCAGGTATAAAATGCACATGCTCACTGGGGAACTGCAGAAAATTAATTCCCAGCAAATTTTGTCAATGACTGTCACTCACTTTCTCACTTAAAGGATTGTTCTGTTGTTGAACAGACACATCATTAAGTATTGCTGTGAAAGAAGAGAGATAACACATTTCTGTTTCGCGGGACTCAAGTCTAAAGGGAAATAAGATCTTGCTTAATATTGTCATAGTTGCCTAATTGCCCTTAAAATCCAGCTGTGAGTTGTGTTCCTACCCGTAGTTACATGTGACCCAAGTCTTTTCTGAGCTGAGTACATGAATACTTTCTCCTATGGCTCAATTATGTGACAGCTGCTCACAGGATCTGTCCTTGTTCCTACTTCAGTTCATTTGCTTCACAGACAGTACAATATCTTTGACCAAACTAAATCACTCCTCTGTGTGTGTGTGTGTGTGTGTGTGTGTGTGTATTGTCCTTGAGGGCAGGAAACCTATAGTTTGTGTACCTCATAATGTTAACTAAATACTATGCACTCAGTAAATAATGATTGAATGAATAAATTTGTTTAACTTTACAACCAATGAGTCAATAATCTATCATTTCTTCCTAAAAGTCCTTGGCACTGCTGCAAATTTGCATTATGCTTCAGTGCATCCCTATATTTTTCTTGTCCAGTGATCCTTTGCTAAGCACAAGATAAGGGGCAGTAAGTGCCTCATTTCAGCCTGCAATATGACAGTTGCTTAAAAATATTAGCCAGAGTAGATGAGAGAAGACAGTCATCTGATTATGTAATTTGTTTTATAGTGACTACTCTGAGTTCTCTGATCCAGTTATTCTCACTCTAGCCCTCAACATGGGAGTTCAACTTCCATTCAAGTCAAACTCTCCCAGATTGACCAGGCAAGAAAAAAAAATCACAAGGGAACTAAATCCTAAGCTTTGACTGACAGTCTTGGCCACCAACCTCAGGAAATAAATTCTGACTGCAAAAGGTTTCAAGGTACCCAAGAGAGTCTGTTTAGGCAGACGGGACACTGTAGGAGGGAAGAGCAGTCATAAAGGAAAGACGCTTGGCACATAAGGAACAGATGGACCTGGATTCTCTCCACCTTCCCTATGTGTTCAACTGAACACAGAGAATTTTGTAGTCTCAAACTAATCACAGTAAATCCAGAGCTTTTGAACATCACAAAGGGTACATGAAACTGTTTAGCTATTTCATTTAAAATAATGCATTGCACTCATAGGCCCCAGAAAATGGCAGGGACCTTAATTTAATCTAAAAGGACTGTTGTCATGGCTCTCCCTCAATTATTAATTAATTATCTACAAAGTCCAGAATTACTATCATTATCCTGAACACCTATTATATTGTAACCACAAACTCAAACACAGATTTGGTCAGTAAAATCTGCATAGGTACAGAATATGAACTTTGGGAGTTGAGTCTCAGAAATTTTAGTCTAGAAGTCTGATCATCACATATGTTTTCTAGGAGATTCGATTTCATGTCTAATAAATTACTAAGGCATAATCTCTACCTTTCTCAGAATTCCGAATGAAATGAAAGCAGAAGAAAATACTGACTATAGACTTTTGTTTCAGGCCTTGCTCCGCCCAACAGAAGTACCACATTCATTCAGGAAGTACAAAGGGATACAGTTTGATGTTATCCCATCACTAGTTTATGACATCAGACAAGCTTCCAGAAATCCATCCGGACATCACCACGTTACTTGCCAACAACATACACACCATTTGGAGGTTCTGATACAAGTGCATTCACCATGAGGAATAGGGAAAGAGTCATACTATCGGGGGCCCTCCTTTCCCTACTCCAGTGTCTACAACAAGGTAGGGAAAACACCTGAGACAAAGAACTCCATCCAAGTCTGGACTCTTAAGGGTGGATCCATAGAGAAATATTGATCCCAGTATTTGACTGAGGGGTAGCAGTAATTCACGTAACAATCCCTCCAGCAAGAGAAAATCTGAACAGTTAATTACCAGGCTGGCTTCTGAACCTAAGGGGAATCTTAATAGACAGAACTAATTAAAATCAATACTCATATGGTAATTGTGAGATGGGGGAAAAAGGCTCAAGATAAATTTTAAAATGGAGAAGAATGAGCAGTCTTAATTCTTCATGCCAACCTTGCTACCTGGCTCTCCAGCAAACGTTCACCAACAGGTAATATTCCTGGTAAGGTCTTGGCACTTGGAGGGAAAGACAGCATACACAAGAAGCCCACTGAAAGCTTTCTTGAGCCTCTTGGTAGTGTGGTCAGAGATGGTCAGAGACACTGCATTTGTGAAGCCAGGGCCATGCTCACATCAAGTATCCTGATGCCAGAGAGTGAGAAAATTTGTTTTTTCTTCTGACTGTGTGACTTTGGGAAATTTACTTACTCTCTCTGAGCCCCAGTTTTTTCATCTGTAAAACTCAAAAAAAAAATGATCTCTAAGATCCCTTCAGTTGTGTCATACTGGAACACCATATCTCAGAGAGGCAGATGGGAGCCTTAAATATGGGTCAGACATGTAGGTGCAAATAATGGGCATCCCATTAAAAAGATAATGTTTCTTGTTCTGGTTTTCCTTTAAAACAGTGCGAGTCTGTCTTATCGTGTTCTTCATTCATAGCTTGTTTGGCTTCATACCAATGAGTGATCTCCAAGGGAACTATGGAGTTTGGGTTTGTTTCAAAATATCATTTTCAAAGTGATAAATGAAAGCTTAAAATCATGCCCCAAACTTGACTATCACACTGTATTCTGCTTTCTCTTCAGATTATTGTAGCTCTGTTCATTATAGGGCAGATTCTGGTAAAAGACAAATCTCCCCAATATGGCAAAAATTGTCCCAGTATAAGATTCCCATGTGGCTGACATAACATTTGAGTTCTTTCCCTTTTTAACTTAATAATATGTACTGATGCCAGCCAAGGACAACTCTCCATGACCATATAACAGGATGATAAGAAATTAATTTGACACATGGTAGCTGTGGGTGGCAGGAGGGGAAAAGGTTTTTTTACTGTATTATTTATTTTTTACTTAATAATTTTTTACATGGTAATACATACTCATGATAAAACATTCAAATAGTACTAAAAGAAACACAGTGAAAAGTTAAGTCTCCTTCTGAAGCCTGTCCCCTAAAATCCCCTTTCAGGGGCAGCCCACTCACATTAGTTCCTTATGTGGCCTTCCAGAGGTACACTAGGTACGTACAAGTCATATGTATATATAGGACTCCCTCTCCTTTTAAAACACAAATGTTAGCATACTTTACACATTGTTCTGCCTCTTCTGCTTTAACTTTAACATATATCACAGATAGTGCACCTTATCATTACATGCCTCATTTTTTAAAGGCACATGTTTAATTTTATGGATAGACAGTTCCTTATCAATGGGAATTTAAGTTGTCTCCAATCTTTTGCTATTACAAGCACTACTCAAATAAGTATTTTGGGACATACTGCTCTGAGCATGTGTGACTATATCTCTGGTATACATTAGAAAGATAGAGTTGCTGGACTAGAGGTATATGGACTTGTGATTTTAACAGATATGGCAAAATGTCCTCTGGAAAAGTTATTCCAATTTACATTCTCATAACTAAAGGATGAGTGTGCTGTTTCCCACATCTCTGTCAACAGAGTGTAGTATCAATTTTTTTTCATCTGTTACCTATATAAGGGATGAAGAAAAGAATCCCTTGTCATTGTTTTATTTTGAAATACATTTATTATGAGAATAGTTGTCCATCTCTTCATGTGTTTCATATCTTTGTTAACATTAACAGTGATGACTATAAGATTGTCACCTCCACCTACAGGGAACATAATTGCCCAAAGTTCCCAGCTGCTGTCCTCTGCTCCCAGCCAATGATTGAGCATGACAGGTATATTAGGTAGGCCCATTCCTGAGAGACACAGACTTCTCGGAGGGTGACATTGGCTCAAGGGCTCCCCAACAACCTTATAGAAGTTTCCTTAGACTGCATGGTGGTCTGAGATGCTCACTCAACCTTCCTTCCCTCTCCTTCACTTAGGGTCGGACTAACATCATGGTCTGACAACCTTCCCAGCCTCTACCAGCTCCCTCCCCATTTCCTCTCAAAGGCATTTCCCCTTGCACATTTAATCCTATCTTGGCATCTACTTCTCACCAGACCCAGGCTAACACATTAGCTGCTCATATCCTTTGCTCACCATTTTATTGTTCCATTGGACTTTTCTTTGTTGATTTATAGGCTTTGTTGATTTATATTATAATATAATATTATAATGGCTTAGCCATTTGCTGCCACATATATTGTGATTATCTTTCCTTAGTTAGTCTTAGATCTTTGGATTAGTTTATGATGTCTTCTCCATGTAGAAGCATGTCTAAGATTTTTGGGTGATGCATGGGAGTTTCTATTTAAGATGTGAGTGTAACTCCTCTTGATCTGAAGATCTAGGAACTAAAAAGATAATAAGGTGTAAGCCCAATTCACACCAATATACAAAAGTGAAATAAGAGGAAGAGTGGGAGACCCACAGCAGTCACTGGTCTGCAGCAATTCTAAAATTCCTCTGGGCAGGTATGGCAAAGTCTCCCACCACAGGGGTGGAGAATGCTCCTTGAATAGGCTCCAGTTATGCTCTGTGGGAGGTGTTCTCCAGACATTGCTCTCCATGGCCCTTGGTTCTAACCTTCTAGGAGATTCCTTTTCCATTATCTTCCTTGGAGATCTTTAATATGGATGTTGAGGAACATGCCCTCATTGAGGGCTGAGCAATGTTCCCTATCCATTACTGTCCAAAAGTCATTTTAGGTCTTCAACAGTCTTCGTTTCCCTTAGTTCAGGCTACTGGGTCTTGTGAAAATACAGTTCTCCTGAAAACTTAACTTTGCGACTATATGAGGCCTGCAGACTCCTTGTGTCAACAGCTATGCCCATGGTTCTCTTCTAGACACATTTAGATTTGCTGTATTTCTTTGCTTTCTCACCCCTGTGCCCCTCTACCTCCTTCTCTCTCTGTAGAAGTGCCTGCTGAGATGAAGCCCTGTTAGCTTGATCCCTGAGAGACAATGAAGAGCAGAGTCCTTCTGTCAACCTGCATTGGACATGTCATTTGAGCGAGGAAATAAACTTTCATTAACATTGAGATTTTGTTCCCATAGCATAAGCTAACTTATCCCATCTAATACAGAAATTAGGACCTAGAAAGAGGGAGCTGGCATAAAAGAACTCTAAAATAGGTAGCATTGGCCTCACTGCTAAATAGAAGATGGCAAAGGAACTTGTCAAATGTTGTCAAATGTCTCTCTCTCTTTCTCTCTCTCTCTCTCTGTCTGTCTTTGTCTCTCCCTCTGTCATTGTGTTTCTCTCTCTCTCTCTTTTCCTCTCTATCTTTCCTTATGTATATATAGAGAGATTATTCTATGGAGATGATATATACAAAACACCATCTTAATTGCAGGTACCTTAGGTCTAATCAGACTATAGAGTGAGAGCCACAACTGTAGTCTCCATTCCCTAAGCCATTTTACCACCTCAACTGAAAGGACTTTTGGGGTACTGCCTCATCAGTTGGACCACTATTCCGAAACACCTTAATCTACCCAAAGGTTTTAACAATGTATGACAACCATATTCTTAATTTGCTATTTGCTATTAGAATGGCTTTAATCAGCTTTTGTTGCCCAGTTTTCTCTTTTATCAGTTGGGTTCAGGAAGCAGTTTTCCCTTCCAAGCCCACAAGTCTACAAATTTCTGGACTCCTTCTCTCTTCTGCTTTACTCCTGCTTTCACTGGCCAGTTCTTTTCTGAGCTTGCCATGCACAATCAATAGCAACCAACACATGCTACTAATATTCTGTTTTTCAACGTCTTTTTCTAAAGTCATAAACATATTAGGTAAATGCCTTGCCTTCGAAATTACTGCCACCAACATTTTTACCAAATGTTTTGCCACTGTACGATATGAATCATTGTCTTTCCAACATTTGACAAGTTCCTTTGCCATCTCCTATTTAGCAGTGAGGCCAATGCTACCTATTTTAGAGTTTTGTTATGCCAGCTCCCTCTTTCTAGGTCCTAATTTCTGTACTAGATGGGATAAGTTAGCTTATGCTATGGGAACAAAATCACAATGTTAATGAAAGTTTATTTCCTGGCTCAAATGACATGTCCAATGCAGGTTGACAGAGGGACTCTGCTCATCATTGTCTCTCAGGGACCAAGCTGACAGGGCTTCATCTCAGCAGGCACTTCTACAATTACAGCAGAAAGAAGGAAATGTGGAAAGCCACTAACTGGCACTGGCTCTTTACATTTCTGCCTGAAAGTGGCACATATCACATCCACTCATGTAGTATTAGCCAAGTAGGCCACAAGGCCATGCATAACATCAGAAAGGGAGGGAGTCTTATTGTCCATTTTCACAGGTAAGGAGAAGGTAGGAATACTCAAAGAACAATGCACTAATGACTACCACAGTCATTGTGTTGTTCTGCTCATCCTCCTCCCCTCCTTTTCTCCTCCTCCTTCCCCCTCCATCTCCTCTTCCCTACCCTCCTCCTTTTCCCTCAACTATCTGTCTTTCTCAAGGCTTTATCACAAAAGGTCTTGAGTCGACTTTGATATAACCTTCAACATGCTTTTCTATGCTAGGCCCAAGTTCCCTCTTCTGCTAATCATCAACGTGAATAGCCTTGCAATTCACAGCCACTAAAACCAATCTTCTTAGAGTTGAGTAAAAAGTATCAGAAGTAAATATGAATAGGCTGGAATTTCACTTAAAGAAAACCAAACTTAGTGGTTTGGTCAGATTCCTGGAAGGAAAAGATTCATGATCATCCACTGGGTTTATTGTATGAGCCAAGAGTGAGGGTGCTTCCTGTTTACATAGAATTTATATCCTGATCCCACATGAAAGTCGAGGTTGTTGGGGCTATCCTGCCATATCCAAAGCTATGATTTAAGACACATTTACTGACAGATCCAGGGATCCACACAAATGAATACCCCTATGAGCTAATCACACGCTCACAGAGTGCTTTTAGTCATCACTTTCAGCCAAAGACAGTTAGGGCTCAATGTAAACTAATTGGGCTTGGCAGAAATGCTATCTTGTTTGATAAGATACCACCATTAGAGATGACCTGTTTGACCCACTGGTAAAAAATTTTCTACTTAACTTTGGCAAAAGTGGTTTAAGTGACTTCTTAAGTTTTCTTTCTAAAAATTTACCTAAAGAAGTCCTATTACAATATTACCTTTAAATCTATGTGGACTTGGGAACTTTGCAATCAAATTCATTCTTATTCAGCAAGAGGTCACCTTCTATGGCCCTTGTTGCAGATTCCACATCATAGCCTGTAATGCCATGTTACAGTACAATTGTTTTAGGCCTTTTAGAATGAGGACAACACCAAAGGCAAAGACAAATAACCCAGTGCTAGTCTCGGTTGTTCCATTTTTAAATAGTGAACCTCTCCAAGGTAGGATTTCCACAACTGCAAAGTATATCAGTTGGACTGGATGGTGGGCAGAGTGCACCCCAAGATAGTTTTCTGTGACTCAGTTATCCCCTTGAGCACTCAACACCTGCAGATTTAACATTTCCAACAATCTTACCCCAAATTGTGCCACTATTATATCAAAGTTGAAGCATTTTAAAATTCCTTTCA
Organism: Daubentonia madagascariensis; assembly: GCA_023783475.1. Classification (NCBI taxonomy): domain Eukaryota; kingdom Metazoa; phylum Chordata; class Mammalia; order Primates; family Daubentoniidae; genus Daubentonia; species Daubentonia madagascariensis. The sequence goes on from JAKFHU010001798.1 coordinate 14,858,504, forward strand.
GTTAGTCAAAGTAAACTTTTAAAAGTCTTGTAGGGCACTATTTTTTAAATAAAATCACCATCATGACAACTCGTCTTCACACTGCCTTCCATCACTTCCGTGCCACCCCACCAATGAGCCAAGTTAGTATTGAACTTGTAAACTAATCTGGCCTTACTTAAGCAAGTTTTGAATTTTATAATCATCCTCCTTTATCCCGCGCTTCTGGGCTGCTATCCAGAATGTGAGCAAGAAATGTGAAGGGTCACTTCCTGAGGTGAATGCTCAAAATTTTTCAAAGTGATCGTGGGTGGCTTAGACTGCCTCCGCTTCAAAACCACTTTTTCCTGTTTTCATGCTTGATTTTGTGTGTCACTGACCAGTGTGTGTGAGAACTGAGGTTCCTTCAACCGTGCTGGGTGCAGCCTCGGTCCCTCCTAGCTCTTCTCCAGTTCCCTCTATGGGTCCAGCTCTGCTTCAGACAATGCCCTTCACTTTCCAAAACTAACCGCTGCTGTGTTCAAATCTAGGCAGCATAAATTCACTTTTCTTCCTTTCTACAGCGACCTTGCACTCTGAGATTCCACTACCTCAGAAATGGACTCTTTCAAGTTCTAAACTGCTACCTAGCCCTTGCTTCGGTTATCTTAAAGAAGAATTTTTAAAATAAAATATTTTACTTAAAGAAATCCCTTTTTAAATTTTCCTCATTTTTAAAATAAAATCTACCAACTTTGTCTAGATTTTTCTGGAGAAATAATCATAGCTATGTGGGGGTGAGAGGAAACTTCCCCTTTCCCCAGAAATTTCGCTGAAAGATCAACTCATGATTAAGGCAGATTAATAAGAGGAAGAGGTTTATTTACCATGCACACAGGGAGAATCAAAGGAGTGATCACCCAATATCCCAGTGGGATCCAGATATTTTTAGATACTACTTTTAGAGGAGAGGGGGAGATGAGGAGTAGTGGTAATTCTGTTTAGGGGCAATAAATGGTTGCTAGGGAGGGTGAATACATACTTGGGAGAATGAATGGATGGGGGAAACAGATTGACTTGTAAATTAACCTGAGAGACGGGTATTATGTTTAAAATGATTTGGGCCAGGTCTGGTTATAGTCTTGATCTTCTTTCCTGCTATATATTAAGATAACAGGGAGGAGAAGGGAAGCCAGCCGTTCTTTTGATGGGTCAGTCCAGTTTATGCAGGTAGAGGGAAAGCCCCTTCCAATGCCTTTTGATCTCGAAGAGCCTTTAATTCAAAATATACTTTGTACCAAGGAGTCGTATTTTGGGGTGAAATTTCCTCAGCTCCTTCAGCTATACATTTGGCATTTCAACTTCTATAAATGCTTACTCCCACTATACAGGGATTTATTTTTATTGTATATATTTTAGACAAAAAACTCAGCACTCAAGAACGTATCTATTTTCTCTTAGTATTTGGTCTAGTATTTGGATGTGCAACTATCAGAAAGATGAGGAGTGCATGGCTATGGCATTAACATCTGTATATTTATTCCTCCCATAAATGTGGTGAACTGAACGGGAGAAAAAAGGGAGAAGAGAATAAGGGATACTTTGGGCTCCTTAATGATCTTTCACTTAAAAAAATAAAAGCTTCAATATTAAGCTCACTAAAATTTACTTTGAACAGTATTCTTAATCCTATATAATATGTTTTAAATACATTCAGTTAAAAAGAGATTTAAAGAAATATCTGGGCTGCTATTAGTTTTGTTATTAAGTGTTAAAAACTGCTTCTAAGCACAATTCACAATCACAAAGATATGGAATCAACCTAAGTGCCTATCAACCAATGAGTGGATAAAGCAAATGTGGTATATATACGCACACCATGGAGTACTACTCAGCCATACAAAGGAAAGAAATGATGTCTTTTGAAGCAACTTGGATGGAACTGGAGGCCATTATCCTAAGTGAAGCAACTCAGGCACAGACAAATAAATGCCACATATTCTCACTTACAAGTGAGAGCTAAGCTATGGCTATGCAAAGACACACAGACTGGTATAATGGATACTGGAGACTTAAAAGGGGGAGGGGGAAGAAAAATTACCTATTGGGTACAATGTACACTGCTGAGGTGATGGGTATACTAAAAGCTGACACTTCACCACTATACAATATACACATGTAACAGAATTTAACTGGTACTCCTTAAATATATTGAAATTTTTTTACAATGCCTCTAACCCTGGATTCCTACTACAGGCTTGGGACAGAATCCTCTTTTAACTTGACATGAATTCTTAACTTGGAGACCAAACTTTGCCAGAGTGTCTTCATAGTTCTAGCTCCTCTAGAGCTGTTCTACATCAAAAGCCCTTACAAATTGTTTTCATAATGTCAAATCATTCTTCACCTTGGTTCTTTTCATTTATTAAAGACACCTAGCTAATTTGAAACTAGTCCTAAATAAAATGTTTAATTCCTTCATGTGGAAGGAGAGCCTAGGAGTGAGTATGCACGAGCTGTCTCAAAGGTGGTACCCCAGCTGAGAAGAGAGCTCCAGCACACCTGACTTCAAGCACATGAGCCTGTGTGGTGCATGCGGTACCGTGTTCTTCAGAGCTTTCCCATCAACACCAAGCCCGATGTCCTTTATGTGGAAAACAGAAGCGTAGAGCCAAAGAGTATGCCTCTGTAGTTGTGAACATGAAATTTCACGATCGCCATTTCATAAGCACAAGGCAGTAATTTCCATTTCTTTTCATCTTAGTTATTTGTAGCTAGAGCCTGTTCTTTTTCTGATTTAGATTGAGTAGGTCCTGTAAACAAAAGATTAGATACACAACTGCTTTCTGAAAGAGTTTGGAATTATAAAAGCATGTTTTCCAAATCTTAACGTTTAAAAATACATTGAGTCATGAATTAGAAGTCTCTAAACAGAGATATAATGATCTCACCACCCAGCAAGGATTTCCTGAGCCTTCCCCACTAACTTTCAGATGTTACTGGGAAATACTTCTTCCTTTCTCCTGACATTTCCCTCCTGTGAAGAGTGCTAATCAGTGTAATCAGTGTAATTCCAAGCTTCTTGCTGCCCAGACTCATGCTACTCCTAGAGACCAGTAAATTTGGGAAGCATGCAAGACTCAGCCCCGCTCTTCTTTTGCAGAACTGGCTTTATTTGAGGGAAGCATACAATCAGCATAAATTGTGCAGGGGGAGGCCTGCCTCACTCTAATGCTAACTGGAACTGAATGGTTAAGTCTGCCTAATTCTGTTGTTCAGTTTTAACCTGGCCATTTAGCTAACAGACTTTAAACTATATATTTTATATTTTGCAACATTTTGGTATCCCCATTTTCTCTGTTTTTATCCCAACTTGTTGAAAACCTAGAAAGGAAAGAGGGTTTGTTTTGTTTATAATGGGGGGCCCCCAAAGTTATATTAATATAATTAATAATTTAAAGGAAAAAATATACGTGTATTAATAGGCTTGGAGACTTTACAGATGCCTGGAAATAAATATATGTATTTTTATACTCTGATGACTAGAAACATTCACCTGCAAGAAAATTGTCAATAAATTATGAATTATGTTACAGACATAATTCAGCATTAGTATGTTGAAAACTCATTAACACTATACAAATGATTCTTAGGCATAGTGCATTACCTAAAACAAGTATGCAAAAGAACTGACTTAAAATACATTGCACTTTCCCATAGATGTAATGTCAGAGTTCAAGCTGTAATCTTGACCTAGAAGACAATATCAGATAAACCAGAGACCTGGTCAACAAATATCTATTCACATATTAGTTCAAAAGATCCTTTGGAGCTATTTTCTCCAGGTGTATTTTAAGAAACTTGAGTCCATGAGATGTTTCTTTCAATATAAAAAGTTTCCTTGGTCAATGAAGCTTGGGGAACACATGATGCTATTATTTCTCCTCCTGAGGATTCACAAGGCACACTAAAATACTAAAGGCTTTGTAAAGCTCTGCTTAAGGTGTTTTACCCCAGTATTCATCAAACATGTCTAACCACAGAACATTATTTTCAAATAGCATCAACTAATTCCCATGAAAAGCACTTTATGAAATGCTGTCTTATAACAGCAAACATTATTAAGAGGTAACACCTAAATTTCTTAAAGAATTCTGATGGATAGCATATTGCCCTATCCCTGTACTCTTGGGTTATATGAAATGCAGGAATGAGACTCACACTCGCAGTTTCATCAATGAGTTTAAGTAGCAGAAAAATTTATATAATGCACATATCAAACAATACATTGTGAAACTCTGTAGACACTGAGACCGGGCACTTCATGTGTGCAAACTCCATTCACCTCACCAGCAATCACTGAAGTGGAACACCTTGGAAGGAACTTGACTCTGTCTTCCAAGGACCTTCGCTGCACTCCTTGAGTTAGAATTAGCCAAGGATTTTCTCTGAGCTTTTTCCCGAGAGCCATCATCTTTCCTCCCTGCTACTACCACACCTGCCTTCCTGGTTGCTCAACTTCCCACTATATGGATAACGACAGACCATGGAAAAGTTGTTAGTTGTCTAACTAACTCTCTACTACAGTGGGAATTTCTTTAAATTCCATTGGTGATTATCTACTCTTAGAGTCCTGGTTCCCAAACTGTGTGCCAAAGTGCCCTAAGATGCTGTATTAATCTTACAGGTAATTTAAATTTTTGAGGGAAACATTATGATATTTGACATCTTGCAGAAAGCACAAACTCCTAGCTCAAAATAGTTCATAGTTTCAACATTATATCACATTATATTCCTTTGGCTGATGGTCTCATCTTTGCAAAGCTAGATTTTGGGTGGTTGCTGTGATAAAAAATCTAGTATCATAAAAATCAATATGGAACAGAAAGTGAGGGTGGTTCAATCTGATTCCAAGATTTGAGAAGCTCGGCAGTACCAATCAGATACATATGTCCCATTATTAAGTAATTGTGGTTATTTTAGAATGAAATGACTTTTTCTATTCATTTATATTATTTTTTCATATAGCTATTAAATTGGGGGGCATAAATACTTAAGTTGTTTAGATTTAACTACTTAATAAATAGAACTGTTAGATATTTCTTTTGGCATAGGCGTACTGTTAAAAATACACTGAAGCACTAAGTGTACCATGATCTCAGGAAATCTGGGAACCTCTGCCTCAGAGGTTTAGAGTAAAGAAAATATAAAAGAGATTTCACCCTACATAAGGAGACATTCCTCTACAGATTTATCTCCCCCTTTTGTTAAAAAAAAGTACCATAAAATGTTAAGAATCTAAAAAGTTTGTATTACATATCAAAAGATAATTCTCTAGTGATAAACTGAAACCTAACAAACTAAATAGAAAGAAAGAGAGATATAGAGATAGAGATAAGAAGGAAGGAAGGAAGGAAACTGCATTTTAAGTTTATAAAACTTTTATCTCTATGTAAGAGAAAGTAATTAGATGCATTCTCCATTTTGAGTCTGAGAAAGAAATAAACCAATGAAAGATAAATATTCACTTTAGATGCTTTAAAGAAGAGAAAGCAATGAGAAGATGGTTTGACTCTGACGTACAGAGCTGGGAGAGACATAGTGGCTGCAGCTGGCATATCTATCCCCCGAAACCTGTTCCTTCTCCGTGATTCTCTTCAAGGTCACGGTTATGTGACACTCAGGCAGCTATAAGCATGGTCCCCAAGGCGTGATTAACCTGCCTTCACTCTAAGCCACATTCCTCCCTAAAGAAAGTATGCCTGGATTTGTGAAAGTCTCCATCTTGGAGCTGAGCACCAGGGACCAGGAAGCTATGAAGTCATTCCCGCCATGATTTCTATCTTCCCTCTTTTGACCAGGTACCCAATGCATAGCTTTCTATTCTTCCTTAAGTTCTTAAGGTTAAGGAGCTCAAATAACCTGAGGAGAGCAGAAATGAGCTGTAAATTATTGAGTTTAGCCCACAAAAAATTCATTCTGCAAATCCACCCAAGGCATCAGATTTCCAGAACCCTGCCTGATATCACCAGAAGGTAAGGACCTTGCTTACTTTCTCTGTCAGTCACCATCCTGTTTCTATTCTCCAACCTGTTGTTTTTCCTCCCTTGACCAACTAGTCACCTCCATCCCCAGAGGCTGCTCCGAGAGCCTTTCTCCTTTTATCAGCCCTCATCCTTGTCAATCTGCAAATCATGGCACTACACTACAATCTCACTTCAAAGATTCAACCATGATCTTCCATAGGCATTCAAAACCATCAAACTGAGTTCCAATTTGCAGTCAGAGAAACTGTTAGAAGTTGTATACATCATTTTATAATCCAATCCCTTGACTCTTCAGATGATGAAAATGGGTAACATTAAATGACTTCCCTAGGTTCACACAGTCTCACGCAGATTTGGGGAAATGTAAGTATAGAATCTACCTCCTTTGTCTTGTTATAGGTCATAGTATACTTTTTTTAAGTCTCTAAAATAAGCACTGAATATTAATACAATGCAGGGATCATTCATTGCTGTCTCAGCTCAGGAGTTTTCAAGACGGTTCAACTCAGTACCACAGTAACACCATCCCACCCCTCCAAGTGATCAGGGCCCCACCACCCTTTTCTGATCTAACAGATATGCTGGAGCATTGTGAGAAGGGGATGGATGTCCACATGGAGTAGGTCAGTCTCTGTACTGGACAGGTGTCTCTCCTGTTGAAAGGAGACTGCTCTAGGTGCTAGTTGCCACTAGCAAAATAAAATCTTCCTGGGATGTTGACAGGAAGGAGAACTAACCTAGTCATTGTGGACAGATGTGGACAGGTCACCCCCTAGTGACAGCTGCCCAATATGCAGGTCAGGACTTAACAACCACAAAGATCCTGGGTATTGGAGAGTGACCCTACTCTTGATGGATCTTTGTTTCCATGACAGGAATCTTTTCATCAGGAATCTTTTACAAAAGTGCCTATGATCCCATTGTCCCAGAAGCACCACCCCTCCAGTCCTCTCAGACCTCCTCTTAGGGCTGTGCTGCTAGGAAGCATGTCCCAGACCCATTTTCCTCCTAGGACCCGGGCTCTCTCACACCAACTTAGGCGATCTTTGAGATACTGGGAAAATTCTTTTCCATCATGTTTATCTAAGATATTTTTTCTATGCCTATCAATTCTCTTTTCTTTGGTACATGCAAAGTGCCTAGAAAAGTGCCTAACACATAGTAAGCACTCAACAAGCATAAGTTATTATTCTTTCTCTTTATTCTTTTATAATAGGCCTTGATAGCATATTACTCCAAGATCTTGAGGAATAATAAAAATAAAAGTAATCAAATACCAACAATATATGATGTTAATTGAACATTTACTATGTGCATGCATTGCCCTAGTTGCTTTATATGTATTAACTCATTTAATTCCCACATCTATCAGAGGTAGGCACAATCTTGTTTTATTCTCCTTTTACAGATTATAAAATTGTTGCACAGAAAAATTAAACAATTTTTCCAAAGCTGCACAGCTAGTAAGTGCTAGAGCTGGGTTTTGAACCTGCATAGTTTGTGCCTAGGGATCATGCCCTTAATTACCACACTAAGCAATTTTCTAAATTCCCTTTTCCTTGAAGGCAGAAAGAACTTGTACTTTGGACTCTCAGTGAAGCAAAGAATGGAGAGAACAATAAAATGTTTAAGCTCCATATTAAAAAGATGTTCCTATTAATGCTGACACATTAATTATGAGGGGCCCAAAAATACTATAGCATATAAAATATACAATTCTATTTTATCATAATTTTGATGATTCTAAATATAAATTACTACATATAATAAACATTAATCCAATAGTTGATTAATAATCATTTCTCTTGCCTTCTTAGAATTCATACAGTATTATAGAATTCATATTTTCACAATGTTTTAAATGCACATTTATTATTTTAAAAAATTTTATTTCTACATAAAATAATAAATTGTTATATGTGGTTTTGCCCAAACCCTTTAACTTTTACACTTTTCCTAAAAGAAGAGTTAGATGTGAAATCATTTCCCGATGCATATTTATCAGAAAGTTTTATGCCTAAATGATATAATACAGCATCTAGAGTCATTATTTTGAGGAAAATATTGATTTTAACTGTAAATGCTTAGCATTAGAAACATTAATAAGGGTTTAAAATTTATTCATTTAACTCTGTCATGATCTGATTAACCACAGCTTTAAAAAATACTTAATCATATGTATTTTAATTCATGACACATAATTCTCCCATTAGACTTAAAGACATGTATAATGCAAAAATATCAACTTGGATAGACAAAGACTACATCCTACTGACATTTCCTACAGGCAAATTGTCAAAATAAGGCCCATCCAAGGATTCAGAATCCCAACAAGTGTACGTGCATCAAGCAGCAGTGCTACACCAGGCATTAGGATCACACATCTCATTTCTCCTGGTATTGCAGATACTCAGCAAAGCACCACAGACACAATGCATCCTCAACTTCATGTGCCCCTTCCTCCCAAATCTCAGCCTCCATCGGCTCTGTCATCACCAGCACTCATGGAAGAAACCTGCCAAGCACATTTCTCCTTCCTATCAGCAGGCATGTAGCCCAACAAGGTAGAACTCACAGGTCAACAACTCCTAACAGTTATTTTTCCCTAACAGCCTCCAAAGTCAACCCCTCCCTGTCCTGATCTACATTCGCTCAGATACTTATAATTTCTATGCGAATTACTACAAAGGCCTCCCCCATTCTAGCTTTACCCTAATTGGTACATATATAGAATGATATTCCTTTTTGTTGAAAATGTTATGAAACTAACATTGCACAGCACTGAAAAAGAAAAAGGTTGTGCAGCACAGAAGACATCCAAGGAAAAGTGAGTCTCCAACTCACCACACCTCAACCCACCCCCTAGAGGCTATTTCTTCTGTATCCACCCAGAAATTTCCCACATACCTTTTCTTTCTCTTTTAATACAGATGCAAACAAACATTTGACTTGGCCTTTCTGGTCTTAACTACTCTTATGGATAGGCGGGCTGCACCGACAAGTGCATGTCCAGTGGCCAGAGTGGCCATTCCTTTAAAATGCACCTATGGTGCCTCTTGACACTGTTCAAAAATCATACAAATGCCCTCTTCCTCTTGGACATGGAACATCTTTAATTGAAGTGATAAGAATGGCCTCTTTTCTTAGGAAGTAACCTCTCGGGTTGAAGAAGAGAACACATGGATCTGGGAGGTGTTTTCCTAGAGAGGTAATTTAACATAGAAATTAAGTGCACAGGCTCTGGAGCCAGACAACCAAGGTCTGAGTCCTGGCTGTATCACCAATACACTGTGTGGTCTTCAACAAATTACTTAATCTCTCAGTGACTTGGCTTCTAGTCTGTAAAATAGGGATGGTAACAATAGTATCTACTTCATAGAGTTGATCTGATGATTTAATGACTTAATATTTATGATATGCTCATAACAGCATCTAGCATGTACTAAGTATTGTTAAAAATGTCTGTTAAATAAAATTTAAAAGTCCATAACGTGTGTGGCATTATGTAAACACGTACTCAGACTCAATGTGTTTCCACTCAGCTTTACTTACAACTCCTCCTCTAAATCCTATCTTTAAAATTATTGGAACTATATGTAGAGATCACAAGTTATCTAGCTAATCATTTTGTTTTGTGGTAAAATTTCAGTTTAAATCTTAAGTATTTGGATTTCAAATTAAGTGTATGATTAAACATTAATGGTGTGATGATAGTTAACCTTAAAATGGGAAATATTTTTACAAAGAAATCTTTATTCCTTTTGAGGTAGTGAAAAATTATTTATTATGTATTAAAGTTTTGCTGCTGCAAAGCGTAGCAGATTGATGAGCTGTTAGGAGGCTGAAAGATGCCTTTTGGTTGTATTAATCACCTAGCCCAAAACTAAAGTAGACACAGGAGAGCCTTGCTTTTGATGATCTCCTGCACAGCCCAGCACAGCCCACACCAGGTCAGACTCTGTGAAAGCAGATTCTTTTCCTGAAGAACATGTTAGGTAAACCAAGTTTCCCTCTCTAGGGTGTCTTTATACATCCTGCACTATCCATCAGGGTTCCTCATTTATATCGATTTTAAGAGTTAAAATAAAAAATTAGGTTGAAGTTTAGAATGTCATTTTAAAGCAAATAAAAGCCCACTTATCATCCTGACAAGTCCCTTTGTGAAGACTGTTCCTTTCAGGAGCACAGCCCCAACCGCCGACCTCACTGGGCTCCTGTTCTTTCTCTTCCTCCTCACCTCCTCCTGCACTTGACTGCTCTATGTGGTCACTTAGCAGTAGAAATTGCCATCACTCCTCACATCTTAAGTAAATTACTATTTCAATAAAAGTGCTAAATGTTGCCTATAAAACTGAAGCATAAATACCTTCCAGTTGGTAATTATTAATAACTATTTTCCAAGAGAGATGATACTTACTCATCTCTCAGCTGGCCCTATGCTAGACTTCGACGATAAAAAAGTGAATAAGATAGACATGGTTTGTGTCCTGACAAAGCCTATGTTCTTCTGGGAGGGGCAGATAAAACAAGTTATCAGACAATAAAGAAATCTTTTTTACAAATTATGATTAAAAGATGAAATCAAAAAAACAGCACTTCAGAGCGAGAGCGCTCAACCTTGGCTGCCACATTAGAATTACCTGAGGAGCTTTTAAAATTCCTCAGTCACACCCCAGGATCAATTAAAGAATATCTGGGGTGGGACCAGGCATCAGTTTTTAAAGCTTCCCAAGTGATTCTAAAATATAAGCAAGGTTGAGAATCATTGTTTTACTCTTACAGAAAAAAATTACAGAATTACAAACACTTAGGAGCAATTTAGTTCCTTTCTTAATTAAATTTAACATTATTAATACTAGTTGGGTGAGCTTAAGGAAGCTATTTCATTTTAACTGTAAACTGTTAGCCTCTGCATACTTTAATTTTCTCATTTGTGAAGTGGGTATAATAGTTTCATCATCTTTCTGTGACTAATATATTAAATAAGATTAAGCATGTCAAATGTTTATCACAGTAACCTACACCTATAAATTTCTCCGTAACTGTCAGCTATCATTGGTGCTGTTGCCATCTCTGTTTCTATTGGTTTTTGTTTGTATTGTCATTATTACTTGCTCTGTTGCAGAGGACTGAAACTTCCTTAGGGCCTCAAGCTGTCTCCCACATAAACTTGGCACCAGCACTTTAGCAAGCTTTTCTTGGGCCTTTAACACACTGCAAAGATTTACCTTCATATATTCCCTGTTGATTTTACCTCCCCAGTATCATTTTTCTGTTCTGCACATTTCCTTCTCACCTTGAAGAAAAAGAATTGCCAATTTCTGCACAAAAGACACAGGAGGGTACATGATTTCCAAGGGACCATGGGAGGCTGTGAGTACAGTCCTCTCCCTGCCTTTACCCTATTCAAATCTTCTGGCAGCTAACTTTCCCAACTCATCCTAAAACTCCTCTCCCCTCATTAGTGGCCAACTGCCATTGAATCTATTTCTTTGCTAATAGGTTGAGCAAGTTTCTACTTCCCTTTCCTGATCTCTGAATGAAACCTCAGAAATAAAAGTGTGCACTTTTTTCCAAACATACAATTTCATTTTATATCTCTCTAACTATATATAATGATGACATGCACTATTTCCACACAACATCCAATTACTTATCTACAAAATGAGAATAATGACAAGAAATATCTAGTCTTTATTTAAAACACATTGCCACCCATGGCAGAGGTATAATACCACCACATTAAAAAAATGTATCTCTGTAACAGAACTACAGCCCAGTCCCAATTGATGGCACACTTATTTTTGGCAATATTAGCTACAAGAATATTATGTTCCTATAAAATAATGTAGACAGACATACTTTGAAGCTTGCTGGGGTTTAGTTTCACATAGATGTTTTTGTATGATAAAATCAGTTGTATGTCTGAAGATTCCCAGACATGAATCTCACCAGCATTACTCAGAATGGATTATAGCCCATGCCTCCTATGTGATAGATTACTAATATTCACCTTCATTTCAAATTACTTCTCTTGGTCTCACATATAAGGACTGAGGTGCACTGTGGTTAGCAGGGTACAGGAAGCAAATAACCAATATGCCAAATTGATGTACTAGAAGTAGTAAGCACACAGCCCCTACCACAGCTGTGGGAGTCCAACCTTGGATGCCTAGCAGACAATTATAAAATGTTTAGTACTAAGCCATGAGAGAACAAAACACACCACTGCTTTCAAATTTTGTTATAAAGATGACGAGAAGATTTACGTCAAGATGATTGACTAGAAGGAGCTGGCACATGCCTCTTCCTTGGAGAAGAACCAAGATGTTTGATTAAATATCCATACTTCAAATAGATTGTCTGGGAAAGAACACTGGAATATAACAGAGAGCCCATGGGACACACCCAGTGTGAAGGAAGGGGAAGCAAGGGTGCCTGCTTGGCGTCACTGAGAGCCTTGAGCAGCTCTTGGAGCTGGACCCAGGGAAGGGGGGTGAGTGAGAGACCCCCAGGGCTCCACACTTCAGCCTTGGACCTTTACAATCCTAGCTACAGAAGAGCTCCTTGACCACCACAGGCCTCCTGACTGTCATAGTGACCTGCCTGGAGATCATGCCAGTGGCACTGCTCAAACTCACATAGAGTTCCACAGATTTCTGAATATCAGGCAGCTGCAGGGTGGAGCCATTCCAGGAGCCCATTCCCCAAGCTCCTGAGCCCTGCCCTGAGACTGCCTCTGCCTCTGCAGGCTACCAGGCCATGGAGGGAGACCAGAACCCAGGTGCTCTCACATGCCCCAAAGATGAGTTCTGCCATGACAACTGCCAGCTAATGCAGAACCAAGGGGTGTTTGGATCACGTGCCCCACGCCTGCTGGCTTCCCCCAGAACTGCCTGCCGGGTTGCTCCCACGGAGAGGGGCATGCCTGCAGCACAACACTCATGTTGACCTGCCTAAGTGTTCCACAGGCAGGCTGGGACCCTTGAACTCAGAGGGCCTGAGGATAGGTCCACCAGCCTGGTCCCACCCCTCAGGATTCAATCAGGGACATGAGGATGATATTTGCAATCTGATCTCAAGTGGTAAAGGAGCCTCCATGATCAGAACTGAGAGGATAGTGTGGCGTGGGATTATGCTGCAGCCTACAAGCAGCCAGGGCTCCCCTCCTTTCACAGGAAGGGCCTGGGAAGGGTGTGGCCTGAAAGCGGTGGCTTCTGTCCTGGGTGGGGAAGCTCATGGCCCAGGATGCCTTCAGGACCTGAATACATGACCTGAATTACTTGAGACTTGAGACTGGCCTAGCTGGTTTGGGCTGTTGCCAGCACCAGACAGAGATCAGCCAGGTCAGAGGAGTAGAAGCTGAGTGAGTCCCACTACTGCCTGCTGAGCTTTGGATTCTAGGGCCCCCCCCACAGGTTCTTTGGCACAGTGGAGGTGTCTCTACCCCTCCCAGGAAGCTTACCCTAGTGGCCTAGGAACAGTTTCACCATCCCCTGTTGGAGTCAGAGCTTGCATCCACCTTTGAGGGGCCTGGACGCAGGCTTGCCTGACCCAGCCCCACCTGGCTTTGCCTGCCTACACCCACTTCAGTGGTGGCAGAATACAGGACAGGGACCCCTGGGAGTTTCAAGGCCCCACCCTTCACTTGCCATGTCCAGGTACATCTGATTAACATAGGCCAAGCATAAATCCCACACACACCACTGCAGCTGGCTCTCATCTACACATGCAACCTACTGGCTGGGAGGTCAATTTGTACAGCCCATCATAACATTTCCTGACACAATTGTACAGCACTTGGCCAACTCTTACCTGCAGGTACCACCTGCTGGCCTGGAAACTAAACTGGATGTCCCAATATAATTCATACTGATAGAAGTCCACAGTGTGGGGGAATGTGATAAGCTTCTGGAGACCTCCATCCTCACCTGTCTGGGCAGGAGACAGGGAACCTGCCCACACGCCTAGTATGCTACCACTGCAACGTATAAACAACTAGCCTTTGAGAAAAACACCACACTAAGGCTACGGACAACCAAGGAATTCATTCAGAGCCTTGGCCCCCTGAAAGCACCCACAAGTAAAGCCCCACCCAACACACTATAGTCACACCCTTAAGAGAGAAAAATAAGTGTCCCATCTAAACAAAAGTAAATTCAAAAATAAGAAGTGACAGCTTCTTCAGATGAGAAGGAATCAGTGTAGAAACTCTGGCAATATGAAAAAAAAAAAACCAGAGTGTAAATACCCCCTCCCAAAGGATAACAACAACTCTTTAGCAAGGATCCCAACCGAAATGAAAATTCTGAAATAACAGATAAATAATTAAAATATGGATTGTAAGGAAGCTCATGAGATCCAAGAGAAGATTGAAACCCAAGAAAAAGAAACCAGAAAAACAATTCAGGACATGAATGAAAAATTTACAAAGAGATAGATATTAAAAAAATTAAAAGACCAAACAGAACTTCTGGAAATGAAAAACTCATTAAAGGAATTAGAAATGCAGTTGAAAGCTTAAACAATAGAATACATCGAGCCAAAGAAAGAATTTCAGAACTTGAAGACAAATCTTTTGAATTTACCCAGTCAGACAAAAATAAAGAAAAAAACACTTTAAAAATCAAACAAAACCTATGAGAAATGTGGGATTTAAAGTATCCAAACATATGAGTCATAGGTATTCCTGAGGGAAAAGAAGAAAAAGTAAAAAGTGTGGAAAACCTACTTGAGGGAATAATTGATAATTACTCAGATCAGGGTCCTAGTTTCTCCTATTTTCTCAAAGAAAAGAACCATCAACCTGGAATTTTGCATGATGCCAAACTAAGATTCATAAGTGAAGGGGAAATAAAGTCTTTCCCAGACAAGCAAAAACACTAAGGGAATTCATCACCACTAGATTGGCCTTATAAGAAATGCTCAAGGAAATTCTAAACATGAAAATGATAGTTGATAATCACCATCATAAAAACACATGAAACCATAACATTCACAAGTCATATAAAACAATTTCACAATTGGGAATGCAAAGCAATTAGGTAAAAATAAACATTATGACAGGAACCTCACATATCAATATTAACTTTGAACGTAAATGGACTAAATGCTCCACTTAAAGGATATAGATTGGCAGAATGGATAAAAAATCAGAACCCAAATATATGCTGCCTTCAAGAGACTCACTAACTGAAAAAGACTTTTATAAACTCAAGGTAAAGGGGTGGAAAAAGATATCCATGCAAATGGAAACCAAAATTATGCAGGAGTAGTTATACTTATATCAGAGAAAACAGAATTTAAATCAACAACAGTATAAAAGACAAAGAAGGTCATTATACACCTGCACTCGAATGTTTATTGCAGCAAAATTCATAATTGCAAAGATGTGGAATCAACCCAAGCGCCCATCAATTCTTTGGTGGATTACCAAAATGTGGCATATGTATACCATGGAATACTACTCATCCATGAAGAAGGATGAGTTAATCCCTTTTGCAACAATTTGGATGAAACTGGAGACCATTATCCTAAGTGAAGTATACAAAGAATGGAAAAACAAATACCACATGTACTCATTACTAAATTAGAACTAACCAATGAGCACACATGTGCATAGAGGGAAGTAAAACTTAATGAAAACCAAGCAGGGAGGAGGGAGGAGGTGGGGATGAGTGAAAACCTAACAGGTACAGTGAACATTATGGGGGTGACAGGCACACTTATAACCATGACTCAAGCATTATAAAAATGACCCATGTAACCAAAAATATTTGTACCCCATTATACTTTGAAATTAAAAAAAAGAAGGTCATTATATAATGATAGTGATAAAGGGATCAATTCAACAAGAAGATATAACAATCATCAATATATATGCACCCAACACTGTAGCACCCAGATTCATAAAACAAATATTACGAAAAAACGTACACAACAATACAATAATGGTGAGGAACTTCAACACCCCACCGACAGCAATAGACATATCAAGGCAGAAAATCAACAAAGAAACACTGGACTTAAATGGACCTAACGATATTTATAGAACATTCCTCCCAACAACTGCAGAATATACATTCTCCTCATCAGTGCATGGAATGTGGACCAAGATAGACCATATGTTAGGCCACAAAACAAGTCTCAGTAAATTTTAAAAAATCAAGATCATATCAGATTTCTTCTCAGACAACACTGGAACAAAACTAGAAATCAATTCCAAGAGGAACTCTCAGAACTGTAAAAATACATGGAAATTAAACAACTTGTCCTGAATGACCTTTGGGTCAATGATGAAATCCAGAATGAAACGGAAAAAATTTTTTGAAATGAACAAAACTAGTGAAACAACTTATCAAAACCTCAGGGACACAGCAAAAGCAATCCTAAAAGGGAAGTTTAGAACATTAAACACCTACATCAAAGAGATTGAAAGTTCACAAATTAAAAAACCTAATGTTGCATTTCAAGGACTTAAAAAAACAAGCACAACTCAAACCCAAAGCTAGCAGAAGAAAAGAAATAACAAAGATCAGAGCAGAAACAAACAAAATTGAGACAAAAATAAAACACACCCACACAAAAGATCAATGCTAGCTAGATTAACTATGAAAAGAAGAGAGAAAATTCAAATAAACTGAATCAGAAATGAAAAAGGAGATATTACAATTGACACCACAGAAATACAAAAGATCATCTGAGACTACTATGAATATCTCTAAGCCCACAAACTAGAAAACCTAGAGGAAATGGATAAATTCATGGAAACATACAATCCCCAAAGTTTGAATCAGGAAGAAACATAAATCCTGAACACACCAATAACAAGTAGTGAGATTGAATCAGTGATGAAAAATCTCCCAACAAAAAAAAAACCCCACTCAGGAACAGATGGATTCACAGCCCAATTCTATCAAATGTACAAAGAACTGGTACCAATCCTACTGAAATTTTTCCAAAAGATAGAGAAGGAGAGAATCATCCCTAATTCATTCTACAAAACCAGTGTCATCCAGATACCAAAGCCAGAAAATTATGCAACAAAAAAGAAAAGTACAGACCAACATGTCTAATGAACATAGATGCAATAATCCTCAAGAAAATACTAACAAACCAAATCCAACATCACATCAAAAAGATAATACACAATAAACAAGTGGGTTTCATCCTAGGGATGCAAGGATGGTTCAACATATGCAAGTTATTAAATGTGATTCACCACATAAATAGAATTTAAAACTATATGATCATCTCAATCAATGCAGAAAAAGCATTTGATAAAATTCAGCATCTTTTCATGATAAAAACTCTCAACAAACTAGGCATAGAAGAAACATACCTCAAAATAATAAAAGCCATATATTACAAACCCATAGCTGACATCATACTGAATGGGGAAAAGTTGAAAGCATTCCTCTTAAGAACTGGAACAAGACAAAGTTTCCCACATTCAGCACTTCTATTTGATATAGTACTAGTATCTCTGGCCAGAACAATCAGGCAAGAGAAAGAAATAAAGGGCATCAAAATTGGAAAAGAGGAAGTCAAACTGTCTCTTTTTGCTGATGATATGAATTTATTCCTAGAAAACCCTAAGGACTCCTCCAAAAGACTCCTAGATTTGATGAATAAATTCAGTAAAGTCTCAGGTTACAAAATCAATGTACACAAATCAGTAACATTTCTGTACACCAATAATGACCAAGTTGAGAACCAAATCAATTTATTTATTGTAAATAAATCCCATTTACAATAGCTGCAAAAAAAAAAAACCTAGGAATATATTTATTCAAAGAGGTGAAAGATCTCTACAAGGAGAACTATAAAATGCTGATGAAAGAAATCATAGATGACACATAAATGGAAAAACATCCTATGTTCATGCATTGGAACAATCAATATTTTTAAAATGATCATACTGCCCAAAGCAATCTATAGATTCAATGCAATTCCTATCAAAATACCAACATCATTTTTCATAGAATTAGGAAAAAAATTATACAGAACCCAAAAAGAGCAAAAATAGTTAAAGCAATCCTAAGGAGAAAGAATAAAACTGGAGGTATCACATTTCCTGATTTCAAATTATACTACAAGGCTATAGTAGCCAAACAGCATGGTACTGGTATAAAAACAGACACATAGATAAATGGAACAGAATAGAGAACCCAGAAATAAAGACATATACCTACAACTAACTTATCTTTGACAAAGCAGACAAAACATACACTGGGGAAAGGACATAAATAAATGGTGCAGGGATAATTGCATAGCCATATATAGAAGATCCCTATCCTTCATCATAAACAAAAATTAACTCAAGATAAATTAAAAACTTAAATGTAAGACCTGAAATCATAAAAATCTAGAACAAAACCTAGGAAAAACTCTTTTGGACATTGGCCTAGGCAAAGAATTTATGAGTAAGACCCCAAAAGCAAATGCAACAAAATCAAAACTAAACAAATGAGACTTAATTAAACTAATTAGCTTCTGCACAACAAAAGAAATAATCAACAGAGTAAATCGACAACCTATAGAATGGGAGAGAATATTCACAAACTATGCATCTAATATCCAGAATCTACAAGGAATTAAAAAATGGACAAAAGACATGAACAGACATTTTTCAAAAGAAGCCATACAAATGGCTGAATAGAAAACAAACACCACATGTACTCTCTAATAATTGGGAACTCATCAACGGGCACACACAGGAACAAAGAGATATAAAGATCATTGCAAATCAAGAAGGGGGAGGGGAAGATGGTGGAGAGGTAAAAACTTACCTATTGGGTACGATGAACACTATTCAGATGACGGGCATACTAAAAGCCCTGACTTAAGCATCATAAAAGGTACCATGTAACAAAAACATTTGTGCCCCCTTAATATTTTGAAATAAAAAATCAAAATTAAATAAAAAAAGAAGATATACAAATGGCCAAAAAAATATGAAAAAATGGTCAATATCACTAATCATCAGAGAAATGCAAATTAAAACCACATCTTACTGGAATAAGAGGGTATTTTTACCCTCTTATTCCAGTAAGAATGGCTATTACTAAAAAGTCAAAAAACAATAGATGTTGGCATGAATGTGGTGAAAAAGGAATACTTACACAGTTAGTAGGAATGTAAATTAATACAACCTCTAGGGAAAACAGTATGGAGATTTCTCAAAGAACTAAAAATAGATATACCATTTAATCCTGCAATCCCACTTATGGGTATCTACCCAAAGGCAAAGAAGTCATCATATCAAAAATATACCTGCACTTGTATATTTATTGCTGCACAATTCACAATTGCAAAGATGTGCAATCAACCTAGTGTCCATCAACTGATGAGAGGATAAAGAAAATGTGATATGTATACACACACCATGGAACACTACTCAGCCATAAAAGAGAGTGAAATAATGTCTTTTGCAGCAACTTGGGTGGAACTGGAGGCCATTATCATAAGTGAAGTAACTCAGGGACAGAAAATCAAATACTACATGTTTTCACTTATAAGTGGGAGCTAAGGTATGGGTATACATGGTCTTACAGAGTAAAATAACTGACACTGGAGACTCCAAAGGTGGGAAGGTGGGAGAGAGGTGAGGTATGAAAAAATATCTATTGGTTACAGTGTACACTATTCAAGTGACAGGTACACTAAAAGCCCTAGACCTCACAGCTATACAATATATCCATGTAACAAGATTGCACTTGTACCCCCTAAATAGATTGAAAGAAAAAAGAAAAAAAGAAATATGAAAAAAGAACTATAAAAAAATGAAGATGACCAAGAAAAAAATGTGACAGAATTATGCTGGTGGATGTTGACTTAAATATCCACAACATGGCACCAACGACCTGAAGCAGTTGGTACAGTCATACTGGACTCAGAAAATCCAGAGAGACATAAATTTTTTCCTCCTCTTCCTCCTCTCACTCCTTGTCTCACTGTAACCCAGGACTTCTCCCCTCCTGAGAATAAAAATAGGCTCCATGCTGTCTGACCCAGCAATCAGACTCCAGAGGTATTATATCTCATTCAAGTGCCTAGTGTAGATGGGCTTGGAAACATCAAAGGTACTGCCAGTCCTATACTTCAAGAAATTTACTTCAGTTGGTAGATAAAACAAGATGAGATAAAGCAAAACAAACAAATAAACAAATACAATGAAATCATAGGGACATTTTCCAAATGACAAAATATTATCAATTGCAGTTTAAATTTAAAATTTAGTTCTTAAATTAGCCATTTAAGTATTTGTCCCAAATCAAAAATGAAGTATGACAATCTATACTTTACCAATTTTAATTTCACTTCTTTAAATGATTACAAAATAAAAGATCTCTTTTGAAAACCAACCTAATAAATATAACACATGCATGAGGACAGCCACCAAGTGGTTGGTGCATGTATTAGGGAAAATGCAACATATTTGACACATACATTTCAGGACACTCTTTAACCGCATCGATTTCTGTTTGGAGGATGCACTCTGGCAAAGAAGAGTTGCCTCTGGGCACATACTACACAGTGAAATAGAAAGAGACAGTATCTGCCAAAAGAATTTATAATCCTCAGGAAGAAAATAAACATCTCATACTCACTCACTTGTTAGTATTCACAAGCACACAACCTAATTGTGTAAAAAAGATTTAATATTCTAGCTGCTGATGCTCCACCCAGTTAAGCATCAATGAGCACATATAAGGGAGCAGAGTAATTCAAGAAACTTTTTTTGGTAATTTTCTACTAAAATCTATTGTTTATAAATTATCAGCAGGAAATGCACTATATGCCAGGGATTTCAGTAAATATTCTAGTTCATCTTGACACTAGGCATAGAGTACACCCGAGGACAAGCAATAATCCTTGGGAAATGTGCTGATAGCTGGATCATGTTACTTAAAAATGGAATGCCCTTTCCCACAAAGAAATGCCTTGAGGAAACTTTGTGCATATCTCAAGTCTAAACACTTGGTGCTTCAGAATCCCCTAAGCATGTGCTTCTCTTCCCTTGGTTTCAGAGAGAATGTGTGGTGCATAATTCTGACATAGTCTTTGTGAATCCAATATATACCATTAAAATATCACACATAAATAAGTAAATTAGGGGAAAAGGTAATTCTAATAAGTTACCAATGGCACAGAGTTGGTATAGCTCATGGAGATACCAGGGTGTACACCTCAGTGCACAACTCCAGGCATGACTATTTACACGGAATTGGGGGTGCCACTCCCACAAGACACCACACGAATGCAGCTTGGGAAACTGAAGAGTAGAAGTTGCAGGCCCCTACCCAAACTCCATTTTTATCTGTTTTACATTGGGCTTTCAGGTAAGATTTAGGAAAAGCCTGAAAACACTGGTCTAGGTTACTTTGCAAGAAATCATATTGCCTTAAAAAGCTGTTTCCTCTACTTGTAGTTTTCCTACTTGTTCAGGAAAAGTAAAGAAAGGAAAGAGGGAAAATACATATTGTGTACATATATATGCCACACACCATGGTAAGAACCAAGCTCTTTAACATGCATAATTGCAACTAATCATCAAAACACCCCTATGTTTTGGTTGTTGTTATCCCAATTTGCCGAGTCTCAGTGAAAACTGAAATTGAGAGAGATGAGTGAGATTCCTGAGGATGAGTGAGGGCAGTAAGCAGAAGAGGGTAAGTGTAAAACAAGGACTCTAAGATTCGTGGTCTTGCAAGTACAGCGTCCTGCTTTCCAAGATGGCAGGACTCATGGCATCAGGGCGCTCTCTCTGTACACCATGCAATGGCAACCTGTTGAAATTAAAATCTATCATTTGGGGTTAATTTGTACACCATCTTGTTCCAGATTCTATTATAGTATAGACAAACAGTAGCAGAAGCCAAAAATTTAAGAAAACTTTAATTTCTATCCATTAACTAAATTTTCAGTAGAAATTCAGGGAACCACAATTGTTTAATTTGGAGAACCTTCTTATTAAGGAGAAAAAGTGGGAGAATTTCAGATGAATCCCAGGGAACATGCAGGCAGCTCTGATACAGTCCCTTCCCTACAGCAGCACTGAGCTAAAGCCATTTCTTCCCTCCTCTCAGCAACCCTTCAATTCTACAACCCTGCGTCACTGTAGAAAAGCAGGTAAAAGCTGAGAGAGCTCAAGGGTCTGGTTTTTCTTCCATTTTAAATGAGGGCTCCATAGCAGCATCCTAGAATTTCATGCTTGGTGGAGGATGTAGTATTATAGTGAAACCACTGTTCTCATATGTTGTGTTTGAGATCATTCTCAATCTGTTCTGTTTGATTTTTCTACACCCCTTTCATCCTGCAATCATCAATGCCTCCCCAAGTGGCATCAAAAGTAGGGCAGCATATAACTACCACTTGATCCGCGTTCAAGAGCTGCCTTTTGAATATAAACATTCCCAGCTCCACCAAGATTTAAGGCCTTTATCTTACTTCTTGTTGCCATCACTCTTCCCCCTTTCTCAATGCCATTCATTGGGCCGAGCCCTCTACTCCATGACAAGCATATAACCAGTGAAAACACATTGGTATGAAAGGAGAAGAGAAGAGGACAGAAGGGTGGTGCTTAAGGTTATAAGAGTGCACCCTATGTGCATAGTACCTAAAGTGGAGAGTATGGGGGGGGTGTGAGATAGAGAGAGAGAGAGGGAATGCCTGGCAGCATCTGAGTATTTGGGATGCAGGTGCTATCGATGTGAATAAATGCATCCAGCACACGCATATAAATAATGCAGGGATCATTGAGGGCAAGGGAAATTAGAATTTGTTGAATACCTACCTGTGCCAAGTCCCAGTTATCCCTATCAAATCAGTCTAAACAACTCAGTAAACATTTATAAGACTAAGCAACATTTTCTCTCACACCCCAAGAATTTCAATATGCTGAGTATTTTATGTGTCCACTCTCTGACTCTTTCGCTTTTTCTCCCTCCTACTAGCAGGCAGAGAGCAAGTTGAACAACTCGTCCAAATGAGCTTTGAAATTGCAAGCGAACTTTGATTATCATTGTCACTCCTTTTTCCCATTTTCATAAATAATTCAGTTGACTGTTCAGAGCCATTTTAAAAATAAATTGGCGTTCTTAACTACACAGCTGGCATAGATTGTTACTCACCCTTGGTTACTCTGTCTTGCAAAACTGATCTATATGTACATGTAAAAATCTCCATATGTCACTGTGACATTCTTAAATGGTCACAAACTTGGGCTATGAAAGCACATCTTGCAATAAGGGCCATCTTCAGCTAAAAGGTTAATTCTTTTAGCAGCTGAAAAGTCTGCCCTCTCGGGCATATCTCAAAGCTGAGAACTTATTACATAAGGCATAATCTCATTGGGCATGCAGAGTAAATAACCACGTTAGGAATGTAGTGTGCAGAACTGCTGTTCAAATGGGGTCAATGGGGGTGAACAAGGTAAGCAGAGGAGGCAGTCAAGTGTAAGGCCACTATGGGATGTAATT
Organism: Daubentonia madagascariensis; assembly: GCA_023783475.1. Classification (NCBI taxonomy): domain Eukaryota; kingdom Metazoa; phylum Chordata; class Mammalia; order Primates; family Daubentoniidae; genus Daubentonia; species Daubentonia madagascariensis. The sequence goes on from JAKFHU010001798.1 coordinate 14,881,992, forward strand.
TATGGTCTTTAATAATTTGGGCATGTCGAGTATTAAGGGAGCTGTTTGCTTGGCACCAGGCAGGGGCTAATGAAAGCACCAATGAGGGGACTTCAGCCTAAGGAGCGTTCCCCAACAAGCGAAGGGGATGATTGCACAAGGCTGTGTGGGGTTGGCTGGCCTGCTGACCAAAGCTGTCAGAGAGGCCAGGCTTGAGGCAGCTAAGAAAGAGCTTAATTATCTAGCCTTTTTCATTAGAATTGGAGCTAAACAGCAGGAGGAGTGTGCTGGACCACCAATTAGGTTAGTTAGGAGGTTATTCAGTTGAAGATCAGAAGTAGAGGTGAGGCAGAGCCTGGAGGGGGCAAAACATCAAAGGTCCTTTTGCCCATCAGGGGGTTCCCTATCCTACTGTGGACCAGGCCATTCCCATGACCTAACACTTCAGGAGGTCTTAATTTCTGGCACCACTAAAATTCTGGCCTTCTCTCTCAGAGGTGAATATCATAACCCATGATGCCCACTGAACTTTAGACAGTACAATTTTAAGATATTTTACTGCCAAATGTTATTATTATTACAATACTCTTTTAAAGAAAATCACACTATAACAAAAGCGTGTTTTTCTAAAGGCAGCCCTCATCAGAGTTCACAAAATGAACTTCAGTGGCAGGATCACTCAAGAAGATATTTCAGGCAGGAAATATTCACCGTGGCTCCTACTTCAGTCATGTTCCCAGAGAAACCCTTCTCCACACTCTGAATGTATCCCGAATCCTTGACAATAAGAGCCTGAATCATTAAGCGTGCTAGCATTGTGCTGTGCCCCAACTCACTAAATCATTATGGAGAATTTGGTATATGACAGAATCTAAGAGAAGTTTAGCTACTCAAGTATTACAAGGATCTTATTTTTTTACTGTAGTATGAGCTACAGACATTTGTTGGCTAAATACTCTAAACCTGAACTATACCTAAATACTCTAAACCTAATCTATACTTAAAATACACAAACACTACCTGAAGTACGCAAACTCCATACCTGAAATATATAAAAAATCCCAGCCAAGCACAATCCTATAACCTTTTATCCTCACTTTTGCTTCTTTGTTTGGAAGATATATTCATATTCACCTACAAGATTTTCTAAGTTTTTTTGATCTCCTACTTCTGGCCATAAATAAGTGGGCAGGAGAAAATTAATTACCTATTTGGTGTTAACTATCTTTTTAATAAACTTTGAAAATTTATACCACAAACTTTTGGATTTTAATTAGAAAATATTTATGTCTGTAATACTACTTAATTATAAAAATATTTATTTGAATAAGTTTATTAGCACCAAAATAAATGTTTGCCTTTCAATTTTTTGTACTTCAAAGTTTGTACTTCAAACCCAAGGTCATAGGGCTTACTGTTGTGGTTATATAATGTATTATGTTTTAAAATATACTGTATTTTAAAGTATTATATATATGTATGTGTGTACATGTGTATGTGTATATATACATATATACATATTCCTTTCTTTGTTATGGTTTGTTTTTCTTTCAGCTTAAAATACATTTTGATTTGAGTGTTGTTTTGAGGGGAAGGAACATGGTGGAATAGGATACGGATAAGAATGAACTTTAACAATTTTAACACTTCATTAAAATTCACCCTGTTGGTATTTTGGGTGGGGGTTAGGAATGGGGAGGGAGGGTGGCTCTGTCCTCTGCATCACGGCAGCTTTGCTTCCAAATAGAGAATGAGCAGCCATGAAATGCAGCCTGACCCAGGACAATAGCTCAAGATAGTACATGCCACTTGGGAGATTAATAATTTATAAGATATTTTTTCATCTTTGCTTGGAATACAAATGATCATCTTCTTGTCTCATTTAAAATGATTTCTCACTTGGGGCTGAAGAGATGCTTAACACCTTAGATTCTATGGTCTTTGCTTTTCTGATTATATTACTCAGAAAATAAGCTAAACAATTGGAGTACTTGGCAAGAGAGTCACATTCCACATACCAAACACATATAAATAATCCTCTTTATATAAAAGTCCCAACAGGTTAGAAGGTACAGCTTCACCATAACACACACACACACACACACACACACATGCACGCATATATGCACACACACCTGCATCATGTCAATACATTTTTTTGCAAAGACTTCCATTCCACATTAAATGTGTATGTGTTTGTGTGTGTGCTCATGTATTTTGCGTAACAGTAATTTCATGTTTCCAAATGCTGTATTCATGTTTTCTACCAGCCAGCGGAATTCTTGTGCAGTGGGAGGGGAGGTGGAGCATGTCCTCACAAGCACAACAAAAGTCTGGAGCCTATTTTTTGCCCCATAAGTTGACCTAGAGAGAAAACATTTGTTGTGGACAGTCAGGTACCGTTGTTTAAATACATCATTAGAGAGCATTCTTTTTCTCCCTTAAGGCAAGGGTTTAAGTTAACCTACAAATATGTGTTACCTCTTGAAAGATTTATATTAATTTGATTGGATCTCTGATGATGCTGATTAACAACACTCTTTGTAATGAGGAAGTATCCCTCCCCTGAGGCCCTTCGCCTTCCTAATTTACCTTGTACTGCTGCAGCAACTATTAGAGAATACAATGACATCATAACTTCTGTGACTAGGAAAAATTCTGTATATAAGTAGATTCAAAGATGACTAAAGTCATTATAATATCTGAGTGATTTTATGCTCAAAGATTTTTGTTAAAAATAAACTACTAGTTTTTAATGAAATAAAATAAAAATATTATTCATGTTACCTGAAAAGAAAGAAAGCTTTTTAAAAGCATTAGTAAAAGGATATGGGCAGAGAGCAAAAAGGAAAGATGTTTAAGACAAAATAAAAATTGAATTCCTATAATCATGTAGCAAGAATGAAATGTAAGCCCCAGGCTCTCAGAGATCCAAGAAAAACGCTGAGGGTTTCAAGGTGAAATCCCAGTTGAGAAGATATTCAGCTAACCATTATGACAATCTGGGGTAATGAATGCAACCTCAAATGCCCATCAAAAGGCAACTATCAGAAGTCAACAATTTTTTCTCACAACTGGTCTTACACACACGCTCACTCTCACATACACAGTGTCCCAAATGCATTTAGTAGCTGTGCTCTTCGAATCACACACCATTTTCCCTAGTCCTTGGATCTAAAGGACACATAAGAAAGACATTCTAACTCTGTGATTTCCAATATTGCAGACAAATTCTGAGAAAATTCCACCTAAAATAAACAATAGGAGTTTATATCTAACTATTCTGGTTTTTTTGAAAAATTAGATATTTAAAGCTAGGATTTTAGAAAGAGCTATAAAAGCTCAGTTGGAGCTTACTGTGATATGATACTTTAATTTGAAAAGAAGAATAAGAGAATCAGCTAAAAAACTATTAGAATTAATTTTTTTTAAAGCTTAGTAAAAATGTCTAGTTACAAGGTACATTTTTTAAAATCATCTTTCCTAAATCAACAAAAACTAGTAAGATCATGTATTTGGATAATAACTCACATTTACAGTAGCAATAAAAATATGATACCTAGTACTAATTGAAGGAACAAATATATATAATTTATATAAAGAAAAACACAAAGTTTGCTAAGAAATGTAAAAAAGGAAGACAAAAATGAAAAGAGATGCTATCTCCTTGGGAAAAATGTCAGTCTTGTTGAAGATATCAATTCTTGCCTACCACACCTGTGGCTTTAAAAAAAAAGATTTCAATTCTTTCAATATCAATTTACAAATTTTGTGTGATTTAAATCAAAGTCCCAGAGGGACTTAATTTTCTTAGAACTTGAAAAAAATATCTAAATTATCTGGAAGAATAAACAAGTAAATAAGAAAAAATAAATAAGCAAAAACTGATAAAGAATAGAAATGAAAGAAACTAGTTCAAATCAGAACTGAAAACATACTAAGGCTACGACCATAAAATGTGCAAACACCATTGAGAATCAATAGCATAGAAGCAAACCCTAATGTATAGAGTGGAGTTTTCCAACAGAAATGTAATATGAGCCATATAATAATTTGAAATTTTCTATACCAACATTTTAAAAAATAAAATGGTGAAATTAATTTTAATATGTCCATTAGGTTATTTACACATCATTACTATAGTATATATCACATTATATTTTATTATATCCAAAATATTATCATTTCAACATGTTATAAATTACTGAGATGGCGTACATTTCTTTATTGTTGTTGTTCTAAGTATGTGTAATCCAGTATGTATTTTACACTCACAGCACATCTTAATTTGGCCTAGCCATATTTCAGGTACTCAATAGCCATGTACAGCTAGTGACTACTGTATTGGATGGTGCAAGTATAGAGAAAATTAACATGTGACAAAATAGGTACCATAAATTTAATAAATGGTATTAAAGCAATTTTCTCTTTTGATTAAAAGAGACAGAAAGTTAAAAATTTAGCTAATATACATATCTCAAACAAAGAGAAGTATAAGCTCCAAGGAGATAAAAGAGTTAAATGCTTTAAAAAGTCAAAACTTAAAAACTTAAGATCAATATAAGTGACTCTTTGCCAAATCTCTACAGAGAGAAAAATACTCCAATCTTAAAAGCAACATGTCTCAAAACATGTGGTCAGTAAATTGGGTTATATAAAATTTTTGAACTTTTTCACATGTAAAATCAAAAGACAACTGGCAAAAACAAATATTTGCAGCAAATATGACAAACAGCATTTTAATAATTTTGTGGAGCTAATGCAAATCAAGGTGCAAACCAGTGAGAACCCTAACAGATAAATGGACAAAGGACAGGAACAGACAATTTAGAAAAGGAAATAATCCAGTAATGAATAAACAAATGAGAGGAGAGGGCTACCTCACTAGTAATCCCAGAAATACATATATAAACAAGATTATATAATGTTCCTTCCTTCCTCAACCATCATTAATGCCGGCATCTCTTCTAACTTTTCTCATCTTTGATACAACCATTGCAGGTGTGGCTATGATTGGCGAATGCTATGACATCATATCTTCTGCCATATGAAAGAATTCTGTATATAAACAGATTCAAAAATGACTGAAATCATTGTAATACCTGAATTATTTAGTGCTCAAAGAATTTTGAGAGAGAGAAAGAAAGGGTTGGAAAGAATCAAGGCATATCCACATTGAAAGGACTTTGGATGTCTAAAAAACAGTGCAGGAATGAAAACGAACCTGCAACACAAAGGCAAGGTACTTCTGTTTTGCAAACCCTCACAACTGAAGAAATCAAAGGTGACCTCAAATGTTCAGCTGCTGCAATGATATATAACAAAAAGTAATACAAAGAATAATGATCAAAGAGATAATTTTTAACACCCATGTTTGCAGCAGTGAAAGAAAAGCATCAGTTAAGACATTAGGACTCAGCCCACTCAAATCAGAATGAATGTATTAAATGCTAACACAGTGCCTACTACATGCCTGGTGTTATTCTAACCTAATCCTCACAATAATTCTATGATGTGGGTATTATTAATACTCCCATTTTACAAATGGGGCATCTGAGATAGAGAGGATTGAGTAACTTTTTTAGGAACACATTGTTAGTAAGAGTATGGATTAATTACTATCCTGCCCATAGGTGACTTCACCACATTCTAAAAAGTAGGCTAAATTTTAGTTAATTGAGTATTTAATGAATGTATGTGATGTTAGCATACTGGTTTTAAGGAGGTCCAATTTATGACACAATTGAGTTTCATTTTATATGGTAAAGTAATATTTGTGATACTGTGGAATTTTTTACATATGCCAAGGTAAAAAGTGCATTAAGATGATTTTATAAGATTTAGAATGGGCTTTATTACCTAGGTTTTTGCAGAGGTTTATGGTTGTTCCATATTTTCTTCAAGTGTTGTGGTGGTTTATATAAGTGGCCAAACCTTTGATCAGAAGCTCCCTTCATTAGTATCACTGGAATAATCAATGTATTTTCATTTCCCCCAGTGCTCCAGACAAAGGGGAACAGGATAGATCACCTCATTAAGGAAGAGAATATGGTGTGAAGAATGTCCCATAAAACAATAAGGGGATGTGAAAAGCCTGTTTCTTCCAGCTCCTGTGGATTTGGAGAAGAGGAGGAAAGGAAAGGAGGCAGGGAGACAAGGCCTTCCTGACCACATTCTCCAGACTCAAGTCATGGAGAAGAAATTCCGTTAATTAGGTTGAACAGAAAACTCAAAGTAGAGAGGAGCTGTGGCCAAGTTCCTGTTTGTGACTAAGAGAGCAGACTGTTTTGTAGAGTACATGAGTACACACACTTACACATCCACTCCAACCTGCTGCTTCAGATGGGGAGGGACAGCTCAGTGTATTTAGGAGGAGAACATCTGGATTTGGGCTCCCCAGCCACCCTGGGCTCCCACGTGGAACAGGAGGGCCTGGACAGCCTCACTCACACATGGGGGGTTGGAGAGTGAAGGTCAAGGATGGTCTATCTCCAGAGCTTATCCAAGGGTTTGTCAGGATGGGCTGTTAATGGCCCCGTGGCTCAGGGCTACTGAGCAGGTTACTCAGCCTGGGGACTGAAAGGAGACACAAGCAGACCTCAGGCAGTGGGCAAGACCCAGCAGTGACCAAGGTAGGGCTTGATCAAGCCAGCAGAAGCCACCAGGAATTCACCAGCCATAGACATGAGGATCAAATGGCAACACCTGGCAGACAAGGACAACCTCAGAAACCAGCCCAGAGAAAAGGACAAAGCCCTACAAGTATGGCCTTCAGGCCACCCTCTTCCCTGTCACTTCAAAAGCATCCAAATCCTACCAGAACCACCCTATACCCCTACTTCATCTTGGAGACAAGTCTGGAAGGGGAAGAAGATCTGAAAGATGTTAGCATTTATCTGAAAGAGATTGAGTTACCACTGTTTTAAGTTTTTGAAAAGGATTGAAATTTTTACGTTGGATTAAATTTTACTTGTCTTCATATATTCAGCAAGGCAGGGCTCAGGAGAAAGAAGAAACTTACAGGAAAAAAAGCTACATTTTTGTTTACATGTGTCTGAATGTAGTGTGTACCTGTTATTTCACTTCAATAACATCTGTGGCAAAATGGGATCTGCCTTACAGACAGACATACTTTATAAAGGAGTTTCCTCAAACAGATTGCAACATTACAACAGAGAAAAGGAGAAAAAGAGAGATAGAGACAGAGATAGACGAGAAAGAGAGAGAGAGAGAGAGACACTCTGCTTTGGAATTAAAGTGGTTCTTTTTTGTAGAAAAACCTGCCATAACTGAAAGCATTACTTATTCCTTATTATGTACCCAACACTGTTTTACATACTTTCAAGAATGAACTCGTTAAATCTTCACGATCACTCCATGAGGGAGAATTTTCCTATCATCTCAATTTTACAGATTCAAAAAGTGAGGCCCAAATAGGTTAAGCAACTCACTATGGTTGTACAGCTGGTACCTGGTAAAGCTCAATAGTTTACACTCTTATTATCTACTATATGCTGCCTTTTTGGTAAATAAGTCACTTCCAGGCTAAATTTGTCAACTTTTCCACTAGATCTCTGTCAGCTACCGGATGTTCATCAAAGCTGAGAAGACTTTACCTTTCAGTGGGCACCATTCCTCCAACTGACCTCTCTCCAGAGCTCCAGGACCTGCTGCTGGATGTCTCCACCTGAAAGTGCCATCATCACATCAAACTCAGCATGCTGAAAACTGAACACAGCCTCTTTCACCCAGAATCACTCCTCTTTTTGTATTCTCCATTTCTAATTGGCACCAGTGGCTTCTCAAGCCATACCCAGAATTAATCCTAGAACCATCCTTTGTTTCTCACCCTTCATATCTAACCTGTCATCAGATACTATAGATTCGACCTCTCTATAATCTCTCTAATTCTGCCTCACCTCTCCTTTCAGTTCATCTTGGTGGTTAAGAACGTGACTCCGGAGATGGAACTTAGTTAAAATCCTGACTCCACCACTTCCTAGATATAGACCTTGAGCGGTTTATTTAACCTGTCCTTTCCTGAGCTTCTCCATCTATAAAATCCCTGGATAAATAATAGTACAGTAGTCCCCACTTGTCTGCAGGTGATACATTCCAAGACCCCCACTGGATGCCTGAAACTGTGCATAGTACTGAACCTGATTGCTGTCAATCCGAACACATTTCTGTTCCAGTCTTCCATCCACAAATTTAATGCCTTTTCCATCTTAACCGAGCACGTATCACACACTGTGACTGTAACTTTTGAAGTTTGAGGTAAGACAGCAAAACTAGCATGAATTTCTTTTTCTTTCTTCACATTTTCATGGAGAGAATATTTGCTTTTACTGTAGATCTTAGCAACCTCAGCATAATTTTTTTTCTTTCCTTATTAAGTTGAAAACTTTCACCTTTTCACCTAAAAGCACTTTATGACTTCTCTTTGGCATATCCAAATTGCCAGCATCGCTACTCTTGTGCTTTGAGGCCATTATGAAGTAAAACAAGTGTTATTTGAACACAAGCACTATGATACCAGGACAATTTATCTGATAACCAAGATGGCTACTAAGTGACTAACAGGCATAGATATGCTGTTATCTACTAACAGGCATGTGTAGTGTAGACACGCTGGTCAAAGGGAGGATTCACAGCTCAGGCAGGACAAGGCAGGACTGTGGGAGATGTCATCACACTACTCAAAACAGTATGCAATTTAAAACTTATGAATTCCTTATTTCTAGAGTTTTCACTTTAATATTTTCACATTGCAGTTGACCATCGATAACTGAAACTGAAGCAAGCTAAACCATAGATAAGAGGGGACTACTGTACCTATCGCTCAGGGTTGCACGCTAGTGGGACAGACATGCAGACCAGGGGGAGGTGTGAGAACTGGACAGTCAGACTGTGAATCTCAGACAGCCCCGTCTCCAAAAGCAGACTTTCTGGCTGGGTGGGGCTGCTTTAGCCCCTCTTGGGCGGCTTTCCCCAGAAGCTGGGAGCAGACCTTTGAACCTGCTGTAACAGTTACCTAATCAGCTTTTCTGGAGCCTGAGGGCAAGCCCACCCAGCCCAGTCCTGCCCAGCCTCACTCCCCCACCCACCTCCACTGAGGCAGAGAATAAGGATACACCTGGAAGTTCCAGGGCCCCACCCACCATCTGGGGTATTCAAGTTTCTCCTGAGGAACTAGAGCCAGTCACAAAAATAATACCACAGCCTGTTCCTTCTGGAAAACACCACCTACTGACAGGGAGGTCAATTTGCACAGCCCTTTTCAACATTTATAGACTCAATCATACAGGGTGAGGTTTCCCACCCACAAGTGCCACCTACTGTCTCAAAGATTAAACTGGGTGTGCTATTATGATTCACACTGCTAAGACGACCACAGGGCTAGGGCTAGAGAAAGAATTTGAAAGGCCTCCATCCTCTCTCATCAGAGAAGACAGGGTTTCTGCGCACACACAGAGCTCACAACTGCAGCATACAAAAAATTAGCAACTGAGAAAGGCATCACACTAAGGATATCCATAACTAAGGCATCTATCTGGAACTAAGATCACCATCAAAGCACCCAAAAACCAAGCCAAAGGTTCTTACCCAACATATGCTATGAATACCCCCATACAAGTGAGTGGGGGGAAAAAGCCCCATCTAAACAAAGGAAAATCCAAAATTAAGAAGCAAAAACTGCTCCACATGGGAAGGAATTAGCTTAAGAACTCTGGAAGTTTGAAAAATCAGAACGAAAAATCTCCCCCAAAAGGAAACACCAGCCCTCTAACAATGGATACTAACCAAAATGAAAACACTGAAATGACAGATAAAGGATTCCAAATATGGATTATAAGGAAGCTCAATAAAATCTAAGAGAAAATAGAAAAACAACTCAAAGAAACCTGAAAAACAATTCAGGAAATGAATGAAAAATTCACTAAAGAGATTGAAATATTGAAGAAAAACCAGATAGAACTTCTGGAAATGAAAAATTCATTTAAGGAAATATAAAACACAGTGGAAAGTTTTAAGAATACTAGACAAGGCAGAAGAAAAAACCTCAGTGCTTGAAGACAAATCTTTCAAATTAAATCAGTCAGTCAAATATAATGAACAGAGAATTAAGAGGAATGAACAAAGCTTATGAGAAATATGGGATTATGTAAAATGCCCAAATATAAGAATCATAAGCATCCCTGAGGGTGAAGAAGAAAAGGGCTGGAAAACCTATTTGAGGGAATAATCGAAGAAAACTTCCCCAGTCTTGCTAGGGACGTAGACATCCAGGTGCGAGAAGCTCAACAAACACCTGTGACATTCATTGCAATGAGGCAATCACCAAGACACATAGTCATCAGACTGGCCAAAGTCAACACGAAGGAGGAATTCCTGTGAGCTATAAGGCAAAAACATCAAGTAACTTACAAAGGAAAACCCAACAGGCTAACTGCAGACATACCAAATGAGATGCTGGCGTGGATGTGGAGAGAAAGGAACACTTATACGCTGCTGGGGGGACTGCAAACTAGTACAACTTCTGTGGAAAGTAGTATGGAGATACCTCAAAGAACTAAAAGTAGACCTACCATTTGATCCAGCAATCCCACTATTGGGCATTTACCCAAAGGAAAAAAAGTCATTTTATAAAAAAGACACTTGCGCTAGAATGTCTATTGCAGCACAATTCATAATTGCAAAGAAGTGGAATCAACCCAAGTGCCTATCAATACATGAGTGGATTAATAAAATGTGGTATATTAATAAAATGTGGTATATGTATACCATGGGGTATACTCAACCATAAAAAAATGGGGAACTAATTAATACCTTTTGTAAAAACCTGGATGGAACTGGACACCATTTTTCTAGGCAAGAATGGAAAAACAAACACCACATGTACTCACTATTAAACTGGAACTAGTCTACCAACACTTATATGCACATATGGAAATAAAACTCAACAGAAATCAAGCAGTTGAGTGGGGAGAGGAGGGGTTGGGTAAACTCACACCCAATGGGTACAATGCACACTGTCTGGGTGATGGGCACACTTATAAGATTGATCCAAACTATACAAAAGCAATACATGTAACCAAAACGTTTGTACCCCTGTAATATTCTGAAATTTAAACAAAAGTGGAAACAGGAAATCAATAGAAAAAATTCAATGAAACCAACAGTAAACAGCAGTTGTTGAGAAGATCAATAAAACCAATAAGCCTCTAGCAAGACTAACAAAAAAAAAGACAAGACACAAACTACTAATATCAGAAGTAAAATTGGGGACATCACTATAGATCTCATGAACATTGAAATGATAATAAAATAATACTATGAACAACACTATGCCCACAAATTTTGTAACCTACATGAAATGAACCAAGTCTTTGAAAAACATCATTTACTAAAACTCACAAAGAAGAAATAGACAATATGTATAGGCCAACATATTTTAAAGAAATTGAGTCACTAGTTAATAACTTCCAGAAACTACCAGGCCCAGATGAGTTCACTGGTAAATTTTATCAAACATTTTTTTTAAATTATACCAATTCTCTACAATCTCTTTCAGAGGGTAGAAGCAGATGATACTTCCTAACTCATTGTGAGGACATCATTACTCTAACACCAAAACCAAACAGAGACACTATAAGGAAAGAAAATTGCACATCAATATCTATCATGAATATAGGTACAAAAATCCTCAAGAAAATATTACCAAATTGAATCCAACAATGTATGAGAAGAATTATATACCACAAACAAGTGGTGTATAATTGGGATTTATCCCAGGTATGCAAAGCTTACTCAACATCTGAAAATTAATCAATTTAAGCCATTACATCTAAAGAAAAAAAATTACATGGTCATATCAATAGAAGCAGAAAAGGCATTTAACAAAATTCAACACCCATTTATGATAAGAACTCTCACTAAACTAGGAATAGAGGGGAACTTCCTCAAATAGAGAAGGAATATCTACTAAAAACTTACAGCAAAGATCATACATAATCATGAGAAACTAGAAGCTTCCCCACTAAGATCAGAAATAAGACAAGGATGTCCCTTCTCACCACTCCTTTTCAACATCATACTGGAAGTCCTACCTAAAGCAGTAAGACAGGAAAAGAAAAGATTATGTGTACTGGTTAGGCAGGAAGAAATAAAACTGTCTTTGTTTGCAAAGGACAAGATTACCTACATAGAAAATACAAAAGAATCAACAAAAATCCTCTTGAAACAAATCAATAATTATACAGAGGTTATAAGATACAAGGTTAACATACAAAAGTTAATCACTTTCCTAAATGCCAACAATGAAGAAGTGGAATTTGAAATTCAAAACACAACACCATGTATATTAGCATCCTGAAAGAGTAAATACTTAGGTATAAATCTATCAATATATGTACAAGATCTATATGAGGAAACTACAAAACATGATGAACTATATCAAAAAAGAACTGAATCAGTGGAAATATATTTCATACTCATGGATAGAAAGACAACATTGTTCTGATGTCAGTTCTTCCCAACTTGATCTATAGATTCAACACAATCCAAATAAAAATTCCAGCATGTTACTTTGTGGATATTGACAAACTGATTCTAAGGTTTATACAGAGAAGCAAAAGACCCATCTCAAGGCATCCAAGAAAATATTTAAGGAGAAGAACAAAGTTGGAGTACTGATACTACCTGAGTTCAAAACTTGCTATAAAGCTACCTAAATCAAGGCAGTATGGTATTGGCAAAACGATAAACAAATATCAATGAAATAGAATAAAAATCCCATAAGTAGACCCACATAAATATACTCAACTGATCTTTGACAAAGGAACAAAAGCAATACAATGGAGAAAAATAGTCTTTCAACAGATGGTACTGGAAAACTGGACATCCACTTTCTAAAAAAAATAAATCAATGCAGACCTTGCACCCTTCACAAAAATTAACTCAAAATGGGTTGCAGATGTAAATGTAAAATGCAAAACTATGAATTTCCTAAAAGATAACATAAAAGAAAATCTAGATGACCTTGGGTCAATAATTTTTTAGATATGACAACAAAAGCAGAATCCATGAAAAAAATAATTAATAAGGTAGACTTCATTAAAATTAAAACTTCTGCTCTGTGAAAGATGTCAAGATAATAAGAAGACAAACCACAAACTGGGAGAAAATATTTGCAAAAGATACATCTAATAAAGAACTGTTATCTGAAATATACAAAGAACTCTGTATCTTCTTCTCAATTTTGCTGTTTTCCTAAAACTGCTTTAAAAAATTGTCTAGAAAACCAGTTTTTTTTTTAAACAGTGATAAAAAACAATACCCTGGGTGATTATAACATATAGATAAGTGAAATGAATGGCAGTAATGTCATAGGAATGAAAGGGAAGAACAGGGAACGTTCTTTTCTAAGGTATTTGCACTACATGTGAAGCAGTACAGTGTTATGTGAAAGCAGACTTCACTTAGTTAAAAATGTATGTTGAAAATTTTATGGAAACCACTAAAAATTATTAAAAAGAAGTATAATTGATACTAAGAGAGGATAAAAAATGGGATCATATAAATGATCAATCAAAACCAGAGACATCAGAGGGGAGATGGCTGACTAGAGTCAGGGCTTGTCGGACCTTCCCAGTGGAGGAGTTGAGAGTCGGACTAAGAGGAGTGGAGGAGGATGGCTGATCGGGAGTGGACCATGGGGTCTGACACCAGCGGAGCCCAGGATACCACCAGCAGGAACTGAACAGCTGAGAGACAGGAGGATAGAGGAGAAAAATCAGTGGGAACCAAACCAAATCAAGGGAGTGCTGGACACCAGGGAAAGGGTAATGCATTTTTTCCCCTACCTCCACCGGGGTGCCTCGGCCCTGCAGCAAATCACAGGGCTCTCATAGCAGGGGGAGTACCACAAGGAACCAGAGAATCAGCATCCCTGCATCTGGACGACCCATCCTCTGCACCTTTTATAATCCTGGCACCCCAGAAAGTAATATTGACTTAAGCTGCTGGAAGCCCTATGGCTGCCACCTACCCTGTAGTAACAGCCAAGACACATTGCCTGACTGTCGGGCAGTGGGGAGCGTGCTCCCTCCATACCCCTGTGGAGTGACTGGGCACAGGAAGTGCCCTTCCCCGGATCCCACCCTGAGTGAGTGGGTCATGCGGACTAAGGAAAGCACACTCCCAGCCAAGCCCACGCTGGGTGACTGGGCTGGTCACACTGCTTCAGTGGGTGGGAAGTGCCCTCCCACCAATCCTCTGCTGAGTGACTGGGCCACGCAGCTACGGAAAGAACACTCGGGCCAAGCCTGCACTGAGGGTCTGGGCCTGTTTCCAGTGGTGGGGAGTGCACACCTGGCAAGTCTGCCTCTAACGGGGTGGCTGCAAAGAGGAGGAGGGCAGACAGGTTCTTGCCCCCCAGCCCAAGAGCAGAACAGAAAGACTGTGACCCCCCTCCCCCACATCATAGCAGCCGCTGGAGATCTCTGTGCTGAGTGGGCCCCTTTCTGTGCAGGGGGTGCATCTCTGCCCCAAGCCAGCACAGCAGCACTCGGCAAGTCTGCCTGTGGAAGGCGCAGACAGTGGGGCTTGGAGATGTGGGGGAGAGGTCACAGATTCAGGATCAGGTAGGCAAGTGTCCACGGGGAGGGTGTGGAGGTGCACAGGAGAGTTAGGGATCTGTAAGTGCACCCCCCCTTGGAGAACCACCGTATCAGAGTTTGCTGAACTAGCCCTTCCCCCTATAACCCTCACATTGAACCTAGAAGACTCAATTTGCATAAGTACTGGTTCCCACAGCAACCAAATGCCTCTGGTGCCACAGGCCGAATCTGAGCAGCTACCCCCACCACCACTCACTTTAAAAGGGAGGTCAGCTTGTTCCAAGAGCTTCTTGAGTGGCCAAAATCGCCCTGGGAGTAGAGTCCCCTGGCAGAGTTTTCTGGAGATAGACAGCAGACTCTCTGGCTGAGTGGGGCCACTTCAACCCCTCCCAGGCAATGAAGCCCAGAGATGGAGAACTGACATTTAACCCCTGCATATACCTTAACAACATCTGAGGAACCAAAGGGCAGGTTCACCCAACCTAACCCCACCCAGCCTCATTTCCCCACCCACCTCTGTTGTGTTAGTGAATAAAGGACTCACCTGGAAGTCCAAGGGCCCCATGCACCACAAGGTGCATTAGAGTCCTTCCTCCTGAGGAGCTAAAGCTGATCACAGGACCCCAAAACAAAACTGCAGCTTGTTCCTTCCAGCAAGTGCCACCTACTGACAGGGAGGTCAAATTGTATGCCCTTTTACTGCATCTACTAACTTATCATACAGGGTGTGGTCAGTTCTCACCCACAAGCACCACCTATTAGCTCAGAGTTTAAACAAGGCATGTCATTATCTAAACAAAATAAAATCAAAAAGTAAGAAGCAACACCTGTTCCAAATGAGCAAAAACCAGCAAAAGAACTCTGGAAATATGAAGAATCAGAGCAAAAGGTCACCCCTAAAAGGGAACACCAGTTCCCTAGCAATGGACAGCAACCCAAAGCATAATATAGAAATGACAGAAGAAGAATTTTGGGCATAGGTTGTAAGGAAACTTAATGAAATACATGACAAAATAGAAATCCAACACAAAGAAACCACAAAAACAATAAGGAAGTGAATGAAAAATTCACTAAAGAAATTGAAGTATTAAAGAAAAATCAAACAGAACTTCTGGAATTTAAGGAATTACAAAACACAGTGGAAAGCCTCAAGAACAGGTTAGATCATGCAGAAGAAAGAATCTCAGAGCTTACAGACAACACCCTTCAATTAAACAAGTCAGTCACAGAGATAGA
Organism: Daubentonia madagascariensis; assembly: GCA_023783475.1. Classification (NCBI taxonomy): domain Eukaryota; kingdom Metazoa; phylum Chordata; class Mammalia; order Primates; family Daubentoniidae; genus Daubentonia; species Daubentonia madagascariensis. The sequence goes on from JAKFHU010001798.1 coordinate 14,897,828, forward strand.
GCAGAGAAGTGAGAAGAACAAGCAAAGCCTACAAGAAATGTCATATTATGTAAAAAGGCCTAACATAAGAATCATAGTCATCCCTGAGGGTGAAGAAGAAACTATACAAGGGTTGGATAATCTATTTGAGGGAATAATTGAGGAAAATATCCCTGGCCTTGCTAGAAATTTAGATATCCAGGTACAAGAAGCTCATAGGACTCCTGGAAGATGCAACACAAAGAGGAATACACCATGACACATAGTCATCAGACTAGCCAAAATAAATATGAAAGAGGCACTTTTATGAGCTATGAGGCAAAGGCAACAGGTAACTTACAAGGAAAACCCCATCAGACTAACAGCAGACTTCTCAACTGAGACCCTCCAAGCCAGAAGGAATTGGGGCCCCACTGTTAGTCTTCTCAAACAGAAAAATGCCCAGCCTAGAATTTTGTATCCTGTAAAACTAAGTTTCATGTATGAAGGGGAAATTAAGTCTTTCCCAGACATGCAAATACTGAGGGACTTCGTCAAGACAAGACCTGCCCTGTAAGAAGTTCTCAGAACTGCATTACTCACAGAACATCACAAGAAACACTTACCAATGTAAAATTACCCAAAAGCCAAAGATTGATGGCCAGATATCAGAATGGCTCAAGAGATAAAACAAAACAACAAAGTTCAACTTAACAGGATGAACAAAACTCCACCCCACTTATCAATTCTCTCAATAAATGTGAATGGCTTGAACTGCCTGCTGAAGAGACACAAACCAGCTGAATGGATAAATATACACAAGCCAAGTATCTATTTTCTTCAGGAAACACATCTAACCCACAAGGATGCATATGGACTCAAGGTGAAAGGATGGAAAACAATTTTCCATACTACTGGAAACCAAAAGAAAGTGTAAGTAGCAGTTCTCATAGCAGATAACTTAATCTTCAAATTAACAAAAGTAATGAAAGACAAAGATGGTCAGTATATAATGGTAAAAGGAACAATTCAACAAGAAGACATAAAAATCTTAAATATTTACGCACCTAATACAGGAGCACCCAGATACATAAAGCAAATCCTTCTTGATCTAAACAAAACAATAGACAGCAGCACCATATTAGCCAGGGACTTCAACAAGCAGCTGACAGAACTGGACAGGTCCACCAAACAGAAAATAAATAAAGAAACAAGGGATGTAAATAGAACTCTAGAACACATGGGCCTAACAGACATTTACAGAACATTCTACCCAAAAGCCACCAAATATACTTTCTTCTTATCAGCATATGGGACATTCTCTAAGATTGATCACATCCTAGGGCACAAAACATGTCTCAATAAATTTAAAAAAATAGAAATTATATCATGCATCTTCTCAGACCACAGTGGAATAAAATTAGAAATCAACTCCAACAGAAACACTCATCTCTACACAGTCATGGAAACTAAACAACCTACTGCTGAATGATTTTCAGGTCAAAGAGGAAATTAGGATGGAAACAAAAGATTTTTTTGAAATAAATGATAATGGGGACACAAGTTACCAAAAATCTGTGGGACACAGCTAAAGCCATCCTGAGAGGAAAATCCATAGCCATAATTACCTATATCCAAAAGATGGAAAGATCACAAATCAACAATCTAATGAATCATCTCAAAGACCTGGAAAAGGATGAGCAAACCAATCCTAAACCCAGCAGAAGAAAATAAATAACCAAGATTAGAGCAGAACTAAATTAAATCAATAACAAAAGATCTATACAGAAGATTAATAAAACAAAAAGTTGGTTCTTTGAAAAGATTAACAACATTCCCCCTTAAAACTGGCACCAGACAAGGGTGTCCACTATCTCCACTTCTTTTCAACATAGTGCTGGAAGTCCTGGCCACAGCAATTAGACAAGACAGAGGAATCAGGGGCGTCCAGATAGGGGCAGAAGAGGTCAAACTTTCACTATTCGCAGACGATATGATATTATACATAGAAAACCCCAAAGATTCAACCAAGAGATTACTGGAATTGATAAATGAATTCAGCAAAGTCTCAGGATACAAAATTAATACACACAAATCCATAGCCTTCATATATGCTAATAACAATCAAGCCGAGAAACAAATTAAAGATGCTATACCTTTTGCAATAGCAACAAAGAAAATTAAATATTTAGGAATATATCTAACTAAGGAGATCAAAGACCTATATAGAGAGAATTATGAAACACTGAGAAAGGAAATTGCAGAGGATGTAAATAGATGGAAAACCTTACCATGCTCTTGGATAGGCAGAGTCAACATAGTAAAAATGGCTTTGCTACCTAAATTAATTTACAGAATCAATGCAATCCCTATCAAAATACCAACATCATTTTTGCCGATCTAGAAAAAATAATTCTACGCTTCGTGTGGAACCAGAGAAGACCCCGTCTAGCCAAAGCAATCTTAAGCAAAAGAACAAATTGGGAGGCATCTGTCTACCAGACTTCAAACTATACTACAAGGCTATAGTAACCAAAACTGCATGGTACTGGCACAAGAACAGACATGTAGACCAATGGAACAGGACTGAGAACCCAAATATAAAACCAACCTCATACAGTCACCTGATCTTTGACAAATTCCAGAAAAACGTACACTGGGGAAAAGATTCCCTATTCAACAAATGGTGCTGGGAAAATTGGATGGCCATATGTAGAAGACTGAAAGTGGACCCACGCCTCTCACCTCTCACAAAAATCAATTCACAATGGATAACAGATCTAAACCTAAGACATGAAACCATAAGAATTCTCGAAGAAAATGTTGGAAAAACTCTTATGGACATTGGCCTAGGCAAAGAATTTATGAAGAAGACCCCCAAAGCAATCACAGCAGCAACAAAAATAAATACATGGGACCTGATCAAATTGAAAAGCTTCTGCACAGCCAAGGAAACTATCACTAGAGTGAACAGACAACCTACAGAATGGGAGAAAATATTTGCATGCTACACCTCTGATAAAGGGCTGATAACCAGAATCTATACAGAACTTAGGAAAATCAACAAGAAAAAATCAAACAACCCTATTAAAAAATGGGCAAAGGACATGAACAAAAACTTTTCCAAAGAAGACAGAATGATGGCCAGCAAACATATAAAAAAGTGCTCAAGTTCTCTAATCATCAGGGAAATGCAAATCAAAACCACAATGAGATATCACTTAACTCCAGTGAGATTGGCTCATATCAAAAAATCCCCAAATAACAAATGTTGGCGGGGATGTGGACAGGTAGGAACACTCATACACTGCTGGTGGGACTGCAAATTAGTACAACCTCTATGGAAAAGAATATGGAGATATCTCAAAGAATTAAAAGTAGAATTACCATTTGACCCAGCAATCCCACTACTGGGTATTTATCCAAAAGAAAAAAAGACATTTTATAATAAAGACATCTGCTCTCGAATGTTCATAGCAGCACAATTCACAATTGCAAAGTTGTGGAAACAACCCAGGTGCCCATCAATACACGAGTGGATCAATAAAATGTGGTATATGTATACCATGGAGTATTACTCAGCAATAAGGAACAATAGTGAATTAACACATCTGGTATTATCCTGGTCGGAGCTAGAACCCATTCTTCGAAGCGAAGTGTCACAGGATTGGAAAAACAAGCATCACTGGTACTCACCATCAAACTGGTACTAACTGATGAACACTTACATCACACAGGGCAAGAACATTCACCTGAGGGCGGGCGGGCAGGAGGGGGGTGGAAGGGATGGGAAAAACTCTCACTGAATGGATGTGGGGAGCACAGTTTGGGAGACGACCACGATTGTGGCTCTGACACGGGCAGAACAGGGGCAATGTGTATGGCCAAAATGTTGTACCCCCATGATATTCTGAAATTAAAAAAATAAAAAAAATAAAAAAATAAAAAAAAAAGAAAAAAAGAAAAGATTAACAAAATTGACATACCTCTAGCTAGATTAACCAGAAACAGAAAAGAAAGGACATTAATAAGCTCCATTAGAAATAATAAAGGAGAAATTACAACTTAAACCACAGAAATACGAAATATCATCTCTGAATAGTGTAATAATCTCTATGTACACAAATGTGAAAACGTGGAGGAAATGGACAAATTCTTAGAAACACAGCCTCCCTAGGCTGAACACAGAAGATGTAGATTTCCTGAACAGACCCATATCAAGTGCCAAAATTGAAGCAGTAATAACAAAACTTCCTAAATAAAAAGTCCCACCAGATGGTTTCACACAAGAATTCTATCAGACCTACAAAGAAGATCTGGTGACTGTCCTGCAGAAATTATTCCACAATATCAAGAAGGAAGGAATCCTCACCAATATGTTTTACGAAGCCAACATCACCCTGATACCAAAGCCAGGTAAGGACCCAACAAGAAAAGAAAACTACAGACCAATATCCCTTGTGAATATAGATGCAAAAATTCTGAACAAAATACTAGCAAATCAAATTCAGCAGCTGATAAAAAAAAATAATTTATCATGACCAAGTGGGTTTCATCCCAGAGATGCAGGATGGTTCAACACACAGAAATCTATAAACATAATCCATCACATAAATAAAAGTGAAAACAAAAACCATATGATCCTCTCAATAGATGCAAAAAAGAATTTGACAAAATTCAGCACCCTTTTATGATAAGAATGCTTAACAAAATCGGCATAGATGAGACTTACCTCAAAATGATAAAAGCCATATACAACAAACCCACAGCTAACATCACACTGAATGGGGAAAAATTGAAAGCATTCCCGCTAGAACTGGCACCAGACAAGGATGCCCTCTATCACAGCTTCTATTCAATATAGTTCTGGAAGTCCAAGCCAGAGCAACAGACAAGAGAAGGAAATCAGGAGCATTCAGATGGGACCAGTAGAGGACAAAATATCACTCTTTGAAGATGATATGATCTTATATCTAGAAAACCCCAAAGATTCTGCCATAAGATTACTGGAATTGGTAAATAAGTTCAGCAAAGTCTCAGAATACAAAATCAATGCACACAAATCAGTAGCATTCATATATACCAGCGACAGTCAAACTGAGAACCAAATCAAAGACTCGATACCTTTCACAATAACAACAAAGAAAATTAAATACCTAGGAATATATTTAACTAAGGAAGTGAAGGATCTCTACAGGGAGAACTATGAAAAACTGAAGACATAACTAGCAGAGGATGCAAACAGATGGAAAACTATACCATGCTCATGGATTGGCAGAATTAACATTGTTAAAATATCTATACTACCCAAAGTGATCTACAGATTCAATGAAACCCCTATCAAAATACCAACAGCATTTTTCACAGGTGTAGAAAAAATAATTCTGTGCTTTACATGAAACCAGAGAAGACCTCATTTAGCCAAAGCAACCTTAAGCAAAAAGAACAAATTGGGAGGCATCAATTTACAAGACTTCAAGCTATACTACAAGGCTATAGTAACCAAAACAGCATGGTACTAGCACAAGAGCAGAGACATAGATCAATGCAACAGGACTGAAAACCCAGACATAAAACCATCCTCATATAGCCATCTGATTTTTGACAAAGTAGACAAAAACATACACTGGGGAAAGAATCCCTATTCAATAAATGGTGCTGGGAAAATTGGATAGCCACATGTAGAAGACTGAAGCAGGATCCTCACTTCTCACCTCTCACAAAAATCAACTCACAATGGATAACAGATAAACCTAAGACATGAAACTATAAGAATTCTTCAAGAAAATGTTGGAAAAACTCTATAGACATCAGCCTAGGCAAAGAATTTATCAAGAGAACCCCAAAAGCAATCTCAGCAACAACAAATGTAAACAAATGGGACCTGATCAAATTAAAAAGCTTCTGCACAGCCAATGAAACTATTGCTAGAGTGAACAGACAACCTACAGAATGGGAGAAAAATTTTGCATGCTATACATCCTACAAAGGACTAATAACTAGAATCTATACAGAACTCAGGAAAATCAGCAAGAAAAAATAAAACAACCCCATTAAAAAATGGGCAAGGGACATGAATAGAAACTTTTCAAAAGAAGATAGACTAATGGCCAAAAACATATGAAAAAATGCTCAACATCTCTAATCATCAGGGAAATGCAAATCAAAACCACCATGAGATACCACTTAACTCCAGTGAGAATGGCTTGTATCAAAAAGTCCCAAAACAACAAAGGGTTGGCATGGATGTGGAGAGATAGGAACACTCATACATTGTTGGTGGGACTGCAAACTAGTACAATCTCTATGGAAAGTAGTATGGAGATACCTCAAAGAACTAAAAATAGAACTACCATTTGATCCATTAATCCCATTACTGGGTATGCACCCAAAGGAAAAAAAGACATTCTATAATAAAGACATCTGCACTCGAATGTTTATAGCAGCACAATTCACAATTGCAAAGATGTGGAAACAACCCAAGTGCCCACCAATACATGAGTGGATTAAAAAAATGTGGTATATGTAGTGCCAGACAAAGAGGAGGAAGATGTAGAAGCAGCAGCCAGTAAACAAATTGACATTAGACAGTCTGGCAGAAGGGTTCTTCTGATGATTCAAGACCGCTTTTGACTTCTTTTACAACATGAACTCTTATGTAATATGGGCACTGAAACTAAAGAAAGTGGTGGAAGAAGGATTGGTACTGTATAGAAACATTTTTAGAGAAATAAAAATGCAAAAAAGTTAGATTATGATATAGTTCTGTAAAGTTACACTGAGTGTGCCTACCTCTCCTTCCTCCCCATCCACCTCCTCTACCTCTGCTGCCTCTGCCGCACCAAGACAGCAAGATCAACCCCTCTTTCTCCTCCTCCTCAGCCTACTCATCATGAAAACATTGAGGATCAAGATGTTTATGATGATCCACTTAATGAATAATAAATATCTTTTCTCTTCCTTAAAAAAAAAAAAAATGTGGTATATGTATACCATGGAGTACTAGTCATCCACAAAAATCAAAGGTTAACCAACACCTCTTATATTATCTTGGATGGAACTGGAGCCCATTCTTCTAAGTGAAGTATCACAAGAATGGAAAAACAAGCACCACATGTACTCACCATCAAATTGATACTAATTGATCAACTTTTATGTGCACATATGGAAGCAACATTCATTGGGTGTTGGGCAAGGGGAGAGGGAGGAGGGGATGGGTAAATTCACACCTAAGGGTACGGAGCATACTCTCTGGGAAATGGGCACGCTTGTAGCTCTGACTCAGGCAGAGTAAAGGCATTATATGTAACCTAAAAGTCTGTACCCCTGTAATACTCTGAAATAAATAAATAAAAATAAATAAAATTTAAAAAAAACAAAACCAGAGGCTTCAGAAAAAGGAGGGAAGAAAGACAAAAAACAAATGTAATGAATAAAAAATAGTTACAAACATGGCAGTTATTATTCTATTAATCATCACTTTAAATGTGAATGGTCTAAATATACCAACTAAGAAAAAGAGATTGTCTGAGTGGATAAATAACGAAAACAATACCCAATTATAAGTTCTCTACAAGAAACCCACCTTAAATATAAAGATGTAGATATGTTAAAACCTTCCAATGGTTTTCTATGGTACTTAGAATAAAATCCACATTCCTTATTAAAGGCTACAAGTTCCTGCTGTCTGGCCCCTCTGCCTTTCTGACGCCATTTCCTATTACTCTTGGCTTTGATTATTCTGCTTCAAAATGGAATTCTCCAGGTATACTTCAGCCTCCTGACCTTTCTACATGTTGTTTCCCTCATTTGAAATGCTCTTTCCTCAGATGGCTTACTTGGGGAACTTAAGATACACACACATACACAAATATTCAATACCTGCATTCCATTGAGACATATTTAGTCAAGGCAGTGACATTTTAGTTTCCTACTGCTGCTGTAACAAATTGCCACAAACTTAATGACTTAAAACAACAAAAATTTATTCTTTCATAGTTGTGAAGTTCAGAAGTTTAAAATCAAGCCCTCGGTAGGGCTGCATTCCCCCTGGAGGCTGTTTTTGGTTTTGATTTTGTTTTGTCTTTTCAGCATTTAGAGGCCACCTGTGTTCCTCACCTCATGGCCTGTCCCTCACATCACTCCAACCTCTTTCATCATGTCCTAATACTTACTTCCAGCCTCCTGATTCCCTCTTATAAGAACCCTTTTGATTACACTGGGCTCACCTGGATATCCAAGATCACTGCCTCATCTCGGGATCTGTACTGTAATCATCACAAAATCCCTTTGCCAGGTGAGGTAAAATATTCACAGGCTTTGGAGATTAGGACATGGCCATCTTTGGAACCATTATTCAGCCTATCACAAATGGTTTTTAACCTTGGCTGAACATTAGATTCACCTGGGGAGCTTAAAAATTCTGATGCCCAGGCTGAATCCCAGAACAATTAAATCAGAATTTCTGGGCTAGGACCCAGGCAGTCTTAGATTAAAAACTCTTCAGGTGATTCCAATGTGCAGTCAAGGTTAAAAAAACACTGCGTTAGAGGTTCCAGGATGGATCCAAGAATGTATATTTAAAAACATCTCCACAGCTAAAACTTGAAGAGCACCCCTGATTTAGGACGCTGTTTTTAAAACTAAAAGGCTATATTGATTTATATTCTGTGTGTGTGTTTTTCTCAACCTAGAGAGACTGTGAGCTCCTCTGATTCAGGACTGTGTTTTGCTTATCTTTGTCACCACATGACAATGTGTGATAAACATTTGTTTAATGCATGAATAAACACTTTTTTAAAAAAATATTCTTACTTATGCAATTCTTCTCAACACTGTCCACTACATGACGACTGCAATCTTTCAAGTGTTCTTGGACCCTTACAAACTTGTTAGGGGCTTCAGGAGTAGACACAGAGAAGTGCAGAGTCATTTCAGTGAGAGAGGAAAACTGCTCACCCCTCATCTTGCTTACCTGATGGTTAACCCATTTCCTTTATGAATTTCCCCCTTCTGGTGTACTCCACTTCAGTCTCTGCCTTCTCCTAGTGCATCCTATGGGGTACACATTGTATTCCATTCAGAGTAAGAGTATTCCACATTCCCCAGAAATGTGAACATTATAAGAAGATAGCCCACATTGAGAGACAGTAGTACAAAGTAGTCTGTGTCTGTGATGATTCTATACTCTTTATTTTGTAAAATTATTATCATAATCAAGTTAATACTTCTATCACCTCACATAGTTACTTTTTTTTTTTTTTGGTGTGGTGAGAACACTTATGATGTAATCTCCTAGAAAATTTTAAGTAGACAATACTTATTAATTATAGTCACCATGCTGTGCATTAGATACCCAGAACTTATACATCTTATAACTGAAAGTTTGTACCCTTTGACCAATATCTCCCCATTTCCCCCACTCTACCCTCCCGCCCCCTGGCAACCACTTTTATACTCTTTTGTTTCTATTAGTTTGCCTTTTTTAGATTACACATATAAGTGAGATCATGAAGTATTTGTCCTTCTGTGTCTGGCTTATTTCACTTAGTATAATGCCCTTCAGGTTCATCCATGTCATCACAAATGGCAGGATTTCCTTCTTTTCATGGCTGAATAATATTCCTCTGTGTGTGTTTTGTTTGTGCATGCATGCACCATATTGTCTTTATCCATCCATCCATTGAGGGACATTTACTTTTTTTCCATAGCTTGGCTATTGTGAATAATGCTGCAACGAACATAGGAGTGCATATTCTCTTTGAGATCCTGATGTTGTTTCCCTTGGATATACTACCAGTAGTGGGATTGCTGAATCATATGGTAGTTCTATTTTTAATTTTTTGAGGAAACTTCATATTGTTTTCCACAATGGTTGTACCAATTTACATTCTCATCAATCAGCGACTACTTTTTTAAGTGTATGGAAACTACCTAGACACAGATGCACATTGTGAAATTTTAAAGGGATAAGAGTCTACGTCAGATAAGGGATAAGAGACACTGAGTCCATCAGTGAATGTAGAAGAACAGGTGATTTTCAAGAGGAGTCAGTGAATCCCTGCTTTCCTCTCACTCACGCTGCTCTGGACACACTGGCCACCTTCTTGTTTGTGAATGTTCCAGGCAAGGCCAAGCACCTTCTGCCTGAGAGCCTTTGGCCGAACTGGTTATCTTTTCCTCCTGGATGCTCTTCCCAAGAGGTCTACTTAGCTAATTCCCTTACCAAGTGCAAGTCTCCCTCCATGAGGCTATCCCCACCGTGCTCCTGTTCCCCTTATCCTGTACTATTTTTTCTTTTTTCTAAGGCATTAACCACAGTCTAGTAACACTTATGTAGGATGCTCATTTTTTATTTCTTAGTCTTCACCTGCTAGGATGTAAGCTCTGCAAGTGCAGAGGTCTTTGTTTTGTTCACTGAAGTACCTCCAGCTCCCAGAACAGTTCCTGGCACATAGTTGGTACTCAGTAGTTTTTGAATGAATGAATGGCTGGCGGGGGGGGGAGATTCTAGTAGAAACTAGAGAAACTAAAGAAACACAAAGAATGAGGCTAGAGGAAGAAACTATGAAACTGAGCCATAAGAGCATGGTATGGAGAAAACAGGATGTAATATCCAGGACATATGGAGAGTGAGAAAACTTACATCTGTGCCAGTGAGAGAGAAGCTATAAAGAAGTCAGCTGTGAAGAAGGAGGTTGGGATGTCGATGCAGTTTTGATTAAAGTTAAAAGGGAGGAATTATGGTCCAACAGAAGAGACTTATTACTCCTGAGGAATCCAGAAAAAGGCTAAAGATAGTAAGTTAACTTGGGAATTGGAGGTGGAAGTGTACAGGTACTAATCATTTATAAGCTAAAAGTTCAGAGCTTTGGAAAGTGGCTGGAGAATTACAAAAGGGCATTTAAGGAGAGTGCTGACAAGCTGGGCCTGGAAAGAATTGTGCTTAATGTATTTATGCCTGAGCTGTCTCCAAAAATGGTAATGGTGCGATTGAGTGCTTTAATTAAATCTGAGCTGTGCTGACCATACAATGTGAAAGCATAAGTATTACAGTACGTCAGTGGACTATGACTTTTGTCTGAAATTCCTTCATTCTCTGGCTGTTCATCTGGCCTGTGTGTGCTGGACTACCCTGAACAATCAATGTTTGTGGATGGATAACGGTAGAGGAGGCAATCTAGAAGGAATATCTCCAGGGATATTAGAAACAGGGGAGCATAGATGGGCAGGCCAAAATCAAGGATATGAGGTAGCGCAGCTTTTCTCTCCCTCACACATGCACACACATGCACACACACACCCCTATCATTGCTGTCTAAGCAGTCAGGACCAGTAGGGACCGTATTTTATACTATTCCTGTTTACCTCATGGAACTTAGCAGAGTGGTAAATTGAAATTGATTACATTGATATTTGGGGACAGCTGGTAGCATAGGGAATATCTCTTGTGATAGGTCTAAGAAGGGTGGGATTTGAAAAGTTATTGCTACAGTTTCCCACCTCACCCCCCCTACACTGGGAAAGAATGCAAACTGACCCAGAACTATTAGGTAATATCACCTGGTTGATTATATAAACCTGCTCAGACGTCAGTGTTTTAAGTCTTACCAAGAAAAGGAGTTTCCCTTAGAGCTGCCCACCGTGATCGGGTCCTTAACAAATGTGAACAGCCTCATCCTTCTTATTTTCTAGTCTGGACAAATCAGAGGATTTCTGGTAAGTCAAACAATCCCACCCACGTCCAGACTCGGTGATTTGGAAGGAGTGGAGGGTGAACGGATGGAATGATCAAGGTGAGTGGCACTGGCATATAGCTAATGCTTCCTCCTTTATTTTATTCTTCACATGATTCCTTCTGAAATGGCTCTTAAAAAGAAGCAAATGACTGTGAACACTATCATGCAAAATCTTTTGAAGTTAGAGCACCCTTTTCTCCTTGTCCCTGAATCTCACTAATGAGCTTTGATCACTGGCATCATCTCAATCTCGTTTGGCTTTGATTGCTGACATAATGGATATGCTGTTGTTTTCTGTAAACTCTACAAGTAAATCTAAAATAACCTAATTAGCATTGAGGTTAATTAATAGGGAAGTAATTAGGCTCATGAAAGAAGGACAGATATGTATATAATGTCATTATGCACTGAAGACTAGAAACTGAAAGAGGGAAATATAGCATATGAGAAGACTGTGGGGTTTTTTTTAGGATTTATAAGACCAAATAGTATTTATGTGCTTATTGAGAAACGGCATACTTACCCTGGTGTGTCTCATTGTGAAGAACATTCTGGAAACAGCCAAGATCCTCTTCATTACTAAGACACTGTGGCAAGGTTTTCTATTCTTTTAAGCTGCTTACCCTTCGGTGCTTTGGGGAAATAAAACTTTGAAAGCTGGGAGACAGAATATCACGCTCTCCCTGACCCAAAGACATACACAAAAGGATAAAAGAGACCAACTTAGATGATATCGGCACATTAAACACCAAGCACATTAGCCTTTTGAGTATGTACTGTACCAAAAAACAGCAAAAGAAATATTTGCTTTGTTAAAACAAAAATATATAGAATTTAAATGTTAGTTATTTTGTGTCACTTGCAAATGAATATCACTTATTATATTTTTAGCTCTACAAATAAAAATTATGACAGGAAAACAACTCAATATTCTAGATGCCATAGTGATAATTCTAAACAAAGAACGGAGACCAGCATACAAAAGGCCTGGTTTGTAAGGCTGTGGTTTCAATCTCAACCTGAAAGGAAACCAAAAGCACAAATGTCCTCCAACCCTCTTCACAGCCAGGCTTCTGGTATGAACACTCTTAGTGTAAACAATGGAAAATGTTACTGCTTTTATTGAGTTCCATTAGTGAGTACCTTAGGTACTCTGACTACAAAAAAAAAAAAAAGACAATGAAGGAAAATAAAGAGCAAAGACTAAAAGGTAGGTGTCCCCAAATCTGAACTGTTAGTTACAGATTTTGATTGTGAGGTTCTGGAAAATGGAAACAGGAAGTACAGCAAATAAAAGGTGTTGCAGGAACTTCAGAGAAATTGTTCTATGTGTTGGGCAATTTCATTTTCAGCAGACTCAAAAGGTAGATTAAGTACACAAAAACATACACTGAGGAAAAGATTCCCTATTCAATAAATGGTGCTGGGAAAACTGGATGGCCACATGTAGAAGACTGAAACTAGGTACACACCACTCACCTCTCACAAAAATCAACTCATGATGGATAACAGACTTAAACCTAAGACGTGAAACCATAAGAATTCTAGAAGAAAACATTGGAAAAACTCTTATGGACATTGGCCTGGGCAAAGAATTTATGAAGAAGACCCCCAAAGCAATCACAGCAGCAACAAAAATAAATAAATGGGACCTGATCAAATTAAAAAGCTTCTGCACAGTCAAGGAAACAATCACTAGAGTGAACAGACAACCTACAGAATGGGAGAAAATATTTGCATGCTACACATCTGATAAAGGGCTGATAACAAGAATCCATACAGAACTTAGGAAAATCAACAAGAGAAAATCAAACAACCCCATTAAAAAATGGGCAAAGGACATGAACAGAAGCTTTTCAAAAGAAGACAGAATAATGGCCAGTAAACATGTAAAAAATTTCTTAACTTCTCTAATCATCAGGGAAATACAAATCAAAACCACAATGAGATATCACTTAACTCCAGTGAGATTGGCTCATATCAAAAAGTCCCAAAACAACAAATGTTGGCGGGGATGCAGACAGATAGGAACACTCATACACTGCTGGTGGGACTGCAAATTAGTACAACCTCTATAGAAAGTAATATGGAGATACCTCAAAGAATTAAAAGTAGAATTACCATTTGACCCAGCAATCCCACTACTGGGTATTTACCCAAAGGAAAAAAGACATTTTATAATAAAGACACCTGCTCACAAATGTTCAAAGCAGCACAATTCACAATTGCAAAGATGTGGAAACAACCCAGGTGCCCATCAATACACGCGTGGATTAATAAAAATGTGGTATATGTATACCATGGAGTAGTACTCAGCAATAAAAAATAATGGTGAATTAACACATCTGGTATTATCCTGGATGGAGCTAGAGCCCATTCTTCAAAGTGAAGTATCACAAGAATGGAAAAACAAGCACCACTGGTACTCACCATCAAATTGGTACTAACTGATCAACACTTACATCATACAGGGTAATAATATTCATCAGGGGGCGGGCAGGCGGGAGGGGGGTGGAGGGGATGGGAAAACTCTCACTGAATAGGTGCGGGGTGCACAGTTTGGGGGATGTCCACAATTGTAGCTCTGACATGGCAGTGCATGGGCAATATATATAACCAAAGTGTTGTACCTCCATAATATTCTGTAATAAAAGGGAAAAAAAGGTAGATTAAGAATGGTAGTTATGGATCTGGTCACAGACTATCTAAGGGGAAGACTGGCCAGGGAGATGGCTAGAGTAAAGATATGGAAGCTGTGGGAAGACTCCCGGAGCCAAAATAGATTTGATTTTTTTGTTTTGTCCAATTTCTCAGTAAAACTTCCTTTTGTAATGGGTAGAAATAAAAATGCATTTCTTATTGCCAGGCTGAACATTTGACCAGAATACAATTCACCCCTGGGCTGCTAATAATCTATACACCTTTAGCAAACCCACGTCTTAATACTACAGTGTGTTGAGGACAGCTGGCTGCCTAATGCCTCTTCATGATGCTTGGAATTGTGAAGTTAAAACTATCGACCTTCTGAAAGAACAATTTTGGGAAGGCAAGAAATGGTATCTGCTTGTTTTTAACAACCTGCTTAGTTTTGAGTTGCTCTCAAGGGCAGTTTTTGAGGCTTCCTACCATCTCTGCAGGCAACGATAAAGACATTTCCAGCTTCATTTTATTTTCTTACATTTTTTTGTCTTTTGGCTATTTCTCCAGTTCAGGTTATTTATCAGGGCCCATTACCTGCTATTTACATTGGCTTGTTATTTAAACCTCCTTGGGCCTTGAAAATGTGAGGCCTTTAGAAGAAATGAATCATAGATTTTTAGGGTTGGAAAGAGACCATGAAGGTCAACATTTATCATTTTTATTTACTCTAAGGCTCTTAAGACACTTTACAAAGACCATTGCTCCTGAGCTGGAGAACGAAGTGGGACTAAAAATAAAGAATATAGCAATTGTGAGAATTGGATTTGTTCTAAAATCTGTGTCCCCTACTTTAGTTTTCTATTGTTTAGAATTTTTAACAGAA
Organism: Daubentonia madagascariensis; assembly: GCA_023783475.1. Taxonomy (NCBI): domain Eukaryota; kingdom Metazoa; phylum Chordata; class Mammalia; order Primates; family Daubentoniidae; genus Daubentonia; species Daubentonia madagascariensis. Next base: position 14,913,047 of record JAKFHU010001798.1, read on the forward strand.
TCTGATCATCTGGGATTACAAGAAGTAACAGCATTCATGGGGTCAGTGGGCCTTTCAGAGCAAATATGGAGACATGAAGCTGCCATTTGAGGGGGTTGCTCTCCTGCAGGCAGTAACTGGGCTGTGAAATGTTATGGGAAAGCAATGTTTACTACTAGCTCTTTGATGCTGAAATATAGGGAGACCCCATACTCTGTGGCCAGCCCCATGGCAGGTGGCTAGTTTTGCCTACACACTTAAATTGGACATGCATAATTTCCTTAAGAAATTGGGAGGCAGTTTATTAACACTGAAAAAGAAAGACATTTTTTACATTTCAGCAGCAAATAAGAATGCTGAGATATATTTGTGCTATGCCAAGATCTGATATTGAAATTTAGCATGTGATAGTTTTAGAAGGCTGAGAAGAAGAGCGGCTGGGTTATTTAAAGATCTTGCTCAGAAATTGTATTTTATTTCATATTACCCGAAAAAAGGATTCCAGGGTCTTTCTAACCTAACGATCTCCCTTAGCTTGGAGGCAGGATAGTCTGTGAGTGAGGACTCGTGCACATGTGTATGCACTATCAATTGAATGGAACAAGAGTTTATTTGGACCTGCTATGTGGCAGACATTGTGCTGGACCCGAGGGATGGAAAGGCAAAGTAGACTTATTCTTTGCCTAGAGGGGGAAAGAAAAAACAGGTGTAGATGGATGTCCTGCTGAGTGTGACTTGTGTTTTACTTTCTCTGCTCTAATTGGAGAAGGGCTGAAATAAGACTTTTGTTACCATTGGGAGGGTAAATCTTTTATTTTGTGGTTAAACATCTTAAATAGTTTTTTTTTTATTTTTTAGAGAAGTTTTAGGTTCACAACAAAATTTAGAGGAAGGTACAGATATTTCCCACATACTCTCTGCTGGTACACATGCATAGCCTCCCCCTTTATCAAAATCTCCCAGCAGACTGGTACATTTGTGATAATTGATGAACCTACATTGACACATTATCACCCAAAGAAGTCTGTAGTTAACATTAGGGTTAACTCTTGGTGTTGTATATTCTGTGAGTTTGGACAAATTTACAATGACTTGTATCCATCATTATACTATGGTACAGAGTAGTTTCACTGCCCTAAAACTCTTCTGCGCTCTGTCTATTCATCCCTCTCCCATGCCCCCAAACCCTGGCAACCACTGATCTTTTTGCTCTCTCCATAGTTTTGCCTTTTCCACAATGTCATATTGTTAGAGTCATACAGTATGTAGTCTTTTTAGATTGGTTTCTTTCAATAATTAATATGGATTTAAGATTCCTCCATATCTTTTCATGAATTGATAGCTCATTTATTTTTAGTGCTGAATAGGACTCCATTGCCTGGAGGTACCACAGTTTATTTATCCATTCACCTACTGAAAGACATCTTGGTTGCTTCCAAGTTTTAGCAATTATGAAAAAACCTGCTATAATCATGTGTGTGCAGGTTTTTGTATAGACATAAATTTTCAACTCCTTTGGATAAATACCAAGAAGCACTGTTGCTGGATCATATGGAAGGAGTATGTTTAGTTTTATGAGACCACTCAACTGTCTTCCAAAGTGGCAGTACCATTTTACATTGCTACCAACCAATGAATGAGAGTTTCTGTTGTTCCACATCCTCGTCAGCATTTAGTGTTGTCAGTGTTCTGGGTTTTGGTCATTCTAATAGGTATGCAATGGTATCTCACAATTGTTTTAATTGCATTTCCCTGATGATATATGATGTGGAGCATCTTTTCATATGCTTAACTACCATCTGTATATCTTCTTTGGTGAGGTGTCTGTTAACCCATTTTTTAAATTGAGCTGTTTGTTTTCTTATTGTTGAGTTTTAAGTGTTCTTTGTACATTTTGGATAACAGTCCTTTATCAGATGTGTCTTTTGCAAATATTTTCTCCCAGTCTTTGGCTTGTCTTCTCATTCTCTTGACAGTGTCTTTTGCAGAGAAGAAGTTTTTAATTTTAATGAAGTACAGATTATCAATTATTTCTTTCATGGATTGTGCCTTTGGTGTTGTATCTAATGTGCCATTGCCACAACCAAGTTCATCCAGGTTTTTTCCTATGATATCTCTAGTAGTTTTATAGCTTCACATTTTACATTTAGGTCTATGACCCATTTTGAGTTAATTTTTGTAAGAGTGTAAGGTCTGTGTCTAGATTCATTTTTTGAATGTGGTATCCAATTGTTCCATCACAATTTGTTTTGTTTTATTTTATTATAAATTGATAATTTATAATTGTATATATTTATGTGGTACAAAGTGATGTTATAATTTATGATACAATATGTAATAGTCAAATAGAGCTAACTAGCATATCCATCACCTCAAATATGTATCAGTTTTTGTGGTGAGAACATTTGAAATTTACTCTCTTAGCAATTTTGAAAAGTACAATACACTGTTTTAACTAAATTCACAATGTTGTGCAATAATTCTCAGAGAAAAAAATTTATTCCTGCTGTCTCAGATTTTATACTCTTTGACTATTATCTTCCCATTCTCCCTACTCCCAGCCTCTGTAGCCACCATTCTACTCTCTGCTTCTGTGAGTTCAAATTTTAGATTCTACATATAAGTGAGAACATTGCGATGTTTGTCTTTCTGTACCTGGCTTATTTCACTTAGCACAATGTTCTCCAATTCCATCCATGTTGTCACAAATGACAATTTCCTTCTTTTTAAAGGCTGAATAGTATTCCATTGTGTGTATATATCACATTTTCTTTATCCATTCATCTGTTGATGGACACTTAGGTTGATTCCAAAACTTGGCTAGTGTGAATAGTGCTGCAGTAAACTTGGGAATGCAGACATCTCTTCAGCAAAGTGATTTTAAATCTTTTTGGGTAAATACCCAGAAGCGGGATTACTAAATCATATGTTAGTTCTATTTTCAGTTTTGTGAGAACTTCCATATAGATTTCCGTAATGGCTGCACTAATTTTCATTCCCACCAACGATGTACAAAGGCTGCCTTTCCTCCACATCTTCGCCAACACTTGTTATCTTTCATCTTTTTGATAATAGCCATTCTGATGGGTGTAAGATGGTATCTCACTGTGGTTTTAATTTCCATTTCCATAATTATTAGCAATGTTAGGTTTTTTTAATATCTCTCTGTCGACCACTTGTATGTCATCTTTTGAGAAATGGCAATTCAGGTCCCTTGCCCATTTTTAAATTGGAATTCTTGTTTTCTTGATATTGAGTTGTTTGAGTCCTTATATTTTAGATATTAAGCCCTTATAAGATGTATGGCTTGCAAATATTTTCTCCAAGCTGTAGGTTGTCTCTTTAATCTTTTAAATTTTCCCTGTGCTATGCAGATTTTTATGTTTCATGCACTTGCACTTATCTATTTTTGATTTTTTTGTCTGCACTTCTGGGGTCATATCCAAGAAATTATTGCCAGGCTAATGTCATGGAGGTTTACCCCTTTGTTTTCTCCTAGTCATTTTATAGTTTTGAGTCTTATGTTTAAATCTTTAATCCATTTTGCGTTGATTTTTTGCATATAGAATAAGATACAGTTTAATTTCATTCTTTTGCATGTGAATATCCAGTTTTCTCAGTACCATTTATTGAAGAGACTATTGTTTTCCAATTGTGTATTCTTGGTACCTTGTCAAAATGAATTAGCCATACATGTGTGGGTTCATTTCTGGACTCTCTATTCTGTTCCTTTGGTCAATATGTCTATTTTTTTCCAGTACTGTGCTGCTTTAATTACTATAGATTTGTAGGATAGTTTGAAATCAGGTGATATGATGCCTCCAGTTTTGTTCTTTTTGCTTATGATTGCCTTGGCTATTTGGGGGATTTTGGTTCCATATGAATTTTAGGATTTTTTTTCTATTTCTATGAAAAATGACATTGGAATTTTGATAAGGATTGCATTGAATCTGTAGATTGCTTTGGGTAGTATGGACGTTTTAACAATAACAATTCATCCAATCCATAGCCATAAATATTTTTTCATTTGTTTGTGCCTTCTTCAATTTCTTTCATCAATGTCTGTAGGTTTTCATGTACAGGTCTTTCACCTCCTCGGTTAAATTTATTCCTAAGTATTTTATTCTTTTGTAGCTATTGTAAATTGGATTATTCTCTTGATTTCTTTTTCAGTTTGTTGTTAGTGTATAGAAATGCTACTTATTTTTGTATGTTGGTTTTGTATCCTGCAACTTTACTGAATTTCTTTATTTGTTGTAAGTTTTTTGGTGGAGTCTTTGGGATTTTCTGTATATAAGATCATGTCATCAGCAAACAGTGACAATTTCACTTCTTCCTTTCCTATTTGGATGCCTTTTATTTCTTTCTCTTGCCTAATTTCACATAGGACTCTCAATACTATGGTGAATAGATGTAACAAGAGTGGGCATTCTTGTCTTGTTCCTGATGTTAGAGAAAAGGCTTTCAAATTTTTACCATTGTATAGGATGTTAGCTGTGGGCTTCTCATATATGGCCTTTATTGTGTTGAGGTACATTCCTTCTTTACCTGCTTTAGTGACTTTTTTATTATGAAAGAATGTTGAATTTTGCCAAATTCTTTTTCTGTATCTAATGAGATGGTCATATGATTTTTGTCATTCTTTCTGTTAATGTGGTCGTTCACATTTATTGGTTTAGGTATGTTGAACCATCCTTGCCTCCCTGGGATAAATCTCACTTGATCATGGTGGATAATCTTTTTAATGTGTTGTTGAATTTAGTTTGCTAGTATTGTGTTGAGGATTTTTGCATCTGTTTATCAAAGATAATTGGCCTGTAATTTTCTTTTCTTGTAATGTCCTGTCTGGCTTTGGCATCAGGGTAATGCTGGCCTTGTAAAAAGAGTTTGAAAGTATTCCTTTCTCTTCAATTTTTGGGAATCTTTGAGAAAGATTAGTATTAGTTCATCTATAAATGTTTGGTAGAATTCGGCAGTGAAGCCATCAGGTCCTGAACTTTTCTTTGATGGGGGACTATTTATTACTGATTCAATGTCCTTACTCATTATTGGTTATACAGACTTTCTATTTCTTCATGATCCAGTCTTGGCAGGTTGTATATTTCTAGGAAATTATCCATTTCTTCTAGGTTATCCAATTTGTTGGTCCATAATTGTTCATAGTAGTCTCTTATGATCCTTTACATTTCTGTTGTCTCAGTGGTAATGTCTCTTCTTTCATTTCTGATTTTATTTATTTGAGTCTCCTCTCTTTGTGACTTTGTCTAGCTAAAATTTTGTCAATTTTGCTTATCTTCTCAAAAAACCAGCTCTCAGTTTTGTTGATCTTTTTGGTTTTTTTAATCTCTATTTCATTAATTTCTGCTCTGATCCTTATTATTTCCTTCCTTCTAACTTTGGGCTTAGTTCTTCTTTTTCTACTTTCTTGAGGAATAATATTAAGTTGAGATCTTTTTTCTTTTTTGATATAGGCATTTATCACTACAAACTTGGGTGTTAGAATTGCTTTCTTGCATCTCATTGATTTTGTTATGTTGTGTTTCCATTTTTGTTTGTCTCAAGATTTTTTTTAACCTCCCTTTTAATTTGTACATTAACCCATGATTAGTCAGGAGCATGTTTTTTAATTTCCATGTATGTGTGAACTTTTTGAAATTTCTTCTATTATCAATTTCTTGTTTCATACGATTATGGTTGGAAGTTATACTTGATATAATTTTAATCTTCTTAAATTTGCTGTTGCTTGTTTTGTGCCCTAAAGTGTGATCTGTCCTGGAGAATGTTCTGTGTATGCTTGAGGAAAAATACCACAATTTGCTGAAAAGACTATCTTTGCTCCATTGTACTGCCTTTGCTTCATTGTTAAAGATCATTTGATCATATTCTGTGGATCTATTTCTGGGCTTTCTATTCTGTTCCATAGATCTATTTGTCTATTCTCTTTCCAATACCATACTGTCTTTATTATTGTAGCTTTATATTAAGTCTTAATGTCAGGCAAAAACCAAGGAGCATGATTGCTGGATCATACTGTAAGAATATGTTTAGTTTTGTGTCAATCTTCCTATTTGGTTCTTCTTTTTCAATATTGTGCTGGTTGTTCTGGGTCTTTTGCCTCTCCATATAAACTTTAGAATTAGTTTGTCAATAGTCACAAACTAAATTGTTGGGATTTTGATTGAGATTGCATTGCATCTATAGGTCAAGTGTGGAAGAACTGATATCTTAACAGTACTGAGTCTACCTACCCATGATCATGGAATATCTCTCCATTTATTTAGGTCTTCTTTTATTTTCTTCACCAGAGTTTTGTAGTTTTTCTCATATAGGTCTTGTACATATTTTGATAGATTCATACCAAGTATTTCTCTTTTTTGTGGTGCTAGAGTAATGGTATTGTGTTTTTAACTTAAAATTCCACTTGTTCAGTGCTGTTAGATAGGAAGGCAATAGATTTTACTATATTAACCTTATATCTTGTAACCTTTCTATAATCACTTATTAGTCCCAGGAGGTTTTTTGGTCAATTCATTTGTAATTGTCCCATAGTTCTTGAGGTTCTTGATATTCTGTTTTGATTTATTTTATTTTATTTTACTTTATTATTTTATTTTATTTTATTTTATTTTGCATTTCAGTTTGGGAAGTTTCTATTGTTCTATGTGCAAGCTCTCTTATTCTTTCCTCAGCCATGTTGAGTCTACTAGTGAGCCCATCACAGGCATTCTTCATTTTCATTTTAATTTCTAGCATATTCTTTTGATATTTTTAGAGTTTCTATCTCTCTGCCGATATTATCATCTTTTCTTTTGGTTTTTCAGTGATTCTATAGCAAAAATATTCTTTTTTCCTCTCATTGTGGGAAGAACACAACATGGGATTTACACTCTTAACAAACTGGTAAGTGTACAATACATTATTATTGACTATAGGTATCATTTTGTATAACAGATCTCTAGGGTTTATACATCTTGCTTGACTGAAACTTTATACCTGTTGATTAGTAACTCCCAACCCGTGGTAACCACCATTCCACTTTTCGCTTCTGTGAATTCAACTACTTTAGATACCTCATATAAGTAGAATCATGTGGTATTTGTCTTTGTGCAGCTGGCTTATTTTGTTTAGCATAATGCCCTCCAGGTTCATCCATGTTGTCACATATTGCAGAATTTCCTTCTTTTATAAGGTTGGTTAGTATTCTATGGTGTGTATACCACGTTTTTTAATCCATTCATCTGCTGATGTACATTTAGGCTGTTTACACATCCTGGCTATTGTGAATAGTGCTGCAATGAACAAAGGAGTGCTAATATGTTTTCAAGATTTTGATTTCATTTCCTTTGGAAAAATACTCAGTAGTGGAATTGCTGGATCATGTATTAGTTCTATTTTTAATTTTTTGAGAAAGCTCCATTCTGTTTTCCACATTGACTGCACCATTTTGCATTTCTACCAACAGCATGCAAGGTTCCATTTTCTCCACATCCTCACCCCAACACTTGTCTTTCATCTTTTTGATCATAGCCACCCTGACAGGTATGAGGTGATATCTCATTGTGGTTTTAATTTGCATTTCCTTGATGATTAGTGACATTGAGCGTTTTTATGTATACCTATTCACCATTTATTTTTATATACACACACACACACACACACATATATATATATATATATATATATATATATATATATTCTTTGAAGAAATGTCTACAAGTCCTTAACCTATTTTTTAATAGGGTTATTGGGTATTTTACTATCAAGTTGTAGGCATTCTCATATATTTTGGATATTAACCCCTCATCCAATATATGGTTTGCAAATCTTTTATCCCATTCTGTAGGTTTCCTTTTTACTCTTTTGATTGTTTCCATTGTTGGGCAGAAGCTTTCTAGTTTGATGTAGTTCCATTGTTTATTTTTGCTTTTTTGCCTGTGCTTTTGGTGTCATATCCATGAAATAATTGCCAAGACCAATGTCATAAAGTTTTTCCCCTATGTTTTCTTTTTTATTTAATTTTATTTTTAATTGACATATAAAAATACTTAAGGGGTACAATGTAATGTTTTGCTACATGTATACATTGTGAAAATGATCAAATAAAGTTAATTAAAATATCTATCACCACACATATTTATCATTTCTTTGTGATGAGAACATTTAAAATTTACTCTTTTAGCAATTTTGACATACAAAATATTGTTAAATATAGTCACCATGATGTGTAATAGATCACCAGAATAATTATTTCTCCTATCTAACTAAAACTTTGTAGCCTTTGGCAAACATCTCCCCTTTCCCTGCCCCCCCCCACTCAGCCACTGGTAACCACCATTCTACTCTACTTCTATGAGTTCAACTCTTATCATTTCCACATATAAGGGAGATCATGCAGTATTTGTCTTTCTGTGCCCATTGATTTACCATAGTATCTTCTAGATTCATTGATGTTATCACAAATGACAGAATTTCCTACTTTTTAAGGTCCAAATAGTATTCTGCCATATTTATGCACCACATATTTAATCAATTTATCCATTAATATGTCTGTTGTTTCCATATCTTGGCTATTGTGAATAAGGCTGCAGTGAACGTGGGAGTACAGCTATCTCTTCAACAGACTGATTTTAATTCCATTGGTTATATATCCAGTAGTAGGACTGCTGGATCATAGAGTAATTCTATTTTTAATTTTTTTATAAACTTCCATACAGTTTTCCATAATGACTTTACTAATATACATTCCCAGTAACAATGTAAAATGATTTCCTTTTCTCCACATCCACACTAACACTTTCATCATTTTCATTATGGTCATTCTAACAGATGTGAGGTGACAGATCATTGTGGTTTGCATTTTCCTGATGATTAGTGATGTCAAAAATTTTTTCATATATTTGTTGGACATTTATGTGTCTTCTTTTGAGAAATGTCTATTCAGGTGGTTTGAACATTTTTTAGTCAGGTTATATGTTTTTTATTGAGTAGTTTGAGTTCCTTAAATATTTGGTATATTAGTTCCTTATCCAATTTAAGATTTGCAAATATTATCTCACAGTCTTGTGGTTGTCTCTTCATTCTGTTAATTATTTCCTTAGGAATGTAGAAGTATTTTAGTTTCTTGTGATTCCATTTATCTATTTTTGCTGTTGTTGCTTATGCTATTAGGGTCATATCCAAGATATTTTTGCCTAGACCAATATCATGGAGTTTTTCTCTGTTTTCTTCTAATAGTTTTACAGTTTTGGGTCTTACATTTCAGTGTTTAATCCATTTTTAGTTGACTTTTGTATATGGCATGAGACAAGGGTCTAATTTCATTCTTCTGCATGTGGATATCCAGTTTTCCCAACACCATGTATTGAAGAGATTGTCCTTTCCCCATTGTGTGTTCTTGGCACCTTTACTGAGTATCATTTGACTGTAAATATGTGGATTTACTTCTAGGCTCCCTGTTCTTTTCCATTGGACTGTGTTTCTGTTTTTATGTGAATACCATGCTATTTTGACTACTACATCTTTGTAGTATATTTTGGAGTCAGGTACTGAGATTTCTCCAGCTTTGTTCTTTGTACTCAAGATTGCTTTGGCTATTCAGGGTCTTTTGTAGTTCCATATGAATTTTAGGATTTTTTTTCATTTCTGTGAAAAATGTCATTGGGGAGAGAGAAAAAAATGGCGGTGTGATAGGGTCTTCCCACCATACCGCTCCCAGGGAAGGAGGCGAAGAACGCCAGCGGCTGCCTGCGAGCACGGACCGCTCACTCCGAAAACAGCATTGCGAATGACAGAGAAACAACGCCGAACGCCCAGCCCAAGAAAACAGGTACAAAATTTTCACAAAGATCGGAGGGCGCACGGAGCACAATAGAGCCCAGAGCGCGGGAAGGACGCGCTCGCCAGGTCGGCGCAGCGCGACCTGCCCCCCAAGCGGTTACGCGCCTCCCCATACACGCAGTCAGGGACAAGCCCAGAGTTGGGACAGAGGGGTTGCTCGGGCCGGCGAGTCCTGTGGAGAGGAGGAGGAAGTAGCCAGAGCCAGACACAACTCGCAGCTGCAATATACAGAGACTGCCGAGGGCTGGGGAGGAACTGGGCGGGGACCGAGATTCAGCTTCCCCGGACAGTGCGCGGGAACCCGCAGGCCGGCACTGCGCCACTAGAAGTCAGCAGGACTGGGCCCAGGAGTTTAACAGAGAGCGGGACACGCCCTTAGAGGCTGCTAGCAACTGCCGCTGTGGCCGGCGGAGAAAAACTGCGCTCCCGGTGCCATCGGAGCCCGGCTGTGCGCCAGGCTGGCGGCGGCCGCCATCTTTACAGTCGCCCGCGTGGAGCTGTGAGCCGCGTCTCTAGCTCCCCCCGCCCCGGCCCGAGGCTCTTCTGCTGGGGCGAGACAGGCTTTGCCTTTGGTGGCCAGGGACAGCTGCATCCGTGGGTTCCAGGTGGGACGAGATCCCGGAACTGTAGCGGCGGGACCTTTGAGTATTGGAAACAGTTTGCAGCTCGTCCATCTGGTTCCGCTACCCCGGCTCTGGCCTCCGACAACTCCGCTCCGTGCTGGTCCTAGTGCCCGCCCCTCAGGTCCCAGCCCTCCTGTATCCCAGAGATCGGTCATTTTGAAGGTTGCTGGCAATAGTGACACATTTGGTATAACTGCTGGCTCTCATGACAACCAAATACCTCAAGAGCCACAGGCTGAACCAGAGCAGCTCCCCATAATCCTGCCCTCTTCAATAGGGAATTACGCGCCATCCAAGAGCGCTTCCAGCAGCCACTACTCCCCCCTCCCGTGAGAACATCCCCCCAGTGAAGACTGCTGGGGATAGAGACGGCCACCCGCCTCTAGTGGTGGAAAAGGGGTGCACAATTGGAGATCCCCCATCAACCAGTATCACGCGGAGACACACATCAGAAGGGCAGACACACGTGGCTAGATGAGCAACCTCTGAGCTGTGTAGAATTTTCCCAATTCAGCTCTCACACTGCAGCCAAAAGAAATTGTGTTTCTACCAGCACCTCAGGAAGAGCAGGGTCAAAGTAACCCCTAGGAGCTACAAGGCCCCTCCCAAAGCATGGGGCTTTCACATACCCCAACTGGGGGATCAGAGTCTGCCACGGACATAACAGAATACCTAGCTAATAGGGAGCGGTGGACTCATATCCTCAAGTACAATTCATTAGCTTAGAGCCCAAGCTGGGAGGTCATTCTCACCACACTCCACTGGGAAGACGAGAAGACCACAGGTCAGAGTTAACTCAAGATCCAACAAACTTGCCAAAATACACCTAAGGCAATACAGGCCACTACTTCTCTCCCTGGCTTTGCCAAGGAACAATAATTGTGGGCCTGGTGACAGGGCCATAAACTAGCTCTAACACCCCCAGCTCTCGACCAAGAGGCCAGATGAGAAAAAACCAGCGAAAGAACTCAGGGAACATGAAAAATCAGAGTGAAAAGTCACCCCCAAAAGAAATTATCAGTTCCTCAGCAATGGATACCAACCCAAATGAAATGGGTAGGATGTCAGAAGAGGAATTTCGTTTATGGATTATAAGAAAGCTCAATGAAATTCAAGAGAAAATTGAATCCCAGCACAAAGAAACCACAAGAAAAATGCAAGAAATGAATGAAAAATTCTCCAAAGAAATAGAAATATTACTGAAAAATCAAATAGAAATCCTAGAAATGAAAGAAGCATTCAAGGATCTACAAAACACAGTGGAAAGCCTTAAGAATAGGCTGGACCATGCAGAGGAAAGAATTTCAGAGCCAGAAGACAGCTCCTATGTGCTAAATAAATCAGCCAAAGAGAAAGAACACAAAAATAAGAGGCAGGAAAAAAGCATACAAGAAATGTGGGATTATGTAAAGAGGCCAAACATAAGGATCATAGGATCCCTGAGGGAGAGGAAGAAAATTCGCATGGGCTGGAAAATTTATTTGAAGGAATAATAGAGGAAAATTTCCATGGCTTAGCCAGAAATCTCGACATCCAAGTACAAGAAGCACACAGGACTCCTGGGAGAGTCAACGTGAAAAGGCATTCACCACGCCACATAATTATTAGACTGAACAAAGTAAACACAAAAGAGGCACTCCTCAGAGCTGTAAGATGAAAAGAACATGTAACCTACAAAGGGAAACCCATCAGATTAACTGCAGATTTCTCAGCTGAAACCTTACAAGCCAGAAGAGAATGGGGAGACATCATCAATCTCCTAAAACAAAACAAAGGTCAACCCAGAATTCTGTATCCTGCCAAACTAAGTTTCTTATATAAGGGAGAAATAAAGACCTTTCCAGATAAGCAATCACTGATAGAATTTGCAAAATCCAGACCAGCCTTGCAAGAAATGCTTAGACCTGCATTATACACTAAACAGAGCAACAGACACCCACCTATGTAAAACTATGCAAAAGCTAAAACCCCAGAAACCAGATTCCACAATGACGCAAGAGGTAAAACAAAAGATACCACCCAACAGAATAATCAGAAATTTACCCCAAATATCAATTCTCTCAATAAATGTAAATGGCTTGAACTGCCCATTGAAGAGACATAGGCTGGCTGAATGGATTAAAAAATACAAACCAAGTATCTGTTGTCTTCAGGAAACACACCTTACACACAAAGACGCATTCAGACTCAAGGTGAAAGGATGGAATACAATTTTTCAGGCTAATGGAAACCAAAAGAAATCCGGAGTAGCCATCCTCATTTCAGATGACATAAACTTTAAAGCAATAAAGTAAAGAAGGACAAAAATGGACACTATATAGTGGTGAAGGGAAAAATTTCACAAGAGGATTTAACAATCCTAAACATTTATGCACCCAACACAGGAGCACCCAGGTACATAAAGCAAATACTGCTAGATCTAGACAACATAATAAGCAGGAATGCCATAATTGCAGGGGACTTCAACACCCCACTGACAGAACTGGACAGATCCTCCAAACAAAAAACAAATAGAGAAATAAAAGACCTAAACAGGACTATAGAACATTTGGGCCTAACATATATCTACAGAACACTCCACCCAACTAACACTGAATATACATTCTTCTCATCAGCTCATGGAACTTTCTCTAAAATTGACCACATCCTAGGCCACAAAACAGATCTAAACAAATTCAAAAAAATAGAAATCATACCATGTATCTTTTCAGACCACAGTGGAAAAGAAATAACCAAAATTAGAGCAGAATTAAATGAAATCGAGAACAAAAGAACAATACAGAAGATCAATGAAACGAAAAGCTGGTTCTTTGAAAAGATAAACAAAATAGGCAGGCCACTTTCCAGGTTGACCAGAAGCAGAAAGAAAGGACTCTAATAAGCTCAATTAGAAATGAAAAAGGAGAAGTCACAACTGATACCATGGAAATACAAAACATCATCTTTGAATACTACAAAAATCTCTATGCCCACAAACACGAAAACGTGGACGAAATGGACAAATTCTTAGAAACACACTACCTACCTAGGCTCAACCAGGAAGAAACAGAATTTCTAAACAGACCAATATCAAGCACCGAAATTGAAGCAGTAATTAAAAATCTACCCACAAAAAAAAGTCCTGGACCAGATGGGTTCACACCTGAATTCTACCAAGCCTACAAAGAAGAACTGGTGCCTATACTGCAGAAATTATTTGAAAATATCCAGAAGGATGGAATCCTCCCAAACTCATTCTACGAAGCCAATATCACCTGGATACCAAAGCCAGGAAAGGACACAACAAAAAAAGAAAACTACAGACCAATATCCCTTATGAATATAGATGCAAAAATTCTCAATAAAATCCTTGCAAACCGAATTCAAATGTACATCAAAAAAATAATCCATCATGATCAGGTGGGCTTCATTCCCGAGATGCAGGGATGGTTCAACATACGCAAATCTATAAATGTAATTCACCATATAAATAAAAGCAAGAACAAAGATTATATGATCCTTTCAATAGATGCAGAAAAGGCTTTTGACAAAATCCAGCACCCTTTTATTATAAGAACTCTTAACAATATAGGCATAGATGGCTCATTCCTAGAAACTATTAAAGCCATATACGATAAACCCACAGCCAATATCATACTGAATGGGGAAAAATTGAAGGCATTCCCCCTTAAAACTGGCACCAGACAAGGGTGCCCACTATCTCCACTTCTTTTCAACATAGTGCTGGAAGTCCTGGCCACAGCAATTAGACAAGACAGAGGAATCAGGGGCGTCCAGATAGGGGCAGAAGAGGTCAAACTTTCACTATTCGCAGACGATATGATATTGTACATAGAAAACCCCAAAGATTCAACCAAGAGATTACTGGAATTGATAAATGAATTCAGCAAAGTCTCAGGATACAAAATTAATACACACAAATCCATAGCCTTCATATATGCTAATAACAATCAAGCCGAGAAACAAATTAAAGATGCTATACCTTTTGCAATAGCAACAAAGAAAATTAAATAGCTAGGAACATATCTAACTAAGGAGGTCAAAGACCTATATAGAGAGAATTATGAAACACTGAGAAAGGAAATTGCAGAGGACGTAAATAGATGGAAAGCCCTACCATGCTCTTGGATAGGCAGAGTCAACATAGTAAAAATGGCTTTGCTACCTAAATTAATTTACAGAATCAATGCAATCCCTATCAAAATACCAACATCATTTTTTGCCGATCTAGAAAAAATAATTCTACGCTTCGTGTGGAACCAGAGAAGACCCCGTCTAGCCAAAGCAATCTTAAGCAAAAAGAACAAATTGGGAGGCATCTGTCTACCAGACTTCAAACTATACTACAAGGCTATTGTAACCAAAACTGCATGGTATTGGCACAAGAACAGACACGTAGACCAATGGAACAGGACTGAGAACCCAAATATAAAACCAACCTCATACAGTCACCTGATCTTTGACAAATTCCAGAAAAACGTACACTGGGGAAAAGAATCCCTATTCAACAAATGGTGCTGGGAAAATTGGATGGCCATATGTAGAAGACTGAAACTGGACCCACACCTCTCATCTCTCACAAAAATCAATTCACAATGGATAACAGATCTAAATCTAAGACATGAAACCATAAGAATTCTCGAAGAAAACATTGGAAAAACTGTTATGGACATTGGCCTAGGCAAAGAATTTATGAAGAAGACCCCCAAAGCAATCACAGCAGCAACAAAAATAAATACATGGGACCTGATCAAATTGAAAAGCTTCTGCACAGCCAAGGAAACTATCACTAGAATGAACAGACAACCTACAGAATGGGAGAAAATATTTCCATGCTACACCTCTGATAAAGGGCTGATAACCAGAATCTATACAGAACTTAGGAAAATCAACAAGAAAAAATCAAACAACCCTATTAAAAAATGGGCAAAGGACATGAACAGAAACTTTTCCAAAGAAGACAGAATGATGGCCAGCAAACATATAAAAAAGTGCTCAAGTTCTCTAATCATCAGGGAAATGCAAATCAAAACCACAATGAGATATCACTTAACTCCAGTGAGATTGGCTCATATCAAAAAATCCCCAAATAACAAATGTTGGCAGGGATGTGGACAGATAGGAACACTCATACACTGCTGGTGGGACTGCAAATTAGTACAACCTCTTTGGAAAAGAATATGGAGATACCTCAAAGAATTAAAAGTAGAATTACCATTTGACCCAGCAATCCCACTACTGGCTATTTATCCAAAAGAAAAAAAGACATTTTATAATAAAGACATCTGCTCTCGAATGTTCATAACAGCACAATTCACAATTGCAAAGATGTGGAAACAACCAAGGTGCCCATCAATACACGAGTGGATCAATAAAATGTGGTATACGTATACCATGGAGTATTACTCAGCAATAAGGAACAACAGTGAATTAACACATCTGGTATTATCCTGGTTGGAGCTAGAACCCATTCTTCGAAGCGAAGTGTCACAGGATTGGAAAAACAAGCACCACTGGTACTCACCATCAAACTGGTACTAACTGATGAACACTTACTTCACACAGGGCAATAACATTCATCTGAGGGCGGGGGGGCGGGAGGTGGGTGGAAGGGATGGGAAAAACTCTCACTGAATGGATGTGGGGAGCACAGTTTGGCAGACGACCACGATTGTGGCTCTGACACGGGCAGAACAAGGGCAATGTGTATGGCCAAAGTGTTGTACCCCCATGATATTCTGAAATTAAAAACATAAATTAAAAAGAAAAAGAAGAAAAAAAAATGTCATTGGAATTTTGATAATGATTATATTGAATCTGTAGATTGCTTTGGGTAGTATGGACATCTTAACAATATTAATTTATCCAATGTGTGACTATATATATATATATCTTTCCATTTATTTATATCTTCAATTTCTTTCATCAGTGTTTTACAGTTTTCAGTGCATAGGTTTTTCACCTCCTCAGTAAAATTTATTCCTAAGTATTTTATCTTTTTCATTGCTATTTTAAGTGAGATTGTTTCCTTGATTTTTTTCTGATTATTTTCTTCTAGTGTACAGAAACTCTACTGACTTTTGTGTGTTGATTTTGTATCCTGCAACTTTAGCGAATTTATTTATTAGTTCTAACAATTTTGGGGTGGATTCTTTGAATATTCTATATATATGATCATGTTGTGTGCAAACAGGGACAATTTCAATTGTTTCTTTCCTAACTGGATGGTATTTACTTCTTTTTCTTGCCTAATTTCTCTGGCTAGCACTTCCAGTACTATGTTGAATAGAAGTATTGAGAGTGGGCATGCTTGTCTTGTTCCTGATCATAAATAAAAAGCTTCAACTTTTCATCTTTATTTTTTTTACTGTTATTTGCATTTATTTTATGTTGATTCTACTCCTGTGCCATAAGTTTTTGTTTCTTCAGTTCCTTCTGGGTATCTTTTTCTTCTGTGCAACCCGCTCTTCTGGTTTTGGCACAATTTGTTCCTTTTCAGTGAGGATCATCTCAATGTGGCAGGGGGAGCTCATGTATGGGTAAATCTGACCATGAGCTCTGTAAGTTCAGCGCCACATTTTGGGTACTTTGTTCACCTAGATATGCTCAATGACCAGAGAATCTACATCTAAATCCTTAAGTTCAGCATTACTCTCTGCTTTTTTAAGCACATGCAGCAAAAATTCAGCACTCTTTTGGGCCACCGACCCTGTGTCCAGCCCCACTGTTTGGCTTGGGCACACCTACCAACTCCACCATTGTAATGTTGGAATGGTACACACTGTTTCTTTAAAGTGACATCTTTCAGATACTTGGTGGCTTTTCATATATGCATACCCTTGATGGCCTGGGCAGTTTCACAAGTGTTCTTAAAGTGAACATGAAGATTTGACCCTCCTGACTTGCATGATTTTGTGGGGTTTTCTGGGTCAAGTGAATAGTGAACCATTTTCACAGATCACCTGAGGCCACTTAGGGCACGAGGAGAACTTTTCATCTTTAAGTGTGATGCTAGCTGTGACTTTGTCATATATGGTCTTTGTTGTGCTGAGGTGCATTTTTTCTATACCTAATTTGTTGTGAGTTTTTATCATGAAAGAACGTTGAATTTTGTTAAGTGCTTTTTCTGCATCAATTGAGAGGATCATATGCTTTTTGTCCTTCATTCTGTTAATATCACAGTTATAGATTTGTGTGTGTTGAACCATCCTTGTATTTCAGGGATAAATCCACTTGATCATGGTGAATAATCTTTTTAATGCACTGTTGAATTCAGTTTGCTAGTATTTTGTTGAAGATTTTTGCATCTATGGTTACCAAGGATATTGGCCATAATTTTCTTTTCTTGAAATGTCCTTTTCTGGCTTTCATAACAGAGTAATGTTGGCCTTGTAAAATGACTTTGGAAGTATTCCTTCCTCTTCAATTTTTTGGCGGAGTTTGAAAAGGATTAGTATTAGTTCTTCTTTAAATGTTTGGTAAAAATTCAGCAGTGAAGCCATCAGATCCTTGGTGATTTTTGTTTTGTTTTGATGAGAGACATTTATTACTGATTCACTTTCCATACTCATTATTGGTCTGTTCAGATTTCCTAGTACTTTATGATTCAATCTTGGTATGTTGTAAGTGACTAGGAATTTATCCATTTCTTCTAGATTATCCAGTTTGTTGGTATATAATTGTTCATAACAGTCTTTTTTTTTTTTTTTTGAGACAGAGTCTTGTTCTGTCACCTGGGCTAGAGTGCAGTGGCATCATTTTAGCTTACCACAACCTCAAACTCCTGGGCTCAAGGGATCCTCCTGACTCAGCCTTCTGAGTAGCTGGGACTACAGGTATGCAACACCATGTCTGGCCAATTTTTATATCTTTTGTAGAGATGGAGTCTCACTCTTGTTCAGGCTGGTTGCAAACTCCTGGTCTCAAGCAATCCTCCCGCCTTGGCCTCCCAGAGTGCTAGGCCTCCCACCATGCCTGGCCAACAGTCTTTTACGATTCCTCATGTTTCTGTTGTCTCAGGTATAATGTCTCATTTTTTACATCTGATTATTTATTTGAGTCGTCTCCCTTTTTTCTTAGTTAATCTAGGTAAGATTTTGTCAATTTTGTTGAACTTTTTATAAAACCAATTCTTAGTTTTATTGATCTTTTTTATTATTTATCTAGTCCCTATTTCATTTATTTCTGCTCTGAATCTTTATTTTTTTCTTCCTTTTTCTAACTTAGGTCTTAGTCTGTTCTTCATTTTCTAGATGTACATTGGGCTGTTAAATGTGAGATCTTTCTCCTTTTTTATGTAGGATTTATTGCTATAGACTTCAGTCTTTTTGCTTTTGCTTTCACTGCATCCCATAAGTTTTGGTATGTTGTGTTTCCATTTTGGTTTGCCCCAAGATATTTTTTAATTTCTTCATTGACACATTTGTTGTCCAGGAGCATGTTTAATTTCCATATATTTGTGGATTTTCTGAAGTTTCTCCTGGTATCAGTTTCTAATTTTATGTTATTATGGTCAGAAATGATATTTGATATGATTTCAGTCTTCTTAAATTTATAAGACTTGTTTTGTGCCTAATATATGATCTATTCTGGAGAATATTCTCTGTGTACTTGAGAAGAATGTGTATTCTGTTGCTATTGGATGGAATGTTCTGGATATGTCTATTATGTCCATTTGGTCTAGAGTGTAGTTTAAGTCCTATAGTTCCTTATTGATTTTCTGTCTGGATGATCTACCCATTGCTGAAATTGAGTATTGAAGTCCCCTACTAGTATTATATTGCAGCCTATCTCTCCCTTCAGATCTATTAATATTTACTTTATCTATTTAGGCACTTCAATGGGTGAATATATATTTACAGTTGTTATACCTCTTGCTGAATTAACCCCTTTATATATAATGATCTTCTTTGTCCTTTTTATAGTTTTTGACTTATAGTCTATTTTATCTGGTATAAATATAGCTACTCTCACTTTCTTTTGGTTTTCATTTGCATGGAATATTCTTTCCCATTCCATTAATTTCAGTCTATGTGTGTCTTTACAGGTGAAGTTAGTCTCTTATAGGCAACATATACCTGAGTCTTATTTTCTTATCCATTTAGGCACTTTTTTTTTATTAAATAATTTAATCCATTTCCATTCAAGGTAAATATTGGTAAGTAAGGATCTACTTCTGCCATTTTTTAAATTGTTTTCTGGTTGTTTTGTAGATCCTTTGTTACTTTCTTCCTTTCTTGGTGTCTTCCTTTGTGATTAAGTGATTTTCTCTAGCTGTATGCTTTGATTCTTTACTTTTTATTTTTTGTTTACCTACTATAGGTTTTTGTTTTGTGGTTACCATAAGTACAGGAAGTTAAAGAAAATGCAGGAAAACAATTCAACAAAATAAGGAAAATAATAAATGACCTTGATGAGAAATTTAACAGCAAGATTAGAATTTTTTAAAAATCAAACTGAAGTCCTAGAGCTGAAAAATACAATAAACAAAATGAAAAATATAATAGAGATATCAGCAGTGGAATTGATCAAGCAGTAGAAAGGATCTGTGAATTTGAAGTCTTGGGCTGTTGGGGCCTACCTATTTCTGGGTTTTACTGGGGTGTGCCCAGTGTTGGATTCTAAGACAAAGTTTGGTGTTCCCTTCTCTCTCCTTCCCCTAAGCAGAGGTTATATCTCTCTGTGCTGTGCTGCCTGAGGTTGGGGAAAGGGTGACATTGGTAATGTAAAAGTATACAGCCTACCCTTTTTAATGTATCTTTTTTTATTTCTTTGCTACACTCCAGTGCAGTAATCTCTCACCTTGTTTTCTTAGCTTTTTTAATGCATGTATAGTTGTTCAAACTGATGTCTCTGCAGGGGGATAAGCACTGGAGAATATTATTCTGCCACCTTTCTCCACCGTTCCCCTCCTCTGTTTTCTTCAAGGAATTTTACAGTTTCTGGTCTTATGTGTAACTCTTTAATCCATTTTGAGTTGATTTTTGTGTTTAGTGTAAGATTAGAGTCCAATTTTATTCTTTTGCATGTGAATATCCAGTTTTTTCATCACCATTTGTTGAAGAGACTATTGTGTATTCTTGGCACACTTGTTGAAGATCAATTGGCCATATATGCCTGAATTTATTTCTTGGTTCTGTATTTTGTTCCATTGATCTATGTGTCTGTCTTCATGCCAGTCCCATACTCTTTAAATTACTGTAGCTTTGTAATATATTTTGAAATCAGGAAGCATTCTTCTTTCTTGAAAATTTGGTGTTCTTGATACAGCTATATATAATTTTTGTAGTTCCATAGGAATTTCAGAATTTTTTAAAAATTTCTGTAAAACATGCCATTGGGATTTTGATAGGGGTTGCACTGAATTCATAGATTACTTAGGATGTTATGGTTTTGTTATGGATATTTTAACAACATTAAATCTTCCAATACATGAACATGGGACATCTTTCCATTTGTTTGTGTCTTCTTTTATTTCTTTCATCAATGTTTTATAGTTTTCAGTATACAAGTCCTCCACCTCTTGGTTAAGTTTCTTCCTAGGTATTCTATCCTTTTTGGTGCTACTGTAAATAGGATTGTTTTCCTGATTTCATTTGCAGAGGTTTTGTTCTTAGTGTGTAGAAATGCAACTGACTTTTGTATGTTAATTTTGTTTCCTGCAATTTTACTGAATTTGTTTATTAGATCTGACAGTGTTTTGGTGGAGTCTTTAGAATCTTCTATATGTAAGATCATGTCATCTGCAAACAGGGACAGTTTTAATTCTTCCTTTCTGATTTGGATGCTTTCTTTTTTCTTGCCTAATTGCTCTGGCTAGGACTTCTAGTACTATACTGAATAGTGGGAGTGGGCATCCTTGCCTCATAACTCATATGTTCTCATGCATTGTCTATTTTTATTAGAGCCCTTAATATATCAATTATGCTTATTTTAAATTCTCTAGTCTATAATTCTAACATCTTGTGTCATATCTGAGTCTCATTCTGATTATTGCTTTGTCTCTTCAGACTGTTTTTTCTTGTCTTTTGGCATGCATTGTTATTTTTTGTTAAAAGTTTCACACATATTAGGTAATATTAACTGAGATAAATAGGTCTTTAGGGTGAGGATTTATGTAATCTGGCTAGGAGTAGGGCATGTTCAATATTTGCTGTAGCTATAGGTGTCAGAGGCTTCAAGTTTTTCTGGTGTCCTTTTTTTTGTCTCCCCTCTTGACTTTGGCTTTACTAAGTACTCTCTCAGAAAGAGTATATGTCTTGCAGCTCTTTCAACTATATCCTACTGTTGTCATACTGAGCCCTATTGGTGTGGCAGTAAAGTGTGGGGAAGTTGGAACATTCTATAATTTTCTAATTAAACTTCACTAGTCTTCTGGTTGGCCTGTCTCAGAGTTGTGATCTTCACAATGTTTTTCCATAGATATAGCTTTTTTTCCTTCCTGCTCTCTCCTTTTTTCTGTTTTCAGGATTTCCAATTTATTTCCCTGAAGCCCTGCCTGCTATTATGTTTCCCTGCTTCACTCTTAGGCAAGACATGAAAGCTAGAGGGAACTGGAGTGAAAGAAATGCCCTTACCTCAGCCGGGACATGGCAAGCCTTTTCCCCTGGAGAATAGGTCTTGGTTGTGGATAAGCCTCTGCGTATATTTCTCAGTGATTACTCTTCCCCTCCCTCTGTTAGAGCCATAGAGACCTCTCTCATATCTTCACAAGAACCTGGTAGATTCTTGGAGGTAAATCCCATGAAAGAGTGAGCGCCCCCCTCCAGACTATGCCCCCTCAAGTGTTTCTCACTCTCAAATTAGTCCACAGTCAGTTTCTAGCTATTCATCAAAATTACCACTTAAGTGTTCCTACCAGTTTATGGTTTCAGTAGCTTCTGCTTGAGGTAAACAGATTTTAGCTATGGCTCTCTGGATGTGCTTGTCTCTCCAGATTTCATGGTAGCAGTTTGTCCTAAAACCTCAGTTCTCAGATATATCCAGGAAAAGTCATTTGTTTTCAGCGTATCCAGCTTCTCCTTGTCGTAAGGATGAAAGTGATGACTTTCAAGTTTTTCATATATCAAAGTGAAGACAGAAGTCCATCAGAAGGTTTTAAGCACAGGAATAATGTTATGTTATATGCCGTATGTTTTTAAAAGACCACTGTAAGCATTATAGCTCCCTTTTGGACCTCAAAAGGAAATAGGCTCAGATATTTTAGGTCTTCTTGACAAACATTATCTTAATTGCAACCCAACACTTATGACAAATGGAAGAAGAGCATGCATCTGGAATGTTCCATACAGGAGGTAATATTAGGACACAAGGATTCATCCTGCACACACTCTCTATTAATTTCTTCAAAACAACTTGTTTGTGTTGGCCATTGTCTCAAGTCTAAACACCAACATGGTGGTGTGCCAAAGAAATGTGGTTTGTTTGTGTCAGTAAACCTCCTCCACTCACATCCTCTACTCATGGCATGATTGGTACAATCTCCATTCATTTGCTTATGTGAATTTCTCCCATCCTCCTATTGGAATGCCTTTACCTCGCCCAACCTTCGAGAGTCCAACTCCTGTGTCCCATACCTGTTGAAGCCTCCTCTAACTTGAACCACTTTCTATTTTCTCCTCCTTCCTAAATCCCTATTATGCACACAATTAACACTGAAAAAATGTAGCGCTGGTTTGTTCTTAATTGGACTAAGTTTTAAATTTTTACAATTACCCTAGAGTTCCTAGAAAAGTATGAACACATATTGGATGCACAATAACTGCTTGATAATTTGTAGCAGTTGGCTTTGGTGGGCTATTTGTTTGCAGGTGAGATTTATGAGTCACAGACAATTTGGCTAATAGAATGAAAATTTACCTGCAAGGTTCAGTTCGATTACAGTCAGTCCTCACTTAACATCATCAATAAGTTCTTAGAAACTGCAACTTTAAGCAAAACAATACACAACAAAACCAATTTTACCATAGGCTAATTGATATAAATAAGAGTTAAGTTCCTACTGCATATTTCTGGTCACAAAAACATCACCAATCTTCTAAATAAAGTCCCAAACATTTCTAATATTAAACATTGAAATAAATGTGAGCTATATATATATTAAAGAAAGATTAATAAAAACAAGTAAGATAATTATTTACCCAATTTTTGATGAATCAGTGACTGATGACAGTTGTAGCAGTGATGACTTAAATCAAGGAACAAATGTTTGCAAGGCAAAAATTGCAAAGAGCACCTCCTACCACCATGCAGTTCAAAAATGATAAAAAAAATATGATGGCCTCACTGAGCACTTTCCTACTGCATGGTTTATTGCCATACATTTGTATGATTGTCGTATACTTTATGAATTGTCATTTTATAATAATTGGTATTCATTCATTCATTTTCAGAATGAAATAACCTACTTATTTCCATTCAGGGTTGAGGGTGGCCAGAGCCTTCCCGGCAGCTCATGGCACAAGGCGGGCACATTTCCTGGACAGGAGCCATTCTATCACAGGGCACACTGACACATCCACACTCACTCATACTGGGACCATTTAGACATGACAATTCACCTCACATGTACATCTTTGGCATGTGGGAGATAACTGGAGTACCTGGAGAAAACCCAGGCAGACATGGGGAGAACATCCAAACTCCACAGCCAGGAATTGATTTTTTTTTCTCATCAACGTTATAACAAAACAAAATTGAATAAAACGATGTTACTCAAGGACCTGCTGTGCTACTAAAACTAACATTCTTTTAATGTATATGTATATATGTGTTTATGTATGTGTGTATATATATGCATAAAAAAATTTATTAAGAAAAATTAAGATAAACATAATTTCCCTGTCCTGTATGTTTTACCTATTTTACATTTTAGTTTATGTGATTAGATCTAAACTGTTCTAAGAGATGGCAGCCTAGTCCTGAGGCAGCAACATATAAATCACAGAACAATGGAATCTGAGAGCTAGAAGGGATGCTAGAGTTTATCTCATCCAATCTTCTTATTTCAAAAGGGGAAATCAAGGTTCAAAAAACATTGAGAGCCTTGTCCAAGATCAAAGTGCCAATGTCTAGAGTCCAAGTTCTCTGGATGCTCCTCCATATTCAATTCCCCATCAGCAGGTGCTAGGTACACCAGAGGCCTGAGGTGTATACGACAGTATGGTCATAGGATACAATTGTCCACCTGGTTGAGTTCTGGCTGAAATGAGATATACTGAGGTCACTCCTGCTGTCTGTTTTCCAAGACTAAAAACGCAACCTGTGGACAACTATTTCAACATGCATAAGAAATATTTAATAGGCCACTTGGCTTTTCTACAGTTCTAGTGTTAATTGTTTTGTAGAAACATCTATAGTATAAAAGGTGTTAACACCAAACTAAATCGTCTGTTAATATTATAAAAGGTCACCCCAAGTGGGGGCCCATTTAATTACTAAAAATACACATTCCAAAGAGTGCCTGACACCAGAAGCGTTTTGTTTTTTGTTTTCTTTAATAAAACACTAATTAACATCAATATGTGCATGTACCCATGATTATCATGCATAAAATCAGCACCAATTAATAAAACAATATGCCAACAAACACGCAGCATAGATAAGCCATATTAGGAAGCATAAGGCAGGATGCTTTGGGCTCTGGCTCTGAAGGACTTCTGTTTCAGTTTCCTCCAGCACTGTTGTGCGTGTGTGTGTGTTTTCAATTAAGCTCTTCAAATACACACTTGTACCAAATAAAGAGAGAGGTGGGAGAGCAAAAATTCCAATAATCTTGAATCCTTTGCCTTAAGTCACGGCTAGAGCAGGTTTCTGACTGATTGTTCTATTGGATTGTTTCTTTGCCACCCACCTGGTGCTATTTAAATTCAATTCATTGATAAGGACTTTATGCCATTTTCTCCCAAGCTTCCTTTTTCTCCATCAATTACTAAAGTAGTGAATGATAGCTGATCCAATGAGGAAGACAATACAGAGGAGCAGAAAACAAGTAACTTCCCTGAAGTTTAAACTTTGACTGCCTCTAAGTTCGTCTTCCCTCTGGTCTTTTCACTTTCATGTGCCAAACAAAGATTTTTAAAGAATTTTAAAACATGTTCCCTTAAGGGTTTTCTTTCAAAATAAAGCCTTGCTTTAAACATCTCTTTTGTGCATACTCCGCAGGATGGCTGGACAATTTCCAATGCTGCCTCAGCCTGTAGACTCTCTGTTATATTTTTGTTTTAACAATTTCCATCCCAAACACACTATACAGGCAGCTGACACATAAAACGTTCAGTAAGGTGCAGTTTTAGGGAGAGTAGCCGTGGGCAAAGCTTTGATTCTTTATCTCCTAAGGACAGACAAACAGGTCCACAGAAAGTCACCACAAACCTGTGAATCTGGCAGAACAAAGACATCAGATTCAAAGGCTTCTCGCACTTTAGAAATGGGTCTTTTCCCCTCTCTTTTTCTTTCCTTTTCAGTTCTGAGTCTGTGCACTACCTGCTTTGGCCATTACTAGGATTACTTAACTATCACATTTCCTACAAAATTTTTTCCTTGGTCTCAAAAGCAGAAAGCATTAAAAGACAATTGCTCTGTGCCATCTCACCCAACTCCAGAGTTTATTTGTGCTTAGTTAAATCAGAAGTTTGAACTTTGTGCGTTTCACATATAATTCTTGTATTTTTCTCCCTTCAAGATTTCCAATTGATTTTTTTAATAATTTTAAGACATAACCCTTTTTGTTTCTGAGAGTGAAATATAAAAATAAAGACAAAAAGGATATGGCGATATCTCATAGATGCATTCTTTTCCTTAACAGCTTTATCAAAATGTAATTTACATGCCATAGAATTCTTCCATCTATTCTCGTATTTCATATAAATGGAAGCAAACAATATGTGGTCCTTTGTAACTGGCTTCTTTCACTTAGCATAATGTTTTTAAGGTTTATGCCATAGCATGTACCAGTACATCGTTCCTTTTTTATGGCTGAATAATATTCCATATATCACATTTTGTTTATCCTTTTAACCTAAATGGACATTTGGGTTGTATCTACTTTTTGGCTATTACAAAAAATGCTGTTATGAACATTTATATATAAGTTTTTTGGTGGATATATGTTTTCATTTCATTAAGGAGTAGAATTGCTGGATCATATGGTAATCTCTATGTTTAACCATTTGAAGACCTGCCAGACTGTTTTCCAAAGCAGTGGCATCATTTTACATTTCTATCAGCAATATTTAAGGGTTCTGATTGCTCTACCTCCTCACCAGCACTTTTTGTTATCTTCTTTATTATAGCCATCCTAGTGTATATTAAATGGTATCTTATTGTGATTTTTATTTGCATTTCTTTGAATGGCTAATGAGGTCAAAAATCTTTTCATGTGCTTATTGGCCACTTGTATATCTCCTTTGGAGAAATGTCTGTTCAGATCCTTTGCCCATTTTAAAAATTAGGTTATTTATCTTTTTATTATTGAGTTGTAAGAAATCTTTATATATTCTAGGTACAAATCCCTTACCAGATATATGATTTGCAAACTTTTCTCCCATTCCATGGGGTGTCCTTTCACTTTCTTGATATATTTTGAAGCACAAAAGTTTTAATTTTGATAATGTCACAGATGCATTTTTCCCCCTGGATCTAACTGAACTTGAAGCAACATAAGGCCAGAAGTTCACACCCATAACATTCCTGTGTAAGAATAAATTTAATGATTACAAAGGAATAATTAAGAAACATCCCATAGTAATCTTTGAACAAAATTTTATTTCAAGGTATTTCACATCTCAGAAGCATAGCTTTCTTTCCCCAAAACCTATGTCTGAAGTGTTCTAATTACTGGACTCTTCAGAAAAGGAAGACAAATTGAAGATTTCAGACCCAAACCACAGATGGACATTTACCCATAAGAACTGATACAAATAAACTCTGGTTGCTGTTAACTACTGCCATTCAAAATTGTGGAGTTTGTTTAGTCTGAAAAGGACTTCAAAATGAGAGATGCCATTTGAAAAATGCCTTCAAAATTCAATCAAAAGTTTTGTTTCAAATTTATTTGTTTTGTAAAGTTGTCTTGTGCAATTTCTTTAACCAAAATCAGTTAAATGAGTTGTGCAGATACTAACCAAATAACACAGATTCTCAAAAGCCAAGTTACTAATTTGAGTTTTTTCAGTCAGTAGTGTTTTTGAGAGCTTTTTCAACAAAGGAGAAAGAAGACTGAAATGGATTTAATGAGTCTAAGTTATATGGTGAGCCAGGAATGGATTATTATACTCTAAAGTTGTCTCTCTGTAAACAGATCAACTCTCCCAGCACTTGTTTTGTTATGGGGAATAGTATAGTGAAGCCAGGTAGGACTATAACCATTTGTTCTGCTGCATGACCACAATATATCTTTTTGTTTTCTCCCTGTCATGATGGCCTTGATCATGTAAGAACCAGACCTAAAAGTGACCACTCACAGCCTCGCTGGATAAATTAAGCCTGCCAGGGAGGCAAAGATTACTGTATGCTCACTATGCAGATAGAAGCAGACAATTCAATGCTGTTGGTAGATTGTCCCCCCTACAAAATTCCAACTATTTCTTCTGCCAATGGCAAAGATTTCTGAAAAGCTATGTCTAACATCACCAGGAAAATGCCTTTAATTAGATTGGGGTTTTGTTTTCCAGATCCTTTTTAAACAAAATTTCCCCCTCTCTCCCACCAAGGAAAAATAATTAAAACAGATGAATCAAAGCTACATGCTCAGTTCTATAATTCTACCCTCATCTTCCAAAACATAGACCATGAGGAACTCTGCAGGGGAAGGAAGGGGAATCACTAGAATTATGAATGTGACTTTGAAAAGCATCTTTTGCTTTTCCAACAAAAACTTCAAGATCTTCGGAAAATTATGTCTTAACTTCTTGACTGTGTTCATAAGAAAACATCCGCATTGTTAGCAGAGCAAAAATTGCCACATTATAGTAATAACAACTTGGGTTCATACAGTTTTGCTAAACTTCAAATGCAATTGAGAATATTGTCTTTTCCATGCGCCCAAGACCCCAAGAGGAAGGAATGTTTCTATTGTAAAGACTCAGAAGCTGAAATAGAATATCTCAACAACACAAGTTGTGACTCTCTGATTGCTTTATCCATGTTGTTTCTAGGCTTTCTGACTTCTAGACTTTCTACTTCCCTGCTGCTTCTCCCCTCCCACCCCACAGTCTGGGTCAACCATCCAGGGGAACAGCCTCTCTGCTCCACAGACTGTACTTGCAGATTCCCAAATGCACTTGTCCTTGTGGCATAGCTCAGGTGTGACTGTTTGATAGAGGCTAGATACCACCTACTCCGGTCATCTTACTCAGAGTTTAAACAAACTCAGCAAGCTTTCAAGATTGTTGTTAACATCTCTATAGCTGGCAGCCATAGGCCCCAGAGATCTGCAGTTAGCAACACCCCCACACGCACACATTCACACACATACAACACACACACACTATTGCTTTTTATTGTCCTGCCCAGAAAGGGTCCCTCTTCCAGAATCACATCTCTCTTCCTTCTCTTTCTGGATCATATATAAACATACCTGGGAGTTCTGGCAACCATCTGTCCTTATCCCTGGGGCAGAGGGGAGTCTCTGGAGAGAGTGGTAGCCCTCCACTTGCTATGTCGTCTTCTAGAAAGCAACCTTCACATACATGCCTATACTCAGTCCTCCAGCTCACTGAGGCGTCCATAGACACAGGTCCACCTGCCCAGAACCCAACACAACAAATGAAACTGTATAATGAAAAGGGCTTGAGCCATGGAATCAGACAGATCCAGGTCCTGGCTCTAGCATGATTAGCTGACCTTGAGCAAATGACATAAACTCCAGGGGCCTAGGTGACTTCATATGAAAAATAATGATAATACTTTCACAGATTGCAGAGAGGATTAATGGAGACAATGGATGTAAAGCTTGTGCACAGGGCCTGGTGCTGAGGCCTGGCATGCAGGGAGCACCCAGTGAATTGTTGGGATATGATGATTAATATGGTCGCCAAGGCCATTGCAAATACATGAAACTGTGCTTTCCTTAGACCCATCCATGGCTGAGGAGCACCCCAGAAATTGTTCTGCATCTGGGATCTCCTCTAGCTCAGGAGACTGCCAAAGGTTAGAATCCAATAATTTCAAGCACATGAATGGTGGCAGCAAACTCTGACTAGGACCCGAGCAAGCAAACCTACACACATACTCACTTTTATTTCAAGAAGCACTTATTGGACACATACTGGGTGTGAGGTGTCCTGCTTTAGTGCTTCTGAGACAACCAGGATGGATAAGTACATTTGCTTTTCTCAAGGAATTACAATCTACTGACAGAGTTATACATTCAGTTATATATAGTGATGACAACAGACAAAATACAATCCTCAATAACACATTTACAGAGCCCCTGTGAAAGCACAGACCTGCCACGGGCCTTGCACAGGCTCTTCAAGGACTAACACCTAGTGGACATGCCTCTGGCTTAGAATTAAAGTATACCAAAGAAGAGGTACAAGCATTGATTCTTCTGGGTAGAGAGATTAGCAACCCTAGTCTTTCAATCTCAGCCCATCCCTGCTAAACTTAGTTCTCAAGTGTAAATGAGATGTGGTATAGCTGCCAAATGTTTGTCTTCTTATACCTGTGTGTTTCTTCTGTCTACCTGGGCTCAGAGGGGCCCTGAGACAGACAGGCAAGGTTATTTCCCTTTGTAGGTCTGCATCTTTCTTACCAGTAGGCCCCTCATCCAGGGCCCCCCAGCCCTTTGCAAGAATGGCCAAGATGTCCTCTCCCAAGAAAAGAGGAATTTGTACATTTTTTGGTAACTCCAAGTATCTTATGAGGCAACAAAGCAAAAGCTGAGAGTGACAGGAACTATGGGGCATATGGACCCATTGGACAACTCAGCCAGGCAATGAGCAAATCCTGAGTGATGGTGTCCTATGGAGGCTCAGCTCCTTCCTATCAGCCTGCAAGGGAGTTGGCTTTTCTTCCTCTGCTCCTGGTGAGGCTGCAAATGCCAGCCCCAATCTGGACAGGAGACATGTCTCAGTTAGTGCCCAGGTTAGAAGAAGCAATGAGCAGCTCCTCTCTGGCCTGCTGAGGTACTCACAGAGGGGGCCCAAGTTTAGAAAACAGCATCTGGTACACTCTCATTACTCACTCCTAGCTCAACAGCCTCAGGATCCACATCCACCAGCCTGGAAAGCTCCTCCAATTACGCAGCTGGTGGCCCTGTCAAGAAATGAAAGCATCTTCACTGGTTTCACCCTCCCACCCAGCGTTCCCCAGCCAAGCCCTCCTGCCCCTACAACACCTTCCACATACTACAGCCAAAGATCTCTCTAAAGCAAAGCACTGATCGCTTCACCGCCCTGCTTCAAAAGCTCCCGTTTCTCCACCAACCTTCGGAATAAGATCCAAACTCCCTGGATCAAAGTACACTGCACTTAATGGCCTGCCCCCACCCCACTCTCGGTTGTCCCCTGCCAGGCCCTTCACCCCCCTCTCTACATTGTGGTTGTCATGCTGAATTCTCTCCAGTCCTCTGAGCGCATTATTGACATTTTCTCTCCCCCTTTTTAAGCCCTTGTGCAAATGATTCACTCTGAATATAACCCACTCTACAGCTCTCACCCTTCATTCTCCTGCTCAGTAGAACTCTCTCAGAGCTCCATTTAAATGTCGTTTCCTCCTGGAAGCCATCCTTACCCCACTCCCAAAGACCGAGGTATCCCTCATTTGGGTTCCCAAAGCTCCCTATGCGTCCCAAAGATTATTATGCATTACATTGTATTATGCTTGTTTTTTATGTATCTATATTGATTATCACTCCTCACTCCCCACATAAACACTGTATGTTGAGCTCCTTGGGAGCAAGACTCTGCTATTCACTGTTACAGCTAATAGCATAGTGCTTGACAAATAAGAGTGTAGCCTATAAATATCTATTGGCTGAGTGAATGATAGCAAAGTGAATGAATAGGCATCAAAAGAGAGTAAAGGACTTTCCTATAACTACATTAAGTTCTGGATCAAGAAGAGTTCTAATAAAGCATCCAATTCAACCCTCTTTTCTTTACAGATAAGGGACTTAGAGCCCAGAGGAGTGAAGTGATTGCTTGGTTGGCAATTGGAATCCCAGCCTGAGTGAAACTCAGATCCCTACGTTCCCCAGCAAGAGCTCTTACAGGCACCAAATAATTCAAGAATCCACCATTAATGAGATAATTCCTTCCTTGGGGATAGGATCCTTAACTCTAACCTCAAATCAGGCCAAAATTCAATCACACAATGGTAGTATTTTCTCCAGGAAAGACTCCATCTTCAACCTATTCTGTGGGGTATATTACACTATGCAGACATGCTCTCTAAGGATTTCATGCAGTTCTTTCAAGTGTTTCTCACTCATACTGAAAGGATGGACATGGACAACCAGACTATTATGCCGTCATGGTACCCTCAAAACCCCTTCACATTTTGGCATAATAGGGAACAGCAAGAGAAATCTTGGGCTCTCCCTCCGAGTTCTATTGCTGATTAATTGAGTAATTTATGATAAGTCAATATATGATAATACTATTATCTGTAGGGCAATAACTAACAAATCCATATATCATATTTACTTCCTGTGAAGATTTATTTTAACAGTATACTATAATCCAAATTGCTTCAAATTGTTGAAATTGTGTGGATTGGATTTTACAAATAATCCATCTGGAAGCTGAACTCAATTCCCAGATTCTCTCCAAGCTGCAGTGACCTGAGAGCAGGGGGAGGTTAGTGTCCCTGACACTAGGCAGCTGAATAATCAGAGTCCCCCCTGACCTTCTTAACTGGATATTCTTTAAGTGAGGGAGACCTCACTTGAGAAGGCTCCCAGCTGATTGAGGGAGACCCCCCCAAGATTGAGTGATACTGTGCTGCGGTCTGGATTCGGTAAGAACGCCTAAAGTAGCTGCTCTTCATAAGGTTTCCCAAGATCCCATTGAGCCAAACTCCTGGCCTTGGGTATTGAGAAGAATGGTAGTTGAAATTCATTATCAATTTCTAAAAAACAAAAGTTCCCCTTTTCAAAATAATCTCTTTTTGAGACTTTTCCTGAGTTCAGAAGACCCGGACTTCTCCCTTCACTCTCTTGAGCCATAATGAGGGGCAGCAGCACTGCCCATCCCTCTGGGCCCAGTTGCAGGCAAACAGAAGTTCTTTGCTTTCCATCACCAAATCGCCCATAGGTGCTCAGAAGACAGTTTCCCCCAGAAGACGACAACACTGGAAACTCTTAGACATGTCCTGCTCCTCAGCGTAGGAAGAAACGAAACAACTTTGCCTCCAGAAATATCCTGAAAACACCAGATGTTTGAAGGGGTAATATCATATTCAAGGAATGCTCTATTTAGAGAATCTGCAGCCAACTCATCAGCTACATTAATCTGTTATATGGAGAAAACAATAGAATTATTGCTCTCTCTGGGAAAAAATTATAAATAAACAAATGTTTGATATGAGGCTGAGAAACACAACCAATTATTCTACTTTCCTCTCCTTTATTTAAATTAACCATTTCTCATTCTCTCATACAGTAGCCTAAACTAACTTTTTTTGCAAAATGGTTTTTAAACCAGAGGAATAGTATACTTTTAAAATCTAAGATAGGATTCAATTCTCTATTAACCAAAGATATCTTCCTATGTCACCCCCTTCTCTATGCTGTGGTTTTCTTGCCGAATTCCGTCCTCACTTAATCACAAAGTTCTCCTGGGGCGACCCTCAGAAAGACACTGACCCTACTTCTTGGCCTTTTCCAAGTCTAGTTCTGCATTGAGGTAGCTCCTCCCACAGTGCCCTCCACCCAAAGGCCTTGGTTGAGCAGAACCCACACTAGCTTTCCGGTCCTAGGAACATGGCCTTTTCTAAGGGCACCTTTATTATAGCCAAGTAAACATACCTGCCCTTTGAAATGCTTTGAAAAGAAACCAAAAGAAGCAGAATGAGGTGTCCCTCACTTAAAATATTACAGATGTCACCTTTTCTTAAGGGAATTTTTCCTTCACAACAGGAAACAGAAGTTTCTTTCATACTGACTCCCAACTCTCTGTTCTTATTTTTCTAATGCAGAGGAGGATTTTGAGAAATTGCCAGCAAGGGACTTCTAAAGGCTAAGTTGTTTGTTTATATGCTGGTCTTTTTGGTGACTAGGACAGTGTCCTGTTTATTTCTGTACACTTACAGGCTTTTTACAATTGCTCAATAACTGCCTGTTGAATGCTGACTGAATGGCCATACTTAATATAAAACAGGGTAGCCCAGAGATGCCTACAAAATATTTGCATAATTAAGTTGGTCATTTACCCTCAGACTCCCACCCAAAGGAGGACTCACTTTTACAATAGCCTGGCTTCTGTCTGAGTTCTGGTGACAAGAAATACGTTCACTACTTGGAGCCCACTCCCTTGCTCTAGACAATCGAACTGCTTTTATTGAGTTGAAAGCAGCTTCCCTGAAATTTCTATTTGATTTGGTCCAAACTAGGTTTGACATCCACCTCTTAAAATCATCCTGGAGGCACAGCTTGACTTTTGATTTTAGCCGTGGAACACCATCTTTCTTTGCTGACCCCAGGAATGTGGACCTGGTAAAAGAACACTGGGAACGGTCACTAGGTAATAAGCTGATCTTCACATATACCTCCCCATCCTGGAAGGAACAAAATGAAACTGATGAAAACCTTCCATTGTTGAGGCACGAGAGCCACCTATGTTGCAAGGGCCACAACCGAAAGACATTCCTCTTCATTCTGAGGAATGTGGCTCATGTGGCTAAAGTCTTCCCAAATTGTTTGAAAACATTTGGCCATTGATTCTCAAACACCTTTTGAATGCCTACTAAATGCCAGGCATAGAGATAGGTACTGGACATTCATAGATTGAAGACATAATCAAGTCTTTCAAGAAAATTTCATTCTAATTTTAAAGTAAATAAATGCAATACTATGTGATAAACACTCTGATGTCCATAGACACAGGGTTCTGCAGAGAAATCTTTAACTCAGTCAACAAGGGTCATGGAAGGCTTCCCCAAAGTAGAAATTCCTGACTTGATTCACTGGGTGACAAAGAAAAACTTAGGTAAAGAAAAGGAAGGGTGATTGAAGCGAAAGGATCAGCCTGTACAACAGCATGGAGGATACAGAGACTAAAATATGTTCAGGCTTAAAGGTGGTTTGATGTGCTTAGAACATGGGTTGAAATAAGGGATTGACAAAAGAGGTGAAGCCAGATGCATATTCTTGGGCCTGACAACAAAAGACTTTATATGCCATACTAAGAAGTTTAGTCTTTTTTCTTGAAAATAGAGTCACTGAAAACTTTGAGAAGTGAAGTACCCATACGATATTTGCATTTTGGAAAGATCACTCCAGTGGCATGGTAGAAAGTGGATTGGAGGGAGCCAAGGAGAAAGAAGGAGTAGGTTGGGATGACCTAGGATAGAACGAAGGGAGCAGCAGTGAAAATAGAGAGAAAGGGACTGATTTCAGACACAAAAAAGTAGAATCAATAGGACACAGGAGCCATTTGGACATGGGTTAAGAAGAAGGGAAAAGTCCAGGGTGATTCCAAGATTTCTAGCTCATGTAACCAGGTGGAGACAGGCACATTCACTCAGTTGCTTTTCTTAGTGTTGCAGGTGAACCACAAACGTCAAAATCACTACAAGTATTTGCAAACAAGGTTGATTTCCTTGACCCACCCTAGACTTAATGTGTCAGAATTTATGCATGCCGAAGTTTGATACCCACTGCATTAAAGCAAGAAGAGGAGCAGGTGAAAGAGTATGGAAAGTAATGAGCTTAGTTTAAAGACTGTTGTTTTTGAGAAGCCAAAGGAACACTTAAGAGTGTGGGGTCCATGAGTAGTAATATAGGACCCCAGCTCAGGGGACACATAAGATCTGAAGTCATTTTCTTTAGGAGTCAACAGCTTGTAAGTAGTTGCTAAAGATATATAGACAGTTTTTAAATGAACTCATCCTGAGAGGGCATAGAA
Organism: Daubentonia madagascariensis; assembly: GCA_023783475.1. Classification (NCBI taxonomy): domain Eukaryota; kingdom Metazoa; phylum Chordata; class Mammalia; order Primates; family Daubentoniidae; genus Daubentonia; species Daubentonia madagascariensis. The sequence continues at coordinate 14,948,556 of JAKFHU010001798.1, forward strand.
AAGAAGCAAAAAGAAAAGGCCCGGGATTAACTCTGGGAACATTGAGAAGCAGAATATCATCATAGAAAGGTAGCCCACAAGGAAACATGGCAGATAATAGTACAAAAAGTATGGAGTTCAGCCCTGGCTTTCTCTAAACCAGCTGAGATGGGACCCAAAGTAAGTATAGCTTTTCTGAAGATATGAATTAGTGCAGGGGTGGGGAATATTTTCATGTTGGAAGGCCACATTCATTTAGTTGTAATCAAATAAGGCTACATTTAAGAAACTTCAATTAGATATACTTAAAAATGTACATTATTTTGTAAAAATCTAACTACTATGTACTTGATAATTTCAAAAAATGAAAACATTTGTTAATTTTAAAGTTAACTAACCTTTTAATGACTTTGCTGTATCTGCTTTTTGTTGGAAAGCATTTGAATACTTGGTTGCAGCATGGAGATCCACAGTTTCAGTTGATCCTGGAGATGGATAATCAGTCATTTGTGACCTTAAGGGCATCTTGATTTGGGTGAGGTAGGAGAATGAAGATTCGCAGCAATAAGTGGTTGAAAAGCAAGAAAGCATTTTTCAGGCATGTTGCCAAAGGCGTTTGGTATTCTGCATTTTTCCATATTTCAATAGGAACTTTCTTAGCATCAAACAATGACTTTAAAATGTCATCTGAGAGCTCAATCAATTCCATCTGTAGTTCTTTAGGTGCCTTGGTGATATCTACTAGGTGAGGCTGAAACACTAATCTGAGTATGATGCCATGATTCTCAAATTCAGTGAACCTTTCATTATGTTCCCCAGTTAATAGGTCTATAACAGCTGCATATTCTTCAAATGATTCGCATATATCATCCTGCTTATCAATGACGTTTGCTAACTGGGGAAAATGTTCATCCAAAATTCCTTTTGAAGAAGAAGTGTTTTGAAAAAAAGATAGCTTTTTTGAAATGCTTGGCTTTTTTACCACATATCACATATAGACTTAGTTTACCTTGCAAAGAAATATTCAAATCGTTTTGATTTGACGTATCACACAGTAATGCTGCATTCCTATAGAAATCTTTCAATAATTCACATTGCTGATTCTGTTCTTCACAAAATTTAACTATCTGTTCTTGCAGAGATAAAATTTTGGCTAATATCTGTCCCTGCAATAGCCAACTTTAGAATGATACCACAAATCCACACTGACTACCTCATTGTTCACCTTTAGCATGTTACCAGACTGATGATGATGTGTTGCATTTGCAGGAATATAGTTAACAAAACTTATAACTTGTTGAAAAGTGTCACTTAAAATAGTAGCTTTAGCACAGATATTTTGCTGATGAAGATACAATGAAAAGAAATGAGAGCATCTGGATCTATTAATACTTTTTTATCTGTGCAATAAACCCTTCATGTTTTCCTGTCATGGAAGGCGCACCATCTGTACATACACTCACTAAATTTACCAAATTCAGTCCAACTTCACAACATTTATCTTGAAAGTTGTTGAAGATATCTATTCCCCGTGTTCTGTTCGCAAGAGTGCCCAAAATGAGTAACTATCTGTAGCAAAGAAAATCTTCTGTTATGACCCAAATGAAGTATAAAACCTGCACCAAGTCAGTAGTATCAGCTGATTCATCCAAAGCAATCAAATAATACATATTTTCCTTTTGAAGTATTGCATGAAGTTGTTCTGTTAAGTTGAAGGCTAATTCATGCTGCCAATCAGTTATGGTTCTCCTCAAAAGAGGGAGTTGTTTGTACTTTGAAACATTATCAAGGTCTAAGCATCCTACAACTTAGATAATGCATTCATTCACAATTTCTACATCACTGAATTGCTTCCCTTTTTTCCCAAGTATATAAGCTACTTTATAAGTTGCTTCAGTGGCATTATTTCCAGGTTTTATTGCCACTTGAAAGAATTGTCTTTGCTTTTGCTTTTCATCCTTTAATTTCTGCAATACAGGCTTTCACAATTGTGCCTCTAATTTAAAATATTTGTGGTCCTTATGCATGTTATAATGCTGATGAGCATTGAATTTCTTTAATGTTGATTTTGCAGTATCACAAAGCAAGCAAATCATCTTATCTTTAGCAGAAACAAGATAATATTGCAATTCCCAAACCTTATTAAAAAATCTGTTTTTTTCCTTCAGTGTTCTCTTGGTCTTTTTTGACATGATGGGCTGTTAAGCAGACAGAATTAAAAAATATTTTCAAACTGTGCAGCTATTCACAAATTCCACTTCAAACAGAAACACAGTACACCATTGTCAAAAGCTGATAACAGACTGGTGTACTCAACCCCCATAAATTCTCACCAGCCAGCCTCATGTGGTAGTGGTGCCAGTCAGGTGGGGGAAGTTAGAACTAAATGATGAGTGTAGCAGCCCTCAATTTAGCCCTTATGGCTTACTAATGTTCTAATTGTGCTGTTCAATCTGGGAGGATTACTTCGTTGAAACCTATTTTATTCTTTGGTATTTTAAATACATTCATTTTAAAAATAAAATAAAAATATAAAAGACAAAATGTATTAATAAAAATAAAAGGATTTGTTCTGTAAAATTTGGATTCAGTCAAAAGGCCACACTTAAGGACCAAAAGGCTATGTATGGCCTTAAGGCTACAGGTTCCCCACCCTGACTTACTGCAAGCATAGCTTTTCTGCTGATTCTAATCCATTATGTCTCTAGAAAACAGGACAGTGTATGGGATGACTACCACTCAAATGTGTACTGAGAGATTGCATTAGTCTTAACCATGAATTGTTCAGGTTTTCTACCTAATTACCCTCCAACCAATAATACTTTGGGCCCTACAAAGGAATGTACAGTAGCCAATGGTGTGGTTGCATGCCCATAAGCTTTATGGACACCTCTTAGATCCCACCTTAGCCCAGGAATGTGGGGAGGAGTGACAGGAAAAGCAGGATGATATAACTATTTCCCCCAAGTTCTCTGTGACAGCAAAATGTCAGAGCAGCCACTGGACCCTGGGCTCCAAGAGACACAAGCCAGCCTCCAACTGCTAAGAGAAAATTGTGACGATAAACTTTTTCAAAGACAGGCATCAGAAACTACCCTTCTCAGTCTATTTGAAGTGACTTCTCCACTTCAGGCTGGGCAATGTGGCCCCTTATGGCCTGTCAGTGGCAGGGATAGAGAAGGTATGATCACTTTCCTATACTTCAAACGCATTCCGTTCAAATACTTCAAATATTTAAACTACCCAATTTATGCAAACTAACCCAATCTATCAAAGCTAGTATGATGGAGTTAGAGCACCCAAAACATTTTTTCTAATAATCAATAAAACTCTTTATATTTAAAAATTCAATTTCTGTAGCACATAATTCAACCATAACATCAAAAAATTTATTATACTTCTGCTATTAGAACTACTAACGAACTTCCTAAACTGTGATCCATGCAAGCACTTTTAGATTTCTTTTTTATTTTTTTCCCCAGAATATTACAGGGGTACAAACACTAGGGTTACATATGTTGCCTTTGTACCGCCTGAGTCAGATAAAATTTCTATTTGGGCAAAACAGTTCTTAAGGAGTCTTCCCAGTATGATTCCTGGAGAACAGAAGAAAACTAGATGTAGACTATAGAAGGACAGTGGTTAGAGCATGTTCAATATCATGGCTAATATTCATGAAGGATCAGAAAGTCAGAAGACTAAGCTGACTTGACAATTCTAATCCCAACTGCCTAATAGCTTGTTTAGGTCAAGCAGTTTATTGAAGTCTCTCAGCACTATCTTTCTGTGCCTCAGTTTCCTCCTGTATAAAATAAAGATAATAATTATACCTACCTAATAAGGATGTTGAGAGGGTTAAACAAGGTAATATATAAAGACATAGTAAGTGCTCTATAAAAGTTTGCTCTTATTATTTTCATTGTTGAAATCAATAAAGCACCATTTTTTTAATTTCAGAATATTATGGGAGTACAAACACTTCAGTTACATATATTGCCTTTGCCCTGCCCAAGTCAGAGCTACAAGTGGGCCCATCCCCCAGACAGTGCACCCCACACCCATGAGGTGTGAATTTACCCATCCCCTCCACACCCTCCACCCACCCCACACCCACTGAACATTACTTCCATGTGTGCACATAAGTATTGATCAATTAGTACAAATTTGATGGTGAGTACAAGTGGTGGTTGTTTTTCCATTCTTGTGATACTTTGCTTTGACGAATGAGCTCTAGCTCCATCCAGGATAGTACCAGAGGTATTAATTCACCATTGTTTTTTATGGCTAAGTTCTACTCCATGGTATACATATACCACATTTTATCAATCCACTCACGTATTGATGGGTACATGGGTTGTTTCTACATCTTTGCCAGTGTGAATTGTGCTGCTATAAACATTCGAGTACAGATGTCTTTATTATAGAATGTCTTTTTTTCCTTTGGGTAAATACCCAGTAGTGGGATTGCTGGATCAAATGGTAGTTATACTTTTAGTTCTTTGAGGTATCTCCATATTACTTTCCATAGAGGTTGTACTAATTTGCAGTCCCACCAGCAGTGTATGAATGTTCCTATCTGTCTGCATCCCTGCAAACATTTGTTGTTTGGGGACTTTTTGATAGAAGCCAATCTCACTGGAGTTAAGTGATATCTCATTGTGGTTTTGATTTGCATTTCCCTGATGATTAGAGAAGTTGAGAAATTTTTTATATGTTTCTTGGTCATTATTTTGTCTTCTTTTGAAAAGTTTCTGTTCATGTCCATTGCTCACTTTTTAATGGGGTCGTTTGATCTTTTCTTGTTGATTTTCCTAAGTTCTGTATAGATTCTAGTTATCAACACTTTATCAGATGTGTAGCATACAAATATTTTCTCCAATTCTGTAGGGGTCTGTTCACCCTAATGATAGTTTCCTTGGCTGTGCAGAAGCTTTTTAATTTGATCAGGTCCCATTTATTTATTTTTGTTGTTGCTGTGATTGCTTTGGGGGTCTTCATCATAAATTCTTTGCCTAGGCCAATGTCCGTAAGAGTTTTTCCAATGTTTTCTTCTAGAATTCTTATGGTTTCATGTCTTAGGTTTAAGTCTGTTATCTATCATGAGTTGATTTTTGTGAGAGGTGAGAGGTGTGGATATAGTTTCAGTCTTCTATATGTGGCTATCCAATTTTACCAGCACCATTTTATTGAATAGGGGTTCTTTTCCCCAGTGTTTGTTTTGTGTAATTTGTCAAAGATCACATGACATTATAAGGATGGTTTTATATCTGGGTTCTCAGTCCTGTTCCATTGGTAAATGTCTCTCTTCTTGTGCCAGTACCATGCTGTGTTGGTCACTATAGCCTTGTAGTATAGTTTGAAGTCTGGTAGATTGATGCCTCCCAATTTGTTCTTTTTTCTTAAAGTTGCTTTGGCTAAATGAGGTCTTCTCTGGTTCCATACAAAGCATTGTAGAATTTTTTTTTCTACACCTGTGAAAAATGCTGTTGGTATTTTGATAGGGATTGCATTGATTCTGTAGATCACTTTAGCTAGTATAGACATTTTAACAATATGTCTGATCCAAAACCATGGTAGGGTTTTCTATCTGTTTATATCCTCTGCAATTTCTTTTCTCATTGTTTTGTAGTTCTCCCTATATAGGTCTCTCACCTCCTTAGTTAAATATACTCCTAAATATTTACTTTTCTTTGATGCTATTGTGAAAGGTATTGTGTATTTGATTTGTTTCTCGGCTTGACTGTTATTGGAGTATATGAAAGCTACTGATTTGTGTGCATTGATTTTGTTTCCTGGGACTTTGATGAATTCATGTATCAATTCCAGGAGTCTCTTGGTTGAATCTTTGGGGTTTTCTAGATATAATATCATATTGTCAGCAAAAAGTGAAAGTTTGATCTCTTCTGACCCCATCTGGATACCCCTGATTCCCCTCTCTTGTCTGATTGCTCTCACAAGGACTTCCAGCACTATGTTGAATAGAAGTGGAGATGGTGGGCAACCTTGTCTGGTTCCATGTCTAAGTGGGAATGATTTCAATTTTTCCCCATTCAATGTGATGTTGGCTGTGGGTTTATCATATATGGCTTTAATAATTTTGAGGTATGAGCCATCTATGCCTATTTTGTTTAGAGTTCTTATCATAAAATGGTGCTGAATTTTGTCAAAAGCCTTTTCTGCATCTATTGAAAGGATCATATAGTCTTTGTTCTTGCTTTTATTTATATGGTGAATTACATTTATAGATTTGTGTATGTTGAACCATCCCTGCATCTCAGGGATGAAGCCCACCTTATCATGATGGATTATTTTTTTGATGTACATTTGAATTCGGTTTGCTAGGATTTTATTGAGAATTTTTGTATCTATATTCATAAGGGATATTGGTCTGTAGTTTTCTTTTCCTGTTGTGTCCTTTCCTGGCTTTGGTATCAAGGTGATATTGGCTTTATAGAATGAGCTGGGGAAGATTCCATCCTTCTCAATGTTTTGGAATAACTTCTGCAGTATAGGTACCATTTCTTCTTTGTAGGTTTAGTAGAATTCAGGTGTGAACTCATCTGGTCTGGGACTTTTTCTTTTTTGGAAGATTTTTTATTGCTGCTTCAATTTCAGTGCTTGATATCAGTCTGTTCAGGAATTCTATTTCTTCCTGATTGAGTCTAGGGAGGTTGTGTGTTTCTAAGAATTTGTCCATTTACTCCATGTTTTCAAGTTCTTGGGCATAGAGAGTTTTATAGTATTCAAAGATGATGTTTTGTATTTCTGTGATATCAGTTGTGACCTCTCCTTTCTCATCTCTAATTGAACTTGTTCGAGTCCTTTCATTTCTGCTTCTGGTCAATCTAGCAAGAGGCCTGTCTATTTTGTTTATCTTTTCAAAGAACCAACTTTTCGTTTTATTAATCCTCCGTATAGTTCTTTTGTACTTGATTTCATTTAGTTCTGCTCTGATCTTGGTTATTTCTTTTCTTCTGCTGGGTTTAGGATTGGTTTACTCTTCCTTTTCCAGTTCCATGAGATGGTTCCTTAGTGTGTTGATTTGTGATCTTTCTGTATTTTGGATATGGGCATTAGTGGGATATGAGTTTTCCTCTCAGGACTGGCTTTCCTGTATCCTACAGATTTGATAACTTGTATCCCTATTATCATTTAGTTTGAAGAATCTTTTGATTTCCATCTGAATCTCCTCCTTGACCCAATTGTCATTCAGCAATAGATTATTTAATTTCCATGTTTTTATGTAGAGATGGGTGTTTCTGTTGGAATTGATTTCTAATTTTATTCCACTGTGGTCTGAGAAGATACATGATATGATTTCTATTTTATTAAATTTGTTGAGATCTGTTTTGTGGCCTAGGATGTGATCAATTTAAGAGAAAGTTCCATGAGCTGATGAGAAGAACATATATTCAGTGTTGTTTGGGTTGAATGTTCTGTAGATGTCTGTTAGGCCCAAATTTTCTAGAGTCCTGTTTAGGTCCATTGTTTCTTTGCTTATTTTCTGTTTGGAGGATCTGTCCAGTTCTGTCAGTGGGGTGTTGAAGTCTCTGGCTATTATGGCATTTCTATTTATTATGTTGTCTAGATCTAGCAGTATTTTTTTTATGTATCTGGGCACTTCTGTGTTGGGTGCATAAATATTTAGGATTGTTAAGTCTTCTTGTTCAGCTTTTTCCCTTCACCACTATACAGTGGCCATCTTTCTATTTGTTTACTTTTGTTGCTTTAAAGTTTATGTTATCTGATATCAGAATGGCCACCCCAGCTTTCTTTTGGTTTGCATTTGCCTGGAAAATTGTTTCCCATACCTTCACCTTGAGTCTGAATGAGTCCTTTTGTGTAAGATGTGTTTCCTGGAGACAGCAGATATTTGGCTTGTATTTTTTTTATCCATCCAGCCAGCCTATGTCTCTCCACTGGGCAATTTAAGCCATTCACATTTATTGAGAGAATTGATATTTGGGGTGGTTTTCTGTTCATCCTCTTGGGTAGACTCTTATGGTTTTGTTTTTACCTCTCAAACCATTGTAGAATCAGGGTTCTGGACTTTAGCTTTTGGGTGATTTTACACTGGTGGGTGTCTATTGTGCTGGCCAGTATATAATGTAGGTCTGAGTATTTCGTGCAGGGTAGGTCTGGTCTTCACAAATTCCATCAGTGATTGCTTGTCTGGGAAAATCTTTATTTCTCCCTCATATAAGAAGCTTAGTTTTGCAGGATAAAGAATTCTAGGTTGGCCATTATTCTCTTTTAGAAAACTAAGGATGGGTCTCCAGTCCCTTCTGGCTTGGAAGGTTTCAGTTGAGAAATCTGCAGTTAGTCTGATAGGTTTTCCTTTCTAGGTTACCTTCTGTTTTCACCTTACTGCTTGAAGGAGTGCCTCTTTTGTGTTTACTTTGGCCAGGCTAATAACTATGTGAAGTGGTTATTGCCTTTTCACATTGAATCTCCCAGGAGTCCTGTGTGCTTCTTGTATTTAGATATTAAGATTTCTGGCTAGGCCATGGAAATTTCCCTCTATTATTTCTTGAAATAGATTTTCCAGCCCATGTGTATTTTCTTCTTCACCCTCAGGGATGCCTATGATTCTTATGTTTGGCCTCTTTACATAATCCCACATTTCTTATATGCTTTGTTCATGTCTCTTGCTTCTGTGTTCTTTCTCTTCTACTGATGTTTTTAGTACATAGGAGTTATCTTCCAGCTCTGAGATTCTTTCCACTGTGTGATCCAGCCTATTCTTAAGGCTTTCCACTGTGTTTTGTAGTTCCTTGACTGCTTCTTTCATTTCCAGTATTTCTGGTTAGTTTTTCCATAATACTTTGATTTCTTTAGAGAATTTTCCATTCATTTCTTGCATGTTCTTGTGGCTTCTTTGTGTTGGATTTCTATTTTCTCTTGAATTTTGTTGAGCTTTCTTACAATCCATAATCAAAATTCTTCCTCTGTCATTTTACCCATTTCATTTAAGTTGGTATCCATTGCTAAGGAGCTAATGATTTCTTTTGGGGGGTGACCTTTTGCTCTAATTTTTCATGGTTCCTATGTTCTTTTGCTGATTCATTCTCATCTGGCCTCTTGGTTGAGAGCTGGGGGTGCCAGGGCTGGGTTATGACCCTGTCTCCAAGCCTCCAAGGATCATTCCCTGGCAGAGCCGGGGAGAGGAGCACTGGTCCTATATTGCCTTAGGTGTATTTTAGAAAGTTTGGTGGACCTCTTGAGTTACCTCTGACCTGTTGTCTTCACCTCTTCCCAGTGGAGTGGAGTGAGTTTGGTGCCCCAGCTTAAGCTCCAAGCTGGTAGATTGTACTTGTGGGTATGAATCCACTGCTCTCTCATAGCTTGAGACGGACGGCCGTATGTTTAGCTATGGAGTTGTTCCTGCTGTTGTTGATTGTAGTTTGCATGGAGGATCCAGTTACCTAGGTAATCTGTCATGCTGGTGGTAGGCTCTGGTCTCCCAGGTGGCGTATATGAATGTCTCAAGCTTTTGTAGGGGCCTTGTAGCTCCCAGGGGTTACTTGGACTCTGCTCCCCCTGAGGTGGGGGGAGGAGCAAGATAGCTCGCAGCTGGAGTGCGAAAGGTTGGATGTGTGAGCGTCTATGGAGCTCAGAGGTTGCTTATCCAGCTGCTTGGGGGGGCCACTGATATAGAGTTCAGGGCTATCTCTCTGAGCTTGGAGGGCTGCCCCTGATGAGAGGGACCAACTAGTGCAATTGCTGAGGTCTCTAGCCATATTTCCTTCCCTGTCTACAAGCTTGGGCACTTTCCCCTCAGATCGGACCATTTCTGTTTCCTCTCCACCCAAGACGGGCTCTAGAGCTTACCCACAGTTAATGTGTCTGGCCCACTGGCATGCATCTCCGTGTGTCACTGGCAGGTAGGGGGATCTCCAATTGTGCACCCTTTTTCTGCCACTAGACCCCAAGGTGAGACAGGTGGGCCTCTCTATCCCCTGAAGTCTCCACCAGGGAGATGCTCCCACCAGGGGAATAGTGGCAGCTCATGGAACTCTTGGATCAACCTGAGCTTCCTATTAAAGTGAGTAGGGGTGGGAACAGCTGCTCTGATTCAGCCTGCAGCCCCTGAGGCATTTAGTTGCCATGGGAACCAGTACTTATGCAAATTGAGTCCCTATGGCACAGCAAACTTCAATATGGCCATTCTCCAGGGAAGGGAGAGATGGGGACCTGGACAGCAGGCACTAGGGGCAAGCATGCAGGATATGGCCAGAGCCGGGCAGGCAGGACCAGATGATTGAGCTGAAAACTGTTTCCAATACACCAGGGTCCCGCAGATACAGGTCAGCCGCTCAGAGAATGCAGCTCTTCTCATCCCACCTGGAGCCCGCAGAGGTAGCTGTCAGCAGCCTCCTAGGGCATAGCCCCTCATGCCCAGACAGGAGAGCCCTTGGGTGGGGGTGGGGAACTAGAGGCCTAGCTTTCCGTCAGCACCAGGTGGGGGACCTTAAAAATGGCTGCCGGCTGCCGACCGGACCTGTAGAGTGGAGGTACACAAGGGTCCCCCAGGTACAGGTCAGCCTCGCAGAAAATGTGGCTCTCCTCAACCCACCTGGATCCCGCAGGGGAAACTGCCAGTGCCTCCAAGGGCATGGCCTGCTGCTCTCCATTCAGCTCCTGTGCCCAGGTCCTGCTTACCTCCAGGGATGAGGTGCCCATCTCCAAATTCCAGCATACTGTCCTGGGAAGCTGCATCTCAGCCCAGTCCCTCCCCAGCCCCGTATAGTCCCAGCACAGTGCACCTGAGAGTTCAGTATGGCTCCCACTATTGTTTCCTCTCCACAGAGCCTGCTGTCCCATGCAAGGACTTTGCACTGACTCTGGGCTTGTCCCTGTCTGAGTGGATGGGAGGTCTGTGGGGATGGTAAGTGTCCACCTGTAGGTCAGATCTCACTGCGCTGACCTGGCGAGCATGGCCCTCCCGTGCTGTGTTCTCTGTTGTATTCCCGGCGCCTTCCGATCTTTGTGAGTGTATCTCCCCCTCACCTTTTCTCTTGGCTGAGTGTCCCACACTGCTTCTCTGCAAACTCACAATGCTGTTTTCGGAGTGAGTGATCCCCGCATAGGCAGCCGTCCATGCTCTTCACCTCCTTCCCTGGAAGCGGTGAGGTAGAAGGCCTCTACCAGACCACCATTTTTTTGAAGCAATAAAGCACAATTTTGATTTGCAAATCATGTGGGTTAAAAAATTTCTTTTAAGAAAACAAGTCCTCATGATAAGTAAAGCTTTTTCTTTTTCTCTTTGTTTTTAATCATGAAAGACTCAAATACATGTTTCTAAAGTCCAAATGCAGCCTATTTAATGCAGCTGGTACACATTGTCTCTTTAGCAATACCTGAATTTTAGCCTAAATAGATGCCACAAAATTCCATTGAGTGGGGCAGTTTGTTGTAGAGAACAATAAGGACTTTGGTATAAATATGAGTCCTGGTTCCCTTAATTTCTAGCCTTAAAAAATTGAGAAAGATTCTTAACTCTAAGGCGCATTTCCTCATTCTTGGAAAAGAAACCATATCACTAACTTGGGAGGATTTTTGTAAGGATTTCAAGCGAGATACTATAATAGTTCTCAACCAATTTTTTTTTTCTCCTCTCAGTAGCAACACCGAAACCTGTCACAAAGTTTATCATTTATGGGACATTTGTCTAATCAAGAGCTAAGGGTTAGCAATGGTTAACTACAGTCCTCACATATCAGTAAATCCACCATTTTTCTTATTTCCTATTATTCACATTTAAATCATGAAAGTTCAAGTAATGCCCTTTCACATATCATCCCAGTGCGGGGGGGCACAGGAGGTGGACTTACTACTAGTAGAGTTCATTCAAGATTGAGTACAGAAATGAAGTATAGTGTTTGTGTACCAGGGATCACCAACTCAGATATCTGCAGGGATCATCCATATAATAGAAATAAGAGAAACAGGTTGGATTTAATAATAGGAAGAGGTAAGGACTGTGGCAAACACTAGAGTGTGTGCCCTCTCTAAAGGGAGCAGTGGCAACAACTTGGTTTACCCCCACTGTCTACATGCAAGAATACAAGCCCAGTGACACTAGAGTTTTTAGGTTTTGAAGAGAAGCCAGAAATTGTTTGTGAAATTTTCTTAATTCTAAATATTAGCATCAAGTTCCATTAAAAATAAACACACACAGTATGCCAAATAAAAATCCTTTGTGCCAAATTCAGTCCATGGGCCATCAGGTTGCAACTTCTGATTTATAAATCATCATTATGATCACCACATGGCCAACCCTGGCAAAATCTCAAAAGTGGACACTAATGTGAATCATTTCTTTATTACCACCATAACTGGTTTTGTTCTCTTGCACTTTATATTAAACCAACACCAAGAAGATAACATTGGAGAGAACTTGGAAAGGACATTTCAGAGAAGTAAATTTGCCTGGACTAGTTATCTCCAGGGAGAAATTTCACCCAAGATCTCATCAAATGCTTCCTTTGACAAGTTCCCGGCCTCTTTAGTATTGAAAGATCTGTGTTCTGATGCAGGGCAAAGGACAAAAGAGACAGGTCTGGCTCCTCTCAGGAGCTCCCCCTCCCCCATCAAGGCCAGCTGACCTTGACGAGAAGGGTGGTAGAATCAGCTGGCTCTCAAGCCCACTGACATTTGGAAGCACAGGTGCGGCCCAGAGCCCTGGCAGGATTCAGCCAGGCATTCCTGTGACATGCCCAGGCCTGAGGGGGAGACTCCCCTGACAGTCTGAGCAGGAGGCCGAATCTGTCACTGTCTGGCTGGCAGGGCTGAAAGTGCTGTCTGCAGCAAGTGCTGACACCAGATACCTGAATAGGGGCTCAGTCAAGCAGGCATTTGTCACAGAAAAGTCCCCCAACTCATATTTCACAGGGTGATCAGAGGCAGTGAGGCAGGGACCGAAGTGGCTCATCACCAGAATATTAGCAGTGGTGGTATCACATAGGGACAGCTGGGCTGAAGCCAGAGAAGCCCTCATTGGAGACAACAAATGTTCAGTGCCCACAGGGTGGTGGGGATGGAGCCAGCCAGGCTTCAAGCCACCTCCCCCCCGCCCCCCGCCAACTCCCATCAGTGCATGGCACTCCAAAATCCTTGCGAGGCTCCTAAAGCACCGAGCACAAGAAGGATGTTCCAGGCTGGGAGCAAGGCACAAGCCTAGGGACTGAGCCCTGCCTGGGGTCATTTCAGACCCAGTCCCTTGGTTTTTTGTTTCAACAGCCTCTTCTGAGTCAAAGTAATGCAAGGCCTTTGGGACTTATCCTTCTAAAGAAAAGGGTTTTATTTTTCTTTCGTCATTGTTACTCTACAATGTGCTCTGCGATGCTCCGATGCTCGATCCCTGCTCAATCAGAGTGAATGCAAACACAAATGCAAGAAGCAGAGGAAGCGCCGTCAAATTTAGTTTTGTCTCAGGAGTTTCACAAGAAATGAGTTCTTTCCCCCATTCTTTCTAATTATATTGGCGTGATGAACAAGGAGCTGATTAATGCCAAGTGTTTCATACGTGAACTAAGTTGCCCCCACAAGCCTGTTCCAAAGCCCACCCTGCATTGTTAGTGACTTACTTCCTTTGGAAAACTTAAGAATCAAGTTTAAAATAATAAACAGATCCATTGGGCAATATAAAGAATTAGAAAATTGCCAAAATACAAGTATCCAGGTGTGGATAACAGTAATATCCATACCTGGACGGCATGGTAACAGTAATAACATTAAGAATAACCACTAATTATTTATTGGACACTTAGCATGTAATAAACCTTCTTCTAAGCATTTACATCAACATTATTGAATCCTCACAATAACCAACGAAATGAGAATATTATTATCCAATATTACAGGGAAGGAAACCAAAGTCCAGAGGCTTAATTAAATTATCCAAGTCACAAAGCTTGGAAGAGGCAGAGTTGGGATTACAAGTGAACAGTGCCTTACACATAGTTAGTACTAAAGATATGTATTGTTTAAAGTTGCTAAGGGGTTGTGACAAAATAACTCAATTTAAGTCAGAACACCTTGATTTAGTCTTAATATGTAAGCAACACCTACTAATTAATGAGAAAAAGATGACTGCTCTAACAGAAAAATAAGCCAAAAATAGAATATTCACATGAAATTTTAACAAGTGATCAAAAATGCATGTAAAATCTCACTAGTACTCAAATAATTGAAAATTGGAATGACATGATATGTTATCTTTTGCTTATCAAGTTAACAAATATCTCTCAAAGTTATAATATTCAGCATGGGTGAGAGTGTACTATCAGCCACCACTGGAAAAAGTGTTGACTTATACAGTATTTCTGGGGAGCAACTTGATAATATATGTCAAAATCCTGACAGTGGTCCTCTTTGGTAGTTTTAGAATATGGCAATAAATTCTTTGATATTCTTTCCATTAAGTAGTGGGGGGTCTATATCCCTTCCTTTTTGAAAAGGGATGGCATTGTGACTGCCTTGACTGATAGAGTAGCAAAAGTGACGCCATGTGACCTCCAAGACTAGTTTATAAAGCCCATGCACCTCTGCCTTGTGCCACTGGACTTCTCGGTCTTGGAGCCCTGAGCCACCACATATGAAGTACAATGACACTGAGATCACCAGGCTGGAAAGGCCACATATATTATAGGAACAGCAGTCAACAGTCCTAGCTAAACCCAGTCTTGGAGTCATATCAGCTGAGGTCCCAGCATCATGCAGCAGAGAACAACCATCCCTGCTGGGTGCTTTCTGAATTCTTAACACACAGCAACCATGAGCATAATAAAATGGTGGTTATCTTATGTCACTAAGTTTTGGATTGGTTTGTTACACAGTAATAGACAACTGAAACAACCTCTTATATAGGAATTATTCTTCTGGAAATCTATTCTAAGGGAATAATTAGAGATATATACAAAGAATTATGTACAAAGTTGTTTATGGCATTATTGTTTAAAATAGGAAAAAATGGAAACATAAATTTGAATAATAAGGGCTTTCTTCATCCCTGTGATGAAATGCAGCAATTTAAAATCAGGTTTTGGAAGACTATTTAATAATATAAAAAGCCCTCATAACATACTATTTAAAGGGGGATTTTAAAATAACATAGAAAGCAGAAGTTAACTTCCATAGGAAAAACAGACATATACATATGCCTTGAAATTGGCATTGAATGAAAATATGCCAAAACTTAAGTAGTGGCTATTTCTGGGATGTGATATTATAGATGATTTTTATTTTCTTGGTTATGATTTTCTGTATTTCTAAAATTTCCTAAAACCTATAGAAGTACTAGATAATGTGCTAACGATACATGGTAAGAACTCATTGAATATAGTAAATTTTAAGAAATTTTATGAAAGACCTGAGTTCAAATTCCAGCAAGTTCTATCTTAGCATCTTTGGAAAGGCACATCATTTCTCTAAACTTTAATTTCCTCATCTATAAAACCAAAATAACAACATCTAACTTTTTTTTTCCAGATGGTTATAAAGTTTTATTTTAGGAAATATTCAGTGATAAAGTATATCCAATTTTAAACGAGAGTTGCAAATAGGCGGTACAGCTATTTCATATTAATTTAGTAAACACTTCCTTCTTGAAACTGAAGCAAAACCTCCAAAAACAACATCTAACTTAAATGATTCATATGAGGTTAAACTAGGCAATAACTATGTAAGTTCCTGGTATGGATCTATGTACCTGGTAGACATTTAACAAACGCCTTTTTAATTAGATGATAAGCGCTTTGTCCCAATTTTCAAGCACAGTCAGAATGAGTGTTTGAAATAAATATCTACAGCTCTGAAATAAATGAAAAAACATTAAGATTTGGCCTCCTGTCTCACCACTCATACAAAACAAGTGGGATTTGGTAAAACTGCAAACCACTCTGCTCCCCCTGCCACATGTTGACCACTGATGATAGGAAAGCATCAAGCCTTCCTGCTATGACAAGTAGATGGCAAAAAAGATGCTTGGGGTAAAATAAATAGGTTTGTCAGTAATTGATTTTGCTCTCTGCATGTGGAAACCATTTCTGCTCTTAATTTTATCTGTTCCCACCATGACTGTGAAGAATCACAGTCTCAGACCAAAAGCCTTCCAATGAGCTGTGAAGAACCATCCCTCCTGTCTTCCTGATTTATCTCCTCCTTTTAATTCCCACCTCACATGCAAATTCTTCATAATAGCTAATAACAATAGGAGCTAACATCTGTTGAGAACCCCTCTGTGTCAGGCACTGTTCTCAGCACTCTACTTATATTAACTCATTTAACTTTCACCATTATGTTATGATGCAGGTACTATTATCATCTCTGTTTCTCATGTGAGGAATCAAACACAGAAGAGTTAAATAACTCACCCAAGATTACACAGCTAGAAAGCAAGGAGATGAACCTAGTCAGTCAACCTCCAGGGCACATATTCATTATCTCTCATCTATTATATTAATTATATACTGTTCTATATAATTAATATAATGACTCTATCCATTATACAAAAATTTGCATGAGAAGAAAAGCATCAGACCACCTTTCACTAGTCTTATCAGCAGGGTGATGCTCAACCCTACAGCCCAACCCAAGTGCTGCTCATTCAGTAACACTGTTATAAATAAAGAAAGAGAATAACCACCATTCTACCCTGTCCTCTGGTTTACACTCCTTCCACTCCCCCATGACACTATCTTTAGTAGAATCCAAAGCTCTCTGGGCATGTTCTGTTAGTGTCTGTGTCCTCTGTGTCTAGCACACCATCTAGCCCATGTTAGAGCTTAATAAGGATTTGTTTAGCTGAACTGAAGAGGATCTACCCAAGTTGGTAGTTCCTACCTAATTCCTGCCTCCCAAGAGTTTCTCTTTGGAAGAAACACACACAAACACACACACACACACACACACAAAATGTTGATGAATGAATGTTGACCCATCTAGCAGGGAGTGATCTAGAGGGTCTGGAGTTAATGCCTTAGGAAACGATCATACCTAAACTTTAGAAATGAGTAGAGATTGATAAATGACATCCCTAATCCCCACTTGGGCTTTGAACCAATTAAGGAATAAGGCAAGAATAACACAGATGGAATCCAAAATACACTATCCCCATTTTACTGATTAAGCTGATATTGGAGAATGTGATTTGTATTTGTGAGTCAATGAGGTTACAAACCTGAACTCCACAACTAGACAGATTCATACACTCGGTTCTAGGAAGTGCTTTCTTCTGGTAGAGGAACTCAGGCTCTTTCTAGGCAGGTCTGCTCCTAATGAGAAAAGACAGAATGGAATGCCCATGTCCATTATCTCCTTCCAAACTTACCAAGGAAGTGAAATCACTTTTCTCCTGGGGAAGAGTAAGTGAGAGGATGGGAAAGGCCATAGAATTTGGGCCCTCTACCTGCTACAACTCTTGGATGAATGAGAACCTAAAAGTCACGAGCAGAAAGTTTTGGCAGGACTGATGATAGCTGATAGATTTTATCATTGGGTTGAGCACTTGGCTATTACAAATGATTTACATTCCTACTGCATTATACTTATTTATATAATGTACATAGGATGCATTTAATATCAACAATGTAAACTTTTCAGTTTTAAGTTTGTGCTGCAAACCAGAACTAAGTAATACACAGAGACCTCTAAAATTCAACCTTTAAAAGTTCTTATTGTGTAACACCTCCCAGACCTAGGCTCTGAAAATCCAAATTCTTTTACTTCATTGCATCCTTAGAATACAATGCATACGGTAATTTATTTACAAATGCTTTTCCATCAATGCATGTATGAAGAAAGAAATAATAAACAAGAAAATAAATCCCATTGACTCTCCAACTTGTAGCTCAGGGAGGACGAAAACAGAGGCAGCCCCAACTTAACAAATAGACCGTGTTCAAACTATTCACTTATGTGTCAGTGTGGGGAGACAGGAAAAGATTTTCCCATAGAAGGTCTACAAGGTGAATCTTTGGATACCAAAAAAAATAAAATAAAACTAAAGTAAAATTCACCTAAGGTTCAGATGAAAACACTAACATCTTACCCCACAAAGAATACCCTGGGCATTTCATTTCTGGACCTGACATAGGATACTAAATGTCTGGGGGAATGGGTTTGGGGAAAGTGAGAGAGTCAGAGTGCCATGAGCCTGGAGACTAAGAGAGCAGTCCAGGGTTTTCACTCCACTCCTTCCTTCCACCCTTTCTCCTGCCCCAAATCATGCCCAAGCCTATCGCTAGTGACAAGTACGAAGACAGAAAAGGGGGCTATGTGTGGGAGGAGAGAGCTCTGTAGAGGTAAAGAGGGGGAGAAGGAAAGGGGAAGGAAGCACTCTTGCCCAGAAAAGGGAAAGAGAGTTCCTGCAGCCAGCCTTGGCCAGGGAGGCTTTTCTTATGTGAGACACATTCACTGAGCAAACCAGGCAAAAGTAAACCTATTCAAACCCATCTGAACTCTAGCATGTTGAATATTTGATGTAGTGACTAAGAACAGACTGGAGTGTTCCAAGGCCACCACTTACCACCTAGGAGACCTGGGGCAAATTATTTAACTTCTGCTTGGTACACAGTGATCACTAAATATTTACTCCATGCCACACAGCTCTAAGCACATTACATGTACCATCTCATTTAATTCTCAACAAAATACTCTGGAAACAGAGGCCCAGAGACTCTAAGTGTCATGGACACTTATGCCACCCAGATCCTCCTTCTCTGAAGGACACGTTGCCCCAGCAGCAGCTGGCAGTGCTTCTGACAGAGAACCTTTGGTTCTCATCCCCTCAAGGATGCCTCAGCTGCAGAACAGCCTTGTTCAAGGTCACACCCCTTTCTAGGGCAACCCACTTCCAATGACTGATCAGTGTGACGGTGTCTCCACCCAACTTGGAGTAATTCTGAAGGGCCATTCTAGCTCCAGAGGCCCCATGCATGGCCACTCAACTTATCTTCTGCCCAATTCTGCTCTGTCCCCTCCCTCCATCAGGTGTTGAGCCAAGGACACTCACAAATACATGACCTCCACACTAAACTCATCTCAGAGTCTGCTTCTGGAAAAAGCCAGCCTGGGACAATAACTAACTTGCCCAAGGACCCAAGGACCCATAGTGAGGATACAAACCCAAGCAGAGTGACACCAGAGCCTCAGCTCTTAATGGTTCCACACCACTGCCTCCCACCATCAGCCATTCCTATTTCATTACCCCAAGGTCCCTACTGCAATCTAGATACCCCCTCTTATGTAGGCCTGATTTTTTTCACTGCGAAGATTGTTCAAGCAAAGATTTTGCCTCCAAACACCACACAGAATTTTAAGTAAACAAGGGAAAGCCATGCTGCCCTCTACCTGTGGGGAGTAGATTTCATATTAATAGAATTTCTCCTAATTCTATCCCACTCTCCTTTTTCAAAGTATTTTCAGTGACATGCCAAGTCAGTGATGTAGTGAGAGCTTAAGATTTCCTGAGTCACAGAACTGAAGATTAGAAGAAAAGAAACTAAAGTTTGTAGACCAAGCTCCCTCTTTGGCTCTCCCAGCTAAAAACTGAAACCATTTGTTAATTTGGTAAGAGGTTATCCACCGAACCACTTCTTTTTAAAAAAAAAAAGAAAGCTACTTTTCTAAAAGATTATTTTCTACAATGCACAGGCTAAAACATTTTCAAAGTTAGTATTTTCTTTCACTCTGTTGGTATTCTCATTTTAAATAGTGAGCCTGGTTCCCACAATATAGAAGGCCAAAGTTGCCTAATGTTGATTTAAACAACTATGAGTTCCCAATATAATGCTTTGCTTTGACTTTGTTTTTCTGTTTCTGCTATAGAATTATAGCCACCTCTTCTATTATAACAGTATTTCATTTACAAACATGTTACACTGTCTAAATTTGGCAAGTAGAACACCTGATCCTCAGAGCATTTTCCTACCCCCTAACCGACCAGGTGCATTCCTTTATGTTTACATTTGTCAATGTAAAGCATTTCCAAAAACCATGAAAAGATAAATGGAAACTGGTCTTGACCACAGAAGAAACAGACATGTCCCCTCCATTTTCTGACATCTGACTTTATTTTAAAGGTTTTTCCTCTCACTAAAGAGTATACAGTACCAAGTTCCATGACTGCCAAGAGGCCCATGGATAATCCAACATGTCACCTTTCATTGTACTTCCTGATGTGGTGGTAATCAGGATAGGACACTACTGCAAACCCCATCCTAGATCTGCTACTGCTTTGTGAAGTAACTGTGTTCAGTCATCATACATTGCATTTTCACCTTGCCTCTGATTGTTCTGGTTATGTCAGAAATGTAGCTTTGATGCAGACATTGCATTGGAGTAAAGAGGAAAAAGTAGCAGAAAGGAGGGAGAGGGATTAGCAGCTCCAAAGGTTTGAAAATCTTGACTTCATTGAAATGAAAACATGCCTTGTCTACCTTCTTTAGACATTGCTGATCACATTAATTCCAGATGAAAAGCAAGTTGGTAGGTGTTTTTTGTTTTTTCTAACGCTGGTGAAGTTTTTCTATAGGAAACCTGTAAAGAAAAACTGTCTCTCTCCTAGTGCTCCTAGGCAAAGCTTTGAAATACAATCCCATAGAAGTCAAAGTGGCGGCTAGAAGGCACTCCTAATCACCAGCTCTCTGTGACTTGAATATAACCATCAATTATCAAGGCCAGACAAGTAACAATGAATTCAAGGTCTAAATCAAACTTGCCAAAAAGACATAGCTACCTTTTCACATCTGATAGCAATATCCAATGGGAGACCCATGAACCAATGGTAAACTAAAGTCCTAGGAAAAAATCATCAAAGCAATTATAAAAAAAATTATTAAAATGAGTTAATCATCAATTGTGTTTAATGGAAGATCACATGACCACAGTTACCACATTTTCCAAACCAAATATGAACACATTTATCCAATATGTGGTCTGACCATAAAAATTAATTCAATAACTCTCTAATGAGTGACTCATATATATTAGGTACTGTTCTCGACAGTACAAAATGAAGTAGGGAACAAAATAGGCAAGGATGTCCCTTACCTCATGGAAGTTACATTCTAATAACAAATAGATATAAAACATTCCATAATCAGATTCAGAGACAAGATGGCTGACCGAAGACATCAACTGCCAGATCATCTCAGAAAGAAGGAAAAGTTTTAGATGGAAAAAAAAATAGATCAGGTATAATTCTGAGGGAAAAGTGCCAGAACCTACCAGAGATTCCACAGGAAGTTTAATAGTTACTGAGCAGAAGAAGAAGGAGCAAGATATCTGCAGAGATCAGCCCGGGAGATGCTTGGAGCCCAGCAAAAAGGCCAGGTGGGAGTGTTTCTTTCTCTCTCCCTCACGTCTCTCCCAGTCAGCAGGATCCTTTCTGGGGAGCCTTTCTACTCCCATGACCCCAAAAGCAGCTGCTGCCTGTGAACTGGGAGCTTTTGAAGACAAAGCACCAGGCTGCCAGCCCCTTTGGGGTGCTTCCTGTTGCCACAGACCTGAGCTGAGACAGCAGGCACCATATTGCTTCTCCACCCACCGTGCACCTTTGTCCTCCCCAGAAGCTTCAACCCCTCAGTTCTCGCCTTGCTCATTCCCACACAAACATTTCCCAACTCTGGCCCAGACTCCAGGAGCCACAGGGGCTGGCAGGTCCCAAGGAATCTGTGTGACCCCAGAGCCTGGACATTCTGGGAGGGCTGCCTTCCAAAGAGAGGGACAGAGATGACCAGAGTGCTAGCTTTCCTCCATTCAGACTCTTTTCCTCCCCTTCCCCTCCCCACCCGCAGCTGACAAGAGAGGCAATTGAGCTGGGGCTCTCAGGAGTGTCTGCTTCCCCCCTGTTGGTGCACCCACCACACTGAAGCTTACGCAGAGACTCGGGCTCAAATCTTTCCTCTTAAAAACTTGCAATGGACTGACTAAGGGATGCTCGGACTGTGAGCTCCCTGCTCACTGGCCTTCCCTGTTGCTGATTGCCTGGCTGTTCCATCAGAACAGGGCACACCCCAAAGCAGAGGAACATCAAACCTGCTTGAGCACCCCACAGACAACTCAGGACAAGCACGCTTCTCTCTGGCACGGTCAGGGGTTGATCTTCAAGGACCTGGGGACAGGGCCACAGGCCAGCCCCAGTACCCCCAGGACTTGACCATGTTGCTTGGGGGCACAGAGGAGAGATTTGTGAACTAATCCTGGGAGGCAAGGGAGCCTGTGTCAGCAGAATTGAGAGGACAATGAGGTGTGGACCTGAGCCACAGTGCACTCGAGGAGCACCCCTCCCCCACAGGAAGGCCATACTCTCAGCCCAGTGCAGGATCCTGGACAGAGAAACTCCAAGCCCACAGTGCCATTAGTGGGGAGCTCAGCTGATTTAGGCACCTGCCTGGTGGCAGATGCCAGAGGGAAAATGTGGAGCAGAGGAGGGGGAAGAAGAGCAAAATCCACTCCTGACAGCCAGACTGTGAATCTTACAGAGCCCCTGCCCCACAAGCAGACTTTCTGGCTGGGTGGGGCAACTTCAGCCCCTCCCTGTTGGCTATCTCCAGCAGCCTGGGAGGGACCTTTGACGCCTGCTGAAACAGCTACCTTACCTGCTTTTGTGGAGCCTGAGGGCAGGCTCACCAGACCCAGCCCTGCCCAGCCTCACTCCTACACCTGCCTCTGCTGTCGTGGAGAATAAGGACTTGCCTGGAAGCTCCAGGGCCCTGCACACCACCTGGGGCATTCAAGTGCTCCTCCTGAGGGGCTAGAGCTGGTGACAGGACCCAAAAACAACACTGCAGCTGGTTCTTTCCAGCAAGCACTACCTACTGTCAAGGAGGTCAATTTGTACAGCCCCTTACAACATTTACTGACTCAATCACATAGGGTGTTGTTGGTTCTTACCTACAAGCATCACCTACTGCCTCAGAGATTAAAGTGTTGTGCCAATATAATTCACACTGTTAAGAAGATCACAGGGCTGGGGAAAGAGAAAGGATTTCAAAGACCTCCACCCTCCCTCATCAACAGCAGAGAGGGAATATGCCCACACACATAGCTTACCACTGCTACAGCTTACAAACACCTAGCAACTGAGAAAACCACCACACTAAGGATATCTATTACCAAGGCATCCATCCAGAACCTAGACTGCCATCAAAGCACCCACAAGCAAAGCAAATGGTTCCTACCTGACATATGCTACAGACACACCTCTGTGTGTGTTGGGGTGGGGGGAAGACCCATCTAAACAAAAGAAAATCCAAAAACAAGTGATAGCTGCTCCAGATGAGAAGGAATCAGTGCAAGAACTCCAGAAGTATGAAAAATCAGAGTGAAAGGACAAATTAAACAAAGAATCAAGAATCAAAGAACAAAGAATCAAGAGGAACAAACAAATCCTACAAGAAATATGGGATTATGTAAAACAGCAAAATATAAGACTCGTAGGCATCCCTGAGGGTGGAGAAGAAAATGCACAAGGGCTGGATAAACTAGTTTAGCCCTAGGTTGAACTAATTGAGGAATAATTGAGGAAAACTTCCCTGGTCTTGCTAGAGATTTAGACATCCAGGTACAAGAAGCTCAAGGAACACCTTGGAGATTCATTGCAAAGAGGCAATCAACAACACATATATTCATCAGACTGGCCAAAGTCAACACAGAGGAGAAACTCATGTAAGCTGTGAGACAAAAACACCAAGTAACTTACAAAGGAAAACCCATCAGACCAACTGCAGACTTCTCAACTGAGACCTTACAAGCCAGAAGGCATCTGGGCCCCATCTTAAGCCTTCCTAAACAGAACAACTGCCAGCCTAGAAATTTGTATCCTGCAAAACCAAGTCTCACACATGAAGGAGAAATAAAGATGTTTACAGACAAGCAAACATAGAGAGAATTTGTCAAGACCAGAACTGCTCTGCAGAAAATACTCAGAATTGCATTATACATGATCAGCACAATAGATACCAATGAGTGTAAAACCACCCAAAAGCTAAAGCTCAGAGCTCATATAAAATAATACCACAAGACAGAAAACAAAGCAATAAGGTACTACCAATCATGATGAACACAACAGCATCCCACATATCCATCCTATCAATCAACATGAATGTTCTGAATGCCAGAGGTAGCCTGACTGAATGGATGAAAAAATACAATCCAAGTATCTGCTGTCTCCATAAAACATATCTCAACCACAAGGACTCATACAGACTCAAGGTGAAGGGATGAAAAAAATTGGTCTACACAAATGGAAACCAAAAGAAAGCAGGTGTACCCATTCTCATATCAGATAAAATGGACTTTAAATAGACAAGTATAAAGAAAGACAAAGATGGTCATTATATAATGGTAAAGGGAGCAATTCAACAAGAAGACATAACAATCTTAAATATTTATACACTAACACAGGAGGGCCCAGATTAATAAAGCAAATTCTACTAGATCTAAGCAAAGAGATAAATAACAGCATCATAATCACTGGGGACCACAACACCCCACTGGGCAGATCATCCAAGCAGAAAATAAAGAAAGAAACACTGGACTTAATTGGGCCTCTAGAAGAAATGGGCTTAACACACATTCACAGAACATCTTACCCAAAAACTGCTGAATATACATTCTTCTCATCAGCACATGGAACATTCTCCAAGATTGATCATATGTTAGGCCACAAAACATGTCTCAACAAATTGAAAAACATAGAAATCATACCACGTATCTTTGCAGACAACAGTAGAATAAAACTAGAATTCAATTCTAAGAAAAACACTAAATTCTACACAAAGTCATGGATATTAAACAAACTGCTACTGAATGATTATTGAGTCAATAATGAAATTAAGATGAAAATCAAAAGACTCCTCTGAATGACACAGGGGACAAAAGCTATCAAAATCTATGGGATTCAGCAAAAGAAGTCTTAAGGGGAAATTCAGAACCCTAAATGCCTACATCAAAGGGACAGAAAGATCACAAATTAACAATCTAATGGCACATCTCAAGGAACTAGAAAAGGAAAAGCAAACCAAACCCAAAGCCAGCAGAAGAAAAGAAATAACTAAGGTCAGAACAAAATTAAGTGAAATGGAAAACAATAAAACAATACAAAGGATCAATAAAACAAAAAGTTAGTTTCTTTGAAAAGATAAACAAAATTGATAAACCTCCTGCTAGATTAACCAGGAATAGAAAAGAAAGGACCCAAATAAGCTCAAACAGAAATGAAAAGGAGGTATTACAACTGATACCACAGAAATACAAAATATCATCTGTAAATACTATGAAAATCTCTATGCACATAAACTAGAAAACATAGAGGAAATGGAAAAATTCCTGGAAATGCACGACCTCCCAAGACTCAATCAGGAAGAAATAGAACTCCTGAACAGACCAATAATGAGCAACGAGATCAAAGCAGTAATAAAAAATCTTCCAACAAAAAAAAGACCTGGACCAGATGGATTCACAGTCGAATTTTACCAGACTACAAAGAACTAGTAGCCATACTGCAGAAATTATTCCACAACATCAGAAGGAGGGAATCCTCCCCAACTCATTCTATGAAGCCAGTATCACCTTGATACCAAAGCCAGAAAAGGACACAACAAAAATAGAAAACTACAACAATATCCCTTATGAATATAGATGCAAAAATCTTCAATAAAATACTAGCAAACTGAATTCAGCAGCACATCAAAAATAATAATCCAGCAGGACTCAAGTGGGCTTCATCCCAGGGATGCAAGGATGGTTCAACATACATAAATCAATAAATGTGATTTGCCACATAAAGAGAAGCAAAAACAAAGACCATATGATCATCTCAATAGATGAAAAAGCATTCAACATCATCCAGCACCCTTTCATGATAAAAACCCTCAACAAACTAGGTATAGAAGGAACATATCTCAAAATTATAAAAGCCATATATGACAAACCCACAGCCAACATCATACTGAGTAGGGAAAAGTTGAAATCATTCCCCCTAAGAACTAGAACAAGACAAGGATGCCTACAGTCACCACTTCTATTCAACATAGTGCTGGAAGTCCTCTTGCAATCAGGCAAGAGAAAGAAATAAAGGATATCCAAATCACAAAAGAGGAGGTCAAACTATTGCTTTTCACTGACAATATGATCTTATATCTAGAAAATCCCAGACTCCACCAAGAGACTCCTGGAACTGATAAATAAATTAAGCAAAGGCACAGGTACAAAATCAGTGTATACAAATCAGTAGCATTTCTATACACCAATAGCAGTCACGCTGAAAGTCAAATCAAAGATTCAATACCATTCACAATAGTTACAAAGAAAATAAAATACCTAGGAATATACTTAATCAAGGAGGTGAAATATCTCTACGTAGAGAATTAGGAAACACTGAGAAAAGAAATCACAGATGACACAAACAAACGGAAAAACATATCATGCTCATGGTAGAATCAACATTGTTAAAATGTCCATACTACCCAAAGTGATTTACAGATTCAATGCAATTCCATCAAAATACCAATGTCATATTTCACAGACATAGAAGAAATAATTCTACACTCCAGAAAAGAGCCTGAAATACCAAAGCAATCTTAAGCAAAAAGAACAAATCTGGAGGCATCATATTACTAGACTTTAAACTATATACAAGGGTATAGTAACGAAAACAGCATGGTATTGATACAAAAATAGAGACATAGACCAATAGAACAGAACAGAAGGCCCAGATATAAAACCATCCATATACAGCCAACTGATCTTTGACAAAGCAGACAATCTACACTGGGGAAAAGAGGTCTTATTCAATAAATGGTGCTGGGAAAATTGGATAGTCACATGCAGAAGAATGAAACAGGATCTATATCTCTTACCACTCCCAAAATATAACTCAGGATGGATAAAAGACTTAAATGTAAGGCATGAAACCATAAGAATTCCTGAGGAAAATATAGGAGAAACTCTTCTAGATATCGGCCTGGACAAAGAATTTATAACTAAGGCCCTAATGGCTACTACAGCAACAACAAAAATAAATAAATGGGACTTGGTTCAATTAAAAAGCTTCTTCACAGCTAAGAAAATAACCAACAAAGCAAATAGACAACCTACAGAATGGGAGAAAATATTCCCAAGTATACATCCAATAAAAGGCTTATAACCAGAAATCTACAAAGAACTCAAGCAAATTAGCAAGAAAAAAAACAAACAACTCCATTAAAAATTGGCAAAAGACATGAACAGAAGCTTTTCAAAAGAAGATAGACAAATGACCAAGAAACATATGAAAAATGCCCAATTTTTCACTAATCATCAGGGAAATGCAAATTAAAACCACAATGAGATATCACCTTACCCTTGTTAGAATGGCTTTTGTTAAAAAGTCCAAAAACAATAGATGCTGGCACAGATGCAGAGAGAAAGGTACACTTATACACTGTTGGTGGGACTGCAAATTAGTACAACCTCTATGAAAAACAGTATGGAGATTCTTCAAAGAACTAAAAGTAGACCTACCATTCAATCCAGCGATCCCACTACCAGTTTCTATCCAAAGGAAAAGAAGTCATTTTATCAAAAGACACCTACACTTGAAGGTTTATTGCAGCACAATTCACAATTGCAAAGATGTGGAATCAACCCAAGTGCCCATCAATTCATGAATGGATTAAGAAAATATGGTATATGCATACTATGGAGTACTACTCAGCCATAAAAGAAGATAAATTAATGCCTTTTGCAACAATTTGGATGGAACTGGAGACCATTATCCTAAGGGAAGTATCTAAAGAAGGGAAAAACAAACACCAAATGTACTTGCTACTAAATTGGAACTAACCAATAAGCACACATGTGCACAAAGAGAAGTAAAACTCAGTGGAAATCAAGAAGGGAGCAGGGTGGAGGAGGGGATGGGAAAAAATTCACTGTACCTAATGGGTACAATGAACATTATTTGGGTGGTATACACACTTATTGCCGTGACTCAAGCATTACAAAAGTGATTCATGTAAACGAAAACATTTGTACCCCCTTAATATTTTGAAATTTAAAAATTCTGTAATCATAATTGTTATAAGGAAATTGATCACTATCACATCTCTTCCTTCCCCTCCACATCTAAATCACATCTACATCATTGAAGACCAATGGAAAGGACTGAGAATTGAACCAAGCAATACTAAGAATTAAGAAATCTGCCATTCCCTTGAAAGGAGGAGTTGGGGGAATCTGACAGGGCTCATTCTCTTTGCTGTAATCTCATATCATTGATTGAATGATGGAGTTTATTTCACACCCAGTCCAGTCTCCTTCAATGCCAAATCACATCTAAGTCATTCAACACTGGTGAGAATCTATGCCACTTTTGATGCCTTACATGGTATTATAAGGAGATTGGATCCCATTGGACAAGGAAAAAAGGCCTTAAGGAAATCATTTGGGCCTGACAATTGAACTGGAGAAAAGAATGAGAAAATGATTAAGCAAGGAAGAATGGAGCTCAGTCTTTTCCAAACTTTCAAAACCAATAGTTATTTCTATCATCAAGGGAAAATGATAAAAGGGTCATATGACTTACAAGCTCTTGGAGGAAGATGTTACCAGATAAAACATCATTGTTAAATATGGTCTTCAGGCAGCTAGAAGGAGGCAATAAGCAAGTATTCATGCTTTTTTTACCTTGACATGTGGTACTACTTGCCTAAATTCTATTTTTAATGTTCTTTTTCCTGCTTTCCTATTGACTTCTGTGGCTTGCACTCAAAGTAGAAATGTAGGGTTAGCAGATTGGGATACTGCCTTACTTAGATGGTTTACTTTTTGGGGAGAATGGAAATGAAAAGAGAACTCATTTTTTTTTCTCTTTCTCTGTATATACATTCCCTAAACATCTTCTCCCATTCTTATGGTTTTATCCATAATCTATGCCTAGTTACAAATTTCTTCATCCAAGTACATTTTAAAGATGACATACTAGTACATAAGACTCAACAGGGCCAGCACTGGACTCATGATCTTTACTGTGTCCTGCATACTGCCTTTCTTCATGTATCCTGTACCTCTATGAAGGGCACCATCATCATGTCCAAAGTAGCCCACCACCCAAGAGAAAATACAGCACAAAAACATGTAGTCATCCATAACAACACTTGAAAAACACAAAAAGATGCTGCTGAAAGAAATTAAAGACAACAAAAATAAATGGAAAGACATCCTGTGTTCATGAATTGGAAGACTTAATATTGTTAAAATGTCCATACCATCCAAAGTGATCTACAGATTCACTGCAATCCCTTTCAAGGATGGTAGCCATAAAAATGTGAGAAAGGGGAAGAATGAGGGGCCATATTATAACAAAACAACTTTTTAAGAAACTTAAAAGACTTGGAGACTGGATTGGATGACAGGAAATAGACAGGAGTGAAGAAAATGGCCACCAGACTTGACATGTGAGCCTCTCTAGCTCTTCCTTCCAAATATCTGAATTCAAGGAGGGTTGAAGTATGGGAGGGGATTAAAGGAGTTTATCTCTATGTCTACTTCCTTATATCTGTCCCTATTTAAATTCATCCTCTTCAGCCATGATGTTTTTCTCTCTCATTTAATATGACTTTGATTTCTGTTGTTATCTTCCCAGCTGTCATCGACTGAGCCTGACAATGTAATAATCAACTCTCTGTTCTAAATTATTTATAAATATATTGAAAATTTTGATCCTTAGAATTGATGTGTTTAACATGCACTTCCCTTCTCCCCACTCCTTAAACTGAAACAAATCTCTGTTAATAACCACCCAATGAACTGTTCAATATTCAAGGCTGCATCTTTTCCATGTAATGGGAAGAATGCCATAAAATGGAATATGGCCTTAAGAAGAAATGTACACCTCAGAATAATATGGAACTTACAGAGAGAAAAAACTCTCCACACTCCAAGGAGGGAAGACACATAAGACTGCATTGTGCTTCCAGTTGACAAAGTAGCAGGACTTGTGCAAGGGATTTTGCATAAATAACAAAGAGCTCCACAAACATTTTCCTCCGTACATTGAACAACATTCCCCAAAGCAACCCTGACCAAGAAGAAAAAGTAGGAGGCTATCAACTAGGGGACACTTGAATCTCTGCTTTGATGTAGTTTATTTCTTGTAAGTGACCTCTGCCACTTTGGTTTTATGTGTGGGCACTCATCCTTTACAAGCAAATACAATCATGAGGCATTTTCCTCTGTGTATAGTTAGGTAATGAATTCTTCCTGTTGCAAAGTGACCTCAAGAGCCCAAGACCTCATTTCATTTCAATTTGTGCCAGTGACATACTTGACAAATTGCTCTTCTTAGTGTCATGCATAACTTTAGATTTTGGTCCTAAGCATTGTTGCTCTTCTGACAAGGATGAATTGGGCTGTAGGATTTGGTCCCTAACCTTTGCATTGCCAGTGATTACAGGAACAGCTGGGTGGGATCAGGATTGAGTATTACTCTGTGATTCATTCAATTTGAGGACAATTACTCCAAAATCACAAAGTACTGGAGGGCTAAAATCACCAAATGAAGAGCAAAGCTTACTTTTAAATATATCAGCACCAAAGATGTAAACACATGAAGTATATTGTTTCAAGAATATTCTTGGAATGTTAGCCATTCCTTATTCTCCAATACAAATAATTTCACTTTTCTAGTCAGAGGTTTTGTTCTATGAGAGATCTAAACAGAACAATGTTTCTGCTTGTGCTCTTGGCAAAAGCTAGAGCTCTCCTGCTGGAATTCTGTCATCTCTTTTCTGAACTCAAATGATAAACCAAATTTGCACATTGTTGATCTAAAGCCCAAGTCTTTAACCTGAGCATAATGAAATCACATTAGGAGACATGCCTGTCCAAACACCACAGTAACTGCGCCAGAGCTGCTTGGAATAGCTGCCATTTGCTCATCTCTTCTCAGCCCAAATTATGTGAGCTTCACCTATTCCCATCTCAAATTATCCTATAATTGCCTTTTATATTATAGAGTTATAGCAGCAGTATCAACTGCACCAACTGGCACCCAGATATCAGGAACATGGAATTGGGTATTCCTTTTTTCTCACCTCATATACTCTGATCAATGTTCACAGAATTACCTAAAGGAAGAAAAGTTTGCCTCAAACACAGAAATTTACTAAAGGGGTCATCTAATACATTCTTCAGTATGAAGTGATCCTCAAAGTCACAAAATTTTACTACCAAGTTATTTGTTGTTTATAAAATATACTTGCATAATTTGTTTCTCACTTTCCAAGGGGGAATATCAAAATTACATAGTGGTCATTGTTAATTATATTGGAGATTTTTATCTAAGTTATTAAAAGCTATTTTTAAATTTCCCAAAATTGACTCACAAAAATATCATGCATTATCCTTAGCTGTTAGTGAATTCCTGCTATGTCAGTTTCTAAATCAAATACTGTTACTGCCTACTCTGTTTTCTTCATAAAAGAGTGTTTGAAAATCAATTTATGAATACCTTTCCATATAGGAAAAAAATGCTTTAAAATCTTGTAGAAAATGATCTAACTGTATGTTTATTATGTGCACTCCTTTTTATTAATGGTTCAAGTTTTCAGAGGGCTATGAAATGACAAGAGCAATGGGGATGGGGTCAGCAATCATCCACCCTGACACTGTCACATTCCATGGCCAGTGGCAGGCATTTGTTCTCTCTGAACTTGAATTTTCTCTTTAAAAATAGTAATAACTGGACTTTATTTCCAATGGTATGATAGAACAGATAGATGCTGTGAACAGTTACCTACCCCCTCAACAATAACCAAAAGTACTGAATAATACATATTAATAAAAAGCATCTTTCAAAATTCACTGCTGAGTTGGCAAGGAAATAAGGACTCTTCAGAGGGGAAAAGTAAGTGAGAACTTGTATCTAGAAAAGTGGGCAGAGCTCTGAGGGAGGTTTTCATCGGAGGTCATCTGATTAGACCAGTGAATTTGAGCTTCAGTTGACATTTTAGATTATAAAATAAGTATATTTAATGTTTAAAGATGTAAAAGAGGACGCCTGAAATATGAGAAAAAAAGTTACTATAAAATAGATAAAGAAAATTTGAAAGAACAAAACCCTGAGAAATATTAAATAAATATAGAAATTAAAATTTTAAAATCCATGCATGAGATCAATGGCAGGTTAGACACAGCTGAACAGAGAATTTGTAAACTAGAAGATAGATTTGAAGATATTATCCAAATTTTTATAGAGATTGCATTGAATCTGTAGATCACTTTGAGTAGTATGGACATTTTAACAATTAAAAGAATTGGAAGAATTAACACTTTTAAATGCCCATACTATCCAAACCAGTCTGCAGATTAACTCTCCCAATATATGAACATGGGATATATTTCCATTTATTTGTGTCTTCTGTAATAGCACAAATAGACAAAATGATCAAAAAATAAATAAATAAAAGGTTTAAAAGCATGAAGGATAGAATGAGAAAGTCTAACATACTCTATTAAGATATCCAGCAGGAAAGAGAGAAAGAAGGAGAGAGACGGAATGGCTAAGAATCTCTCAGAATTGAAATAAGACAATAAACCTCAGGTTCAGGAAGCCCATTGAAGGATCAGAAGGATAAGAATTTTTTAAGTCAACATCTAGACACATCATAGGGAAATTTAAGGACTACAAAGAGAGAAAACATACTAAATCAAGCCAGAGAGAAAATATGGATTATTTACAAAGGATCTACTATTAAACCGATAGCAGACTCCTCAACATCAATAATAGAATCCAGAAGACAATGAAATAATACCTTTAAAATTCTAAGATAAAAGAACTGCAAACTAAAATTAACTTCTTTGGAATTTCTTTGAAACAATCATAGATGAAATAAAGATATTTCAGGCAAACAAAAGCAGAGTTTGCCAACATAGACCCTTTCTAAAGGAAATTTGAAAGGATGTTCTTGAGGCTGAAAGAAAAAACAATGCCAATAGGAAGGGCTGAAATATAAAATGGAATAGTGCAAAACTAACATGGCATATATGTGGGAAAATTCTAAATAAACTGTATAAACAACAATAATATTGTCTAAGTTGAAAGTTTAAAAGAAGAAACTAAAATACAATCCAACAATGGAGTATAAGTCAGATGGGAGATAACCAATATTTAAATATTCTCAGGTTCATATTCATATATTGTTCTAGAGGAGATTAGATATTCATTTTAGACAGTGATAAGCATGCATATTTAAGCTACCTGCTAAAAAATAAAATTTATAATTTTCAAACTAGAATTTAAAGGAGAAAAGTGAAAGAAGAAAAAAGAATCCAAAAAAAAAAAGTAAAGAAAAAAGACAGGAAAGGAAGAAAAAAGAAAAAAAAGAAATACAGAAAAGTCATAATGAATAGAAAGCACAAAACAAATTAGTAGAAATGAAAGCAGGGCATCTATTACTACAAAGCTTTCACACAGACCGTATTCTCTGACCATGATGTCATTATGTTAGAAGTCAACAAAAGAATGACAAATAGAAAAAAAATTGCGTAGGTTTGAAAATTTAAAAACAGAATTTTTAATAACATGTAAGTTAAAAATAAATCATAAATGTTTAAGTTTCTATATATCTAAATATTACACAAAGTATTTATGATGTAACTATAAGGAATTATATAGCCTTAAGGACTTTTATTAGGAAAGAAGGAAAGCTCAAAATTAATTAACTAAGCATCTGACTTGAGAATTTAGTAAAATGAACTCCAACTACACATCAAAATATAAATAGAAGGAAATAAAATAGATCAGAAATTAACAAAATAGAAAAAATAAAATCAACTTAGCCAAAGTTGGTCCTTAGAAAAGATACAATGGATGAACATCTAACAAGGTTTATTGAATAAATAAAAGACAGAAGGTAGAAATAATAGAAATCTGAATGAAAAGCAAAATATAATTTCTGGAGAAATTATAAACATAATAAAAGAATACTATGAGAAAAATTTGTACCACAAATGTGCAAACATAAATAAAATTGTCAAATCCCTAGAAAAAATATAACACACCATACTGACTAAAAGTTATATAGAAAATTGAATTTCCCTATAATCATTAAATAAATCAAATCAGTTTTAAAATATCCAAGAATATTTCATCTAACACCTCATATCACAGATAAGGAAGCCCAATTAAGAGTTTCACTACTTGCCTGAGGTCAACAGTTAACACATGGCAGAGCCAAGACTAGACTCCAGATTTCCAGATGCCTAGGCTAGTGTTGGGTTAGGGCATTGCACATGTCCCATGAGCTCAAGCTGGAATGAATGTCTGCTTCTGACAACACTCTCTGGGGAGGCTTTCTGGAAAACAATATCACTAAATCCCTGTAGGCAACAGGAAAGGAATGAGGGGCATCCTGCCTGGAATCCCTAGACAATAATTGTCTATGGTAACCACACAGAAGAGTTGCCTGTTAGCCTTGCTTTAGTTGATCAACTTGGGAAATTTATCTCAAATATTTTCTCTAGTTGGGTTCAAATTAAAAGGGACCACTGGAAAAAGTTTTCCTTTTTTGAGAGCTGTTAATTTTAAAGAGATTTTATTAAAAACACTAAATAATCTGACTTAAAAAAAGTCTTCCAAGAAAACACCAGATAGACAAGTTTATATGTAAGTTATTTTTTAAAAGTACATTCTTACATAAACTCTGCCAGAATAAAAAAGAGAGAAAAATTCCCCAACTCATTTAATGAGTGTAGCAAAATGTTTGACAACAAGAGCAGAAAAGGATACTGCATAAAAGGAACATCAGGCCAATTTCACTCATAATTATAGATGCTAAAAATAAAAAATAATAATTAATATTGTTTGTTAAAATTGTTTAAATCCATCAATGGTTATAGATAATTATTATAATCATTATCTTTTTATGCATTTGAGTTTATAAACTCAAATTTAAATTTAGCACAGAAATGCAAGGTTGGTTTAACATCAGAAAAAACAATGAATATATTACATTAGCAGAGTAAAAGGAAAAATATCATGTTGTCACAAGTTGATTTCCCCAAAAGCAGACATTGAAACAAAATTTGATGTGTCAAATATTTATTAGAAATCAGTACCTGTGAAAGGAAAGGAGGAAAATCAGGATTAAGCAGAGGGAGAAGTGAAATTATAATACAGGCACAACACAACCTTGGCCAACCACTGGGGAGTCCCATCAGAGTTACACCACATCAGACTGAACTGTGTGTTTATACCTCACTTTGCTCAGTCTCTGGACGCAGGCTGCTCTGGGAAGGGTGTTACCCTGGGCCAGGTGGCTATAAAAAAGCAGGCTGATGGAGGCTTTCTGCTGACTGCATGCCCCTCATCTAACTAGGAGGAAGTGCTTCCTTGAAGTAAATCTGGCCAGCAAGTCTCCATGTCTAATACAATCTCAGTAGATGAAGAAATAAACCTTCAATATAATTCAATATCTCTTTGTCATCAAAAAAATTTAATTATAGCAAATTGAGAGAAACTTTTATTATGATTTAAAAAAAATAATCAACAAAAAGCCCACAGCAAACATCATACATAATGAAAATGGTGAAATGGTAAAAAAAAAAATCACATAATAATAATGGTGAAATGGTAAAAACAATCACATTAAAATTAGGACAAATACAGGATGCTCATCATCACCATTACTATGTAACATTGTGCTGGAGGTCCTAGCCAGCACATTCTAGCAAGAAAAATAAATAAAAGTTATAGGATTGAAAAAGAAGAAATACTCTATCATTATTTACAGATAATTTCATGTTCTATGTACAAAACCCAAAAGAATCAGATGAAGTTTAGCAAAATAGGTAAACAAAAATAAATATATAATTCTATTGTTTTACTTTATAACAAGAAAAAAATTAATATTTTTTAAAGAATACTACTTACAATGGCAACAAAAATACAAGATACCTAAAAATAAATGTAATAAAAGATATGTGAGCACCTTATGTGCAAAACAATAAAACTTTATTTAAAAAAAACTTTAAAAGATCCAAATATGTTCACAGAAAAGAAGACTTTAAATCATAAAGAAGTTAATTCTCCTCAAATTAATTTAATTCCAATAAAAATCCCAGGTTATTTGCAAAACTTTAAAAGCTAGTTCTAAAATTTATATAAAAAATAAAAGATCAAAAATAGCCAAAATATTCCTAAAGAAGAAGAACAAGGTGGATGGATACCCTATCAGATAGCAATAGGTATTACAAAGAGGAAAATATAATTTTGGCAGTGGGTAGATTTCTTTAAAAACACACACACACACACAAAACCACAAGTCATAAGGCAAAATATCAATGTATTTGACTAAATTAAAATTGAGAACTTCTATTGGCAGAAAGATACCATAAAAAAACATGAAAGGGCAATCTGAAAACCAAAAGAAAATTTGTAACACATAGAACTGACAAATGATTCATATTCAGAATATAAGGAGAACTACTACAAATCAACTACAGAAACACAAAACAAAAGTGGAAAAATGGGCAAAGAAAGGAAAAATATCTTCACAGAAGAGGAACCACAAGCACCTGAAAAGATGCTCAACCTGAACATTATTAAATGCAAGTTAGAACCACAAAAGGAATACTATTTTAAGCCCATGACATTGGCAAAAATAAAAAAATCTAGAAATTCCAAAAGTTAGCAATGATGTAAAGTAATTGATATTTATAAACCACTGGTTGGAATGTAAATTTATGCAATCACTTTTGGAAATAATTTGACATTGTTGCATATATGTGTATTATGTACACACATATCCTATAGTCTAGCAATTTACTCCCACATATCTATATACAGTTCACTTCTAGCTAGCTACAGCAAGTGACCTGTAGAGTAATTCATAATAACATTATTTGTAATAGAGAAAAATAAGGAAATTGCCTCAATATCATCACCGGTAGACTGGAAGATAAACTGTAGAGCTTTTTTCAATGAAATACTATACAGAAATAGAAAATAGTTAACTACAGGTATCCCCATCAACAAGGATAAATCTCAGAACACTACAGAACTCAACAAAACTATAAGTCAAGAGGACTACATACAGTATAATTACTTAAAAAGTTCAAAATCTGCAAAACTGAGTTTTAAAAGTTTTCCGTATTTAAACAAATGAAAAGAATAATAAACACAAAATTAAGCAAAATGGTTACCTCTGAGAGGCCATAGAAAGGGGGATAGATTAATTGAATAGCCTTTAAAGGTACTGGAAACATTTCATATTTCATACTGGATAGGGTAGGGAAGAAGCTAGAGAAAATGCAGAATAGGACTCTCCAGCAATCATTTCTTCACAGAAACACCAATTTGAACAACTATTCACACACAAAAATACCTTCACAAGAGCTAAGGAAAGCAGGTGAGGTTCACAGCACCTAGGGACAGCAAAAAGATGCATTGAAGACAGTAGAAAAGACAGTTTTACATTACCTATGTCACCCCTCCTCCAACCCCAGGCAGCACCTGGGAAAAATATTATTCAATTAGGGGACACAGAGGGAAGCAAGAGTAGGACTTTGCCTTGGGCACTAACATTAGATCCACCACACCACAACCCAGCACCAGGCAGATCCCCATGTCCCCTGACTCCAGGCTAGAACCTGCAAACTGAGCATCCAGACCTGTCCCAGTGCCAGGTGGAAACATATATCCCCTGTCAGGTGGACTTAATCCCCAGTCCACATCACCACCAGTCAATTACAGTGGCCTTCTGCCCAAGACAACCCTCAGCAGCAGGCAGGCCTCAGTGGCCATAGACTTCAGACACACCCCATGGGCTTCAGACATGCCCTAGCTCCACACCAGCCTCAGCAACCAAAAGATTCCAGCTCAGTGCCTTGTCAGTCACAGCAGTCCTGGGCTTAGGGACTGTACTAGACAGCTTTCCCAGACTGTCTGGATAGGCATATTGTTTAAGGGTGTTGCCAGAAAAAGCCAGTCTGTAAACACTGGAAAAAGTACCTATTTCTTCAGATGAGCAAATGTTAATGCAAGGTCATAAAGATCAAGAATGATCAGGGGGATACTTCCGGAAAAATGGCGATCTGATAGCATCCTACCACCGCACCGCTCCCAGGGAAGGAGGTGAAGAACACCAGCGGCTGCCTGCGAGCACGGACCAGTCACTCCGAAAACAGCATTGCAAATTACAGAGAAACAACGCCGAACGCCCAGCCCAAGAAAACAGGTACAAAATTTTCACAAAGATCGGAGGGCGCACAGAGCACAGTAGAGCCCAGAGCGTGGGAAGGCCGTGCTCACCAGGTTGGCGCAGCGCGACCGGCCCCCCCAAGCGGTCACGCACCTCCCCATACACGCAGTCAGGGACAATCCCAGAGTTGGGGCAGGGCGGTTGCACAAGACAACAGACGCTGTGGAGTTGGAGTAATCACGAAAGCCAAACACAACCCTCAGCTGCAGTGTACAGAGACCGCGCAGGGCTGGGGATCATGCTGGGCGGAGATTCAGCTTCCCGGGACAATGCGCGGGAACCTGCAGGCCGGCACTGCGCCACTAGAAGTCAGCAGGACTGGGCCCAGGAGTTTAACGGAGAGCGGGACACGCCATTAGAGGTTGCTAGAAACTGCAGGCGTAGAAAAGCTGCGCTCCCGGTAAAATTAGAGCCCGGCTGTGCGCCAGGCTGGCGGCGGCCGCCATCTTTACAGCCGACCGCGCGGAGCTGTGAGCCGCGTCTCTAGCTCCGCCCCAGCCCGGCCCGGGGCTCTTCTGCTGGGGTGAGACAGCCTTTGCCCTTGGTGGCCAGGGTCAGCTGCATCCGTGGGTTCCAGGTGAGACCAGGTCCCGGAACTGTAGCGGCGGGACCTTTGGGTATTGGAAACAGTTTGCAGCTCGTCCATCTGGTTCTGCTACCCCGGCTCTGGCCTCCCACACGTCCGCTCCGTGCTGGTCCTAGTGCCCACCCCTTCAGGTCCCAGCCCTCCTGTACCCCAGAGATCGCTCATTTTGAATGTTGCTGGCTATAGTGACTCATTTGGTATAACTGCCGGTTCCCATGACAACCAAATACCTCAAGAGCCACAGGCTGAACCACAGCAGCTCCCCATAATCCTGCCCACTTCAATAGGGAATTTCACGCCACCCAAGAGCGCTTCCAGCAGCCACTACTCCCCCCTCCCCGTGGGAACATCCCCCCAGTGGAGACTGCTGGGGATAGAGACGGCCACCCGCCTCGCCTTGGGGTCTAGTGGTGGAAAAGGGGTGCACAATTGGAGATCCCCCTATCAACCAGTATCACGCAGAGACGCACATCAGAAGGGCAGACACACGTGACTAGATGAGCAACCTCTGAGCTGTGTAGAATTTTCCCAACTCAGCCCTCACACTGCAGCCAAAAGAAATTTTGTTTCTACCTGCACCTCAGGAGGAGCAGGGTCAAAGTAACCCCTAGGAGCTACAAGGCCCCTCCCAAAGCACGGGGCTTTCGCATACCCCAACTGGGGAATCAGAGTCTGCCACGGACATAACAGAATACCTAGCTAATAGGTAGCGGAGGACTCATATCCTCAAGTACAATTCATTAGCTCAGATCCCAAGCTGGGAGGTCATTCTCACCACACTCCACTGGGAAGAGGAGAAGACCACAGGTCAGAGTTAATTCAAGATCCACCAAACTTGCTAAAATACACCTAAGGCAACACAGGCCACTACTTCTCTCCCTGGCTTTGCCAAGGAACAATAATTGTGGGCCTGGTGACAGGGCCATAAACTAGCTCTAACACCCCCAGCTCTTGACCAAGAGGCCAGATGAGAAAAAACCAGCGAAAGATCTCAGGGAACATGAAAAATCAGAGTGAAAAGTCACCCCCAAAAGAAATTATCAGTTCCTCAGCAATGGATACCAACCCAAATGAAATGGGTAGAATGACAGAAGAGGAATTTCGTTTATGGATTATAAGAAAGCTCAATGAAATTCAAGAGAAAATTGAATCCCAGCACAAAGAAACCACAAGAAAAATGCAAGAAATGAACAAAAAATTCTCCAAAGAAATAGAAATATTAAGGAAAAATCAAATAGAAATCATAGAAATGAAAGAAGCATTCAAGGATCTATAAAACACAGTGGAAAGCCTTAAGAATAGGCTGGACCATGCAGAGGAAAGAATTTCAGAGCCAGAAGACAGCTCCTATGTGCTAAATAAATCAGCCGAAGAGAAAGAACACAAAAACAAGAGGCAGGAAAAAAGCATACAAGAAATGTGGGATTATGTAAAGAGGCCAAACATAAGGATCATAGGTATCCCTGATGGAGAGGAGGAAAATTTGCATGGGCTGGAAAATTTATTTGAAGGAATAATAGAGGAAAATTTCCATGGCTTAGCCAGAAATCTCGATATCAAAGTACAAGAAGCACACAGGACTCCTGGGAGAGTCAACGTGAAAAGGCATTCACCACGCCACATAATTATTAGACTGACCAAAGTAAACACAAAAGAGGCACTCCTCAGAGCTGTAAGATGAAAAGAACATGTAACCTACAAAGGGAAACCAATCAGATTAACTGCAGATTTCTCAGCTGAACCCTTACATGCCAGAAGGGAATGGGGAGACATCATCAATCTCCTAAAACAAAACAAAGGTCAACCCAGAATTCTGTATCCTGCCAAACTAAGCTTCTTATATGAGGGAGAAATAAAGACGTTTCCAGATAAGCAATCACTGATAGAATTTGCGAAATCCAGACCGGCCTTGCAAGAAATGCTTAGACCTGCATTATACACTAAACAGAGCAACAGACACCCACCTATGTAAAACTACACAAAAGCTAAAACCCCAGAAACCAGATTCCACAATGACGCAAGAGGTAAAACAAAAGATACCACCCAATAGAATAATCAGAAATTTACCCCAAATATCAATTCTCTCAATAAATGTAAATGGCTTGAACTGCCCATTGAAGAGACATAGGCTGGCTGAATGTATTAAAAAATACAAACCAAGTATCTGTTGTCTTCAGGAAACACACCTTACACACAAAGACGCATTCAGACTCAAAGTGAAAGGATGGAATACAATTTTCCAGGCTAATGGAAAGCAAAAGAAATCCGGAGTAGCCATCCTCATTTCAGATGACACAAACTTTAAAGCAATAAAAGTAAAGAAGGACAAAAATGGACACTATATAGCGGTGAAGGGAAAAATCTCACAAGAGGATTTAACAATCCTAAACATTTATGCACCCAACACAGGAGCGCCCAGGTACATAAAGCAAATACTGCTAGATCTAGACAACATAATAAGCAGCAATGCCATAATAGCAGGGGACTTCAACACCCCACTGACAGAACTGGACAGATCCTCCAAACAAAAAACAAATAGAGAAATAAAAGACCTAAACAGGACTCTAGAACATTTGGGCCTAACAGATATCTACAGAACACTCCACCCAAATAACCCTGAATATACATTCTTCTCATCAGTTCATGGAACTTTCTCTAAAATTGACCACATCCTAGGCCACAAAACAGATCTCAACAAATTCAAAAAAATAGAAATCATACCATGTATATTTTCAGACCACAGCGGAATAAAATTAGAAATCAATTCCAACAGATACTCACATCGTCCTCCAAAAATGTGGAAACTAAACAATCTATTGCTGAAAGATTATTGGGTCAAGGAGGAGATTCAAATTGAAATCAAAAGATTCTTTGAACTAAATGATAATGGGGACACAAGTTATCAAAATCTGTGGGATACAGCAAAAGCAGTCCTGAGAGGAAAACTTATCGCCATAAATTCCCACATCCAAAAGACAGAAAAGTCACAAATCAGTAAACTAACAAATCATCTTAAGGAAATGGAAAAGGAAGAGCAAAGCAATCCTAAAGCCAGCAGAAGAAAAGAAATAGCCAAAACCAGAGCAGAATTAAATGAAATCGAGAACAAAAGAACAATACAGAAGATCAATGAAACGAAAAGTTGGTTCTTTGAAAAGACAAACAAAATAGACAGGCCACTTGCCAGGTTGACCAGAAGCAGAAAGGAAAGGACTCTAATAAGCTCAATTAGAAATGAAAAAGGAGAAGTCACAACTGAAACCGTGGAAATACAAAACATCATCTTTGAATACTACAAAAATCTCTATGCCCACAAACACAAAAACGTGGAGGAAATGGACAAATTCTTAGAAACACACTACCTCCCCAGG
The DNA here is from genome assembly GCA_023783475.1 of Daubentonia madagascariensis. Classification (NCBI taxonomy): domain Eukaryota; kingdom Metazoa; phylum Chordata; class Mammalia; order Primates; family Daubentoniidae; genus Daubentonia; species Daubentonia madagascariensis. Next base: position 14,990,741 of record JAKFHU010001798.1, read on the forward strand.
CTCAACCAGGAAGAAACAGAATTTCTAAACAGACCAATATCAAGCACTGAAATTGAAGCAGTAATAAAAAATCTACCCACAAAAAAAGTCCCGGACCAGATGGGTCACACCTGAATTCTACCAAGCCTACAAAGAAGAACTGGTGCCTATACTGCAGAAATTATTGAAAATATCCAGAAGGATGGAATCCTCCCAAACTCATTCTACGAAGCCAATATCACCTTGATACCAAAGCCAGGAAAGGACACAACAAAAAAGCAAACTACAGACCAATATCCCTATGAAATAGATGCAAAAATTCTCAATAAAATCCTTGCCAACCAAATTCAAATGTACATCAAAAAAATAATCCATCATGATCAGGTGGGCTTCATTCCCGAGATGCAGGGATGGTTCAACATACGCAAATCTATAAATGTAATTCACTGTATAAATAAAAGCAAGAACAAAGATTATATGATCCTTTCAATAGATGCAGAAAAGGCTTTTGACAAAATCCAGCACCTTTATGATAAGAACTCTAACATATAGGCATAGATGGCTCATTCCTAGAAACTATTAAAGCCATATACGATAAACCCACAGCCAATATCATACTGAATGGGGAAAAATTGAAGGCATTCCCCCTTAAAACTGGCACCAGACAAGGGTGCCCACTATCTCCACTTCTTTTCAACATAGTGCTGGAAGTCCTGGCCACAGCAATTAGACAAGACAGAGGAATTAGGGGCATCCAGATGGGGGCAGAAGAGGTCAAACTTTCACTATTCGCAGACGATATGATATTATACATAGAAAAGCCCAAAGATTCAACCAAGAGATTACTGGAATTGATAAATGAATTCAGCAAAGTCTCAGGATACAAAATTAATACACACAAATCCATAGCCTTCATATATGCTAATAACAATCAAGCTGAGAAACAAATTAAAGATGCAATACCTTTCACAATAGCAACAAAGAAAATTAAATATTTAGGAACATATCTAACTAAGGAGGTCAAAGACCTATATAGAGAGAATTATGAAACACTGAGAAAGGAAATTGCAGAGGACATAAATAGATGGAAAGCCCTACCATGCTCTTGGATAGGCAGAGTCAACATAGTAAAAATGGCTTTGCTACCTAAATTAATTTACAGAATCAATGCAATCCCTATCAAAATACCAACATCATTTTTTGCCGATCTAGAAAAAATAATTCTACGCTTCGTGTGGAACCAGAGAAGACCCCGTCTAGCCGAAGCAATCTTAAGCAAAAAGAACAAATTGGGAGGCATCTGTCTACCAGACTTCAAACTATACTACAAGGCTATAGTAACCAAAACTGCATGGTATTGGCACAAGAACAGAGACGTAGACCAATGGAACAGAACTGAGAACCCAAATATAAAACCAACCTCATACAGCCACCTGATCTTTGACAAATTCCAGAAAAAACGTACACTGGGGAAAAGATTCCCTATTCAACAAATGGTGCTGGGAAAACTGGATGGCCATATGTAGAAGACTGAAACTGGACCCACACCTCTCACCTCTCACAAAAATCAATTCACAATGGATAACAGATCTAAACCTAAGACATGAAACCATAAGAATTCTCAAAGAAAACGTTGGAAAAACTCTTATGGACATTGGCCTAGGCAAAGAATTTATGAAGAAGACCCCCAAAGCAATCACAGCAGCAACAAAAATAAATACATGGGACTGATCAAATTGAAAAGCTTCTGCACAGCCAAGGAAACTATCACTAGAGTGAACAGACAACCTACAGAATGGGAGAAAATATTTGCATGCTACACCTCTGATAAAGGGCTGATAACCAGAATCTATATAGAACTTAGGAAAATCAACAAGAAAAAATCAAACAACCCTATTAAAAAATGGGCAAAGGACATGAACAGAAACTTTTCCAAAGAAGACAGAATGATGGCCAGCAAACATATAAAAAAGTGCTCAACTTCTCTAATCATCAGGGAAATGCAAATCAAAACCACAATGAGATATCACTTAACTCCAGTGAGATTGGCTCATATCAAAAAATCCCCAAATAACAAATGTTGGCAGGGATGTGGACAGATAGGAACACTCATACACTGCTGGTGGGACTGCAAATTAGTACAACCTCTATGGAAAAGGATATGGAGATACCTCAAAGAATTAAAAGTAGAATTACCATTTGACCCAGCAATCCCACTACTGGCTATTTATCCAAAAGAAAAAAAGACATTTTATAATAAAGACATCTGCTCTCGAATGTTCATAGCAGCACAATTCACAATTGCAAAGTTGTGGAAACAACCAAGGTGCCCATCAATACACGAGTGGATCAATAAAATGTGGTATATGTATACCATGGAGTATTACTCAGCAATAAGGAACAACAGTGAATTAACTCATCTGGTATTATCCTGGTTGGAGGTAGAACCCATTCTTCGAAGCGAAGTGTCACAGGATTGGAAAAACAAGCACCACTGGTACTCACCATCAAACTGGCACTAACTGATGAACACTTACATCACACAGGGCAATAACATTCATCTGAAGGTGGGTGGGCGGGAGGGGGGTGGAAGGGATGGGAAAAACTCTCACTGAATGGATGTGGGGAGCACAGTTTGGGGGATGACCATGATTGTGGCTCTGGCACAGGCAGAACAGGGGCAATGTGTATGGCCAAAGTGTTGTACCCCCATGATATTCTGAAATTTAAAAAATAAATTAAAAAAAAATAATAATAATAATAATGATCAGGGAACCATGACATCCCCAGATGTACAAAATAAAGTGCCAGTGATTGACCCTAAAAATGGAGATATATAAACTGCCTGGCAAAGAATTCAAAATAACTGTTTTAAGGAAGTTCAGCAAATTTCAATAAAATACAGAGTAACAATTCCAGAAAATGAGGAAAACAATAAGTCATCAGAATGAAAAATTTCACAGAGATATGAAATAATAAACAAACATCAAACAGAAATCCTGGGGCTGAAAAATACAATGAAAGAAATGAAAATGTAATATACAGCATCGACAGCAGAATTCATCAAGCAAAAAAAAATCTGTAAACTCAAAGACAAGTTATTTGAAAATATACAGAGGAGAATAAAAGAATAAAAAGAAATATCATAAGATAAGGTGATTTTTAAAAAAACAAAAGAAATGAAGAAACCTTACAGGATTTATTGCACAGCAACAAAAGAGGAAATGTTTGAGTCATAGGAGTCAAGAATAAAAGAAAATTACAGATGTGGAAAGCATATTTAAAGAAATAAAAGAAAAAACTTTCCAAATAGAGAAAACCATAAATATCCAAGTACAGGAAGATCAAAGATCTCCAATAATATTCAATCTAACAAGAGTAGTACCTCAAGACATATTATTATCAAACTGTCACAAATCAGAGACAAAAAGAGGATTCTTAAAGCAGCAAGAAGAAAAGAAGTAAATAACAATAAGGGAGTTCCAATATACCTAGAAGCAGACTTCTCAAACCTTACAGTCTAGGAGAGACTAGATGATACAGTTAAAGCACTGAAGAAAAAACTACCAGCCAAGAAGATAGTACCCACCAAATCTGTCCTTCACAAATGGAGAGTTAAAACTCACCACTGGTAAAAGTAAGTACATGGTCAAATTCAGAATACTCTAATACCATAATGATGGCTTTTAAATCACTTAATGTTTATTTAGTATGAGGGTTAAAAGAAAAAGCTCTTAAAAATCATAACTAAAATAACATTTAAAGGAATATGCAATATAAAAAGATGTAGATAGTGCCATCAAAATTCAAAATGTAGGAGAAGGAACAGAGTAAAAGTGAAAAGTTTATTTGCAATTAAAGTTAAGTTGTTATCAGCTTAAAATAACCTGTTGTAACTATAAGGTGGTTTTTGTAAGTCTCATGGTAACAACAACAAAAAAAAAACCTATAGTATACACACAAAAAATAAAAAGTAAGGAATTAAAACATATCAGTAGAGGAAAATCTCTTAACTATAAAGGAAGACAGCAAGAGAGAAAGAAAGAAAGGAGCTATAAAACAACCAGAAAACAATTAATAAAATGGCAATAATAAGTCCTTACTATCAAGAATTACCTTGAATGTAAATGAATTAAATTCTCCAGTCACATACAGTGGCTAAATAAATTTTAAAAAAACAAATTATATGCTGCCTACAACAGACTCAGTTCACCTCTAAGGACACATATAGATTGAAAGTAAAAGTATAGAAAAAGATATTTCAAGCAAATGGAAATCAAAAGAGACCAGGAGTAGCTATATCTATATCAGATAAAATAGACTTTAAGTTATATACATACATCTCTCCAATATTAGAGCACCTAAATGTATTAATATAAAGCAAATATGAATAGATCTGAAGAGAGAGATAGACTACAATACTAGAATAATGAGTGATTTCCACACCTCACTTTCAGCAATGAACAGATCTGCAGACAGATCTGCAGACCAATAAGGAAACATCAAAATTAAACTACACAGTAGACCAAATGGACCTGCAGACATATATAGAACATTTCTTCCAATAGATGAAAAATACACATTTTTTTCAATAGCACATGGAACAGCCTCCAAGATAGACCATAAGTTAGGTCACAAAAAAAGTCTTAGCACACATTAAAGGCCATACATGACAAATTCACAGCTAACATCATACTCAATGATGAAAAGTTGAAAGATTTTCTTCTATGATCAGGAACAAGACAAGGATGCTTATTCTCACCACTTCTATTCAACATAGTATCAAAAGTTTTAGCCAGAGCAATTAGGCTGAGAAAGAAATAAAAGACAAGCAAATTGGAAATGAATAAGTTAAACTGTCCCTATATGCAGACAATATTATGTTATATATAGAAAACTGAAAAACTCCACCAAAAACAAATTAAAAAAAAACCAGAACTAATACATTCAGTAAGGTTGTGGGATACAAAATCAACATACAAAAATCAGTAATGTTTCTATACACTTATAATATAATAAGTTCTTATTAAGAACTATCCAAAAAAGAAATTGAGGAAACAATTTCACTTACAATAGCTACAAAAAAGAAAATACATAGAAATAAATTTAACCAAGGAAGTGAAATATCTCTATAATGAAAACTATAAAACATTGATGAAGTACATTCCTTCTATACCAAATTTGTTGAGAGTTTTTGTCATGAAAGGATGTTGAATTTTATCAAATGTTTTTTCAGCATCTACTGAAATGAGCATATGGTTTCTGTCTTCATTCTGTTAATGTGATGTGTCACATTTCTTGATTTGTGTATGTTGAACCATCCTTGCAGCCCTGGAATGAATCCCACTTGATTATAGTGAATGATCTTTTCAATATGCTGTTGAATTTGGTTTACTTGTATTCATTGAGGATTTTTGCATCTGTGTTTATCAGGGATATGACCTCAAAAGCACAAGCAACCAAAGCAAAAATAGACAAATGAAATTACATCAAACTAAGAAGTTCTACACAGCAAAAGAAACAATTAACAGTATGAAAAGACACTGTACAGAATAGGAGAAAATATTTGCCAGCCATACAACTGATAAGGGGTTAATATCCAAAATATGATGTATAAGAAACTCAACAACTCAATCCCTGATTTAAAAAGTAGGCAAAGGACCTGAATAGACATTTTCCCAAATAAAACACACAAATGGCCAAGAGGTATATGAGAAAAATGCTCCACATCACCAATTATCTCACTAATTATCAGGGAAATGCAAATTAAAACCACAATGATATATCACTGCACCCATGTTAGAATGGCTATTATCAAAAAGGCAAAAGATAACAAATGTTGGCAAGGATGTGGAGAAAAGGGAACCCTCGAACCCTGTGAGTGGGAATGTAAATTAGTACAGCGATTATGGAAAACAGTATGGAGGCTGCTCAAAAAATTAAAAATAAAACTACCATATGATCCAAAAATCCCACTTTTGGGTATACATCCAAAAGAAATGAAATCAATATGTCAAGGAGATATCTGCACTCCCAAGTTTATTGCAGCATTATTCACAATAGCCAGATATGGAATCAACCCAATTGTCCATCAACTAACGAATGTATAAAGAAAATGCCATATATATACACAATGAAATACTATTTAACCATGAAAAAGATGGAAAGCCTGTTATTTGTGACAACATGGATGAACCTAAATGACATTATGTTAAGTGAAATAAGCCAGGCACAGAAAGACAAATATGCATGATCTCACTCATATGTATAATCTAAAAATGTTGATCTCATGGAAATAGAGAGTAGAATGGGGGTTACCAGAGGCTGGAGCAGTTAGGAAGAGAGGGGAAGAGAGGTTGAGGAGATGTTGGTCAAAAGATACAAAATTACAGTGAGATAGGAGGAATAAGTTCAAGAGGTCTATTGTACAGCATGGTGACTATAGTTAATAATGATATATTATATTCTTGAAAAATGCTGAGTGGATATTAAATGTTCTCACCACAAAAAGGATAACTACGTCAGGTAATGCATATTTTAATTTGCTAGATTTAACCATTCCACAATGTATAAATACTTCAAAACATCATGTTGTACACAATAAATACATATAATTTTTATCTATCAATTTAAAATAAATAAATAAATTTGAAAAAAAATACAAATAAACTGGGTAGGACCCACATGTTTGTTGTGGTGTTACTTCTAACATCCCCCACATATATTGTAGTATTCCTTTGTACCTATTCAGTATTTAATAAGATTATTTTGATGGGTTAATAATATTTTCTTATCTACATGTAAGGATACCATGATATTGTCTTATGATGTCTGTAAACTCTTAATCACACATAACAATTATGAATATATAAGAACACATATCTAATGTTAGATGTACAATAATAATAACAATAATGTTTCTCATCATCTGTAATGATTGGACCATAAGTCAGGAGAGCTTTGGGCAGGAAATGGAACAATGGATTAAAAGGAGAGCGATAGACCTAGACATTGAAGGACTTAAGAAATGTGACAAGAGTCAATCAGAGAGAAGTGTGGTGTTAGCTGTGGACTAGGTAGAGGCTCTAGCCTCTAGAAGGGGAAAAGAGCTAACTTAGATTAAAATCTCCAGCTACTCCAGGAAATGCAGGAAAGAAATTCAACCTCAACCGGTAGCCATGTCTGAGGCCTGGCAACTTTCTAGGAGTGACATTGCAGAGAGACAGGGATCCAGGCAGACCAAGGATGAAAGAGCAAAGAGCTGCAAAGTAATACTCAGCTATGCGCAGAGGAAGGAAAGAGAAAAACACAAGCCAGAAAGGTCCAGAATGCTACCCAGAGTTATCTGTTGTGCATTAGTTATCTGTTGTGCTTTAAATTGCTGAGCGTCGTGTGGCCATGTGAGAAGAGAAAATAGAAAAGTATTAAGGGAATTTATATGTTAAGGCTATAGTCTGAAGAAAAGCAAAATCCAGAGGTTGCACACCAGCAACCTTGTCCCACAAATGTACTCTGGTTTGGTCTGCACAGGAAAAAAAAATTAAATTTGGATTAGCCACAAACATTTAAAACCCAGATTTCTCATCTGAGTTGAAAGCAGAAGATATGGCAACACACGGCCTGCATGACTAAGGGCCAACGGTCTGCTGGAATGGAGATGCCCCTGCCCATTTTGGGTGTGGCAGCCTTCTGCGGTTCACCACACCACACCGGTGGTCTATTTCACATGTTACCTGCTGTCCCCTGCCAGTATTTGACTTTAGCAACTTTGTGTGTGCCTTTTAGAAGACATGAGAGATGAGACCATAAGTAAAAGAAATGAGTCTCCCAAAATGGATTTTTGGGAAGGGGTGAAGGGCAGACTTTCACCCTAAAAATAAGAAAATTGGGAACAGGATCTCTCCAATTCTCCCAGCTTGTCTGTCTGATGGTTTTAATTTTTGTGCATATATAATTCCCAGCCCAATGAGAGCCATAAAAAAGAATCTGTGATTAGATAGATAACAGTTTCATTTTGAGAAGTTCAATGACCCTTTTAAATGTTTCGTTTTTCTCGTCATTATTTTTATTGACCTTACTAGCATCTGACCTGAGCAGCTGCTGTTTGGGGAGCTGTCATGGGTGACCACAAGCTGGTGACCAGACATAGGGAAACATAAGAAGCAACAATTCAGTGCAGCTGTGGTCTACTCGGAAACAAAAGGCCCTGCCAATCCAGTCTAGCAGATGGCCACAAAGAACGAGGGGGTTCTATAATTTAAGACTTAGGACAGATCAGGGACCTGGAAGTGCTGCAGTACTGAGTACAGCTGCAAATCAAAGCAGAGCTACAGGAGGGATCATGTAGTAATGTTTGGGTCTTTTAGGACACACAATCACACCCAGCATCCACTGTCCCTGGAGCCAGAGATAAGCTAGGTACAAATTAGGGGAGAAGCAGACACAAATTATCAGGACTTGATGATACCTACTTGTTGATGTGTATCAATAGAGAACCCATACTTTCAGGGTGACCCAGAAACCCAATAAGGAGGTATTGATTGACTATTTGCATTTCAGTACATGTCTCCCTCCTGCTGGGAGAATTGCAGTTTTTTTCACTGGAGGCCAAATGAGTAATGTGACTACATAAAACTTTTAAAACCTCTCCCTAACCAAAATAAAAACCATAAAACAAGATTAAAAGTAAACTATTAACTGGGAGAAACATTTGCAATATATATAGCAAAAAGTTAGTCTTCTTAAGCTCTAAAAAATGTCAATAATTCAAAAAGTAAAGGACAAATGCTTCAAAGATATATGAACAGAAGATTTGAATAAAAAATTGATAGAAAATCCAAGGATACAAAGGAAATAATTAATGCAAATTAAAGTAAACATGACATATCACTTTTTAGTCTTTAAATTGTTGAGTTTGTGTTTTTAAACGAGCTAATAATACCCAGTGTTGAGGGAGAAGAGAAAGGACATGCTAACACCTTTATAAAGGGCAATTTCACCATACTTATCAAAAATGTTTAAATGTTCATACATTTTGATGACCAATTTTATTCTAAAAATGGATTATAAGGAAATATTGTTTATAAAGTCAAATAATTATAAACAACCAAAAACCCACGAATCAGGGATTATTTAAATAAACTATGGTGTGTCCTTATAATGGCATACAATGTATTCATTAGAAAAAATACCATAAAATAACATCTACTGTCATAAAAGATGGATACACTGTATCACTAAGTGAAAAAAGGTATTTATATTATACAAATGTATGCAGAATA